>CM068827.1:76505676-77890676 GCA_028554795.2 Sinohyriopsis cumingii | reverse complement strand
GAACATGGACTTGAATTCAGGATTAAAGATAAAGGACGTTTAATATTTCTAAGGAAATATATGTAACGGTATACTACTATGGAAATGACTCTGAATTTACAGGGCTATGATTCATAACGAATTATAAGATGTAGAACTTAATAACTAATCGAGGGATACAACTCGATAACAAAACTAACAATATAAAAGTATGTATACAATAAGTGTACTATAATACTAGAACTGAATACAAGTTGGGGATATAACTCGAAAACACAATTATCAATATATTATGATGTATATGACAAAATTCAAATAACGGAACACAACAATTCTTAATGGACGAATAAAGACTTACAAGCTTCTCTACTTCTTTGCTAATTACTGAACCACGCACTACAGCTTTTCTAATCTATTTGCAAACATGCAAACACCATACAAAATAACTACATCGCATGTTAGCATTAGAATTATTTCAGTTTCTTAAATGTACTCAGCAGAAAAGATCTGCTACCAAATTACCATAACTTGTAACTTGAAACGCAATTTGACAGAATTTTCACTAATTTTATACTAACCACAAACATACAAACAACAAACAAACTTATACACTGGAAACATTATTTACTTATTTACTTATTTGTACTTAAGAAATGCTTTCAAAAATGAAACACGCTATCGCGGAATGGTATAACTTGAACTTCTTGAATATATGTAACCATTTAATAACAATGCTAGAACTCGAACTTCTTGAATTGATACTTATATATATTTAACCATTTATTATCAATGCTAGAACTCGAACTTCTTGAATTGATACTTATATATATTTAACCATTTATTATCAATGCTAGAACTCGAACTTCTTGAATTGATACTTATATATATTTAACCATTTATTATCAATGCTAGAACTCGAACTTCTTGAATTGATACTTATATATATTTAACCATTTATTATCAATGCTAGAACTCGAACTTCTTGAATTGATACTTATATATATTTAACCATTTATTATCAATGCTAGAACTCGAACTTCTTGAATTGATACTTATATATATTTAACCATTTATTATCAATGCTAGAACTCGAACTTCTTGAATTGATACTTATATATATTTAACCATTTATTATCAATGCTAGAACTCGAACTTCTTGAATTGATACTTATATATATATATATATATTTAACTATTTATTATCAGTGATGTAACTTGAACTTGAACTTCTTGAATTAATTTTTATATATAATTACCAATGCTGCAATTTGAAATATCTTGAATTATTAATGACATCAAACTTGCAGCACGTGCTAGCATGAGCAGCTACTAGCTCATGCAGGACGCAAGTGCTGCACGCGCATTAACCAATCAACTCTAAGCTGAACGCGTGCGCTATGCAATCCAAGGTGACCATAATATGAACTCAGTTAAGTATTTCCTTACTTCTCTCTGAAAAAAAACAAATACATATACTTATTAGTCCTGTACGTACACTAAACTGCTTCCAAAAAATTAAATTTAATATAAATAATAACTCAAATAAAATTTAATCTTTACAAGCCAGTCCGAACAGAAATACAAGGGATAACATACAGAACAATATAGCACAAATCACATAGCTATCACTGGACAACATTAAACCCGGGCACGGATCACTTATGTAAAAAACTATAAGACCAGCTAAGGTCAAGGAGTAGCTATACACTAATTAGGGAGGTGTAAAAACCCTTGAACACGATTTAATAAAATTGAAATTTTTTTTTAAAAAATTAGACAACAAAAGACATATGGAGGAAAGCTACAAAAACATAAAAACCCTTTAATTTTAGACACTAGGGGTCTCCTCTATGATGTAAATCTGAGGGACCACATCAATAAATTTAAGGACTTGCATATCTTCAGCTGTAGATGTATGTGAGTTATTAATTTCTTGTGTATAAAATATAAACATTGTACCACCACGTTTTGTGTATATTTTCTATGTAGCATCAGCTTACGTAGTATCATGCAAATATTTTCTATTCTTGTTTGTGACTTAGCAAGAGATTTATATTAGCACTATATAAAGTTGCATTTTTAGGAAACGTTTAGTACTGTAAGAGTCTTGTCGGGCACGTTTGGGTTCATTTCTGACTTGTGCATTGTTTCATAATTGTTGTGCCGATAATGTAATATGTGTATCTTACCGTATATGTCATTACATTTTATCATATATGCCCGTGTCATGCATAGTACACGGTGTTAGATGTATTTTTAACTGACCAGAGTGATCGGAGTGGTCGGAATGACCAGAGTGATCGAAGTGATCGCAGTCGTCGTGGAACAAGCTGTAGAGCTAACCATAGGAATTGACCGTAGCAGCTGTGAAGCTGAACCATAGCAACCGTAGAGCTGCGTAAATTGTTGCTGGTCGAGTAGCAGATGATCGGGCGTTGCTGACCGAGATTGGAGGGCGCTGATTGCATGATTGACCAACCTGGAATACTGTCTGCTTGACTGACCAGTGTGACTGGTAGCCAAGTGTGCTGATGACGGAGTGCGTAACTCCATACATATAATCATTTAGCCGTGGGATAATCTTTAGGGTTTGTAATACCAGTGTGTTTTTGGGACTGTAAAGATATTGTGTACATTTGTTCCTTTGTTTTCATCATTTTGAACTATTTGAATGCATGCATTTTTACTCTATGAGTACAATACCAGTTTTACATATTTTAGTAAAACACATCATTCTTTCGTTGTGAAATCACTGTGAATCATTCACCCCTTGCGCTGGTACTGTCTAAAGTCATTTATTTGTACTTTTATTATTTAGTTCGTGCGGATTATGTAACTTAATTTATCCAATATTTGAATATTATATACGCACGCATTAATCAATTATTTTCTCATTCAATTCATTTATAACATGACATGAAATGCTTCGTAAAGTTCAGGGTCACAGGAGAGCATTATACCAAATGCATGCTTGCCATGTGATTGTTGTCAACTGGATTCTGTTCTTGAATAGAATGTATTATAATATGTTGTATGTATGTATGTATGTATGTAGGTAGGTAGGTAGGTAGGGAGGGAGGGAGGGAGGGATATATATATTTTCTTTTTATCTGCAACCTATATATGAATCTTACGATCTCTCTACGTCCCGTAAATTGTGATATAGATGAAATAGATATTGTTATGTGTATTTCATTTGCCTTGTTTGTTAGCATTTTTATTTATTTCATGCTATAGATTATGCAAAATTGTATTTTGTAGCTGACCTTGTCCAAGATCAAGTTCTTTGTCTACCTGACCAGAATAATTGAACGTTTATTCTGTTAACAACTAATGCATAGTCAGTATTTCCCTGTGAGTTTAAGTTAAATATTAGGATCATTATCTTAGTATGAGTCAGTGACATTATATTTATTATGTTCTTTAGTATAACTTTAGTAGCAGACCTTTCTAATTTTTAGCTTGGATTGTTCTTGAAATGAACTTTTGTCCTACATCATGTCTCTTCTTTTTCTTTTTAATGTTGTTTACAGGAAGGAAAACTTATTCGTACGATAGTATGTAGACAGAAATCATTTATGTTGAAGGATTCTTATTTTGATTTGGGTGAAAATTATTTGTTATTCTCTGGAAATACAAAGTGCTCTATAATTTTCATGGAAAAAGACATTGACTGGAGCTTATAGTCATTTCAAGCAATAAAACATTGGATTATGTTAATGTGATCAACAAAAGGTTGTTGGCACATCATTACCATTCTGGTCATTGGTACATTAGTACCTTAGAGACTACAGGCCACTAGAGGCACATTAACACCTTTAGCGTTGGAACCTTTGGGAATACCACTAAAGTTTATTCAGACCTTTATCCATTAGTAATTCTAGTATTATTTGGTATTAAATTCGCAATACCGTGAGTTCTTTTCTATATTTATAATTTGTATTCTCTGGAAATAAACTATATGTTGAAATGTTGCTCCTCACACTTTTCTATTACTTATTATAAGACCATAGAGTCGTAATAATATTATCTTCAAATATGTATTATTTCCTTAAATAAGGGAGTTATCGCCCCCCCCCCCGAGACATGGGACAACGGAAATAAGCCCATAAAATATTACGCCTAGCATTTGTTCTCTATCGAACTCATGAGGACTAAATACGCTTTAGAAACAATGATAAATGTTACATTTCCGGTATGACAACTCATCTTGTCCGCCCAATATTTCCGCAGTTCAGGTCAAAATGACCTGAAAACAATCTAATAAAGTATTGCTCGGAATTACACCCACTGCTTTCTGAATATCTGACTGAACTATTTCGATCGTCTTGATTCAAATCTATTCCATTTGTATGCTATACAGTGACATTTACATTTCCACTCTAAATAATGTCAACACAGTCTGAAATAAAGCCAGCTAAGACCATGCACAGAGCTATTTGTTTAATGCAATTAATTTAAACATAATTGCATTTATTACATTTTACTTAACAATGCGGCGATGGGCATACATTTGTTTTTGCTTGTATTTAATTAAAATGCGAATCAATTATTTTCAAAGAAAAGGACCAAAATTACATTATGAAATGTTGCAATAAAACTCTGTTTATCTTATAATCATGACTAGCATTCAAACTCTTGCATCAGAATATGACTTAGATTCTAGTCCTTGCACCAGAATATGACTTAGATTCTAGTCCTTGCACCAGAATATGACTTAGATTTTAGTCCTTGCACCAGAATATGACTTAGATTCTAGTCCTTGCATCAGAATATGTCTTAGATTCAAGTCCTTGCATCAGAATATGACTGCGAAATCTGAAATATTCTTTTTAACTATTTAACATCCTGTACCTAATATAAAAGTGTTCATCTTAGTTTGAATAAAGTTAGAAAAATAAAATGATTTTTGCTCAAAATTCGTTCACGAAAATATCCAATTATGTTTAAATGTGAGATATTTTATTTCAATATTTTTTCCATTTACTATCTTTTCCTGATTGCACTAGGATACACAATATTGGTGGATGGCCACCTGTTTTTGCCAACTTTTCATTGATATACATGAATTTCCTTAACACTTTTAAAAAGCATGATTTCGCGATATCTTGCCTTGTTTCACAGTTGAATAAGATGCTGTGTTACATTTATTTTTTCAGAATAAAATGTATTTTGCTCATTAAGATTCTGGATTGTCTCGGTCAAAACCCCAACATAGATTCCATATAAATACATACATGTATATAGATATACATACATATACATTACATACATACATATTGATATATGCATATATATATATATATATATATATATATATATATATATATATATATATATATATATATATATATATATATATATATATATATATACACATACATACATACATACATACATACATATACACACTTACAGATACACATATATATACATACATATACACATACATATATATACATATGCACAGACATACATATACACATAAATATACACACATATACCCACACATACAGATACACATACATATACATACATATGCACACACATACAGATACACATACATATAGCTACATATACACACTCATACAGATACACATACATATGCATACATATACATAGACATACATCTACATACATATACACACATGCAGATACACATACATACACTGCAATAAATTGTTTTGGCAGTATCATATTTTAAAACTTGTCAAACTTTGTCAATTTAAGACTATACATTACTTGAGAAAGGGGAAATCAAAAATGTTAAAAAATAGGACAGCCAGAATCGTAACCAATACAATTTTTTATAGTAACTATTCAAGTTTTATATCGAGAAAAATAAGACTGGAAAGTCATGGAACCAGACTACAAAAGCACTAACTTACAATTCCATGCAAAATGTCAACTGGTTCAAGGTTTCCTTAATAATATCTCCGATTGCACCAGTTGTTAGTGCCATAGCTTATGATGTAAATAGCTTCCGATCAATACAAGCTAGAGTAAGAGTCTTTACTACAACGTTTTCTTCCTTCAGTCATCCGACAGAGAAACACATTATCTCTCAAGACTCGTTAAAACGATTCCTTTAATAAAAACGTCATTTAACAGTCGTGACAATCATGTTCCCCAGACACTGTCATTGGGTAGAAGGAAATATCAATTGTTTCCTACTCGACTTAATACAAACTGTATCTCAAGTAACGAACAAACATTCACGTATTTAATTGGATCACCTCTATATTGATGTGTAATTGAAAAAAGTGCACAACCCATAGTTTTGTGGTGCGCATATTACCCAGAACAATGCTATGTAATCCTCCAAACCTTACTACATATGGCAATTTAACTTTAAATATCTTTAATGTGATGATACAATACTACCATATTAAATTAGCATTCGTGTAATTAGGTCAATCATAATTTGTTTGATAATCATGCCTTCTGAGATTCGTACAACCAAACGTTTGCTCAGAAATCAGACCACAAAACAAACGATATTTGTCTTTGATGAACCGAGGTTTTCGTTATCTGACTGTCTTTGTTGTGGTATCTTTTGGCAGTTCAAAATCTTTTATAGAAGGATAGAAACAATGTCATTGTTGTTGTTTTGTTGGGTTGAACGCATTTTTCAGCACACGATAGGCTATACATGGCGGCCAGTATTAATGGTGGAGGAACAACCCGGGAAAACCCGGAAAGAACCACCGACCCACGAGAAGCTACTGGCAAGCTGTCTCACATACCCACATTGGCTGAATTCGAGACTCGAACCGGCTCAGACATAAGTGAGATGGCAGCGATCAGTAACGGAGAGCGCTTTAGACCACTCGGCCACTCGAGGCCCCCAATGTTATTGCATATGTATAAAACGTGCTGAAATTCATAACTCAGTATAATTTAGTTTTTCATTTCCTCCCTGCGTTTACATGTTTGAAAATGATTTATACCGTAGAAACTTATTAAGTGTTAACGTAGGATCTATAGCTGTCTCATTTCTAGAAAGACAGATCCAGTGGCATAGTTCTTAGAGCTTCCGCTTTGGATGCGGGAGGTCACGGATTCAAACCACGGATGAGAGTCATATCAAAGACTGATAAAAATGGAACTAACATATGTCTCGCTAGGCGCTTAGCATTAAGAGGTTAATGTTAGGACTGGTCGGTCTGGTGTCAGGATAATATGACTGGGTGGGACATCATGCTACATGTCTGCGGCATGATGCCCCAGTGATAGACACCACTATAAACTGCCACAATGCAGACATCATAGCGATATGGCTGAGATAATGTTAAAGCTATGTTAAAAATCCAAATCACACACACTCATTTCAAGAAGAATGCGTGTTCTTTAAGTAGCTATAACAAGTATTTATTGTCGTGTATTTTACTGATTTTCTGTTGGAGTTAGCTTGTCCTGGCACGTATTTAGATATCGTTCTGTTGTGACGTCTATCCTCGTCGCGTTTCACCACTATGAGTCGGTACCTTTTCCAGTGAGATTATGTTCATTTGTTATGCAAGTAAAGATCGTACTGTGTTAATTATCAAAGTTTTATATGTGCGTTTTTTCTTGTACCTTCAGTGCCCTACACGAGATGGCATCAATTTTAAAAAAATTGCACGTGCACTCTCGCTGTACTGGCGCCCCCTTCCAGGATGTTCTTGATTAAAACACTGTAAAAATTTACTTGTAACCATACATGAGATGGTATTAAATCAAATTTACGAGTGCGATTGTGATGTACGCATCCCCCTACACAAACACGGGATGGTATTAATTTAACTGTACATGCCCACAAAACTATATATATATATATATATATATATATATATATATATATATATATATATATATATATATATATATATATATATATATATATATATATATATATATAGAGACAGATAGATAGATAAATATATAGTTAGATAGCTATAGCCAGGGTACAGCAAATAGGTATATAATTATATAATGACAGTGTGGTAGTTGGCAAATTTGAGAAAGATACTTTTTTGTTCAGACACAATGCCAATAATAAAGAAATATTTTACAATTTACGCAAAACTAATTGAAATTCACTATTTTGTTCCCAGCATGGTCGGAATATGTTCAAATGTGTACCTATATTTGCTCTTTTCAGGCCAAGTTTCACGTAATGGCTCGTTTTAGTAGATATTTGAATTCACTTGCTTGTTTTTTGTAGGTTTTTTTGCCCCACACAAAATGCGCATGCGTGGAATTTAATTTTCGTTGCTGGGACGTTAAAGGTTACCGGCCATACTCCAACATTTTTCTTTTTACATCAAATTTGCATAATATGATTAAAAGTAGTTATACTCGCACAAAAAAGTTATCAAATGTAACGAAGAAATAATAATTTAATTACTCGAAATAGAAGTATACAACGCTGTTACTTCCCTTTAGCTACGATTTTCCACCTACAGAGGACGCCAGAAGGAATGACATACATTTATCCCCACAAGACGAAGTGCATGCTTCTTGTTGTCGAAAATAAAACACTATAAACTATGGATAATGAACATTTAGATGATAATACTGCAAACTAATTTACTGTTTAGCCTTATATCGATAGATTGTGTCGCTTTCAAAACTGTTCCATTGTTTCAATTTATTTTGAAAAATCCCGTTAATACATGTTAAAAGGAATCATCGCTGACTTCCCTATGTCGGCCGACTTTATAAAAAAAAAAAAATCGGCACACTTAAAAGAATCCAAAGGAACCAAATTTGGCATCCTTATATCGGCCGACTTCATAAGAAAAAAATCGACACACTTAAAAGATACCAGAATCACTTTCCAGGGTTTGTTTGCTTTGTAATAAAATAACTTTGTAGTTGATATCCTGTCGGTAACTTTAATTAAGGAGTTTATTGCTAGCTGCCAGTTTTGTTTATTCGTCAGCCGGGCTTCTATTTGTTTACCATATGTAATCATAATTGATGTTTGGAGGGCAACTAGTATGCACAACAATAACTTGATTTAATAACACTTTTGTACCCCTGCTAGCGAAAAGATTGTTCATTTGCACTCACAGTAATGGATTTCAAAATAATGATGTTTTTATGCGAGATACCGTTGTATAGTTAACCCGGATACAATATAATATTGGTAAGGTTGCACATTGCAACTTATCATGCGTGAATGGCAGGTGGCTTTTTGCAATCGGGTGATATTTTTGTCTCTTTTGCGATTTTGTTATCTGACATACACACTACAGTAAGGATGCATACGCAGGTCGGCATCCGCTACATACGGAGTTAGTGGATATATTTTTTCAGCATATTTCGCATGATGAAAAAAAGGAATAAATGATAACTATGCTAGGTTAGTTTCTTTCATTTTTTTTTCTTCAAATAATTGTTTGTTTATCAATTTTATTGTACCATGCGGTGGGGTGGGGTGGGGGAAACAAATTCAACACAAAATAATTTCCTTTCTTATATGTATGGAATAATGGAGCAAATATGATTGACAATATTGACTAGTAATGACTAGCTTTTAATTCATAACGATAACTTGAAAAATAAAAACAAGCAATAAAATTAACTGGTAAGAGCTTCATATTTCAGCAACTAAAACCTGACAAAATGTTCAACATTATTCTCCCACTCTCTCTCTCTCATGTGTAATTAATTGTGTGTTATAGGCAGTAATGTTACAACCTAAAGTATAAACTTAAATACATTTGTTGTAATATCTCATGTACACTACCCTTAGAAACATGTATATGCATTCTGTTGAATGCTGCCTGTTACGTAGTATTGTTTTATAAATCAATATTGATAATTTGACCGGAAGACTTAAATTGAGAATGTCGTTGTGCAGATGCATATATTTGTTAGCATAAAAAAATTAATATATATAAATATTTTAACTAGACCGATTTAGTATGTCAATTTGTGTTTTCTCACATACATATGTACGTTACGAAGTATGATTAATTATTTTCTTTTAAAGAATAACAAGATAGTTTGGCTTGTTTAAAGCTATTATTTTCCTAAAAGCCTATTCCTAAAACATATGTGACATAGTGTAACACCCCGTGTGTTATATATAAAAAGACCAGAGTTCAAGATTTAAAAATGCTTTTAATAAACAATAAAGGTGACATAGAACATGCCTTCAATATCGCATAGTAACTTTACATCAACAGTGTTGTCACAACAATATCAACTTCTGATAAAATAGAGCAGTCTTGTGTCTCTAAATACCAAAATACAACGTTAAAATTCACCATATTATGGTGAAATTAATTATATTATTAAATTCATGCGTATATTAACAGCTAAATTTATTAGATTGACTGTAACACATTCCGACATAGTAGCGTGATCTCACTGGAAAAAAAACATTGTACTAGTGTACTTGAGTAGTGTGGTGGGAGATAGCAGGAGCTTTATAAAAAGCATTTAAATTCAGTAGCAATCATGTACTAAGTCTATTTAAAATTTCTCAACAATTTTGATTCCGTTTTGGGATTTCAAAGTGCCAAAGTTAGTATCGGTTATGTAAAAATATATAATTGATGGTTTTAGAATACATGGCCGAAATTCTTTTCTACTTGGATGTTCTTACTTTCCTGCCGTGAGAGCTATCTGCCAGTACATTGTCAACACTCATATTTATAGACTCCCATTCACGTCACATGACCTTAGTTAGCCAATCAATGTTTGTCCTTCTCAGGGTTAGCTATGGCGGTAACCAACTCAACTGTTCAAACTGCCTGGAAAAAGCCCTCTGAACATAACATTTAGACAGAATTTAGTTGTCATCTTAATGTCCATGGTGTGCGTTTTTACTTTTAATCTTATTTATATATTCATAGCTATGATTACATAGAAGTGAATGAAACGGACAAGTGAATTTCGATGAGAATCGAGCGAGATTACAACGTACACTGATGATACAATGAATCGTAATATGGTTAGAAATAGACCCTATCAAATGCATACTACTTTGCACATGAAAGTAAATTAACAAGTTCTAAATAACCAAGAACTTAAAAAAAATGAACAGTAACATTAATTCTAACTTATTGTTCAACAAAAGTCTGACAAGAAAAATGTGATTTTCGGCCTCGCACATTGATTCCATCACTATCCTGCATCTCCGCTGTTTCGGTAACAAACCTCCACCGGATGGTTAAAGTGAACTAATTTATGGACTAACATCATATTTCTGGCTTTGATATTCCGAAATCAAGGAAGGTAAGATAATTCATTTCTTAAACAATTCATGAGAAATTCCAGCACGACACACGCATGGTCCAACATGCAAATGAATATGGCACAATATTTGCTAGCATGCGAACTTCTTTCCACTTAATGTTGATGTACAAGGGCTTGTAGAACTGTCGATGTCTTTAGATGAATTCTTGGACGAATTCATTAATACTAATGACAACAGCGTTAAATTACGAGAACCACATGGTTTTATACTCACATTTAGTATAAACACAGAGTACACATATAAAAGATATGCAGATTGCGATCTAAACAGTGGAGGGTGGATGGCATACGTTCAGGAATGGAAGAAGCAATTCACACGTGGTAGATGTTTTCAGTGACAGATAAAAATGACATCATCAAATATGCCAAAGTCTCGTAGGTCAAACATCATTTCACATCTTAAAGTTTAACATCAAATAATCTTCACTCATTAATTGGACAATCTTTGTGCATGCAAAACTCCATTCACAATAGCATTAAAGTATTACAACATAGTGAACTGACTCACGTTTTTCTGACTTGGTTCATGTTTTTACATTATCATCATTAGGACCATTATTGGAAAAGAAATGTAGTTATTAATAGTGCCAAGTATTTTGGTTTCTTGAGTTAGGTATTACACCAGTATTTAATTGCTGTTTGAAGAAAAAGAACTTGTTCCAACTATTGTTAAGTTGGGCCGAATTGTCTTTCGAGTTGGGCCGAATTGTCTTTCGAGTTGGGCCGAATTGTCTTTCGAGTTGGGCCGAATTGTCTTTCGAGTTGGGCCGAATTGTCTTAATTTCGGCCCAGTTTGAGCCGAATAGTGTTGGGCCGAATTGTCTTTGGGCCAAATAGACTATGACGATAAAGTCAAACATTTGTTAGTAACATCTGTGGATTTAATATTAATTATAAGTACATAGTTGCCTATAGTTTTAAATATTTATAAGAGTTTTTCCTTGATATAAATATAAGGCAGATGCCAAATCATTTTTAAGCTGTATGAAAAATTAAGTTTAAAGAATATGAATCTTTTGTAAGTGTTTGTAAATTTGACATTTATGATTTAATAAACATTTAATGAATACTAAGATTCGCACTTAAACTGTATTACTTGCGTAAGCGTCAAGTATAGATGTCTTGTAAACGTTTGTATTTGTTGGGTTAAAGGTCTAATAATGGTTTAGTGAATATTAAACTATGTTCAATGAAATATTAAATAGTGAGTTTGATAAAATCTTAATTTGGGCGTTAATTATAAAAACCCTTATTAATGCATATAGTGTGCCTCTTCATAGCACATACATGTGCTTATATAAATAATTATTGCTTATGCGCAGTGATAAAATCGTTCTAACAAGAAGAATAGTAATTTTACATTCTTTTGAACTTGTGAAGTTTTATTTAGGTTCTCCACCTGGCAAAGAAAGTGTATTCCTTTTGGAATTTCTCTAAAATCTGTATGATAGTGTTAAGCTGAATCAGTTATGTGCTAGGTTGATTGTTCTATGCACTTAATAAACGCAGCGATTTTTTTTCTTTCTCTTTCCATAATGTCTGCCGTAATCATATTTGAAATAAGTTTTTTGTACCGATGAAAATATGTCTGCAACTTGCATCGAAATAGTTTAAAGGGGATTAAAGCGGGTTATGATGTAACAATAACTGGAGTTGGTCAGATTACATTCATATAGTTATTCATTTGCCACAAACTTCAACTAGGTTAATGCAACTCCATTAAAAATGTGTTTACAATTTTGAAAGTTAAAATCTATTCATTTAAAGTCTCGTAAATGGCGAATACGTAATATTACTTTAAAACGTACTTTTTAATTAAGTACCAAACTTTATTTTATCAGTATATGGAACAGTAGGATCTAAATAAGCTTAAAACATTAGGCTAGGAAAATGTTATCTTCAGTACCTACTTGACCTGTACTTAACCGTTAGTTTTGCAAAACACCACTGCTTCAGCTACAGCAGATGGCTGTGTTACTATAGTGATGTGAGTTGAAAGTCTGTACTAGAATACTTTGATTGGAGGTTTGCAATCTGGTTCTAGAAGTTCGTTCGTTTTCCCAGTGTTCAAGAAAAAGTTACTTTAATTAAACCATTCCTCACAACATATAATATTTAATTATTGTAATATTTATCTCCTAACGATGTAGATAATAATTCTGTAGATTTTCACTAAAATACCTGCATGAAATGAATCCTGGTGATATGTATAATATTTAGACCATCATGTACGCAAACTCGTTCGGTTAAAAATATATTCAGTACTCAAAAATTATGTCAATAGTATTTATTTAAAAGTGTCCTTACTTTGTTGATAACTAATTGCTTAGATCTGAGAAAAACGAGTTAGGCATCGTGCTGAAAATCAGTAATAGTTGTAGGAATATTATTAGTGGTAACAGTGATAGTGGCAGTAGTAATATTCGTAGTTGCTATCGAAGCTGTCTTTTGATAATACAACAACAACATAAATACTACTACTACTACTACTACTAATAATAATAATAATAATAATAATATTCATTGTTATTATTATTACTATTATTATTATTATTATTATTATTATTTAAGTGAGCAGATGTGGCTCGGTGGTAATTGTACCCGACAGACTAACGAAATGGTGCGGGTTCGAATTATACCGTTGGACTAGCTTGTGTCACCTACCGATGTGCGTCTTCAAGCAAGACAATTGACTCGTCATTAAATAACCCATTTGTGTTACTTTGCCCTCAAGCACCACACCAAACCAAAATTATTAGTATGATGTACCAAGCTGTCAATGATTGAATGCTTAATACGAAACCTAAGTTTTGAAATATAAAGTTGTAAATAAAGTAAGAAAGATTAATTTAATCAGTTAGTTCTGCGTCTGAGCATCAGCTAGTTCACCTAGGGAGTTCCGTTCAGTCAAAGTGCTCATTTCAGGAGAGTGATGACCATGAATGAAATGCATATGAAAGATTTTTAGTAAGTTACAAAATGTAGACATGGTGACATGCAATAGAAGATTGTGTGCTGGCTAAGTAAGAATATGCACACGAAACGCGAACTTTATGAAAGAGAAAGTTATATGCATTAATACACAACGAAAACTTTGAACAAAATGAAAGAGACATGAAAAAGGTTACGAAAACAGACAACTAATCTCCTTGGGATGTAGGTTAATAAAGAAAAACAGGTTATTGCAAAAAACATACATGATCGTAAGGTAAAATATACACTAAACCCGTGAATGATGATACATGACTTCTGACACAAAAATTGTTTTCCAACTCCAGATGTTTCTAGCCCTTGAAAGATGAAATCAAGCAATTTTTAATTTAAAATCAAACTAATTAGAGCCCTTGAGTGCATTAAGAAACTGGTTAGTATGACAGGAAATACCGTATCGGACGTCATGAATATCGTAATAGTTTTAGTCTGCCATTTTTACTTATGCAGTCAAATTTATTGTAAAAAAACGTTGACAAGCTAAGTGTTTAGTAAGATGTTTCAACTATAAATATTTTAATATCGGGTTATTACAGTCAACAAAACTGCCATTTAATACTGAGGGAGGCTGCACCCTGAACGTTTGACAACATAAATTAAATATGTCTATGAAAAATAAAGCGTATTGTGTTTTCGATTCTTTCCTCAAGTTTAAAAGAACAAACGTTTTTCCGTGGAATGACTGCTTTTTGTTCACATTAATAACAAAATAGTATCATGATATTGTGATCTGGCATTACAACCAACATGCAATTACCTACTTAAGGGGCTGATGATTGTATTTTTTATACTTCTGAAAGACCATTTTAATGAGAATGTAATTGTTGTTGTTGTTGTTGCAAGGTTTAACGCCATTTTTCAGCACAAGATAGGCTTTACATGGCGATCAGTATAACTGGTGGAGGAAGAACCCTGGAAAACTCCGTGAAGAACCAGCGACCCACGAGAAGCTACTGACAAGCTGTCTCACGTACCCATGTTAGCCGAGCCTGAGATTCGAACCCACACAGACAGAGGTGAGACGGCATTGATACGGAGCGATGAGCGCTTTAGACCATACGGCCACTCGGGGCCCCAGACTGTAATTTTTGTCTCGTGCATATATGATTTCTTAAATACTTTTTTTTAAAAATACACTTCATGTACTGCACAATACACTTTTAATCATCTTATAATATACAGTCTTGAGACACATTTTGGCATGATGTGGCCCTGTAAGCGTCACACGAATCACATGGCTACTTTCTAATTCTAAAGAAAATCTTAGCTCATTTTCCTACCGGATGTCTGGGGAGTTATTTTCCTTTGGATGGTTAGCAGACAGCAATTTTGACTTAGCATGAGATTTATAGTAGCAACATAAATGTTGCATTTTTAAGAAGCGTTTAGTACCATAGGATTCATGTCGGCACGGTTAGGTTTACTTGTGTATTTTGTAATTATTGTGCCGATAATGTAATCTGTGTAACTTACCGTATATAACGTCATTACGTTTTATCGTATATGCCCGTGTCATGCATTGTACAGTGTTAGATGTACTTTGAGCTGAATGATCGGATTCACAGCTGTATAGCTGACCAGAGTGACCAGAGTGATCAGAGTTATCGGTGTGATCGGGGTCGTCGTGGTACAAGCTGTAGAGCTAACCTTGGGAATTGACCGTAGCAGCTGTGAAGCTGAACCATAGCAGCCGTAAAGCTGAGTAAAGTGTTGCTGGTCGAGTAACAGGTGATCGGGCGTTGCTGACCGCGATTGGTGGGCGCTGATTGCTTGACTGACCAACCTGGAATACTAACTGCTTGACTGACCAGTGTGACGGTTAGCCAAGTGTGCTTGTGACGGAGTGTGTAACTCCATACATGTAATCTTTTAGCTGTGGGTTAGTCTTTGGGTTTTGTAATAGCTAGTATATTTTTAGACTGTAAAGATATTTTGTACATCTGTCCCTTTGTTTTCATCATTTTTCACTATCTGAGTGAATACATATTTACTATTTGAGTAAAATACCACAGTTTTTACTATTTGAGTAAAACACATTGTTCTTTCGTTGTGAAATCACTGTTGATCATTCACCCCTAGTGCTTGCACTGTGTAAAGTTATTTATTTGTCTTTTTATTATTTAGTTAGTGCGGATGAGGTTAATTGATCCAATATTTGGATATAATATACGCACGCATTAATCGTAATTATTTTCTCATTCAAGTCATTTATCATTAAACATTGAATTTGTGTCACCATCAAGTGTTCTGTTGTAAATCCGAAATCCCACACGTTTATCTTATTACAAATGCATTAAGAGACAGTACGCATTCTAAACAAAACTTAATATATTCATTACCGGCAAAAGTGATATGCAAAGCAGTCTCTCACAACACATATTCCAGGTCTGTGGACATCTCGCTACATTTTCCACACACCATTCTGGTATTCCTGCGTTGGGGGTTGGATGATAACCATCACACTGCCTTAAACCTATCTCCAATACATTAAAAACAAGGCTGGAGTGAAGCTGTAACATCTGTATGAAAAGTTCCCTCAGTCGGTCTGGCACAACACTTATGATCTGGAATCTGTTTAAAATATTAAACATACTGAATCCTGTATATATGTGTTACAAAAATCTTGAAAACTAAAATCATGATACCAAGGAAATTTCAACATTTACAACAATCATGTATTTACATCAATTATCAATCTTTGCAAGTCCACCATGGACATGGAAGTCACTGCAAATGTTGTATTGTAAGAGTAACTACCAATGTTTTAATTCTATGTGTAAATGGATTTTTTTTATTTTCTCGGTACAAAGTGCAAGTTACACATTCATAGGCAGCTGCTACACATATCCTGTATACTGAAAGAGGTTTTCTGTAATGCTGCTTACATACCTGTCAAATTATTCATATTTTTGTGATATATATATATATATATATATATATATATATATATATATATATATATATATATATATATATATATATATATATATATATATATATATATATATATATATATATATATATATATATATATATATTTAGTACATACAATTTTTAAAGCTTTGGCAATAACATGCTCAAGGAATACATAAAAGTTATCGAAAGAATTAAAGAAGTTTCAAAACTGCCATTGAATCAAGTAAAAATTTTATTACAGAAATCATTTGCAATAATCACCAGTTCAGAGGTGGAAAAACTGAATGCCAAGCAGAATTGGCAATTAAAGTTCTTACCCAAAATGTTCGATCAGATATGAAAAGAAATCTGTTTCTTGCAAGTTTTCATGTCAGCCTAAATTCTGGACAAATAAACATTTTATGATTATTAAGTCTTTAAGTTTATCATGATAGTGCATATATAGTATTATTAGTATTATCTTAACACATTTGGGGGCTTTAGAAATACACCTTACGGCACGCATTATATTTAAAACTGAAGAATAAAAGTGTAGTATATTTTTACAAGACAAATGGATATATGAATTCTGTACAGGTATAATTGTTTATAAACTACAGTCTAGTCAGGTCTAATTGCTTAATTCCAAAGTAAGATTGCATAGACTTTTTGTTACCATTTCGTATTGTTTTTATAATAAAAATAATAAATGTCATTACTTAAATTGGAAAAACTGCAAGTCAACCGTAACAGTATTGAATATTTGTATGCCACTAGCATAGGTCACTACTACCTATATATGAAATGATTTTAGTCAATCTACCTTGAGACCCTCATATAAAGGAATTTATCTAGTTCAGCTGCATCTAGGAAGCCACTGTATATACTGGGTTTGGAAGAAGAAAACAGAGTTGACATTTCTAATGTCAACTGGAATACTATTCCAGAGCAAAGTTCCAGAGTACTGGAAACATTTTTTGAATAATCCCTTATTTGGTATGGGAATTGTATACTGTTTAGTAGACATGGATTACAGGTAAGGAGTATTATCACGTAGCCTATACTGGAATAGTGATTGTGAATATTCATGAGCAATATTATTGGATATCATGTACATTAACATTAACATTGGCTTTTCTCAACCAGATTCGGTTTTTAACAGGTAATAATTTTAACTTACCAGCTAAATTTTCCTCTCTTTTTTTCGGGATTGATATTAGCCTGAATGCTGTTGTTTGAAGCTGTGCTTGCTTTGCTATGTGTTTATCATTTGAATTTCTCCACACCGTGTTACAGAAGTCTAAATAGGGATGTATGTAACTGTTATAAAATAGTTTTCTGCACCTTTCAGGGTGAAAATGTCTTATCCAGCTGAAAAGCCATAACCTTGATTTAACTTTATTTTACTGGCATATTTGATATGTCCAGTCCATGATAGGTTATTATCTAACTAAAACATCAAGTAGTCTATCATGACAAAACATTTGCAAATTTTTATCCTTCCATGTCAGACATAGTTCATCACTACCAAGATTTGTTCTTTGTTACTATGTTCAGATAAATAATATTTTAGTTTTACCAGTATTTGCCACCATGCCATTGCATCTGCGACGGTTATCCATTTTCTTTTGGGCATCCTGTAAAGAAATTTCTAGTTCGTGCACTGTGCTTTCGATGTCTGACAATGCTATGTCATTTGCATAGAGATCTGTAGATGAAATTGAGTTCCTTAGTAAAAAGTGGTAGGCCATTGATAAATAATATCAATAGTAATGGACCTAGAATTGAACCTTGTGCTACTCCATATCTAGTTGTTCCAGGTTCAGACAGAACATTATTTATATAAACATGTTGCATTCTCTCACTTAAGTATGAAGTAAACCATCTAACTGTGCCTTCATCACATGGTAAATTTTCAGTTTCTTCAAAACGATTTCATGATCCACCATGTCATAAACTTTCCTGAAATCTACAAATACAGACACTATTATTCGACTTTGATCAAGTGCTTGAAGTCATTTATCAGTTAGAGAGATCAAGTCAGTCTCATATTAATGTTTCTGTCTAAAGCCTGATTGATTGGGATGTAGCAGCAAGTATTCCATTAAAAATGTCACGAACGAGTCATGGACGTGTTTTTCAATCAATTTTGACAAGTTTTGGTAGTACTGAAATTGGTTGGTAGTTATTAGCATCTTTTTTAGAAACAAAATTGTGCATAGACCTTACTTTTACAGTTTTCCATCTTTTGGGGACAGATGAAGTTGCCATTTTTTAAATTGATCATGAATGTTATGCTATCTGAAATAGCTGAGGCAGAAGTTTTAATGAGTGGTGGACCAATCTGATCAAGTCCTGTAGCTTTCTGGGTATCATCTTTACTGAGACATTTTTTAACAAAGTATTTTGGATACCTGTGGGATAGAGAAACATACCTTTTCAGTTCATTAAAATTGTTTTATATCACTGATTATTATAACTTAGTGGTAATGTTGGTGAAAAACTTATTGAAAACATTTGCAATGTCAGTGTCATCAGTGTCTTTGGTGTCATTTACCAGAAGTGAGTGATTTTTATTTGTCTGATCTTTGTATGTTACCCCAATAAAGACTTTCCAAACGGAGTCTGTGTTGCTCTTTTTGTTTTTAAGCATTGATTGATAAAAAAGTGTTTTTAGCCTTTTTAATCATACTTGTTATGTTATTTCCCCATGCTTTATATTGTGCATGGTTTCCCATAGCCTTCAATTGGTTTCGTGTCTTCATAGTATCTAGGATTTCAGTAGTAAATTAATTAGGTTGGATTTCATACTTTGCTCGATGTACTTTCAGTGGTGCATGCTTAGAGACTACATGGATAAATAAGTAAGTCCACACCATCCGAGCTTCATGTATGTCATCAAATTTCGGATAATATTCCATGTAACTTTATTTGGGTCATCTTGAAATTGTTCTTTACTTCAATTTTTAAAACATCTGTAAGTGATAGTGTAGTGTGTATTTTTCCTATTTCTCTTGCATTTAACCTTTCTTGTCAAAAAAGTAGGACAGTGGTCACTAAGACCAACATTTGCTACATTAACATAAGCCACCGTATTGTCTGGTAGGTTGGTATAAATGTGATTAATAAGAGTGATGGATATTTATGTTACCATTGTGGGCTCATTTACCAGCTGGACTAGACCTAATGATTTAATAAATTCCATCCAGTTACTCCTTATTTGAGTACTGAGTAGGTCCTTATTTACATTGTCGAGTATATATGTTTCTTTCTCCTGAGCAAGAATATTTTATGTTTGTTTCATAAAGTTATTACAAATCGATTTGGAGGAAGGCGGTCTATAAATGGAACCAAACAGGAATGATCTCGCACTATTTTGAGAAATTTCCACCCAAATGCTCTCAATTTCATGTGACTCCAAGTCTTGTCGCCTTTCTGCATTTACATCTTCCCTAATGTATACAAGACCTCCCTCTTCTGTATCTCTGACTCTGTGCAATGGTTTATTGTAACCTTGACAGTGAACTAGATTATCGTTGTGGTTAGCATTTAATTTGGTTTCAGTGAGTCCTAAATCATGTATAATATTTTCCTTGGAAGACAACATTAACTTAATATGTTCTATTTTTTTCACTATACCTTGTACATTTAAGTGACCCATGTTAAAACTGTTTGTATTTAGTTTCATATCAATTATATGTATGTCATCATGCAATGGGGTACTCTATGAGATTGTCCCCATACTACTTTCATCATTCTGGTATTATATAAGGTGGCCATATAAATGAGGTGGCCTCTGTATTTTATGTGTTATCTGTGCATGGACTTCCTGTATCAAATGATATTGGGGTGGGGTGGTAAGTAGCAACAAAAGTAAAGCAGTTTAAACATACAATGTTTGGTAAAATCAATAATCCTATAATACAAGTATGCATTTTCTAAGCTCTGCAAAACACTACTGACCTAGATATTAGAGTATTTGCCATGTTACTTAGTACCAAACATTTTTCAGTATGTATCAATACTTGTTTTGCAAGATATAAATAAACAATTACCCTCATTCTTGTCTGCCTTGTTTGAACTATGTGTAGAGCTTGTTCAGCTCTTTTTCAGGCTGCATAGCATGTCTTCCTCCTCTTCCCCCTCTGGTTCATGCTCCATGCCTCGTCCTTCTTCTCCCACTTCCTCATAAAGGTCACTCTGGAACTGACCTTGAAAGTTAACTGATTTAAGTCTCTCTAATGACTTTTATTATGTCAAAGTATTTCATAAATTAACAACTAATATATTCGTGATTACCAATCAAATTTATAGGAATATAGCGCTAACTGAGAATCATAAATTAATACGTGTGAGGTTGTGATTTGATGTAAGTTTTCCGGGTTGGATCAGGTCAAGTGTTGGGTTGGTGGGTGGTCCAAAATTTAAAAAGGGCCACGACTTTCCTCGAATGGGCACCCAAGCAAAGTCTAAGTGTCTATCTACTTAGTGTGCATAATACCCAGTAAACATGCGCAAGAATAAAACTGGTTAAACTTCAAGTGACAAGTGACAGTACGTTTGTGTGTATGTGTACTTTTTTATGGTCTGGCCCTGGGTTCTAGACCTGGATTTCATACTCCAGTCGCAGTTTTAAAAAAAAAGTTATTGAAAACCTTGTGTATGTAAAGTATTAACTTGGAGAAGAGAACAAGAATTCTTTCCCGCTTTGTTTGAAACGTCAGAAAGATGGATGTTAGGGGTCCACTGGAGACAATCTGGTTAAAATTTATAAATTGATTAATGAAATTACTCAGTTTTGAGCATTTTTAAATATCCTAGAAGCTTTTCGTTTATAAAATTGAGTGGTGGGGACGTGAGGGAGTGCAAGTATATGCAATAAATAGAGTACCTGTGGGTGTTTGCAATACTGTACAAAGCACGTCGATTTAAATCATACTCGTATCACAAAAACTTTCAAATAAAACTAAAAAGGTATTTATACATACATTTCAATGTTTCCTCTCAAAACTAAACACAGAAAGAAAAAGGATAAGTAGAAAAGAACGAGACAAGAAGAAGATCGTACTCACCGTTGTTGACATTTTGCGCGGTCTCGTAGCATGGTTGTGTTTTACGTCAACTTCATTGTTTACAATGTGGCATATAATTATGCAAATTTCGGTCACCGGAATTATGTGTGTTATTCGTTTGGGATCTGCCGATCACTGTCGAGCGGTATTTCAGTATGAAGACGATAGATTATTTTTTCTACGTACGAAGATTTCAGAGAGCTCGTGTTTCATAATGCGAACCTCTATGTACTTGATATTACTCCATAATTGCTTTTTAAATAGTATTTAATCAGTAAATATACATAAATGTCCCAACATTTTTGCAAGAAACTTCACCCTCGGCTGCACTATTGTGCCTTTAATGCACATGATGCGATTGTAATAAAGCTTTCATCTATAAATTCGGAAGAATAAGAACAAAATATGAGACCTAGTGAAGGAGGCAGATATATTCGCCTTTTTATCATATACAGTACCCTTCACCCGTATTGACATTGCGTGGTCTTACATATTTATAGAGTCGCAATCTCCGTTGGAAGTGACTGTTCGTGGTTGAATTAATGAATCGCTACATATATCCGATATTTTATCAGATACATTAAACTTGACTTTAACACACACAGCACACTTGATCTATATTGTCAATGAATGGTCTCTTACACACTCATATTGCTGCAGCCTATGGAAGCAACTTTTCGCTGTATTGTTCGAACATCTATCATGCCTGCAGTCCAGTTATTGAAGTATTACACATATCCGACCTATTATCATACACATCACGTTTGACTTTATCATACACATTACCCTTGGCCTGTATTGAAATTGAGTGGTCTTGCGCACTTATATTGATACAGCTTTTCGCTGTATTGTTAGAACGTCTACAATGACTGCAGTCCAGTTAGTGAAGTATTACAGGGTAAACCAGAATGAAACCTACGATCCAGGTTAACATGTGATTACTAAAACAGTTCATTACTTCTTTTCTGAGACGGAAATAAGTTTAATCAATTTGGAACTCATCAGCCGTTCGTCTTTGGTAATGTAGTAGTTGTAGTAGGTTTAAAAGCACGTCAACACAATACCCGCAATATGGTACCAATAAAAGTTATAGTTCTGCAAAGGTTGATATAACGAATTACACCAACAAATAATATAATTTGTTTAAAAGATCACAAAAAGCTTTTCAAAGGCATTTAAAAAATGAAGTATTAAACAATGCGAGTTAAAATGTAAAGATAAAATAAGTATGTAAAGCGTTTATTAAAATATAGTCATTAAATAATTTTGTATATAAACTACTTTCCCTCAAAGTCCAAGATGTCGTCTGGTGGTACATCATCATAAGCTTTCTTCATCGAGTCTATGTATGAACTTTATAAAAATAAAATATTTATTTCTGAAGTTTAACTTCTTTCGTTTCGTAATTTCTTTGTCCCTGGTGTTATGATTTCACAGAATGAAACGAACCAGATTTCACAATTTCGTCTAGGGGATGAGGTTTTTTTACCTGCTGTTGGCTATGACGTGTGGTCAGTGCTCTATGTCCCGTATATTAAATTTGTATTGTTTATTGGTTTCCTTAATAATTATATGGTATATACGTTTATATGAGTTGCCTGACTTTGTCGAAAATCAAGTAACAGTAAAAAAGTAAAAAGTAAAATCAGTAACATTTATTTTGTAACCAACATAATACATAGTCAATATTTTCCTATGATTGTGGATTAATTAGTCAGATTATTATTAAGTAAACATGTTTATTTTTTCGCTGGATATAGGACATTAGAATTGCCCCATAAATATCTGGTCTACTTGATATTTCACATGTTCTTTGTTCTAATTTAGTAATAGGCCTTATCTTGTTGACAACTTAAAAATCTTCTAGAAATGAATTTTTTACCCTCTTCCTGGTTCTAGTGTGTGTCTTAGTTTTTTTTAAATATAATCTTGTTTATGTGAGAAATTACTCATTTTTGCATTTAACATCTGATGCAGAATAAGTATTGTGTTATGTTCAGTATTTTATTTCGGCGGAATTATTCATTCAAATTGTTATTCACCAGAATTACAAAGTGCTCGTCAATACTGTTATTGGACAGGGACATCAATTTATAATTTTGGGGAATACAGACAAGAACACTTTTGAATTATATTATTGTGATACATCAAAACACTGTTAGCACATCGTCACACTAAATACCACTGGCACATTAGCATATTTGAGAATACACGCATATCAACGCATTCAGCATTGGAAATTATTTAGAATACCACTGGAATTCAGCTGGAACATCAACCTTTGAACTTGTCATAACGCTTTTAGGACTATTTGGGATTTAATTCGCATAACCGTAAGTTCTTTAAAATATACACTTTGTATTCTAAGGATATAAGTTATTTGTTAACTTTTACAACACTAGTTGGTTCTTGCTCTTTTCGGTTACTTTGTGTAAGACCATATATTCGTATTAGCTTTAAAGGTTCTCAGGCTAACGAAACTCCATTCAATGGTTATTTAGGAGTCAATAAGATTTCACACTGGGATTAGTTCAAGAATCATTACGTCGAACTTGCTTTTGGTCATACTGTCCATACATCATTGACATTTGTAAGGAGAAACTTCTTTCTACCGCAGATGAAGAGCATACAAGTTGAAAATAAGTTGCCAAAATCCTGTGAGGTAGGAAGAAATAATCTTCAATATACCCAGTCTAAAATGTAATAAACATATGACAAAACTTCAAAGATACAACAAAAAAAATGTTAGAGGAGTATATGATTTGCAATCAGACTGTAGTAGCTTTGGCGTAACCAGTCATCGGAATTCCGATATTTGAAATAATCAGGACCAGACACTTTCGCATCTACATACACATGAAAGGCGTAGTTGAATCATCTGATTTTGTGAATCAGTGCGCTTATTTCCAGATGTTCCAACACGAACTAATAAAATCAACCGTGATGTTGAAATTGTAGATTCTGCGCGTGTGAAACACAGCATCTTTACAGGATGAATGTTCTCCAGCATAAATGTTTGAAAAAAGGCAAATGGATATATGTTTCAGAATAATTTGATTGAACCAAGCAAAGTAATTGGAGTTCGCCATCTATGATAGTACCAAAACCAGACACTAACTGAAGAACATTGAACAGTGTTACCAACACAGATTCATTTGCAATACCAACAACCAATGACCGAATTGACAAAATTGTAAATGACTAATATGTCACCAATTTCTATGTGTAGAGAACATTTTGGCAATTCCAGTTCAGGAAGAGCAAACGAAATGTCGGCATTTATATGTTCGGGTGGTCTTTACCAATATAAAGTGATGCCTTTCGGTATGAAAAATTCTCTCAACATTCAAGCGTTTAATGAACATGGTACATATTATGTAGATGGCCTTGAAGACATCGAAGACATCATTATACACAGTCGCGCCTTGAAAGACCACATGGAAACTATCCGGAAATTCTTTCTTAGTTTGCATGAGTCAAATCTGACAACTTATTGGACTACAAGTAAGTTTTCACCGATCTTGTATTACATTTGTAGGAAATAATGTGGAACATGGCCAAGGCCGACCTATTAAAGTTAAGGTTTGATCTTTGCAGCATTATAACTTCGGAATTAGGTACACCAAGGGAAAAGAAAATCTGATTACAGACGCACTTTGACGTAGCTTTGTACTATAGTGCTTTGTTTTATATAATTCGTGTCATTCATGAGGCATCTTTTTCCGTTATGATAAGAGGTGTTATGTATATATACAATTTTTACTTTTGGTACATGACTGAATTGGTTTTCTGCTTAATTTCTGTCACGTAGATTGTATAGGATCTGTAAATAGGTGTTATCAAGTTTATAATAATCAACATATTTACAAGTTTGGAGCTATGTATGGTTAGCTAGTTCAAGTCAAGTGGTTGTGTACATGAGTAAGAACTGTGAAATATTAGATGGAATAGTAAGGTCTGTCAAGTAGAGCATATTGCGAAATATAGTCGTAATAGGTTCTTGAAAATGTATGTAAGGAATGAACGGGGACAACATTAATTCATTCCTTATTCACATTCATTTAATAAAACAAATTATAAACCGTCAGCTTGTACACGTACATTATGAAAATTTCTTTTTGCATTAAAATGTTTATCCCAGATAAAACAAAATTTCTTGTCTTTCTTAGCGCGTTTTGGTAAAAAAAATGTAAAACCAAACTCTTAAAATTGTGTAATTATACATTGCTGTAATTGTCTGAAATTTGTCTATTTATGACTTACACGTAATAACGTTGTATATTTCATGGTTCGCAGCAAAACAATATGTACTCCTTATGCTATTTTAGAAGGGGCATAATAACACGAGATATTAGTCTATTTCCAGGAACTTAAGAATATTTGTTTTCTTGGTGTGGAGAAAATGCTATTTATTCAAAAAATGCGGGTAAATATAAAACATCAGTACGTTTTACAAAACCTTTAATATAATATCGAGGTCATTTCTGATGTGATGAAGTATAAATTAATATATTTAAAGGCTTCCCAATTCAATGCCTTAAAATAATACACTCGATACACACGTTTGGTAAAAATGTGATCTGTACAATTTCTGTTGTAAAATTACCTATAGCGATAAATCGCAGTGCGAAATAGAGTTGTCAGCGTAAACATGAGATATTTCTGCAATATGATTTAGGTTCTTTTCTTAATAAACCGACATATGCCAAGTAAATGTTTGCTTGGCCTTCATTGGCTGCACTGAAAATATGCTTAATTTACATTTAGTCTAAACTTTGTTTCTACTGTATAAAACAAATAAGTTTGTTTCCATACTCGTTTTGATTGTGTATTACGTCGAAATAGATTAAAACAGTAGAACCTATCTTAAGCAATCACCTCTGGCAAGTTAAACAAGTAGCCTCTGGAACAATTTTTCGTCTTAAAAGAGGTTAATTAATTTCTTCTACATGTTCGATGCAAAATTATTAAACATGTAACTGTTGAAGAAAGGTACTTGCATAATGGTAGTAACCTTTAAGGTAGATTCTAGTAATGTTAGGTCTCATTTACAGCATGTGTACAATTTCTCACCCGATATGTAGTTACATATTATTGTATGAACTCCTTGTATCTTAAGGTAACTCGTTCAGTTATCCTTTTAATAAAAAATAAATGCCCATTTCTTTGCCAAAGAAATGAAAATGTTTTTGTAAAGTTAATGTTTTAGCCTTAAATGTTTATTTTTACATCTTTTTGAAGTGACGTGTAGACCAGTGAGGACTGGTGCTATTTTAACATTTAAATGAATTGTGTACGCGTGCCACTATTATCGCAATCATTCGTACTTGCTTCTTTTAATACTACTGTCAGCGAAACTGTCATAAAGACTACATACACAAACAATGTGTTTGTTGCTTACATTTAAAAACCAAATTCATGCATGATTATATGCTGTTTGGTCAAGTATTGGCTCAAAATATGAGCGTACATACAAAAGGGAGACCTACAACATCATTATTATTGGCATGAAAGAATATATTTTATCTATGGTTCTAATAAAAACAGATTGGAATTTTACAATGAAATAGATTATTCTACTTAATTAGGTTTACTCCGGATATCTGCGAAGATCTGCCTGAGTATTATTCTACAACTTAATGTAATTGCAATAAAACCGAGTAACAAGGCAGTTACAGTGCATTTAATTGTCCTTAAACAGTCTGTCAGATTGCATTGGTCTGTGTAGCGGTTTGGTCAGCGTATTGTAGTACGAGTTTTCTTAAGCTGGTCTTGAAATTCTGTTATTTTTTGTCAATAATTGTACTGCGACTCTCACTATCGAAGAAGTATCCATGCTGTCTGTTAAAAATCACAGACACTTACAAGGGTTATTTTGTACTTGGTCAGCAAATTTTATTCTTCAGCAAAACGCTGATTTGTTGTTGTTGTTGTTGTTGTTGTAGTGTTTAACGCCATTTCTCAGCACACGATAGGCTATACATGGCGGCCAGTATTAATGGTGGAGGAAGAACCCGGGAAAACCCCGGAAAGAACCAACGACCCACGAGAAACTACTGGCAAGCTTTCTCACATACCCACATTGGCCGAATCCAAGACTCAAACCCACGCAGACAGCGGAGAGATGGCAGTGATCCGTAACGGAGAGCGCTTTAGACCACTCGGCCACTCGGGGCCCCGTAAAACGTTGACATTTGGAGGCTGGTCGGCCTATTATC
The DNA here is from genome assembly GCA_028554795.2 of Sinohyriopsis cumingii. Lineage (NCBI taxonomy): Eukaryota > Metazoa > Mollusca > Bivalvia > Unionida > Unionidae > Sinohyriopsis > Sinohyriopsis cumingii. The sequence goes on along the minus strand of CM068827.1, from coordinate 77,862,268 downwards.
ACGAACATTAATCGAATCTAGATTACTTCAGTCCATCTTGCGCAGGTCCATAAGCTTCTGAACCATTTATAAAGACTTTCGAAACATCTTAAACACCATCTGCATAATTCAATGTATGAGCCTGGGAACTCTAACTTGTAACTTCACACTTTATTAAAGGTAGATGACACCCACAATTATTATATGCTCATTTTTGTCTCCGTTAAAGGCCACAGGCCACCTATATTGTACAAACGTGTGATATTATTATAGTTATAAACAAAACGCATTGGTTATGTATGTACACCATACAAATGTTTAATTAGACTTAAAACTCCGCTTTATAAAATGAAAAAATCGGCAATCTCCGTAAACAATCGGTAGTTTCGGCGTGCCAAAACCGGATATGACGTACATTTATCCCTTCTATTCAACCTAGCCATTCAAGTGCTTAATTTCCCAACGTGAATGTATATGTGATATGGCATACGATCGTGCTTTTGAACGGCAAATATGGTGCACTGTGTTGCATACGGATGTTCTTTCTTTTTCCGATAAACCATGTTTACCAGAAAAAAAGTGTATTTAATCTGTGGGATCGAATAGGGGAGGGATGGGAAAGTTGTATCATTTATGCCAGATTATAGTGAATTTGGCCCAAAGACAATTCGGCCCAACTCGAAATACAATTCGGCCAAACTTAACAACAGTTTGTACGTTCTTTTTCTTCAACAAAAAAGTAGATGCTATGTAAGATAGGTTTTAGGGAGAAAAAAACTAAATTTAAACAAACTATTTTGATATTCTTTGAAAGAAAATAATCATACTTCGTAACGTACATATTTATGAGAGAAAACACAAACTGACATATCTTGCTTGTTCTAATTAAAATATTTATATACATTTTTTATGCTAAAACAATATATACATCTGCACAACGACATTCTCAATTTAAGTCTTCCTGTCAAATTATCAATAATCATTTATAAAGCAAAAATACGTAACAGATAATATTCTACATAATACGTATACATTTTGCTATGGGTAGTGTGCATGAGATATTATAACAAATATACTTAATTTTAGGCTTCACGTTGTAACACAGCTGCATACAATACATACTAGATTATACATGAGAGAGAGAGAGAGAGAGAGAGAGAGAGAGAGAGAGAGAATAATGCTGTGCATTTTGTCAGTATTTAGTTGCTGCAATATGAAGCTCTTACCAGTTAATTTCATTGTTTGTTTTTATTTTTCAAGTTGTCTTAGTGTTTGCGCGCGTAATTTGAAAGCTTGTCATTACTGGTCAATATTGTCAATCATATTTGCTCCATTATTCCGTACAAATTAGAAAGGAAATAATTTTGTGTTTAATTTGCGCCACACACACACACACTCACAGTACAAAATAAATTGATAAACATATACTTGGTTGAAAATAAAATGAAAGAAATTAACCTTGCATTGTTATCATATATTCCTTCTTTTTTCATCATGTGAAAATTATTTTTTAAAAATATATATCCACGAACTCCGTATATGTAGCGGATGCCGGCTTGCGTATGCATCCTTAGTATAGTGTGTATTGCTTATGTCAAATAACAAAGTCGCAAATGAGACGAAAGTATTACCCGACTGCTTGAAGGCACCTGCCATTTACGCATGATAAGTTACTTATTGCAAACTGACCTAGATTGTATTGGATCCAGGTTAACTATAAGTCGGTATCCCGCAAATAAATAAAAAATCATTATTTTAAAATGCATTCAATGTGAGAGCAAATGATAATCTTTTTGCTAGCATGGGTGACAAATGTATTATTAAAGTAAGTTATTATTATGTATAATATTTACCCTGCAAACGTCAATTATGATTACATATGACAAACAAATAGAAGCCCGGTTGATAAACACAACTGGCATGGAGCAATAAACTCATTGTTTAAACCTACCGACAGGATATTAAATACATAGGTTATTTTATTACAATGCAAGCCAACCCCGGAAACTTGACTTTGTTATCGTTTTAGTGTGCCGATTTTTTCTTCGTAAGTCGGCCGACAAAAGGAAGTCAAGTTTTGGTTCCTTTGGATTCTTTAAGTGTGCCGGCTTCTTTCATCTTTTTTTTTATAAAGTCTGCTGACACAGGGAACCCAGCATTGATTCTTTTTACCCGTATTAACGGGAATTTTCAAAATAAATTGAAACAATGGAAGAGTTTTGAAAGCGACACAATCTAGTGAGTCGTGCACGCATACCGATATAAGGCTGAACAGTAAATTAGTTTTCTTTTTGTTTGATCTAAAATATTCCCTATCCATAGTTTATAGTGTTTAATTTTTCCACAATAAGAAGCATGTACTTCGTCTTGTAGGGATAAATGTACGTCATTTCCGGTTGCGTCCTCTATAGGTGGGAAATCGTAACTAAGGGGAAGTAACAGCGTTGTATAATTCTATTTCGAGTAATTAAATTAATATTTCTTCTTTACACGTGATAATTTTTTTTGTGCTTTTTTTGTGCGAGTATAACTATTTTTAATCATGTAATGCAAATCTGATATAAATAGGAAAATATTAGAGTATGGCCTGTGACCTTTAACTTTGATTGTCAGAATCGTATAATATTTTACGATACTGAACTCGCGCGCAACTTCATACTGCACTCATAAAGGAACTACTTTCTATTGTAAACAAACAATGGACGCAGACGCCAGCACTTTTGATTTGTAAACAAATAATGTTCACTCGCGTAGTAGGCACTTTATGTTGTAGTTGTTTAAATTTTTTGCTGAAATAACTAAAGCAGATGTTTCGTGGACTGTCACATACCAGCTGCTTTGGCACATTCTGCGTTAACGTTCTCGATACAATGTTTAGGCTAGCTATAAAAAGACGCAAGAAAAGGTCCTTACAAATAACATACAAGTGATAAGTCATATACTGTCTTCTTTAACTGGTGATAAGAATGGCCAAAAATATACTTACAGTTTTAAATCCTGAATTTCCTCAAAATGTACTTTCTTACTTCTGCAAATCCGAATTACACTAGCCATGTCATATGTTATCAATCTTGAATACACATTTTGAAATTGTACTGTAATTTCGATGATAAGTGCAATTACATTCCCCTTGCTGCACTCAAAATGAAATAAGCATTAAATTCCATAGCGTCTTTGTGATAATTGCAATAGAAGGACTTCATTTTTTTCCCATATTATGATTTCAAACATTGAATGACAGAAACAGAAACACATTTGCAGATATCAACATGCTTCTCCCTCGCTTCTTGAATCCTATGTATTTCATGTGGAATTGTCACATATAAATCCAGTCCATAATCACGAAATTTCATAGAATCGAAACAAATGCCAAAATATATTCATTCCAGATCAAATGGAAAAGTTGTTGCAATGCGCATTCATTCACAATATGACTCCAAATTTCAATTTTAACTAGACACGCCATGTTCTTTCGAAAGTTATGTCTATCTAGCGCGCGACTAAATTCAAATGTATCTGGGCGGAGTTATGTGCGCAGTAATAATTTTGTTCTTGTGTAATGATGAAGCTGCGCTTTAGTATTTAGTTTGAAATGCGGCATACATCCAGGTACTTTGTCTCTTGTAGTTATTTTGTTAATATAATTAAGCATTAGGTACAATAAGAAAATTTAGCATATAATAAAAGGTTACTGCATTTGTATGGGATAATATGGACTCGTTTTGTCAGATGGATATACTGCACTCCCGTGCTCGTGCAGTATTCCATCCGAAAAACTCGTTCAACCTATGAATATTACATACCTGCAGGGTGGTATGTATGTATGTATGTATGTATGTATGTATGTATGTATGTATGTATGTATGTATGTATGTACTTATGTATGTATGTATGGATGTATGTGTGTATGTTGTTGTTGTTGTTGTGGGTTTAACGTCATTTTTCAGCACACGATAGGCTATGCTTGGCGGCCAGTATTAATGATGGATGAAGAACCCGGGAAAACCCCGGGGAGAACCACCGACCCACGAGAAATGTATGCATGCATGTATGATTTAACGGCACGTCAGCACACTACTGGCTACATGCGTCAAATATAACCTGCTGAATTGACTACCCATTAACGTTGAGAGGACGTATCATTGGTATCAACATCAACAAGAGATATTTCAATAGTTAAATTGTTTACACACAAACAATGCGAGGACGTATCATGCGACATGTTTACACACCAACGTTGAGAGGACTGCACAAATCAGGTGTGTATTCACTCATTTATAAACAATTATCATTAATCTTAGAAAATTAATAAATATATATTTTTTGCTATTCCGGATATTTTTAACAAGCCCCTCCAGTGACAGTGGGTACACATTTCAATCAGGTCATCTCAAGGTATGTCAGATAATGTCGAGAAATATTGTTTTATACGCTTTATTTACTTTTTATCATACCCATTCAAGATTTCGGCCCAACAAGTATGACCAAAGTTGACTACGATCTAACTTCAGAAATCACACAAATTCCAATACTTTAATATTTTCACATGTTACTCCACATACATTAAGAGGAAGCATTAAGAGGATATCATCCTAATGTCAGTGTTCCTCCTAACGATGGTGTGTAAACATGGGGTTATCCTCCTAATGCAGGTATTGTGTAAACATATATAATATATCCACACAGATACAGATACACATATACATAATACACACATATACAGATACACATATACTTAATATATACACACATATCCACATACACATATACAAACATATAAACACAGATACAGATACACGTATATATAATATACACACAACTACAGATACACATATACATAATATACACACAGATACAGATACATAATATATCCTCAGACACAGATACACGTATACATAATATACACACAAATACAGATACACATATATATAATATAAACAGATACAGATACACGTATACATACAATACATACATATACAGATACACACATACATAACATACACACAGATACAGATACAGGTATACATAATACACACACAGATACAGATACACGTATACATAATATACACACATACAGATACACGTATGCATAACATACACACATACAGATACACGTATACATAATATACACATAAATAAAGATACACGTATACATAATATACACACAACTACAGATACACATATACATAATATACACACAGATACAGATACACATATACATAATATACACACAGATACTGATACACGTATACCTAATATACACATAGATACAGATAACGTATACATAATATACACACAGATACAGATACACGTATACATAATATACACATGGATACAGATACACGTATACATAATATACACACAGATACAGATACACGTATACATAATATGCACACAGATACAGATACATGTATACATAATATGCACACAGATACAGATACACATATACATAATATACACACATACAGATACACGTATACATAATATACACACATACAGATACACGTATACATAATATACACATATATAAGGATACAGGTATACATAATATACACAGATACAGATACACTTATGCATAATATACACATAGATACAGATACACGTATACATAATATACACACAGATACAGATACACGTATACATAATATGCACACAGACACAGATACACATAGATACAGATACACATATACATAACATACACACAGATACAGATACACGTATACATAATATGCACACAGATACAGATACACGTATACATAATATGCACACAGATACAGATACACGTATACATAATATGCACACAGATACAGATACACATATACATAATATACACATAGATACAGATACACGTATACATGATACACACACAGATACAGATACACGTATACATAATATACGCACAGATACAGATACACGTATGCATAATATACACACAGATACAGATACACGTATACATAATATGCACACAGATACAGATACACATATACATAATAAACACATTGATATAGATACACATACACATAATATACACACATATACAGATACACGTATAGATAATATACACACAGATACAGTTACACGTATACATAATATACACACAGATACAGATACACGTATACATAATATGCACACAGATACAGATACACGTATACATAATATGCACACAGATACAGATACACGTATACATAATATAAACACACAGATACATATATACATAATATACTCATAGATACAGATACAAGTATGCATGTACATACATAACCATATATCTACAAATATATATATATATATATATATATATATATATATATATATATATATATATATATATATATATATATATATATATATATATATATATACATACATACATACATACATACATACATACATACATACATATATGTTGCACTGGGTATTGGCCGTTTTATTCTTGTTATATGAATTTTCACTTTTCTGTTCAACAGACATTTGTTTGCATTGCATTTCACTATAATTATTCTTGCTTGAGGTGAAATTGATAAATTAGAATATAAATATGTGCAATGGAATTCAGTTTTATCACATGTTTTAGAAAGTGAATAATAAATCAAAAATTATTATTGAACAAAAGAAGCTTTACTTCTAAATTTCTCATAGTTTGTATTTTCAGATATTAAACTGTTCTCACGATAAATACCCAATGAAAATTATTTATCTGTTTTAGAGCAAACAAATTATTTAAATTGCTAGAACAATCATTTAAAATAGTTCCATAATGTTTTCATATCCTTCATCTTTTGCATGAAACCATTTCCTTTTTATTTACATTCATCGTATCGCACAAATCTTTCTCTCTCCTTATTTTTTTATTATTTTTTTTTCGTATCTTGCCAAGTGTTTCCTGAGCAGGTGAATAGATGAACATGCAATTAAGTTATAGTTATCATATCCCATTATAAATTCATCCAAAAAATCGCATTAATTTATCATTAAGTGTCAGAATACGGTATAATGAAAAAAAAATGCTTTAAGCTACAATCAAAACAACTTCACCAAGGTCATCGTTAGGGTATCAGATAAAAGGGCACAATGTAAAAATGCCGTCAGCATAAAATTTCGCCTTTATAGGAAAAAGATTTCACATAAACATTAGCTCAAGTCCTGCAATAAATTAGCAAAACAAAGCTGCAAGATACAGTTGTAAATGTACAAGCAAATTTTATTGTACATTTGCACTTAACGGAGAAAAGGACCTGTCTATGGAGACGTAAAGGAGACTTATACCACTGGCAATATGAGAGTACAAATCACAGATGAAATATATTATGTCCGTCCTAAAACAAAGATGATAGCAAGAGGTCAAATGCCACTCTTTGAACAGAATTATATATAATAAACTGACTACGAACAGTGCAAAACTAGTATCTAGCTAGCATAAGCGCTTTCGACTCTTAATGAGTCTTTTTCAAAGGCAAATAGAAAACATAGACAAGACAAACAAATGAAACAGACAAACCGTTGACTTTGTAAAACTTTGTATGACTATGACTTGTTGCAGATGTTGAAAGATATTTTATATTGACCTAGAAATGGATGTGCCAGAGCGTCATCTGCTATGTTATGTACGAGCAAATTATATCCCGGATATTTCATTGTTATAGTTGTAATTATAGGTTATTGGGTGACTAATAAGCAAATTTTGAGAATTATTGAAAAGAGAACATGCCGGCTGCAAAAAGGTAATTTTATTTGTGAATGGCTGTTCTTTTTTTCTTCTTCAAATCTTCTTGGTTTAAACCGCTTGGTTTGAATGTGCTAAGGCGGTGTATCCAGTAAGATTCCTTTTCTTACCTGGTTTCGGAACTCCATTTGGGGTTGTAAACAATTGCTATAAGTGTTACATCACTGAAAGTGTGGCCATGGGAGGAGAAATGTTCTGCAACTGGGCTTCTGTACAGCTTCTTTGTCATCCCATCAGATCTATAAAGGCTGGTCATTTTGTGTAGTTTTTCAGTTTGTCCGACATACTGGATGATACAGATCTTACATGTGATGAGATAAATTACATTCTCTGTTTTGCACGTTTTGTTTGATCCATGTATGTTCAGTTTTTCTCTAGTTACAGTGCTAGAAAATGTCCTTGTTTCTATCATATTTTGGCAGGTTTTGCACCTTTTATCGCCACAGGGGCCAGATTGACTATTGTGGCCTTTGTTAGTGAAAGGCGTTAGCTTCGCCCTGACCAGGAAGTCCTTGAGGTTTTTTGTCTCCGGTAGGCTACTACAGGTTGGTTCGGTAGTATTAACTTTAGTGCGTCACACGATTCCACGATGGGCCAGTGTTTCGTGATGATTTTACCTACTTTAGTGTTGTCTGGATGGTAGGTCAGGATAAATGGTGTCCTATCAGCCTTTTCCTTCTCTCTATATTTTAGTAGGTCATTCCGGTTTGTTTGTTTCGCCCTTTGGTTTCATCCGCAATCAGGTCTTTGTCATAGCCTCGGTAAGTCAAATGTTAAGATAACTCTTCAGACCTTTTTTGGAATGTTTCATCATCGGAGCAAATTCTGCGTATCCTCAGTGCTTGGCTATATGGGATGTTCCTGATGTAGTGTTTTGGATGGCAGCTGGTTGGGAGGAGATACTTGTGTTTGTCGGCTGGTTGATAGTATATGTCTATATGGAGTTTCTTTTCTACCAGTCTGGTTGTTGTGTCCAGGAAAAAGTGGTTTGAGTTGGAGTCTTCTGCCGTGAATTTTATTGATGGATGGAAGTTGTTTGCCTTTGATATGAAATCATCCAGATTTTCTCTTCCATGTTGCCACTTCATTTCTATATCATCGATGACGTGCACCCACTGGTATGGTGCAAATTCCACCGATGTTAAGAGTTGACCCTCCAGTTTTCCCGTAAAAATATTTGCATACGAAGGAGCCATTTTTGTACCATTACGGTTCCATTGATTTGCAGGTAGTTTTCTTCATTAAATTCAAAGTTATTACGTTTTAGGACATACTCCATGAGTTTGACTAGGAAGTGAGTGGGTGGTTTGTCTATAGTTCGTGTTTCCCAAGCTTCTCTACATGCCTGTATCCCTTCGTTGTGTGGTATGTTAGTATATAAAGATGTGACGTCTAAGGAAACAAGCAATGTATCTGGCAGTAACAGTTCGCTTGCTTTGCTTTTTATGAGGTAATCTGTTGTGTCCCGAAGATATTATGGTAATTTGTGGACATGTGGTCTCATGAAATGATTCAAATATTCTGATATCCTTTCTGTGGGATGCCCGCTACCAGAGATTATAGGTCTGCCCGGGTTTCTTTGTTTGTGGATTTTAGGTAGAAGATAAAATCTACCTGCCCTTGGGTTTTCTGGGCTTAAGTAGTTTTTCGTTTGCTGGTATATGTGCCCGATTTGGTACGCCTTGTCAATAATATTTGTGATGGTTTTTGTATATTTCAGTGTTGGATCATGGTCTAGTTTTTGGTAGAACCTAGCGTCACTTAGTTGCCTATTTGCTTCACTAATGTAGTTTTCCATATTCGTAACGACCACTGCTGAACCCTTATCTGCAGGCTTAATTATGATGTATGTTCCTCTTTTCAATGCTTGTTGTGCATCTTTTTCTTCTTTTGTCAAGTTAGAGTATATGTTAGTATGGTTGAAGTGTTGGGAAGTGTCGTTTTCAACTGAGTTGAGAAAGGCTTCTAGATTTGGAAGTGAACTTTTTGGTGGGGTCCAATTACTTTTTTTTCTGAATATGGTTTGGTCGCAGCTTAGCTTTTCCACGGATTCATTTATTGGCTGCAAGGCAAAGTGGACCTTGAGTTTTAGTCAGCGGCTGAACTCCTCGGTGTCCTTTTTCAGCTTACCTCTGTCATATGTCTTTGGGCGGGGACAGAAACTCAAACCGTTGTCTGTTTTATTTGTTTGTCTTGTCTTTGTTTCGTATTTGCCTTTGAAAAAGACTCATTAATATATATATATATATATATATATATATATATATATATATATATATATATATATATATATATATATATATATATATATATATATATATATATATATATATATATATATATATATATAGAGTCGAAAGCCACCGGAGCGGTGGGTATGTATGTATATATGTGTGTGGGTATATATATATATATATATATATATATATATATATATATATATATATATATATATATATATATATATATATATATATATATATATATATATATATATATATATATATATGTATATATATATATATATATATATATATATATATATATATATATATATATATGTGTGTGTGTGTGTGTGTGTGTGTGTGTGTGTGTGTGTGTGTGTGTGTATTTATGTATGCAGGTATGTGCGTGCGTACATACGTATGGATGGAAGGATGGAGTTACCCATTTTCTATTTATCTGCAACCTATTTATGAATCTATTGCTCTCTCTACACACAGTAAATTGTGATATAGATGAAATATGTATTTTTATGCATATTTAATTTGCAATGTTTGTTAGCATTTTATTTATTTCATGCTATAGATTATGTAAAATTGTATTTTGTAGCTGACCTTGTCCAAGATCAAATTCTATGTCTACCTGACCAGAATCATTGAATGTTTATTCTGTTAACAACTAATACATCGTCAGTATTTCCCTGTGATGTTAGTTAAATATTAGGATCATTATCTTAGTATGAGTCAGTGGCATTATATTTATTATGTTCTTTAGTATAACGTGAGTAGAAGACCTTTCTAATTTATAGCTTGGATTGTTTTTTTACATGAACGTTTGTCCTACATCATGTCTCTTGTCTTATTTAGATTTTTTTATTTAATGTTATTTACAGGAAGAAAAAATTATTCCTGCGATAATATCTACAAAAAAATCATTTATGTTGATATTTTGATTTGGGTGAAATTTATTTAATATTCTCTGGAAATACAATGTGCTCTATAATTTTCTTGGAAAAAGTCATTAACTGGGGCTTTTAGTCAATTCAAACAATAAAACTTTGGATTATGTTACTGAGATCAACAAAAGATTGTTTGTATGCTATACAGTGTAATTTATATTCCCATTCTAAATAATGTCAACACAATCTGAAATAAAGCCAGGTAAGACCATGCACAGAGTTATTTCTTTCATGTAGTTAATTTTAACATAATTGCATCTATTACATTTTACTTAACAATGCGGCGATGTGCATACATTTGTTTTTGCTTGTATTTAATTAAAATGCGGATCAATTTTTTTCAAAGAAAAGGACCAAAATTACCTTATGAAATGTTGCCATTGAACTCTTTGTCTTATAATCATGACTAGTATTCAAACGCTTGCGTCAGAATATGACTGTGAAATCTGAAATATTCTTTTAACTATTTAACATCCTGTACTTAATATAAAGGTTTTCATCTTAGTTTGAATAAAGTTAGTAAAATAAAATGATTTCTGCTCATAATATTTGTTCACGAAAATATCCAATTATGTTTAACTGTGAGATATTTTATTTCAATAATTTTTCCATTTACTATCTTTTCCTGATTGCACTAGGATACACAATATTGGTGGATGGCCACCTGTTTTTGCCATCTTTTCCTTGATAAACATGAATTTCCTTAACACTTTTAAAAAGCATGATTTCATGATATCTTGCCTTGTTTCACAGTTAAATGAGATGCTGTGTTACAATTTTGCAGAATAAAATTATTTTTCTCTCCTAATGATTCTGTACTGAAGAACACGTTTTGCTCTATAAATAAACTTGGAACAAATTGACATTTTATCACGCCAATATGTCTAAACCTCAGTGGATTTACAAAGTATAAATGGGTTTCTATTATTGTAATCATTAAAACATCGCCAAGGCCGTCTAGGTATTAACAAGAACATGTCCAACCATCAGTTCCAATAAATCATTGCTATAGCCTTTCAGAAACAAACAGATAAAATCCAACCTTGATATTCTGTCAGGCAGCACTAAACTAAATACACGCTGCAATCATGGTAAATAAAAAAGTATACGCCTCATTCGTTATTTAAAGGCATCTAGAGCACACGTGCATCCTACATTATAGTTTGTGATAGTAAAAAAAGTAAATGCGTCGTGGTTAACAAATCGTCTAACAGGATGGACTTGCTCATAATTTTGTCCTAACACATATAATTTATTCATATCTATGCTTAAAATCACATACTTCTTTAACTGCTCCGGTGGCTTAGTGGTTAGAGCGTCCGACTCGGACACTGGAGGTCGTGGGTTCTATCCCCAGCCGAGTCATACCAAAGACTCACAAAATTGGTACTAACAGCTGCCTCGCTTGGCGCTCAGCATTAGGAGTTAGTGTTACGACTGGTTGTTTCAAAGCTGTCCGGGGTTGAACAGTAAGAATAATACCAGTTATCTCCCTTATGACCTTTGCGGCGCAACAACTTAAAAATTCAACCGTTAATCTAGATAATCTAATTCAAATCCCTATTAAATCGTCACCCTTTGTGTCAACAATGCAAGAGATACCTCTGCGTATTGCATTATTCCATGCCCAGTCAGTTGCACCACCGGAAAAGCGCGCAAAAATAGTTAATTTTTATAAAAAATCAGAATATCGACGTCTTATTCCTGAAAGAAACATGGTTCAACCAATCAGGCGATGAGCCCAAGTGCGCGGATCTAACACCCACTGGTTACTCCATCAAGTCGTTCCCCCGCCAATCTCGCGGAGGTGGAATTTCAGTCATCACAAAGAACTCCATGATCAAACGTCATAACCACACCACAACTTTCAGTTTCTGCCACACATCGTTTCAACTAGTCCAAAACACACTCACACTGGAAGAAAGGTCAGTCCATTTTTTCTGACTATACCGCCCTCCTCCTAGTAGAAAAAAAACAAGCTGACTGAATCTCTCTTTTTGGAGCAGTTTCCGAATCTCCTGGACTATGGAAATTCGATAGGTGGCAACCTAATTATTCTTGGAGATTTCAACTTTCACTTTGACTGTCCAGGAAACCCAAACGCATCAAAACTCATAGATTCTATTAATGTTTTCAACCTCAAACAGTCATTTAACCAACCCACCCATAAACATGGTCACATTTTAGACTGGATTCTTCACAGACCTGATGATAAAATTCTACGGTCCTCCCTGGTATACCACGAACTTGCATCAGATCACCTCTGCATTATATGCCACCTTGACGTATCAGTCCCTAACCCTCCATCTTTATTTTCTACTAAGAGAAACCTCCGTATGATAAATAGAACCAAACTAATGCATGACATCCAAGCAAACCTAACAACTTGCTTACCTCTTGCAGCAGATCAACTCGATAACTAGCTGTGTTCGTTGCTTGAAAAACATGCTCCAGCCACCAAGTGCAGAGTATCAATTCAAAAGTGTTCTCCATGGTATAGCGGTGTTAGGGACCAGCTTCGCACTGCTAAAAGAGACCGCCGTAAAGCTGAGAGACTTTGGCTTTCCACCGTCTCACTATTCATAAGCAAATATATGATGCCGCTAAGAAGAACATCACAAGCGTAGTCCATGCAGCGAAATCAGCCCACTACAGTACTAAAATGGTGGAAAGTTCCACCAGCAAAAAGCTATTCTAGATTACTAACAAGCTGATGTCAAGGAACAAATGTACTCAACATCCAAATACCTTCACTCAATTCGACCTTCAGGACCAGTTTGAAAATTTCTTCCGTTACAGAATACAAACCATTAGAAGTACGCTTTACAACACAATTTCAATTGACGTGTCGTCACCATACAGTTGTTATACAGAATTTCAGCGGCAACCATTAGCAGCATTTGAACCGGTCTCTATGGATTTAGTACGTACAATCTTGATGAAGAGTGCAGCAAAGTTATGTGAACTTGATCCAATTCCAACATCACTGCTGCTTGGGTGCTTAGATCCAGTATTGCCTTCACTAACTGATGTTAATAATACCTCTCTCTCTCTCTCTCATCCGTGGAATTTCCATCATTGGAAAGCGGAAAGATTAGTCCTCACCTTCCTTGATTTGTCTGCAGCATTTGACATAATAGACCATGATATATTACTTCACCGTCTCCAGCATGTATTTGGTATTCAAGACACAATCTTGCTGTGGTTCAAGCCCAACTTGGTCAACAGGACCCAAACAATGTCTGCAAATGGAATACTCTACAGCCCTGATAATCTATGTTGTGGTGTTCCACAGGGGTCTGTTCTTCGACCTGTTCTCTTCATTATATATACTCAGCCGCTCTCAAGTGTCATAGATCATCATCCAGTGTCTCACCAGTTGTATCATGACGACACCCAACTATACAAATCTAGCCACCCAAATGACGTTGATGCTACCATCCAAGGTGTAGAGAGGTACATTTCTGATGTAAAATCATGGATGACACGAAACAAACTGCAGATGAATGATGATAAAACTGAGGCCATTTTGATCACAACACAAAGACCTTCTCAGTCACATCATTAACTCAAACAATAAATATCAGCAACACCAACATTAAATTCACACAGTCGGTACGAAACCTAGGTGTCACTCTGGACAGAACTCTCACATTGCACTAACATGTCATGAACATATGCAAGGCTGCATATCTTGAGCTGAGACGCATCAGCTCTGTTCGCAGATATCTTTCAGTTGATGCCACTAGAACACTTGTGTGTTCATGAGTACTTTCAAGACTGGACTATTGGAACTAAATTCTTTCTCTTTCATCTCAATATCTACTTCAGAAACTTCAAAAAAGTTTAAAACACAGCTGCTCGGATCATCCTTAGAGTACCACGATCAGATCACAACTCCCCCTGCTCTGTACCCTAAACTGGCTATCCATTCGATCCAGAATCAAACACAAAATTTGTTTCACTGGCGGACTCTAGTCCAATATACCTATCCGACGTCACCCATGTGTACACACGAGCAAGATACTTGCGCTTCTGATCATCGTATATTGATTATTCCCACTACGAAAATGAAGTCATATGGACAACGTTCTTTTGCATACCAGGGCCCAGCAACGTGGAATGAATTGCCCGCTGAACTTAGACACAAAGACACAGTGATCTCATTCAAGAATGCCCTTAAAACTCACTTATTTCGAATGCAAGAATACACTTACAGACCTAATAACGTTTCCTACCTTAAATATTTTCAGCATCTTTTTTGTTTTCTAATTTCGTGGTGTTTGTTTTTTGTAATAATATCATTATATATGTTTAATGTTATAGGTGTTGTCTAATGTTGTAAAGCGCTTAGAGCTTCTAAAGATTAGGCGCTGTACAAAGTCCTCATTATTATTATTATTATTATTATTATTATAATGTGACTGGGTGGGACATGATGATACATGTCTGCGGCATGATGCCCCAATGCTAGACATCACTATAAACTGCCACACTGCAGACATCGTAGCGATATGTCTGAAAAATTGTTAAATCTACGTTAAAATTCCAAATCACACACACACACATACTTCTTTAGAGAAAGGTATTTGTACGAAGCACAATATCATGTCATTTGCATTAGATTTTGTCAAATATCCACTGGGGATACGTTTTTTTCAATATGTTTCAATATTGAAAACTTTCTGCAGCTGTTAAAGATGCTGCGTGAAAATTTTTTGATTCATATTTTATATATATATATAATATAATACTATAATAAAGAATACACAAAGAGTGACTCGCACAGAAGAGAAGAGAAACCTGTTTGCATTCCTACTTCATCCTTATGAGGCTAGTGCTAGGTCTGGTCGGCCTCGTTCAATATTGTGTGACTGGGTAGGATGACGTTATATGCCTGCAATATCACTATAAACTGCCATACTGCAGACGCCGTAGCGATACAATTGACATATTGTTAAAGCTACGTTAAAAATACACACACACACACACACACACACACACACACACACCATTTTCTATTGTCACGTGATCCTGTTCGAGGCTCAGCCTATAAATCTGCTTCTATGAGATAATGTTAGAAGTATAACTAGTGTTTTCTAAACAATTTAATAGTAAAAAAAGATATTCTTTAAATGAAAACCTATTTGCAAGAATAATATGTTGCCTTGATCTATGAAGACAATAATTGCAATTTCGAAAAGAATTAACTTTCAATTGTTTGTTTAATATTTGGTGGCACCCATCAACATTTCCAACACCTTGATCAATTAAAAATTTACAAATTTAATTTTAAGTTAAAATTTAATTTAAAAATTAAAAAATTAACATTTAAATTTTAAAAGATTTATAAAGATCTTTAAAATGTACTATCCTTGAATTTTTGTTTTTGCGTTTACTATAAATTCTGCATATAAACTTCATGTACGTTTCCTACTTCTAGAATTTACAATTTTTAATTACTATCTGATGCTTTATCATATCCAAAGATATTATATCTTGTCTTTTTATAACTCATTAATGATTTTACAAAATCACACATGCATTTTTACAAAAATATTGCCTTATTTAAATCCCCATATGACAGGACTTGCACAACTAATAACTTATCATTATATTGCTTTATATTAGATTATATTGCATGCTGTTTTCTTTTTTCTGCTTATGAGATACCCATCGTAAAACATAATTCATTAATATAAATTTATTCAGAAATATTTTGCTATTCGCGACATAATCACATTTCCGAAAAATCATAACATTAGTCTTAAATATATTTTGTTTTAAAATTTCTATTTCACATAATAGTTTGCAATACAACTAATCTCTTTTGCATGCTATCACTACCTATTAAAACCTCACAGCATTGTTAGCATACAATATTGACAATATCTTTATCATTGGCATACAATATTAACATCATAGTTATACCAATGATAATATCATCAATACAAGTTTTAATATTCTCTACATCATTATTAAATACTGAATATAAAAGAGGTGCTAAACATTCCACTTGTCGAACACCAGTTTCATAATACAAATTGCATTCGACTTTGCTACCCACAGAAATGTACACGCAGTTTGTTTTATGGGATTTTTACCGCTAATGCGAATTTAAACAATTGTAAAGAAAAACAATTCTTGCAAAATATCAAATGCCTTCTTTAAAATAACAAACAATAAATTTTACTTAATGCTGTTTTCGCAAGAGTTAATAAGACATGTGATTAATTTATGAAGTGTAGATAAGCTATCAGTAGCACAAATATTTGACCTAAATCCAAATTTACCTTCTATATATTGTTTTCTACTGCCCACCCATTTAATATTTTTATTTAAAACACAGACGAAAAGCTCACAACGTCACCAGCCTGATCCCTCTTATTTAAATGTATGATATAACTTTCTGGCTATGAATGAGGAAAAAATAGAACTAAATAAAGAATGTAAGGAAGATAACAGTTATGTTGTACTAATTATTTCACACTTATGCAATAGCACATTTATCAGGTTTTAATTCTAAATATTGTAAAATTCATCTTCAGAAACTGTTTTGCCGAAAAGCACATAGACTGTTAGCATTTTCAAAGGAAATCTGACGTTATTATTTCGTGCAATTAACAAACTATGAAGGTGCTTGTCAGTGTGGTTTTTTTCTTTCTATATTTTATCAATTTCCGTGCACTTCGATTTAAATTAACTCACAGTAGGTATATTTTCATTCGTTGTGGTAAGTCTGTAATGATTAATTACTCTTCGTTAAAGTATCTTTCCAATCTCGAATTCCTGCAGTAAGAAGGTATACTAAGTTAGAAACGTATATTTTCTTTGCAATTAGTTTCAGAGAGGATATGCTTCTGTGTCAGTTCTGCGAAGGCATAAATGACAACTTGTTGACGCACGTCAGGTACGCTTCGCTTAATAATGACTTTGTTTAATTTGTATCTCAAATATGTCCTTTCCAGATTTGACACATATTCGCATTTATTACTATTCCAATCTCATCTGCTTCTGATTTTCGTTTCATCTACCGTAGACACTTAGGAACAATGTAACACACACGAAAGTTAGGCTGTAAAATGTACAGTACAATGGTCTGAATAAATATTCAGTTCTCCTACAATGATTGACATAATTCTACAGTGTAAATGTTATCAAGACATAATCCACTAACCTTTAATATATTGTGATCAAAAGCATAAATTCACCAAAACCTAATTATTCCATTAAAATTTCGTAAATTTGTGATTTAAACAAAAAAGCATATAACCATTTTCATGGCCTTCCTCTCTGATTCTCGATTCACGTGGGCTTTCATAACCGTAAATGTCATCATCACCTAACAATAAGTGTTGTATCATCTTGGACGAAGTATGTTACAGCGCGCGTCTGAGCATAAAAATCAACACAAATGAGACAATAACTCTCTCCATTTTTATGATCTGGTTATACAGTTTGTGTATCAAGATGAGATAATACAGGACTTGACCAATTGCATCATGGTACTGCACAGTATAAATATAAGCACATATATCTTTATCTATACTAAAGTAACATGGTTTTAATTTTACAGAAATTTTATCATCATAATCAATACCAACGAACTCTAAACCAAGGGCGCCCGATTATATGAGCAAGGGGAGTGCACTTAACTCCAGCTGCAGATTTCACATTTTAAACATCATCATCATCATCATCATCATCATCATCAACAACAACAACAAAAACAACAACACTCCCTTAACTAAAAAGCTCCTTTGCTTACCACAGACGACTTTACAACCAATTCTCTCCATCTTTCCCTGCTCTCTACTGCCCTTTGGGAATCGCCAAATCCCCTTCCTATCCACTCCTTGATGTTGTCTTCCCACCTCTTTTCTGTCTGCCTCTTCTAATGCATCCTCGCACTTTACCTTGCAAGATTGTTTTTGTCAGTCCAGATGATCTTGAAACATAACCGTACCACTTCATTTTGTGCTTTTCTACAGAGGACGAGAGGTTTTCAGAGTGTATGATGGCGCATTGGATCATGTTGTGGACCTCTGTTATTGCTGCTCTTGTCTGGGCAATCCTGTAAAGTAGTTCTGGTTTGGAGCGCTCATCTGCGATAATTGATCTCAAGTACTTATAGCTTGTGACTCTTTCCAGCTTCTGTCCACTGACCCTTATTCTGCACTGATGCCACTGGTGTTGTTTTTCATCAGTTTAGATTTTTCGGCGCAAATCTCCATACCGTATGCTGTGAAGGTTGTGTTGATGCGCTCAACCAAGTCAGCTAATTCTTTTTCATCTCCTGCTAAGCTATGAATATGATCATTGTGAAGAACAATCACCAACCTTTTGAACATGTTTCAGGCTAAATCCTAAAAGGTAATAGCTGACCATTACATGTTTTCCACCACCACTACCACCACCCCAATAATTATGCAGGCTCCCTGTTATAAACCATGTTTAATTGATTATCTATATTACACGATTAGGCCACCGAGTGTACCCCATATTTTGGTAATTGAAGTTGCATGTTATAACAGGAACATAATTTTCCCCTTCTCATATTTAGCCAATTTCTTGCTGCATTGGGATCACGGTGTTTGCAGTAGTGTCAAAGTTCATAATAATGGCCTTCTAGTGAGCGTATATAATGTTTTAATGTAGGAAATCTTGTCTAGGTGGTAGCTTTTGCAAATGAGTCTACTTCTTTATGAACAGCCACAACCTCAACTTTATCACCTCTGAGATCTGAGTGCGAGGTAGGTTCATATGCATATTTAATTTAAATTGTTGTTCTGTTAGTTTTATAAACATTTTATTTCATTACGTGTTATTGTAAAGTAACATTGTTTGCTGGACTTTACCTTGTCCAAAATTTAGTTAGTTTCTGCTTGACCTGATTGACGTTTTTATTTTTTATTTCATTTATCTTGTGACTGTGAAGATTTTATTAGTCGTGCCTTAACATCTAGCACTTTAGGTTGTATTATATTGTGACCAGTTTGGGCTGAAATTTATTTTCTTCAAATTATTGGACTCGCTTTGCTAAAAAGAATAAAATATTTTAGTTGTTTTCTTTATTTCCCAGACTTCTGGAATCTATCACAAATTGTTTCGTTTTGATACTTTTCGTGCTATTCTTTATTCTTCATTCTTGCATAAATTACACTATAATGTATACTTTCGTTCTATGTCTGTACTCAACAAATGCTACCGTTTTCGTTTTCGCGTATGATGCATTTACATATTTTATACCAAGCCTCCAGCGCCAACACTCATATGATGTCAGAACACCTTAGTCGATAGCTTGATTTGGGATGCATAGCAACGCAAAGTTTAAAACTGTATGCCTTGTAGGTTATAAGGATTGGATCGTTTATTACAAATAGCTTCTGCCTAAAGTCAATGTGACCATCCTTGAATAAAGAGAAAAATGGACTTCCTGATAGGTACAAATGTTACTAATATTCATTGGCTTCTTGTTATTACTTATGAAGGGAACTACGTGTTTTTTTTAACTGCAATATGCAATTTGAGCAAAGCGTTGATAAATATGTCTTTAAAAATGGATATATGTTATGAAGGAAAAATGTTTTCAGTTCGACTAATAAAGAAACTGCCAGATGATTTTTATTATTATTAGCAACAATCAGACCGAAGTATCTCTATCCTTTTGTTTCAAAAGTGCAGCCATTATATAACAAAGTCAATAATCAGATCATGTTTCCGCGACGTGAGCATTTAACATTTCAACCAGAAATATGTTGAACCGTCGAATCAGTAACTGCTTGTGCATATTCGTGCTCGCTATACACAGAAACAATCTACCTCTCTTATATGTAAAAAAAAATCCACTATTGACGAAAACGAATAAACAGCGGGAAGGCTTGTTAGCACGTGTTATGAAGTTGCGCGCTCAATATTATCATCCACATTCACTAGAAAGTCGGATGCCTGAAGGATCATTAAGCAGAAGAAACATTTGATAATTTTGTATTTGAATGACAATGTTCAGTACATTATGCCTTGCTAGAAATCATTTTCCAGGGAATATAATGACTGCTAGATTGTACCAAGAGAGCCACAATTTAAATATTCTCTATATATGCATATTTGGATTGTATTTGCTTATTATTCGAAATTAAATTTCGACATAAATAGATGAATAGTATGCTAACTTATTAAATTTAAACAGTTTTAAAGTCTTAATAAATTGAAAATATATCTAAAGTTTATATTGAACTAAGAATGATGACCTATTATGTCACTTGAATTCGTCATTGTTTTTGTTTTTGCAAGAAAATGTTCGTTCCTTCCTTATAAAGAAAAGTTAAAATAGAAAATGGCCAATGACAAAAACGTCTGTAGGACTAGCCAATAAAAGACATCCCTTGTGTCTCTTACTTGATTTCATGTTCTCGCATAATCACTGTATGGAATAACTCATAACAGTCCTTCTGACAACTTATTGTTCCTACTGGCTACCTGTTGAATTCTCAGACATTTTAATTTCTGACCTCTTTTATATGTCCTAAATTAAAGGATTAAAACTGCATACAATACTTGAAACATTTCAACCTGTGACTTGAATTTGTGAAAAAAGCACCTACAATTGTATGGTTATGACTACTGTTTAAACCCTATCCTAACCGGAATTTACAACATAGTAAATTTATGCATTCATTCACAAGATTGTATTCCTACGGCATGAATCGAAACAAGATCAATGCATGTAGTCTGCCAGCATAACATTCTGTTGTTATGCAAATAGGATTGTAATAGCTACTTCTTCACATCCCGTGAAACAAAATTATTGCAAAGTACGTCTCGTGGTCCACATCTTCTAACATCAAAGATACATTTCATTATACAGCGACTTGCTTTGGTTTTACCAAAATATTACTAACGTTGGACCTTTCACTTCTACTTGATAAAAGCGAACGTTCAAAGGTCAATTGAAACACGAAACGTATGTGTATGGATTATTTATATTTATTTATAAATTATTTTAATACAAAAGACATTAAATCAGAATTGGTGCCGCAACGGCGTGTGTCAGTGGCTATAGCCTTGTTATTGCCTGTTTGTTTGTTTTCTTCCTCTTTGTTTTTATATATCATATGATAAACATCTGATATTCATCTACTTTTCAAAGAAAGTTGTTCATATATGCCACAGGAAGGTGACAGTTGTGTAAATTAATGGTAGTATATCATTTGCTTTTCTACACTCGAAGTACACAAGGTACCATTTTTGTACAATTCTAATGCTAGGATGTAATTGCACGTATCCTATTTTGATAAGAGACTCTGTATAATATAGTTCGAGCATGTGTTGTATCTCAGTGAGATATGATTTCATATTTCACGCACCCACTCATCCCCCAGTAAAACTACTGACTGCTCAATAGACTACGGTACCAAGCTGTCTCATACTTGTAATTCAAAACTTGTAGAGGCAATTAGCGGATAGGAAAATAAAAGTCCAGTTACCCAGCATGCAATAAAGTTAACGAGCGGAAATCGGTTTGAATGTGTGATATAGCTATTCCTAAACTATAGAAGTTCGTGGAAGAGGCGTACACCTTAAACATTTCGTGCGTTTAACAAGTTGGGTTAGTATTGACATTTCATTAACCTTTAACTCTGTATTTGTTCGTCGCTTTAATGTCGATGATACAAAAGGTAGTCATGTGATAACCTATGCTCGAATCTTAAATAAAATGGTATTTAGAATAAAAAAGTTTAATATACTCAACAACATCATAAGCGCCAAAATTTCGTATTATTGCTCTTATCGAAAGCTCTTTTTTCCTGCTCAATATTTACTATGAAATGATTATCCTTTTATTCTTGAATGGTAAATTTGGAATTAACTTTATCCCACATTATGGTATCGTTCGTAGATAAATCAAGTACCTGAAAAGTGTTTGTGTCTTTCTTCCGTTTAGTCTGTTAGAAAGTAATCATATTCAATAAATACGATTCATTAGAAGAGAAAATCAAGGACTGAAACATAGATAATAACACCCTTACATCATTTAGGACGAAACGTATCAATGTTTAATGCATATTGTTTAAACAAGTTTTATCTGCATACATTTCTTATTTTCAATGACATTTTAAAGAATGTTTAACACAAATGTCGATTCATTTTAATTTATAATCTTTTGTGCTTGGTTTCAACATAGAATAAAATTGTGCAGAGAAGAAAATGGTTGAGTCTATGTCAGCCTTAAATGAGATGTTGAACTTCAAACATTCTACTGTGTTGTTTTTATTAATACGATTCAGTTATTACGAAAACTATTTTAAATTAACCACATCATTTTATACTAAAAGAAAATACAAAACAATAGAATTCAATGTTGTATGAATGTCATGCAGTAGGTCTAGTCGAGAAATAAACGTTTTTATGCTTTACTGCCAGTCCACCTAGACGAATATATATGTATGAAGCGTTTGCATAAGGTTGCTGAAGCTTGGTATGACCGGATGCTTACTTTGTTCTGGCCTTTTGCTCAAATGCGACTCTGATATATCGGAAAGGTTTTGTTTGTCTCTTACTAGTTTTAACATACACATTTTACAGTACATGAGGATTCGTATTGCATCTGCTATAAGATTCGTTTACTCCCTGAGTTATATTTGTTCGTCTCGGCAGATGACTACACAATTCTCGTTACAATACCACGTTTCTTATATGTTCACCAAGTTCAGATGCTTTATGTTTATGCATTGTGAAGATCAAAAAGAACTTAACTATTCTATAGATGGCACGAGTATTCACCAATGTCACTGGAAGAACATATACATGCCAAATGAAGCCGCCACAACGACATTATTAATACCAAATCAAGAAACATCACAAAGGGAAATCATATAAGGAAGAAACTTTAATATTTCATACCCCTTGGACAAATTAGGTAAGAACATGGATGATTATATAAATTTCGTATCATTATACAATGTTTATTTTATGGGTAACTTAATATAATATTAGTCTGGTATATGGGAGATTCCTCAGAGAAATAATGCTGTGAAATGAAAGGATATCTGATCCATTTTGAGAGAGCACTTAAAAGTGTTATATTTCCATTGCATTACACTTGAATGCAATTGACATATTCCTTTCTGTTCCTGTTCTTTCATCCATATACTTAAATCAGATAATTATTTCACTTGACATTTACATGTAACACAGCTAAATGGCACAATAATCATGTTTGACAAAAAAAATTCAGATGAGAACAAACGTCAGCTGACCATTTTCAACAGACTGAAGCTAACAACAAACTAGATTCATCAAATGTAGTGCAACTTTGATCTCAATTCTAAATGAATATTGGATATGTTGAATCTTAAGACAATTTAACCACGGATTACGCAGTGAAATATATTGATTTTTAAAAAAAAGTTTGTCAAATGTCTCTTACAATCAAAAATACCATTAGCAGAAAGATAAATGTCGAAGTGAAGATATGTGTCCAACAAGATTGACAAAGTGATACTATAGACCGAACACGACTGGATAATCGATGAGACAATGTATCCCAAGACGTCTGAATACCCAACCAGACATTTGAATATTGTATTTCTATTTAATTTGCATTGTTTGTTGTCATTTCATAAGGATGATATATATATATATATATATATATATATATATATATATATATATATATATATATATATATATATATATATATATATATATTATTTGACCTTTGTCCTAAATCGAAATAATAGCGTACATGACATGAAACATTTAATTTGCAAACAAACGAGTGCGAAGCTGATATTTCTGTATGATTATCGATTAAATATCCATATCATTATTAATTGAGGCAAACACGTTTACTTCTTTCTGAGTGTAGGAAATTTACTTTTTCACTTGTTATTTCCTAAACATGTTCATAATTGTTAATGTTTTAGAGAGAAGACCTATCTTCTTATATCAGTGTTGTTTACTTGAAAACTTACTATGTCCTGTCTTAACATCCGAATGAGAATTAGTCTAATTGTTGTGTTCAGTTTTTAACAAGGGTGGATATATTTGTTTGAAGTATTCAGTATTATTACAAAGATCTCATCAGCACTTCTTTTTTAAGTAGTGAATTGTATTACTTAGTTTAAGACCATAGAGTCTTAACAAATACCCCAACATAACTTGCTGAAGTGGAGTTGTATACCCAAGAAGCCTTGCTGATGAAACACTGACTACCCACCAAGTGTTGTTGAGGTCACGCTGATTACAGTACAGGACTAGTAGCAATACCTAACAAGTCTTCATGAAATGACACTAAATAACCAACAAGACTTGTTGCTGTGTTACTGAAAGCAGAACAAGTCTTCTTGAAGTGGCAATGAATACCCAACAAGACTTTAAATACCACAAAAGACGTGTTTAAGCGACTCTGTATACCAACAAATACATCTTTAAGTGACGTGGAGTTCCCGAAAAGACGTTTAAGTGACTACGTATATCCTACAAGATTTTTTGAACTGCTGCAGCTGACCCAAGCCGACTTCTTCAAGATACGTTCACATTCATTTTAAAAATAGTTCAGCGACATATATTAGGGATTTTGCCACAGAAGTCATCTTGGTTAGATAATAATTCAAAAGAAGCTAAAATGTCAGAAACTTCCAGCAAATTACACTGTGACAATAGCAAACACAAAGTACGTCCAGTAAAAGACGTCTATGCAATGTGTATATTATTTTAGATTTGTGTGGTAAAGTTAAGCTCTACTATTAACTTCCTTAGGTGAAACTGAAATGCTCAAGGAAATTAAATTCATGATAATATATGATGCAAATACTGAAATCGGATGCATATAAACATATTACGTATTATTTTCTTCAATAGATATAACAGCAAATAAATTATATATTTGATGCACATCATATCAAATGAATGTGATTATTGCTGGCTTCTCAATAATCACTTTAAAATTATTATTGTTGTCACATTAAACGCAGTTACAATACAGCCTAAAAAGAGGATTTCAAACTCTACACATAATGTATCCATTACATGCTTTAGAGTTCCATCCGATTTTGTTTTTCTTTGGTTAGGGGAAGGGTGGTAGGGATAAATTAGTTTTGATTGCTTCAAAATTAATACAAGTCTTGAAAAGAATAGAACCAAATATAGAAATAGATGAAGAGAGTAGCAAGGGACCGGCTGGATATTTTTATCATGATTACAACGTTTTATCAATTCATAAATAACATTTCTGCTTGTAGTGCGAGGCAAATTAGATACAAATTTGAATGATTATAAAACATATTGTTAGTGTTCGATCATTTTTGCATAATATATGTCTGATAGATGGAAGATTCGTCAAAGAAAGGATGGGGCCTCGGTGTGACCAAGTCGTATATGACGCCCGCTTTTACAGTTCACTGTCATCTCATCTGTGTCAATTTGCGCTTCTGGTCTCGGTTTAGCGAACCTGCATAGGCGAGAAATCTTTCCACTAGTTTCCCATCGGACGGTGGTTCTTCCTGGGGTTTCAATCTGTTTTTCCCCACCAAATAAACTGGCGTCCATGTCTAGCCTATCAATTACTGAAAAATGGCATATATTGAATCACATGATAACTCAACATCGAATGATGTCAATAAATAGATTGATTTATATAATAAATGTTGCTATTGTCTCTTACCATCAAACACTCCACTGGCAGACAGGGTAGTTTGCAGTAATAACTTACTTAAGAGTTAATAATAAAAGTTTGTAATCCCGAAAAGAAAGCATCCGGCCCCCCTGCAATTCCCCATCATCCATTTCTTCTTAAGTATTGTTTTCCTCTTGAGACAGTCTAATACAATTTATTGGTTAATGGTACTCAAGTCCTATTAGGTGTCCACCGTCACTTCAGCATACATTGCTGGGTATTGTTTGATTTATAACATCACCATAGCAAGTCAGGATGGGTGTGCAAAATATCTGTTGGATATTCAATGTCCATGCAGCAAGTTTTTGTGTATTATTTTACGTATTCATTGTCACTTGAAGAAGTTATGTTGTGGATTCAAAGCCTGAAATGTGCTACCCGCTATTCCTAAGGCAATTGTTTTTTTATAGATCCTTGAAGCAGTATGAGATGAAAATCTTGCACAGCCTGTAATGATAAATAGATCGTCATATATATATATATATATATATATATATATATATATATATATATATATATATATATATATATATATATGTAACTCTTGAACGACCCTATTCATTCATTTCAACTTTATCATTTTAAGAAAGAATTAAAATTGCACTTTCTGTTATAAAGGTAGTCTGCAAACATAAACTGCATATGGGGAATTTTTTATAAACATGTCAGCCTTTCAAAAAAGATTTTAAACTGAACATATTTACCATTCTGTCCTTAATAAGGTATGTGGTGGTATATGTGGATGCGGTACTGTTCAGTATGTCTATTATTCCAAGTGGACCAGCCTGTTGGACTGTTAAATAACCATCCAGATTGTTCCTGTAATGCCCCATGCTGAAGGGTTAACCCGTATTTATGAATATAATTATAGGCCAATATATACTTCTGCATGCATAGGTATATGCACGTTTGTAATCATGTATATGCTTCTATGTATGTGTTTTTGCAATTGTGTGGGTAATGAGTATTTGTATGAAGGTACATAGTTGTATATATAAATAAGCAGGTATGTTTATTTTTGTAAACAGGTGGAAGGTATGTGACAAAAAGACATAAAAGTAGAAATGTAAGAATTTGACAATACTATATGTAACTGGTATTTTCCATCTGATATTATTTTCATTAAATAAATGAGAAAATGTGAATAAACGTAACCTTGGAAACAACGAACACATGACTAAAACAAAATGGTAATGTTTTCCTCAATAATATTGACGTTTTTAAGATTTTGATATAAAATGTTTTTCACAATCTTTAGCAAGAGTTTGAAAAGAAATCTTCATTTATTTCAATTCCATTTCAGTTGTAAGTATATCTTTGTAATAGTAATGCAAGCATCAAAGTATCTGCATATATAATTTTTAAGAATATTTCATATCTTGAGTTGTTAACATTAATATTCTGTTCTTAGGTCGTCAACGTTGCACAAGGTTCAAATAAATATCCTTTGGCTGACATAAAAACAGACGGACCAAAATATTTATTAAATAAAATGGCCGTCATTAATCTTCGTAACTGTGTGATGCACTGTGAAAACATATGGTGACTGTAATACAATAAGTGAAGTTTGTGTTGCAGCTATATGACCTGTGAATGATATGCAACGGGCGAGGATAAAGTAGAATGATTGGTCACCTAAGTAGCTCGACAATATGGTCGTTCTTTCTCCAATACAAGGATGGTGTAGAATGCTCACTGAAGTTAAAGTGAAGGATATCAAGAAAATGATGTCAAACGTCGACGATATGCCAAATGACTAATTAATGAGTCTAATTCTGAACGCACGTGGGGTGTTACGGTGCTATGTTCAGGTATCACGCATGACCTCTTGATGACCCAGCAAACATCGATGTTTCCAACTCGAGGCATAAACACATTATTACGCTGACGAGTTGGTAATAATTGCCTCGAGCCTGAACTGTATCGAATTATATGGTTGACCGTTAGAAAAGGTACGAGTGTTACCATTTCTTAAACTGCATAATTGTGTTGACATTACTTAAAGTGATTACGAGTTAGTAGTCATATTTCTTTGAATGCACGCATTAACTGGCATTTTTGGAATGTATTTTGGTGCTGACATTTCTCTGAGTGCATATTAGTACTTACATTTCTTAAAATGCCTGTCTAATATTGCCATTTCTTAGGGTACCTATTCTTATTGAATTGCTCCCAGTGCAAATCGGTGTTGACATGTCTTTGATTGCATATTTGGTATATATATTTCTTGAAGT
This sequence comes from Sinohyriopsis cumingii, assembly GCA_028554795.2. Lineage (NCBI taxonomy): Eukaryota > Metazoa > Mollusca > Bivalvia > Unionida > Unionidae > Sinohyriopsis > Sinohyriopsis cumingii. The sequence goes on along the minus strand of CM068827.1, from coordinate 77,833,472 downwards.
GCATATTACTATTGGCATGCCATTCAGTGAATATTGGTATTGACATTTCTCAGACTGAACTTTAAGAGATATATTTCGCAGATTGCATATTAGTATTAACGTTTGTGGAGTGCAAATTAGTATTGACATTTCTCAGACCGAATACTAGCACTGATAATTCTCAGACTGATTAGGAGTTTGGACATTTATTAGACTCAATATTAGTATTGAAATTTCTTAGACTCCGTAGTAGTATAGGATATTGGTGTTTTTTTCAAGGTACATATTAATTCTGCAATGTCTTTAAATTTATTAAAATGCGTATAAAATATCCACATTTGCTAGCCTGAATATTTCCTATTGACATTTCTTTACATGCATATTAGTGTTAGCATTTCTTAGAGAGCGTATTAGCGTTGACGTTTCGTAGGATTCATATTAGTATTGAAATGTCATAGAAAGCATATTAAGATTGAAATTTTCTCAAACCGAACATAATCACTGATATTCCCCAGAGTACATACAGGTATCATAGATCGTGGAGTACATATTTTTATTTTTCAGTTCAAGCATTAGCATATACAGTTTTTCAGTCATTACTATTATTGGCATTTTTTGGATTGAATATTAGCATAGCATATTGGTATTTTCTCTAGGTGCATCTTAATACTGCCACCTTTACCGTGCATATTAGTATTGACATGTTATACATGTGTATATTGGTATTGACCTTTCTTAGATAGTATATTAGTATTTAAATTTTTTTGACTGGATATTAATCATTTCTTAGACTGACTATTAGTCTAGAATATCTGTATTTTTGTTAAGGTGCATATTTGTAAAGAGCCAGGGAGCATGGCTTCGCGTTTACGTAGCGCTCCCCGCCAGTACTCAGTCAAGGCACATCCCAAAGCTAAAGAATCAAAGGATCCAATTTGCAAACCGAATTTTGCATGCCTCTACCAAGGTCAGCCCTCTCCTCCTGACGTGCCATTATCCTCTGGCTTTCATGCCATCGGACCGGCTCTACGAGTTTTACAACTTAACGTAGAGGGTCTCTCAGCAGCTAAATGAGCAATCATCAGCCCACCGTCATAATGTTTACATCATCTGTCTGCTGGAAACTGACGTGGCAGACCAGGTAGCAGGGCAACACACCATTGGAGGCTTTGGCCTCATCTTATTAACGCCAGATTCCGAATTCGGCCGTAAAACGTATGCAGGTAGTGACATTACTGATGCCTATACAGCTTCCTCCACCAAATTCTGCTATGTGGTCCAGGTTGGAGGGTAAGAGATCGCTAACGTCTACAAACCGCACAGTGACCATTGGAATAACAATATGATTCGAACAATCAAAACCCAACCATCTATATTGGCGACATCGACAGTCATCACCCTGACGGGGGCTACTCGCAACCCGATGAAGAAGGGAAACACTTGATAGAATGGGCAGTGAACACTGATCTCCTTCTGATCCACGACTCTAAGCAACGTAGAAACTTTCATTCTGCAAGATGGCAAAAGGACTACTCAGACGAGCTCATTTAAGCCAGCTCCATTGGTGACCACCAACAGTTCTAGACCACTTCCAACACATTCAGCACAGACAAATACTTATCCATATTGGACTTCAACTCCCGACTATACAAAGCTCTCCAAAGCGGCATTTGAACTTCCCCAAAGCAAATTGGACGAGGTACACTGACATATTGGACCGTAGCATAGTCTATATACCATCTCGCTGCATCCCAATCAAGGAAGTTTACCACCGCTTCTAAAGAACCATATTCAAGGCAGTCACTCAGCCTGTCCCTAGTGGCCATCGCCCAGTCTACACACCCTGTTTGGATGAAGAGTGTCAAGCCTTTCTCAAGGTGTACAAAGCGTCTGGAAACCCAGACATAGCTGACAACCTGATTGAATCCGTCAACACTGCCAGGATCACTTGCTGTGAAAATTACAGGGTCACTCAGCTTCACGCGCTCCAGCCGGAAATGTTTGACCTTGATTCGCTGACTTGGCACCGCTCAGCTACCACCAGTTCAAGTCTACCCTGTTGACGAACCAAATGATGTTGAAAGCCGCTCACTACAAGTGGCAAAAGCACCCCTGGAAAAACAGCACCAATGTCGAGTACGAGATGAGTGGAGACAATACTGTCGTTTAAAATCAGGTGAACTATATTAAAATACTTCGGAGGCATTTACAACACCAGAGCTTCAATAGGTGATATGCAATATCAAATCAGGCAAAGCAGCGGAATGTGACAATTATTATTTCGCCAAGTCTGTTCAATGTTTATATCAATGATTTGCCTGAAAAAGAATCTCGCAAATTCATGTATGCAGACACATAACTCTCGGGAGTCGAAGTCGCTCGTTTACTGAGCTTGAAGATGTACTGAACAAGGAACTGAAGAAAATGACTGGCTTCTACAAGAAATAATGCCTACAGCCAAGCACAACAAAGAGTCTTCCACCTTAACAATGCCAATACGTACCGTGAGTTTTGCATCGTCCTCAATGGGCAGTACATAAAATACGACCCGACACCAGCATACATCGGTGTGACTCTGGACATTCTCCAACCAACGGAAGAAAAGCGCAGCAAAACTGAGCACTCGAAACAACCTACTCCGCAAAATCACTGGCTCAACATGGGGGCTTTAGTGCTAAGACACTCTAGATTTCAGCACTGGTCCTCTAATATTCTACTGCCGGCTATTGCGCTCCTGTCCCATACCAAGCTAACCGACGTCCAGCTGAACACAACAATGCGCATAATCTCTGGAAAACTACGTTCGACTCCTTTACCATGGCTGCCAGTACAACGTTTCTGCTGTACATCTCCGTCGCCAGGAAACAACCACAAAACTGCTATCGAAAGCTAAAGCCAGGGAGAAACTTCCACTGTACATGTGCATCGTCACTTCACATCCAACAATCCGCTTAGCTTTGAGACAGCCAATCTGGTTTGGTCGTTGCCTGAGGATATGATAGCTATTTCGGCATGGAGTAATGAGTGGTATTCAGTAAATGATCCAAACCACTCACTTGTAGCTGAACCATCTGTCTCCCCTCATGACTTCAACCTTCCACGACATCTGTGGAACACGCTGAACTGTTTCTGGACAGGAAAAGTTCGTTGTGATGTCAACATTGTCCGATGACTCCATCCACTGCCTCTTCCTTTAGCTGTGGGGCTCTAGAGACCATGTCAAACATTGTAAACTACTGTCCACTGACAAAGTTCCCCGGTGGACTGCAGACTCTGCACCTTGGTGAAGATGACGCTGTTAAATAGCTGAGGATGCACTGCGCATGATAAATAAAAATAGTACAGAGCCATTACTTAGAGTGAATATTAGTGTTGGTATTTCATTAAATGCATAGCAAATATTCCTTTTTACTTGCCTGAATATTGTATATATTAGTATTGACATTCCTTAGAATGCATTTTAATCTTGAGATAAACTTCATATTAGGTTTGCCTTTTCGTAGGCTGAATATTAGTATGGACATTTCATGGACTTTGTAATAATACTGACGGTGCCCGCAGCGTCTCGGTGTTTAGCATGCCCGTTTTACAATCAAATGGGGAATGGATCAGAATCCTACCTTGCGACCAGCTGAGGTGTGTTCTTTGGCAAGACCATTTACTTCAATCGCCTCGACACTAAACAACCTGCTTATATTGATCTGTCGTAAAGTACCAAACCCAGCTAGTTTTGAAATTTCTTAGAATTTATATTAGTCTGACATTTCTTAGAGTACATACTGAATTTGACATTACGTACAATTTAATTATAGTTTTGACAATTATTTGACGGAAGATTGTATTGGCATTCTAATAGTGTGTATTGTCATTTCCTTGAATGAATATCTTGCATTGACATTTATAAGACGAAATCTTTCTATTTATATTTCTAAGAATGCATACAAGTTTTGGTATTTCTAAGGGTGCATACACATATTAGCTTTGACATTACTTTGAGTGTATATTGGTATTGACATTTCTTGGTGTGCATATTTGAACTGACATTTAGTTGAGTGCATATTGATTTCGCTATTTCGTAAAATGAATATCTGCTAATGACATTTCTTAGACTGAATCTTAATATTTATAGGTTACTGCATTTTTATGGGAAAATATGAACGTGTTTTTCGAATGGAAATACTACACGACCTTGAGAGTGCAGTATATCCATCCGATAAAACGTGTTCATATTTTCCCATACAACTGCAGTAACATTTTTATTATATGCTCATTTTTTATTCTACCTAATGCTTAATTATATAAACAAAATACGCAACAAGAAACAAAGTATATGAATGTATGCCGTATTCCAACCTAAATACACAAGCGCAGATTCATTATTACACAACAGCAACATTATTACTGCTCACATAACTCATCCCAGATAAATTTGTACTTAATCGCGCGCTCGACATAACTTTCGAAGGAAAATGGCCTGTCTAGTTAAAATCGAAATTTGGAGTTATATTGTGAATGAATGCGCATTGCAACAACTATTCCATTTGATCTGGAATGAATAGATTTTGGTATTTGTTTCGATTCTACGAAATTTCGTAATTATGGACTGGATTTATATATGACAATTCCACAGGAAATACATGGGATTGAAGAAGCGAGGGAGAAGCGTGTCGACATCTGCAGATGTGTTTCTGTTTCTGTCACTGAATATTTGAAATCAGAATGTTGGGAAAATATGAAGTCTTTCAAAAGCAATTATCAAAAAAACGCTATGGAATTTAATGCTTATTTAATTTTGAGTGCAGTAAGGAGGATGTAATTGCACTTATATTCGAAATTACAGTACAATTTCGAAATGTGTAATCAAGATTGAGAACCTATGACATGGTTCATGTAATTCGGATTTGCAGAACTAAGAAAATATATTTTGAGGAAATTCAGGATTTAAAACTGTAAGTATATGTGTTGCCATTCTTATCACCAGCAAAAGAAGACAATATATTCCTTGTCACTTGTATGTTATTTGTAAGGACCTTTTCTTGCGTCTGTTGTATAGCTAGCCTAAATATGAAACATTGTATCAAAAAGGTTAACGCGGAAGGTGCCAAAGCAGCTGGTATGTGGCAGTCCACGAAACATCTGCTTTATTTCATTCAGAAACAAATTTTAACAACCACAACGTAAAGCGCCTACTACGCGAGTGTACATGATTTGCTTGCAAATCAAAAGTGCTGTCGTTTGCGTGCATTGTTTGTTTACAATAGAAAGTAGTTATTTTATGCACGTGAATGCAATATGTGTATTTGCACGCGAGTTCAATATCGGGTAATATTGCACGATTCTAACAATGTAAAGTTAACGGAGAAAAAAATGAGCATATAATAATTGCATTTCTTTGAGTGCATCTTAGCATCCACGAATTCATAGGCTGTATAAATTTATTGACATTTCGTATAGTGCATATGAGTCTTCACATATCTTTGAGTACATAGTACTAATGTGATTTCGTATAGTGCATATTAGTATTGTCATAATCATTTCCTTGGCTGAACATTAGTGTTGACATTTCTTAGGGTTAATGTTAATAATGATATTTTTAGACTGAATACTAGCTTTAACACTTTATTAGTGTACATATTAGTGCTCAAATTTTGTCAGCTGCAAACTAGTATGCCTTAGACACAAGTTGAAAATATTTGTTGAATCTATAAGTAATATTTTTTTTTTGTATTCTTTTAACGTAGCTTAAAAAAACTTCAGTCATAGCGCTACGACGTATGCAGTGTGCCGATTTCTAGCAATGTGAAGCACTGAGGCATCATGCCACAGACATGTATCATGATGTCCCACCCAGTCACATTATCCTGACACCAGGCCGACCAGTCGTAACAGTAACGTCTTAATGCTGAGCGCATAGCGATGCAGCTGTTTGTACCATTTTCATAAAGTTTTGGTATTACTCGGGGTTCGAACCCATATATAGTGCATATTAGTATTGACATTTCGTTTAGTGCATATTAGTATTGATATATATCTTATAGGATATGTTAGCATTGACATATCGTATAGTGAATATTAGTATTGACATATCTCACATAGTGCATATTAGTACTGACATATCGTATTGTGCCTATTAGTATTGGCATATGGTAAAGTGCATATTAGTATTGGCATATCGTATAGTGCATGTTAGTATTGGCATATCGTATAGTGCATGTTAGTATTGGCATATCGTATAGTGCATGTTAGTATTGACATATCGTATAGTGCATATTAGTATTGACATATCTCACACAGTGCCTATTAGCATTGGCATATCGTAAAGTGCATATTAGTAACTGCATATCGTATAGTGAATATTAGTATTAACATATCTCGCATAGTGCATATTAGTACTGACATATCGTATTGGGCCTATTAGTATTGGCATATCGTAAAGTGCATATTAGTATTGGCATATCGTATAGTGCATATTTGTATTGACATGTTTTGTCTGTATATCAATATTGCCATTCTTTGCCAGTAGTGACTTTTCTTAGACTGCTTATTAGTGTTGACATTATTTAGGATGGGGGAATATTTAATCTTGACAGTTTTTAGACTGAATGCGTATATTGATATTTTTAGAATCAGTGTCAGCGTTCACATTTCTTTGAATGCATCCAACTAATGACATTTCTTGGAATGCATATCAGTGCTGATATTTCTTACAATGGATATTAGTTCTGACATTATTTAAAATGCCTATCTAGTATTTACATTTCTTATTGGCATATGTAAGAGTGCACATTAGTTTTGTCATTTCGTAAGGTGCATATTAGTCTTCGTATGTCGTAAAGTGGATACTGGTATTTACATTTCTTATTGGCATATGTAAGAGTGCACATTATTTTTGTCATTTCGTAAGGTGCATATTAGTCTTCGTATGTCGTAAAGTGGATACTGGTATTTACATTTCTTATTGGCATATGTAAGAGTGCACATTATTTTTGTCATTTCGTAAGGTGCATATTAGTCTTCGTATGTCGTAAAGTGGATACTGGTATTTACATTTCTTATTGGCATATGTAAGAGTGCACATTAGTTTTGTCATTTCGTAAGGTGCATATTAGTCTTCGTATGTCGTAAAGTGGATACTGGTATTTACATTTCATATTGGCATATGTAAGAGTGCACATTAGTTTTGTCATTTCGTAAGGTGCATATTAGACTTCGTATGTCGTAAAGTGGGTACTGGTATTTACATTTCTTAATGGCATATGTAAGAGTGCACATTAGTTTTGTCATTTCGTAAGGTGCATATTAGACTTCGTATGTTGTAAAGTGGATACTGGTATTTACATTTCTTATTGGCATATGTAAGAGTGCACATTAGTTTTGTCATTTCGTAAGGTGCATATTAGACTTCGTATGTCGTAAAGTGGGTACTGGTATTTACATTTCTTAATGGCATATGTAAGAGTGCACATTAGTTTTGTCATTTCGTAAGGTGCATATTAGTCTTCGTATGTCGTAAAGTGGATACTGGTATTTACATTTCTTAATGGCATATGTAAGAGTGCACATTAGTTTTGTCATTTCGTAAGGTGCATATTACTCTTCGTATGTCGTAAAGTGAATACTGGTATTTACATTTCTTATTGGCATATGTAAGAGTGCACATTAGTTTTGTCATTTCGTAAGGTGCATATTAGTCTTCGTATGTCGTAAAGTGAATACTGGTATTTACATTTCTTAGAATGAATATTAATATGGACATTTCTCAGATGGCATATTGGAATTAACATGTTGTGGAGTGCATATTTAGTATTAACAGTTCTCAGACTGAATACTAGTATCCACATTTCTTAGACTCAAAAAGTGCATTAAATTGTATTATACTGAATATTAGTAGAAACACATTTGTTGCACATGTGAGTAAGGAACGTGAATAAAAGAAAGGTTCGTTTTATCTGGGGCACGGTTCTAAACGTTTTGTTTTATAGAAATATACAACCAGATAATTTTCATAAAAATCCGCATGTCAATCCTATAAATTATATTGAATTGTATTTATATTAGTTATTTTAGCTGCATATTTATCCGGCATGAGATAATGAAATTTGCTTTAAACTCTCAGGGCACGTATTTTCATGACTAATCAAATGATTTGAAACCCGCGTACATCAGTACCATTTTATTCACATTAGGAGAGTTATGTTTTCGTCCATGATGTATACTTTTCATTTACATCTTTAAATTCCAACTTTCTCTCAAGGAACTGAAACAAGAATTCTAAAGCGACCCACCTTAATTAACATGAATAATAACAGGAACCTGTAATTTTGTATCAGGAAATGAACAGTAAGCACAACTATCGACTTTGGTCTTTAGTGACAGGAATTCCGTATCGGGAATAAAAGACTTCTAAAAGAGACTGGTTACATGGACGGGTATAGATGCAATAATGAATTATGTACCAGAATGTAGTCACAGGACACTACGAATCAATATAATAGTTTAATGTATTATTAGAAATTATTCGACTAGTTGAACTCTGTAATAAAGATTCAAGAAAACAACAGTAGTAAACACAAACTTCCACAATTGTTACCACTGTTTCAAAGGATGAACCCATAATTATTAACTAAAAGTCAGTAGCTAAATATTTTTCAGTTTTTATTATTGATGTCCCATTAAATATCATGTGGCATTTATTGAATGAATTCTAAAAGAATTACCTACAGCCATTCTATAAATGTTTCGTGGAACGGTATAACTGGGAACACGTTGTCTTCTTACGCAAGCAACACCAGAATATGCGTTGCAACTTACAAGTGACACAGATGATCTTATTGTACTAACCAATCAAAAGATGAGTAAAATGTATCTACCAATGAAAGCCCTTTTACGCAAGCAACACCAGAATATGTTTGCAACTTACAAGTGACATAGATGATCTTATTGTACTAACCAATCAAAAGATGAGTAAAATGTATCTACCAATGAAAGCCCTTGCGAATTCATGTCAGAGAAATGCATTAAAAACGTATTAAAATTACATGTCTTAATGAATGGTCATTGGAGAAAGCATTTAATTCAAAATTGAGTGGGTTGGATAAGGAAAGGAAGTACACGAATCTATGCTTGGCACCGAATCGACAAATATATCGAGTGCTTATGGGAGTGCAGCTAGACTTGAGAACTTTCTTTTGAATGTTTTTCATCGCAGGAATTGAGCTAGAAATTAAGATGATTCAGTTTTTGCTAGAGCTGCATGTTACCTTGAGACAAGGATACCTTAATTGATTGTCTTCGACTGATGCCTAAAGAATACATATTTATAAGTGAGAATATTACATTGTCGCATCGGCTTAGCGTTATCTGTACAATTATGAAGTTTGAAATCAGGTTTATTTATATCAGATTATAGATATGTTAAATTTAAATTTAGTGGATGCTCCACGCTGCTGATAGATCACAACGATTATTTTGGTAAAGTTGTATATATTTATGATTTGGTGGTATGAGTAATTGTCAGACACGTGGTAAAATGATACATTCCTTTCAGTTTTCGTATAGACCAGAAAACTATGGCATGAAAATAACCTTTATATCTGACAAAAACAGGATATGCGTTTTCATCAACTTTAAAACATGACAAGTCGTCCTGCAAACGTGTCTTTAAAGATGCTTTCAGAGAGCATCTTGATAAACATAACAAAAAATATGAGCTCATTGACCAATCATTTCTGTCATAGGGAAGTCAAAATGTGTTTCATCAAATATCTTGTTAATAAAACATTAATAATAAAACATTTTTGTGACACTTGAACAAAACTGGTTTCGTTCGTCAAAATTAATAGCATTTTATTTTATTATTTGTAACCAACTTTCATTAATATCAATCTTACAAACGCATTTATTTCTCTAATCAAGTTGTAGATTTTATCAAAAAAAACCTGTTCAATTTATCAATATTTTGGATTTATTAAACATATAGTTACATTTGAGTCGAAATAGAACTGGATTGCGTCTTAATCACATTAGCTTTATTTTTTGCGACTTTGTACACATTTTTTCATTAGAATATTTATCTTAAGTTTCAGTCCAATTATATTTAACATTTTCAGACAAACCAGTGCATCTCTTTAATGAAAGAGTAAAAATGTATATTTCCAAATTAGATGCCATAATAACTATCTTAATATTTACAAAACCTATGCATAAATCATTCGGTAATTGAAGTGTCATTTGTAAGCACAAAAATTGGATTGAATTTCATCTAGCCGATCGATTTATTTCAGTAACATAATGGGAAAGCAGCAAAAGTAATTCCATAATATAGATAGGCAACATGATGAATTGACACAGAGAGACTTTTTGACGTGATTGGCGGAAGTAGTGGGTGGACTCAATGAGTAGTTGCTCAGGAAATGCAATGCTATATTCATCATCCAAAGTAATATTTATTTCGATATAAGACTATTTGTGGATGGCTAAACAATTGACTTTATCGTATGTATATTGATGGGGCTGACTTTATGTTCTACCGATTAGAGTATGTATGGGACTGAGAGATGGTGGAATTTACGTATTAGAGTTATTAACGTTAAGATAATTGTGTTTGCATATATTCTGGACAATGTAGTAAATTCCACTATTTGTGACACACGGCTCAAAATCAAAAGAATCATTTGATTGTCTACCAGCATATGATATAAACAAACCAATTAAATTAAGGTTAAGTTGACAGTTTTTAATCCAATTCTTTATCTAACGCAAACTTGCAGAAACGTAATTGGTTAAATGTGAATTTGCATGCCCTTCCGTGTGATTACTAATTAACAATCAATTTGATAAAAGAAATGTAATTAGTGTTCCTGGTCTGTCCGACGAATTTCATGTAGGTAAGTTTATCTTACAATACGTTACTAGGGTGATACACAAGCCAGCATTTGCTATTTAAACTATCAAGAGCAAACACGCTGAATGTGACAGATCTGCTACATTTTGCAATTACAAATACATTGAGCAATCTAATACATCGACGACTATTCTTGGTGCATATTTAGTATACTAAGTATACCTCGATATAAATTGACCCTTACTGGATATATATATTTGACAAAAATATAGCTATACAATGTACATTAATATATATATATATATATATATATATATATATATATATATATATATATATATATATATATATATATATATATATATATATATACACCAGACACAACTGGTGTATATTAATAATTTTCTATAATTAATTCTATATACCTTGATTTCTTTCATAGGAATCCGGAATGACTGTGTAGATAGATGAGAATTAGTTGCAAGAGAGTGTGTCCGCTACACACGAAAGCATATAACACCGATTAAATAGCATCATGTTTTGGTGATGTGTGCTTAGTCGTGATGGAATATGGACTTGTGTGAGCAGGAGAGGCAATGCGTGCCGTTTATCCGCTGATCTGGGTTCGAATCTCCTAGGGGTACGAATTAAAAAATTCTAACCTTCATGATATTATTATTTGTATCAAATATTATTTCGACTTATATTATCAAGAATTCTTCTATAGAATCCAGGGATAGCACTTTCACTTCTGTTTGGCATATAGTTATAATTCTCTATAAGTAATTATATATACCTTGATTTCTTTCATAGGAATCCGGAGTGTGTGTGTGTGTGTGTTTGTGATTTTGGATTTTAAACGTAGCTTTAACAATTTTTTTAGTCATATCGCTACGATGTCTGTAGTGTGACAGTTTATAATGATGTCTAGCACTGGGGCATCATGCCGCAGACATATAGCATGATGTCCCACCCAGTCACATTATCCTGACACCAGGCCGACCAGTCCTAACACTAACCTCTTAATGCTGAGCGCCAAGCGAGGCAGCTATTAGTACCATTTTGTAAGTCTTTGGTATGACTCGACCGGGGATCGAACCCACGACTTCCAGCATCCGAGGCGGACGCTCTAACCACTAGGCCACCAGAGCGAGCGAATCCGGAATGACTGTGTAGATAAATGATGATTAATTATTGGGTCGTCATGCAAATGTCTGCTACGCACGAGTGCATAAAACACAGATTAGGTAGCATCACTTTTTGGTGATGTGTGCTTAGGCGTGAGGGAATATGGGCTCGTGTTTGCAGGCAAGGCGATGGGTGACGTTTATCCGTGGGTTTGAATCTCCGTAGAGTGCGAATTAAAAATTATCTAACCTGTATGATAGTATTATTTGTGTGAGTAGCATATTGAAACGAGCTGGAAATATACGCAAAGCAAACGGAGGAATCAGCAAGAGGTCCTATAGACATTTAAACCTATTTACAGTTCACATGAGTCATTATTATGATACAATTAACATTGCTACAAACAATACAATACAATACAATGCAATACAATAATTTATTTCCGCCATTTCTGACTTTCCCATTTCCATTGCTTTGTGCAACTATATTTTACAACCATTCGTAGGTAAAACATGTATCGTTTCATGACACAGAGGAAAATTAAACACATTCGTTTTGTATCGGACTGTCACTGGTATCTTTCTACGAAGGTCCAGAGAGAGAGAGAGAGAGAGAGTTGTATGGTCGGGGTGGAAAATGGGGTGACTTACCATGAGGGCATTTATTCATTGCCCATTCATATGTGTATTTATTGGTCGATTAGACTCCTGCCTTACCATCCCATACAGTGCTGAAGGTCGAGGAAGGGTAGAGCGGCCTTCGGTTGATTCAATATGAAATAATACGTTTTTAGACCCACTGTAAGAGGTTTTCTAAAACATGAAGAAAGAAATCAAAACAAATAAAACGTTAAATGGATTACAGTATGTGTATGACTCCATATACATAAATCTACCGAACAAAGCTTGACTTGATGCTTTAACTATGTATCACTTTAACTGTGTGCACTGTGTTAAAATCGGACGGAAGGTATTACACCTAACAGTTAGGAAGTCGACGGTACTTGTAGGTGTTCCTTTTTCTCTCACTCTACATACTTCCCCTTATTCTCTACTTTATGAAAGGTATTCGGTGACATTCTACACCACTTTCACTCGTTTATAAGAGTGTATTAATATTCTTACCGTAATTTTAATCAGTAGAAAGTCATCAAATATTTATAGAATATAGAAGCGATAGCATACTGTTGAAATATAAGCTAAAGTTGGAACAAGATTTATGTATGAGTATTAATTTGATATACAAATAGTACTGGTATATCAAACTAATTTATACCAACACTTGGAAAGACTGTTACAGCGCATTATAGCCAAAACAGTTTCTCCTTCCATAGCAATATTTTTTATCTTGTGTGATAAAACGATGCAAAAAAAAAAAAAAGAAGAGAAATACCAAAGCAAACAAAGTTTTAGAATAATCTGATACTTGATTTTGTCATTCAAGGACTAAAAGTTGCCAAGGGCGTGCGCTTTTTGTAGCAATTAATAAGTGTATTGGCATTATCGTAACAAATGGTCAACGATGTCAAACGATTTGACACTTGACCTTAGTATTTTCCGAATGGCAAAGGTATTGATTATGGTTTCATATAGATGGAACCCAGTTATAAACCATGTAAAGGATCTCGGTTACGTGTGTATTGTAAAGGTTAATAAATTTGAATGTTGTTTATGAGACATTACAAGCAAAGGAGCAATTAAATTATTTAAAACTATGACAGAAGCGATAGAAAGAAAAGACCACGTGGTAGTACTGTACTCAAAATATTATACTACATTTACAGAGCCAGAAATTGTCTTGAGTTTAATTTCTTTTTATAACCACAAAGTGACATGAAACAGGCAATCGTAAATTGGACGAAACCGTTTTGAAACTTGACGTTATTTTGCTGCTATGCTAACGAGGATTACAGTCTTCCTTCCGGTTCAGATTCCAAGTTTTTGTGCCATTTTCATAAAACATAATCAGGATGTCTTCAACTGAATGTGTATTATAGGTCAACGAAACCTAACAGAAATATACTTTCTTATACCTGTATTATTTCTCTGATTTTTTTCTTATGGTATATTTGCTTATATTTTCCATTTAAAAAATAATCATACACTTTCTTCATTTGTGAACCCTGCAAGTAAATGTTACTTTTAGTCTTAGTAATAAGTTTCATATAGTGTTTCTGTACCATAGTTTCCCTTGTAAAATATGTTGATAAATTATATCGCTGTCTAAAGTATATGTCCTTGACATATTTTCGGTCATGATGGCAGTTAATTAAAACTGACAAGAACACGAATAACCTGAACTTTGCAGAAATGTATACATTATTTGTTCATGAATTGTTTTTTAAATAATCATGGCTTGAATTTGTTAATTTGTTTAAAAATCTATTAGAACTAACACACCTTCATAGGCTGGTTCAAACTTTAAAATATCGATGGAAATACGGGTTTGTCTTATCCACGAATTGCTTCTATTTATCCCATACACCTCTATGTGTAACAAAGGCGAGCATGTTCGCGTCATAATTTTACGTGAATACTTGTACAGTTGTACATTCAAATTAATTCAAATAATTTTGCGGAACAATTGAATGCAATTTAAATTAAATGTGAAAATAAGCAAATATACGTATGGTGGAATTGTTTGTCGTGAAAAACGATATATGTAATTGTTAATAGGGAAATTGTTGAATATCAAAATTGGGAATCTGAGTAACACTTATAAACTGATAAATAATATCGAAATGCATCTAGTTTTAAATAATTCACTTCGATCAGAGAATTGGAAAGATTAATTGTACTTCTATTGTTTTAGAAAGACATTTGGCATGATGTGTGGATTTGGATTTGGATTTTGTTAACGTAGCTTTAACAATTTTTCAGTCATATCGCAACGGTGTCTGCAGTGACAGTTTATACTGATGTCTAGGGCTAGAACATCTTGCCGCAGACATGTAGCATGATGTCCCACCCAGTCACATTATCCTGACACCAGGCCGACCAGTCCTAACACTTACCTCTTAATGCTGAGCGCCAAGCGAGGCAACTGTTAGTACCATTTTGTAAGTCTTTGGTATGACCCGGCCGGGGATCGAACCCACGGGCATCCGCATCCGGCGTGCGGAAAGAGGGGATGTTTCGATACGCAATCACATATAATTTATCTTCTGCAGAAGGATATGTTTTGATATAAAAATACGTCCCAGTGGCATATGTTTTGATATTAAATTACGTCCCAGTGGCATGAAATTAATTGGCCATGATGATTTTGCATCTATTAATGAATGTTTAGAACTGATAGCCGATGTAAATGATACGAAGAATAAAAAGACCTTAAAATAGCTTTATTGCAAAATTAATTTGGCACGAAAACAGATTTGTGATATCATGGTGTCCTGTTCAATATCAACGGACACGAGGATTGATTTTGTATTCAAAAAGACCGATATACTATTATTATGTTTATTATAAAGAAACGTC
Source organism: Sinohyriopsis cumingii (assembly GCA_028554795.2). Taxonomy (NCBI): domain Eukaryota; kingdom Metazoa; phylum Mollusca; class Bivalvia; order Unionida; family Unionidae; genus Sinohyriopsis; species Sinohyriopsis cumingii. Next base: position 77,818,046 of record CM068827.1, on the reverse strand, counting down.
CAAAGATTTCATGAGCGATATCTTCATAGGGTAAATTTATGATTTCAGTAGCGGTACTCTTAAAAGTAACTTTACAAGGCATCTTACTTTCAAAAGTTTATTTATCTCTCTTGTAACATTAGTAGTGCAGATTAACATTATTAATCTTGTTAGTACAAGTTTATTATCGGTACTTTTAATTCCAAACATCAGGTATGACCATGTGGGCGTCAAACATGTTCTTGAACAATTCGATAACAACCAAATAATTGGGTCAGGCGGAGCTTTTACTTTATCCAAGCCTGTGACGAGCTACTTGTCTTCCTCTCAAGCATTCAATCAGAACCGTTTGCAAACACTTTGATGAAACTTGTAGACACGTTTATGTACTCATTTCTAGATTACAGTTTGACAATTTACAAAAATATTTTAAGGTGGAAGAGTGTTGGTTGAAATTCCGCGAATTTCCTTGGCACAGAACAGTGGTTCAGAATTGATCGATATAATTCTTGAACATCTTGTTATATTACTGAAGACAGGTTGATACTGGGAGCAATGCAAATCGCGCAGGACACATAATCGAATGATTTTCAGACTGGTGGAGAGTACTTTAGTACTTAAACAATTCTCGTTGCAAATATCTTCTATTGCACTACAAAGGAAATTTGATATCGACCCATCTAAGTAGCTGTGTGGGCATATTGCGGATAAAAGGGAATTAACATTGCGTCGTTGGTTAACATGCGGGGAAGGCAATAAGGCAAGGGGGAAATCGGTGTCAAATGGGTTTATCGGTTAAACATTGGAATGGTGTTATAGAGACACAAGTGTTTGTGGAGACGAAAGAGTTAATAGAGATTAGGAAAAATGTAATGTTAGAATGGTGAAGGGAAAAGGGTCGACAGTTCAGTGCAGTGGTTCCCATAGTGGGCAGTACCGCCACCTGGGGACAGTGGGATTACCGAGAGGGCGCTAATGCGGAATAATGAGTTTTACGGGTAAGGTAGGTGGCGCTGAGGATTACCAAGGGGTGGTGGCCCGAAAAGTTTGTGAACCACTAGTTTTGAGGCACAAGGGAAAATGTAATACTAGAATCCTTATCCACTATCCAAACACACTTTATATACAATCCAGAACCCGCGTTTTCATTACTATCATCCAACCAAAATGGGAGGAAATGTTGTACACACATTTTCACGCATTCACACAAACATGCGCACAAGGGTAAAAGTTGTATATAGACACTACAATTCTCTTAAATACAAACATACTATTGAACAAAAGAAGGAAGTGGTGAAAAGTGTTTTGGTTTTGGTTATTCACAAGAACGACATAAATAGACACAAACAGAACAAGCAGAATCATTTTGGCAAATAATATTAGTATCTGTCTATGCTTGTGATCTGGTCGGCTCGGAAACGGAACGGTAGAGTTGTTAATGTAAGTAAGCTAACATCTACCACACCGCTTCATTGTTCTTCTAATACGTCTTTATACTGCTGAGCCATACAACAATACCGTCTTTAAGTACCCATCCCTTTCCACATACACTCTTCTCTTCCAGATAGATATTACCATAATCCTGGTGAAAACCACGATGTCTTCAAATAGACCACGTAGTCTGATTTAATTAACATGCTCGAAACAAGCGTGGAATATTCTGTCGTGGTACACATGTCATCTATGCTTACATGGACTTGAGCGTAGGTGAAACAATGGAACAATGCACTTGAATATATAGACTAAGATCGGATATAAAGGGATTGAAATGTTCCACCAATCCAAACGCACGTTGCAGAATTCAGCTAAGGTGTGGGTTCTCTCTTCCAGGCACATGACATCGGACACATGACGTCACATTCAATATATAGGTACAGGATATTCGTAAGGTTTACTATTGCGGCGTAGTTTGAATACTATATACGTATGGCTGACTGCGACTAGTAATGCAGCTGCATACAGTATTCTTCTTCTAAAAGAGTATGACCTTAAATTAGGTACAGCTGATTTTTTTTTAATCCACAAGAATGTTTGCCTACACCTGTAGTACTTCTTCCACGTCCTTCTCCATCGCCCCCTATTGGTGGATGATATCAGAAAGAGGCAGAAGGTAGAACTGGAGAAACTTTTACAAAGACAGAAGCAGTCTGTATTTCAACACCGCCAAGAAGAAGAAGAAGAAGAAACATTGAAGATTAAAGAACGGAGGGAGGTAAAATAAACGATGTGTGTGTACACCCACGAGAAAGAGATCTCACACGCGTCAATATTTCCAAACCTTTCATCACTACATCCACGCACACCGCCACTGACATGCCAGCAGCAGCAGTTACAATAACTATTATAAAAGTAGCAAAAGCAACAGAAGAAGTATGACATGGCCGTGAAAATGGATTCAGACAGCTAAAGCTGATGATTCCATATCCATAACTTTTAAAATAATAAACATCCAATGGTCCTTTCTTGAGACACTGCTCAATGATTTCAAAATCAAATAAAACTTAAAGCCCATCACGTGATACAATGATACGCGCGTGTGAGTGTTTCTTTTAATATCTTGTCCAAGAGACACATACACACTGTCTTTGGTATATCCTCTTTGAATCACAACGACCATTTCCTAACACATCAAAAGAATCCATTTTGTCTTTCTTTCTTTATGCATTCTGTCTTATTGTTTCAATTTCTTGACTGACGTGGGTTCTTCCTCAACGATGTCTTGACTTCTTGAAAAATCTGATGGATATAGATTCTACTTCCGTTTCAGCTTCTCTTGCGTATTCTCTTTTTTCTTCGGACACTGAGGATGAATGGCCTTTTTCCTGACAATAATAACAGGTATTCCATAGTCATATCTGAAGTTATACTTTCGAATGACCTCTGTTAGTCTCTGACAATAAGGGCAATCTGTTTCGACTCTTCCATCTCCTAACTCAGTCTCAATGCTGAATGAATTATATAGTATTATAGTGAGAAACTTATACGAAAAAACGCCATATCTAGATATATCATGTATCAGAGAAAGACTGCACCATGGACATTTCCGACCCATATCTTGCTCCTATTTAGAACTAGTCATCACACATCGTTTAAGATTGTTTTTGAGAAATTAATAAGCCGCCTGAGTAGCTTGTATTTTCAAGGAGAATTAAATTTATTGCTAAGTTATGAATTCCAGAAGGTCTTAGAGAAATGAATGTTTCGAATAGGTGACCTTAGTCTTACGGACTCGAAAATATGTTACACTTCAAAGGTATATCAACTTTTGGACCAAAACCGGCACCCCGTATAATAATTGTATAACCTTTCACTTGCAATTTTAAAAGAACTGATTGCCAGCTTAAGAGGTATAAACTTCTTGACTGCTAATTTGGTGGGTGTTAGCGCCAACCAACAGACTTATAAATATGACTTAAGCCCTCACATCTTGAGTTAGTGTCGCTAAGTCATTGAAACAGAGGGCAGTAACACGCATTGTGTTTTATCACCAGGTTTGTGCTTCTATTTGGTGGTAACTCAAACCGATATGAATCTGAAATCACAATATAACACGATTTAACTAAATAACCTTTCATAGGAAATAATTACAATACATATTTTTAAAGTAATTTTTTATCTACGTTTACAATGTATGAATAGCATAATATCTAATTAGGTTCAGGGTATTACAAAAATATTTCCACGTTTTACCTATCGCCAAGTTACCTTTCTTGAGGGAAAAAACTGTTGATATCCAAACGCCGGGGAATTTTGTAGAACAGGTTATTTGGAAAGGAAATAATCGTGATAGATCTTTGATAGGATTGAATATTTTGCATTGCACGTAGATAACTATGAGTGACTCACAAATACTTGTATGTAGATTGTCTAAATTGGTCAAGAACAAAATGTCTTGTGTAAGTGAAAAAATATGGATTATATATGTTTTTATGTTTATGTTTCTATTTGGTAGCAATTCAAAGCGATATGAATTCGAAATCACAATATGACACGGTTTAACTAAATAACCGTTCATAGGAAATAATTTCAATACATATTTATAAATTAATTTTTTATCTACGTTTATAATGTATGAATAGCATAATATCTAATTAGATTCAGGGTATTAAAAAAAATATTTCCACGTTTTACCTATCGCCAAGTTACCTTTCTTGAGGAAAAAACTGTTGATATCCAAACGCCGGAGAATTTTGTAGAACAGGTTATTTGGAAAGGAAATAATTGTGATAGATCTTTGATAGGATTGAATATTTTGCATTGCTCGTAGATAACTATGATTCACTCACAAATACTTGTATGTAGATTGTCTAAATTGTTCAAGAACAAAATGTCTTGTGTAAGTGAAAAAATATGGATTATATATGTTTTTATGTTGTTGAATGTGTTCTACATGAAATGCGTAATCACGTAGATAGACAATTAAAATACGGTTTGGTTAGATACAGCATCGGTTTAACAGATGTCCTAGACAAATAGATTAAATTTAAAACACAGGGAATTAATTTGATGAATTGGATTTTTATGAAATATATGATAACTAGATTCGATTACTTAGAATGATATAAAGAAAAAGAAAAGAATTATTAACATGTTCTATATGATGGAATGAGAATATATATCATTATGTTGGTATAAAAGATGAATCCAAACTATTGCCATCACTAGTAATCAACATCAAGGGAAGGGATATATCTGCAACAAAACCCTCAAATGTTTGAATTATCTCAAGGGCAGTTATCAGATCGCATAAGACTGTGGATACAGACAGATATACATGAGGCATGAAGAGAGATGAGTTCTCAAATTTACAAAAAAATAAATTTGAAAGTAGGTCATTTATGTTTTTAAAACATAGAAGTTCGTCTTATAGTGTAACTGTTTCACTGTTGAGAGTTCGTGAACTGTGTGGACTTCTTTCTGTTTCTTGTTGTGGTTTTTTTTTTTGGTTCATTTTTGTCTAGGATATGTGGTCATGTTTTCCTTTTCTTGTTTTTTTCAAACTTGCGAGAGCTGTTATCCAAATTTGTCTTTTTACGTTTGTGGGATGGTGGTTTTCACAGTGGTTGTCTGTTTCGTTTTTGTTTTGTTTCGTTTTATTTGCTTTAACATTACCTTTATTATTGGTCTGGTAGCTTTTTGGAATAAATATTTTACATTTGTGCCTATGTTTCTTTCTTATATTTGTTCAAAATTTGATTCAAAGAGGGTGAGTAGCCGATGTGTGATGGTAGAGTTTTAGTGTTTTCAAACTATCAGTAAAGGATATCGCATGTTATGGCCTATATTTTATTTTTGAACCTGCAGTATGAGTCGAAGTGTGGCCACAGCGATTTGAAAAGAGAAGATTAAAATTGTATATGGTGGTAGGTCAGACAGCATCCACCAGCAACATTACTGATCTTGAAATGTCTAGCCGTATTATTAAATTAATTTTGGAAAACTAAATGAACTAAATAATTCTCAATGATAGCTGTTTATCTACACTATTTTGACACAAAGAATTCTAACTAGATTGAAATATATATGAGAAATAAAACGTACGCCAATAAATACGTTAGATGCCTTTATGCATATAGGCATGTATATATCTACCCACAAACCTCTCCTCTCCACTGCATCCAAATAATGATCAGTGTCATATTTAAACAAGCTGGAGGACTAGTCTGAATGATCCTCAGTAATCAGCAGAGTTTAGATATAATATAAGTGGTTTTGATCCTTGGTAACTCTAAAGATGTGAATGATGTGCTAGGGTTTGGTATCGTACTACTAAAACAGTATGTCATTCATGTTCGTGATCCCTTCACGTGAGAATTACTACTACCTTTATGAATAAGGGGAAATAAATCATCTTTCACTTCTAGCAAGACGTTTCTTGCCATTAAAGTAAACACTATTTATACTTTCATATTTCGTTCATCGCATATCAAACAATAAAGACAATCATTCCAAAATAGCCTAAATAGTATCAGCTGATGCTAAAAGTACTGTATTTTGATACGAAAGGGGGTCACGTAGACTATTTTATTTATTCCAATGATATAAATATCTTTGTTTTTACATTATTCACAAAAAATAGGCTTATAATAATTATGGGCGCTCAGCAGACAGTATCAACTGCGAGAATGACGTGTAAAGTGAAGTTGTTTACATCTGCAACATGCACAGTGTGAGAGACATGGCGTACCTCCTTGTTAACTTCATGTAGTGTGACTGAAATCTCTTTTGATATTGTACTTTTGGAAATTGTTCATGATCCAAGAACACAGCTAAGCAAAATTACAGATCCCATGTGCTTGAAAAATGAGTCTGAATTAGTATGAAGTATACTACCATTAACAGTTATTAAAATAGGGAAAGCGAATTTGCCTCACAAGAAAATAACAGCTTGATAGAGTACAATAAGTGAATTACAAAATGTATAAAATGGAAAAGAAAAATAGTTTTAGGCTCTTTTGTTTACAATTTACTTCTGAAGTCCAAAAGTGAAAATGACCAAATGGAGCTAGCATTGTTTTAGTAAGTGTCCATCTTACGTAAGGCCAAGCTGTATACTCTACAACACATATTGCATATTACACACATCAATCATACACCAAATTAAAGGGAATTAAAAGGTCTTTTCATAATATCTAAGACTAGTACAAACCACACTCACACTGGAGCAAAGGTCAGTCCATTTTTTCTGCCTCTACCGCCATCCTCCTAGCATAAAACACAAGATGGCTGACTCTCTCTTTTTGGAGCAGTTTCCGAATCTCCTGCACTATGGAAATTCGATAGGTGGCAACCTAATTATTCTTGGAGATTTCAAATTTCACTTTGACTCTCCCTTAAACCCAAATGCATCAAACCTCCTAGATTCTATTAATGTTTTCAACCTCAAACAGTCAGTTAACCAACCCACCCATAAACATGGTCACATTTTAGACTGGATTCTTCATAGACCTGATGATAACATTCTATGGTTCTACCTGGTATCCCATGACCTTGCATCAGATCACCTCTGCATTATATGCCATCTTGACGTATCAGTCCCTAACCCTCCACCTTTATCTGCTACTAAGAGAATTCTCCGTATGATAAATAGAACCAAACTAATGCACGACATCCAAGCTAACCTAACAACTTGCTTACCTCTTACCGCAGAACAACTCGATAACTGCCTGCGTTCATTCCTTGACAAACCTGCTCCAGCTATCAAGTGCAGAGTATCAATTCAAAAGTGTTCTCCATGGTATAGCAGTGTTAGGGACTAGCTTCGCACTGCTAAAAGAGACCGCCGTAAAGCTGAGAGGCTTTGGTTTTCCACCAGACTCACTATTCATAAGCAAATCTATGAAGCCGCTAAGAAGAATGTCACAAATATAGTCCATGCAGCGAAATCAGCCCACTATGCTACTAAGATCATGGAAAGTTCCAGCTGCAAAGAGCTCTTCGAGATTACTAACAAGCTAATGTCAATGAACAAATCTACACCACTTCCAACTACCTTCTCTCCAGTCGACCTTCCGGACATGTTTGCAAATTTCTTCCGTGACAAAGTACAAACCATTAGAGATAAGCTTGACAACACAGTTTCAATTGACTCGTCACCATACAGTTGGGATACAGAATTTCAGCGGCAACCATTAGCAGCATTTTAACCTGTCTCTATGGATTCCGTACGTATAATCGTGATGAAGAGTGCACCAAAGTCATGTGAACTTGATCCAATTCCAACATCACGCTGCCTGGGTGCTTAGATCCAGTATTGCCATCATTTTTCAACACTGCCATTGTAAAGCCTCTGCTGAAGAAACCAACACTAGACCATAACGATTTAAAGAACTACCGCCCAGTTTTTAATCTCCCATTCATATCAAAAATCTTAGAAAAGGTTGTTCTATCCCAGCTTGTATCTCATCTAAATTCAAACAGTCTTTTTAGCAGTGTACAATCTGCATATCGCCCTTGCCACAGTACTGAAACTACTCTTCTAAAAGTAGTTAATGATATTCTCTCTGCGCTGGATAGCGGAAAGATTACAGTCCTCACCCTCCTTGATTTCTCTGCAGCATTTGATACAATAACCATGATATATTACTTCACCGTCTCCAGCATGTATTTGGCATTCATGATACAGCCTTACTGTGGTTCAAGTCCTACTTGGTCAACAGGACACACATTGTATCTGCAAATGGAATACATTCCAGCCCATTTGATCTATGTTGTGGTGTTCCACAGGGGTCTATTCTTCGACATGTTCTCTTCATTATGTACACTCAGTCGCTCTAAAGTGTCATAGATCATCATCCAGTGTCTCACCAAGTGTACGCTGATTACACCCAAATATACAAATCTAGCCACCCAACTGAAGTTGATGCTACCATTCAAGGTGTAGCGAGGTGCATTTCTGTTATGAAATCATGGATGACATGTAACAAGCTGCAGATGAATGATGATAAAACTGAGGCCATTCTGATCACAACACAAAGACTTTCTCATTCACATCCTTTACCTCAAACAATAAATATCAGCAAATATCAGCAACACCAACATTAAATTCACACAATCGGTACGAAACCTAGTTGTTACTCTGGACAGTACTCTCACATTGCACCAACATGTCATGAACATATGCAAGGCTGCATATCTTGAGCTGAGACGCATCAGCTCAATTTGCAAATATCTTTCAGCTGATGCACTAAAACACTTGTGTGTTCATTAGTATTTTCAAGACTGGACTATTGTAACTCAATTCTGTCTGGTTCATCTCAATATCAGCTCCAGAAACTTCAAAAAGTTCAAAACACAGCTGCTCATATCATACTTAGAGTACCACGATCAGAGCACACTTCCCCGCTGCTCTGTACCCTACACAGCTATCCATTCGATCCAGAATCAAACACAAAATTTGTTCTCTGTGGTACGTGTCACTTTCGGACTCTAGTCCAACATACCTACCCGACCTCACCCATGTGTACACACCAGCAAGATACTTACGTTCCTCTTCTGACAATTGTATACTCATTATTCCCACTATGAAAACAAAGTCATATGGACAGCGTTCTTTTGCATACCAGGGCCAGGCAACGTGGAATGAATTGCCCACTGAACTTAGACACAAAGACACAGTGATCACATTCAAGAGGGCTCTCAAAACTCACTTATTTTGACTGCAAGAACAAACTTAAAGACCTAATAATGTTTCTTACCTTAAATATTCTCAGCATGTTTTTTTAATGTTTTCTAATTTCATTGTGTTTGTTTTTGTAATTATATCATTATGTTTTTTATACTATTGGTGTTGTCTAATGTTGTAAAGCGCTATGAGCTTCTAAAGAGTAGGCGCTAAACAAAGTCCTCATTATTATTATTTTTGTTATATAAAATGCCTTTTTATATAGGCAGTAAAACCTTTTTCCTTAAAAATTGTAACCCAATACAACGTTCTAAACTGTAGAGCCCCACCTTTATAAATAAAATTATCTACAAAAAGTTTATATTCTGTCCTCCTCTCATTTGTCTTGGCTAGAATCGTGAAACATAAACATAGAGAGTGTGTTACTGTTTCATATCCGATAAACGTCTGATTTTTCATCTATTTATATTTGTATTCATAAACTTCTTTGGGGTTCTGAAATGGAGCAAAGTTTTGTTGTTTTGTTTCCCTTTCCAGGTGTAGGGGTCTTTAATGGCAAATTGTAGATTGGGTGTTTTCACCAGCAAGTAGGAAAACATCTGCCAAAATCCACACTGTTATTTAAATGTGTGCAATTATCAAGGGAAGATGTTATTCGTGATTTAGTTAAATCTATGCACATTTGAAAAGCTGAAAATATGGAAACAGCAATAATTAATATAATACATAAGCAATATTATACTTTATTCATGATGCATTGCTTGCTTTCATTTTACGTATACATAAACTACACTGGACAACAAATTTTTACAAAAGTCATGTTACTGAAATAAAATTAGTCAATTCTTATCAATTTTTATGTGCTGAACACGAATATGACAGTCAAATTGCAAAATTGGCTCTAGTTTTTTTGTAATCTGCAAGAAATTAATGTTTACATAACGAAATGCATTCCAATAGTAAAAGGTCAACTGTAATAGCCTACCTATAAAAAATCAAGTCATTGACTACATCTTAGATTTCTTCGCCTGTCTCTTGTACAGCTGTTCGGGAGCATCTCTGAGGAGTGTCCAGCAGTAGTCAGCCAGCATTGTAGTGGACCATTTTCCCTGGTATCTTTGTTCCATTGTTGCGATATCTTGATGAAAACGTTCGCCGTGTTCATCACTAACAATACCACAGTTGCTAGGAAAGAAATCCAAATGGGAATGAAGGAAGTGAATCTTTAGAGACATATTGCAGCCAAGTTTCTTATACTTCATCAACATGTCTTCTACTAGTTCCTTATAGTTTTCTGCCCTAACATTTCCGAGGAAGTTTGTAGAAACTAGGCGAAAAGCATTCCATGCTTGTTTCGCGTCACCTTCCAGCAAGTTGTTGAACCGGTCATCTTTGAAAAGCTCTCGAATCTGAGGACCCACAAAAACTCCCTCTTTAATCTTTGCTTCGCTGAGTCGAGGGAATTTTTCATGCAGGTATCGGAATGCTGGCAAAGTCCGGTCAATGGCTTTCACGAAGTTCTTCATCAAACCTAGTTTGATGTGAAGGGGTGGTAGCAAGATTTTCTGAGCCTCAACCAGAGCTGGGTGTTGGATATTCTTCTCTCCAATGGCTACATTCTGCCTGTGAGTCCATTCCTTCCTCATGTAGTGCATTTCCCTTGCTCGGCTATCCCACTCGCATAAGAAACACATGTATTTTGTATATCCTTGCTGCAGTCCCATTAAAAGGGCAACTACCTTCAAATCACCACAGAGGTGCCAGCTGTACTTGTTATACTCAATGGAATTCAGTAGCTGCCTTAAGTTATCGTATGTCTCTTTCATGTGGACAGCATACGCTACTGGAATAGATGGAAGAATGTTTCCATTGTGCAAAAGCACAGCCTTGAGACTCAGTTTCGAAGAGTCCACAAATAGTCTCCATTCTTGTGGGTCATGAGTGATTTTTAAAGCATTCATGAGGCCCTCAATATCGGAACAGAATATCAGATTACTTTCCTTTCTGAAGAAAGGCTCCAATTGCTGGTGGCGCTTTCGATATGCAGTAATTGTGACATCTTCTTCTAGAAGATTCCATTGTTGGAGTCTTGATCCTAGCAATTCTGCCTTGTTCTTTGATAAGTCCAAATCACGAATCAGGTCATTTAGTTCTTCCTGTGTTATTCTGTGTGGGGTTGATGATGCACCACAGTGAAAATCTGGATCACTGCATGCTGATGGACCAGGAGAAGAACAGGTCGACTCACCTTTGTCTTCGTCAGATGAATCAAGAGAATATTCTGCTGGAAGTTCTGGAATAGGAAGTCCCTCACCATGTGGAACTGGTCTCAATGCAGACGGAATGTTTGGGTAGACTATTCTCGACTTCTTTCGCTTCGTTATTCCGCCGGAAAGAGGAGGAACCAAGCAGAAGTAACAGTCATTTAGGTGGTTGCTTGGCTCTCTCCACACCATTGGGACTGCAAACGGCATTGATGACCTTTTGCAATTCAACCACTGTGAAAGCTGTGTTGTACATGTAGCACAGCATATATGCGGAGCCCAAGGCTTGTCTTGGTCACCAACCTTGCATCCGAAGTAAAGATGATATGCCTTCTTCACTTGAGAATTGATACTTTTCTTCTGGTTGGCAAATGTCACTTCCCCACAAATATAGCAAAAATTGTCCGCGGTATTAACACACTTTCGAGGCATTGCTGTTCTTTATTGTACGTAAATGGATAAAATAATAAGTTTTATGTAACAGTAGCTTGAACTGTCTCGCACAACGTCTAAAATATTTTAAATGCTGAACCTATCTGATTGGGCTTTATATAGTACACTGCTTACGTCAGCTTCAGCAGCCGCCTGGCATTAGTATAATAGGTCTACACATGTATAGTACACTGCTGACGTCAACTTACTTCAGCAGCCGCATGGCATTAGTATTGCATTGCATCAGAAAATGATGCAATCAACTGTGGATGATGTGAGCATGATGGTATTATGCAATGTTACATCATTATTCCGGATGTTGCTGCAGTCCTACTGGAGAAATTTACACAGTGAAACATAGAAAATGAGGTATATGAATATCTTCAAAACGAGAGCCAATACAAATTTTTCACGGTTATATTCGTGTTCGGCACACCAAAATACTACAGATTAGGACCTTTTCAAGTCAGTAATGATTTCACTGTTGACCAGTGCTATAATTAACGTCATCCCTGGTTTTACTTGATATGAATAATTCATACCTAATGTGAATTAAAAACAGAATGATTTCTGAGCACAAATAATAGCAGACTATGCTGCTGGAAATTAATTATTACATTTAAGTTTAAATAATAAATGGGGTATTTTTTATAGACAGTTTAAGTATCAGTCTCAAAAGATAAATTGGAATCAAACCTGTTTCAGGAGGAACGTAACTTAATATCGCTGAATGAATCAATCCATCTATTTTTGCACCCATCTGATATAATTATTATTTATATTCAGATATATGTATATACAGCATATTTTGAGATATATTTCGGTGTGTGTGTTTGCTGATTTAACAAATCCGTTATTATTGTCGTTCAACGTATGTGACATACTATAATTTAATACGGTACCGAAGCTCTGGTTAAGAGCTTAATGACGATAATAACAAGGAAAATTAAGTCAATGTTGTAATTCTGTGGAAAATACTTTATACTAGAAGTTTAATTCATCTTTCCAACAAAATATGCCACAAAAAATAAGAAAATGATCGTTATACAAGGAGAGACGGCAAATTATGAAAGTGATCGTAAATGCTCACTGAACTCATTCTCCAATCAAAAGTATGCAATCTCAAATGCCAGGGAGTTTTTTCTGAAGCGTCAGTGATGTTAAAATCATCAGAGCACCAAGTCATTGGGATCAAATGTAAAATGTTACCACCAGAAGAAAACAATAATATAGCAATTCAGGCTTGGAAACATATGGGATTATTCTTTATCCTTTTAATGAACAATAACCAGAATTATTTACTCTCTGCATTTAATTATAACCATTTGTTGTGTATAAATATAAATGTTATAAAGCAAGGCCTAAACCTATTATGCTGCTGAAGATGGTGAATGTGGTTAATTATCCAGACAAAAACTTGATTTGTTTCGTTTACCCGTTGAAGCGATAATCTACTCCTTATTTGACTTTTCGAGGATTTGCAGCTTGAGTATATTTTAGTCATTTTACCGGAAAGTTTCGGTTTCATCGAATTACCACGGGTGTTTAAATTTAGAGAAGGAATTACAAAATTCGGTGCAAAATCCTCACTAGAACTTTTCATGTAAACAAAGTTATAAAGTCATGTTTATTGAACATATTGTTGTGACGAGTAATCAAGGGATTTTTTTCTCAAACTATGTAAAAATCCTTCAAGCGCTCAAAAATTCTTAAACCCCTTTTAAGTAAGTTTTGCACAGGTGTTATCTTCTGATAAAGAAAGTGTCAGTGAACATTTTAGCTCACGACCACTACAGCAATCTTTTCGAAATAGGTCCCGTCTCATTACAATATATACTTATGGTACTGATCAAGTGGAAACTTGGCAACGAGGTCGCAGAGAACCTAAGTATGTAACCAAGTCTACGTTGTTTTGGATAAAGTAATATAAAATCACTCATAATTCACCTTCATGGCTGAATGCTTGTGTTTATATCATTTTGCTCATTTTCATACATATCTAAAGTTCTGAGTATAGTGTTCTGCATATTTAATTATGTGCTTAACTTTTGACCGTGATTGTAAGTTGTAGATAATAGCATGTTGACATAGCTAATTTTTGTAACGTTACTTTGGTAAGTTGCAAATACGATGTTTATATAGCATTTGAGTTCAGAACATTCATTGTCCAGTCTTCTTTTCAAATTAGATTGGAATTGTCGTTGGAATGATTAAAATCTAGTACAAGAGAAAATATTGGGCAAATTGGAACATGATAAACAAATTATTAATTCCTGCTTTAAGATCAGTCGGTAGGAATCCTTTGCAGTTGTGTTGTGAGTTGTTAATTTAAAATATTAATTGGAATTATTAAGGTGATCATTTGCTTTTGATGATTCATATGCACTTCTTTAGGATTATTATAAACTCATTCACAAACATTCTGGATGAAATAATGTGTGTCAGCATGCAGGAACCTTAATAATTCTGGAATTCATTTGGAACTTTCTGTATCTTTTGATTTATGATAGGACATTAGGAATTTTTCTAATTTAAAGAAACAGTACATGTCTCTTGACGTTTCACTTCGTATTGTGCATAAATAAATTGCTTGCTTATTTTACTTACATTTATGTTCTCACTTCTTTCTGTTACATATTTTAAGACCCACAGTCTTAACAATAGTAATACATTTTTCAATGCGACATCCAACTGAATCCGATTTCCTTATGGCAAATATACCCAAAATTTACGATTCGCAGACATTCCGATTGAAGTACAAACTCTTGCTTGTTTTTGTGATTCTTTGAATAACACATGTTTTACGAACAGGTCGGTTAATAACATACAAAGTACATGATATTCAAGCTGACATAGCTTTGCGTTCTGTGTTATTGCTTATAATAACATTATTGCATGCAATTTAATCAATAGCACCACAAATCAGTTTTCAAAGAAACGAGCTGCTTCATACCAGTTTATTCCACATTCATGCAGTGTAACGCGTGTTTTATGTACTTGTTTTCCTGGAAAAATGTCAAATTGTGCAAAGAAAACAGTAGGTTAGTTTACATTCTACGGAGGTGGAAGACTCTCAATGCAAATAAAATATCCAGTAGTCGTGATGATCTTTAATTTTTGTGTCAGAACAGTAATTTAAAAAAAAAGAATTAACACCCAGAAAAACGTGTGAAAATTATTCAGAGTTTAATGTCTTGTTTATAATCATTGAAACTAACGATACAGATATTCCTTCAAGTAAATTATTTAATGACGAAGTGTCTTAGTACTGTATATGCCAGCTTAAAATTGGTGTCCAGTTACAAACAACATAGACCTTAATCTACCGTCGCAATGAGCCGGTAGATCATGGTAGATATTGTTTGTTCTACTAATTAATCGTGACAAACTATATGTATCTAGATCTGTCAGCGCCATGTGCAGTTGGACTATTTATAAGTGAGCATATACGGTTGTACTTGACACAACCGAATTAAATTCCTATATTCATCTCGTTTATTTCTAACAGAACAAAACACCATTTAAAAATGTTAAATGCCCTTTAACTGCAAAATTAAGTGTACAGAGTATACTTGCCTGATTTTGGCTTTTATCTGTTTTTACTCGGTTCTTTTTATTTGTTTTGTCTCTTTTGTTTTTTCGTGTGGAGGAGGATTGTTTTATGGGGTGGGTGTTGTTGTTATAGTTGTTTGGTTTTGATGACACTTTTAACACATTAACGGCTGCATCATGCATAGGAAATGGGAGCTAATTGACTTTCCCAAACACACACCATAGAAGCCGTTCAGGGCTGTCCTGTTCGGATATCGAACCCACGACCATTGGATTACAAATCAGACGTTCTATCAACCGAGTCACCGTAGCTCCCTGACCAAAGAGGACACATCGGCTCTTAAAACATTTACTATTTTTCTTCTCTCATACATGTCGCCGTGAAGTTGAAGCGGTAGCATAATTAAACAAAAACGATTCCATGTTGACGAACAACATAATCCATAGAATTATAAATCCTAAAAATAATTATCCAATCGCGAAAATATTGGTTATGATGATATCTGCATTTTAGGATTTCAATTTTTGGGTGAACAAGAAAAATAAATGATCCAGGTTACATTGGTTAAATATTGACATAGCATGAACTTTGCACCAAACCTATTTCTTACAAGACTGCACATCAAATCAAACTAGAAAGTATAAAATAAAATTTGCAACTACTCAGCTAATTGAATTATATGATATAAATTGCAGAAGACAGAGAAATAAACAAAATATATTACGGTTTTTTCAAACGTGTGAACATATTGGAAAGGTCGTGCTCGTGTTTGATCGAAAATGTAATTAGCCCTGTATAACGAATTGTCCTTGTGTTTGGTAAATTCCGTGAAGACAGACCTCTGGTATCTAGACAATTCGTCTTAGAAAAAAATGAACACCGTGCTTTTGTCATATTTAGAAACATAGATTAATACAACATGCTTATCGCATGAAAGAGGACAAAAAAACACAAAACAGTAAAAGATGCTGTAAATGAAACATATGTGCATTGTAGTACCAGACACAACTGAAATTGACAGATTAAAAATAGATATATAGCACAGACATTGCTAGGAGCAGATTATCAATTGTCGGATGTCGTTTTGTGTTCTTGTGATCCACTTACCAAGGTGAAAGCATCTGACATGCATTTAAAGCCACCATGAAAATGAGTGTTAAGAAATAAATAGTGTTCGGCTTTAGAAAGGAACTTTGGTAGATATGTATAGGAACTTTAGTATATTCGTATAGGAATTTTGATAACTACGTACATGAATATTGACAGATAGGTATAGGAACTTAAGCATATTTAGGCATGTAGGTATAGAGTAACGGTCGAACGTCAAATGCCTCTAGTTAATGAGATAACGTTGGAACATTATCCAATCTATACCATTTGAAAGATTAATGTTTCCGTAATCAGATATATAATGAGTGTGGAAATGTTATCTATGTTTCGATTTCTTAATGAACCTGACTGTCATGGTACCAAAGTTTCACAAATTTGAAACAATTGTGTAATATGGGTCGAGTTTGCTTCTTTAGTGAGACATGATTTAGCAGTTTTGGTGCGATTGGTGTTTGCCCTCCTTTGCATAATAAATTAAGACTTGATGAGACTAGTAGTTTTGTCGTCGGCTCTTGAATATAAAAATCATGAAGATTTTGAAATGAGATACCTTATGGTCCTGAAGATGAGCAAGACGAAACTACGCTCACCACCAAAGAAAATGAGATAAATAATCTACAGTCGGAAACCCCTTCTAAGGTTAGCGGCGATGAGGTGCCATTTAGGTGGAAGCCACATGATATGTCCAAAGTAAGGGGAATAGAGCGATGCCTAACCGACGTCTATGTGTACAGCAAAGCAAAAGGGTTTCCTGAAGAGCACACCAGCATTATCAATTTCAAATCGAATCAGCCTGGTGTCCTCGTAGTAAAGTGCAGGCGAAACTTGATCCTGCTAATGCACAGAAACAACAAAAGCAAATTCTTGTTGCCATCTGTATCAGAGCGCATATAAGTTCGGTTCTCAGATACATGAAGTCCACAGATGAGCCATTACAGGTCAAAGCACGTAAGAGACTGGCCAGAGCTCGAAAATAGATCCCAGATGACACAAGCAGGCTAGAAGATATCGAGGTCATCACTGGAGCTAAGAGAAGTGACAATACAGGCATACCAACAGTTTTTCGTTGTATGAGATCCTTGGCCACGACAAAAAGCACAACCTGTTTTTTAACGATTACAGATTTGGATTTTTTCTTGTTGGTTGAAATGATTTGCTTCTACGATGTAATAAATATCGCTTGCACATACATTTGATAATTGATTACTTTTGTGTAAATAAGGCATCAAATGCGATCAAAACCGTAAAATCATTAATGCCTACATGACATAATCATGAGAGAGTTAGGATTTATTTCCTTTAGACCATCAAATGTTGTGGCTATCGGAACAAAATGGATTCAGACAAAATTGATACAAGAGAAACGTAATAGTGGATGTTTTAGTATCGTCTAATAATTAGACATAATTATTATTCTGGTATGTACAAGTAGGTTGTTTCACAAAACATTTTTGGTCAAATAAATATTGTGAGTATGCACTTTTCTAGAGGTACCGAATAGATTCTAATGAATCAAACAATTTGTTACAAGTTAATTGTAAAGACTGTTAAATACTTTGCTTGTGACAAACGTTTTATTTTGCGAACAACTACAGCAATTTCATGGATTAAACTAGTCTGGTAACTGTATGAAGATAATGGATGTAAAACAGTTATGTTAGGTTTGATTTGTTCCACTTTATGTTTTTACAAGCAAGTTTATGTTTTGGCACTCGAGCTCTGATGACAAGAAAGATAGAGAAAATTAACTAAATTACTGTATCCATGCATACAATTACAAGGTTGTGTAGAATAAGATTTAGCAACCGATAACTTCATATGGACAAATATTGAGATTTGTTCGATACATAAATGTAAGAGTCGAGAGAATAAATATATTTAATCAAAACTTGTAGTGGACAAATAATGAAATATATCGAAGCTGACAGAAAGAAATTAAATAATAGTCCAAACATTACAATAGAGATGCTTGAGAGATAAAATGTCGACAAGTCTACTGTAAAATAGGATTAGAAAACAAAATCAAAACCTCAAAACTACAGGAACTGAACAAAATGGTGAGACGTTTGAAAACAACCTTGAAAAATAGACTGAAGAGGAAAATGTATTAGACCAAGAGATCGAGGATAATGCTGAAAGATAGAGGTTAAAACGTATCACGCTAGGAATACGACATGGACTAAGAAAGGCCGAAAATACAGATTGCAAAGAAAAACTTCTCAAGAAAAAGCAAGCACATTCAAATGTACAGAAGGCATCTATCAAGCCGTGTATTTTTTTATCAATCATATAGAGCCACAGGCAAACGAAATCGTTATTAGTAAACTAGACCTCAGTACACATGCAATGTTTTCTCTAAATTTACACTGCATAAGATGGCATTATTAACACCAGAGACAGAGTTGGAGGAAATTTAAAAATTATACGTCAAGATTGTTTTAAATCTATCATGAAGAAGAAAGGAATTTGAAATGTTCTCATTGTTAAATGCTCTGTTAAATTACTGCCAAACAAATTGAACACAAGATCGCAGGTGGCACGATGTTTCATAAGACTGAGGCCCTTTTCGGCACCGGGACGAAAATACACCATAAATGCTGTTTGGTGAACACAGAATTACTTATTTATCTTCCATTTTCAGCGCCCACAGGAAAATACACAGGACAATAACACAATATGTATATGTACACGTTACTTTATAGATGATATATGTGAATATATTATTGAATTGAAGAATATCTAAATCTCGGCTATTAAAAAATAAGGCTGAATAAGATAAAACGTAAATGGGTAAGTGTGTATGCATGAGAACACAGTATTGTACTGGATTAGTATTTTATGGACAAAATTTAATATACATCCATGCACATTCAGATGATTAGACTCGATACCCTTAAAATATATTTAACATACGGGTCAGATTTCTGTCGTCCAGAGGTGAGTACTTTCGGTTTGTTTTTACCTTATTCATTCATCCGGGTCCGAAGTCTTAATCTAGTGAATTAAGTATAGTTTGAAATAGCATTGAAGGATTGAAGGTATGTTTGATTAAGATACATATATCACACCCCACCCACAACTAGTTAACATCCGTCATTTGTTTTAGCTTTTCCTTAGCTCTTTTTCAGACTCTTCACATCATTATTCCATTAATTCCACCCCACTATTCAACAAACCTATTTTAACATGGTTCTTAAGGAACATTATCTGTTATCAGCTATGTATGTTACAAACAAAAGCTCTTTCAATCTGAGCTATGGCAAAGTATGTCGCAAATGAGGTTCGAACTCACTACCCACCACCTTCGAGTCGAATGTTCTACTGACTGAGCTACCTTTTTCCTCCTTATCCCAATCTAAAACTATGTCTTCTAAATTTCTTACACACCTTTTATGAAATACCAGGCTGTCGATGTAAGTCCAATGTACTCTTCTTTGTTTGTTGATCCAATAGGTATACGTTCATTATTGACAACAGTTTGAGATGATATTATTACGCGCGATGTTAATCCATATATGATTAGCTGAAGACCCTTGTTTATAACGTAGGAACGAAAATCAACTATTTTGGTTTAAAACATGACAACAGCTCTTCGTTATAAGATGTGATTTAATGGTGATTGAAAAGATCATGTAGTCGTCAAGGAAACACAAATAATTAATTTTGTCGGGAACAATTAATAAATTCATTAAATCATTCGTTCGTTTTCTACACACTATTTTTGTTCTACATTGGTGGTTGATATACCTTTATACTTATTATATTTTCACATGGTCACATCCTACGCATTGCGTGAGACGGACCCCTGCATCAGCTCCTCAGTATAATATAGAGAATCTAGAGAAAGCATGTTCTGATGTTATTTTGCGATACATGTTGTTCCAAAATGTGAAACTTGGTTAATAAGGATGGTATCAATATCGAACTTAGGATAGCATTAAGCGTGAATGTTGAATAAATCAACATTGGCTAAACGAATAATGACATCTAATATATCATGCCTGGGAGGTCGCGGGTTCGAACCCCCGCCGAGTCATACCAAACACTTATAAAAATATTACTAGCATCTGTCTCGCTAGGTGTTCAGCATTAGAAGGTTAGTGTTAGGACTGGTCGGCCTGGTGTCAGGATAATGTGCCTGGGTGGGATATCATGCTACATGTCTGCGTCATGATGCCCCAGTGCTAGACATCACTATAAACTGTCACGCTGCAGACATCGTTAAATTACTTGATATAATGATTAAGGAAGTTTTACTCACGAAATAATAAGACTTAAACATGATCAGTTAAACGCACAACGACAACTGTATCACCAAAATGTGTAAGGAAATTTGATCTTATTCTATTATGGACTATTTATTATTAAAGTTAAAATACCTATTCATCAAGACACAGAATGCAGGACTTTGAGTATTCATGAAATCCTGCCACACAAAACATTATATTTAGGTAATGCACTCGAAAAGTAAAGTTGTTTAAAGTGCAAGTCAAAATATTCTCTTGCTGAATACCAAAGAAATATTTTCCGATTAAAAGATGATGCTTCGTTACAGTTTCCGACTGTTCCGACAATCACAGTAACAATATTAACACTTCATCATATTAATGCCATATATTATATTATTTCTCATAATGTATCATAACGTACCTAAATCATGTTTGACGCAATCGAGCGAAAGAAAAAGAAGACGGCGATGCAAGTTGCATGGGCCATAGGTAAGAAAAATAACCATATATTGAAACGAAAGTCTAATGAAAAATAAACACTCATAAAATTCAAATAAGCTGGTATCGCACATTCAAGAGTACACTTAACATTTAATTTAGTCATTCTTTGCAATTTTGGCAGCTCAGAATGGGTAAGGTTTTATTAGAATTAAAGTTTCTCATAGTCATGTCATTACATCTCAGCAGGCTTCCGAGTCTTTTCATTTCCATGATCTTTGTCTACTTCAAACTGAGTCTACAATAATTTTACAATATAGTGAAATTAAATAGCGGTTTTAAAAATGAACCACGCATTTTTGCATATTAATTTTTCCAACCGTGAGATTTGTCCGCACCAATAGAAAACAGAAGATTACGTAATCGTTGGCGCCCTTTCAAAGTGATCAGTCTATATATCTATGGGACGGCTTAGCTTTAAATTATCAGGCAAGACTTTATTGCACTAAGTTTAGCGGTATTTTTGCAGGATTAATTTATCCGTTGTGCTGTC
Source organism: Sinohyriopsis cumingii (assembly GCA_028554795.2). NCBI lineage: Eukaryota > Metazoa > Mollusca > Bivalvia > Unionida > Unionidae > Sinohyriopsis > Sinohyriopsis cumingii. The sequence continues at coordinate 77,796,364 of CM068827.1, read as the reverse complement.
TAGGGCTTTTATTAATAACGCTTCCAGAAGCCTGGTAAACGTTTCAGAATGATACTGTTCACAAAGGTCGAAACATATCTCTTAATTTTAAATGTTTCATTTTTTACCAAATCTGGTTCATATGATATAACAATCAGTTCGAGAGCGAGTATTATGTGAAATCTGGACCCGACATATTTGTGAGTGATATTGAAATAAGAGACGATTCATAACTCCCCAAGGGTCATCAAAATATTAAAGGGTCCTTCATCGCCTCACTGGTCACAAATCAATAGAGTATTTAAACGTCATTCCACTTTAAACATCACAGTCAGTTAATGATCATTAATGATATGACTTTATATTTTTTCTTATCCAATACCTAGAGTGCTTCTGAATCGTTTTTTTTTCTAACACTTTATTAAGAACTACTGTCCTTAAAATTACAAAGTAAACCGCTGCTGACGTTAACCATTAGAACTTTATATCAGCTTGTTTTAGCAGACGACTTGTTTGGGATGTAGGCTTATTTTATGGACGAGTAACGTATGAGGTAAACATATTTTTAATTAAAAATGGGAAATCGGTATATGTGCATTTGCATTTACTTATGTTTAGTACAAGAATGTGACTTTTTGTTTAGTTGTAATTGTTACATGTACCAAATGTATTGAATATACCCGTTTTATATTAATTTATCCGTCATTTACGATTATCTGTATCACCTAAGATAAGTTGATCTCAACTCATGCCAAATTATCAGAATATAGGACATCCAGTACATATATTAAGTGGTTTAGTTTAGAACTTGGCTTATTCTAGAGCAGTCAAAGAGGTTTTTTTTTTAATAAGTAGGTTTGTTTTCTCGAGTCCGGCTTAATCTCGAGTTTTATCATCGTCATTGGAGTTGTTTAGTACTCCGATTCGATCTAGGCATACGCTGTTGAGACAATTTTTGGATTCAAAGGTTAAGAATGGACCCTGCTATCTTTGAAGCTGCCTGCCATAAAATAAATCGCTCATCAACATATATACATTTTAAAACTTCTCAGAGAATAAAGCAACATAATTAGTAAAAGGACTGGCACTTCAAATGTGACCATCCTTCGATTATCTTACTGAGAGTCAATCCAATCCTGTTATCACAACTCGTTAAAATCAACCTCCGCTAAGAAAGTGCATTGAAATTGTTACTTCAAGGCGGCAGTAATTGCGTTTCAAATCTTACTTTAACGGGTATAAATTGAACTATGAACGGACCAGTTTTGCTCAAGGTCTCTCACGTTGAAGTTTGTCAAGAACGAACAAAGCAAGTGCTAGAAGAAAATGGGCAGTTGCTCATTGCACGATGTGGGACAAGTCTTCGTCTCTAAACCGGCATGCAGAAATGAGTTTCTGCACTAGAATCGTAGCTTTCCGCAGAAAGTAAATTATGCATTTTCTTCACACCTCTGTATAAAAGATGAGTGAAAATATACAGACAAACTCTTAAGACTCCAGTGAAACATTTGCCGATGGTCAATAATACAAAACTGTTTAGTGTTGTCTTATATATCTAACCTAATAGGGTACGTCACAATAGCGATGGCTCTCTAGTATTCGGACAACGGTCATTAAATAAAGCAGACGAAAAGTTAATAAAATTGTGGGTATGAACAGGTTTCGTCAAACTCACAGATTGAAGTGGTTCCAAAATGTATGAACGCTTCTGAATTATGCTCCTAAAGACTGACAACACTCACATGCATTGGAAATGTTTTAGAATGTATCAAAAGTCGTTTAATTTAAGAAAGTGGAAAATGTAAGCAAAATTAAAGTGTTAAATTCAGGGTCATTTCAATGAAGGTTCCTATATTTTCGTATAATTTTTTTTTTACACTTTCTTCGATTTAAAAATAAAATGCTTTTCCCCGGTGCAAACTTTATAGATTCGACTTGTGTAGATGTGTGTGTGTGTGTGTGTGTGTTCATTTAATGAATCATTTTAAAATAAAAACAGGAATCAGCAGATGGAATATACGGGCGTATGAGTACAATAATATATATGCAACAGTTTAATATGTATTTATAGAATAAGCACCTATACTTGATTTCACGCATTTATAAATATTGTGAAAGTAATGGTGCATCGAATAATGAATATGAAAACCTGTGATAAATATATCAGGTCAAGGACACGTAATTTTTATCATGATGAAAGTAAAGTTAATATAAACATTATCGCATAATGTTTTCTTGCAAATTTAAACGATTTTTTGTCAGTGAACCCTAGTAATATTATGTATGTATGGGCAAAATGCTTCAGTTTGTTTAACACTTTGTCTGAAGCAAATTCTTTGAGGAGGGAACAACGATTTTAATGTAAGTACGGTTTATATTTATTACCACAGTGATGTAATCCATAATTTCATAGAGAGAGTTCTTTGGGCACTTAATAATTTTAGTGAATGATTAAGTAAATATTTCAGCAATTCATCTAAGACGCAATACAATATTCTGTAAACTAAGCATTCCAAAGGACAGCTGCATTAAGTCGTAAGCATGTTTATACATTGAACTCAGATTCTAGTAAACCTCTTGTTTGCAACTCATAATCATGCAAAAATGTCACAATTCACAATCATGCAAATATGTCAAAATACACAATCATGCAAAAATGTCAACCCACATAATAAAAATTAAATATACATAACACCCACCCTCATAAGGATGAAGAAAGATTTATCACTAAAGCTGTCTTTTACATATTTGCAAATATACGTATGACACTATAATGATTTAAATTATATAGGACGATATCTTGTTAATGTCACATAATTTTCAAAACATAAAGTAATCTTGTGCTTCTTCAACTGCATTATTTTTCCCCTAATGTGTCTAATATTAATATTGCATTCTTGCAGAATCAAACTCCACCTCACCAATCTCTGATCTGTGTTTTTCATTTTGTTAATGGAAGTAAGGGGATTGAGATCAATGAATACAATAATCGGAGATGGGGATGCACTAACATACACTTCAAAAGATTCCAAAGTCAAAATCAAGGCCAAAATAGCATCCATGGTGGGCTAAATTCTTTCGTGTTTGTTTTTGATTTTTTAGAAACACTGCACACAGAATGAACCATACCATTTATATCTTCTTGAATCAATACTGAAACAACCCCCAAATCACTTGCATCAGCAGACATTTTAAATAATTTACTGAAATGTATAACTTGCGCACCTTTAACTACTTCCTTTAATTTGTCGAAAGATTCAACAGGCTTAACTTGACCTTGTCCCACAATATATCCAAAACGTGTAAGAAAAGCATGGCAAAATTCCCTTTTATCTACATTACCATCAGACTTGCATCACTGAGTCGATCAAAGAATTTCCTAATGGTTTTGAAGTGAGTTTTGAATATATCATTATTGATAATGACGCTATCGATTTACACGTCACGTTTATCTAGACTTGATGTTATCATGTTTGTTGGACGCTGGAATGTTGCCAGATAATTTTTCATACCAAAGTGCATCATTTTATATCGCTAAAGTCCGGTTTGGGTTGCAAATGTAGAAATTTATTTTGTTTTTCTCTTTGAGTGAAATTCGTCAGGATCCATTTAAAAGATCAAAGTTGCTGACATACTTTGCATTCTCACCTTTTTCAAGGCAATCATCGATTCTTGGCATTATGAGTGAATCCTTTATGGTGACACTGTGTGTTGGTTTTAGAACATCAGGAAACAAATAATAATATTCACACAATAGCTGTTTAGTTCATTATGTTCTTGGAATTGAAGACGTGACAGTTTCTGGTTCAGAATTCCTAGGACAAATTGCACCAAAGTCTCTACAGTCGGATTTCATTCATCCTAGCTTTTTTAAAATAATTAACTGGTCTATTTCTACGAAAGTACCCTTTCAACGTATTTCATGAAAAGGTTGTTTCTGTTTCCCATCCCAGGAGAATTAATGGCATACTTTTCTCTCTTTTCAGTTGTATAAGGGACATGAGATTTAACCGGAAGAGGGCTTTTAGGCATTGGCAGGAGAGCAAGAACTTTGTCACCAGGTTGAAAAGTCATTTCCGTGTATTTACGTCATACCTTTATTTAATTTTGATTGAGTAGAGTGACTATTAGTTCTTGCTAGAGTGACTATTAGTTCTTGCTACTTCACAGGCCTTTGACAACTTGTATTTAAAATCATAGACAGAGTCTATGAGATCATTTTTTTAATCTTCATTTGAAAGAACTTTGTCTTGTAATATTGTCAATGGTATACTGACAGTATGTCCAAAAACTAGTTCAAAAAGACTAAAACCCAATGATTCTTGAAATGACTTCTTAAAAACTAAACAACAAAACAGCAAATGAGGGATTTCATTATTATTAGGATCAGCGTTATATCCAAATAAGGCTTGCCAGTTACAAGTGGATTAACCACGACATTGTCTCCGGGTGGATCATTGCCATGTAATAGACGAATAACCTGTAAGAAGTCGTTTGCTACAACAGTCACGGGTCGGAAACTAAGTCTAATGCCAAATTAACACAAAGTAGAAAAACATTAGCAAAGTCGCATAAATAAGAACACTTTAATTTACTAATCAAACCCAATGCACCTTTATCAAAAAGATTTTAGTGCACTAAATATTGGACCCAAACATATTGTATTTCTTGCTTCGTTAAAGAATCATTAGCCTCAGTAAGATTACACTGTCTGGCAAGCTGGAGCAATTAATCCTTTTTTAAGGACTCTAATCGTTTCCCGGTATGATTTAAACTAAAGTTCTCCACTTAAGATGTCATTGTTGACTTTGTGATTTCTAAAATATGTGAAATAATACCTGGTTGGGAGAAAATTCCAAAACAAAGTGAATTTAAAATTCCAAACCGAAGTTACCTGAAACGTTGTAGAGAAATTCGAATCCAGTACACGAGCCCTCAATGTATATTGTGACTCTATGGTCTTTAAATGAGTAATAGAAATGAATGAGAAGCAACAAGCTTTGTAAAATTAAACACGTGACTTATTTGCTTCGAATACCAAGTGAAAACTTAAAATAAAGTACATAATTGAGAATTAACTTCCAAAATAATCGTATAATTAAAAACACAAGTGTTAATGAATAAACATTTCTGAATAAACTTTAGTGGTATTCCAAATAATTTCTAACGCTCAAGTGTTGGTGTGCCTGTAGTTGTCTTAAAAGTCTAATGTAATCAGGTACCAGTGGCCTGAATTGTAAGGATATGCTTGTTTGAATTCATCCAAATCAAAATCTGAATACATCCACACAAATTACTTCTACCCAGATATTATTGCGAGAAATAATTTTCCCGGTAAACAAGGTTATAAAGTCCTCTACTTAACCTAGGTCAAAATCAGCATTCTCTAAAAATAATATTACTAAATGGAAATTTCCATTCTAGAAGATTCTGTTACTAAAATTGTAATTAAAAAAAATAGTAAACACAATGTCCTTGACTCAGAAAAAGATAAATATGTTTACTTCTATTAATAATGATCCTAATATTAAACCCAAACTAAAAGAGAAACAAGTAGTTATATATTAGTTGTTTACAGAATACAAATATAAATGATTCAAGTCGGTTAGACAATGAACTTGAGTTTGGAGAAGGTCAACTACAAAACACAATTTTGCATAACCAAAACATCTCATGGATAAAATATCTAACGAATAATACAAATTAAAATTTTCACAACGGTATATTGAATCTATATTATATGCTCAATTTTAGTCCATGTTTGTAAGTTGTATGGTCACTTGCAAACAGAACGTTATGTAGGATCGGATTTAAATACCAGTCTTATTTACAATTAGAGTGGTGTTTATTCCGTTGAATTGTTTCAAATGAAAATGTGTACAAATAGTGTTGTGATAAACAAATAACTCATTACTGTTTTAGAGCATTCTGTGGGAATCTATTATTGTATTCAGAGCTTACAGTTGTGTTGTTGAAATCAGATATAGAATCATTTGTTTAAAATATTCATTGGAATTACTAAAGTGTTCATTGACTTTTGGAATAATACATTATTTGTTTTTTGTGAAGTCGTTCTGGATTGATTCATTTTATTGTATCAGGACATTCAAAACTATTGGACTTCATTCGGAACATTCTATAATTTTGGACATATGCTAGGAAAGTATCTAAACACTATCATAAGTGTGTTTTGAATTTTTACTTTGTATTGTAGTAAAGTAACTTGATTGTTGATTATACTTAAATTTTTGGTTTCCCTTTCTTTCTGTTACATATTTTAAAACCTAGAGTCGTAACAGCACGTATTTGGATTTATTATTTACGTAGAATTCTGTCTTGATATCCAGTTTTTTAGGCAAATATTTTGAAAATATTTTGAAAACTATGAATGTAATTACGTTGATTTAAAGAATTGCTTTAAAACAAATACAAGAAACTGTATATCGAACCTACTATGATATACATGCAACAGTCATATGTATTTCGATATTGGAATACATATATGTAGTTGCATACACGCCTTTGACGTATTTATAAATATTGTCAAAATAGTATTACATTGAATAAAGATTATGATAAAGCGGGCCTTGTGTGGTCTTCTTAATTTTGTTCTTTTCAATTTGTTCATATGTTGTAAAACATACGACGATACAATTATACTTTATAATTCATGCATATTTTGCAAACAATGCGTAACAACAAAGGGGGTGTGACGTGTGATTCACCATATGCATATCTTGACATGTAAAAAAAAGGGTACAGTATTTTAATATCGAATTTATTTCTCAGATAACTATTTTCAGAATTTCAAAATAGGCAAGCGGCAGTCATACCAGAAAATATTTGAGAATTTTAACTACAAAATGAAATAGATCGATGTTATAAATTATGTAGATCTTAAAACGATATACAAAATTAAATAATAAATCGCAAAAGGTCGGAAACGTGGAACAATCATAAAGAAACGGAAATGGATAGATACACCCACCTTACCCCTAACACCCCATTTCTTACATACCGGTGAATTGTTGCATAAAAGATTATTATGAGAATATTTAATCAAGTGTACCTCGTTTTTGAGAGGTTCATCTCCCAGCTGCACCCCTTAACTGTGATTTATTAGTTTATCGTATGTTTCATTACCCATTCATGAAAATTCAGTGTTTTATGTATTTGTTCCGACTAACTTACTTATGATAGGAACTCAAATGGTCACAACATATAAAAGTAATCGGGAAAGGTTATGGTGATTGTCTGGGAATAGTTAAATTTGACTGGAATATGTGATACAAGTGAGTTTTCCACAACCAGTAGAATCACACTAAGTTGTATTAGCTGTAAATGCCAAAAAGCCTGAGATAAATAAACAAGATACTTTCTGTTTCGATTTAAATGCAGTTTTCCATTTCATACGAGCAACATTATTTAATGAATAGCAAATGATCTGGAGAGTAAGATAAACAATATTAAGAATGTTCTTAGGGATGGGATGCAATAACAGCTGTCAGACAATAATATTATGTTATATATATTTAAAAGACTTGTTGGAAGCAAACAATTAAGGAAGTTGTCGACACGAAAGACTGAGACTTCCAAAATACTCATTTTGTCGCACAATGACTTTAGAAGCGTATCACTATGTGTGTATGAAAATTCCTAATTATCAAGGTGTCGAAATATACTGCACTTCAGACGTATAAAAATTGTTTCTGCAAATTTGATAGCTGTGTTTGTGATTATATTTGCTTCGTGTTTGAATAAAAATGTTTTTTTTTAAAAAAAAAATACTTATTAATATATAATTGCAGGATTATCAGAGATTGTTCTATTGTTCTATAATTGTTTTGACATTGTGTGTTACTGTTTTTCTTGAACTTTAAGTACCAAACAAAATATACGCAAAACATCCACCCACCTGCCCACCCCCACACAAGCCAGCATAGTATGCATTATAAACCGAATAATTATATTTCAGTAGAATATATCCCAATTACTTCAATGCAGAAAACATACAAAATATGCAATAATTTTGCTCTAAAGTGTTGATTTGTATGTAACTTTATTTAAGCATAGCTTATTATGTGTCTGCCTCGGTTTACATTTTGGAATAAAATATACCTGGTTTATTTTGATGCAACTTGTACATTTCTGCAGGAACAAAAGTGCATTGAAAAAAGTAAACAGAGTTTAGTACCGAGAGTCTCTAAACTGGGATGTGTTACATAAGAAAAGCTTTGCGGCACTCACATTCTCCCATATAGGTTCCAAATATTCCTTACTTACAAATTACCAACTCCGTGCTATGTATTAATGATAAATTAACGCAAAAAATCACAATAGGTCACGAGTATCCATTCAAACCATTCTAAGTCTCTCTCTCTCTCTCACACACACACACACACACACACACACACACACACACTTGTGAGCGCCTCTGTTTCGCCTTCATGAAATAGTGCCAAACAAAACGTTTAATAATAATTTTAAAAAATTAAAAATAAAAGTTGTTTCAGTAATACATTCTGAACCAATATTCACTTATTAAATATCCAAGAGATATTCTTCAAAAACTAGGTTCTACAGAATATGATTTTGTCCAACCGTGCAGTTTTTAATATTAAATCCATTTGGTTTGCCGAAATTATGCAATTATTCACAGTGGTCAGCAGAGCTTATATCGATGTGTAGACCTTAATTGCTTTGCAATATCAGAAAATATTGTTTCCAGAATTTGATTTATCCTGCGTGTTTTCTTGGACTTTATTAATATCGCTTCTGGGAAATTGGTAAACATATCAAAATGACACCGTTAACAACAGGTTGAAACAGATCTGTTCTAACTTTTATGTGGTGTTCATTTGGCGAATCTAGTTCATATGCCAAGGGATATGACAATCCCTTTTTAGTGTGAGGATTAAGAGAAAACTGGAGGAGAAAAATATTTGAGTCACATTAAAATAAGAGACGATTAATAGCTCCTAATGGGTATATCATATTCTACTAGTCTCTCATTGCATTACGGCTAAGAATTCGTAGAATAATAAAACTTCATTATATGGCTCTGCTTATTCAAATCATTATTAATTTTATATCGGTTTATGTTAGGGGACGGCTTGATAGTGTAGTAGGCCTTTTAGCGGATGCCACGCTCATAAAGTAATATATGTTCAAGTAAACATATTATTAAAAGATGGAAAAAAGTGTTATGTACATCTTTAAATACTTCTGTATGTTACGAAAATATTATTTTATTTATTAATATTTTTTAAATTTAGCATCTATAATCTATCAGTTATAACTTTCTCTCACAGTTTTAAGTTCAATTTCAAGAGCGAAAACGTCATAGAAATTTGACTGGTCATTTTAAGAACGGCCTTATTCTTTAAATGAGGTTTAATTTCGAATTTTGTATGATAGTCATCTGAGTTATATAATAATCCAATTCGTTTTAGATATGTGCAGGAGAGACTGAATCTTAGGTCACATTCAACAGGATTTATTTAGGTCAGCATCAGGAGCACTTGACCTCCCAAGCTACCTGCTATTAAATAAAACCGTCAAATATTGGATCAACATAATTAGTAAAAGGACTGGCACGGCAAAACTGATACTTGTTTGATTGTTCCTCTGAGAGCTACACCAATCCCGTCCTCTTGAAGATCTACAAAGATTGCGGTTTTCAACCTCAGTACAAAACCTACACTGAAATATTATATTCAAGGCGGTAACAATTTCATATCTTACTTTAATTAAGATGAATAATGTTCGTGTGTACTATTAGTTATTTATAACTCTAAGATAATGTTATTTAAGCAAAAATTTGAAGTGAGTATATGAACAATAATATATCATTCTTGCAGCTAGATAATTGATTTAGGTTTGATATTATTGTTTTATCAATACAAGAATAAAATGTTCTCTGTGAAAGGCAATGTGTCATTCCATATAATTTAACATAAAGGTCAGAATCGAACTTAAAGGTCAGAAATATATTGCCTAATCAATATTTTTTCTGTGTTCATGGACATAAATATTTATTGTACAGATATAATTGAAAGAACAAAGATTACGCGATTCCAAAATTAAGAATGAGATGATATGCTTAAAGCACCTAAGTATAATAATGGCTGTATAATGACAATTAAAACTAATTTACAAAAATATACAAACGAGGAATTACACAAAATGCCACTTAAGATAAAATCGTATAACCAAAATTCAAACATGAAGATAGAAATGGTTTTCTAACGAGCTTAAAAACGAAAGAAAAACAAAAGCCGATAATATGCAGTTAGATATTAGCGTTTATTGGCTATATGGTGCCAAATTATATAAAGAAACCAAGCATTACACAAAGGTCATAAAACATTGAACTAGTTATGTTGATATTTTTTCATTTTTATCAGAAGATGGAGACGAGTGACTGGGTACCAAACATCCTTTAGTCTGGGAGCAGACTTGTTTTAAGCCAGTTGAAAACTATTATCCTGCTTCTTGGGTCATTTGCCCCAAACGGCCCTATTTTAACAACCAAGCTGAATTAATCCGATCTCATTTTAGAATCTATCAACACTTACCACTTTAGCTAAAGTCACACGTTTAAACCATTGATTCCCCGTCTTTGAAACGCTGTACATTGTATTATTTTAACGATTATTTTGCAGTTCAGTAAGGATGATGACAACGACGACTTTGAGTCTGTTAGCACAGCGAATTTTTCGTTTGTGCATGTATGCAACAAGACTTCAAGACTTTTCTTGATTGCCTCGATCGGTGTCAGCTTAACCTCTGCCAGTGGAATCCCAGTGATATGCTCGTGGTCTCTGATCCTGTGGTGAATGGCTCTGTCCTGCATGAGCACCTGTCTCAATTCTACAATGCATGCAGCCGTTTGCAATGCTAGCAATAAATTCTGCCGATGATAATGTGGCCCATTTCTTTGTCCTCCGGTAGCCAGATATTGGTCTGTTTTTGTAGGAAACAATGGCCTCTGTTACATCGTGGTACATGGTCTCGTCCGTCTCAACCAAAAACCCCAGTTTTGTAATGGGTGCCCACTCCCGGTCTTTGCGGGCATCACAGTTTTCTTAAGGTCTGTTAAAGTGGCAGGAAAAAAAAACAAGCGGGGATGACTTGGTGGCAGTCAGGTGCAAAGGACGTACAACAAATCTGCGTAAAACTGCGTGCTATTGAGTGATTTGTATGTTAGTGGATACAGTGAGTCATTCCCCAACACGGATTACCAAACTGTTCAAACTATGGAACACATTCTATCATAACGAAGAAGATAAAGGGGTAGCAGGCGACCGTATCAGATTTCACGACTTAAACGCTTTGTAGCCTTCGATTCTGTTCCAGAAACCACCTTGTATCAATTATACGCCTGTTTTCCAGCATAGTCGCCGTATTGGGCTTTCGGTCGCTTTTCCCTAAGGCAACACCAGATATAGAGGAAGATTTGCCAAAGCATTTGGTCGCCAATTCATCTGGCTTGTCTGCGTAGTTGCTTGATATTCTACATCGGCCAGAGCAAACTGCTCCACAGGCTTGAGGTCAACAATAACCTAAACTTCATTTTTTCATGGCTTCTGTGATCCACTGAATGGCATTGCCCTCTTCTCTTCATTTTTCTTCAATACATTGGCCTATGCTGAACTTATCGTTAACACATGGGCGGGAGATCGTGAATTCGGGTTATATGCAATTTCTCCGCAAACTGCAGGGCGTAGGCACATGCTTTCCTTTCTGTTTTTTGAAGATGAATTTGGAGGAATTCCCTCAAAACAAATTTGGCAGCAAACACTATCCAAACCATGAATCACTTGTTGTGATTATAACCTTTCATTTTACTAAATATGCCAATACCTAGACAGTTCTTCAAATTATTGTTGAAAATAAATGTGCAGCTTCTCTAGCAAACAGGGCCATCTAGGGCGAGGGCCGCCACTTATGTATCTTCCAAGGAGATGTGTATCTTTAGGGAACAGTCAGATTTTCAGATAAGGCTGCCTCGTCATAATAAAAAGCTAGCAATCCTGCTTCTGGAAGTAGTCCGACGCACAAATGGATGTGCGACATGTTAGACTTGCAGACATAGAAAGCAGATAGGCTTTTCCCTTAATGCTTGTACAATTTAAGTTTAAGTGTCAAAGATTTCTCGCATGCACAGATAAACAGATGAACAAATCAAAATGATGACTTCAACTTTGCTGCGTCAATATCAAGCGTATGAGAAAAAGTAAATACTCCTTTAACACGTGATTAAACAGGAACAAATGAGACCTTGAGGATATGTATGTAATCCGTTGATAAATAAATACTCGAGCCTCATTACAAGTTTGTTCTTTTGTTCTACTTCGGGTTATCTAATGTCTGCCTTTGAACGTCATCTTTGATGAGATTAGCTTCAACCAAGATAGTCACATCGTTTTTGTCCTTACCTTGAAACAAAAACAAACAAAAAAATTGTTTCACCTAAAACAATTCATTACAGGTTTATAATTGTATAGAATCACCGACATAGATACTTTTAAATATCTACATCTCAAAGCGAGTTAAAAACTATCCACACCATGATATACATCAATCAATAACTCTGACCACTTTTTTAATTTATCTGGGGTTATGTCTGGGTAAAACCAAAAGCATAGTTTTTCATGAAGATGGTTTCATTCAACGTCAAAAACATGACTTCTACCCATTGAACCCCCTGCATTGCGACCCATTGCATTGTTACCATCCCACTCATCTTTCTCATACAACAATACAGAGCTGACGCAGTCAATATATCTGGACTGAGCTATCTGCAAAGTTTCAAAAGGTCTAATGTTGCCTAGGGCATATGTTCTGCTTTATGTGTTGGAACGAGGTATTTAAATCATTGTGGGGGATTTATGCTTCATCGGGATGCTTCGTGTACTTTGCTTTGCCATATTCACTATTTGTAGTACTAAAATAACGGCAGAGACTTTCAAAGGAAGCATGTAAATACATATATGTTAACACAGATAACAATCCAAAGAATAAATACTTGTATTTTACATATTCATCCGCAGGCTGATATAAACAATTTGGATTTTTCTGTCTTGGTTTATAAAGTTTTACTATCAAAATCGATTAAATCATGTCTATCACCAAAACTGTGGGTAGAGTCATAACTAATATGCATTTTTTTTCGCTGTAGTTCTTGATGGATAATGCACGCATCATTATCTATTCAACACATCTAATAAAATATTATTTCGGTTCAATCGTATTTCTGGCAGTGCATTTGTTAGGTAGTTACTTCGTTGTTCAAAGTCAGTTATTACTAAGCTAATGTGTTTCATTAGCTTTTCAATTTCTTGATAATTCTGTTGGAATTCGTTATCTTAGTCTCTCTGCAACTGCTACAGACTAGATTTACATTTGCATAGTTTTAAAGAGATTTTAGTAATGTTTTCCATATTGCTTTTTAAAGCATCTAATCCGATATGTATCCTTTACGCGAATGACTGTAAGATTTGCCGAAAGTCATGCATATAGATTTGCACGGCTGGTGCTTTTCTTGTTTTCCAATCTCTAGGATCGGTACAGCATGAAAATGTATCTATTTCTCTTTTGACACGATAATCTGCGTCTAAAATATTGTGTGTTTTTCAATAAGTGTTGGAGGAGGACTGTGAAATCTTAGCTCTTACAGTACCATTCGGAAATAGAGAGGATAATTTATTGTCAGCTTGTTCGCTCGATGCTTTCATATAGCTTAAATTCGTGTCCTCCAAAATCTTACGTTTTTGTTACAATACATCAATATGTACAAACCGACTATTAGCTTCTGCAATCAGTTCTATCGAATCACGCAAATTTGGGATACTGTTTTTGTTGAGGCTAAATTCATCTTTAATTATTTAACATTATGTGACATATTTATCATCCCAGTTTTATACTCAGTGTTAAAAGGCCAAATTAACTCATTACGTATTCTCAGTGTGTGTGTGTGTGTGTGTGTGTGTGTGTGTGTGTGTGTGTGTGAATAATATGTTAAAGAAAGCTCGAAGGCGTGAATCTGTCTTTTGCTTTATGAGGGGCTTCGTTAGTCATATATATAATGTGATATATAATGTGTCATTTACGTTTGGTGCATGAATGTAGACAGCATATGAGTTATAATTAGGTCTTTACAACTTTTAAAATCAATCCTAATAATTACCCTATTGATAGGTTTGGGGTTGTTTCCCACTAGATGGTTGAGTCGGGGGGGGGGGGGGGTCTGTTGCGTCTTGGAGATGTGTGGGACATATTATATTATTGCAACATAGATTGAGTAGGAGAATACTGTGACGTAGAGCGGTACTTGTATATATAAAGGCGAATGTATGGACAATTAAGTCCTATTTTCTATGTTCTTGTTTCAGTTTCAGTCTGTACGTGTGTTTAGCGATGTATATGGATATACTTTGAGAGAACTAATTCGTTTAGATTATTCATTGGAATTGTAAAGTGCTAATTGACTCCTGCACTAAAGCAATATTTAGGGATTATTGTGAATTCGTTCAAAGGAGTTTTAGATAATACCATTCTGATGGGTCAAATTTATTGGTACTTCATTATATTTAAGAATCTTGGTACATTCTCACATTAGATGACCTGGTATTCATTTGAAACACCTTATTCTTTAAAATCTTGCTAGTGAACTTTTGGGGATTTGTTTTAAAATCTAATTCACAACACTGTAAATTTCTCTTAAATGTTCAGTTTATCACATCGAGAGTTAAATTATTTGTTAAGTTTTGCACAACATGTTGGTTTTGCTTCTTTCTATTATTTAGTTTAAGACCATATAGATAGACAGGTAGATCTCGGACACTGGAACATGAAAACCAGCTGCGATATAAAAAAACGGATGTTACGTTCTACGTTCTTAAATGTCGAGGTACCAAATTGAAGCTGGTCCTAGACGTTAAATATGAAGTCCAATTTTAGTGTTTTAAATACCGTCAAATTTGTTACTGAAATTCACCGTCAGATGAAATATGAATATACTGCATATTTTTGGTACCATGAATATAAATATTTTGTGTTAAATCATGGTTTGTTGTCTACTCTCTTTCTTCTCTATTATTATTTCTTAGGCAGAATCTTTTGCGGAATGAAGTAAGCAAAAGTGATGGAAATTGAAGGAGAAAAGAAGAGTGCAAGAAAATTCTCAGTTGACTATTTATCTCATTCTTTTGTTCTGGAATCAATAATCTAGATTATTTTCCAAGGTTTTAGATTGGCCTTTATCCTTGTTCTTCCAATAATAAACAAGTAATGTATGTCGGTTGGTAATCTAATCTAAGACTGGACTTCGACGGAACTTAAGTCTGGGTTTTATCTTAAGTCTTGAATCAATAAATCTTATTGGATACATCTAAGTGTGCCTAATTTGTATCGAATAAGGACAAAATTGTATGGTTAAAGTTTAAGATGTATTGGTAAAATTGGGGTCAGGGCCTATATTAATGCCGTCGCATTTAAATGTCTCTAAAACATTACTTAATAAAGGTGTGCTTAAATGTTAGATCTTGCCGTTTGGGTGCCTTTCTGTCCTTTGTTTTCATCCTGCTTGTTTATTTTTTTCCGGACCTAAGTTTTATTTAACGAATAAAATAAACATAGAATAAAGAAAGCAAATAAAAATACAAAAAGTAAGAACTCCTCCCAAAATCCAAACAATACGAATGTCTTCCATTATGGTATAAACGTGTTAAAGACGACGGCATTTAGTAACAAATTTTTCTACATTTAAGCACTTCGGTGTTAAATAACGTCCCAGGCCCTGATTTTTGCAATATTTAAGAACCGACTACATTTAAGAATATAACAGCTGTTGATTTATTAAGTACTATTCGATGTATCCGTTGTGTAAAAGGTCACTCAATGCAAAACTTCAGACAAACACTTATTTCAAATAATACCTCCGCCAACTCGCAAAAACTTATCCGCCAGTAGACTGTCGACATTAATAGTCGTAGTTATTTTGGAAATTATCAACATTTACATTATATATAATTTCATAATTATATTTACAATAATAAGACTTTGTTATATTTGTAATTAATGCTACAAAAGATTTACAATTTTAAAACTTAATAAATATGAATAAAATATTGTTCTTAGTCTAAGACTATAAATACAATATAAAACAATAACTTGTCATTGTAAACACGTTTAAAATGTTGCATTCTAGACATGCTGTATATTTACGAAAAGAGATTAAACAACGTGTAATAAATTAAAAACAAAAAAATAACACATACGAAGATGTTGACATATCCAAGGATGACCCATTAAAGTGTTACACACTTATTCCCTATTAGGGTCCTTGATTTAGTTAAAAAATAGTGAGGGCTGGGATGGAACACAAACCTTTAGTTAGTATATTTCTATTGTAAAATAAAGCAACACAATACTGTAGACAAAAGGACTAACATATAAAATAGTATATCCAGTTAGGGATCTAATAATGAAACTAAAACAGTATCTAGATGGAAACGTCTTAAATTAACATATTGGGGTTGCACTCTTAAGGTTAAATGTAGATAGATATTATAACCAGGTATGAAGAACTACAATAGTGTCATGGTTACGCACTCTTACCTGTATATGAAGTCATATTTGAGATTTGTATGCCAAAGTGTTCTTTCGCTGTAGCTTTATAGGTATGTAATTGAGAAATAGTTTTAATCGAGGTTGGAAGAGTGTTCCAGTCTTGTATGGTATCATAACAGAAAGTTATAGAGGTTACTCTTCTCACATTGGGAGCAACTATACTGCAGCAGCTGTCTTACCCAGATGCGCGCTCAAAATAGTCCAATAGTCAGGGATTTGTTATGAGGAATTATGACAACATGGTTTAGTTTAATTGCCTGACATGCCAACACTAAGTTGCTCAGATTATCGAATCCTGGTCTCGGGATCCAAGTTCGTCTAAACAATTAAATTATTGTATTTGTTATATCTGAAGTTCAGTTGCTATTTTTAAGACCACAATGCATGAGTGATCAAAGTAACACCGATTTAAGGTGAACATAATGTTTTCCGCTCTTTAAGGGAGGGATAGTTTCCATGACTGTGGAAAAATATAAGGAGTAAACTTACTTTTCTAAAAATAACATAATGAACTATAGCTTCCCCAACAAATATTCATCAATATTGATGTCAAGATATTTAACAGAATTTATTTGGTTAGTGATGTAACTACTGCACATAACACTGCGTTCAGAAGATATGGTTTAGATTGCATTTTGATCAAAAAAGAATACACGCCGTTTTTAATAAATGTGTGACACTTTGTTATCTGCCAACAATTTTTGACAAGAACATCTTTTCCTAAAATGATTGGGATACATTCTTCGTTTATTAAATATTCGCTAATAGGGGTAAGATTACAACGATATTGATCTGGTGCCTGCCTGTTGTACAAGTTGTGTTAAGTTTGTGGAATCTGAGTAACAGAAAAGTCCAGAAAATTTGTAGTAATTTTTCAAGAAGGACAGAAGCTATGGTTGTTAAAACTCTTAAAATCCTTTTTGCTTCTCTCTCTCTTTCTCTCTCTCTCTCTCACGCACACACAAACACACACACACACTCAAACTAACAAACACACACACACATGAAATGGTCACGAGCAAAAGATTTGCACTAATAACTTCCTAAAATAGTGTCATGACTAATGATAATAAAGTAAATATAAGCAAGCAGTTAAAATAGTAGTATTCAAAACAAATTTCTTTCATGGTTATTTTAAGCTAATTCAAATCTTTGGATTTATAACAATTTCAGTTATATGTCAAAAATAAGCGACACGAGAAAGAAAGACCAAAGTAAATGAATATTGCAAGAGGAACAAACAAAAATTATTGAAGAAACAAAGAAAACTTATTTATATTAACAATTTACAAGAAACGAAGCTCGATCTGCTGATTTACTATTTAATACATAGTAATTGATTGGAAACATTCATGTACTTTACCTCTACACCACCTGGATTCTCTAAAATCGTGACATGTAATTCAGTCACTGACAGTTTCCATGATTAGTTTTGAAAACTAATCATAAAATGTCAATACTTATAGTCTGCTGTTTGCTGGTTTTGAGTTTGTTTTAGGCATTTCTTGGTGGCTTCTCGTTGATTGCATGAATGTAGACTAGCGAGTCTGCATTTCACACATTTTAAGATCAGCAAATCCTGGTGTAGGTGGCAAGGACCAAGGGAGGGAGAGAGAGAGAAGGAGCAAAAGAAGAATAAACATGAAATAGACCTAAACATGGAAACAGAGGTTTGAATAACATCACATGGATAGATATATTTGCTAAATAGGTAAAAGTTAGTTCCAAATATGATATCGCCACTGTGGCGATAAAAGTGGTATCGCCAATGTGACAATATCATTTTTCCCCACTGATATATTTAAGTAACTTGCCATGAAATATATAATAAAATGGTTTAGAGTATTAAAAAACAGACGGAATTGGGTAGAGGGTGGAGGGTGCAATCTGTGAAACGTCTTATTTGCTTGTTTTTACAGACCTGACAAATTTTAAAAAGTGTGTGAATTAACAAAGTTTTTAGATTTTGTGTAATTTGTCTGGTGCCATCAGGCAAGAGATTATTATAACAAAATATAACACAAGACATCGGGTGCATTTGAATGCTTTTACCAAAGTAAGAATGATTGTTGTGTAAACGCAACTAAGATAAATACCCTCAGCACTAGAGAGAGACACACTCGATTGTAAGTTGAGTCCAGCTGCAAACTGCACAGACCCGGATCTAATTATTAGAACAAGCGACACAGACGCTGACATGACGGCGCCTTAGGCGACGGCAGATGACAGTCATTGCTGTTTGCAGTTCTACTCGAATTATAAGCTAGTACATACTATAAATAGATTTTGATTTCCAACATCGTATTGTCTACTTTGAAAAATTATAGAAGATTGTATTTACATTATATAATTAGTACGTATAACAATACGATTTTAGCTCTTTATAGCGCTTTACTTTTTTTCTATGTAGGTCAAGGTCATGTCCTATCTAGTAATTTATATCCAATGATGCCAATTTTGTGTAGCATTTAGATTCCTCGTCTAGACAAAGTCACATCTGAACTAATCGACATCTTAAGCCGTCCAGTCAGAACCGGTTAGGTATAATTCCAGTTTGATTTTCCTTGATGCATACATGTTAATCATAAACCGATAGAATATCAGGGACTTACTGAACATTAAACCTCATATTCACCGATGGGAAAATAAGTTCCTACTATTCTTCTATGCTAATTCATTGCTCCAATTTTCAAGACAGTAAACCTCTTATTCACCAGTGGGAAAATAAACACCGACTATTTGCTTCAGTATCCATGGACGATTGCTAGATGCAATATAGATGTATTGCCCCACTTGACTTAATTTGGCTCCATTTTCCCAATCCCTAACCCGCTAATAAAGAGTTACCACCAAACTATTAGAGAATTGTTTTAAAAACGCAGTCTTGTTATCAAATTGTAGATAACTAATTATTTTATCAAGTAAAGAAATGCATACTTGACTATATAAACATGGTCGGGGGAGATAATGGATGCTCAAAGCGGTTGATAGGAAGATGAGTCAGTGCTACAAGAGCTGCATGACGTCATATAAATTCCACACGCAAAGAGCGATGGTATGTATATACGCACGCACTAAATTTGGGGTAGAGAGAAAAGTAAACAAAGGAACCTTTTGTTCCCAATGCGCAGCCTCGGTGCTAAAGGCAATGCGAAAGTAATAGTGATAGAGAGAGCCACATTTGAGTTTGAGTGTAAGCGTCTTGAAAAGATGACAGATTTCATCGGGTGAACAATGCTTACACACACACGCACGCACGCAGGCAGGCACACACACACACACACACACACACACACACACATGCAGTATAGGAGGTTCGCTATGCTTCGTCTGCACGTTGTCTTTGGAGAAGGGTTGCGACACACAAACCAATAACCTGCTTACTACTTTTGTTTGTTTGTTGTTTTTTCGGTTGCGGGTTGGGGTAGATTCCTTAATACTTTTTGTGTAACTTTGTGATACTAAAAGCGTTAAATTTACAAGTATTTTAACATGACAACAGTTTAGCAACACCTAATATTCCTATATATTTGGAGAGAGAGAGAGAGGAGGGAGAGAGAGGTGGTAAATTTCATAAAGCTGAATATTTACATTGGTTTATTAAGCAGGAAGGCATTAATAATAATCCGAACGATCCAATAAAAAATATGCTGATGCATTTTATATAGTTGTCAAACAAAATTTAAAAATAAACATGATCTGTGGAATGCGAGGTTGTATCTGGTTCAGTACAAATATTATCTTTTAGTACGGAAGTCTTGTTTATTTTTCAATTCCGGAATTTCGATACGGTAACTGCAAAGTTCACATGCTATCATTTATTTGTTTAAAATGGGATATTCGTGCTGAGGTAAAGTATATATTGTTTATTTTGCTCCTGATACGCATATTCATCAAACGCTGAATGCCACGTCATGAAATATTTAAATAAAAAGTATTGTTCATTGAATGACCATTTCACAAACTTTACAAATAGGCTAGGAATTGTAGAACGTTAACTTAATATTCAGTGACTAAGAACTCAGAGTTTAAATTCTATATTGTTTATGAACTCAAAAATGTCAAAGATATTTTAATGGTTAAAAAAAAGACATGGCAGCGATAAGTTCACGCCTGATCACTTTTCCAAACCATTTGGGAAACATGATTACAACTGAAAATAAAATACAACAATTAAAACCTTAATGCATTTCAGATGACGTATTTGGTTTATTATTGGCAACGAAGACATTCTACGAAATGCTATCGACGTTTGGGCGAACATTCGAAAACAGGTGAACACACCTCAGATTCTAGAGAATAGACTAAGGGAAACAACTTTTCCCTCCTTTTACAGAATATATTCAAAAAGTTATCTCTCTTATACCCTTAATTGGTTTTGTGTCGAAACTTGTCCTCAAGAAATAAAGTTGTTAATTTGAAAACATATTTGAAACATCTGAACATTTTGTTGTCAGTTTTTTGTTTCCTTTGAACCCTGCTATGAATGTAATACAAAACGATTGATAAATCAACATAGCATAAAATTATCTGCAGCTGCAAGTGCTGCACGCCAGACCACACAGATATATGAGCATGGTGTAACATAGGAACATGAAAGTAACGTAAAAATATTGAACAAGGGGTAAAAATGCTGCTACTGAGCACACGACATACTCTAAAATTCGGGCACTCTTAAAGAGGTCTCTGAATTATACCAAGACCGACTTGAATAAAGTTTCTCGGCCATGTCCTACAATCCTGAGGCAGTTTCAACGTCATAAAGATGGTCGCGAATCCATAGAAAATGGCCCACGTTCTGGAAGACCGTTGTTTACAATTGGTGAGTGGAAAGTGAAGGGGACGACTGATAAAGATGCACATGTTTATCATCACAGGCATTAATTCGTGAGCTCTTTTAAATCCAAGAATCACTGAAGCCCTAAAGGGTTTGTGCATTTGTTGACATTTGATTAAATGCAGCTGGGCTGAAATATCCAAACCGCGTTTTGTGCCTCCAATGACTATTTTAAAAAATAATAATTCCTGGCAATTTTTAGCTGAACACAACAGTAATTGATTCCACAGAAATTAAATCCAAGAAAACATCTTTAAAAATATAACAAAATCGGCTAGGTCAAAAATCTAACAAAGGCCAAGAAATAATATAAAATTAGATATACATAACACCTCCCCTCGTAAAAACAAATAATGATTTATGCAAAGAGCTTTCTTTAACATATTAGCACAAAATATATACAAAATAAAGCAAGGTAGTATTACTACACAAGTGAAAGTGCATCTGCAATCAAATTATCTCTTCCTCTGATGTACCTAATGTCAATGTTCTATTATTGCAACATCAGATTCATCTCATCAATATCTGATTTGTGTTTTCAACTTGCCAATGAAAATGAATGATGTTTTTTATCACTGAATAACTAATCGGAGAAGGATCTGAATTTATATACACTTCAAAGCGTTGGAAAGCCATATCAAAGCCAACCATTCTTTCTCGATTGCTGAATAATTTCTCTGTTGTTTGTTTAGCTTTTCTAGAAAAATGTACACTGGATGATTCATGCCATTTGTCCTCTTGAATCAATATTCCAGCAACACCTACATAACTTGCATCAAGAGACTTTTAAAATAATTTACTGAAATATGGAGCTTAAAGAACTTATGCACAATGAAGTATAGCCTTTATTTATCAAAAGATTTCTGATATTTGACAGAAAATGAATCTAGGATTCCTTACTCAACAAATTTGTCAGAGGTTCGGCAATGACGGAAATATCTGAGCAAAATATTTCCGATAATATCCATCAATACCCAAAAATCGTATCAGTTGCTCTTTACTTATAAGCACACAGAATTCAGAGATAGCTTTGACCTCATCTTCTATTGCCTAAAATTGGCCGTATCCCACAATTGTACTAAAAACGTAACACAAGCACGGCAAAGCTCCTTTTTACCTAAATTATCTATGAGATTTGCATCTCTGAGTTGATCAGAGAAAATCGATATGTTTTCAAGCGATCTTTCCATGTATCGTTGCAGATGTAAGCGTTAAAATTATCTGCATCAAATACTTTCAGGTTCATTAAATGCTAGAATGTTGATGGGACCTTTTCATTCCAAACGGCACCACTTTATAATAATGCAGTCCACATGGAGTCGAAAATGTTGAAATTTAGTTTTGCTTTATCCATGAATGGAATTTCAACAATCCTTTTTTAAAAATCACACTTGATAACATATTTTGCATTTCCAATCTTGTCGATGCAGTTATTGATTCTTAGCTTTATAAACGAGTCCATTTTTGATGACACTGATGTCTTTTCCATCGTTAATGTACATACGAAACATATTATTGGTTTAAGGCACAAGAACATGGCTGACCGAGTGTGATTCACACACTGCGCTCTTTTAGCCTAATATCAATAATTTGAATACATTCCTTGCATATATTGAAATAAATTATGTAGTCCTCTTATTTAATAATGGATGTATCGCAAAACATTGTAGAAATAGTTGCAAAATCTTGTTTACCTTACTTATCCGATATTTTCGTTTAGATCTTCCGCCATACTAGTTCAGATAATGATTATTTCCGTTCTCAGCCTCGTTTGTTTGTGTGCCGTATAAGGACATTGAGGCCATATATGGAAGCGTAAACAAATCGTAGTAAAAATAAGGCGCGGTTTGAGTCGAGTCAGAAATTCTAAGCATTAAAAGTAAATACCGTTTATCGGCAACTTTGAAATTCCACCAAGAAGCCATTATTCGCCACTTGATTGATAATAACATAGCGTAGAATCTCCAAATATGGTCTGGCAAGCCTTATAGAGAAAAGGGGTCAGGGCGAGAGTCTCGCATTATCTGTCATGGCGGACACGGTGTGGTTAGTGTAACCATGCCAATTTATTTTATCGTGTAAGTGTTTAATAAATTCCAAATAAGTCAAACTTCTTTCACAACATGCTTATACTTATGTAGTAGATTTCTACACTGTTTATCTGACTTTAGTGATGATTTTTTTGTGCTCCATTACATGATATGGGATCAGTTTGTAGCCTCAACCACAACAAATCAAGTTGAGGCTACGACATCGTAGCTAATTGAGACTATGAGATGCAGTTAGAACCAAACACTTGTGCTTCTGAGGCTCACTACGCGAATATTGACGCGTCTTTTCACAACAAAATACCGCAGAACATACCACAAAACTCGTCAAACTGCACCAATAACGTCCAATAAAATTATGTTTATCTTGTAAGTCAGATATCTTACGTACGCGCACTAGGTCACTTTTTGCAGCTACATGTATCATGTTGGAGAATTTGATTGCAAATGCCTAAAATGGCGTTTATTCACTTTATTTCGCGTCATGAAAATTCCATTGAAGATTATTGTAGACATTCCTCTAAAATATGCTTAACGGCAAATTCACTGATAACGTACTTTGCCATTTTTAGGCATAGTCAAGCAAGCGACGTGATCTCGTTTAAACCAGTTTTGTTACGTGCTATGATGTAAGCGGGAATGCGCCTGCGGTAGGTAAGAAGCTGTACCGCAAACATAAACAGAGACGCGACAATGTCGTCATTTATAAACAAAGCCTGGGAAACACTGGCAAGAAATATAAAGGGCACATAAGTCCAATAAATTTAAGGCAATTATGTAACTTCACACACACACACACACACACACACACACACACACACACACACACACATATATATATATATATATATATATATATATATATATATATATATATATATATATATATATATATATATATATATATATATATATATATATATATATATATATAAGCTTCCCTTTTGGGGGTTATCTCTGTATATTATTTTTTCCTCTCTTTTTCCTTGCATATTCTGGCCCCTTTTTTAAAATTACTACAGTGATATAATTTTAATGGACTGTGCTGAAATAATTGTTTGATTTTTTTTTTACAACTAATTATTGCAAATAACTCGTGGTTTATTTTGTTATTTTTGAGACACCAGTGATGAAATTCTCAACGAATGCAAAAGAAATATCTGGCAAACAGCTCAGATCGTTACTCGATGTACAGTAGGACGCCATATTTTTTCCCGAGCTGCCTAGCTTAGCCTCGTTTTCGCGATAAATTATTATTCATGGTGATCTCATTAAGAATGGACTATTCATAGTTGAACATCCATACAGGAGATGAATGAAACTGCCCGTGACTACTTCTTCACGTGATCTTACCTTGATTTCCTCCTGCCCTAATAAAATAGTTCATTACGATATCAACTTTCTTGACTCAGTCTAATGCTTAAAGGTCACCGGCCATACTCCAACATTTTCCTATTTATATAAGAATTGCATTACATGATTAAAAACAGTTATACTAGCACAAAAAAATTTTTTTAACAAGGGTAAAGAAGAAATAATAATTTAATTACTCGAAAAAAGAAGTATACAACGATGTTACTTCCCCTTAGTTACAATGTCCAACCTATAGAGGACGCAACCGGAAATGACGTACATTTATCCCTACAAGACGAAGTACATGCTTCTTGTTGTCGAAAAAGAAAACACTATAAACAATGGATAGGGAAATATTTTAGATAAACTAATGAAAACTAATTTACTGTTCAGCCTTATATCGGCACGCGTGCACGACGCACTAGATTGTGTCGCTTTCAAAACTGTTCCATTGTTTCAATTTATTTTGAAAATTCCTGTTAATACAGGTAAAGAGAATCAATGCTGGCTTCCCTGTGTCGGCAGACTTTATAAAAAAAAAAAAAAAAAAAAAAAAAGATGAAAGAAATCGGCACACTTAAAGAATCCAAAGGAACCAAACTTGACTTCCTTTTGTCGGCCGACTTACGAAGAAAACATCGGCACACTAAAAAGATACCAAAGTCAATTTTCCGGGGTTGGTTTGCACTGTAATAAAATAACCTATGTATTTGATATCTTGTCGGTAAGTTTAAACAATGAGTTTATTGCTCCATGCCAGTTGTGTTTATCACCCGGGCTTCTATTTGTTTGCCATATGTAATCATAATTGATGTTTGCAGGGCAAATATTATACGCATTAATAACTTGCTTTAATAATAATTTTGTAACCTAGCAAAAAGATTATTATTTGCACTCACATTGAATGTATTTTAAAATAATGATTTTTTTATTATTTGCGAGATACCGACTTATAGTTAACCTGGATACAATACAGTCTGGATCAGTTTGCAATAAGCAATTTATCATGCGTAAATGTCAAGTGCCTTCAAGCAATCGGGTGATACTTTCGTCTCATTTGCGATTTTGTTATTTGACATAAGCGATTCACACTACACTAAGGATGCATACGCAAGCCGGCATCCGCTACATATACGTAGTTTGTGGATATATATATTTTTAAAATAATTTTCGCGTGATATTAAGAAGGAAAATATGATAACAATACAAGGTTAATTTCTTTCATTTTATTTTCAAACAAGTTTATGTTTATCAATTTATTTTGTACCGTGAGTGGGGGGGGGGGGGAGGGGGGCACAAATTAAACAGAAAATAATTTCCTTTCTAATTTGTACGGAATATTGGAGCAAATATGATTGACGATATTGACCAGTAATGACAAGCTCAATTTACGCGCGCAAACACTAAGACAACTTGAAAAATAAAAACAAACAATGAAATTAACTGGTAAGAGCTTCATATTGCAGCAACTAAATACTGACAAAATGCTCAAGATTACTCTCTCTCTCTCTCTCTCTCTCTCTCTCTCTCTCTCATGTGTAATCTAGTATGTATTGTATGCAGCTGTGTTACATAGTGAAGCCTAAAATTAAGTATATTTGTTATAATATCTCATGTACACGCTACCCTTAGCAAAATGTATACGTATTATGTAGAATATTATCTGTTACGTATTTTTGTTTTCTAAATGATTATTGCTAATTTGACAGGAAGACTTAAATTGAGAATGTCGTTGTGCAGATGCATATATTTGTTAGCATAAAAAATGTATATAAATATTTTAATTAGAACAAGCAAGATATGTCAGTTTGTGTTTTTTCTCATAAATATGTACGTTACGAAGTATGATTATTTTCTTTCAAAGAATATCAAAACAGTTTGTTTAAATTTAGTTTTTTTCTCCCTAAAACCTATCTTACATAGCTTCTACTTTTTTTTGAAGAAAAAGAACGTACGAACTATTGTTAAGTTTGGCCGAATGGTATTTCGAGTTGGGCCGAATTGTCTTTGGGCCAAATTCACTATAATCCGGCATGAATGATACAACTTTCCCATCCCTCCCCTATTGGATCCCACAGATTAAATACACTTTTTTTCCGATAAACATGGTTTTTCGGAAAAAGAAAGAACGCTTTTTCCCCATCATCACTCTTTTGGTTACATCCGTATGCAACACAGTGCACCATATTTGCTGTACAAAAGCACGACCGTACGCTATATCACATAGACATTTACGTGGGGAAATTAAGCAATTGAATGGCTAGGTTGAATAGAAGGGATAAATGTGCGTCATATCCGGTTTTGGCACGCGGAAACTACCGACTGTTCACGGAGATTGCCGAATATTTTTTCATTTTAGAAAGCGGAGTTTTAAGTCTAAGTAAACATTTTTATGGTGTGCATACATAACCAATGCGTTTTTTTTTAAAACTATAATAATATCACACGTTTGTACAATATAGGTGGCAGGTGACCTTTCAGTGCCATTGGAAACGTCCACAGTGATCAA
The DNA here is from genome assembly GCA_028554795.2 of Sinohyriopsis cumingii. NCBI lineage: Eukaryota > Metazoa > Mollusca > Bivalvia > Unionida > Unionidae > Sinohyriopsis > Sinohyriopsis cumingii. The sequence goes on along the minus strand of CM068827.1, from coordinate 77,769,003 downwards.
TAATTTTCGTCCGGAAATTTTATCATGACAATTGATGTACAGATCACTCAAAAATCACGACTGAATAAACTTTGTCGCAACTATATTAGGATTAAGTTTTAAATTTAAAGTTAGTTCCCAAATTTATTTCAGTAAATGCGCTTACATGGCCCGTACAACTTTTACAGTTTGTCATGTGAAATAATGCTTTAAAATACGTCGTGTTCTATGATGAAATGAAGCCCCCTATTTTTAGCGATATTAATTATTTTTGCATAATGTTTTCATTTAATTAGCAGTAAATAAAATTCACAATTTGTTTGTATTGTAACAAAGTAATTTCCCCGCCTTTACGGCATATTTTATTAGAAGGTTTTGAAACAGTCCCTCGGATGTGACGTCAGATACGAAACTGTGCGATTATAACCTTCGGGCTGAACCGACTGGAACACGCCATTGCTGATAAAGAAGCCAGAAAATTACCTTCCTTCTCTCCTTACATTTAACATTTGACGCCCTTATTCTGCTTCAGAAGAATGCACGACAGAACAGAGGCAGGGTAAGTGACAAGTACTTTACATAAGTTTCTTTTCCGATGATCGTTAATCTATTTGGTTATCTTAAAACGTGTATAAAGATCTCAATGATCGGCATGCGGTCACCACTGAGGCGGGGAAGAAATGGGGATGGGGGGGGGGTGGGGGAGTAAATAACTTAATATTAATAATACCTTTTAAAAAATGGTACACTCGAGTCCAGGATTACAAATCTAATCTTATCGGTCAAGGAACGGTTCCATTTAAGGTTGAAAAATAGAAATGCATAATCATAGCTTTGTTGTGCGCCTGGAAGCGTGGGTTTCGAGTTCCAATGGGACTTCAGTAGTAGTAACGGTATTAGATTTTGAGTCGTTTGTTATAAGGAGCTTGAAAACAGATGTTATGATAATAGCATCTTTCAGATGAATAATAAAGTTTATCTGAAAATATATCTGTAAAATTGATTGAGTTGTGTCATTTTTTATACTGGTACATTGGGACATTTTTACGCACTCAGATTACAGAAAAACGTCAGAAGGTCACTATTTAAGAAAAAATTCGTATACCTAATAAATTTAAACTGGTTGCCATATTAATAGGTTTAAACTATGAATTGATGATTATAACTAATTTAAATATTGTTTTCCCGTTCATATAAAGTGGCTTTTTATGCTCAAAATGATGTCAATATATTTTCAAAGTACAAAAGGGAAAAGTTAACACGTTTCTTACAGTACGAGTAAAATATTACAAATCCGCAAAAAAAAAAAAATTATCGCAAAGAACCAAAAATTACTCATCCTTACTTGAAATTTTAATTACATCACTCTGTAAACCAAAGAGCAAAACGTCAATTATTCTGTTCCAGAATAATTGTGATGTGAAGTGATTTTTATTTTTTTAACGTAGCTTTAACAATTTTTCAGTCATATCGCTACAATGTCTGCAGTGTGACAGTTTATAGTGATGTCTAGCACTGGGGCATCATGCCGCAGACATGTAGCATCATGTCCCACCCAGTCACATTATCCTGACACCAGGCCGACCAGTCCTAACACTAACCTCTTAATGCTGAGCGCCAAGCGAGGTAGCTGTATGTACCATTTTTGAAAGTCTTTGGTATGACTCGGCCGGGGATCGAACCCACGAACTCCCGCATCCGAGGCGGACGCTCTAACCACTAGGCCACCGGAGCGGTCCCAGAATAAAAATATACAATGCTGTCTGTTATTTCTGCGCATCTAAGATTTGTCTCCAGTATGGAAGCAAAATGCATGCCGAATTCAGCCAATTGACTAAAATAAAATACTGCAATGCTTAACATTTGAAAAGAGGCAATTGTCACCAGAATATTCTGTTCAAAATAATATTAATTTTGGACACAGGATACTAACCCTCTGCTTTCATGAGTTTATATGTCAGCCTATTCTGCGCACATCTTTGAAAAGATGTCATGTTTATCCATCTGGCGTTGGAAATGAAATATATTACCTTGGACTATTTCGGTCGAGTAATTAGGTCAGGTTTATAACTGGTTTTACAAAAAAGTAAATGTAACAATGCCAATAAATGGCTAGAGATATTAAGCAAACCTAACCGTTCAATAAAGTTGTGTGGAAGAGAAACAACAATGAATAGGATGTAATGTGCTTACAATGTCTTGTTTATGGGAACAAATTAGTAAAGAATTTAAAAACAGACTGTATGTGAGGGAATTTCTTGAGAGTCCTGTTCTAGTGGCAAATTGACACGTCGGGCAGTAGACAATTTTGTACTTGTGGGACAACTTGCAAAAATTGGAAACTTGGATTCAGGTGCAGAATTTTTCTAAGGTATGCATTTCCATCTTTTAAATAGTGTATTTATTTGTATGATTCTAAAAGATTCATAGTAAACAGGATTTTCTGAGTAACAGGTTCAAGAAGGTCATGGGGTGGGTCTTCATGTTGACATGTAGAAATCACATTTTCATATGCATTTGGAGTCGAAATGTGGGTTATTTTTCTATACTTTATGAATATCACTTTTCGTAATTAAAGTACAATCATTCTTTCTTGATAAAAAAAATGGATTTTTGACCCAAAATAACACATGATTCAATGTCAAATCAAATCAGGAATATCTCACTTGACAGCTGATATTGAAGCTTTTCTAAAAATTAAAGTCATAATGTTTACTTTACTTTTGAGGTATTTTTTCTAATAAATTCAAATTCTCGCAAGCAAATGAATGTGTTTTGAAGTAAAGTTGGACTAATTTCAGTTGGCTGGAATGCAGAATTGATTAAAAGGATGATAAGTATTTTGAACGAAACTATCTAAACACTTTTTTCATTATTATCTTTTTATTGTTTCATTAAAAGAAACATACTTCAGCTTAATCCGATTTTATGCATTAATGGGTTCCATTGCATTCTAGCCAACTTCAAACGTTTTAATTATTTTCCGTATTGTAATCATCTAAGATGAAAGTATGCAAAAATGTTTTGAAGATGAGTATTTTGACTGTTTTAAACATCATGTACTTTGACTGTTTTAAACATCATGTACTTTCTGTCCTCAGTTTTGTCATGTTGCCTAAATATTAGAATAATGTATGGACCGTAGTATGTGGTTTTAAATCAAAACACTTGCTACATAACAATATCCTTACACTTTTAAGAATGAATACAGGCTGCTATTTTGCCAGTTGCAAGACACCTTGATATGTCAGACTTGATTAGTAATTTGATTTTTTTCTTTCAGAAAACTTTTTGTTGGAGGCCTTAGTTGGGAGACAAGCGTAGGTAATGTACCAAAAGTTTCTTACCATAACCCTTTTGCTTTGCAAATACATGTGTAAGCTGGTTAATTGCTTTACACTTATTTTCTTAGGTCTCAAAATTTATTAATATGAAACAGTATCTATAGGGTTACTAAATTTGGATTAATTCCTAACAGAATGTTGTTAAAATTTCTTCTTAAAGTACAGCTTGCGTAGTTTTTACAAACCCCAAGCATCATGATGGGGACTTAATCTCCTAAACTTTCACTCCTTGGTGGAGAGATAAATAGTGTGACCCTGCTATAACACGGTAGTTGGGAGCCAGGGAACACGCCTGTGTTATAAGCAATCATGTCAGTCAGCAGAAGAAAATGGTGCATATACTCCCAGAAATTTGCAGGGAGGGGTAGGTAATAAATGTGGGTGTTAAAATACATGCTTCATTGGCACAGTAACCATTTTAAATCAATGCATATTTAATAGTAAATACACCTGTATTGGAAAGACAAGGCATAAATAATATTTTATTTTATTTTGATAACCTCGGATTGGTACATATACATGTATACATGTCTTATGTATAGCATGAATAAAGTATACTCACCTGCAAATCACATCACATATATATAATACACAATACAAGTAATTCCATCGACACAATGCACACACAGATTTAAAATATTCAATAATTTTGTCACAGGTCATATAGGTCTGAATTCAGTGGATAAACATAGCACATTCACATAACGAATGATGAAGCACATATTTTTCAGTACATCCCAGGTTGGTAAAAATTACTTGGCGTTTTAAGCCAGTGCTGGTAACATTAGTAAGCACAAAGTGTTTCACTGCAAAAAGGAAACTTTCACAGCAGTCACGTTGGAAAATGAAAACATCTATCAGATTTCATTGCGCATTTTTTTAAGTTTGGTACTGACTTCTTTGAAGAAATGTTCTTTGTTTTTATTGAAGAATGTAGTCTGGTTTCTTTGATGAAATGTGCATGCATTATTGAAGTCACAGCTAAAGGCCAGCTTTGGAGAACCAGTTTCCAAGAAAACGAGTTTCTTCAAATATGACTTTTTCATCACATATTCCTTTTATTAACTCGTAACCCCTGGAGGTTTTTGTCATTTTCACATGAAATGTGAGTAGGAAACACATTTTGGGGGCTATTTCTGAATACATCCTAATGCATCGACTTCCAAGAGATTTTCCATTAGCCTATTGCCTAGTTGTGTTAGAAACATCGTTTTGATTGATCATTTTGCTTGCGCAATAGCAAATGGGTAAAAGTTTTGGGGTTGGTTTTGTTTTTTTTTGTTTTTTTGCTTAACAGACCCATTCTTTTTTATCGAGACCACTCTTTATTCCAAATGCCCACCTTATCCTACTTTTTGCAAAGGTTCACCTGTCTGTGTGCAGTTCAGACCGACCTGCCTTAGATCTGAGGACAAAAAATATAGAATCTGGACACAAAATCGGGTTCTAACCATGGGTGAATTTTCGGTGAAAAAGAAATGGGTCTAAAGAAAATAGGTTTATCCCTGTATTTTGTAGTGCAACTAAAACATGCAGATTATTTGGCATCATTGTAGGCTGCATCTGTCTACCTTTCTATAATACCACCTACTTTAGTGTATCATACATGACCCTGACACTACAGAGCTTGACAGTAAGCTATTACGTAAGCGCAGTGCCAGGGGTTAATGAGTTAATAAACTTGTTAGTGAACCAGTTTGTACTTTTAAACAAAAATGATGCCAGATATTCAGTAATTGCTTTAAATGCGAGTTCTCGATGTTATCTGACCAAAAATGTTAGAGGTGATGGTTTTTTTCAAACTTCAACCGATCTCACATCCAAAAAAGGACAAATCAACAGCACTTTGGGCACATGATCTTGCTCATTGCAGAATTCCAGTTCACAATCATTAAGCGAAAGTTACACATGTAGACTCGTTGAAGTGAATGCTGAATAAATTTCCACTATTTTGTGTTTGTATTCTGGTTCAAATTCATATGGATCTTGCCCTTTGTGACAAGAAATTTGACCAGCTGCAGAACCAGGTTAGTAGAGAATAAAATTGTATCTTTTTATGTGCTGTAATTCTGGAGTGTAATGTATAGAATACACTTTTTATGCTCAGATTAAGCTTTTTTTCCATCTGTATTACAGAATGATTTTTCTTCTGACTTGAATCAGATTGTTCTTTGATGTAGTCAGTTTTTTAATATCATCTCCGATATGGTTTTTTTAAAAACGGTTTGTTCAGTCCCATTCCGCAACGACCCTTGTAAATTATTCATTCCATATATTAGCACACAACTCGTGTAAAGAGTATTCTGATTGGTCCAAGGTTTTAATTCATCCATTGAATCTTCATATAATGGAAACTGATGGCAATGGAAAGAAGAAGCATGCTTGTAAAACATGGTGTCCTGAGTGGTTGAGAGTGTGACACGAAACATTTAGATAAAGGTTTAAAAAAATGTATGGAAATGAGAATGGCTGGAGCGAAAAGTTGACGGAAATTTAGTTGGTCAGCTTATAAGAAAACTGAATGCTAGAGGACTGGCATTTTGTGACTTGCAAGAAACATTTAAATTCAGTAATTGCAGTTGGAAATGTTTGGAATGGCACCTACAAAAGAGGCTGCATACAGAAAAATCGAATTTCAGAAGGCATCTGGAAAAAGTGCATTTAATTACTATAAGCAGAAAGATTTCTTGCATGAGAGAACAGACATAGCTGTCTGTCAGAATGTGTACTGCATGTCACCAATACAAGTACCAGCTTGAAAGAAAAAGAAACGATTTGCATATTGAGCCATAAAAAGTCAGTGGTGAAAAAAAACAGAAGGCTAAAGAAATCTTTGCCAAAGCCGCAAAAAGAGATCAACTGGCATATGAACAGGTTGTGTCCATTGGAGAAAAAGACAAGTGATTGTATAGGATTATTTGTATATAGTTGATGTACTTGGGTCTTTATTTTACAGATTTGTTATGAAAGAGAGTATTATAATATATTGGCTGCAAAAATTAAAACAATTATTGCGACTTAATTACGATGTGAGCACTGACATGCACATGAAATAACTTCAGCATTGATAGTATTGGAGAACTCAATCATATGACTATAAATATTGTGAAATTGTTGAACATTTTTGGTAAGTTTATTAGTTTTTCAGATGATTCTTTTGATTTATTTTTTAACAAGTTGCACAAGTAGCAGTGTTTTATGAGTGTAAATATGTTTTTGGATGGGAGCCTGTGGACCCCAGAATCAGGGGCATTAAGGGAGGACCCCCATAACAATTGTTCAGCTTTTTTATATATGGAAGACCAAAATCATGTCTTGCAGTAGCTAATAATTATACCTGGGGATGGCATGTATATGCATGCAATCCGAATTGAACTAGTTCATAGCTGTGTACAAAAATATTCAGCCTCATGACTGCTACTACTGTGTACGGACTAAACATGGTTCACATTTAAGTGTAAATTCGGTGTTGGAAAGTTTTTTCAAACAGAATCCGCTGTCATCTGGAATTTTAAGTGCGTAGCTCTGAGGATTACTTTTCATGTTTAAACACTAGGATACATTTTCTCAGTTCCAGAGATGCTCACTGGGGCGTGTCTCTTGCCAAGTCTACGCATACCCAAGTGGTGCTCAGATTTCTTGGAATAAAGTGAAAGCATAAACTTATTGCAAAAGCTATCAATCAGCCTTTTCTAAATGACAAAGGTACCATAGTATTAATAGTGTGAGGCATTGTCTATATTAATCTTTTTCAATATTGTCCATTGGTATGGTAATATTTGCATCGTCATCTCCTTTATTTGTAGACTATATTTTTTATATATATAAAAACAATATTGTTGCCAGAACTTGTTCTGTAGATGAACAAGGGAACATTTTAAATGGTGGTTATCAGATATGTTTGAGCTACTTAAATTTCAACGTCTCTTTCAGAGTCCCTTCAGAACTACTTCTGTCAGTATGGTGAGGTAGTAGATTGTGTTGTAATGAAGAATCCCCAGACAGGAAAGTCCCGTGGATTTGGGTTTGTGACATACAAGGATCCTTCCTGCGTGGAGACGGTACTAGCTGTGAAGTGTCACATCATAGATGGCAGACAGGTGATATGTCCATTTACAAAACAGTTGAAAATTTTTGACCCCAGTGCATGGATTGAAAAGTATTTTCAATCAGCACTGTTTTGAAAGTAGTCTTGCCCACTAATATACCTTGTTGCTCCCCCAAGATTACTTTAATGAAAGTTATTCAGCAACTTCGTACATATTTAGTCTAATGTCAAACAATACCTGTAAGTCGCCATCATTCCTGCAAATACTTTCCTTTTACAGCAGTATTTTCTTGTCAGGTTTCTAGTAGTTGGCCCTTCCTGGCTAGAAACTTGTCCATATTTTATTTGCATTAGGGTGTGCTCTATTGATCAGGTGTAGAATCTGAGGTAACTACACTTCCACATGGGATTTTGGGTTTAACCATGCAATACAAACCAATATAGTATGCATCAACAGTTGCGATTGGTTTGGGTCTTCAGCCATGCCATATTCCTTTAGTTAAGGTTAGCCAACAGAAACAACTGTCTTATGCTTTACAGCAAACGCCCATTACAAAAAATAATTTAAAAAATGGATTAGTGTAGCCCCTTATTGTTAGCAGTCACCCGACACTTAATCCTAGAAAATTATGTGAATATAATTCAGGCAACCTGCAGTATCTGTCCAGAGGGACAACTTAACGGTTAAATTTTTCTGATGGAAAATATATATAAAAAAAATCAGTTATAATTTTCAATATGCACACCTGTATCAGACTTTAGGGATGGCTTATACCTATCAGTTTTGGAGTACAACAGTCAAGGTCACTGACTAAAAGATTAAAAGTGATTTTGGCAGAAAAATTTGTTTTCTTCAAAGAGAATTGCTCAACCCTGGCTGGGCATATAAATGTGCATGTGGAATTGTTAAATAAGTTAAATTTTTACTCAGAAGTGAACAATAAATTTCCTCCTTTGAATACTGCATACATGTCCGAGTGACATGAAAATGTTGATTTTAAGATAAAATTCTATTATTTTGTTTTAGTCCTTTATATTTTTTTGTTGTATATGGGCAAATGTATATTACCATTTTACATGTGTTTTTACTTGATATGCTTCATGACTTACATATATTGGTTTTATTGATGCTTTAAGATTGAATATATTGTGGGATATTAAAGAGAGTGCAAAGCTAGCTCACTTTAAAATATTTCAGCATAAATGTGTTAAGAAATCTTTGATGAAACATTCACTCTTCTTGATGTCGAGATAACTACTTTCTTTTTTTTACAATTTTTATTTTAAATTTCAATCAGTGTATCCGCTAGGGATGCAAGGTTAAGAGTACAAAAAATCCCCTTGGTGTCAGAACTGTAGGTTAATTAAGACTTTGGGATTCTCTGGTGCACAAATGAGCGTCAAGGGAAGCACTTTCACTTGAATCTAACTTTATCTGAAAAGGAAATGTTTGTTTTCTATTTGCAGGTAGATCCAAAAGCCTGTAATCCAAAAGGAGCCAATAGGGTAAGAATACTGTGGTCTAATGTTTAATATATGCAAGTTAATTGTTGATTTTTGTAATCATTGTTACAAAAGTGTTTTTATATGAAATTCTCTCATTGTGGTCCAAGAGAACCCTGACTTGTATTTCCATATTTACCGTATATGTTGGGACACCATAAAAGTTGGGACAGCTTGAATTGTTTTTAAATAACTTTGTTATATCTCTGCAAGCATTGAGACTAGCATGTTGGTTTTTTGTGCTTCTGGTCAATCAGCATAACTAGTTACTATCAATTTAAATATCCAGGCCCTGCAGTTTTCTAGATGCCACCATTCTTTCAGAATTTATAACAGTTGTCAGTACCTAAGATTTCTGTCATCAGTTCTCTTTTTTCATTCTGTTAAAACAGCTGGAACATATACTGATTAATGCAGATCTGAAACCCCTCACAAGTTGAACACAATTCTTACTGAAATGTACCCCTTAAATTGCAGACTTGCAAAATGTTACAGCAGAAAAGAAGATAATTTGACTGTGGCAGTCCGATTCAGAAATTGTCTTACCTGGGTTTGGTTTAAATCTAGGTGGTTCATATTAAATACAGCAGAGATGGTCAGGAAACCAGACTATCTTGACATGAATACATATATGCTTTAATTGGCTAATGTTTTTCATGTGGATTTTTCTTATATGTTATAGCATTAAGTTGGAACGTCGTCCAACAGATGGAAAGAAATTGAAAGCAAAAAGGACAGTCTGGGTCTTCAGAAGTTTAAACATTCGGCACAAGTTTCATTTGCTTGGGAAAAACGTTGGAAAGGCGATTTCATTCATTGAACTTGTACTGTTGATGTGAGTCGTGTGGGAAGTGATTGTCGCTGTCATGTGAAATTTAAAACAGAAAACAAATATTACATCAAGTTCAAAGATCTGTTAAGAAGCCATTGCCTACTGTGAGATTGGAAACTGCAGTTTCTGAAACTTTACTGGGGGGTCATTATGGTTTTAAGTGTTTTACAAACTGCTTGGTTTAACATAATGTTGCCTTCATTACATCAGATGAAACTTCAGAATTTTTCAGCTGCATATTTTCCAAGTTGACTAGCAAATACATATTTTGTTGAAAATTGGCCACACTTTAAAAACTATTGACTGTATTACAGGGAAGTTCTTGTTAGGGAACATTTAACTCGTGCTCGCAAATAATGACCATGGTATGTGTAATAGGATATGTTTCACAGAGAATTAATTATGCCATGCATTTCTTTTAGTTGATAATGTTTTCTTGTGTATGATATTATTAGTGTCTATTGATTTATAATAAGTTGGGGAACAATATCATTGTGAGTTCTTTGAGCATAATGTTTCTAGTACCAGGGGAAAAAAAACAAAGCAATTCAAATACTGATTATTCCCATTGGATAGATACAGTTGTGCAGACATGCCAACTCTTACAATTTTGCCGTAAGACCTACGAAAATTACCCTTAAAATACAGGCTTACTGCATACTAGCAAAAACTACATAAATTATCTTTGCTGAAAAATCCGGATAATTGGTTCATCCGTGTTTTATTTGGATCTGGGTTTCATCTTAGACTTGGTAAAATTAGTCAGGGAACCAGACCAACTTTACAGCAGCACCCCAGACACTTTAAACTGCACTTACTTGTTCATGTGAAGCGTCTGCATGACCACACTGTTGATTCTCTCTGCTTCGGATAGCGGATAGATTTCAGTCCTCACCCTCCTTGATTTGTCTGCAGCATTTGACACAGTAGACATGATATATTACTTCGCCGTCTCCAGCAAGTATTTGGCATTCATGATACAGACTTAATGTGGTTCAAGTCCTACTTGGTCAACAGGACACAAATTGTGTCTGCAAATGGAATACACTCCAGCCCAGTTAATCTATGTTGTGTTGTTCCACACGAGTCTGTTCTCTTCATTCTATACATTCAGCTGCTCTCAAGTGTCATAGATCATCTTCCAGTGTCTCACCAGTTGTACGCTGATGACACCCAAAATATACAAATCTAGCCACCCAACTGAAGTTGATGCTATCTTCCAAGGTGTAGAGAGGTGCATTTCTGATGTTAAATCATGGATGACATGTAACAAGCTGCAGATGAAAGAAGATAAAACTGAGGCCATTCTGATCACAACACAAAGACCTTTTCGGTCACATCTTTACCTCAAACAATAAATATCAGTAACACCGACATTGAATTCACAGTCAGTACAAAACCTAGATGTCACTATGGACAGTAATCTCACATTGCACCAACATGTCATGAACATATGCAAGGCTGCATATCTTGAGCTGAGACGCATCAGCTCCATTCGCAAAAAAGTTCAAAATCACAGCTGCTCGGATCATACTTAGAATACACCTCCCCACAGCTCTGTACCCTACTACACTAGCTATCCATTTGATCCAGAATCAAACACAAAATTTGTTCTCTGTGCTACGTTTCACTGACGGATTCCAGTCCAACATACCTATCTGACCTCACCCGTATGTACACACCAGCATGATACTCTCCTCTTCTGTCAATTGTATACTCATTATTCCCACTATGAAAACGAAGTCATATAGACAACGTTCTTTTGCATACCGGGCCCAGCAACGTGGAATGAATTGCCCACTGAACTTAGACACAAAGACAGTGATCCCATTCAAGAGTGCACTTAAAGCTCACTTATTTCGACTGCAATAACAAACTTAAAGACCTAATAATGTTCCATACCTTAAATATTTTCTGCATGTTTTTATGTGGTTTTTTTTATATATGATTTGTTTATGTTATTGGTGTTGTCTAATGTTGTAAAGTGCTTAGAGCTTCTAAAGATTAAGTGCTGTACAAAGTTCTCATTATTATTATTATTATTATTATTATAGAATTTTTGGAAAATAAGCTTCTAGAAAAGTGTTAATAATCGACACAGATGTATAAAAAGGAGTATTCAGTTTCTTGTGAATAAAAGCTAGAAAGGACACAGTTGCATGTATTGGACATCACATACCAATTTGAGTATGTCTCGTGCGGGAGATATGATTGCCATCGTCATGTGAAATGGAAAAGAATTTCCAAGCATTATGTCAAGTTGAGAGATAGCAACAAGTCATTGAGCTGCATAGGGTATGGAACTAGAGTTTGTGCAACTGTACGAGTGGTAAATAAAGTCTACACGTACATTACAAACCTTTCAGTTGAACATAATGTTTATCGTCGATGCGTCAAACTTTTAAGTACGTTTTCCAGCTTTACAATAGCAGTTATTGATATTTTGTTACACCTTACTGAAAACTGGTAAATCTTATGGAAAAAAAATCAACTGCCTTACTGAGACAGACTCGTCAGGGTTGGCAGGTCTGAGTTGTGTTCAGTACATGGGGAAGAAAAGCCTGAAACCTAACAATAGTTCGGAAATGTCTGCAAAGCCCTCAGGTGCATGCACATCAGGGTTGAGAACTAACTTTTTTATTAACTAGTCAAGCGGACTAACAGGAAAAAATACATACTAGTCCGCAGCAAAATCCATTAGTCCTCAAAATACATGTATGTAACACAACAATAAAGATTCATATTATACACATTATAAATTATATTGATTTGCCATCAGTTTGTCCCAAATCAGAATCTTCTCCATCCAATTCTGAATAGTCCTCCATATACAGTGGTCTTTGTCTCGGTCCACAAGAGTTCCATAAATATATAGCTGGCAGTGGATCATAATCAGCAATGTCTTCACTTAAGAAGTGAATAGTTAACAGGTCATTTAATACACTGCTGCGCACTCAGCATCTCCAATCAGATTTCATCATTTTCAATTCACTGAATCCCCGCTCTGCATCTGCAGACGAGGCTGGAAGGGTCAACACAATATCCACCAGTGCAAGAATGTTAGTGTGACCTTCTTGAAATCTCTTGTTAACATCACACCATTGTAAGTTCTCTACCTGACATTCACAGGCATAAATTAAGCTTTTCAAGAGTTGCCACTCCTCTTCAGCCTTGTCTGGATAGAAGCCTGCCATTGTCATGACTGGGGAAAAATGTTCCAGCAGAGTAGTAACATCCTCATCACCAAATCCAATATGATTTGAGTATCTTGGCCATGAATTAAAATCCGCAAAATGTGTGGCTTTCAATATATCACACTGCTGTTTTGTCAAATCGGGCATCCAAGTGTTCTGCTAAACTGTTGATCATGTCTTCTCTAGCATGAAGTGATAACTGCACTAATGTTGGGGAACATTGTTCTTGTAGTACAAAACCATGAAATTCTTTTATAGGTCCATTACCAATATCTTGCAGAAACCTTTTTAACCTAGGTCCGTCTCTTAATTTCAACTGTTCCAAGACACCAATAGTTGCAAGAACTCTCAGGTACACTGTAAATTTATGACATCTGTCAAGAAGTGGGCATAATTAACAAGATGCAGATCTAGCAACATTTTCAGATAGCCAGTTGCTTTCCCAATAGCTTTAGGTCTTCTAGGTGAAGGCTGAACAGTTTTAGTCAATGTCTGGAGGTGGCTGGCTATTGCTGGATATGATTTCCACAAATTGTCCAAAGCCCTCTCCCAATGTGCCAACCATCTAGTTCCACCAACACAAGTTGGGACTATCTTGGTGGTTCCCAGTACCTCACATGCACCTAACAAATCACTTCTATTTAAAGGGCTATTCCAATAAAAAATAGTAAAGTCCTGTTAACAGCTCCTCAACTTTTGCATGGATAGGCATTTTTGCAATGGCAGCTTTGTAGGCCAATTCCAAACGATGAGCATGACAATGTATTCCTACAAGACATTTCTGAGATTCTCTAAATCTAGCAATAACACCATTGTTTTTTCCAGTATTGACAGCAGCTCCATCAGAACCAAATCCTACAAGTTTACTCTTGTAATCTGGCATTGCAACTGATGCAAATGCATCATCAATAGCTCCTAAAATGCCATCAGCATTAGCTCGTGAAAACACTTGTGCCTCTTTGTCATTGAGATATGTTTGACCAACATCAGTTCCCTTTTTGGCATCCAGTTGGACCATCCACATATAATCGCTAAACGGCCTTCTCATTTTTACTAAGGCATGTACATTCCTAAACAAAATTGACATTCTTCCAATAACTTTATCGTTTAGCATCATGACGATTTTACTTGCAGATGACTGTCCTTTTGGTTTCGATAACTCTCAACTCGTGATCATGCATTTCTGATGGATTTGCGATTTGGTTTCATGATATACTATTGTTTCCAACCATAAATTGAAACATCCAACTACAAATGAGCTTTTTATTCATCCTCCGTTTTTGAATGCTCTCTGCAGATGCTGCAAAACATGTTATTTACTTCAGGGTTAAAGTTAAGCCACTGCCGACCGCATTTCCACTTCTCTAGAAAAGTTTGGTTCCTACTTTCTTTATCATACTGTTTGTCGCGTTCCCTTTTGTCCTCATTATTGTCAGTCTTCAGCCTTTTTGGCTGGATTTTCCACACCTTGTACAAATCGCCACGTTGTTCTCTTTGCTTTCTTTGTTTAACTATGATCCTGGTCAGTGCGACAATAACGCTTTGCACACCATTTGTAATGCTTAATATAAAGCGCCTAGGTGATCTGGATTTACATACGGAAGTTACAACAAATTCAATAACTAAAAATAGCAAGTTATTTGCCCGCATTTCTGTTATGAAATTCATTAAAAATATCAGGAAAGTAAACTTTATAATAATTACATGCATTCATTTTTTATTGGTCAGGCGGTCTTGTACTGGAAAATATTTATTAGTCTGTGAGGAAAACTATTAGTCGCGGACTAACGGAAGTACGTTAGTTTCGAACCCCGCACATTATTTGGTTTGTGACGGAGTAAAATGAATGAAAATATGCTTTTGTTTGTAATGATATATACCAGGTCTTCTTTTGATCCAATTTGTTCGAGATGACACTGCTTAAAATTGTCCACGAACGTGCATACCTATTGTGGTGTTTCAGACTTGTAAACCATAGTCTAGTTATTGTTATGCAGGAGTTTGTGGACCAGCACAAAAACCACTCGCAAATACACAGCTACTCTTATGTTGCTTGTTTAGGCTTGAATTAACAGTAACACAAGAAAAAGTGAAAACAGCAAGTTTTGAAAAATTTAACAAATTATTTATTTCACTGGATAAATGCTGTAAAAATGAAAAATTAAGAACTTATGGTTTCAAGAATCAAATCAAAAAATAATTCATGAATAAAATTTTAGAACTCCTAATATTAAAATGTTCTAATGAATTCAAGTTCGAGTCCCAACGAAAGAATTCAAGATGGAAGGCAGTGGCGTATCCTGTTCAGTGTTGTCTACAGTTCTTTTTAGAAACACAAGAAATAATCCTCCGGTTTTGGAAATGCAAATAAATTTTTTAAGATATGTCTTTGTTCAAGATTTCTGTATGAGCACTCAAAATATTTCCAGAGAGACGAATTAATCCTTTTAGAATCCAAATATTTTGAATAAACATTAAAATGTAATTCCCAAAATGACACAACAAAAGAAACACCTTTACGTCTCAGTGTTTAGAAGCCCAACTGAGATTATTTCTCTAAAATGACGGTTTAAAACTTGAAATAGATGCTTGTATAAGGGTCACGTGATCATGTTTACCTATCCAAAAAATCACGTAGCCCCTGTATATCCTTGATAAGAACCAATCATTTTACTCCAAGAATAAAAATTGTTTACTTCACTAAAAGCTATTTATAAGTCGAGGGTCATGTATCTACAGCCTCGATCTCAAACTTATTATTCCCACAATAAAAATAACTTTTCACTTGTCTGTTACTAATTTTGAATTAAGGTCGTGAACCAGGTCATCTTTATGTTTACATAAGTGAACAATCAAGGTCAAACTATTTGTCTGGTAAAAGTACGAGTTCCTAGTAAACTGGACTACATTATTTTGACACACGAAATAAAAAGATTTTAATGTTTACAAACAGTTAAATCAAATATACGTAAGTTACTTACATAAATAAAAATGGTTGTTCATCTATTACAGACAAAAACCTGAAAATGTCACTGAGTAACATTTTAATTCACAAATTGACCTTTTACTTTAAGAAACTACTTTTGAGTTGTCATTTTTCAAGCATGGTAATTTTGATTTGAGTTAGTGATGTCTGCATTAGGTCAGCACAAGACCCGAACATCCTGTCAATCTTTTACTTGTTTCCTTGTGTCTTTAGAATGATTTGTACAAAGAGGAAACACAAGACAAAGAAAGAAGAGTAAAGGTATTTATGACATTATGAACAGAGATTGAAGAATCATTTCCATGTTAGGTACAGCAATGGGTGGGGAAGTTAGTAATTTCTCATTTTCAAATGCTTTGGGACAAGAGAAGAAAAGAAGAAGAAAAAATTCCCCTTCCCAAGATATACGGTAATTATGGTATACATATACATATACACAGAAATTGGCTCAGATGAGTAGGCAAAAGTTTGCCTTTTTTGCATTACATGTTACAAGACTAATGCCATTACCTGTTTCAGAAATTTGTAGGCTAGAAATGGGACATTCATAATACAGTGTTGTCAACAATGCCAGTGCACAGGCAACACAAATTTCTATGCACTGGCAGTGATAAAATTGAAGGAAACAGGAGCCATAGAGAGGCTTAATGATTGATTTTTGTTTTATTTATGTCTCAACAATGATGCTACTGGTGTTCATTACATGGAATATCTATCCAGATTTTTACCCCTACTTGGGGTAACAATGAATTCCTTAAGGTATGTCTGTAAAAGCAATGTTTGACAACCATTCATTGCCATTTAAAAAAAGTTTCATTTTTCAGAAATTATTGTTGGAGCTTCGGGTTTTTCAGAAATAATTTCTAGAGCTTTTCCAGTCTGGATAGGCTACCTAGATTCCAACAACTGAATCATCCATTTAGCTTAATGAGGTGATTGTGCATCTGGTTGTCTGGGCATGTGCACATTCTTGATGCCATATTTCTTATCTTGATCAGATATTGTATCAAAATTTATATTGTCAAGATTGCAGCAGGGTATGTTACAAGATGGCAGTATATACCAAAATTTCTAAATGTGTACATGGTTTACAATAATTTAAATGATCAGACATGATTTTTCTCGATCTAGTTCTTTTTTTATCATCTCTGATCCGTTTTTCTTTTTTTTAACTGTCTGTTCGGTCCCATTCCACAACAAACATTGTAACGTGTTCATTCCATATATCAGCCCATGTCTCTTAAAAGAGTATTCTGATTGGTCAAAAGTTTAAATTCATCCAATGAATCTTCGTGTAATGGAAACTGATGGCAATGGAAAGAAGCATTGCTTGCAAAAAATGGCATCCTGCGTTGTTGAGAGACACCATGACATGAAATGTTTAGATAAAGGTTTAAAAAAACATTTGGGAATGGCTGGAGCGAAAAGTCTGCGGTATTTAATTGGTCAGAAGCTCAGAAGGCATCTGGAAAAGTGCAGTTAATTACTATAAGAAGAAAGATTTCTTGCATGAGAGAACAGATGTAGCTCTGTCAGAATATGCACACTGCATGTCGCCAGTACAAGCAGCTGTTGAAAGAAAAAAAGGCTCTCATTGAGAAAGAAAAGAAACAATTGCATGTTGAGGCAAAAAGGAAGGCTAATGAAATCTTTGCCTAAGCCACGTAAAGAGTCCAACTGGCATATCAACAGGTTGTGTCCATTGGAGAAATAGACAAGTGAATGTATGGGATTATTTGTATATAGACAATGTACTTGGGTGTTTATTTTAGTTTTGTTATGAAAAGAGTGACTTAATTTTGATGTGAATACCGACATGCACATGAAATAACTTAAGCACCAATAGTATTGGAGAACAAATTCATGTGACAATATTGTGAAATTATTCAAGTTGAAATTTTTGGTAAGTTTGTTGGTTTTTCAAATGATTATTTTGTTCTAAATTGTGATCACAAGTTGCACCAAGAACAGTTGTTTATGATTATAATGCATTTTTGGACCTCCGGATCAGGGGGCGCTGCCCCTCGAGACCCAACTGGGGGAGGAAACCCAAACCTCCCTTTCAAATTTTCAGCTTTTTTGTGGAATACCATGTTTGAATGATGCTGTTCTATCTTAATATTAGAAATGTGACCTTTCCCCCTACCTACTAGTTAGACTTACTGAACTGCTAATAGCTATAACAATGTGCCTACCTTAGCACTTTATCTTTGTAACTGTTTGTTTGCTTTGCCTTGTATAATGGCAGGATTTAGTTTGCAACATGTCTGTCTGTTCAATGTATATCAGTTTCAGTAAAATATACCAGGTTTGATTCCAACTGCTATGTGTGTGTACATGATGAAAAATACTGATTGTGCAACCATAATACTACCTAAACATCCACATAGTATGCTTTCGTGGGATTTGCAGGAGTTATCTCGGCATCTCATGTTTTGTAAATGTACTTCACCCAATTCTCAGCAACGTCTGCTTTTTTTAATGATTCCACATTTGGAAAAAAGAATTAACAGAAAAATCCCACTGAACATTAATTGTAAGTAGAGATGTGGAAATATACAATTTAATTTGTACAGATAATGTCTGCTTTATTTGTTGTTTATGAGCAACATTCACATTTTAACAAGGTGATATTACATCTGATCTGCCAGGAGGCCACAATTTTGATCAGGTCTGGTTTATAGCCATGTATTGTCAAGACCTTGAAGGGGTTCAGTTATGAGTAATGACAACACATTAATGAGCTGTCATTATTGGCAGTGTGTGAGAATACACGAAAGGCCATTTTATATAAAATTTTGGTAGCCAATGGTTATTCTGATGTAATCTGAAAACAAACATTTAATTTCATTTGTAATAATTATTTAGTACTGGGTATGTTGGGTCTGTAACGTATTGGTATATGTGTGTACTTGCAGGTACTTTTATAGTCCTGTATTTATATTTTGTTGCATTATTTTCATTTGCCTATATAATGATTCTTTATGCGCCTCCTGGCTACAGTGTATGTTCTGATACGACAACTTGCATAGGTTGCTTTCTGAACTAAGTACTTGATGTCAAAGGAAACTTTTTGGTTCTCATTGTTGATCATACACTAATGTTGTTGTATAGTCTCTTGACAGTACTCAAATGTTGAACATTTTTGTTTCAGAAAATTGTCCTTCAGAATTTCACCCAATAACAGTATTTTATTGCATTCCACATTATAAACTGACAATAATATTGTGTACTATCCCAGAAACACAGGACATCTAATTGATGTGAATGTCTGGTTCAGTTGGATGGCGAAGTTTTATTTAATCAGATCCCCAAATAAGTTTTTATGGAGGACAACAAAGTGGGTTTTACTAGTTGTTGTTTTTTTTTTTTACTTAACCCAAAGGGGGCCACGAGTGGCCGAATAGTCTAAAGCGCTATCCGTTACGGATCACTGCCATCTCTCCTCTGTGTGGGTTGGAGTCTAGGATTCTGCCACTGCAGGTATGTGAGAAAGCTTGCCAGTATCTTCTCGTGGGTCGGTGGTTCTTCCTGGGGTTTTCCAGGGTTTTTCCTCCACCATTAATACTGGCCACCATGCATAGCATATTGTGTGCTGAAAAATGGCATTAAACCCCACAACAAACAAACTTAACCCAAGCCCTGGCTTCACACATTTTATTCTAAGTTCTCATGCACTGCGGTGTGATGGACTGATGTAGTGTCTATAATACAAAGACAAGTGTTTAGTGATAGGCATTTTGGACGAGTCCAGGTAATAACCTCTCACGCATCATTTGTTTGTTTTTGAGGCTATAGAGTATTTTAGCAATACTGGAGGCATTGCTTAAAACAAAACAGAACAGTCGTGAAGTTTTAGTTTTCATAATTTAACGTTGTAGCTTGAAATCTACATATTTTCAAGGTTAATTATCTGACCATAAATGACTAAATGTTTAATCATTATATACTTCAGCAACAATTGTGGCTGTTAAATTCACCTGCTTTTCTCGTAGCTAGTTCTCCAAAACATTTGATATAGATCACAGAATGTGTTACTGTTATATAAATGTAAACTGTAATGAAGGGAGTAAACTAATTTTAATGATGTAATACTTGCCTGTTGTTTTCGCAAAGATTCCATACTACCCACCATGCTGATATCCTATATTTTCACCCATGCAACAGAATCTTGTTTCTTTGCTAACCTTTTCTTATCTCAGCCTGGTCATCTTGAACATGGTGTCCACACACTAGGAACTACTTTATCATGGTGTGCAACCATTGTTGCTCGCTGCTTGGCTCATGGACTTTAACAGAAAGAGAGTAATGTAATATAACATTCTGAGCACATGACCATTGCAGAATTCCAGTTCACGATCATTCATAAGTTACAAATATAGACTAGTTAAAGTGAGTGCTTTATATAAATAATTTTTCAGTATATTTTGTGTCTGTAGTCTGGTTCAAATTCATATGGATTTTGCGCCTTCTCACAAGAATTTTGATCAGCTGCAGAAACAGGTTAGTGGTAAAAATGTATCTTACAGATAAATATGAAGAAATAATGGTGAATGTTGAATATATGTCGGTTTTTATGTGCTAAACTATAACTTTTATTAAAACAATTGGGTGAGAAAAATATTCTTCGTTGGGGCTTGCACTGAGACAAGGCAATCCCAGTCATAGGGTTACATTATACAAGGTTATTAGTCTCATTCCATGTCAGAGGAGAAAAATATTCTGTTGGCAGTGATTAAGAACTGAGACTGAGGTCATGCTCTTTTCTGTTTTGTACCTCCAATTACCAAGTAGAGAATGGAACAGTTAGCTTAGATTGTGGAAAGGGTAAGAAGTGCAACAGTAGCAGGCCAGTAAAAACACATTTGACTAGCTACCATACTATTGAAATTATGAAAATTAATGGTTTAATTGGACAACTTTTGCAACTCGTTCTCCTTAGAGACTAGTGCTTGAAAATTTTGTTTTTGAACTTTTTTTTTTCTTTCAAAGTTAAACTTTGGGATAGTGCTTCTATTATTGTTATTGTTGCAGGGACCCAGAGGAGAGCGTGTAGATCCATACAAAGACAAGAAAGTCTTCATTGGTGGTCTTCCCGGAAATGTAGATGAAGACTACCTGAAGGAGTTTTTCAGCAGATACGGAAAGGTAATTTAATGAGCATCATGTACAGGGAATGCCCAGTCTAGTGTATGAAGGAGAAGAACCACTCTGTATTGAAGACAAAATACTGGTTGCCAGGACCAGAAGAAGAAAAAAATTGGGATTATAAATTGAGAACTTCATCATCAGGTTTTATTGATGGGTAATGCTTGCAGCTGAAGCATGCGGCGTTCTCTCCAGCTTTCTGAGAAACGAGTAGATTTTTTGGGACCCAACTCGCTCTATGGGGCTGTGCCTATAATTGTATTATTTACTTGAACCTGCTACTTAATTATTATTTCACCAAAGTTGTGAACATAATACCTAAAGTTCCTAATTACTGCAGTAAATTCATAGTAAAGTCGGTCTGAATTGTACCCTGCCACTAGTCTTTAAAAGTATTTAACTGGCACATTTAAAATCTAGCCAAGGATATTATAATATCTTTAAACCTTACAAATTTCAAACAAAACCAAACTTTATTCTGTTGGTGCAATTTTATTATAATTTGGAAAAATGAAGTCATCAGAAGCAGGTTCAGTGTTGAAGAAATGCTAATTTTAAAAAAGTAGATGGATCAGCCTAATGATTATTGCATGGTTGTGATGTGGGTGCTCGTGCAGGTAAAACTAATAGTTGATAATTGATCAATACTATGCTTATATTCTGTACAAAATATGCAAGTTGCCAACTTGACTTTATTGTGGGGGGGGGGGGTTACATGCCACACATTCCAAGATAATGCCATCTGAATGGAAAGACATTGCTTCATAATTATGTATCATTTGACTACATTTAAGAGCAAGTAAAATGTGCATTATCATATGTGCCGACCATTATGCTTTTAGCTTAATCATTGCGCTTTTTTCCACTAAATTATGCCTTATGTGTAAACATATTCGGATTACACTTTCTTGGTATGTCCCCCTCCCAAAAAAAATTAATGTTTTATTTTTGTTAACATCCCATTAATCTTTCAGACCATATTCTAGAAAAGAATGCTTCTATGTAACTATGACATAAGAGTATGCTTGTCCGTCCTTGCATGCACTTTCCTAACAGTATTATGTTATAGCAGCTGTATGGCTTAGTTAGGAGATAACAGACAGGTTTTCTCATTTTTAATCTTTGCCTGCAGATTCTTTGTTCTAATTCATATCTGGTACAGAACCAGTCTGTAAGTATTTGGCGCTAAAAGTCAAGTCAGATGCAAGTGTTAGAGCAAAAACGTTTTTCAGATAATTTCACAGGTGGATTAGAAAAGGACTAAAAACCAATTCAACAGCCATTTTATAATATTAATGATGTGGTTATAAAAAAATTGGCATTTATTTTCATGTAATCAGAATACTTAAATTTTAAATGCTGTTTAATTGTGCAGTTTACCAAAGAAATAAGCCATTTTTATTCATACTGATATATTTTGGAATGTGTTGCAAATAAGTAATGAAATATGTCTCTATTCTGCTTGCATTCCATTTTCATGATTCAGAGAATTTGTTCTCTCTAGTGTCATTGCTTTATTTAACTTTTACCATTTATAGCAGTTGGTATCTTTGTAACTTTGTATACGGTATAGATGTATCTACATTTGTTTTTACCTCATTGAGCATCTATATCACAGACATGCAACTTGTACATTAGGTTGCTCCATCATTGTTTTTTAGCATAGCACTCACTGTTTGGGGTTTTTTCTTCTTATTTTTCCAAAACATTTGTGCTGACAAGATGTTTGGATTGAAATTTGTAAGGTTTAAAGGTTTTTTTTAAAAACTTTCATTTTGCCAGGTAAATACTTTCAAGGCGGGGTACAATTCATGATGGACCTGAGACAGATGATTGTAGTTTCTGTTGATTCTGAATTAATGATCAGTTATTATCATATTTTCTTTCTGAATACAAGAATTTCTAGATAAAGGACTCCATCTTGGGTATTTTCTTTTAAGTTGTCACATACATAAAGTTTTAGACTAAATTAAATCTTTTATTTCTTGATATAGTCATGGTGATTATTCCATTTTCTTAAGTGTTCTTTACATTTGGTAGGCCTGTCACACGTCCCCCATACTTGTATCAAGTAGAATGTCCCCATTGTCTTCATTAGTAATGCCAGTTCAGTCATTCACACCCCCAATCCCCAACACTTGTATCAGGTAAAATGGCCCCCATTGTTATTATTAGTAATGTCAGTTCAATTCCCAATACTTGTATCAAGTAAAATGACCCCATTGTCATCATTAGTTCAGTCATTCTGCATTGGATCGTCAGTTATTGTCTCAATTTTTAAATCTACTGGTCAGAAGAGACCAGGACACTAACTGGACACTGCAAGATGTCCCCCATCTCCTTAAGACAAGTTATTCACAAGATTTTCAAGGCTGCTATAGTGGATGTCGGATCTGTTGTCTATCACCCACATGTTTGTTAATGCTGCACCTCCTGAAGTACTTGAAGGATTACCATGAAACTTAGCATGCATATTCATCGCATGGTCTAGTTGGTTTGAAACGAAAAAGGTGCTGCTTGGATTTCAAGTATTTCTGCCAGTGAAGATCTTGCAGATCTTTTGTTTACTATTTCTCTTCAATTTATGGTCATAGCAAACTGAAAGGGGTCTGGATATGTCTGGAACACCTGAATGAAAATTGTGCTGATCTGATGTCTCATATGGCTGCCACAGTCTATTTTGTGCAACTCCTTCCTAATCAATGGCCATATCAACATTGGATTTTCACCAAAACTTGTTTTGCTTTATGGTTGGTCCTATATGACTGGTGCTGATCTGACACCCACTATTTCCTCAATAGCAGCCTTGAAAATCTTGTCAATACTTGCCTTATGGAGATGGGGACATCTTGCAGTGTCTAGTTAACTCGCAGTAAAACTGATGAGGTGACATGCAATCATGAAAAACTGCGATGGCTACTTGTTCTGCATGGGTGGTTATTATTCAGGTTACTCTGATTGATGTCTAGATGATGCTAAATGAAAATGGTCCAATATGTCATCCAATATGGCCACCTCCGCAGCGAATGTGAAAATCTTGGTTTTAAAAAAAAATGTAT
Organism: Sinohyriopsis cumingii; assembly: GCA_028554795.2. Lineage (NCBI taxonomy): Eukaryota > Metazoa > Mollusca > Bivalvia > Unionida > Unionidae > Sinohyriopsis > Sinohyriopsis cumingii. Next base: position 77,744,910 of record CM068827.1, on the reverse strand, counting down.
GCTGATTTCAACACTTTAGGAAAAAGAATAGCCTTGAAAGTATGTGATATCTTTCCAGAAGAATGTCATTCCCTTCGAGGGAATCTTTTTACCTCTTTTCTGCACTTTTACTCTAATGATCTTCAAGATGTAACCATAAAACTTGGTTACTTTCAATGTCTGTCCTTTATGTTTACAGCTGTTTTCAAGGCTATAGATGGATTTTATCATTTTGAACTTTTATGACCTTGCCATGGAAAGTGGGAGACAGAAATTCACAAAATTTGCTTATCATCATCACTATTACATTATTGTTATTATTATTATCATTATTATTATTATTTTTATTATTATTATTATTATTATTTCTCAGGTTATAGATGTGACCATCATGTTTGACCCACAGAAGCAGAGGTCACGGGGTAAGTCTGGATAATTTCACCTAGTCTGGACTGCCGTATCAATATCTGTATATATTCATGTATAATAAACAGCCAACAGTGCAGATCCAGACCTGGAAATTGTACAGCTTCTCAGACTGAGTTTGACCTAGAGATTTTGTGTCAGCTAATCAGAAAGAACTTTACATTTGTAATGTTGCATTGGATTGGCTGAAAATGAAAACTCTTTCTCAGACTTGGGCTTATGGTTCTTTATGATCTACCAGACCAGCTGATATGTTGGTACATTATAAATAGGCAGATCCAGGTCTGTGCTGTTTACAGCTGGGTGAACATGTATACATGGAAAATATACAGCAGTTGCATATGTCAACAATGGGACATGCTAATTAGTAGAGACTTTATATTTTACACAGTTGAGAAGATAACTATGATGGACATGTTTCTTCCTTTCCTAAAGGTAGGGAGAGGAGTGTGGAGATAGTTCTAGTGCTTTTTATTGTACAGTTTTAGTGCAAATTTTTCATCGTTAGAAAAAGTGTCTTCCTGTTGGTTATTGTTGCACAAATGCCATGGGTAAACATCATATTGATTCAGTACAGGTGTCAGTAAAAAGTACATTAATTTCACTTTATTTTTATTTTAAAAAATCTTTTCCTATTTCGTCAGTTGATTAAAAACTTATTTTTACTGTTGCTTATACTGTTTAATTTCCACCCTTTTCTTTAGCTATAGCAATTCTATAATATTGACCTTACTTAGAATTGGCAATGTTTGCTCAGTCTGTTTCTTTGTGAACAGTTAACTTTAATGGGTTACAGTCAGATTCGGCCAATGTGGGTATGTGAGAAAGCTTGCCAGTAGCTTCTCGTGGGTCAGTGGTTCTTTCCGGGGTTTTCCCATGTTCTTCCTCTACCATTAATACTGGCCGCCATGTATAGCCCATTGTGTGCTGAAAAATGGCATTAAACCCTACAACAACAACAACAACAATTAATGGGTTACAGAAAAAAAATGAATTTTAAAAAGTGAAAATTAGTACCAAAAAATAGCATCAGTTTTCTCTCTATCAAGAGCCTTTAGCAGATTTGTGCAAGTCATCATAGAAGGACAGTGGTAATATAATATTTGAGCTGAGCAAAAAATGTGCCTGCTAGTATGTTCAAAGATAAATCAGTTTTCTTAAAGTTTTTAGTTTAGTTACCTGTTACGAGAGGCATGTCCCCCATTGTTGACTTATGTCACGCATGTAATCTCGATCTTGGTGATTTCTACACATTGAAATGTATGTACTGAGTACTTTGAAAATGTACCTTTATGTCCAAGGAATCACATAACTAAAGTTTGATAGATACATATAATACATTTTAAAACCTAAATGATTTGGTGTAATTTTTTAATACCCCACCAGTTGTAGTTGTGATGTATTTATTACCATATGGGCGCACAAGTGGGCATCCATTTTGGTTTCCAGATGATAATTTCAGAGTTTTAGTAATCAAATGCCAGTGCAGCTTGGTACTTGTGTTCCTTGTAGCCTAAAGAAAATCACTTTTGATTTAGGAATACTGTTTCGATAAATTTGCCCCTTGCATTAATTTTTGGGATGATAACTTGTAGACATCAGAATAAAATGAAAGGTATTACATTCATTCCTTTTTACCCCTGGAAAAAAAACATGGGTCATGGAAGGGGTTTTCAGTTTCAAGATTGCAGTGACAAAGTTGGCCGGTGCATTATGTTTGCAAACAATAAGTTAAGCACTTCACGTGACCCTTTTTGCTCAAAAGACCCCTGTGGTGGGGTGTACATTTATGATGAAGGTCAGTGTTAATAAAATGTGTATTATGATTTTCATACCTAAGAATCCCCCCATTGAGTTAGATTTGGTTGATGTTCGAGATCATTGTTGATGAAAATAGATGTAATCCTTCCATTTAATTTCTGAAAAGTAACCTAACTGCTCGATAACCAGTTTCAAGGGTGCATGTTTCCCTTTCCCAATCGCCTACCGGCCCAGGGATGTAATATAGGCCAATATGATTATCCTGCTTGTGTTAAAAGGCAATTAGTGTAAACAGGAAGAGCCATGGTGGCTTATTGGTTGGTATGCGAGTCATGACCAAAAAGTGGGGGTTCAACTACTACAGTTTGATCAACCTGGGCTGAATACTGTGGTGTGTCTTCGGACAAGAGACAGCTCCCGTGATTGCCTCGGCACTAAATAACCAATTTTATATTGCTGTGCCATAAAATGGCAAATTGAAACTGAATCAAACCTTTGCCCTCCCCCCCCCACCCCCACCCTCAACATTGCAATTTGATTTTTGGCCAGAAACAAGTGCTAGATGGAAAAGATTAATTTTGGAGTACTATTGGAATCATATTTGTCTTACATTCATAGTGCAGAAAATGCATTTAATTAAATAAAACATTGGTGGGGTATTATGTGCTATTTGTACTTTTGATAGATATTTTGTATTATATATATGGAAATAGTCCATTTTGAGGAAAGAATAAAGATAACATTAAATTACTTCAGCGCTGTTCCATGAAGATATGAAAAGAGATGGAGCGACTTAACCATATCAAAGAATGTGTTTTTAGGTTATTACTATAAACTGGGTTTACCTTTTTAATTGGGAATACCAATTTTCCTGAATGTCATGTTTACAGCTGAACATTTAAAGACTTGATGAGCCATTATTCTTCTTCAGAACCATTATTCTTCTTCAGAACCATTAGGACCACTTCCTTAATCCAAAATTTATTGACAGTGAAAATATATTTTCTAATTTAGGAAAAGCCTGTAACATTCAAACCCATAAAACTAAATGAATTCAGTGTTTTGCATCAATCTCTTAGGGACATTGATTATTTGTGCATTTTAATGTTGCTTGTAAAGAGAATAGATCAAATCAGAATCATTTTTCTCTTTATGGTCGCTTGGCAAGCACCGAATATAAAGTTAAGTATTTCTTATCTTATGCAGTGTATACATTTTTGGACATGCCAGTGTACCCTAGCACAATATTTGGTTATAATAACACCACTACTAATGCTCCACCCCTTTTTGGCTAAATTTAAATGGAATAGCCCTGAATGAAATTTTGTTGATGCTGTGCTTTAGATCGGTAAATCTGTATGCAAATTATTATTTAGGGATAAATTAAGATAGATTTTTGTTCATTCATACCATTGAAAATAGTGTGCCTTGCAGAATGGAAGATTGTCAGGATGCTATTGGTCACTTCCTTGTCTGAACTTATATACATGATAATGCTTTTTTACAATTTTATTCCTCTGACCTTCTGATGAAAGATTCATTTGCAACAATGCAGTGTATCTTAAAATTGGGGGAGGGGGGTAAATTTTGTATCCTACTTAATGTCTCTCCTGTATGCAAAATACATGTAAGAGTCGCGTTGTAATGATCATGCCTTTACATGTATGTTTTGTTGTTTATCTGGGTACTAACTGCTGCCAGTAAAACAGGTCACCATGACCTTTTCACTCTTTGGCAACTAATTTAGATTTCAGGTGCATACAACATGTGGGCAGGACAGACTTGGCATTTCAATGATTTGTTTAAAAATTGCACATGATTCCTTTGCTCATGTCTTATTGAAATTTAAAAATTCTTTATTTGTCAACATTTTACAATTCTACCTCCGAGTATAGTTCAATTTACGACCTTTGCTGCCTGATAGAAAATAAAATAAACAATTGTAAAATAGACCAAGAAGAACAGCAATTGGTCTGAATGGTGTAGGTTTTGGACGTGAATGTCTTTTATTATGCTAGATACATTTTTAATCTTGATTACATATTCTTAGCTCAGATGGAGAGAATTCAGTATAGCGATGACTAGTGAAATCTGATAGAAACTCACTGAAATTCAGTGAACGCTGTTCAGACATAGGATGAAATTCATTTTACATGAAGTAGTGCATCAAATAGTGGCATTAGTTATAAATGGGTCATTGTGTATGTCTTATCTTCTGAGACTCCTTAGGAGACTGGCCGCAAGACTGTTGTTTCTAGTTTTATGATATGAAACATTGGTGTCTGCAAGAGCACAAGATTTAACAAGTGGCATATTTAAAGAATAAGGTTTAGACATCGTTACATTATTACAATTGTCAGATAAATACCAAACTTGTAACAAATATATCAGAATGACAAATTTATATTTTTCACTGCATTACTTCTAATCATGTTTTCTTTTTATTCAGCAGTTTATGAAAACAAGACTGATGAAAGTTTTTGTTAAGAATTTTATGTGTGTATGTCAGGTTTTTAATGATGTGATAGGGTTCTATTTGTAGGCATAATGATAAACTGTCCGTATTGGTGTTTAACGAGTAACCAGGTTGATTTTTTAAAAATTGTCTCTAATGCATGTATGCGATGTTTTATTTGCATTTTTCAACCTTTAAATCATTTAATTACAACACATTTCTAATACTGTTGTTTGTTGTTGGCTTTATATATTAATGTTTAAATGACACTTTAAATATGAACTGTGATACCCATTGCTTTCTTAAGTCGGATTTGCACTGCAAATTCCAAAAATAAAGTAAGTTTAGCTGATTTAAACCGAAGCTCTTTATTATTGATCTACTGAAATTATCATAAAGCAAAAGATGGTAAATAAAAATTGCAAACTTTCCATTTGTCTAAATCTGATGTTAAATTTGTACAAGGCATTTGTTCCAACAAAACTTGTTTACTCCTAGTATGCATTTTGTTGATTGTTTTAGATTTTGCCGTAAAAGATAAAAGCCTTCCAGGCGATGTAAAATCTCTTACATTATTTCATTAAAAATTAAATCAAAACACAACCTTTGAAGAAAAAAAGTAAGGTTGTAATTGACATAATGGAAGGCTGTCTAATAAATTTTAGTCTTTACACACTAAACAGTAGTTAACAGTTTTCATCACTACATATATTTTTTATAACAAAACCTTTAGATCCCTACTTTGAGAATAGTTTTAAATGGTGTTTCAAAAAAGTAACATACATACAAAGTTATGTCCTGGTTTGTAAATATGAAATGATGATACAATTGTCCTTTTGGATGAATGCTTCAGTGACCTTTTTTCTGGGGATAAATTACCCTGAAATATGCTGTTGTACAGAAGTGACTACCTGAGTATATTTGTATTCAACCAGTAGTAAATTTCAAGTAATGTGACTTGGATGGGATTAAATATTATATACTTCCAACAAGAGCCAAAAATGGGTTTTAGATGGGCAGAATGTGGAATACTTACAAACATTAGGCCAGGCAAGTTTTTAATTGCATAATATTTCAACTTTCATCAGTCTAGTATCATCTGTTTTTTATATGTTTTGTTAGCCAATTAGCACTTCAGTTGTATTGTACATTAAAATAAGGAGTCAATATATATGATATTGGTTTAGATTTTTATCATAGATAAATTTTATAGTAAGCTTTCCTTAATGCCTGTCTATAATAAATGATGATAAGTTCTCTACTATACATTACCAGAGGTTGTCTATTAATATAGTTATAGTTTAGCCCCCTAATTGTTTGTCTCTTGAAATAGTATTTAACTTCAGATTATGTTAATATTTACGAGTCATACTTGTGAAAATAATTATTCATAGATTCATACATTTGATGGTTTTTTTTAATTATAATATGTTGTTGTTGCTGTTAATTGTAACTAGTTGATATCCAGTGATTTCTTTACATTCCTTTAATTGCATTCTTCCTTATGATGTGGAATCACATGACATAGAGTTTATATAATGATCTCATTGCTTTATAACATCTCTGTTGATACTTAGATTTTTATATTTGGAGTTTTATAGTTGTATTGAAATACATATGAAAAGACGGTACTAGATTGTCTGTACATAAAGCTCATTGTCAATAGTGCAGTTTACTTGTTCTTAATTAGATTATGTCCGTATCACTTTGTGCTAGCATCATTGCATATATAGAGCTTATTATTAGTAGATAAGTGAAATAAATTATGCAGATTTACACACATAAAATAGCACAAGAATTTCAGGAGATTCAGGGCACAATACAAGGAGGAAGATTTTGCTGAAGAGCTTCTTGGCTGACATAGTGATTTTTGAAATTCATTTGTTTTTATGATATATATTTATTCTATGTAGATGCTATTTTTCTGTACTTGATTAATTAGGCTTTGGGTTTTTGACATTCGAGAGTGACGAAAGCATAGAGCAGTTGTGTGGCGAACACTATGTCGAAGTTAATGGCAAGAAGGTTAACTACCACCTTAATACTACATTCTTTGTTTGATGCAGCCACCTCATTGTCAGAAATCAGCCCTCTCTATGAATTTATGTACAAATTTGGTCAACATTTAAAAGCATACATATTTGAAGTACACCATGCCTGTCATCATTCTAAATTACAGTTCAAAATGCAGTTTTTATATATATATTTTCATGGGTACCAGAGAAAGCTTGTTTCTTTTGGGTTGGTGGTTCTTTCCAGGGGTTTTACAGGGTGTGTCCTCTTCCAGTTATACTGGCTGCCAACAACATATATTTATTTTAGATTAATGTATTTTTTTAACTGAACAGAACTACCCTTTTAATTGAAAGACGTGATCTTTTTCCCATTTTTTTCACCCCATAAATTGTAGCAGACCAATTAATTACGTGCTCATCTGGTGCCAAAAGGATGGCATTAATTGTAATCTGGCTACCAGTCATTATTGAAAATTGCAAGTTTGTCTTGATAGATAATAAATCGTTTGTTGACTTGTTTTGAACTGGTCTGTTTACTTGTGCATTTTATATACCGTATATACTTGCTTATAAGACGAGTACAGCTGCAAGATGCACAGACCCAGATATGTCATTGCATCTTATGCCAGCAGATCTGAGTCTGTGCAGTTTGTTAGGAGTAATTAGTAGAATAAACACGATAGACCCTGTTCTGCAGGCACATTATGGTATGGCAGATCAGGATCTTTGTTTGCAGTTGGACTCAACTTGAAAGCGAGTCCATACATTAGATCTTGTCATGCTCCCCATCACTTAGTGAATGGACGACACAAGTAATTGTGACAGTACATAATGCATATACCACATAAATAAGAGAGAGCTGGTTTCTGAGAGATGCAACTTGACAGCTCAATTTGGGCTTGAATTATTATATTATGCTGTTTGGTAAAAGAGAAGAACAATACCTAGTTGAATCGTATCAGAGTTAAAAATTTTATTCTCAATTTGCCTTTTTCCAATAAAGATAATTGTGTCGACAATCATATATTCTGAAAGTTGCATGCACATGTTTTTTAGTAGATAATTTGCTGATCATTAAGTCTTGGTGCTGAAAAATTGGAAATATCATCCTAGCTGTGATTTGTTTTTGTTTTTTTAATATATTATAGATTATAACATTTTAAAAATTTCAGTCTGTAAAAATTTTAATTTATATTGTTAAAGATACCAGTATTTAATTTTTGAAAACCCTGCTGGTTTCAAAAGCGCTTATTTTTGTGTTGCCTAATATTACATCATTTCAGGCCCATCCCATCCCCCACCCCCCATCCTAGTTCATTTTAGTCTGAACTGTTAAATCTTATTTTCCATCCTTAATGCAAGAAAATTACTTTTATGGCACCCATACAACAAAAGTCAAGATTAAATAATGTTAAACTTTATTTTAAACTGCTGGCATGCAAAAAGATGCACTTCTTACCAGATAATCAAAAGACTATCGATTTCATAGGCTGTCAGAAATTTCTGATTTTGTTAGCTTGAGCACCAATTGAGAAAACATGGTTGATTAATATAGTGGATAGAAAATGCTAAGAAAACATGAAAATGAAATCCTCATTCAGACTGCTGCTGCATTTATTTCTGTACTTGCATACAAGGAGTAAATCATTTATGTGAGGATGAAGAATTCTAATCTTTTTACAGAAGGTTCTTGGCAGAACAGCTTACAGTATTTGTTTGAATTATCTTAAAAAGAAATGGGTGAGGGTATTTATGACTCGCATTTTCTTTTTTTAAAAATGATTCCACCATTTTTACCTGGTAGGGCACATGAACTACACTTTTTCCTTTCCTGGAATGAACAATGTTCTGGGGGGGGGGGATCGTGTTGCATACATTGTTTTGAAACTTCATACAGGGTGCATTTGTTCATTCATTCGCTGTAACTGATGTTATTATTCAGCAATATCCAAGGTGGTTTGAATGACCTACTTTTTACATTTCTGCAAGAATTTCAATAAAATCTGCGAGATAATTTGATGTGGAACAAGAAGTTACATAAACACCCTGAGAGTTGTCTTGTCTTGAACATCATTGCTTGCTTCAAATAAAGTACATTACTAAGACTTACTTTCCTCCAGTTATCAGGTTAGATTTTTGTATTGTGGATCTTTCATTTAGATGAGGTTTAGCCTAGCATAACATACATTCAATAACCTTAACACCATATGTATGGTCAACTCCCACATTTTTCAAAAGTGTTTGAAAGACTGCTGTCCTATTGCTTTGATTTATTTACTTGACAGCAAGGAACTATCTAATGGGAGTGGGGGAGTTTAGCTTGTTGGCACATCTAGATATTATTGATATTTCCAATTGTTCAGTCAAATCTTTTGATAGAAGTACATGTAGCTGTCTTATAAAAATGATGAGCATGATTTTCTCAATTGTTATCTGGTAATTCTAAAATCTATTTAATACCTTCCTGGTAGCTGAATTGTATGAATATTAAAGTGCAGTGTATATTCAAGTTTACTTTAGTTACGTTTAATACTTGCGTAGAAGTCTGGTCGAACTGCAAGCGACATAGACCCTGATTGGGTTTTGCATAATGCATAGTAAATGATGCTTGTTCTGCTGATTAGGTCTAACAAACTATAGATCAAGATTTTCTGGCACATTATGCAGTAGCAGATCTGGGTCTATGCAGTTTGCAGTTGAATTGGACTGATACAAGAATATATATTATTGTATGTACATCTGATCTCATATTAAAAAATTTATATCAGTTACATCTGATTTCGTATTATGAAATCTGCATAGTTCGCTGAAATAAGCTTGTGTCGTACCCTTCCGAGATAACTATTGAGAAATATTGTACATACCTCATCTGACTTAAACCATTTAGTGACATGTGGATCCATCATGTTCAGTGTTTCTTGTTTTAACATTTAAATCACAGAAAGTCATTTTTCCTGTCATAGATTTTCCTCACAAGAAACATGTAATGTTCTTTATGCTTTTGTGACATAAAATTAATTCCTTTTATTTATTTGTACTTGCAGAAGTTTTCTAGTATTCTTGGAAACTTTTTGTAATTCATAGAAAATTCTACATGTCACTGAATGGCTTTTTATGAATGTGCACTAGGTTTGGGAACCAAATGATGCATTCGTCGGTCTTGCTTCCATTTACATCCCCAGAAGCTTGTGTTCTTAGCTTGACATCAGTTTTAAGCTTACGGGGAATTATACATCTGTCTTGTTGCAGACTGGTTACCCCCATGTTACATAGATTGCAACCTATGTGTAATTATAAGTATCTTCATGGCAACCTCAAATACTCTTTGTCCTGGTTTGAAGGCTCAGTGTAATCAAATGCTCTTCAAGCAGAGTACAGTAGAACTCTAGGTCTCGCTTATTTCAGGTTACATGTAATAGAATAACACAGGGTTAATACAAATTTTCGTTAATTGGCATTCGACTGGGATGTCACAGCTATGGCCAGTATTCTGCATATTCAGTCAAGATGGTACATGCTATATTTCATTTTACCAATAGACAGTACAAACCCAGTTCCATTATAATTGGGATTTTCTTATCAGTAAGATCTCCTAGTGTGACATCGTGCTCTGTTAACTGTTAGGTTTGCCAAATTACAGCTTTCGTATTACTGACAGTGAAACATGACACATGGAATCTGTCGTTACTAATAACTCTTCCAGAGATGAGATGCAAGGCTTTAATTGATTGGTTAACGAAAATTTATCAACCAGGAATCCCAAAGTTGACCAGAACATGATCCTTAGTCTGTGCCTGTCAGGTTTTAATTATGCCTAACACAGGTCTGTATTGTTATTCAAAGTAAAGAACAAACTTTAGTCCACAATATTTGCATGATAAAATGCATAGTGTTCGAAAAATGCCAAGTACCTCAAATGAATTCCATTACAACTGACCATTGGAGAACGGCATTGCCAAAACTATTTTAAAAGTTCTTAGCTTACTCTGTTGCTTTTGTTTAGAAGTTCCTAAAGTTTTAGATCACAAACAAATCCAAATGTTTTTAAAATAAAATTGCATCATCATTACATAGCTCCCAGCCATTTTTGATTATGCTGAATTCTTTTTTTATTTTTATAGGGTCATTTTTAGGGAAAATTCTGAATATGTTGGCAGAAATTTTAATAAGGATTTTATGGGATAAGATATATAGCCAAAGTTGTTCTACATGGATATTGGTAGATAAAAAGTATTTCATCTCCATTGTCTTAGACTGGTACATATAAATCAATCTTGTGAAGAAAAAAATGTTACCCACTTAAAATAAGATTATTATTATGCCACTTTTGTCCATGTGTAATATAGTGTGTACCATTAGTCAAATGCAGTAGAGCTGTTAACATCCTAGTCAGAACTGAAAATCACTATTTGGTCTTTATGCACAGAACCCATTGACTTGGGGGCTGTAGAATAGGCAGGTGCTGCCATGGCCAAGAAATCTGTGTGCTGGACTTTCAGTTGAAAGAATCCAAATTTTAATATTTTTTTTAAAAATGGATCAGTCCAGGTCAGCTAATGTATTGTGACCTTGAGCAAAGCATTTTACTCCAGTTGTTTCTGCACTAAATAACCTACTTGTGTTGTTGTGCCATACAGAGTGAAACCATACCAACTTTTATCCTGTGATATAGAAGCATCAGTATTCTGAGAAGATGAGAAATGTACCATGATGCATGTAAAATTTGGCTCCTTTATGAAGTAAACAATAACAAGTAAATTACAATGTATCATGGTAATTACAGCCATAGTTTTACAGTAAAGTGAGCCTTATGCACAGTGTAGTGACTTAAGGCAAATACGCAGATCTTGGCAATTTATGAAATGCTTAGCACATACATTGTGCAGATGTAATCAGTAAGTTTACAGCATGACTTAAAGACCTGTAGTTCTGCTGCACAAGTCAGTGTAATGTCACTTCACATGTAACTATATCATCTTTGTTTTTATGTTTACCTTCATACATGTTTCCTACACAAGAAAAGCATCTTGGTTTCCAAACTAATGCAGTTAAAATACCCATGAAAATTGTTATAAATTGCATTCATTGGGATAAAGGGTTTATCTCACCAGGCAGACAAAAAATTTTTTTTAGCCTAAATATACATGAATTTCTAGTTATTCTATCAGACAAAAAATAATTTTTTTCAGCCTAAATTTACATGAATTTCTAGTTATTCTATCACACATTAAATTTTTGTTTAAAGAATTCTTAAAGCTTGTTTACTTTGTTCAGACAAATTCTTTATATGAAAAAGTAATAGGCATTTTTTCTCTACATTCATGACCAGATGGCCAAGTCAATGTCATTGTTGAATTATAGATATTTTTTTTTTTAAATTTCATATACTTTGTCCTTGCTATAAAGGTCATCAATGGGGCATGTAGACACTGACCTTTATTTGCAGTTAAACTGTATCAAGGTCTTAGAAGTGCGGTGGGATACCAGGAAAAGAACCTTGTAGCCTAACATATTGTATTACTCTCTTTTAAGTCGAGAGCAGCTGCAAACTGCACAGACCCAGATCTGTCAGATGGGATCTTTGTTGTTTGTAGTTTGTCTCGACTTGTAAGCTGTTGTAAAGGTAGATTTGATAGCCAAACAAAGAACTTTTAATACTTTGTGTAAGTTTTTATGGTACGGTTCCAAAAAATTAAGGGAAAGTCAAATATTGTACTACCTTTACTGGACTCAGTAGTTAATAGCCTCATGTTTCAAGAAAATGGTTCCTTGATCTCTGCCTGCCTGTATTCTTGTAATGATTCATTTGTACACATGCACACACACACATTTCAGCTATATAGCTTCAGGTTGGAATATCACATTCAAGTGATAGTACTATATTCCTGGACTTTTCTCATATTTGGAATCTTTTTTTTTTTTTGAGGGGTGGGGTGAGAGATTGGTCATTGTGTCATACAGTTTGCATGACCTCTAGCAGTGTCACATCAGTGGTAACAGTCATGTACACTCATTGTTGGTAAAGTACAGGTAAGGTTTATAAATAAATTGATAGTTTTATGAAGTGGTTGTATATTACGAGTTGAGACATCCTGAGATGAATATTGGTAATAAGATTGTCTGTCTGGTAGAGGTATACCCTGTATCCATGTCCCTTACAAACTTTGAGATGAAACTTAAAAATGCATGACACTGGAACACACAGGATTGAAATTTGTGCGGTTACTGTTGTGGATTTTAATATGAAAACTGAAATGACCTATCACATCAACTGTGAGCCTTGTTATTTTTGTCATTTTTTTGAGTAAACTCTTTGGAAATAAGCATTTATTTGAATTTTTCAGCTGATATATTTTAAATATCTTTAAATTGAAGGTAGCTACAGCAAATTTTTTAAAATAAACAAACATTCAAAATTCAGATAAAGTTTAAGAATTCTGCTTTATTTTTTGAACACTGCCTGGTTCAGAAAAATGTAACTGTCACTTTACAACTGCAATCCCATGTGTTCGTATGTTACTTTAGATGACAATTTCATCAAATTAAACCAAAAAAATTGTTGGGTTCTACTTTTATATAGTGGAAAGTAAGTCTAAGGAGCCCACATCTTTCACATATCTTTCTAGCTAGTTCTTCCAGTGTCCTTAACAAGATAGTGTGTGTATTTATGTGTAAAACTTAACAATGTAAGAATCTGGTAGTGTTACGGCTTTTGATTCACTGTGGTTGCTGGAATAATTTATCTCCATAGTCAAGTTATACCTGCTTATATTATTCATGATTTCCATTCATTGTACACCATGTGATTTAATGTTGTTTACATTAATCAAGTGTTACTTAAAATTTTAGACATATAATAAGCAATAGTTAAGATATAGTTTTATTAGTTGCACTTTAAGTTAAATATGTTTAGAATGTTTTAGATAAATATAAGTATATAGTAGTTAGATAAACATAAGTATATAGTACTGTAGTTACATATTTTATTTCATACACCTATTTTTATGGAAAGACAGTTGGTATATAATTCTTAAATAATGATTAGATTTTAAGTTAATTTTAATTTAATTGTTATTTGTTACATTTTTATTGACAAGAGTTAAATATTAGTATTTTAAAATAATGAATCCTGAATAATGAGCCTTGTGACATGAACATGCTTTGTTTTGGATAGGTTGAATGTAAGAGAGCTGAGCCTCGTGAAGGGAGAAGAGGTGGTGCCCCAGGAGGAATGGGTATGCCTCCAGGTCAGTATGACCAGGGGCCGCCAATGGGGCAAGGTGGTTGGCCCCCTGAAGGAGGATGGAATCAGGCCCCTCCCCCAGGGGCTCCAGGTCCCATGCAAGGGGGTCCAGGTGGCCCACCCCCAGGGCAGCCAATGGGTGGATACCAAGATGGTTATCAGCAGCAGGGAGGCTGGGGACAACCACCTCAACAACAGGCATCAGGTAAGGAGCTACTCTGAACATTGGTGCTCTGTGTGGGGATAATCACTGGTATTACACTCAAGAAGTTTACTGTACATGCTCATGTGTCATTGTCTAGTGTAAAGTGTTGCTGAGTGTTGTCTAGTGTAAAGTGTTGCTGAATGTTGTCTAGTAACATGCAGGTGTTATTTTGCATAGTTGACTAAATTGACCTATCGCCACTTGTCAATCATGATGATTAATTAACCAGCCAGCAAGTGTAAATTAGATACACTTCCAGGCATTGTTTATGCCTGCCATTTTCCTCTGACAAGCTGCTTGTGGCAATAAGGAATTGATTATGATAAGTATTTACAATTTTTGCAATGATTTGTTGATTTCTCAGTCGAGAAGGGTGAAAAGCAGTCAGTGGGAAACTTGTCATTCTGACTGTCGATATCCTGACCATCTAAATGGAAGAATTAGATTTAATCCTTTCTTGAAACATAGACAGAACTTAAATGGATAAAGTCTTTTTTGTGGTTGCATGTACGATCAGCTGAAAATGGAAACGCTTGATGGCAATATCAACATGTTTGTTTCCATAAAAGTATGTAGAATAACATGTCCCGTCGATGGCTTGAAGGAAAAAGAAAAGAATTGACATTGAAAGATATATGTAAAAATAAAAGTTTCTAGAATATGGATGGAGATGCACCTGCTCTCCCCAACTTTCGGGCTTTGATGTATATTTTTCATGTGTAGGAAGCACTGAACCCCAGACTTCATTATTTTAAAGTTTGAAAATGTACACTTTAATGTTGACTTGTCCCAAAAACAATGATTTATTGTCGCGATCTTTCAGACACTTGAGTGAATCTTTACTTTCTCAGTGGGTTGAAGGAGATGTGGGGATACAAAAATTTAATAATAACGAAACACAAAAACAATGGTTTCGTATGTGGGAGGTCATGGGTTTGAACATGGCCGAGTCATACCAAAAACTTACAAAAATGGTACTAACAGCTGCCTCGCTTGGCGCTCAGCATTAAGAGGTTAGTGTTAGGACTTGTTGGCCTGGTGTCAGGATAATGTGACTGAGTGGGGCATGATGCCCCAGTGCAAAACATCACTATAAACTGTCATACTGCAGACATCGTAACGATATGACTGATTTTTTTTTTTAAAGCTACATTAAAATTCTAAATCACACACACACACACAAAATAATGGAAGCACCTTTAAATAATGCATTAAATTCCAAAGTATTTTTCCTGATATTTTGAGGGGCTGTTAGCCTCAGAATCTCATAATTTTCCAATTAAAACTATATTTCCCTTGTGGAAGATACGTTTAATGAGTAATTTTGAAGTGGCTGCCACTTTATACCTGGTAGCTATACTGTGATGTCATGTTTATGTCATAGGCAATCACATAATTGCCAGATGCTAGAAGCAGGCACATTTGCTTGAGAGTGACAAGACATAGTGTCTCTAGTTGTTATTTTAGTCATTTTACTGCAGGATAAAGATAAATGTCCCTATCTTAAAATACTTGTGTCAGAATGGGTAACAAGAACCATCAGATATGAAGTTTTTTTAGCAAATTATTTATAATAACTTTATTGCCCCTCAATCTCTTACCCTACCACAACCACCATCAGAATTGTTGTTTGTTTCCAATATAAAAACCTAGTTACTGGTAGGAATGTATATAATTACTAGGTATGTCATCTGTTTGGTGTTCTATTCATTACACTCCAAAATGCAAGATCATATGAACCTGTAAAAAAAATAATCTTATATCAGTTATATTGGTTCTTAAGCATTTTAGTTGGAGCACAAGTTTTAATCCCATTATATCTGATAGTACAGATTGTATTATTTTGAAAAATTATTCCTATTTTGAAAAAATTATTCCTATGAATATCAGTACATATGACAGTTACTCCTTTACAAGTCATCACACTTTATTTTTTTTTAAGGGAAGCACCCACCCCCAATACAAAAAAAAATCATCAAGGCACATTGTCCTGGACCCCTTTCAGTACTAATTTTTTTCTTTGAAACATTCAAACATGTCGGTTTCTTGGATGCATTGCTTTGAGAAGACAATTCATTTTGTGTCATGAATGTGCGCTTTATTTTCCTTGAAATCAAGGTCACTGATGTGTAGAGCAGTTGTGTACGGTTTGAGTAACAGTTTTTTCATTTGCATAAATTTCCTAAAACGATGGATTTACCTCGCATGTAAAATCAAATTGAAGCCTAGACAATTCACTCTGCAATATGCACAAATCAAATGCCCATCAAGATCAATCACTGACACTCAAGATGGAGCTGTGCAGCCAACAACACATAGCTAAGTGGTATTAAATGACGTGTATGATCTCTTAAAACACTGCCCATAACAGGTGGTAGAGTGGTCTCTAGCACTCACCTTTACAGATCACAGATATCTCCTCTTGGCTTAGATTTGAGTCTCAGGTTTGGCCAGCATGGGTATGTGAGAAAGCTTGTCAGTAGCTTCCTTGTGGGTTGGTCGTTTTTCCTGAGATTTTGTTTGGGTTCTTCCTTCATATACTAGCCGTAATGTATAGGCAGATATGTGCTGAAAAATGGCATTAAACCCAAAACAACTGTCCTCATTTACAGTCAGTTCGGATGTCATTATTCCACAAGTGGACCAAGCACATGATTAGAGCTCACTGCAAATTAGCAAGCCTTGTCAACATTTTGTGTTCATACCCCATGAAAGTGCAAAGACATTAAATAAATTGTAAAACATGGAATCATTCCTTTGTTTGAGTCTGCCTCATGTACTAACCAGCTTCAACCACTAAACTTTAAACCTCATCAGTTAAACTGAGGTTCACTGAATGGATACTATATATACTTGCTCATAAGTCAAGTCAAACTGCAAACAGTAAATATTGTTATCTTCTGTAGCATAAAGCGCCTGTAGATCAGGGTCTATGGTGTTTATTCTATTTATTACTTCTAACAAACTGCACAGACCCAGATCTGGCCGTATATTATGCGGTGGCAGATCTGGGTCTGCATTGTGCAGTTGAACTGACTTTTAAGCAAGTGTGAAAGTGTGTAAAAGATTTGACCTAATTAAACATTGCTTTGAGCATGCTAGATTTTGGGATTATTTGCCCAACTGATATTTGTGTAATGCCAGGTTGGTGAATGCAATGTAGAAATGTAGGTTGTTGTTTTTGACTTTAAAAAAATGGTAGAAATCAGTTTTTATACACACTGTTTCATAGTAATTGTGTTTTGGGCAATAGTTTTTTAGTATTTTAGTACAGTTTTTCATTGCGATTAAAGTGAGACATGCTATCATGAGGATTTAAATATTTCAACAACATTTTCATTTGAATGAAGTTTTGATTAAAAAATGTGTTCAATCTAATTTTCATTTGAAAAATTGAAATTACATATACCAATTCTATAAAGATTGTGCATTGGAAAAATATAAAATGCTTTATAATTCTATTTTTAAAGCATTTAGATAAAACAAACACGGAAAAGCTAATTTTTTGCAGATTACGGTAATTATGTTGATTTGTCAAATAGCTTCATTGATCTCTAGGAATAAAATGGTAAAACAAGCGGGTAGTGGCTTCTTTATCGTGAGCGGCTAATTTGGGGGGTCTTTACATTTGTGGCAACACAGAAGTTGTTGATACTATATGTCTGTATAGTCAATTTTTCTTTTTGAACTGGCAACATGTAAATTGCTCTTTTGCTTTAGATTCTCAAAATCAAATTTGGATTTTATTAATCGGAGCTGCAAATAATATAATTAGGTTCTTTTAATTGCATCAACAAAAGAAAGATCAAATGCAAACCTATTTCATTCATGACTACAGCGTTTGTATTTTTCCTGGTGTACATGGCTTTATGGCTGTTCAGTTTTGGACCTGCTGCTGCTCGTAATTATTTTTTTAAAGAAAAAATTCATTTTGCAGATGAATTCCCTTTGTGAATTCCACAAGCTTGTGTTGTTTCATGAGGAGCCTGGATATAACATAATTTTGTATATGCCTTGCCAAGGTGAAGCTTGTGTTATGGCACTGTATGAACATCATCTGTTCACCTGTACATTTTTCTTTCCACACAGTAACTTTTGTTTTACACCATCTGCTTTACCAAACTTTGTTTGGCAGGCACCTTGATGCAGTGAAGTCAGTTGATTATAGGGTCAGCTGAAGTTAGGTCAAGGTCACTGGCTGTAAGAAGATCAATGGTTTTTACTTAACAATTTTAGTTCTACATCACAGACTACGACAAAGCTTTGCAAAGGGCTTGCACTTGAGTAATGAAGAAACCTCACTGGTATCATCTGGTCCAAAGTCAGGGTTGTTGTGGCCGAAAAATGATTTATGTGCAGAAAAATTCAGTTTGCCATAAACAATGCTGGATTTTAATTTTTGGGGTAAGAATGAAACATTTTGCTTTTGGCATTGAAATGTCAAAGGTCAAGGTTAGTGACTTAAACTTTTTACATGGCTTGGGATAGGAAAGAAGGTCCGTTGTCAGAGACATTGCAAGCCTGGCAAGAAACTGATGGAATTTTATTGTGCCTTAAATTTAGTTAAGACCACAAACCTTGACCAAAGGTCCAGATGATTGTGACTTAATGATCTCCAGAGTCATTCATGCCCTGCAATTGCATTCATAATAAGTATAGAATAGGTGAGCAATGTACCATTGGCAGTATTTCTGCTTTATTGAGGAAACCTTATAGATCTGTCTTCATTCCGTCAACAAGTCTTACAAGCAAAGTCTGGACTGAGGACATGCAGTTGGTTGGCTTTAAGTCCAACTTAAATTTTAGCCAATCACATCACTCAATTTAAGACCCATTGGTGTACTTGAGATCCATTAGTGTAATCAAGGCCTGTGATAATCAGAATTCACGTTAACAGTGGTTATACAGTATAACCAGATCTTATGTACTACATTAAACTGATGTTTTGACGACCCATCGAAAATTTACCCATGGTGACTTGACAATATAGAATGTGCCTGTACACACTCTTACATTGCATAAGAGGCACCTATTGAACACGGGAGCCATGTCGGCTCAGTGGCTAGCACACTAAACTCGTGACAAAAAGGATGCAGTTTCAGATCCTACCATTGGATCAGTTTGGGTTTCCTAATGTGGTGTATCTTGCCTCAGCACTAAACAGCATGCTTCTAACATAATGCACCAAACCAAACCATTACAAAATTGCCCATGTAATGTTACAGTTGATGCTCCGAGTTTAACTAAAATCCAGATCTGATCCTGTCCAAAAGTGTACATCCATTCACACAATGTGCCTGAAAATATCTAAATTGTGTTTGAAGAAAGCATAACTCTGAGAGAATTATGAGGTCGCCCATATTGGTTGGTGTTTCAGGATCATGGCAGCAGACACCTCTACAGCAGACACAATCAACTCCTGTTAGTTCACCAAGTAACGTCCTTCCAACTGCACCACATATGGGTAGGTCGTAGAAGCATGCCATATTGTTAGCATGTGTTTTGTTCTGACTTGATTCAGTTTTTTTCATTAGACTATTCATCCAGTTGTCCGCTTGACATAAACAGGTTATTTTATTGCCTTTTTTTAAAAGCTTTATTTTAATATCTAATACTTAAATTAATCTGTGCTGGTCATAGACCAGACAAACTTTGGAATGGTTATTGTCCATCGTTATGAGAAAAAGTTTCATTTTGCCACTCCTTCTAAATTATTTGGAAAATTGCCATCAAATTTTATGCATGCATTCATCCCAAGGTCTAGTTGGTACTAAATGAGAAAGGATGCAGCTGTGGATGCATCTTTGCTAGCCAGGTTCTAGTGTGATAACCCTAACTACACCTTGGCATAATGTGCAGATATTTCTGTGCTTTGGGTCAGTAAATGCCACTGCATCCAATCAAAATTAAGTTGTTCAAATTCGAACACTGTTCCTACATGATCGAAACAAGGGGAGCAGAAACACCTTTCACACAAATATTCCTGTAATGTCTTCCATTTGGAACAGTCATACTTTCAATGTTTAACTTACAAAGTATCCTTTTTAGGTCAATTGCCTCCACCATTTTTGGCCGTTGTACAATGCTTCATGCTGTTGGTTAGTTGGCATTACATACTAAGGGAGGCAACTCATGAAAGCCAGTAGATGCCGCTAGGACAAAACACCAATATATCTGTTCAATCCATCATGGTTTGGATAGGGTTATCATATCGGAACCTTGTGTAGCAAAGATGATGTGGCTGCAGCCATATTGAAAGTGTTTGTCATTACCCCTGAATGGAAGGTCATATCAGCAAGCGATTGTCAGTAAAACACCTGATGGTTCTAATGAAATGGTTCTGCTTGGACATGAAGATGGCCACCACACTGTCCATCTTCACAATATTGCTATAGTCATATCAGCAATGGTTTCTCATCAGGTGACTTCTAATCATCTCTGGTACAAATTCTGATTCTGAGTTACCTGCCAAGTCATAATGTCTCCTGAAAAACAATTTTGATACACACACATGCACAACAATGCATATGATTAATTATATTCTTTTGTTTCTGTTTCAAAATTGGTAGACCAAAACCGTTGGATCATCAGTATTAGTGTAGCGAAAGACAGTATTGTTTGTAATGATTTACCATTGGATAGAACATAAAAAATTCACTTTACAACCAAGAATTTGTTGCACACAAGAATTTAGTTTATCCTCCAGAGTATTTTTTTAATATTAAAACTGCTAGAAACATGATAGACATTGATGATGTCCTGATAGACATGGATGATGTCATCTTAGACATGGATGATGTCATGTTAGACATTGGTGACATCATGATATCCCACATGACTTTTGTATATGAACAAACTATGCTACGCATATCAAGGAATTGGAGATAGTAGTGTTCTTTCTGGTCAGTTTGTAATTCATACAGCATTTTAAAGTTTTCTAAATTTTCAACCTTGGGTACTTAAACGGTTACAAAGAATTAATTGGGAGAGTTTGCTCTATCAACTTTTACCATATATTCTTGCTTAGAAGTCATTGAACTGCAATTTGTTAGGAGTAATCATTAGAACAAACAACATAGACCCTGATCTGCTGACACATTATATGGTGGCAGATTAGGTTTTGTGTTCTATGCAGCTGGACTTTGACTTTAAGTGAGTACCAACAGTACACCAGAAATACCCATGCTAACACACCAGGGAAAATGAATTACACCTCTGGATAAACTATTACAAAGACAATTAGCTGAATGGTAATAAAGGAATAGATTTTTTTATATTAACTAATACAGATGTTAGATGTATGCATCTTGGATGGTTTTATGTCTGTGTGTCTTCATATTTTAATTGCTTACTTGGTCCTTGTTTTGTTTATAGAGTTCCCCTTTGTGGATTATGTATGTACTTCAGAGGTCTCATAACAGTGCAAACAGTTGACTTTCAAATATGCTCTGTCACATGCCTATACCAGCCAAGTCACGTGAATTTTGCCTCCCTTCCCCCAGCCCCCTCCGGACAATATGATTTCCCCAAACATGCATCAATAGAATGGTGAGGCTGTTCTCTCAAAAATATTTCTACATGTATGGGAATGGTCTGATTTGCAAAAAAAGATTTTAGAGCTTGTTAATGCCTTGAGGAAGGTATGAACAGGTTTATTGCGCATTTATTGAGGAAAATGCAGCATAGCTGTCATTGCAGTGAAACCTTGTTGACAGATTATTCAAATACAATGTAGCAGAAGTAACTGAGACATTATGGTTGAGACTCGTTTTGGAACACTTACCTGGAAAATATATAACACAAAATAAAGTTATGAAATTGTATATTCTTGAAATAATTATAGTTGTACTAGATTCAGGGCATTTTTGTCATAAGAAGAGATTTATCTTGATTGGTAGGTGGGGGAGGCCAGGCTATATTTATGTGAGTAAAATTAAATTTAGTTCTGTTATCTGTACTACTAACAGACAGAATTTACAGGATAGTGTGTCATCCATTGTCTCTATGTCCATTAACGTAAATTTGTTATTGCTAATCCATTCTGACAGTTTGGAGTATTGCCATGAAACTTGACATGCTCACATTCATCCCACTGTCCAGTATTGTTGTCACAGTGGTCATCTTGAAGATCTTGCTATCACTGGTCCTTTGGAAACGATAATCATGTGAACATTAGTTTTGCCAAAGGACTTGCCTCTAAATGTAAAGCCTAGATTTTTGCACCAGATGACTTGTGGTGTCTCATTGTACCCAAGTGAAATTGATGCCAAGCTGTCATCCAAGGTATGCTGCTTTATGAAACAGATGGGGATCACAAGTTGTAGGCGTTGAAAAAACGAAATGTTAAACTGGTGATACTCGAAAGGAACCAATAATTTTATTACCTTTTGTCTCCATTTTTAAACCAATAAAAGAAATCATAGTAGACCATCAATCCTTAAAGATGGCAGAATATCCAATGTTGAATTATAAAAATGCTGATTGGCATCCCAAAGATAAATTCAACTAGTGCTGTTTTCAGTCATTGTGACAAATTTTTATCAGATTACCTCATTAGTCCCATGATCAAATTATTTAAGCGTAAAATACTACACAGATTGTGTTCCATGTTGGTACAGGACTCTGTTGGGCCACACAGATAATAGATTTTTCATGCAGTTTGCAAACAGATATATCACTCTTCATTTTTTAGGTGGATATCCAGGCCCACAAGGTCAGCCCCCAGTAGGAGCTCCAGGAGGATATCAGTGGGGACCAACAGGAGCCCCTGGTCAACCTCCTGTGGGTCAGCCACCACTATCAGCTCCACCCCCAGGCCAACCACCAGCATACAGCCCCTATGGTCAGCCAGGATATGGGGTGCCACCCCCAGGCCAGGCACCAGCAGTACCTGGAGGACCACCAAGGCCATACGGAGAATACAGTGAGTATTTTTGCATCTTTTAATTCTCTTTCTTAAATATTTTATGAGTCCATACTATTCCACTGAAACTTGTCCATCTCCTAACATTCTAATCGGAAATTCATACCAAAATAAGAAAGAGCTATAGAAAAATAAGAAAGTGCATGTGCGAAGGGTGAAATGATGCACCTCCAACACATTGATATGATACATTAATGATACAGATATCAACTTAATGGTCTTTTTGAATGTGTGTCGGGGCAGTGTGGTACTGTTTTTTTGTTGTTGACATCTTGGTTGTATTCCATTATACAGAATAGACAGACAGAATACATGCCAACCATTATGCTTTTTTTTCACTAAATTATGTCTTATGCATAAATGTATTTGGATTGCGCATTTTCTTTATATCCCCCTCCCAAAAAATTCATAATTTGTTTTCTCATTTTTATTAATGTTCCATTAATCTTTCAGACCATATTCTAGTAAAGATGGCTTCTATGTAAGATTGTGCTTGTTTGTAGACTTGCATGCTCTTTACTAACAGTAGTATGTTCTATTTATAGCAGCTGCCCTATTTCCAAAAAACAAGCTGGTTTCTACTTTAAAACTGTTTACCTCGGTTTCTGTTTATAGCAGCTGTATGGCTAAGTTAAGAGCAAACCAGTTTTCTCACTTTTAATCTGCTCGCAGATTCTTTGTTCCAATTCATATCTGGTACAGAACCAGTCTGTAGGTATTTGGCTGTAAAAGTCAAGTCAGATTTGTTCTAGTTGCGGAAAATGTGTAAGAACAAAATCATCAAATATTGTTAGGTGTTTAGCAGAAGATAACTCACTTCAAATTGTAGAAGCCATGAAAATTGGGCCATTCAGTATTGCAGCAGACAGGAGCACTGATTATGAAGACAAAAAGTTGTACCCAGTCTGTGTAAGAGACTTTGACAACGAAAAGGGCAAAGTCAGTATGCTCTTCTTTCATTACCAAAATTAACAGTAGATTCCACTGGAGAAAACATTTTTCATTTGCTTAATAATGCTTTGAATAAACATAAGCTGGCAGAACTGTATGGGTTTTCAGCTGATAATGCTTCAATGATGACTGGAATTCATAAAGGAGTTGCATTCTATATTTTGAAAAATGTCTCCATCAGGTTGTCCATGTCATATGATGCACCATGCTGCAGGAAAGGCTGCTGATACATTAGAAGGAGAACTCCTGAAGTATTATGTTGGCATTCTACCTGACGATGTACATACTGCAGACAGAGTTGATGTGCAATGGCACCTTATTTCCCAGCTAAAAGACCCAATAACTGGAAGATATCAATTTCCTCTTCTTTGTAATATTGGTTCTTTACCATTCTGATGCTGACTGTGGGAGATTGTTCAGTATTCTTAACAAAAATAAAACTGAATTCAGATCCTGGCTCTGTAAACAAAGCACATAGTGCTCTACTGGTGTGCAAAACATAGTTTCAGCTGGTACAAGTGCTATATATAAATGCTTGAAGCAGTAATTGATGTTAAAAGACCAGAGGGGTAAATAAATCATTTTGTACATATGCTCATTGAATTTTATTATGTTATATGTGGATTACTCGTTTTCTGCTCAGATTACTCTTTTTGTCCACTTGGATTAAACTTTTTCCTCTCCAGGTGTTGGCATGTATGAGACAGACATGTCATCTGTTCATATTCTATTCTCATTCTTGATAAGATTTAAAAAGCACTCCCATACTACCTCTTAATTCTCTTACTTCATGTCTTCACTTAAATTGGAAAGGCATTACGATCATATCTCCATAACAGAAGAAATGGTGCAAATTCTGTCTAGATTAGTTTGAGTGAGGGCGCAACGATGACTAATAACCAATTCCATCACATTGTACTTTCTGTAGACATCTGCCATTTGGCTTTCTTGGCGTGTTTAGTAGAAATGTTGTTGTGGGGTTTAATGCCATTTTTCAGCACACGTTAGGTTATGCATGGCGGCCAGTATTAATGGTGGAGGGAGAACCCAGGAAGAACCACCGACCCATGAGAAGCTACTGGCAAGCTTTTTCACATACCCACATTAGCCGAATCCTAGACTCGAACCCACACAGACAGGTGAGATGGCAGTGATCTGTAACAGAGCGTTTTAGACCACTCAGCCACTCAGGGCCCCTAGTAGAAATGACTTGACAGAGCTGTTTAGCTGAATTACACCTTCGATCATAACTTCAGAGAAAAGATTAGGTTCATAACAAAATAACGGAAAAAATTAAATTTATCTTCAAGAAAGGTACAGTACCGCCTTGTTATAATGCTGTTCATGAGAGCCATAAACAGTCAGTTTCTTGATGCTCTAATTAGAGCCCCAAATTGGACCAGAATGATCACACTTTTTCAACTTTACTGGAAAGTGTCCCAAATTAATAAATCCAGTCTGAATTCTCTACTGTTCATTCATCAATTTCAGATGGCCAGTCCTACACACAGCAACCTCCTGCATCTGCTGCCCCACCATATGGGGGATATGGTGGATATGGTGCACCGCCACCAGGTCCTGTGTCAGCCCCACCAACTGACCCATACAGCCAGCATGCCTCCCAGCAAGCCCCACCCCCTGCCACTGGGATCCCCAGTCAGCCAGGAGCACCTGCAGGTAGGAGAAGGCTAAATTTCGTTTTTTGACATCAGTACTGCATTACAGTGATATTGGCACTGGGACTGAGAATTCAACTTCAGATGCAAAACTTTCTTTGTAGCCCAACAGCTATAATGGTGATTTCAGAAAGCTGAGGTTCATGCACTGACAGTTTTCATTGACGATATACCAACAACTGATGCCTTATGTAGTATCAGTTAAAGTTTGTCTGTGTAGGGCAACACAATAAAACATTTCTGCCGTTTGAAATTTAACCTGTCAGCAGCTTAATGTGTGATCTTTTGGTATTTAAAAGTATTGCTGATGACAAAAATGGAAACAGTTTTCATACAAAATTTTGGATAACTGGGATATATGGAAGATTGGTTCTAACCAACCATATGTTTAGTATTCATTGAAACTATCACCAGTCTTTCATTTATACCAATGGGTGAAACCAAACTTTCCAAATAAAATGTCCTTCATTTGTCTGAAATTATGCATTGTCATATTCTGTCATATCGGTTTAACAAGTATTTTATTGGTGATATGCAGCAAGTCGTGTTTGAATGAGATTCACTCTGTCATACTACCTGGCCCTGTCTTGTACTGTGGAAC
Organism: Sinohyriopsis cumingii; assembly: GCA_028554795.2. NCBI lineage: Eukaryota > Metazoa > Mollusca > Bivalvia > Unionida > Unionidae > Sinohyriopsis > Sinohyriopsis cumingii. Next base: position 77,718,675 of record CM068827.1, on the reverse strand, counting down.
TACACATTTCCACTAATATTGTAAATGTAATGTTAGATGCTTTGATTTACTACACAGAAATACAAATATTTAATTATAGGCATCGTCATTGCTATTATGTCTTCCTGATTAAAATTTTGGCACATTTTCCATTTTAATGAAATATATACTTATTTTCAGTAAAATCTTCTTGATACGTCTGAATTTATATGCAGAAAGTTTTCATGGTACTTAAGATAACTTTTGAATGCAGTATATATGATAAATGTTAATATTTCCTGCTTCAGCATGGCTTATAAATTTTTACTATTTGTATATATGAAGCTGCTATATTTTGAAAAACTTTTTGCGATATACGTTTAATATAAAAGTTACTTTATAAGGCAGTGGTATGTGTTTAAGCGTATAAGCTAAATCATAAGTTTTTTGTGTGAATTGTCTACTCTAATGAAGCAGGAGAAGGGTATTGAGAACTATGATAGATTGTGTTGCCCAGAGTGGCTAAGTATTCTAAGGTTTAAAGTGCTCGCCTTTACTGATCACTGCCATCTTACCTGTCTGCCTGGAGTTAAAGCCTCTGGCTTGGCCATCATGGGTATGTGAGAAAGCTCGAAAGTATATTCCCATACGTTCATGCTTCTTATTGAGATTTTTCCAGAGTTCTTCCTCCAACACTTGTACTGCCTTCCATGTTTTGCCTTTCGGATGCAGATAAATGGCGTTAGTCACACAACAACAGCTGTAGAATGTTGTATTGCAGTATAAAATGAGATTTGATTGGTTATCTTTATCTCAAAATTAACTGAAAATCATTCTAACCAGCAGTATCAATAACACTTAAGAGAAGCAGGCCCACCTCAAGACCTGATGGCCTGATTTTTCTGACAAAGTTTCCAAGTGTGCAATAAATCTTGCAAATTGGTGGAAATGTTTTGCTTAAAATACTAGTGCCACAGCAGCCATCTAGCAAAATCTTGTAACCTTTTCTCATAAATGGAAAGTCATTTTGACATGTAACAACACTGATTCTCTTTTTTCTTTGTTTGTGCATCAGAGTCCCCTGAATATTTTAATTGACACAATTCTGACACCAAAGGGATTTTTAACCCTCAATCTTGCTCCCCTAGGGGAATCGCTGAATAACCAGAAGACTTCTGAAAAAATTTAGTTGATCATAAATGAAAATGATGCCAATATGTCTTTCATCTTGAAAATCTTGTTATCATTACTCTTGAATAAATGATTATATCAATGTGGCGTTTTCCCCAAATGACGTCCTATTTTGCCTGGTTGCTTCTAAATGAAAATAGTTCCAATCTGATGTGCAATATGGCTGTCTTAAATTCCCTCTTGAAAATCATGTTATAACTACTGCGAAGAAATAGAAAGTCTATTGATTTGGGTTTTCACCAGGTAACTTAGTATGGGATCTACTTGGTCCTAAATTAAAATTATGCCCAATTAATACATAATCTTGCCATCATGGTAGCCATCTTGAAAATACTATGGCTATTCCTCCCTAGAAATCTTCTTGTGATATCTTGTTGGTATTAAATGAAAATAATGCTGAATTTCCTGTCATTATGGCAGCCATCTTGAAAATCTTACTGCTACTTCTCCAAAAATGATGGTGATATCGATGTGGTGTTTTCACCAGAAGACTTGTTTGTCCTAAATCAAAATGGAGCTAATTTTATATCCAATATGACCACCACAGTGACCATCTTGATAATATTTTTGTTGCTTAAAACATCTGAAGTGGTTTCAGTACTCAACAGTTAAAAGAAAGAAACAGTTTTATATAGGATTCCTGGAAATTCTTTTCAGCTAGATCATCATATTAGACCCTCTGAAGGACTCGTGTTAGCTCTACTGGTCAAAGAACACAAAGCTTATAGGATGGTCTGTTGATTGTTGGACCATCTACAGGCTTGCAAAAGTTTATCACAACTCTTCCTGAACTACTTGGAGGATTTGCCATGAAACTTTACACACACATATTCATCTCAAAGTCTAGTTGGTACTAAATGAAAATGGTGCCACTTGGACAACCAGTATGACCACCACATGGGCTGTATTGAAAATCTTGCTGTCGCTACTCCTCCAAAATATATGGGCATATCAACATGGGATATTCAGTAAGACTCCTTCTTATGTATTGCCAGTCCTAAAGGAAATTTGCGTCGATGTGACAGTTAATGTGGCCTTCACTGTTGTTGCTATTCCTCCTGTATGATTGGGAATGTCAACTTCAGGATTCCACCAAAAGACTATTGTGTTGTCTAGTTGGTCCAGTAATCTGACCTTCAGTATTACAATATTTGCAGCCTCCTTGAAAATCATGTTAATCATCAGAACACTTTAAATTATGTCTAGTTGGTCCTAAATGAAAATGGTGCCACTTTGACAACCAGCATGGCCACCATAGGCTGGTAGCCATTTTGAAAATGTTGTTATGGTTCCGAAATATTGGAGATGGTTTCAACAGTCAGCAGTTACAAAGAACAGATGACCAGTCCGGCGGCCTAGTGGTCAGAGCATCCACCTTAGATGCGGGAGTTCGTGGGTTCGATCCCTGGCCAAGTCATACCAAAGACTTACAAAAAGGGTATTAACAGCTGCCTCACTTGGCACTCAGCATTAAGAGGTTAGTGTTAGGACTGGTTAGCCTGGTGTCAGGATAATATGACTGGGTGAGACATCATGCTACATGTCTGCGGCATGATGTCCGAGTGCTAGACATCACTATAAACTGCCACATTGCAGACATCGTAGCGATATGGCTGAAATTTTTCTTAAAGCTACATTAAAAATCCACATCACAGCACACAAAGAGCAGATGGTGTTGTATTGGATTCTTATAAATTCTTTATGGCTGTCGGAGCATCAACTCCTTCAAGGTACTTCCTTTTTTCAAGCTCATATGTAATTGAATTTGGCAGAGAGTATATTGGCATGAAGGGCTTTCAGATTATACAAATAATGCTAATCTGCCCTCAGATATGATAGTTTTAAAAAAAAATTATTCTCAAAAACCACTGGACTGAAAAGCATCCTGGCTGAAAGACCTTTCATGACTCTTCAAATGACGCCAATCCACTTTCAAAAAAGGCTGCTGTTGCAAAAGCCCCCAAACCTCCATTCTTCAATAATTGCAAATTCCAGCTTGCTCACAAAGCCCACCAGACTATTTTCAACAAAACATGACAGCATCCTGGTATAAAGTCCTTTTATGTATGTCCAATAATGCCAATCCGACTATTAAAAAAATGGCCACTCTAGTAAACGCAGAATAATGTTTAAATGATGACTTCGTGCACCAAACTTATGACATAAATTGATTAGATTTTCAGAAAGCATCCTTCTGTGAAGATCTTTATTACTTTTATAAATGATGCTAGTCATCCATCAGATGATAGCCCTGCTAAAAGTAAAAAGACATTTAAATGACTTGTTCTTAATAACCGCTCATCAGATTTGACTAAACTGGCAAAACGTATTCCAGCATAGAGACTTCAATATTTTACAAATACAGTCAAACCCGGTTATCTCGATTACGTCGGGGGTGTAAAAAAATCGTCGACATAACCGGGTCCCGAGATATCCGGGTTCATAAAAACCGGTAATTTTAAAAATGTCCTTGAGCATTACTCCTGTCTCTTGCTGGTGTTTACTGGAATCCCCTCCCACTGCATGTTACAATAAAATAAACAAAACGCTTAATTGATAATAAAATGAAATGAACTAACCTGGTGTTGTTATCATTTATTCCTTTTTTATCATCATACGTAATTTATTAAAGAAAAAATATATCTATGAACTCCTTATATCACATGTAGCGTATGCATCCATTACTGTAGTGTGCATCACTTATGTCAGATAACACACGACGCATTTTTATAATTGATGTGAATATTGAAAAACAAATCATGTTTGGTTGTACTCAGAGGTTTGAATATGTTATCAGATTGAAAAATGGATCAAAGAAAATCACAAACGAGAGAGTGAGAGAGAAACATCCACCGATTGCTTTCAGGCACCCGCCATTCACGCATAACGCGGTGTTAGGTGCAAAATAACCAAGATTGTATTATATCCAGGTTAATATATGACAGTATCTCGCAGATAAAGATCAATAAATGTTTTTGAAAATACATGTACATGTACATGTACATTGACTGTGAGTGCAAATGACACTCCTTTCGCTAGCATGGGTTACAAAGTACAAGTACATGTACAGTATATGCTGTTTCATGAGAGAGAAAAAAATGTTCCAAAAGAGAAAGCTTTCAAACCAAAACATTGAACTGAAGTATGAAATTTTGCTACAACTTGAAAAAGGCGAAAAGTGTGCTGATTTGGCAAACAAGTACAACATTCCATCAAACACTATTTCAGGCTGGAAGAAAAATGCTGATAAAATCAAAACTACTTATGAACTTGGACAATTTGGTCCCGATAGAAAGAAAATGCGTTCCGCAAAGTTCGATGATGTCGACGAGGCAACACTAAAATGGTTTAAAAACGTCCGTGCCGAAAATATCCCAGTAGATGGCTCTCGTATCCAGCAACAGGCTGAGAAATTTGTAAAAGACTTGGGACACGAAACATGGAAAGCATCACATGGCTGGTTAGATCGTTTCAAACAGCGCAATAATATATGTTTTAAAACCGTGTGTGGAGAGAGTGCATCTGTTTCAGATGTGGCTGTTAAGGAATGGCATAAAGAAGTTTTGCCAAAAATCTTAGACAAGTTCAAGCCATGCGATATATACAATGCTGATGAAACGGGGCTATTTTGGCAATGTCTGCCTAACAAGACGATGGATTTCAAAGGAAACAAATGCCATGGAGGAAAAAAATCCAAAGAGAGAGTAACTTTGCTTTTGGCCGGAAATATGGATGGAAGTGACAAGATCAAGCCATTAATAATACGAAAATCAGAAAATCCAAGATGCTTCAAAAACCTGAATAGGTCTTCTCTCCCCGTTGACTATAAAAGCCAGTCAAATAGCTGGATGACAGGTGATATCTTTACCAGCTGGTTACGCAAGTTAGATCGCCACTTACAGTTTGAAAAACGAAAGATCGCATTGATAATAGACAACTGCCGTGCTCACCCACGTGTAGAAGGGTTACAAGCAATCACAGTGTATTTTCTTCCTCCCAATGCTACCAGTAAGCTTCAGCCACTCGACCAAGGAATAATTCAGGCTTTTAAAATCCATTATCGGAAAGCTTTAGTTTGCAATTATTTGCTTGCAGTTGAGGAAAAGCGATCCTATAAACCAACTCTGCTAGACGCCATCATGTATGCCCATGCAGCTTGGAACAGTGTATCGCCGAAAACCATTCAAAACTGCTGGTTCCATTGTATTTTTCCGGAAATTTCTGATGAAGAATTTCACCAGCAGTGTTTAATTGCACAAGAAATTAAAGAGCCTCAATCAGAAATAATAAACTAATCGATTAAGCTACTCTTACGAACCAAAAATAGAAAGAATATGAAATAAACATGTGACTACTGCCGTAACGGACCAAAATTGTGCCTGAAAATCGATCGCTTTTGCTGACTATTTCTTGTACAATTTCTGTGAGATTGACATTAAAAAGTTGCATTTCGTCGAATTAAGCGGGTCCACGTGTTTCTTCGGACCGAAACTTATGCCCGACATAACCGGGTTATCGACTTAACAGAGGTCGAGATAAGCGGGTAAAAAATAGCATAACAAAGAAGAATTTTTTCGGGACCGGACCAAAACGCTCGACATAAGCGGGTTGTCGAGATAACCGAGGTCGAGATAAGTGGGTTTGACTGTATCAAATATGGGTGATAATCCTAAAAATAGAAAAAACTTTATTTGAATACTTTTCATATTTATACAAATTCTGCTATTCTGCAATAAAATCTGGCTGCCAATACTAAAATTGAAAAATCTTTTAATAACTTTTTTTAAAAATCACTCATCAGGATTTGACAGCATTTGAAAGAAAGCATTCTGGCATAGATGCTTGCAGTATTATACAATTGATGCCAATGGCTGCTATGTCCTAGTATAATACCTTTCAGTTTTGGACAAACGATGCTGACATGTCACTATATATGGATGAAAATGGAAGAACTGGAAAAGCCTGTATATATATAATTGTTACATAACATGCAGTCATCTGTCCTGGAAGAAAACACCTTACTGACCCAGATATTTTGTCAGATTCACTTGCATTTGGGCTATTAAGCATATGGCAGTAGGTGAGTGCTCTCTGGGCTGCTTGAGCCCAAGTTACATTTATCTTCGAATACCTTGAAGGAATCTCCTGCAATAACTTTATTTTTCAAAAAAAAATATTACTTGTAGATTGAACAAGACGTGGCATATGGTTTAATCTTCACTTTGTCTGAAACGAGTTAAGTGATCTTCTGTCAATAATATCCAGTTCATAGTCAGAGGCCATGATAAAGAATTCAATACAGGTATTGAACATGTTAACTCACCAAACAAAGTGTCTTTTATTTTCACCAAATTTGGTATGTTGGAGTTTCTCAAGAGTACAAGAGATGATTTAAATAAAGAAATAAACTTGTCATAGATTCTGGAACTTTTTTTGGGGCCACTAGAGCATTTGTCTCTTCAAGGGACTCTTGATAGTGCTTACAATTTTATTTGTTCCATTTTTTTTTTTTTAAATCTCTTTATTTCACTCCCAGCCTATGGAGCCCCTGATCCACATAGTACAGCAGCACCCTCTGCTGACCCTGCTACACAGCCCAAGCCTGCGGACCAGTACTCTTACTACCAAAATTATAGTGAGTGTGGCAACTGATGCATTTTGCTTAGTTTCTTGTTATGTTGTGGTATTATTTGTCCACATGTCTATCATTTGTCCATAACAGTTACTTGTTACTGTTACCAGAATTATAGTGAGTGTCGCAGCTGATGAATTTTGTTTTGTTTCTTGTTATTTTTTGTGGTATTATGATATGTCCGTCATTTGTCCATAAGTTACTTGCCCACATCTCTGTCATTTGTCTATCAAATTTACTCTTTATTGCTCTGGAGGTCGTACTGATACAATTTTGATAAAATGGGGAATACAGGTTTGGATCAATATCTGGAACAAGCTGAAAAATGAGCAAGATCAGTGGATATTAATAAAGTGGCCTTGCATCAGATTGGCTGTGCTTGTTGTCACTGGAAGCCACATTTCTGATCCGAGTTTGATCAGACATGGAGTATATGCTTGTATCACAGATGAGTTCATTAATGAGTGAGATCCATTAATGACATGAACATGGATCTCATCGGCCGAGATTGTCACCACTCTGGAGTGTGTATTTCTGATCCTGTTTTGATCAGCCCTGGAATAATGTTTTCTGTCATTTAAGGGAAGTAATCTATGATATTGTCTCTAGAGAATCACAGAGTTGTACACTTCAAAATAATATCCAACCTAGATATTTTCAAAAAAAAGTATAGAATATAAGATGCATAAACTTTAATAAAACACTGAATAAATTAACATAATAGTATGCCTTAGAGATTAAAATGAACCATTTGTCATATATTGCTGAAGAAAAAAGATGATGATTTTGTTTTATAAAAAATGGACAATTTTAGGATTGCATAAACCATGGGCAGTGTTGTAGTTAAGGATCATAATTTCTTTGCACAAATATAGATATTTGATTGCAAGCAATTGTGTTTATTTCTGTATTAAAAAAGATAGGTCCAGATTTATCATAATTTCTGTACACAATTATAGATACTTTGCAAGTAATTGCATTTATTTCTCGTACAAATAAACAAATGTCCAAGTTTATCATATTTTCTGTATACAATTAGAGATACTTTGCAAGTAATTGCATTTATTTCTTGCAAGTAACTGTTATTTCTTTTATTTTTAAAAAATACAACTAAGTTTGTGCTTTTATTGTATATACATGGCAGAAGATGTGGAATGAAAACTCCACAGACAAGCTTAGTTTTGTTAAATGCATTGGAGAGAGGCATCCATGATATAACAAATTGCCAAGATAAGGTGGTTTTGTGCTTATATATAGGATGTGTGTATGCTACTCTTGCATACCAACCAAGAGGTTGAACTTTGAACAGTGCAGATCCTGACAGTGGAACACATTTTTGTACATTATATTGACATGCACCCCAAGACACAATAGTCTTGACTAATGAAATTTAATTTAGGAATTTATATTGATGTTCCAGCAAAACAGGTCTTGGACTTTTTGAAGAGATGTGGTTTATATAACATACTTTTTAACTACATATTATAAGGATTTTATATTTTTTTACCTTTATATATAATCTTATAATGGTTTATTTTTACATTGGAGTTTCCTTTACGTTTTTGTATAGTTTATTTTTTTTTCCATCTTTAGACATTTGTATTTTTAATTGGTACCATAGAGCAATTATTGTATTGAGGTGCCATTTAACCATAATAAATTTATGTGCAGAAAATTATTTTTTAAAACTTTGCCCCATTTGAAATTTTTGAATAGAGTTCACCATTTCAAAGTGTTGGAAGCATTTGTCATTTGTATGTCATCATATGAATTGTACATTAATTAATGGTATTTTTAAATAATTGTTTTAAGCTTATCAGAAATTTTGGGGAAAAATACCCCTGTACACATTTATTTCCTGAAAAATTTGCACATTTATTTCCAAAACTAATAAAGCCAGTTGCCTTAAAAAGTAAAAATAATTCCGGAGATTATAATTTCAATTTGTGTGAAATTCACAAATTAAAGCCTTGTCTCTATAAACTCAACTTTTTAAGAGCTTGGGGGATGTCATTTGTCAGCAAGAGACTGCATATTAGTTATTTGTGGAAATGATTTTATCCAGACTAGAGTCAGATTGGTAAAATCAACAAAATATAAAGTTTGTGAGATGATTTATTTAGGGTTATTTTCATACCATACTACAACATACATGCCAACCATTACGCTTTTTTTCACTAAATTACACCTTACGCGTAACGTGTATAGATTACGCTTTTTCGGTATATCCACCTTCCAAAGAAAATCAATTGTTTGTTTTCTCGTTTTTATTAACATTCTGTTAATCCCACAGACCGTATTTTAGAAAAGACGGCTTCAGCGTAACTATAAGAGTACGCTTGTCCGTGCACTTTCCAAAGGGTATTATGTTCTATTTAAAGCAACTATCCTATTACCCAGAAACATGCTGGTTCTACTTTCAAACTTTCGACCTTGTATCCTATTTATAGCAGCTGTATGGTTTAGTGAGGAGAGAACAAACTGGTTTTCTAATTTTTAATCTTTACTCGCAGATCTTTTCTTCTTCTTCTAATTTAGTACAGAACCAGTCTATAGGTATTTGGCGCAAAAAAGTATAATTTATTTTAGTCGATTCGTGTATGAGAGCAAAAATATCTCCTTTAAATTATTTCACAGATGGATTAGAAAAAGGCCAATAATAAACGAAACATAAAATAACAGAATCCTCCAAAGATGAGGACACAAGAGCAGCATCACATGATGTCTATTGCAGGCTGTGTGGAAATAATTTTACTATTTGGCGCTAAAAGTCATCAGATGTATTCTCGTCGATGTTTGTGTTAGAGCACATATATTTTTTCAAAGAATATCACAGGTGAATCAGAAAAAGACAAAAAAATAAAAAAACGAATCCTTCAAAGATGAATACATGAATGGCATAATACATCGTTCCATTCTCGGGCACAGGGGCTCGCATCGTTGCTTAAAATTGACCTGTCATACATGTACTATATAATACATGTATGACGGGTCAGTTTTAAGCAACGATACAAATCCCTGTATTCTAGGGCAGCATCATGCTCATTTTAATATTGGGCATGGTGGTAAATTTTATGTGGAGAAACACTTGAAAACAAAGAAACACATCAAACTAGCTCGTCTTACGAACTCCAATACTAAGGCTACAGCAGAACTAAATTGCGGACATGAATATTATAAATGCAGAGGTGTTATTTACCAAGTTCTGGAAAGATGATGAAGATCTTGCTATTGGTGCAGAAGCAAGAGAATTCATAGAACACAATTCTACTCTAGTTGTGAAGGTGTCTGATGATAATGTTAGAGATTATTATGCTACAGCCAGTGATTACATGCTCCAGAAATTCCCCTATGGAGATGAAGTGCTTTTAAATGCTTCAGTTGTGATGTAAATGAGAGCCAGTCGAAAAGCTTCAAAAGTGTTAGATTCTTTGTCAAGAGATAACCCTTTCTATTACCATCTTTGCCCACCTTGGCTCATCTGGAAGAATTCCTGCAGTATAAAGTTGGGATTCTAAATGACAGTATACTTAATGCAGATAGATTTGATGTGCAGTGGCACCTAATTTCCCAGCTAAAAGACACAATCACTGGAATATGTAAATTTCCTCTTCTTTGTCAGGTTATGAAAGGAATATTATTTCTTTACCATTCTAATGCTGACTGAGAGATTGTTCAGTATTATTAACAAAAATAAAAGTGAATTCGGATCCAGGCTCAGTAACCCAGTACTTTATGCTCTATTGGTGTGCAAAACATTGATGGTCTCGGCTGGTACGAAGTGTTTTAAAATGCAGCATGAAAATCTGTTGCTTTCTAAAGCTAAAAGTGCTTGAGATGAAAACTTTAAGCAATAAATGATGTCAAAAGATGAGAGGGGCAAATAAATCATTGTTTATTGAATTTTTAGCATGTTATATGTGGATTCCTCTTTTTGTCCACTCGGATTACACTTTTTCCTCGTCAGGGGTTGGCATGTATGCTACAAAGCTGCCCAGTAAAATGTCCGACTGTTGTAAGCAAGGCGAGCAATATCAGGGTAGGATTATTATTATTTAATACTGTGTCATCATGCATAAAAGTAGAAGAAATGTTGCAGATGAATGGTTGGAGACCTCATATTTGACTTCTTTTCTTCCTCAGGTTATGGAGATGCATCATCAGGATCAGCAGCAGCCTATGGCACTGCAGCCCCTGGATATGGAGGACAAGGTGACGCTACCCAACAACCAGCCTATGGTGCCCCAGGACCTGCACCCCCATATCAGAGGCAGGGTTCTGGACCACCGTCCTTCCATCCATACAGAAGATAATCTCAGACAGAAAGACAAATGGAAGGATGGTTTTTGTGGATTGTGGCAGCTGCAACTGAAATTAACTTTCATCAGATTGATTTTGTTACGGGGGTTGTTTTTTTTTTCATTGGGGGGGGGGTAGGAAAGGAACATTTAATTGTAATTTTGTATATATACAAGTAAATGGTACTACCAGTCTTGCAAGGGAACAAGAGATTTTACAAATTCTGACATTTTCACACCTTTTTAAGGGTCATGCAAGTTTTCTTTTAAAGATGCATATATTCTGTATATTTTAAGATGGAAGACATTTCTGTCCTTAGATATGTTAGAGCTGTTAAAGTTAAGCATGTGTGCCATTAAGAATGATTGAAAGAAGCTCATTTAAGAAACAGAACTTGTCATGAACTCTTGTTGTGTTGACAAGTAGCTATTTCAAAAAAGAGAGGAAGACCATTTGCTTGCAAATATAAATTGAAATGTCTTTGTATGCAGGAAGATGAAAACTTTTTCACTTCTTTGCATCTCAGTAAATTTGTAAGAAAGAAAGTTTTTATCAATAACAGCTTCATTCCCAGGAATAGAGCAAATTTGTTTCTGCAAAAAGATGTTTTATTATCAGCTGGGAAAACTGAGATTACGAGGAAAATGCCCAGTTTTACATTATGCCTTTTGGACTGAAATAATTGTGAATGTTCAGGAGAAGCAATCACGTCACAGAGAATCACTTCATGATCATCAAAACATAATTCTCATTCTTGAACTTTCCAATTCAAACAGCCTTTACTTACACAGTGTTAGTATATAAGTATGAAAATTAATACATTTATTCATTCATCTTGTCATCATTAATTTCATGGAAACATAAAAATTTGTCAAATACCGTACATACTCGCCTCTAATTCAAGCACAACAGCAAGAGATATAAATCTTGGCCTGCCATTACATAATGCTACTAATAAGTGATTACTCCAAACAAACTGCATGGACATAGATCTTCTGGTACATTATATAATTGCAGATTTGGATCTGTTCAGTTTTCACTTGGACTCGAACTAAAAGAGTATATATTGTATTTATTTCCATCAGTTTGTTATTTTTATTTAATTCGGAATAATTCATGCATAATATGTACAAATATTATGCACATTTTATACCTTGTATTATGTATTTTTTTTTTTGTGGCTGCTATGAGCAGAACCATAATATAACTTCTTCGAATTTTAAGGTATCTTGGAGATTAGCAGTGATATTCTTATATGTGTCTGTGTCTGGCATTATCAGCATATGGAAATGCTTTGGGTTTGCGGTGTGTCATAAGCCATTCACTGTGCCATGACATCATTTTACAACTTGATAAAAACTGACAGTAACGTCGAGCAAATAATTATTTAGTAAAAAAAAGGACCATAAAATAATATCATTGTTAAAAGTGAAATTTAACCAAAGTTTTGACAGCACGTCAGCAAAATTCTGGCCTTGTCGTGCTATCTAATAGTTGGTAGGAAAAATAAGTTTGACAAAGAGCATCCTGTTATTATGACGTTTTGGTTCAGTGTACATAATTCTCATCCACTTTTTAATCACCTTAAAAATTGCTTGAAATAAATTCCTTGATAAGATTTCATACAAATAACTAATATTGTTTTGACTGGTATCGACACTTGATAATGCTGAAGCTGGGTCATATGTCTGTTATAAATTGATATTGGGCCTACGTAAGCCTGTTATTGAAGTTTATGCATTCAGCAGTAGTCTTATCAGTAGTGTTTGGTAGGATATCATGGTTTCCTAATATGTGAATACTGATAAACCATTCTAAATTGAATACCAACTTTCATTTGTAAATTAGGTCCCTATTTCTTGTTCTAGAATTTTGTATGTATTTGAGGGAAATATATCTTGGTGGACATCTCGTAAGATACATGTCTGCAAATAAACGTTGATAGCTTCTGGTCTCTTAAGAGATCTTTATTAGCAGACTTCACTGTTTATGGTAAAAATGTTGGCATGTATTATTAAGATATCTGCAGATACATTGAATTCTGTCCTTTTAGAATTGGATTAAGTGTTGTTTCTCCTAAAGTTAATGAGAAAGAAAATTCTTTGATTTATATTTCCTAGATTTTCAGTTCTAGAATGTCAGTTAAAGACAACCTTTCTTGGTTGAGGGAGCACAAACACTTCCAGAGTGCACAATTTTAAATACTTATTTTCTAAAGTCAGTGTTACAAATTTTCTGCCATTAAAGTGTGGTGTACGCTTTCAAAAAAGTGTAATACTGCATTAAAAGGACATGTAAATAAAAATGTTATAATAATGCATAGCTTTCTTTTTCTTCCTCTGTAAAAATTATCAGTTATTTATATCTTGGTTCTAAATTTTAAAACATTTCCTTGCTCTCATCAAAAGAATCTTTTGTTTAATAAAGATTTTCAGCTCATGAATCATGCCAGCTGATACAGGTCATAATTTTATACATACATTTTTGTTCCTTCAGTTTTTATGAATATAGAACTAACATAAATGAATCACTAATTCCATAATAAATCACACAAATGATTTAAATAACATATTGACCGTTAAATAAAATGTTCCATACTCAGTCTGACATTTTTAATGAATGAAAGACTTCAAAAATATCAACTATGAGTTACTGTTTGATTGCACAAATAAATCTCATTTATCATCGCAAAAATTCAGTATTGGTGGCCTGAAAATTTCGCTTTGAGTTGCTGGTCCAGGATCAGTTGGAGCCTATATTGCCCAGGTCCACGTAAGCTATGGACTTGTCCATCAGCCAAGTCTGATATGCAGATGTCTTCAGCAATGCATTCACAATAATGAAAGGCAGGAAAAACGTAACAAAATATTAATGCAAACTGAAAATTCTGACTGCTGTGAAAGCATGCCTTCAGGGTACAAAATATGGAATTTGGAAAAAATGTACAGTTGTGGCTGTACATAATTCTTTTGCTGCATGTTATAAACGAACTGAAACATCAGAAAAAGATTTTCAGCTTCAATCCATACGAGGTGTTTCTGATTTGCATACAGCTTTGTAAATGCTTGAGCAGTTTGGCACTCCTGCTGCAGGGATGTGTTTGATTTACTTGCAACTACCTTCCTTGTGCAAGTAATATGCTCTGTTTCCAGTGTACATATTTAAGAAAACCTAATTAGCCTCTTTTCATCTTACTCGGTTCATGCTCAAGTCTTTTTCCAGTGACCAAGGAAAGTGCAAATACATTTATTTTTATTGTAGTTTTCACTGTCAATGTACATATTGCATAGTAATTTGACTGCATTCCAGTAACAGTTTAAACCACAACTCTACCACTATCATTCGACTTTTGCTTGCATCAGTACACACTTATAACTTTTTATGATGCTTTTTATAATTAAAAAGCACATTTTTCTTCAGTTCATAAAAACAAGAAATATTAAATGCTTGAATAGCTAATGTGGAAAACTTGCGGCAGGCCTTCAGCTAAAATAATTGGTTCTGGACCTCGAACCACCATAATTTTAGGGTCTTTAATATATAGAAACAATTTAATATAAAACAACCTTCATCTAGTAAACAGCATGAAAGGAGAATACTTCTTCCAGCAATTACTTGGCTGGCAAACTAAACAAAGTGTGGCCAATATTTCACATGATGCATTAAAAAAGATGTCTTTTTCTGTTTTTAGTAAATGGAGAAAAGTAATATTAAATGCTTACAATTACATTGTTTTCAAAACTTAAGTTTATGACGTGCAGTAAAGATTTAATCCAGTGTTTCAGATGAGTGATATTCAATGATTTTGGCTTTTAGGTTTAGTTTTTCTCATTAAGCTTCTTCTAATTTCAGATAAAAGCTTTTAAATAAGTTCTAGTCTAACTGATATTAAAGTGGTACGAGATAGTTGTTGCTCAATTTCTGTATGCAAAGATTTTTTCAGAAATACAAAACTACACACTGTAAAGGTTGATTAATACAAGTGTCATGGTCAAACTCTTTTATTGCTGTATACCCATACATGCCAACCATTGTGCTTTTGGCGTAATCATTACATTTTTTTTCCACTAAATTACACATAAGCATGTATGGATTACGCTTTTTCGGTATATCCACCTTCCCAAAAAAAATCAGTTGTTTTTTTTTCTCATTTTTATTAACATCCCGTTAATCCCACAGACCGTATTATAGAAAAGACGGCTTCTACTTAACTACACTATAAGAGTACGCTTGTCCATGCACTTTCCTAACAGTATTATGTTATTACCCAGAAACATGCTGGTTCTACTTTCAAACTTTCGACCTTGTATTCTGTTTATAGCAGCTGTATGGCTTAGTGAGGAGAGAACAGACTGGTTTTCTAATTTATAATCTTTACTCGCAGATTTTTTCTTCTAATTTATATTTAGTACGGAACCAGTCTATAGGTATTTGGCGCTAAAAAGTATAATTTATTTTAGTCGATGCGTGTATGAGAGCAAAAATATCTCCTTTCAAATAATTTCACAGATGGAATAGAAAAAGGCCAGTAGTAAACGAAACATAAAATAACAATCCTCCAAAGATGAGGACATGAGGGCAGCATCACGTGACATCTATTGTAGGCCGTGTGGAAATAATTTTATTATTTGGCGCTAAAAGTCATCACGTATTCTAGTCAATGTTTGTCTTAGAGCACATATATTCTTTCATAGAATTTCACAGGTGGATCAGAAAAAGACGACAAAAAAAACAAAACGAATCATTCAGAGATGAATACATGAATGGCATAATACATCGTTCCATTCTCGGGCACAGGGGCTAGCATCGTTGCTTAAAATTGACCTGTCATACATGTACTATATAGTACATGTATGACAGGTCAGTTTTAAGCAACGATATGAGTCCCTGTATTCTATGGCAGCATCATGCTCATTTTAATATTGGGCATGGTGGTAAATTTTATGTGGAGAAACACTTGAAAACAAAGAAACATTGAATTAGCTCATCTTAGGAACTCCAATACTAAGGTAACTTCTTATTTACAGCAGAACTAAATTGTGGACATGAATGTTATAAATGCAGAGGTGTTATTTCCAAGTTCTAGAAAGATAATGAAGATCTTGCTATTGGTGCAGAAGCAAGAAAATTCATAGCATGCAATTCTACTCTAGTTGTGAAGGTGTCTGATGATAATGTTGGAGATTATTATGCTACAGCCTGTGATTACATGCTCCAGAAGTTCCTCTATGGAGATGAAGTGCTTTTAAATGCTTCAGTTGCTGATGTAAATGAGAGACAGTCAATAAGCTTCAAAAGTGTTAGATTCTTTGTCAAGAGATATCCCTTTCTATTACCATCTTTGCCTACCTTGGCTCATCTGGAAGGAGAATTCCTGCAGTATAAAGTTGGGATTCTACCTGACAATATACTTAATGCAGATAGATTTGATGTGCAGTGGCACCTAATTTCCCAGCTAAAAGACACAATCACAGGAAGATATAAATTTCCTCTTCTTTGTCAGGTTATGAAAGCAATATTGGTTCTTTACCATTCAAATGCTGACAGAGATTATTCAGCATTGTTAACAAAAATAAAAGTGAATTCAGATCCAGGCTCAGTAACCCAGTACTTTGTGCTTTACTGGTGTGCAAAACATTGATGGTCTCAGCTGGTACAAAGTGTTTTAAAATGCAACATGAAAATCTGTTGCTTTTGAAAGCTAAAAGTGCTACATATGAAAACTTTAAGCAGTAAATGATATTAAAAGACGAGAGGGGCAAATAAATCCTTGTTTATTTAATTTTTAGCATGTTATGTGTGGATTCCACTTTTTCTGCTTGGATTTCTCTTTTTGTCCACTTGGATTAACACTTTTTCCTCGTCAGGGGTTTGCATGTATGTATACCAGTTGTGGGCAACTGCCATCAGGTATGGGCCTGATTTTTAAAGCCACACCCTGAGATGTAAATTAACATAAAACCAGGTCAATGACTGGATTCGGCCCACTCTTGCTATATATCCTAGTATTTTAAAAGTACAAATTTAAAGCATTCTACGAAGAAAAAATTACCATAAATGGATTCAAAAGTGTTTACACTGTCACCTTTATTCATTCATTCCTTGGTCAGAGTTGTATATACAGTAGCCCCCCTCTTATAAGGCCACCCCTATTGCAGCAGGGAAGTGGCCTTACAATGAAGGTGGCCTTTCTAGAGGGAGATGACAAATGCAAATAGTAAATATTTATGAAGAAAGTCACAAGTACATTTAATTCTAAAACATTCAATATTTTCATTTAAAAATCACATGCATGTTGTGAAATGTAAAACTGTTTCATCATTTTCAAAAGAATGTTATGAATAACCATAGATATAGTTTTAAAACTGTCTTTATAATTATGTTAAAGATCACATCATCCATCACTTTGCTGGTAACAGTCTTAAAAAAACAAATCAGTCTCGTCACAATAAAAATATCCTTGATGTCATATTCCCTGCATATATCATTTAGCCTTTTGTTCCAATCCTTGACAACTTCATTATCATCAGCTGATTCTCCACTAAGGATAGAACACTTCTTGTGTCGGACTTGTAATCTGTGCAACCATCCGTTACTTGCGGTAAAGTCGCCATATCCCATTTCAACTGACAAAATTGCTGCTTTTCTTGGATCATTCAACCAGTGTGTGGAATTTTCTTGGCACATGCAGATCAAAACCATTCAAACACCTTGTCATTCAAATCAGGATACAAACATCTGGCTCGAACAATTTTCCTTTCTCCGTCCATTCCATCTTCATACTTCTGCAGAATTGTTTCCTTACCTTTCATGATATTGTTTATCTGAGTCTTTCCAACATCAGTTTTCTGCAAGGATCCTCAAAGAAGAAAAAAAACTTCGGTCAGTTGAATTGCTTTCACTTTCTCTTCTATACTGAGAATTTTTCTTTTCCTTGATGACATGTTGATCATTTTGCAGTAAGTTATTCGTGTTGCCAACTACAATATTGATTAATAATGCTTTGAATAAATATAAGTTGGCAGAACTGTATGGGGTTTTCAGCTGATGCTACATCAATGATGACTGGAATTCATAAAGGAGTTGCCTTGTATATTTTGAAAAATGTCAATATCATTATTCATATCAGGTTGTGTCTGTCATATAATGCACCATGCTGCAGGAAAGGCTGCTGATAAATTAAGACAACTCCAGAAGTATCAAGTTGGCACTACCAGACAAAGTACTTCATGCGGACAGAGTTGTTTTTGCATCTTATTTCCCAGCTAAAAGACCCAATAACTGGACTATATAAATTTCCTCTTAGATGGGTTCTGAAAATATTTTGGTTCTTCACCATTCTAATGCTAACAGAGATTGTTCAGCATTGTTAACAAAAGTAAAACTGAATTCAGATACAGGCTCTATAATCCAGTAATTAGTGACACTGAAAAAGACACGCTCCAACTATAGCATTGACAAGCTTGAAATGGTTCAATGATAAGCCTGAAGCAATTTTGCAATTTATTGGTATATTGGGCCCTGGAATAAGGAAGTTTTACCAAGGTGTGTACAATATACAGTCTACAATGAAGACCAAAATTCCCAAAGTAGATTCTCTTAAGATGAAGATTTTGATTGGCAAATACTGGCTGACAATGATTTTTTTTTAAATTTATGAACTTTATCAGATTACTGGAGCTGGCAAAGTGTTAATGGAAATAGCAGAGTGTGATTTTGGACCCAAAAATGATGTTGAATATAAGCCTGATGTACATGCAGAATGGACAGAATTGGCTTGCAGGTCAGTCCACCTTTCAGCAGCACTCCAGACTTGGCTGTAGAAAAGAAGAATATAAAAAATATAAAGACAAATTAAAAGTAGAGTGCGGTTTTAATTTCTTTTCTCAAATGGTTTAACCCCAGCAGCATCTTGTACTTTAAAACTATATAACCCTATAAGGGTTAAGATAAATGAACAAACAAGATTCTACAATGAAATTAAAATCTGAGTATATTTATTTGATCAAAATATATGTCTTGAAAAGGACTTGAAAGCCTAATACAGCATTATGGAACATATAAGAAATCTGGCATAGAAGTCCGCAATGCACTGATTTAAGAAAGTGAAACTTTGGCACAGCTTAAGTTTGGTGAAAAATCAACTTTTGCAGCAGAAGTATCCAAAAGACATTCGTATGAGCTGTAGAAAATTGTACATAACCTTAAGGAACCATTTTCAAACATTGTAGAGCAGCTATGTACATGTATAATCCTATTGTTGTTCTATGTACATGTATAATCCTATTGAGGAAGGCTATGCAAGGGATTTCGTGGCTTAGAACAGTAATCATGGACAGATAAGGCAAAGATTAAGCTCGGAAACAATCAACCGATTATTACTTTTACAGGTAGAGGCGACATCTGTTAAAGAATTTGATTTCAATAAAGTTAAATGTGGAGCAGGAAGAAAGAGTGGTATTTAAGTGTTGGATATATATTTAACCATGGTTTCCTCCTGTCATTTTTTTCTTCTACACCCCCTGTGGAAAATACGACACCATTGTTTCAGTAGATTGGATATAGTTCCATTTAATGACAGCTTTTCCTAAGTTATTTATGAAGTTTTATATCACTATTCTATTGGGGCTTCATTCAGGCATTCTTTTAGGGTGACGTATCTTTCTCCCAAGTTTAGAGTAAATTTCAACTACAAGAAGTAACTGTTGTATACTTAACAGTTCTGGGGTTGAATAAGCCTCACAAGATCCATGCCCTATATTAGTACACTTGTGGTAACTTTTTTCCAAAATTCCAGACTCCATGCCTTATTAACTCGAACATTTGGAATGCAGAAAGTAGCTACGGTCATTTTTAACAAATTTGCAAACTGGAATTGCTCCAATTTGGAGGGAATTTCACCATTCACATATTGAGCACTTGCCATAACTGCGCTGCCTTTAGATAAGGCAATATAATGTTTTTCCATAAATACGTCCTGCGATCACATTACCATTAGAGGATATAAGCCGACTATCTCCCGAATCCAGTCCTGATAAAAAGACGAACATTTGACTTGTCTTTTTACGTCTAGTATATACAAAGGGCAATAACTCGTGTTCTTTAGCTCCCCTTGTCACCACTAGGTATCGCCTGATTCTACCTTCGCTTCCATACCATCGGCTTCGTGCTGTACACTTCCACAACAATACACACTAATGTAAGTGAAAACTTTAACCATCCACCCAAGACATCTACTGGCCGTTTTTTTTTAATTTTTTTTTTCTGTCTCTTTGAGGAAAATCATTTGGCCCCAGTTACCATCAAAGGACCATTTTGATATAGGCAGGGATCGTCCTGGGCTTCGCCAATGTTGCAAATTGCGATTTTGTTTTCCTTATTGGCGACAAATATACCATCTGGCGATTTTTTCGGCGACAACCTTTTTGGATGTTTAATTTGTACATACAATCATTGATTTGGAGTGGAGACATTCAAAGTGACCACGAAAGGAAGCCGCAAACTTGGACACACAGTGCACTGAATCTGTTACATAAACAAATCCTTTGTTCGTATTTAGAAACCCATCTTTACAGGGCATTGTTACATTATAATCCGCTTACGTTGACATCTGGCCTGAGTACTGTATGATTTGATACACTCAGTCATGCTACCGGAATGTACCTACAAGCGACCGGCCTTTGAAGACGCTAACAGAAGTTAGACCAGCTCCAAATTAATTGAACGACGGCTAATCATTTGTTTGTGGGGGTTTTCTTTCTTTCTTTTTTTTTAAATGTTCCATAAAATTAGTTTTGCTGAAACTTCAGAGAAAACATTACCTTTGAAGTACCGATTGATGTGTAAAAATTACAAAGCAAATGGAAAAAAAAATCTCAATCAGAATTATATACTGTCAACTGTGCAACATTATCATGGGTAAACTAAGTTAGACGCTGCGTGTTCATCGTCTCATCCTAAGAGTAAGTTAACAAAATTAACAGCATTTGGATTTAGTGCAAATTCATCAGACAACACAGTCACTGAACCTGATGTTATACCTGACAGTCCAACATCATCTACATTAGTGATGGTAGTAACGCTTCAAGTTCAACACCACATCATGATGAATGGGTCAAAAATTCCCGAAAATTTTGTTAAATGGATATATCGCGTATACTACAACAAAAAACAAGCTAGAGGCCCAGAATACAAAAGTCTTCATGAAGAAGTAAAAAGACTTTATAAAGAGAGAATGAAACAACTAGAACAAGAACAACTCTCTCAGTATCAACTTCCTCCACCTCTGCAACAGATAGAACAACAACAGTCTTCTTCACCGCAGGAAGAGATGATGTTGAAATCACCTATGGAGAGAATAAAAAAGATGACGAGAGAAGTAAAGCAAAGAATGAAGAAAGGATTGAGAAAAAAAACTAAACAGAGGGAGGAATTACGTTCACTGGGTGAAGAAAGAGATCCTGACGATGATCCTCCTGGCGCTGTAGGAAGTGGTTTTTTGACTGCATCAGGAGAAAATAATTTTGTTTGTCCTGATAATATTATCAATGACGTCTCACGGTTAGAAGTTCTTATAGGGGGAAAACGTGCAGGAAATAACTCAACAGAAATAACCAATGAAGCAGCTGATATTTGCCGGCGACTATTTCAAGGTGGTATCATGGATATCGGCGTTTACCGAGAACTTATTGATGAGCTCGTTGATGATTAGTCACCGCGATTAGATAAATGGTAAATAAAATAAGATGATCGTACACAATAATCATCGTAAACCCGTATCGGTCAGAGCGGTAAACTCACGATTACCAATCTATAGGGTTATTTACGGAGATGGACTTGGTGATGTCATTCGGGGATTATTCACAAGGATAGCTCCAAAAGCAGCACCTATTGTAAAACAATTAGGTATGAAGGCTATCGATATTGTTCGTGAAAAAGCTCCTGGAGCAATTGTCAATGTTGCTGGTAAGGTGTTCTCGGCGATCAAGGACAGACTATCACGATTATTGCGACGAAAACAACAACCACCAGTGAAACTGGCAAGTACTGATATTATGCCCGCAGACGTAAGTAAAATAATAAATCAAGCTGCAAATCAAAAACTAGCAGCGTTAGCAGATCAGGAACTCGGTGAATCGGGAAATAATGTCTCAAGTTTGATATCAGGAAGTGGAACTTCCCGAAGTGGAATTTTCCGAACGCGGTAATCAACGTGTTAGACGAAATAATTATAATAAAATGTTCAAGCGCGTATCCGACACAGCATTTGACATGGAAGCACCTGTCCTTAAGGATGAATCGGTACGTGATTATCAGTTTTATTCTTATGAAGCACGAGTACCAGATCAACGTGGAAGAATTGAACTACAAGTTCATGACACAAGTAGATACTTTTTACCCGCTGAGGCGTTTATAGAGGTAGAAGGTACAATTATAAAAACGGATGATACTAATTACGCAGGTGCAGTAAAAGTTGGTTTTGTCAACAACGGGATCATGGCATTATTTGATAGTGCCACGTATATGATTGATGGAAAAAATATTGAATCGATTGAGAAAGATGTAGACGTTGCTACAACAATAATTGGTCTAGCAAGATATTCTGATGATTATACAAGATCAGCAGGTCCCACAATGATGTTTGTGAAAGATAACTCCAATGACCCTGAAAGCGATCCGTATAATATAAGACGACCAAGAAACTTCGCCAATACCGGTGATGCTGATGTGTGGCCAGTGGTTCATGGTGCTAACCCAAATTTAAACTTGGAGTTTGCAACGCGTAGAAATATGTTATCAGGAGACAACAGAAGTTTTTCATGTACAATTCCACTATCGCACATTTTTGGATTTTGTAGGAATGTTAAAAGGGTTATTTTTGGAGCTAGACACACGGTTGCTCTTGTAAGAAAAATTAATGATGACGACGCTCTGTGGAGACCTATTGGTGACGCCGGTAAAATAATATTATCGAAACTTTCACTGTGGATGCCGGTAATGACTCCAATGATCGCAGAAGAACAAAAATTGATTTCTTTCATGGACACAGGTGGTAAATCCTTGTTGTCATGGTTGATAACAAGCACAGATAGTATGCAAACTAACGTTAACGGTCAGTTTACATGGCATATAGCATCACAACAAGGTGTTTCTGCACCACGGCATATTTTTATTGCGTTTCAGGAAACTAATCGTTTAAACTCACAAACTCACTCTTATATGATATTTAACCAACTAGGTCTCACAAATATTTCCTTACGGATAAACGGACAACAAGAACCAACAGAAAATATACAACTAAATTATGCACAAAATCATGTAGGACGTGCATATCATCGTTTGATGTCATTTATGGGACATGATCAAAATGTAGATACTGGGTTGCAAATATCACAATATGATTTTAGAACCTTGTATCCGATTTATTATTTCTCACTGGAGCATCTTGATCTATCAAAACAATCTGTCGTCGATATACATCTTAAAGCAACATTAGATACAGGTAATGTTAATTATAGAGCAATCGCGGTTATACTTAGCGATAAAGCCATGTTACTTGAAGGTGGTAGTGGTCGAATGAGAGTCGTTGATGCACCAGTGGAAAATCTTTAATCGTGTTATTTAAAAACACGAGTATTATCATAAAATGCCATATCAACACGTTAGTGTCAGTCTGACTCACGGTCAGATTAAAAACCTTCAATCAAATTCAGCAAAAAACTGCGGAATGAAAATATCACTAAAGCGAGATCAGATCACGGGTGGTCAAAATAAGCTATCATTATCAGAACGCCAGCTTAAACATTTCAACGACGCTAAACAATCAAAAACAGGCGTCAAACTCAATCTCTCTGCGGGTGCGGTTAAAGACTCAATTAAAACAGGCGGTATATTTCCACTTCTCGCGGCTATTCCAGCGTTAATAGCTGCTGCCGCGCCAGCCGTAGCAAAGGCAGCCGCGTTAGGTGCTGTTGGAACAGCTGCTGGAATGGCTCTAAAGAAAGCAACAGGGCAAGGATACAAAAAAAAGGGACGCGGCTTAAGATTGCCAGGATCTCGTTGGGGTAGAGGCCTAAGGCTTCCACGTTAGACGTTCCAGCATCAAATTTTGATTTACTTGATGCCGCTAAACGATTAAAAATATCTGCCTTTAGAGGTGTTTTCATGCGAGATCAATTACCAAAACAACCAAACAAACTCGAAACAGGTATTATTAATCTCGACGAACGTTCCGGACCTGGTACTCATTGGGTATCATACGCGGTTGATCCACGTGGAATCGTTTATTTTGATTCATACGGGTTAGCTCCGCCTGTTGAATTTATCAAGTATGTTGCACCACTTCGCGCAACAACCAAAGTTTGGTATTCAACGCTACCCACACAAACAATGACAGATCCGCCAATATGCGGCCGTGAAGTAATTAATGTACTCGATGCTATATCAAAATCATCCAGGCCACCACATAAGGTCGTGCATGATTATACAAGCAACCGATTCGTTTTAAACAACAGGTCTTATTATAATGGTTGATATTTACGGAAGATCTTCCTCACGCGTTAAGAAAAAGCCCGGCGACGTTGATCTATCGAAGTACGCGAC
Source organism: Sinohyriopsis cumingii (assembly GCA_028554795.2). NCBI lineage: Eukaryota > Metazoa > Mollusca > Bivalvia > Unionida > Unionidae > Sinohyriopsis > Sinohyriopsis cumingii. The sequence continues at coordinate 77,693,993 of CM068827.1, read as the reverse complement.
TAAGGATGACCTCGCTGATATTATGAACCTGGCTGGAGTTGACCCAGATGAGGTTGTTATTTTTCAGGATCGACATGGTAAACTAAAAAGCAGCAATATCAAATGGAATGATATAGTTCGACGAGTATTTGGTGCAGTTGCGGATAATATACCCGTGTTTACCGACAGCGGCAAAATCAGGGATTCAAGTATTTCGTTTACAACCATTAGAGATGAAATTGGAAGAAGCGTTGTTAATCGCGTGAAAAACACCGGTGACACAATGACGGGTGAACTTAACATGAACGGAAACAAAATAGTAGTTTTAAGAGATCCAACATCCGACGAAGATGCTGCAACAAAAAGGTATGTTGACACCGTAGATGGTAAATTATCCACGCTGAGAGCCGAGTATGATGTTCACGTAGGCGCTTTTGGAAGATTTCGAAGAAACCATCAAAAAACCACAGAAGAATTCTTCGGAACTCCGTTTATCGTCAACATAAAACTCGTTGATATCAAAACCAACATTGACACGATCAAACAAACACAGCAGGACATCAAAACTAACCTAGACACGATCAAACAAACACAGCAAGACATCGTAGCGGGAATTCCTGAAATCGTTAACAAAACAAGTCTGATTAAAATCCCAGCCGGAATAACTTCCGGGCATATTACCAACATCGTATGCACGGTATCATCGGGATTTGCAACATGGTCGCAGCAAAATAATACTATCAAATATACCGCAACAGTCACTGGCGTGTACAGGCTGTCTGTGTTTAGTGCTGCAAAATTTGAAATATTTACAACGTTTCCATGGCGTCATTCCACCGACAGGTTTTCCGGGGTTGTATCTGTTATATTAAATAGCGGAACCGAAGAAATATTTATTCTGGAAGCAGCTGATAAGAAATTAACCGCAACATCCTTCTGGTGGTGTTTGGAATTTGTAGCTGGAACACCTCAATTGGTTACGGCATAAAATATAATGAGTGCTATCGACGTTCAAGGATTTAGGTACAATCAAGCGCGTGAATGGCAGGCAGCGTTGAAAGATCGAGTCGAACAATATACAGTAAATATAAAAAAGTATCAACGACGATTAGTTATCATCGACGTTGTTGTTTATTCGGTATCCGCTGTTGTTGCCGGAAGTGGAATAATATTATCCGCGGTAACAATGATGGCACCAGTAGCTGTGACTATTTGTGTTTGTGCAACTACGACAATTGCAGGTGTGCTTAATATCGTTGCAAAAAAAATATGTACTTGCACGAACGAAAAATTATCCGATTACGAGATAAAATTACACATAGCAACTGTCGCATACACAAGGTTATCCTCGTTGTTATCAGCGAGTCTCAATGATGGAATTATATCCGATTTTGAGTTTTCAGTGATGATCAGCGTATACAATTGCGCCGGTATTAAAGGTACGAGTATCAATAATGACGGAATTACTGCAGCAGATCGTGACAAACACAACCCCGCACAAAACCACGATGATCTCGCTAAGTTCGATTAATCCTGAATTTAACATCAATTTTCCAACAGCAATTCGCGCAAATGAAATTGCACTAGCACAATTACGAGTATATTACAGCTGGCCAAATATCAGATCAAAATCATTTAATGGTACACCAGCAAATAATTCGCTCGTATTTGCTGATAAAAACAAACCTGATGGAACACCTGACTGGGTTGTTGTTGGAATACCAACTGGTAGTTACGAGGTCGAACAAATCAATGATGAATTTGCTCGTAGAATAAAATCAATAACAGGAAAAGAAGCAAAAATATCAATTGATGTTCATGAGCCGACCCTGTCCTCGACGATTGAAATAAACTCGCCTGATTATGCCGTTGATATTTATCAGTCCACGATAAGATCCGTACTAGGTTGGCCTGATATTGCGCCAGTGTATGAAGGACCACCAGAACCAAAATTAATTGATTTTATCACTGACAATGCCGGGTTTATAACAACTCCAAAATACCGAAATTTGTATCCATGGACTGGTAGGGATTTTCGTGTTATTCGTGGTGATAAAAAATATTATCCTTTTACTCCGTTTTCTATCACTGATTTTGATGAGAAAACATCAACTGAAATCGTTTATGAAAGAGATTTCAGATCACATGCTAGCGAAATTAGAACTGAATACACAACTACATTAACGACATTAGCATATTTATTTAAAAACTATATCCTGGAGTATCCCAATATCAATCTAAAACATCAGATCATTGCAACGATACAACATTTAAATCAAATTGTATTAGATCTTAAATATTTTAATCAGACCATTATTGAGGTAATAAATGCTAATAATTATATAGCTACAGGAGAAAAAAAAAGTATCAAACAAATATACATTGATCATTATAAAATAACTGAATCAGATTTATTAAATTTTACACTACCAGGATTTGAAACTGACGAATTGATAAGATCACTCAATGATCTTGTCGTGAAAAACTTTTCTGAAATATTAGCTGTGTGGAAAAAACTAGTACCATATCCAACTGTTCTTAGATATGATAATGATCCACTCAGCGGCGGTAGGCACATATCTCCGGGAATCGTTAATATAACGTCGACGGTCGCGGTTAATCTAGTTTGTGACGTAATTGATGGCAGTTATCAAATAGATCTTGGAAAATCAAATCAGGCTCAACAGGGATACATCCTATACACGTTCACACCACAAGTCCCCCCTGGCGATTTGATCGTGCAAGTACCAACCAATCCTGTCTATCTACGCACACATAATCAGTATTTGTCACGAATAAATTTCAAACTCACGGACCACCTTAATCGCTTAATTGACCTACGTGGAGAAGAGCTTGTAATAAATCTGTATGTAAAGTCGTAAGACTTTTGTCGTAGAAAGATCCAACGTGAGGGTTTTTATACACTTGAAAACGCGCGTTTTCACAAAACATAGAACAATTTAGCCACGGAAACGAGGATTTCTTATTAACACAATGAACTCCGGCGCACTCCTGCATCAAAGTCGAATAAATATATTTGATGAGGTAATTCATCTTTTTTAAAATGTTTTATTTTTTTCTGAAAATTTGATCATTTCACATAAATAAGAATCTTTGATTCTAAGTACCAACTCACCCATAGAGTTATAAATAAATAATAATTCAGAATAAATAATTTGTAAAATTAAGAAATTTGTACAATTTTGTGAATTTGATGGGGTAAATGGTAGTCAAAATTAAGAAATTTGTACAATTTTGTAAATTTGATGGGGTAAATGGTAGTCAAATTAAGAAATTTGTACAATTTTATGTTTTTGATTGGGTAAATGGTAGTCAAAATTAAGAAATTTGTACAATTTTGTTAAATTTCAGTAAAAAAAAAACAAATTAATTCAGAAATAAATAAATAATAATTCAGAAATAAAATAATAATTCAGAATAAATAATTTGTAAAATTAAGAAATTTGTACAATTTTATGTTTTTGATTGGGTAAATGGTAGTCAAAATTAAGAAATTTGTACAATTTTGTGAATTTGATGGGGTAAATGGTACTCAAATTAAGAAATTTGTACAATTTTGTAAATTTGATGGGGTAAATGGTAGTCAAAATTAAGAAATTTGTACAATTTTGTTAAATTTCAGTAAAAAAAAAAACAAATTAATTCAGAAATAAATAATAAATCAGAATCTTTGATTCTAAATCTTTGATTCTAAATCTTTGATTCTAAGTACCAACTAGCCAATCAGAGTTATAAATTGCATTAAATCAGAATCTTTGATTCTAAATCTTTGATTCTAAATCTTTGATTCTAAGTACCAACTAGCCAATCAGAGTTATAAATTGCATTAAATCAGAATCTTTGATTCTAAATCTTTGATTCTAAGTACCAACTAACCCATCAAATTCAGAAATAATATTTCTGATCAAAGATCTCAGTCATCTTCATCGGAATTACTACTCTGGATCGTTTCACCAGTAACGAAGTTACTCTCTAACATAATTTTTCTTAATAGTCTTATGCGAGCACTAATCGTTTTCTTTGCCTCATACTCGTGGGATAATAACGATTTAATTCTTTCTACGGCGGCAGAGAGAGGAACGAACTCCTTCACATGATCATCTTCTACGGTAGCTAGCGACTGAAACATTGCCGCCTGAATCCGTTTCATGAGACTGTATTCAGATGATAGTGTGTGTGTCCCCTGGGTTTTACGTTCTTGTAAAATCTCAAAGTCAGAAACTATTTTTTCAGGATTTAGTTCATCAGATATATTAATTCCATCTTTTTTCAATTTTTTAATAGCAACAATTACATCATTGATATTTTCATGGTTCATTATATAATATATAAATCTTTAAAATAAAAAAAAAAATATCCCTAGAACACCTATCGAGTGTTTAGCGAGTTCGTCGGGATGTTTCAGGGACAGCACAACATATACAATGAATGAAGAGCTCCTATCGAGTGTATTAGCGAGCTCAGATTATGAATGAAGAGCCCCTATCGAGTGTATTAGCGAGCTCAGATTATGCATTGGACGGCACAAACATATAACTAACTAAGGAAATGGTTATATACAATGAAATGGATATATACAATGAAATGGATATATACAATGAATGAAGAGCCCCTATCGAGTGTATTAGCGAGCTCAGATTATGCATTGGACGGCACAAACATATATTATGAAATGGAACCTCTATTCGAGTCTTTTAGCAGGTTCAGTAAATATGTAATGAATGAATGAATGTAATGAGATGTAATGAATGAATGTAATGAGATGTAATGAATGTATGAATGTAATGAATGAAATATATATAATGAGATGTAATGAATGAATGGCCATTTTTCTCCGCTCAACAGAACCACCTACCCCAATAATCAACCCGTGGGTGGTACAAAACATGTATCAACCACCGGTGATACGTGGTTTGGATGGTTTTGAGAGCGGAGAGAGGCTGGCGGTGCCCCAATTAATTATAAAAATCGCTAATATGCGTAACCACCGACCAATTGTCAGTCATGGGATTCGATCCTGGACCGCGAGCGTCACAGTCCAATTCGATACGGATTGAGCTATCAAATCTTATTACAAACATATGTTTCGGAAGTTAATATATAGCTACAGCAATTCTGAATTAAAACAGCGGAATAGTTTCTACATTTAAATAACTGTTTCTACATTAAAATGACGGTTTCTGAATATAACAAACGGTTTCTGAATATAACAGTGTTTTTCGTAACAGACTGCAAATATAAACCTGCGTGCAGTGATCGATTTGTGCATAACAACGGTTTGTAAATGCAGCTACTTGCGAATCAATAACAACGGTCAAGTTACCTCAGTTTCTCGCTATGTTGTATGATGGGAAATTTCTATTTTGTAGGTTAGAAACCATAAATATACTTCTACGAGTAATTAATTACGACGTAAATGGTTAATCTGACCATAAAAATCGGAAATTTACGAAGAAAACTATATATTACAAAGTAATCTCCCTTTTGCATAATTAAAAATTCAGTAGTATAAGGGGGACATACAGCAACTAATATAATTCAATGTGGTTAAATATAATTCGAGGTGGTAATGATAATTATTGATATCGGAAGATAATTTTTTGCTTATATTTTTTCGAGAAAGATGTTTTATATATATTTTCTGCTACTTTTTGTACTGAATGCGGGGCAATATCAAAATATTTCGCAGCTGAATGCATCGAACGAAATATAATTTCTTCGCCAGTTTCTGTGTTGTAGCCTTGATCACCCTTCTAGAAACTGTCTTACATCTTCCTGTATTACCACGCGCAGAGTTCACGCTTTGCGTGACAACACAAAGGTTGGATAAGGAGTTGTTCTGAGGATCCCCGTCAAGATGATCAATAGCAAGACCGTCATTGATCAATCCGTTATGACACTCATAGGTAAATCTATGACACAGATAATGTTTCTTTCCTCCCTCGTATGTGAACGCTAGATAACCAGAATTAATGACATGACCAACTGGTTTTTTTAACCTGCAGTGTCTGATGATACCATTAATATTTGATTCGTAGTTTGTCACGACAGGATGTTGGGATAAATATATTTTGCTCCATATATGATAATATTATTTGTTTAAATTATTGTTTGTCTGAAAACTTAGTTAGATAATCCTCCACGGATTTTATAGCATTTTCACTATTATTATTTTTTTTGTCATAATATCTTTTAAGCTCTCTGAACCGTTTTCCCCCGCACTTTCCACATAATTTTGTTTTTCCTTGCACTCCAGTACCACATCGCAGACATGGTATTGGTCCTAAGCTTCCACGGTTAACGCACTGCATGTGTTGTCCGCAGAACTCCCTTTTACAGGATTTATTACAACGAGTCAATGAACCCACCATGAGCCATCTGCATTGAGACATTGTATACATAATATTTTAATTTAAATACTTGTCTGAAATATAGTATGAACGAATTCGATAGATTATCCCGAATAAAGCCCTGGAGCGTGGATAAATTCAACCTTGACAGAATATCTCCAGACTTGCCAGTACGAGATCTGGTTGATCCGAAAAATAAAAGTCTGATCTCGAAAATTCACGACGCCAAGAAAGAATTTCACACAGATGGTGCATCTCATGTCTGGTCAACGTTCAAGATTATACGCAACGGCACCATTAACGCAATGATGAACGACAAACGAGCAGCAATTATCATTAACTACCTCTTTGATATTCATCAAGGTAATCGCAAGTATCTTTTCAAAATAAAATTCGTCGTGTTGACAGAAACAAATGATTGGATTATCCGTGACAAATATGATCCTGTCCATGGTAATAAAAAAACTGTCGTACTAAGTAAAGATTCCAAACCAGGTCTATTGACAGGTATTGACAAACCGTATTATGAACGAGCATATCCTGTGACCGCGGTTATTTATGGAATCTATGTGATAAATGAAAAACCTAGCGTTGATAAACTAACGCCGATGAAATTTTCAAAAATAAATTGTGTAGCTGAACGAGTAACAGAACATTTTACCGTTTTGACTCGTGGAAACGGCTTAACGGATAAGAGACGTAAAATAATAAACACGTGGGGAGAAATGGTTAAAGATACTGGTGCGTCTATGAAAGATGTCGCTGAGTTAGGAAAAAGATTAAAATTTCCAATAACCGTAGCGACGATAACTGGAGAAATTTTGTATGAATCAAAATATAGATCAAAAGGAGCTTCGATCGAAATTATTGATCATAACTCACACGCGTGGACTAACGCAGTAACAATATTTCCACGAGATCGAACTGTTAAATGTTATCCCGGAGGTATGTTTGATTTTATTAACGAAATAAGTAAAAACGATCCTGTGTCAGTATGGTTATTTCATTCTTGCGTGGAAGAAAATAATCAATTTGATCAGTTTGTGAGGCCAAATGGTGTTATTTATCGAACAAATCATCTTCACGAGAAAATGAAAAATCTTGCGCTGCAATACACTGATGACACTGACGAATTATTGACCAACTGCTTTACTGTTCCGTCCGTTGCGGCTCATTTTGCTAGAAAGAAAAATTCGTGGAAACCAACTCGGTTTGATTTTCTCAATGACATAGTATCCAGTTGTGTCGAATATGGACACGGCGGACTATGGAATACTAAATACGATCATAGAGATGTTATTTCAGTTGATATGGTTGCGTGTTATCCGGGAAGTTTTCTTGGATACGGAGATTGTTCTGCGTATTTTGACCGATTCGGTCATCCCACGCACGAAATGACGCGAGTATCGATAAATGGACCATTACCGGATTTTGATCTGACTGGATTTGCTCGTATCGAGTCATTCGAAATGTCTAAAGGACTCCATGCAATTTGTTATGTTTGGTTTGGAAAACATTTTTCGGAAAAAATGTGGACACCAATAGTACTATTACGGTATATGCTTGATTGCACGATGTTAATATCGCTGACGATCAGCGAAGCAATTATATCATATCGAAAACAAACCGAAGTTTGGTTACCACATTCGGATGAAACCGATTCGAAGGATCTTGGTAGAAAAATAATTGGCAAATTTACCCAAGGAGCAGCATATGATCACAGACAACATTGTACAAGATTGATCATGGACGACGCTGAGTTAGATTTTATAATCGCTGATACAACGAACAAGAACACGTTTGTAAGTCGAGAAACAGCTTTCTTGTCAAATGGAAATAAACTAGGTACAATTGTGAACTACATGGACGGTGAGTCACCTCAGTATACTCATTTAAGATCATCGATGCTCGCGTATGTTTCAATAAATCTATTATCGATGATAAATAAGGTTTCTACGCATGCCGTCAGAGTTGCTACCGATTCGTTTTATATAAGCAAAAAACATTCAACGCTGTTAGAAGGATTAAACATAGACACTTATGCATCGTGGGGTTCGTGGAGAATAAAAAATGAATATATGCTCGATTATTCCGAATCCGCTGATGTTGCGGTTAAAGATATTTACTGTAAAAAATATCAAACGTTGACAACTTCGTTGTTACCATCGATATACGATCCAATAACTAGACACAAAACGGTTTATCTAAACGGACCTGGCGGCAGTGGTAAAACCACTCGAGCTATCGAACTATTTCAGAACTCGGATATGATCGTGCTAACACCCACACATAGACTCGCGCGAGAGATGAAACAACGCGGTGTTAATTCCTGTACTTATCACAGCTTTTTTCGATGGAAGGGTGATACATGGACATCTTTAAGGATGGGTGAGAAATACATTCCAAGGATTATAATATGGGATGAAATATGCACTGTACCGCAAGAAACAGTAAAAACATTTCTTGATTGGTTGTTAACAAGAAATACTGCTGTGATAATGTGCGGCGATCACGGTCAACCACCACCTGTAGCTGGACCATCTCCACATGATTGGCTAAAGAACTTTGTCGACCACTACGAAGAAATAACTGATGATCATAGAGCACTTGATGCAGCATTGAAGGAATTTAAAAAATTAATCAGACTGCAACCGAATAAAATACAGTGTGAAATAATGCGCGAGATAATGTCAGAAACACACATGAAAGACTTTATGCAAACGTGGCGACCAAACGATTTGATAGTTGCAAGCAGAAAGATAGTTCGTGATAAACTTCAACGGGAATTCTTTCAGTTACAACGAGAAAAGTTTCCAACGTTGTCAGTTCCGTTATGTTATCGACCAGCAGATACGCGACGGCAAAATATCGACGTTGATATACCAGGAGAGTCAAAGAGGAAACAGAATCTTGTATTGAATGATATTGTTGCCGTCGACGTTGATGTTGTTGAAGATGCTCTACGTGCTGATAAATCCCCGTGGACGCTCGGATACGCGATGACGATTCATTCATCTCAGGGATTAACTATTACTGACACAGTTGTTTGGATCGTTGATGATCACATCGAATGGTCGAACTTGGTTTATCTCGCAGTATCTCGAGTTAGAAAAATATCTCAATTGAGACGAATCGTCATGGACTCGTCAGTGATCAATGATGATGTTGACGGTGATATAATAAGAAAAAAATTATCTGGTTATAAACAGTGTGATAAAAAAAATAAACGCAATTTTGATCTTGATGTTGATTTTATTAATGCGCTAAAACAACAACAGAATAATCATTGTGCAAGTTGTAATTGTATAATGTTATGGCGGTATCTGAAAAATGATCCAAGACAATTTACCGTAGATAGAAAAAATAACAATCTTGGTCATACACGAGAAAATATCATGTTGACCTGTCTTGAATGTAATCGACCCAGAGGCGCCAGTGCTAGTTAAGTGATTTTGGTGGTAATTGTGTATCCGTAGGGATCACTTGTAATTGTTCACGCACAAATCCGCGTTGAGGAGCAGCCGAATCTAGTCTGTAGATTGCGGGTCTACCTGGCGATCTTGTCACGGTGGATATCTTATGCGTGGTAACACTCCAAATAGGATCAGTCGCTCTCGCTTTACCGCCTTCAAGTTCGCCGGGCTCATATAAATATCTAACTGTAACATCACCCAATATTTTTTGTTTTTCAATATCTTTTCGTTGTGTTGGTATATTTGTTTTGGTAATTGCATTAATGGGTTTCATGTTGGTTGTTCGTGTAATCTCATTATTTAATGCAGCTATCACGCTTGGTAATCTTGCCACCCATTCACGAGATCTTTTATCCTGAATCAATTCCTTTGCGTATTGATATCCAAATAACCGCTCAGCGAGTGTTCGATTAAATCGCTCAACAATTGCCTGATCACGATGAATTGCAGTATGCCCTCGTCGTATTTTGGTATTATGTTGTTTCATCAACGATGATACTGGACCAAGAAATTCCTTGCCAGGATCAACCTGTAGCAGCTGTGGCCATCGCAGACCACTTTGTGGTCCACCACCTCGTTGATAAATTCGTTTAAATGCGTCGGCTACTTCAGCGGCTGTTTTAGTCGTTAACGGTTCTGCTTCTTTATATCTACTTGCAACGTCAATGACAGTTAGCGCGTATTTGTACGTTTTTCTACGTACAGTATCATATGGTAAAAATAAAATATCAGCTTGATGAACTTCATTAGGAACACTGACATCGAAATACGCGTACTGAATTCGTTTAGGACGTGGTAGATAAATTTGCCATATTGCCTGCCTGGACAACCACGCGCTAGCGGCAGAATGTTTAACCGCTGCTGCATCAGCGAGTTTACTAATTGCTGATTTACCCTTCCAGTATCCAATTGGTGAATAATAAATCGATTCCATTATATATTACCAGCCCCTAGCGCTAATTTACTTTTCATCGCGGATCTTACTAACCAATTAGCTAATGATTCTCTGATATTTTTATTTTTTATGGAATTTAATGCATGAATTAATTTCACATCTGCAATATGCCTATCTTGTAGATTTTTACTCTTATAAGCTACATCATGAACATGACAAGCTCGATCAATGGCGTTTACTGTTTCCTCGCCCGGTTGATCCTGATTATCAAGCCTGATATCGAGTCGAGTACCAGGACCGCAATAATTATATCCTGGTAGATGTTTTTCTCCGCTGTATTTAGCCCATGGAGCACCTGGAAACTTTGACATCAAATTAGCAATATCACCACCGCGCCTATTAGGTAAAAACGAAAATTTCTTTCTACCGCATACAGAACATTTTCCACCATACGCTATTTTTTTATTTTTTGTTATAACCGTAGGTAAATCAGTGGTTGGAGTTTTAACTTTACAGCGTAAACAATATAAATTCATGTTATAATATATATGGATATAATTGATTTCTCAGCAACTCGGCAGCGAGAGCCAGTTAAACACCATCCTGCACTACCGAATTCCATCAGAATGATTATCATGGGACCATCTGGATCGGGTAAGACGCAATTATTACTTAATCTGATAATGAGATGGTTGAAATGGGATAAGTTGTATTTGGTAGCACCATCCGCTGATGATCAACGATGTTATGAAGTACTTAAAGATTTTAACGAAAACGCGCGATTACTGGACGAAAATAATGATGTTATAGAGTTTATAACAGATATTGATGAAGCACCGTCCGTTGATGTTTTAAACGGATTTAATAATAATTTAGTTGTGTATGATGATGTGATGCTAGATAAACAGTCAAATCCAGCTAGGATTTTTTCCCGTGGTAGACATAAAAATACCGATGTTATTTATGTTACTCAACGATACACACAAATACCAAAAGTGATCAGAGATAACTGTAACATTTCAGTTGTGTTTAATGGCGTAGACACACACACGTTGCGAAATATTCATCAAACCTGGTGCAGCGGTGACATGGATATAATTAAATTCAGAAACTTCTTTTCACGAGCGCAAACTACTCCGCACGGGTTTATAACAATAAATTTGCACGATCCTAGAACAAGATATCGTATTGGACTTGATAAAATATTTGGATAACGGGGGGTGATGATAAAATTAAACTGATATCATTAATATAATGAACAATTGTGCGTGGCTGCGTCAAGGAACCACTAACAAATGTGATAAAAAATGTCGTGGAGAATATTGCAAAAAACATAATTATCTTGTAAAGAAAAACCCTCATGCCGGTCCACGAAGATGTGTTGGATGTAACAACGGCGTTAGAGGATTATATCAGATTTGCAAAAATTGCGGTGGAGATCGATACAGAAGTTTGATGATATATTACAGAAAAAGAAAAAACATAAATCCAAAAATAGAAAAACCACCATCAGAACTTGAATATTACTTGAAACATAGAACAAATAAAGATGAAACAGATGAAGATTCCCATGATTCAAGTAATATTCATCAAACTTAAAATTTCTTTACAACATGGATAGCAGCAGAGGAGGCTCGTCTACAATTATGTTGGGGACAAACAATTGTAGACATGGTATTTGACCTCTATGAAGGGTCACTATTTTTTTTTGTATAACAAGGGTGACCCTTCCCTTAAGTGGTCTGTTCCCCTCCTCTGCTGCTCCTTACAAAACTATTATTTGGAAAATAATATATATATATATATATATATATATATATATATATATATATATATATATATATATATATATATATATATATATATATATATATATATATATATATATATATATATATATATATATATATATATATATATATATATATATATATATATATTAGCTTAATACCTGATGTTTCTAATTTTTTTTTTAAAAAAAGAGAAAGACCTTAGATGTAAAGAAAGTAGATATTTTATATCTGATAATGCATTTATTTCAAGTGACAATATACATACCTATGCACTAACGGTGATGCGGGATGCAAAGACCATGGAAGTAGTGCAAAACAGTCATGTAATGATTTATTTTGTATTATTATGACTGTATTGCTTGCTGTCAGTAAAGTAATAATTATCCCATCTTTTTCAGTTTTCATTGCCTATTACATTAATAGACTTAGAAAAATATTCACTACTTGTTCTGGCGACATTTTTTTTAAATTGGCGACAAAATATCGAGGTTGGCGACGCAATATCGATCACGATGAAGATTTATCAGACTTAATTGTTAATTTTGATCTGAGTCGACCACAATACCTCACCCTGTTTCCAAATTGGAAAGTATCCTGTGTTTTCACCTGGGTTAATTCAGGTAAGTTATATCCTTTTACCCGCACTTCTCTGAAGCTTCTGTCATACATAGCAAGTATCCTATTAGCATTAGCATCTGCACGCAGGGTGAGAGAATTACATGCTCTTTCCACTGACCCAAACTGTCTTAAGATCGGATGGTTAGGTGGCCAACTTAACAAAACCATGCTTTGTAGCCAAAACTAGGTTACCGTCAGTCGGTAACCAGAGTCGTCATACGCTCCCTCTCAACCACAGATACATCGATAGCAGCGGCCAGGTAAGACCCTGTTCGAACCTTCAAGAAGTACTTAAATCGCATATTGACTAGTCCTCGTGACATGCAAACGAGTCTTGCTTCTGGTGAAAACCAGGAAGCATGATATCAATCCTTAAGCCCAATCTTCGCGGCTGTATTAGGTTATAACAGCTCACGAAATTGGATCGATCTCTGCTAGCTCGCGTTAAGACGTAACGTTTCGACCCATGACATAATAGATGTTGCTGCTGGCATACAAAGTCACCCATCTCCAGCTTTTATCTTAGAGATTTAGCTTCACAGTTATTAACACTTTAATCAGGTGGGTTCGGTGGCGGCGGCTCAAATGACCACCAGACCCAATTAAAAGTCAACTCAGCCTATTAGCTCCCCTGGATTTGCCATGGAAATTTTGTCGGTAAGAAGATTTCAATAATCATCTTAACCGGATATAGTGGCCATAGGTAACGTGACCCCAGGCTGTGCTGCTTATAAAATTAGGACAACGTGTTATCATTTGCATGGAGAATCCAGCCATTATACCCGAGAAGTATACCCAGATATTGGTTGGATGCTCAGCATTCCCTGCTCCTATTACCTATTATCCTGAGTAGTTGTGTGGGACGGTTTAGCCTCAAGGGGAATTAGCATTACAAACCACCCTGGGACCGTTTAGCCTCAATGGGAAATTTAACATTACGGAAACCCCTGGGACTGTTTAGCCTCAAGGGAATTTAACATGGAAAAATCTTGGGACTGTTTAGCCTCAAGGGGAAATGGAGCAGGGTCGGGACCCTATTTTAATACGGTCCCGACCTGATGGGTCTATGGAAATGGAACGGGAAAATTGAAGCAGGGAGGGTCTCTATTTTTTAAAAAAAATAAAAGAAAAAAAAATAAAAAATAAAAAATGGGGTAGGCAATGAAAGTCAAGGTCTTTTCGAGACCTATGAGTGGCCCTGAAAAGGGCCTTTGGGTTTATGTTAATATTAAGGGTATATTAACATAAAGGGCATCTGTGATATCTTCTTCTTCTTAAGCTGCGCCTGACTGCAGGACCGTAAATGAGTACTCTTTTGAGGCATCCTTGACGCTCCACATATATTCTTCGCATCCACAGGCTGGTGTCTGTCCTGTGGATAACTGTCCAGTCGGATCGGACATACATAGGTATGTCCGACCAGAACATCATAGAAGACACAAGTGTTGAAGATTGCACGTCGGTCCACATGTTGGGCGTGCCGAGAACAGGTGAAGGAATGAAGTGAACTGCGCTTATTTATAGGTAGAGGAAGGATTGAAACGGATTGAGTTCATTGACCAATCCAAACACGCGTTACAAAATTCAGTCAGCCCACGTCCAATCCGAAGAGAGCAGTCTGTGACGTCACATGTTCTATATAGATTCGCTAGCGCCTGTGCGCAGTCAATCCATGCGACAGTTTTTCAACATGACGGAAACTCAGAAAACGATAAATTGGGGTGCACCAGCCGTGGAGACTCCCCAAGGGAACCCGTACTTACTTTCAGAAGAGGTGAATTGGGATTTTGTGGATTTTCTTACCTCGCAAGAATTTGTTCCGGAACCTTCGTCACCTTCTCCTTCATTACCGCACGTGGAGAATTTTAGACAGAGACAGAAAGAAGAATTGGAGAAATTTATACAACAGCAAAAGGAAGCAGAACAAGCTTTTCTCCTACAGCAACAGCAGCAAGAAGAAGAGGTAAGAACAAAACAAGAACAAGAAGAAGCAGCAGCAAAGAAACAAGGGTGTCAAAATCAAACGGTCACGGTACTGTTAGACATTTTAGCGGAGTTAAGAAGTCTGAAACAAATGTATCAAACTTCTTTATTAGGACCGAAGAGAATACGACCTTCCCGAGCTAAACACTCCAACTCTGTGACTAAGCCTACCGTACCACCCTTAGTGATTTCAACCAAATCATCATCATCATCAACAGTACGCAGTACAGAAGTAGACCTTGGCCGTGGCAAAGGCTTAAAGCAGTTAAAGTTGATTGCTTAAACTCAACCCTACCCCAAAGGCCATTTTCAGGGCCACCCATGTCTCTCGAAAAGAGATAGACTTTCAATTGCCAATAACTAAAAAAACAAACATTTTACCCAATAGTAAGTGTCTGTGTATGAGTGTGCGTGAGTGTAGGTTCTTATTTTACAATCAAAACCCAAAGACACTTACCTTTATATCTAATTTATTCTTTTATAAATATTTACAATCCAATTCACAATACACAACATAACAACATTAAAAAGTTCATAAACTTCTTCTGCCTCATTGTTCACTCTCTCTGTTTTCTAAATTACTTCACAGTCACAGTCTTTTCCTCCTCTTCATCCCCACTTTCTTCCCTTTTTCTTTTTTTCTCCTGTTTCTTTTTCTTCACCTGTCTGCTTTCTGCCTCTTCTTCTTCTTCTTCCTCCTCTTCTTCCTCTTCAGAATCCCTCTCTTCTTCTGACTCCTCTTGTTTCTTAGGGCAATCTGGAGACCAATGTCCTTTTTCTTGACAATAATAACAGGTATCTTGACTTTTGTCTCTTCTATCCCCTTTTTTCTTTTTTGACGGTCTGGACACTCTGAAGACCAATGCCCTTTCTTCTGACAGATATAGTAAGTATCTTGACTTTTATCTCGAAAGGAGGGTGAGTAGTCCCTCGGCTGGTCTGAAGAGAATTTTGGATGACCCCTCGCAAAGCTCTTATGAAACGTTCGGTCTGTGTAGTCTCTTCCATCGTTGTGCTCGGTTTGAGAGTGAAATGAATAGTGAAAGGACAAGACACATACCCTTTATATACGCTGGTCTGCCATGACTATAAAGTAACCCATGGTGTTTAAACTTTAGTCATTTGATCCAATTCATTCAAGAAGAAGAAGAAAGTAAGAGGCAGAAACGTGATCTATCGCCTCGTACTAGGGCTGAAGTCGTGGCACACATTCATGCCAGTGATTTTGAAGAGGACATGAGTGAACCAGAATCCAAACCCTCTAAACGAAGTTCACTACCCTAGTCAACCCTGAAAAGTACTATTCCATTCAAGAGACCGAAAAGCGTCCCTCTAGAAAATTTATAACCACGGCTTACAAATACACAGTGAAGTTTAAAGATTTCAAGTCCGAAGTACCGTTAGAGAAAGCAGAAGGGTTCATCACCGAGATGTGGGATTCTTTGCTTACCACACTCAAACGACAATGTCAACCCAAAGAAGACGATCGCTTGAGACTTTCCAGACAACACGACGGCTTGAAATCCCCTGTTTGGATCGAGTTTAGCAGCCCTGCAGAATAGACCGCTTCCAAAGTCATGGACAAGATTCAACACGTGCAACAATCTAATGACCAGTTTGACATCACCGATGGAAAAGCCACACTGGACATGACCCACGTCTCTCCTCCTCAAGGGACCGGACAACGCAATAAGGTGTTATTGGTCAACAACCTTCGCAGCACCAAAAAGAGTCTTGTCCAAATTCACAATTCTCAAGACCAGATGTGTTTAGCCAGGGCTATCGTGGTGGGACGAACCTATGTCGACAAAAACGACACGGCAGAATGGAAAAGAGCCTGGAAAACTATTCGACAATTGGACCGAGCCAAACAACGAAACGAAGCAGAACTCCTGTTGCAACAAGCCGGATTGCCCAAAGACAAACCCTGTGGCATTCCTGAAATGCAAAAATTGCAAGATGTCCTAGCTCCATGCTACACCTTGAAAGTGCACCCTCAAGAAGTGCGCGGGTCTCTGTTGTTTCGAGGGAAAGACTTTAAGGACGGAAAATACATTCACCTCTATCATCACGATGAACATTTCGATACCATTACCAGTATCACCGCATTCCTGGGATACGGTTATTACTGTGAGAAATGTGACTATGGCTATAACAATCGAGAGCAACACAAACATTGCGGATCGAAATGCCCAGGATGTTTGGCCTTTCAGCCATGTCTGAACGAAGGGCAAGAACGAGTGCATTGTTCAGCTTGTCTGCGCACGTTTGCAAGCCCTGCCTGTTACCAACAACATCTGAAGACGCAAGGTTCACAGCAGAAATGTGCTTGTCAGCTGCTGAGATTGTGCCCTACGTGTGGACAAGGTCTATGTACCAATAATGTCAAGGCACACGTATGTCGAGGAAAGAAAAAATGTCACATTTGTCACTACATCGTGGACTTGGAACATCAATGCTACGTGCAAAAATACCAACCCCAACCAGAGAAAGAGGACGGTCACAAGAAGAAAGGCAATTTCATCTTTTTCGATTTTGAATGCATGCAAGAGACCGGCATTCACATTCCTAATTTCTGCGTGGCTCATCGAGCGTGCGAGAAGTGCATTCAAGAACCTATCTTGAGTCATTGCCCTCACCGCAGCAAGATTCCTGGAGGGCGTGAGCCGATTTTACCAAATGGGTCTTAGACCCCATCGACAAGACATGGAGCAAAGAGGACATCGAACGTTACGAAGATTGTCATCGTCATGCCACAGTGATGGCTCACAATTTCTCCGGATACGATGGACAGTTTCTTTTGAGGTACTATACGGAACATGGCACCGAACGTCCTAAAGTCACTTTGAACGGAGCCAAAATCATTTTCATGCAAGTGGGACAAGTGCAGTTTAAAGATTCGATGAGTTACTTGGCCATGCCTTTGAGTCGAATGCCTAAAACGTTTGGAATAACAGAAATGGCTAAAGGGTACTTTCCACACTTTTTCAATAACACGCCGTTCTATCCCATTTCCCTGAGGCTCACTATTACGACCCTGACAACATGCTTACCAAACAACGAGAAGCTTTCTACGCTTGGTACCAGGCTCACGCCTCCGACCCTTTCGACTTCCAGGAAGAAATGCTAAAGTATTGTCGTTCCGACGTGGACATTTTACGGCGATGCTGTGGAAAATTTAGAGAACTGTTCTTGGAACACGGAGGGGTCGATCCTTGGAAAGAAGCTTGCACCATTGCCAAAGCGTGTTCCTTAGTGTACCGCCAACGATTCATGCCTGAAAACACCCTGGCTGTCATTAGTCCTCAAACGACGAACTTTGTCAAACGTCAATACTCGGTCAAAGCCCTAAGCTGGTTACATTACTTGTGCGACAAGAAAGACAAATGGATTCAGCATTCCCGCAACGGAGAGGGCGAAAAGACCATCGGAACGCATTCGGTCGATGACTGGAACTTAGAAAACCCCAAGATCGTGTACGAGTTTAACGGTTGCTTATTTCACGGATGTCCCGTCTGTCATCCTGATCGTGGCACTAAAAAATAGTTTTTACAACGAACCATGGAAGACTTGTACCAGGTCACTTGTCAGTGACGCCTAAAGTTAGAACAGGAAGGATACCAAGTGGTGGAAATGTGGGAACATGAGTAAGATCACCGTTTGAAAACCGATCCCGAGTTTAAACGCATCGTGGAAAGTTACTAGTTCATGGACCCCCTAAACCCGAGGGATAGTTTGTACGGAGGAAGGACTAATGCCACCTGTTTGCTGTGCCAAGCCGACGAAGAGAAAGGATGAAGAAATGAAATACTTGGACGTGTGTTCGCTGTATCCCTACGTGTGCAAATATTGTCGCTTTCCTGCAGGGCACCCACAATTGTTCACGGAACACATCGACCTGAAAAACATTCGACAATACGAAGGCTTGATCAAGTGCAAAGTTTTGCCTCCCACGGACTTGTACCATCCCGTCTTACCTCACCATTGCCAAGACAAACTGATGTTTCCTTTGTGCCGTACTTGTGCCAAAACGTGCACCCAAGGCCAACCTTTCCAGCACCCCCAAGAATAACGAGCCTTGACGGGGACGTGGGTCAGCGTAGAATTGTTCAAAGCTCTGGACATGGGATACCAACTGTTAGAAGTGTACGAAATTTGTCACTTTCCCAAGACACAACAATACAACCAAGGTGACCCCACGCAGAAAGGCATTTTCGCAGACTACGTGGATGCCTTTTTGAAACTGAAGCAAGAAGCCAGCAGCTATCCGTCCTGGTGTCACACTCCCGAAGACCAAAAGACATTCAAAGAGAAATACCGGGAACAAGAAGGCATCACTTTAGATTACATCGAGAAAAACGAAGGCAGGCGATCGTTTGCCAAAGTGATATTAAATTTCTTGTGGGGTAAAATGGCATAACGACCGTGTTTACCCAAGACGGAATATTTGACAGAACCCTCCCGCTACTTCCAGATGATTCACGACAAAACCAAATTTATGAAACACGTGGACGTCATTCGCGAGGATTTGATCTTAGTGATTTACGAAGAAGATTTGGACTTTGTACAAGACGACCCCTTTGGAAATGTCATCATTGCGGCTTACGTGACAGCTCGTGCTCACTTAAAATTGTACGAAGCTTTAGAACTGTTAGGGGAACGCGTCCTGTACTTTGACACGAACAGTTGCATTTACATCCATCACCCGAGTCAACAGCACCCTGATTTCGAAGGAGACCGTTTAGGAGCCTGGACAGACGAGCACCCCGACGACAAGATTCTAAGTTTCGTCAGTGGCGGTCCAAAAAATTACGGCTACGAATACCGGGACAAACAAGGAGAAGTGCACACGAAGTGTAAAGTGAAAGGATTGACTCCGAATTATCGTACCAGTCGAGTGGTGAACTTTGACGAATTGAAAGAAGCCTTGCAGTCTAGAGAAGATGACCACTTTAAAGTGACCACCTATCAACCCAACAAGATTGTACGTTTACCCACTCACCACATCGTCAGTCGACCCTTGGAAAAAGTCTATCAAATCGTGTACCAGAAGCGAGTGCGACTTCCCAATCATTTCATCTTACCGTATGGACACGTCGGTATTGGTCTGTATATAAAAAGGAACCCTAGGCAAGATAGATAGTTCATTGTGACTACCAAGATCAAGCGAACAAGATGAATACTTTCAGAGAAACACAAAACAAGTTAAGAAAGGCACAATTCAAGTTTGGGGCTACTGAAGTGGAATGCGATTGTGAGCCTTGCGATGGAAACGATGCTGTACGCTGTGACCTTAGCGATGCCGTAAAGCATCATGGGAACTTTGTTCTCACTACCCCTATCATGGAAAGTGATGCTGTGCGTGTCAAACCTGAGGGATGCGAAAGCGATGCCGCTCGTCCTCTTGGACACTTTACTGGGTTTCGTTTTAAAGGTGAATGTCCACCTTCACGTCTACCTCCCTACGGATGTCATCCAGCTCTGAGCAAACTCCTGTCTATGACACCCAACCCTCATCGAAACGAACCTGTGAAAGACGAATATTCGTTCCCTGTACGTTTGTCGGAATACTGCGACTTTGAAAATCGTCTTCAATCGTTCAAAGGAAAATGGCCTAAGTATCTGGGAGGACAGACCCCCGAAGAATTAGCCAGAGCTGGATTTTTCTACTTGGGCGAAGGGGATAAAGTCAAGTACTTCAGTTGCGGTGTGTCACTTCACCACTGGGAACCACAAGATTCGGCCTACCTAGAACATGCTCGTTGGTCACCGAATTGTCATTACTTACCCTTAGTGGGACAGAGACATTGAAGTAACTTACCATGTCGTTGAAGAAGAAGAAACCAGATTGGTTAGGAATCAAATGTTGGACATCACCGAGACCAGTATTTAAACTCCATTTCAAAAACGATATTGAATCATTACCTAAAGAACTGCAAGAGAAGATTTACAAGGAAGTTTGGCAGGGACTTGCCAGAGAGAAATCTCAATGGGTAACTGTAGAACTTTTGTGCCGAGAAATTCACAAGAGGAAAGTGAAAAAAGTCAACCAGTGTGTTAGATTTCTCTGGGTCAAGTGTGCATTCATCCTATCATATCACTCTAGACCGTTTACATCAAAAGAATTCAATGAGATTCTTGGACGTTACCCTGAATGGCAGTGGTCAGAAATTACTCACTATGTGGATTACTTTTGCTCAAGGAGAAGATTGTGAATTGTACGGACTGACCTATTCATGGATACTTTGCTAGAGAACATTCGTGCTTTGCCTGTGGAGTTGAGAGAACGCATTTACCGAGAACTGGTCAAAATACAAGTGAAACGTAAAGAACAGTTGCATCCGTTACGTCACCGGTGTTTGAACCACTGGTACCTGAATGCTATACAAGGACTGATTCAGTTGAAAGTGTTCCATTGGAAAGACATTGATCAACGACCCCCTGGTTTTAAAAAGGATTGGTTTGCTATTGATGATTGTATTTCCTACATTGTAAACTTACTGCATCGAATTCCAGAGGAAGAGTTAACGAATTACCAACATCTTTTACACAATGTCAACTTAGTGAAAGAGGAAACTTCTGAACGAACTGTAATGTGTAAATTAGTGATTAAACGATTTAGATTCGACAATGAATTAAAACCATGTCTGTGCAAACGGTACATTTCTTGTGTCAGAAAGAGAATTTAGTATGACCTATTCATGGATACTTTACAAGAGAACATTCGTGGTTTGCCTGTGGAATTGAGAGAACGCATTTACCGAGAACTGGTCAAAATGCAAGTGAAACGTAAAGAACAATTGCATCCGTTACGTCACCGGTGTTTAAACCACTGGTACCTGAATGGCATAAGAGAACTGATTCGTCAGAAATTGTTTCAGTGGTCAGACATTGTTCAAAACTTCAAGGTCACCAATGATCGACATGTTCATAATTTTGGTTACTTCGAGATTTACCTAGTGCAACGCATTGAGGAAGACAAGTTAAAGGATTACCAACATATTTTACGTGGAATCTACTTAGCGGAAGAGGAAACTTCTAAACGAACTCTGAAGTTTAGGTTACAGTTTGGAGCATTTAAATTTCCTACTGGAGAACGAAGATCTCTGGGTAGAAAGTACGTGTATTGCATCCGAAAAAAAGAGAATATAAAAACAGGCTGTCATGCCAAGGTTTTTATCACATGTGATTGAACAGATTTCGTGGAAGGAACTCAATGAAAATATTCAAACCGTAGAAGATTACCAACACTTAGTACAAGAACTGTTTCCGTTCAATTTGGGTCGACAAGTGGTGTGTGTCTTAGTGACTTGTTTTCTGGGATTTCATTTACCAGCCGATTCCTTGTGGACTCTTTACGAACACTATTTACCACTCCATTCAACATGAAAGTGGTGCCTTTAAATGTTCACGAGAGACTCATTTTGCTAAAAGCCTTACGTATTCATCTGGATACTTCTCGACCTCTACGGGAAAAAAAAGTCGTCAACTTTTAGCTACCCAAGACGTGTATGACGATGTGTGTGTAGCTTGTGACTTACACCCACATTGGACAGATGTCCGTGCCTGGAACAAATGGAATTTTGAGACTTGGACCCAAGAAGTGGCCCAGTATGCTCGAGAGTTGTGATCCTTCCTTTCAACGTCCAAAGAAAAAAGTTACTGTTCAACCAGTGTTGGTGACGGTACCAGAAGAAGAACCCGTCACCCAGGACAGGACTGTCGTGGACATGCCTGAAAGACCCTTTCAGTAGGACATTTCTGTGACTTTACCCCCTATAGAACTGGTCAGAACATTACCCAAAACATGTTGTACAGACACTTGTTTCCATTCCACGTTGATGGTTTTCATGTGCCTTTTATCGTTGTACTTAAGCCTTTGGCTTTTATGTATTTTTTTATTTTGTGTTCATGTTTAAAACATTCAATAAACGTGTTCTGAAAAAAAAGTATATAAACTCTTGTCTTGTTTGTTTTCGTGTCACAAGTGACATTCTTAACACTATGGCTACCTCTGCTGTCTCTGCTCCCTCATCCAACACTGTCAAAGTCATCGACGAACACTTAGATCGTACCAGTTGGGAGGCTTTGTATCTTCCCCATCCCTTTAACATGCTCATTGCTGGACCTAGCGGTTCAGGCAAAACCGAATTCTTCAAACGTTTGATCGAACATAAACATCATTTGATCGATCAACCACCTCAAGGCATCGTGTGGTGTTACAAAGAGTGGCAATCGGCGTACAGCCTCTTGCGAGAAAGTCAAGGCGATTCCATCGTGTTTGTGGAAGGCATTCCTAAAGAAGACGACGGAATCGTCTCTGACTCCCGTCTAACCCATTTGGTCATTTTCGACGACATGTTAGGAGAAGACGAAGAAGAAATTAAACTGTGGTTCACGCGGAAAGGGCATCATCGTAATGCCAGTGTCGTTTACATCACCCAAAATTGGTTTCAACAAAGTAAAGCTCATTGCACCATCAGTCTCAATGCGCATTACGTGGTCTTGTTTAAAAGCCCTCGGGATAAGTCGCAAGTGCAAGTCTTAGCCAGTTAGGAACGCCTTGGCTGACTCAGGCGTACGACGATGCCACTCAAACTCCACACGCTTATTTACTCGTCGATTTGAAACCTACGACCCCCGATGATTTGCGATTTCGTACCCAATTGTTTCACCACTGGTGTCAAGACGGAGGGCATGTCTTGTACACTTCTCCATCCTCGACTTAATTTCACTCCAAAAAAATCTATAAAATCCTCAGACACTTTTCGTCTGTCTCACACAGTTTGAACATGACGTCCCTTCAGTCGCATCTTCACGCCAAATTGATTCGTGCCTTGTATGGCATCAGTCGAGAAAAAAATCCACAAACACGAGCTCGTGTCTTAGAAGCTAGTCTCAAAGAAGTCTTACGATGGTTCACGGTGACAGTACGTCAATTACTACAAGGGATCATTCAGATTCCTCATCAAACCAAACGCTTCTTTGATCTAAACAAAGTCGCTTTGACCCAACTGGCCGATCCTCGCATCGACACTTAAACCAAAAAACAAAATCATTTTGAAACCTGGAGGGAGCGACACTCTAGGAGGAGTCATCATTCGCTCTCTCTTAAGATGGGATCCTAATGCTCCCAAAGTTCTCCCCAAGAAAAAAGAAGCCAAACGAAGCTCCAAGAAGAAGAAAAAGAGCCACGGTGTCAAGACCAGGTCCCCAAGGAGACCCGTGTCTCCAAGAACTTCTCCAGTGGCAGGACCCTCCTCTTACCAGTCACCACCCCGGAAAAAGAAAAGTCCCCAGAAAAAGAAGCAGAGAAAAAGTCCCCAGAAAAAGAAAAGCCCACAAAAATCTAGTCGCAAGAGAGGCACTTCGGCCAGGACGCAACCTTACACTCGCAAACCACGACCTGCAACGGCGGTGACCGCGTCTCCGATAGCCTCAGGTTCATTCACTTCTCCGTTGATGACACCAAGAACTGAAAAGTACTTGGAGACGTTGATCACACCAAGAACTTCTCCTTTAATGACCCCAAGGAGTTCTTCAGTGGCAGGACCCTCCAATTTAGTGGCAGTGGCCGCTGCTTACAAAGTACCTTCTCCCAAAATCAAAGTTCAAGAAAGATCGGGCATGTTACAAAGTTTACTGGATTTGTCCAAGCAAGAACTGGCTCGATTGAGTCCTTTGCGTACCCCTGCACGACGTGTCATGCCTGTCCTGAAGTTAATACGACGTAAAGACAATCAGTGGCGACGCGTTCCAGTATAAAAAATTCTGTGACCAAGTAGGGGTATCAGTGTTTTTGGTGCTCCTGAAGACTCAAAGATGTCACCCTCCAGAAAACATCCCTCTTCTAAACAACCCCAAGGAAAGAAAAGGAAAGGACTGCCACCACGTTTAGTCAAACATGGGGACATGTTATCTGTCCTGTCCAAAGCTTCTCCACCCCTACGAAAAAACTCATTCAAACAGCCTCCAAAGAGGTCATCGATACCGTGTGCGAATGTTGTTTGAACGTCTTGAAAGGCACGATCCCTTTGTCCAAACACCAGAAACAATGCTTAGGCAAACATCGTCACGTTCTTTGCCAAATGGTTCAAAAGAAAATTCCCATTCGTCAAAAAAAGATGTTGGTCCAACGTGAAGGAATTTTACCCCTCTTGTTAGGCCCATTGTTAAAAGGAGTCTTGGGAACCATGTTGGGAGGACTGGTGGAAGCAAGATAAAAAGGCCCTCTGGAGACCCAAGATCTCAGAATCGACCCCTGACATCCCATGGAAGGACGAAAACTAGCTTTAGTGCCTTACAAACGATGGATGGCAAGAACAACGCACCCCGCATTTACCTCCCAATCCCCATTTGAGCGAAATGTCCCAGTTACAACACGAATTGCAAACCTTGATGGATCGCCAAGATTTGTCCGAAACAGAAAAATCGCAAAAGTATGGTCAACTCTTGCAACGACTGCAACTCTTTCACCAGAAAGCCTCAGACGAAACAGCTCTTCCCACTCTGAAAGATTTTAAGACCTTGATAAAAAGTCCAGCACCATCACCACTACCGCCACCACTACCAGTGACCAATACAGAAAAAGAAGAAGAAGAAGAAGAAGGGTTTCAAACTCCACCAGAAAAAGTACGCAAGTTAACAACGCCACCTACCTCCAGAATTGGATGGATTAAAAAGATAATGACCACCCCTTCTTCATCACAAGAGAAAAAGAAGGTGAAGACAGAAGTGAAACAAGAACCGATATCCCCTGTTCCGACATCCTCCTCCTCGACACCTATTGCCGGTCGCACACGCAAAGCATTGCAATCCAAGAAAATACCCCAAGAGAAAAAAGAGTAGCATTCTCCAAGAGTGGGTGTCTTATTAACAAACAAACAAACAAAAAATGGAAAAAGTGTTAGCCAGCATTTACTACGATCCCTCCCATCCAGCAGGTTACGCAGGAGTTCAAACATTGTATCGTGCTGCCAAAACTCGACTGAAAAGTCTCCGTTTACCTCAAGTGCAACGATGGTTACAAGAACAAGCTACCTACACTTTACACAAACCCATTCGACGCAAGTTTTCCAGAAGTCGCACCCGAGTGGAAGGCATCGATATCAATGGCAAGCCGATTTAGCCGATGTCTCTCATTTGGCCAGCTACAATCGCGGCTACAAATATTTGTTTTGTGTCATCGATGTCTTTTCCAAATTCACCGGGGTCGTACCCTTGACTTCCAAATCGAGCAGTGAGTTAGTGCGAGCCCTGCAACGGGTGTTGAAACAAAGCGGTCGTCACCCTCTTCGATGGCAAACGGACAAAGGTACCGAATTTCTGAACCAAGCTTTCCAAAAAGAATTAAAGAAACGTGACATTCATTTTTTTACCACCGAGAATCCTGAAACCAAAGCCAGCATCGTGGAACGTTTCCAACGCACTTTGAAAGAACGCATGTGGAAACATTTTACGCATCAGCACACTCTGAAGTACATCGACATCTTACCGCACCTGGTGTAAGCGTACAACCAATCTTACCATCGAAGCATTGGACGTGCCCCGCAAGAGGTGACTCCCGAGAACGAAGTGCTGGTTTCTGATCGCCTGTTTGGTACGTCCCCGACGGGGGCTATCCCCAAGAAAAGCGGAGTGTTGGCCGTAGGAGATTGGGTACGGATTGGCAAAACCAAACGCACTTTCGACAAAGGTTATTTACCTAACTGGACTACCGAATTGTTTCGTGTCACTGGACGAGTGCATGGCCGTCATCCTGCCGTCTATAAATTGGAAGACATGAACGGAGAAGTGCTCAAAGGAACGTTTTACTTACCCGAGTTACAACGTGTCACCAAAAAAGAAGACGACGTGTACGACATGGAAAGCATAAGGTGGGCAAACGACGTGGCAAAGAAGTCAAAGTACGTTGGAAAGGATATCCACCCAGTTTTGATTCTTGGATCGACGCTTCGCAAGTCATCGACTATAAAAAGAAGTGACCATCATGCCCTTTCACACAGACGCAGCTACTACGGCTACCATTCCTTCACCCACTTCTTCTCTGCAAGATTTACAAAAACAACCCTTGTGGGTGTGGTGTGGAGAACGTGTGCCTAAAACGCAAATCGTCTTTTTCTGCCAAATCTTCATGGTGTATTGTGTCATCAGGGCAGCCATTGCCAATTTGAGTTTGCAACAAGGAGACAAACAATTGTTGACCATTTTATTGAGCAGTTGCATCGGTTACCTACTTCCCAATCCTTCCCTGAAATTCTCTTCCAACTGGAACAACGGGAACCTTGTGTCCCGTGCCAGTGTCAGTCACCACTCCAACAACAACAACAACAACAACAACAACCCCATTTTGGGCGGAGGCACGCCTCTGACGTCCAGTAACCCCTCGGACAGTCACATAACTCTGGAATTATGAGTCACCAAAACCAATTTTACTTAACCTTACCCAGTGACAGTTCCATGCAGGTGTTTCCCAACAACACGTTGTGCTGTTACACGGCCAAATTACCTCAGGCCATCCAATTAGATCTGACGTCCAGTAACCCCTCGGACAGTCACATAACTCTGGAATTATGAGTCACCAAAACCAATTTTACTTAACCTTACCCAGTGACAGTTCCATGCAGGTGTTTCCCAACAACACGTTGTGCTGTTACACGGCCAAATTACCTCAGGCCATCCAATTAGATCACGAAGCCCTTTGGGAAGTGGCTTTAGTGGAAATGATTCACCCTACACAAATCCAAAACATCACTGAAAAGCAAAACACTTTTGAGGTCGAAATCATGAACGAACAATTGTAACAAGCCATGAATGAAATCGGGTTTTCAGGCGACGTAAGACCATCCAACAATTCACCTTTAAGTATCTACAGGTTGAAAATTCCGTCAGGGTTTTATTTTAGTCACCAACATTTGGTGGATACCATTGCTTACAGGTTCGAGTCAGCCTTTGGCAAAGCCCTGAACAGAATCAAAAAAGTGTCACCCTGGAGTACCATAAAGTGGCTCGTCGCTTACTGATGAAATTTCAGGATACTCAAACGTTGTCCATCGGTTTTAATCGTGACTTGTTTGATATTTTAGGTGGAGACACAAACATGGCTCCAAATTTTAAACCGAAGATCAACAGCAATACGGAATTTTACAAGTTTTTTCGAATCCCTGTAGAACTGAACCAAGGACTGAATTCGATGTTTGTGTACTCCGATGTGGTGGAGTACAACGTGGTGGGACACACCTCCGTACCGTTACTGCGTGTCATTCCTTTCAAAGTGGATTCTACCACGACCAGTGACCAGGAAGGTGGAAACACTTATCACGTTCACCGCGAATTTGTACATCCTCACTCTTTGCCCGTTAGCAAGTCTTATTTGGACAGTGTCAACATTGCTATCAAAGGAGATCTGGGACAAAATATTCCATTCACCAAAGCTATTTTTGGATCATGGATGGGACTTATGTAGTAGAAAGATTGAATAAGGAAGGAATATTTGAAGGTAGCCTGAACAGTGTGAAGAGTCTTGGAGTAGCAAAAGATCTAATAGGGGGAATGATTGAGGAAGAAGTAGAAAGAATCAGAGGATTCATTGACCCACCTTACGTGAGAGTAGGTAGCCTTGGATCATGTCATAGAAGTCAGGAGCTTCCTAGAAAATAGCTTTTATTGGACTGACTGGTGGTACGTAAAGTGGGGTTTTAACCAGTTGATAAAAGCAGAAGAACTAATTAGAGAGGTAATGAAAGTAGAAGTGATGAAGATAAAAGAAAAATGGAGCAAAGAGAGACAGGAAGAAGTGAATAAGAAGAAGAAATTAGAGTTTGAAAGATTGAATAACAACTGGATGAAGATCCAACAGAAATTCAGAGCGATGGGTCATCCTGACTGGATAAAAGAAACTGAAAAGAGGAAGAAGAAAGGAATAATGGAAAATGTGAGAACTTGGTGGAAGAAGTGGAGGAGTTAGAAGAAGAAGAAACCCAAAGGCCCTTTTCAGGGCCACTCATAGGTCTCGAAAAGACCTTGACTTTCATTGCCTACCCCATTTTTTTAATATTTTTTTATTTTTAAAAAAAAAATAGAGACCCTCCCTGTTTCAATTTTTCCCTGTTCCATTTCCATAGACCCATCAGGTCGGGACCCTATTAAAATAGGGTCCCTACCCTGTTCCATTTCCCCATGAGGCTAAACAGTCCCAAGATTTTTCCATGTCAAATTCCCTTGAGGCTAAACAGTCCCAAGATTATTTTTTTCCCATGTTAAATTCCCTTGAGGCTAAACAGTCCGAAAATTTTTTTTCCTATGTTAAATTCCCTTGAGGCTAAACAGTCCCAGGGGTTTCCGTAATGTTAAATTTCCATTGAGGCTAAACGGTCCCAGGGTGGTTTGAAATGCTAATCCCACTTGAGGCTAAACCGTCCCACATAACTACTATCCTGACGTTCGTGTGATTGGGGGGGGGGGGGGGAATCTGCCTGGTGCCCCCCTCCCCACAAAAAAGTGTGATTGGGGAACGTATTTGAAGGAGGCAGCACAATTTTAGGTACCTTATGTTTCTCCGAGAATAACCCAACCACATTTAGAAAGTCTCCAAGCCATCCCGCAATGACAGCATCATCGTTTACACATAGCTCATCTTAAAAATTAGCGACATCTAGCTGTTAAGGGGAAGCAATGGTCAGGAGTTAATGCCGTTTGAATGAGGTAGAAAATACGAATTTTCGTCTGTTCAGTAGGGTTGGATTTGGGAGATATCAGGCTTCTATCGTCTAATGTTAATGTGATATGGAAAATGTTCTTTAAGATGCATAATTTACTTAATAGTTTGCATTTGCTTTGCATTATGCACATGTAAAGAATGGTGTCATGCCAATATCATTATAAAGACTGCAAATTTTTTTTAAAAATATTCTAAAGATGTACACGGAGTAACTAAAACGATGCTTTGTGATCGAAATACGGTGCAACTCAATCTTTTCCTCTGTCTACCCGCTAGGATTACTGACCAGCTGTTAGCTATTATAGTGCACATACAGTACCTAGCTCATCTTGCTGTTTTTCATCTGCTGCACGTATGTTACCTATTTTGACAGCTTGTACGACAGGACTATGCTGAACTTTGAACAATTTGGTACAAGGTCCCTGTGATCATCGTGATATTGTTTCCAATACTTGTACATGGTGGGGAAAAAAGGACAATGCAACTTTTCGTACTTCATTCATGTGAAAATATGATGCTTTCATGGAATCTTCATTCACTAAAAACAATGCAGTGGATTACACAATTAAAATGGCGTTTCTTTAAATTAAACTGTTATTAATTAAAGATTATATTAACAATCATGTTATTCAAAGGCAGAAGAAGTTAAACGAAAATTGTATCTGCATTGTCAGTAAATTAACCTGTGCAACATGAGGTGCAACCAGTTCTCATCAAATTTTACTTTTTCTTAGTGGTGGCACATATACTTTGAAATTAATACATACTTTAAGAAATCAAGTAACAAGAAAACACTACAAAATAGTTCTCTTTAACAGAGATGTGGAAATGTTACATTTATTTGGAACCGGTACCTCCTGCATCACTAGCATCCACGTGCATATTCGTTGGCATCTTAACTGCTTTCATGAGTGTTTGCATATAGTAAACTAAGCTAACCATTAAACAATGCAGCCATACATGTCCTTAAATTGTTATGTATATTTGTTATATATAAGTAGTGAATGGGGCCACCCTAGGGTCTATGGGAATTCGAATAAAAAACACCCCTGGGCCACTCTAGGGTCTATGTAAATTTAACATGGACAAAACCTCTGGGCCACTCTAGGGTCTATGGGAATTAACATGGACAAAAATCTTGGGCTGGTCTAGGGTCTATGTAAAGTTAACATTAATCACTCTGGGCCACTCTAGGGTCTATGGGAATTAACATGGACAAAACTCTAGGGCTGGTCTAGGGTCTATGTAAATTTAACATTAATCACCCTGGGCCTGTCTAGGGACTAGGGGAAATGGAACAGGGTCGGGACCCTATTTTAATACGGTCCCGACCTGATGGGT
The DNA here is from genome assembly GCA_028554795.2 of Sinohyriopsis cumingii. Taxonomy (NCBI): domain Eukaryota; kingdom Metazoa; phylum Mollusca; class Bivalvia; order Unionida; family Unionidae; genus Sinohyriopsis; species Sinohyriopsis cumingii. The sequence continues at coordinate 77,662,821 of CM068827.1, read as the reverse complement.
CTCTATTTGTTTTTAAGAAATAAAAAAAATAATTAAAAAACAAATGGGGTAGGCAATTGAAAGTCTATCTCTTTTCGAGAGATTGGAGTGGCCCTGAAAAGGGCCTTTGGGTTTATGTTAATATGCCCTTAACATAAAGGGCATCTGCAACATCTTCTTCGTCTTAGGCTTCGTTTAATGGTAGGTCCATACACTAACACTTTTTTGAGGCATCCTTGCCTCTCCACGTAAATCCTACGTATCCATAGGCTGGTGTCGGTCCTATGGATAACTGTAAATTTGGATCGGACATATCTCGGTATGTCCGTCCTGAACTTCATCGAAGATACAAGGGTGGAAGATTCAACGTCGGTCCACATCTTGAGGCGCCGAGAACAGGTGAATCAATGCAGTGAACTGCGCTTATTTATAGGTAGAGGAAGGATTGAAACGGATTGAGTTCATTGACCAATCCAAACACGCGTTACATAATTCAGTCAGCCCGCATCCAATCCGAAGAGAGCAGTCTGTGACGTCACGTGGTCTATATAGATTCGCTAGCGCCTGTGCGCAGTCAATTCATGCAACAGTTATTCAACATGACTGAAACTCAGAAAACGATCAATTTGGGTGCACCAGCAGTGGAGACCACCCAAGGGAACCCGGACTTACTTTCAGAACAGGTAAATTGGGATTTTGTGGATTTTCTTACCTCGCAAGAATTTGTTCCGGAACCTTCGTCTCCTTCATTACCGCACGTGGAGAATTTTAGACAGAGACAGAAAGAAGAATTGGAGAAATTTATACAACGACAAAAGGAAGCGGAACAAGCTTTTCTCCTACAGCAACAACAGCAAGAAGAAGAGGTAAGAACAAAACAAGAAGAAGAAGAAGCAGCAGCAGCAAAGAAACAAGGGTGTGAAAATCAAACGGTCACGGTATTGTTAGACATTTTAGCGGAGTTAAGAAGTCTGAAACAAATGTATCAAACTTCTTTATTACGACCGAAGAGAATACGACCTTCCCGAGCTAAACACTCCAACTCTGTGACTAAGCCTACCGTGCCACCCTTAGTGATTTCAACCAAATCATCATCATCATCAACAGTACGCGGTCCAGAAGTAGGCCTTGGCCATGGCAAAGGCTTAAGGCAGTTAAAGTTGATTGCTTAAACTCACCCCTACACCAAATAAAGGCCCTTTTCAGGGCCACCCACGTCTCTCGAAAAGAGATAGACTTTCAATTGCCAACGTCCATTCAAACTAAAAAAATAAAAACAAATCAACCCATTTTACCCTATAGTATGTGTATGAGTGTGTGAGTGTACGTTCTTATTTTAAAATCAAAACTCAAAGACACTTACCTTTTTATACCTAATTTATTCTTTTATAAATATTTACAATCCAATTCACAATTCACAATTCTCAACAGAACACTTTAAAAAGTTCGTACACTTCTTCTGTCTCATTATTTAGTCTCTCTGTTTTTTAAATTTCTTCACCGTCACATTCTTTTCCTCCTCTTCCTCCTCACTTTCTTCCCTTCTTCTTTTCTTCTCCTGTTTCTTTTTCTTTACCTGGCTGCTTTCTTCCTCTGAAGAATCCCTCTCTTCTGAACAAGAATCACTCTTTTCTTCTGACTCCTCTTGTTTCTTTTTGGGGCAATCTGGAGACCAATGTCCTTTTTCTTGACAATAATAACAGGTATGTTGATTTTTGTCTTTTCTAGCCCCTTTTCTACTTTTATGACGGTCTGGACAATCTGAAGACCAATGCCCTTTCTTCTGACAGATATAGCAAGTATCTTGACTTTTATCTCGCAAGGAAGGAGAGTAGTCCGTCGGCTGGTCTGAAGAGAATTTTCTAATGACCCCTCGCAAAGCTCTGATGAAATGTTCGATTTGTGTAGTCTCTTCCATTGTTGTGCTCGGTTTGAGAGTGAAATGAATAGTGAAAGGACAAGACACACACCCTTTTATATACGCTGGTCTGCCATGACTATAAATTAGTCCATGGTGTTTTAACTTTAGTCATTTGACATTTTGCTATCAAGATGAAACGATCCAATTCATTTGAGAAGAAAGAAGAAGAAAGTAAGAGGCAGAAACGTGATCTATCGCCTCGTACCAGGGCTGAAGTGTTGTCACAAATTAATGCCAGTGATTTTGAAGAGGACATGAGTGAACCAGAATCCAAACCCTCTAAACCAAGTTCACCACCCTTAGTCAACCCTGAAAAGTACTATTCCGTTCAAGAGACGGAAAAGCGCTCCTCTAGAAAATTTAGAACCACGGCTTACAAATACACAGTGAACTTTAAAGATTTCAAGGCTGAAGTACCGTTGGAAAAAGCAGAAGGGTTCATCAACCGGGTGTGGGATTCTTTGCTTACCACACTCAAACGACAATGTCAACCCAAAGAAGACGATCGCTTGAGACTTTCCATACAACATGACGGTTTGAAATCCCCTGTTTGGATCGAGTTTAGCACCCCTGTAGAATTGACTGCTTCCAAAGTCATGGATAAAATTCAACACGTACAACAATCCAATGACCAGTTTGACATCACCGATGGAAAAGCCACACTGGACATGACCCACGTCTCTCCTCCTCAAGGGACTGGACGCAAAAAGATGTTATTGGTGGACGAGCATCGCAGCACCAAAACAAGTCTCGTCCGAATTCACAACCCTCAAGACCAGATGTATTTAGCCAGGGCTATTGTGGTGGGACGAACCTATGCCAACAAAAACGACACGGTAGAATGGAAAAGAGACTGGGAGAACATTCGACAATCGGACCGAGCCAAACAACGAAGTGAAGCAGAACTCCTGTTACAACAAGCCGGCCTGTCCACAGACACACCCTGTGGCATTCCTGAGATGCAAACATTGCAAGATATTTTAGCTCCACGCTACACCTTGAAAGTGCACCCTCAAGAAATGCGTGGGCCTCTGTTGTTTCGAGGGAAAGACTTTAAGGATGGAAAATACATTCATGTCTATCATCACGATGAACATTTCGATACCATTACCACCATCACTGGATTCCTGGGATACAGATATTACTGTGAGAAATGTGACTATGGCTGTAACAATCGAGAACAACACAAGCATTGTGGCTCGAAATGCTCAGGATGTTTGGCCTCTCCACCCTGTCTGAGCAAAGGGCAAGAACCAGTGCATTGTTCAACTTGTCAGCGCACGTTTGTCAGCCCTGCCTGTTGCCAAAAACATTTGAAGACGCAAGGTTCACAGAAGAAATGTGCTTGTCAACTCCTGAGATTGTGCCCTACGTGTGGACAAGGCATACGTACCAATAGTGCCAAGGCACACGTATGTTCAGGAAAGAAAAAATGTCACATTTGTCACCACATCGTGGACTTGGAACATCAATGCTACGTGCAAAAATACCAATTCCAACCAGAGAAAGAGGATGGACACAAGAAGAAAGGCAATTTCATCTTTCTCGATTTCGAATGCATGCAAGAGACCGGTATTCACATTCCTAATTTCTGCGTGGCTCATCGAGCGTGCGAAAAGTGCATTCAAGAACCTATCTTGAGTTATTGCCATCACTGCAGTAAGATTCCTGGAGGACGTGAAAAAATCTTTCGAGGTTTGAACACGCTAGCCGATTTCGCCCGATGGGTCTTAGACCCCATCGACAAGACGTGGAGCCAAGAGGACATCAAACGTTACGGAGATTGTCATCGCCATGCCACAGTGATGGCTCACAATTTCTCCGGATAAGATGGACAGTTTCTTTTGAGGTAGTATACGGAACAAGGCACCGAACGTCCTAAAGTCACTTTGAACGGAGCCAAAATCATTTTCATGCAAGTGGGACAAGTGCAGTTTAAAGATTCGATGACTTACTTGGCCATGCCTTTGAGTCGAATGCCTAAAACGTTTGGAATAACAGAAATGACTAAAGGGTACTTTCCTCACTTTTTCAATACGGAAGCCAACCAACACGCCGTTCTACCCCATTTGCCTGCGGCTCACTATTACGACCCTGACAACATGCGTACCGAACAACGAGAAGCTTTCTACGCTTGGTACCAGGCTCACGCCTGGGACCCTTTCGACTTTCAGGAAGAAATGCTAAAGTATTTCGTTCCGACGTGGACATTTTACGGCGCTGCTGTGGAAAATTAGAGAACTGTTCTTGGAACACGGAGGGGTCGGTCCTTTGAAAGAAGCTTGCACCATTGCCAAAGCGTGTTCCTTAGTGTACCGGCAACGATTCATGCCTGAAAACACCGTAGCTGTCAGTCTTCAAACGACCAACTATGTCAAACGTCAATACTCGGTCAAAGCTCTACGCTGGTTATATTACTTGTGCGACAAGGAAGACAAATGGATTCAGCATGCCCGCAACGGAGGAGGCGAAAAGACCATCGGAACGCATTCGGTCGATGGCTGGGACTTAGAAAACCCCAAGATCGTGTACGAGTTTAACGGTTGCTTATTTCACGGATGCCATGTCTGTTACCCTGATCGCGGCACTAAAAATTAGTTTTTACAACGAACCATGGAAGACTTGTACCAGGACACTTGTCAGTGACGCCTAAAGTTAGAACAGGAAGGATACCAAGTGGTGGAAATGTGGGAACACGAGTACGATCACCGTTTGAGAACCGATCCCGAGTTTAAACGCCTCGTGGAAAGTTACCAGTTCATGGACCCGCTGAACCCGAGGGATAGTTTGTACGGAGGAAAGACCAGTGCCACCTGTTTGCTGTACCAAGTCGACGAGGAGAAAGGAGAAGAAATGAAATAATTGGACGTGTGTTCGCTGTATCCCTACGTGTGCAAATATTGTCGTTTTCCTGCAGGGAACCCACAATTGTTCACGGAACACATCGACCTGAAAAACATTCGACAACACGAAGGTCTGATCAAGTGCAAAGTCTTGTCTCCCACGGACTTGTACCATCCCGTGTTACCTCACCATTGCCGAGGCAAACTGATGTTCCCTTTGTGACGTACTTGTGCCGAAACGTGTAACCAAGACCAACCTTGTCAGCACACCCAAGAAGAACGAGCCTTGACGGGGACGTGGGTCAGCGTAGAATTGTTCAAAGCTCTGGACATGGGATACCAACTGTTAGAAGTGTACGAAATTTGCCACTTTCCCAAGACACAACAATACCACAAGGGTGACCCCACGCAGAAAGGCATTTTCGCAGACTACGTGGATGTCTTTTTGAAACTGAAGCAAGAAGCCAGCAGCTATCCGTCCTGGTGTCACACTCCCGAAGACCAAAAGATATTCAAAGAGAAATACTATGAACAAGAAGGCATCCCTTTAGATCACATCGAGAAAAACGAAGGCAGGCGATCGTTTGCCAAAGTGATGTTGAATTGCTTGTGGGGTAAAATGGCACAACGCCCGTGTTTACATAAGACGGAATATTTGACAGAACCTTCCGTCTACTTCCACATGATTCACGACAAAACCAAATTCATGAAACACGTGGACGTCGTTCGCGAGGATTTGATCTTAGTGGATTACGAAGAAGATCTGGACTTTGTACAAGACGACTCCTTTGGAAGTGTCATCATTGCGGCTTACGTGACAGCTCATGCTCGCTTAAAATTGTACGAAGCTTTAGAACTGTTAGGGGAACGTGTCCTGTACTTTGACACGGACAGTTGCATTTACATCCATCACCCGAGTCAACAGCACCCTGACATCGAAAGAGACCGTTTAGGAGCCTGGACAGACGAGCACCCCGACGACAAGATTCTAAGTTTCGCCAGTGGTGGTCCTAAAAATTACGGTTACGAATACCGGGACAAACAAGGAGAAGTGCACACGACGTGTAAAGTGAAAGGATTGACTCTGAATTATCGTATCAGTCGACCCTTGGAAAAAGTCTATCAAATCGTGTACCAGAAGCGAGTGAGACTGCCCAACCACTTTACTTTGCCGTATGGACATGTTGGTATAAAACATTGGTTGTAAGAAGATAGCCAACCACCAGAAGGATGACTTCGCCACAGCAAGAATCGAGTGAGAAACCCGATGAGAACTCCAAGTTGATATTCTACCATGTTCTTGCCTGACTATTGTGATTGTGCCCGTCGATTGGACACGTTTCAAGCATGGCCTACGGATAGGAAAGGATTACCTACTTCGCATGTTTTAGCTAGAACAGGATTTGTCTACTTGGGACCTGAGCCAGGATTGGGATACGAAGTACAGTGTTTCGCTTGCGGACTGAAGTTACGAATGGATCTACGTATCTATAAAGATTCAGCTATTCTGGAATATACTCGATGGTCTCCGCACTGCCCTTACCTTTCTATGGTCTTTCCACCCATGACATTACGGTACAATGATGACGGTACCTTAGAAACGGTACCTTCCAAAACTAAACATAAAAAAGGAACGATGTAAAAGCTTGACACTGCATTGCGACCAGTATAAAAAGGGGCTATGGTCAAGATCGATAGTTCATTGTGACTACCAAGACCAAGCGAAAAAGACGAATACTTTTAGAGAAACACAAAACAAGTTCAGACAGGTACACTTCAAAACGAAAGCGATGCCGCTCGTTCTCTTGGACACTTTACTGGGTTTCATTTTAAAGGTAGATGTTTATCTTCACGTCTACCCCCCTACGGATGTCATCCAGCCCTGAGCAAACTCCTGTCCATGTCACCCAACCCTCATCGAAACGAACCTGTGAAAGACGAATATTCGTTTCCTGTGCGTTTGTCGGAATACTGCGACTTTGAAAATCGTCTTCAATCGTTCAAAGGAAAATGGCCTAAGTATCTGGGATAACCAACCCCCGAAGAATTAGCCAGAGCCAGATTGTTCTACTTGGGCGAAGGGGATAAAGTCAAGTGCTTCAGTTGCGGTGTGTCACTTCACCACTGGGAACCGCAAGATTCGGCCTACGTAGAACATGCTCGATGGTCACCGAATTGTCATTACTTACCCTTAGTGGGACCGAGACATTGAAGTAACTTACCATGTCGTTGACGAAGAAGAAACCAGATTGGTTAGGAGTCAAATGTTGGACATCACCGAGACCAGTATTTAAACTTCATCTTAAAAATGATATTGAATCATTACCTAAAGAACTGCAAGCGAAGATTTACAAGGAAGTTTGGCAGGGACTTGCCAGAGTGAAATCTCAATGGGTAACTGTAGAACTTTTGTGTCGAGAAATTCATAAGAGGAAAGTGAAAAAAGTCAACCAGTGTGTTAGATTTCTTTGGGTCAAGTGTGCATTAGTCCTATTATATTACTCAAGACCGTTTACATCAAAAGAGTTCAGTGAGATTCTTGGACGTTACCCTGAATGGCAGTGGTCAGAAATTACTCACTTTGTGGATTACTTTTGCTCTAGGAGAAGATTGTGAATTGTACGGACTGACCCATTCATGGATGCTTTACAAGAGAACATTCGTGCTTTGCCTGTGGAGTTGAGAGAACGCATTTACCGAGAGCTGGGCAAAATACAAGTCAAACGTAAAGAACAGTTGCATCCGTTACGTCACCAGATCTTTAACCACTGGTACCTGAATGGTATAAGAGGACTGATTCGTCAGAAATTGTTTCAGCGGTCAGACCTTGTTCAATACTTCAATCCACGTGTTGATCACTTTGGTTACTTCGAGATTCACCTAGTGCAACGCATTGAGGAAGACAAGTTAAAGGATTACCAACATATTTTACGTGGAATCTACTTAGAGGAAGAGGAAACTTCTAAACAAACTCTGAAGTTTAGGTTACAGTTTGCAAGATTTAGATTCCGCACTGGAGAACGAAGATCTCTGGCTAGAAAGTACGTGTATTGCTTCCGAAACAAAGAGAGTATAAAAACAGGAATCCATGCCACGACTTTTATCACATGTGATTGAACAGATTCCGTGGAAGGAACTCATTGACCATATTCAAACCGTAGATCATTACCATCAATTATTAAAAGAACTGTATCCATTCAATTTGGGACGACGCATAGTGTGTGTCTTAGTGACTTGTTTTCTGGGATTTCGTTTACCAGCCGATTCCTTGTGGACTCTTTACGAACAGTATTTACCACTCCATTCAACATGAAAGTGGTGCCTTTAAATGTTCACGAGAGACTCCTTTTGCTCAAAGCCTTACGTTTTCATCTGGATACTTCTCGACCTCTACGGGAAAAAAAGATTCGTCAACTTTTAGCTACCCAAGACGTGTATGACGATGTGTGTGTAGCTTGTGACTTACACCCCCACTGGACAGATGTCCGTACCTGGAAAAAATGGGATTTTGAGGCTTGGACCCAAGAAGTGGCTCAGTATGCACGAGAGTTGTGATCCTTCCTTTCAACGTCCAAAGAAAAAAATCACTTTTCAACCTGTGTTAGTGACAGTGCCAGAAGAACCCGTCACCCAGGACAGGACTGTCGTGGACATGCCTGAAAGACCCTTTCGGGAGGACACTTGTGTGACCTTACCCCCTAGAGAACTGGTCAGAACATTACCCAAAATATGTTGTACAGACACTTGTGTTTATTCCACGTTGATGGTTATCATGTGCCTTTTATCGTTGTACTTAAGCCTTTGGCTTTTATCTATTTTTGTCTTTCGTGTTCATGTCTAAAACATTCAATAAACGTGTCCTGAAAAAAGTATATAAACTCTTGTCTTGTTTGATTTCGTGTCACAGGTGACATTCCTAACACTATGGCTACTTCTGCTGTCTCTGCTCCCTCTTCTTCCTCTACTGTCAAAGTCATCGACGAACACTTAGTTCGTGCCAGTTGGGAGGCTTTGTATCTTCGCCATCCCTTTAACATGCTCAATGCTGGACCTAGCGGTTCAGGCAAAACCGTATTCGTTAAACGTTTGATCGAACATAAACATCATTCGATCGATCGGCCACCTCAAGACATCGTGTGGTGTTACAAAAAGTGACAATCGGCGTACAGCCTCTTGCGAGAAAGTCAAGGCGATTCCATCGTGTTTGTGGAAGGCATTCCTAAAGAAGACGACGGAATCGTCTCTGACTCCCGTCAAACCCATCTGGTCATTTTTGACGACATGTTAGGAGAAGAAGAAGAAGAAATTAAACTGTAGTTCACGCGCAAAGGGCATCATCGTAATCCCAGTGTAGTTTACATCACCCAAAATTTGTTTCAACAAAGTAAAGCCCATCGCACCATCAGTCTCAATGCACATTACGTGGTCTTGTTTAAAAGCCCTTGAGATAAATCTCAAGTGCAAGTCTTAGCCAAACAGTAAGGGACGCCTTGGCTGACTCAGGCGTACGACGATGCCACTCAAACTCCACACGCCTATTTACTCGTCGATTTGAAACCTACGACCCCCGATGATTTGCGATTTCGTACCCACTTGTTTCACCACTGGTGTCAAGACGGAGGGCCTGTCCTGTACACGTCTCCGTCCTCGACTTAATTTCACTCCAAAAAAAATCTATAAAAACCTCAGACACTTATCGTCTGTCTCACACAGTTTGAACATGACGTCCCTTCAGTCGCATTTTCCCGTCAAATTGATTCGTGCCTTTTATGCCATCAGTCGAGGAAAAAAATCCACAAATACGGGCTCGCGTCTTAGAAGCTAGTCTCAGAGAAGTCTTACGATGGTTCACGGTGACAGCACGTCAATTACTGCAAGGGATCATTCAGATTCCTCATCAAACCAAACGCTTTTTTGATCGAAACAAAGTCGCTTTAACCCAACTAGCCGATCCCCGCATCGACACTTAAACCAAAAAACAAATCATTTTGAAACCTGGAGAGAGCGGTACTCTAGGAGGGCTCATCACTCGCTCTCTTTCTTAGGATGGGATCCTAATACCTCCAAAGTTCTCCCCAAGAAAAAAGTCAAACGAAGCTCCAAGAAGAAGAAAAAGACCAGGTCCCCAAGGAGACCCGTGTCTCCAAGAACTTCTCCAGTGGCGGGACCCTCCTCTTACCAGACACCACCCCGGAAAAAGAAAAAAACCCCAGAGAAAGAAACAGAGGAAAAGTCACCAGAAAAAGAAAAGTCCACAAAAAACTAGTCGCAAGAGAGGCACCTCGGCCAGGACGCAACCTTACACTCGCAAACCACGACCTGCCACGGCGGTGACTGCGTCTCCGGCAGCCTCAAGTTCATCCACTTCTCCGTTGATGACACGAAGAACAGAAAAGTACTTGGAGACGTTGATCACACCAAGAACTTCTCCGTTGATGACCCCAAGAACTTCCCCAGTGGCAGGACCCTCCAATTTAGTGGCAGTGGCCGCTGCTCACAAAGTACCTTCCCCCAAAATCGAAGTCCAAGAAAGATCGGGCATGTTACAAAGTTTACTGGATTTGTCCAAGCAAGAACTGGCTCGATTTAGTAAAGGCACGATCCCTTCGTCCAAACACCAGAAACAATGCTTAGGCAAACATCGTCACGTTCTTCGTCAAATGGTTCAAAAGAAAATTCCCCATCGTCAAAAGAAGAAGATGTTGGTCCAACGTGGAGCCATTTTACCCCTCTTGTTAGGCCCATTGTTGAAAGGAGTCTTGGGAACCATGTTGGGAGGACTGGTGGGAGCAAGATAAAAATGCCCTCTGAAGTCCCAAGATCTCAGAATCGACCCTTGACAACCCCATGGAAGGACGAAAACTAGCTTTAGTGCCTTACAAACGATGGATGGAATACCATCGTTGGCAAGAACAACGCACCCCGCATTTACCTCCCAATCCCCATTTGAGCGAGATGTCCCAGTTACAACACGAATTGCAGTCCTTGATGGATCGCCAAGATTTGTCCGAAACAGAAAAATCGCAAACGTACGGTCAACTCTTGCAACGACTGCAACTCTAACACCAGAAAGCCTCAGACGAAACAGCTCTTCCCACTCTGAAAGATTTTAAGACCTTGATGAAAAGTCCAGCAACATCACCAGTACCACCACCACCACTACCAGTGACCAAGACAGAAAAAGGAGAAGAAGAAGAAGGGTTTCAAACTCCACCAGAAAAAGTACGCAAGATAACAACGCCACCTACCTCCAGAATTGGATGGATTAAAAAGATGATGACCACCACTTCTTCATCACAAGAGAAAAAGAAAGTGAAGACAGAAGTGAAGACAGAAGTGAAACAAGAACCGATATCCCCTGTTCCGTCATCCTCCTCCTCGACACCTATTGCCGGTCGCACACGCAAAGCATTGCAATCCAAGAAAGTAACCCAAGAGAAAAAGAGTAGCATCTTCCAAGAGTGGGTGCCTTATTAACACACAAACCAACAAATGGAAAAAGTGTTAGCCAGCATTTACTACGATCCCTCCCATCCTGCAGGTTACGCAGGAGTTCAAAAATTGTATCGTGCTGCCAAAACTCGACTGAAAAGTCTCCGTTTACCTCAAGTGCAACGATGGTTACAAGAACAAGCTACCTACACTTTACACAAACCCATTCGACGCAAGTTTGCCAGAAGTCGCACCCGAGTGGAAGGCATCGATATCAATGGCAAGCCGATTTAGACGATGTCTCTCATTTGGCCAGCTACAATCGTGGCTACAAATATCTGTTTTGTGTCATCGACGTCTTTTCCAAATTTGCCTGGGTCGTGCCCTTTACTTCCAAATCGAGCAGCGAGTTAGTGCGAGCCCTGCAACAGGTGTTGAAACAAAGCGGTCGTCACCCTCTTCGATGGCAAACGGACAAAGGTACCGAATTTCTGAACCAAGCTTTCCAAAAAGAATTAAAGAAACGTGACATTCATTTTTTTACCACCGAGAATCCAGAAACCAAAGCCAGCATCGTGGAACGTTTTCAACGCACTTTGAAAGAACGCATGTGGAAATATTTTACGCATCACCACACTCTGAAGTACATTGACATCTTACCGCACCTGGTGCAAGCTTACAACCAATCTTACCATCGAAACATTGGACGTGCCCCGCAAGACGTGACTCCCGACAACGAAGTGTTGGTGTTTGAGCGCCTGTTTGGCACGTCCCCGACGAGGGCTGCCCCCAAGAAAAGTGGAGTGTTGGCCGTAGGAGATTGGGTGCGCATTGGCAAAACCAAATGCAATTTCGACAAAGGTTACTTACCTAACTGGACGACCGAATTGTTTCGTGTCACTGGACGAGTGCATGGTCGTCATCCTGCCGTCTATAAATTGGAAAACATGAACGGAGAAGTGCTCAAAGGAACGTTTTATTTGCCCGAGTTACAACGTGTCACCAAAAAAGAAGACGACGTGTACGACATCGAAAGCATTCTCGAACGCAGAACCCGTAAAGTGGGTAAAAGACGTGTCAAAGAAGTCAAAGTACGTTGGAAAGGATATCCACCCAGTTTTGATTCTTGGATCAACACTTAGCAAGTCATCGACTATAAAAAGAAGTGACCATCATGCCCTTTCACACAGACGCAGCAACTACTGCTACCACTCCATCACCCAGTTCTTCTCTGCAAGATTTACAAAAACAACCTTTGTGGGTGTGGTGTGGAGAACGTGTGCCTAAACCGCAAATCGTCTTTTTCTGCCAAATCTTCGTGGTGTATTGTGTCATCGGGGCAGCCATCGCCAATTTGAGTTTACAACAAGGAGACAAACAATTGTGGACCATTTTATTGAGCAGTTGCATCGGTTACCTGCTTCCCAATCCTTCCCTGAAATTCTCTTCTAACGGGAACAACGGGAACCTTGTGTCCAGTGCCAGTGTCAGTCACCGCTCCAACAATAATAACAACCCCATTTTGGGCGGAGAGACTCCTCTGACGTCCAGTTACCCCTCGGACAGCCACAGAACTCTGGAATTATGAACAATAACAACCAATTTTACTTAACCTTACCCAGTGACAGTTCCATGCAGGTGTTTCCCAACAACACGTTGTGCTGTTACACGGCCAAATTACCTCAGGCCATCCAATTAGATGACGAAGCCCATTGGGAAGTGGCTTTAGTAGAAATCATTCACCCGACCCAAGTCCTCAATGTCCTTCCCAATCAAATTTTTTTGATGTGGAAGTTCATGACGAACCATTGCAACAGTACTTGGATACCTATGGCAAATATGACAAGAAAACCCCTGGCACAAAAAATCAAAAGTACACCACATATCACTTGTTCATTCCTCCAGGCTATTATTTTAGTGGTCAACATTTGGTCAGCACCATAGCTTCCAGGTTTAATGTCGTGTTTATGAAAGCTTTGGAAAGTGTCAATAAAAGTGTCACCATGGAATACCACAAAGCAGCTCGTCGCTTCTTGATGAAATATGACGGGAGTAAAATCGTGTCCATTTTATTTTGTCCTGAATTGTTTGACATGTTGGGCGGAGACATGGACATGAGAATGACCATGATCAAGAAAAAGGAATTACCAATCATTTACGACAACGAGTCTTTTAGCAAGTTATTTCGTGCCCCGGTAAAACTGAACCAAGGACTGAATTTGATGTTTGTGTACTCCGATGTGGTGGAGTACAACGTGGTGGGACACACCTCTGTGCCGTTACTGCGTGTCATTCCTTTCAAAGTGGATTCTGCCACGACCGCTGACGAGGAAGGTGGAAACACTTACCACGTTCACCGCGAATTTGTACATCCTCACTATTTACCTGTCAGTAAGTCGTATTTGGACACGGTCAGCATTGCTATAAAAGGAGATCTGGGACAAAATATTTCATTCACCAAAGGAAAAGTCACGGTGAAACTCCATTTTGGAAAACGGTTCTCTCACGACTCGTAAGTCATGTATCCAGTGTACCGAGGGGTTGCTCGACAGCGAGGACACGGTTTAGGAGATATGTTAAAATCGGCCTTTCGTTTGGTGGCTCCGGTGTTGAAACCGATGGTGACACGCGGATTGCACGCCTTGAAAGATGCGGCACTGACGCAAGGCAAAGAATTTCTCCAAAATGTCATCATCGACAATCAAAACCCCAAAGAAGCCTTCATGAGGGCAGGCAAAAATGTCTTGTTGCAAACGGGCAAAGACCTTTTGGGCCGACGAGAAACACCTATAAATGCCCTGCACGCTACCGAGGCAGAAAGAGACGACGAAGAAAACACCCTTTCACCAGACTTCACACATCTAAAGCTAGAAAGGCAAAGAAAAGAAGAACCGTTCGAGACTTAGACGTTTTCGATTATTGAAAAAACAGAAAAAAATGATGCACCGATAGTCTTGCGCCTGTTCCAAGTCGGAACTGGATCTGTTTGCCATGCCCCCCAACATGATGACCATGCAAGATTCCCAGTGGGTGGAATTTCACCCCGTCTCCTCTTTGACGGATTCCGCTCCCATCGAGTTTGATATCAAAGGACAGCCCGAAGATTACATCGATCTGAATAGCAGTTACCTGTACTTGAAAGTGAAAGTGATCAAAACGGACAACACCAATCCAGTAGGCGATGCTAGAGTAGCTCCAGTCAACAATTTCATGTATTCCTTGTTCAGCGAAGTGGACTTGTACTTGAATAACAAACTGGTCAGCAGCAGCATGGATACTTACCCATATCGTGCCTACCTGGAAAATCTCTTGACGTACGGAAAAGAAGCCAAGAATACTCATCTGGATGCTTGCGTGGTATGGAAACCTGACACGGCAGGTGTAGCCACGTTTAACGACACAGTCCTAACAGAAGATGACAATCCTCACAATGTGGGGTTTAACGACCGTCGTAAGAAAATTCTGCAAGGGCGAAGTTTAGAACTGATGGATCGTTTGCATCTGGACATGTGGTTACAAGAAAAGTATTTGCTCAACGGGGGGGGGGATATCCGTCTGAGACTGAATCGTAGCAGTGTCGCTTTCCATTTGATGGCCCATGCCAATGAATACAAAACTATCATTCAAGAAGCCCGACTTTACGTGCGTCGTGTGGAAGTGTTGCCTAAAGTGGGAAACGACGTCAGTCACACGTTGAGCAGAACGACCGCCAAGTATCCGATACGACGCGTAGAAGTAAAAACGTTCACCATTCCCGCTGGACAGCGATCTATGATCGAAGATCATCTGTTCCAAGGACAGTTACCCAAGCGTTTGATTGTTGGTATCGTCAGGAATTCAGCCTTCGACGGAACCCACGATCAAAATCCTTTTGAGTTTCAGCATTACAATGTGTCCAAGATTGAAGTCAGTCGCGACGGCAAGACCTTGTGTACCCGACCCTTTGAGCCTAACTTTGGTGTCGCGAAGAATTATTTGAGATCGTACTTGTCCCTGTACGAAGCCACCGGACAGTTAGGAACCAACACCAGTCACGGTATTTCGTACGACGATTATGCAGGAGGCTATGCTTTGTGGGGTTTTGATTTCACTCCAGACCAAGGTAGCGACGAGGGACATTTCAACCCTATAAAATCCGGTCAGATTCGTGTGGAACTTCAGTTTGCAAATCCACCTCCAGATCACACAGTGAAAGTCCTCCTGTATGCAGAATTTGACAATACCATAGAAATCAACAGTTTGAGAGAAGTCATTCTAGACTATTTGAAGCCATGGGAGACTGTTATCCCTCTTTACCTAGTGGAGAAACTTTGGAGATGGAATGTGAGGAGACCGGGGAAGAAGAATCTGAAGACAAAGACGAAGAAGTTATCATGATGAAGTCGAGATGGCCAGAACAAGAAGCCCATTTAGTCTCCTGTTTTGCTACATTCCTGGCAGATATAATGAAAGAATTGATCAAGGAAGAGTGTTATGGATGTCACAACGATCATCTCAGTCAAATTCAACACGACAAATGTCTGATGTTAAGTGAAGAAGAAAAATTGGACGAATATCTGGACAAAGCTTGGGATCACATCGAAATAGAATTCGTGTTGAACGAGTGGTATAAAGGCCTGGATAAACATTCTTCTCCTCCATTAACGTCTCTGGAGTGCCGTCGCATCGAATCTCTCTTGGACCAGAGTAAGAAGTCGGAGCTAAACGCCTTTTACTTGTCAGACATTTTCAAGCAAAAAGTCAGGATCAAATTGATCACTTATCATTACCTGTGAAGAAAAAAACACACAAATCAATGGATACCTGGGAACTTTATTACCTTTTGAACCACAGCTCGTACACGGCTTCTTGGAATCCTGTCGTCTGTGCTAAAGATGAACTCCCTCATCGTAAACCTCAAGACCATCAAGCTTATGTGATCAACACGGACGACAGTCATCTCCCAGGAACCCACTGGGTAGCCGTCTACTTTCCTCAAGAAGGATGTGTGGAATATTTCGATTCGTATGGATTGCCTACTTTGGAAGACGATATCATTGACTTTATGAGAAGAAATGCTCAGACCACTCGATTCAATAATGTGAAATTACAAGGCACAGATTCCTTGGTGTGTGGACAATATTGTGTGTATTTTCTGCATCATCGCAGCCTGGGCTATTCCTTAGAACATTTAGTGACTCATTTTGATCCTGGTTCTTCTTGTAGAAACGATGTGAAAGTAGATCGATGGTTTTGTGACCATTATGCTTATCTTTTGTCTCAAGCTAGGAAACGTAGTGTCCATCAATGGCCTAATGACTTTCAACAGTGGAAATCACAATTTCATTCACAACGTTGTCAGCCTTGTTCAAAATAATGTGTTAGTTGAAAAAAATGTTTGTCATTTGAAAAAAAATGTTTGATGTTATATTGTTGGATTATTGTTAAAAATGTTAGAGTTGTTTGTTAGTGTTAAGTGATTTTGAATAAAAAAATGTTGTTTTGAAAAAAAATGCCTTTGTCTTTTTGTTTGGCTATAAGAATTTGGATTCATCCTCTTTGACTTCTTACTATCCCTCTCATGACACTCATTGAACGTTCCGACTCTAAAACCGTGTAGGGATGTTTTCCTTCACGTCCGCGCTTTGACTTTAAAAACCGGGGCAGTTTCCAGTCTAAACATCCATTGCCGACTCATCCTCCTATGAAGATGTGCTCCGAACTAGCTAAGCTAAACGAAGCCTACGTGAATTTGCATAGGGTCAGACACAGTCTGATACCGAAGCCAGAAGAGATAGAGAATGTGAGAATCTTAAAAGTCACTGAAGACCTGATAGAAGAGCTCTTCAGAGAAGAAGTGAACAGGGAGAAAGAAGAATGGACAGAGAAGTACAGACTTCAGAAACAGCAGAGAGAGCAGCAACAGCAGCAGCAGCAGCAGCAACCTGAACCTGACAGAGGCTTTGTCGATTGTCGTATCGACACCAAAGAGTTCTTCTTCTCTTTCCGAAGAAGCAGACCTGTCGTCAGAAAGTGTATCGTCAGAGGACGTCGCATTCTTAGAAACTAAAAGATTGCCATAGCAAAGAAAAACAAAAACAGCCCTTTTCAGGGCTACCCCAAATCTCTAGAAAAGAAATAACAATGGATTTGCCAATGTGTGTATGTAGAGTAGTGTGAATATAAACACTGACTCTTTTGTGGTGTGAGTGTATGTGTTTGTATGGATAGTAGATAATGATCATGTTTTGTTTTTTTTTTGCTGTTTGACGTGCGTGGAGAGCAGATTTGGGGTTTGATTTGATTGCTTTGCTTATGTGGATAGTATATTATTTATTTAATAAAATTTTTTAGAATAGTGATGGGTAGTATAAAAAAGTGAGTGAGTGTTTCTTTTAGGTCCGCGCGTTGTTTGGTTATGATCTAGGTAAGATCAATTTTGTTTTAGGGGATGTTTTCCATCACGTCCGCGCTTTTAGTAAAAATTGAAACTCGCTTGGCAGTCTAGCTACCCTGTTCATTCATTAACAAGACAATGAATACCAGAATAAGCAAACTTCTTGAACTCCAGATGCATCTGGAATATGCCAGGCGCATAATAAATGAACTGGCCGCGGAGGCCATAGTAGAAGAGGGAAGGATGAAAGAGGAGGAAAGAAGAAAAATAGAAGAGGAGGAAAAGGAGAGAGGAAATTTCAGAATCCCAGAGACAGAAAATTGGGATTCTGAAGCCACGTATCCCGCCTCTGCACTCCCAAGAAAAAAAAGTAAAAGGAGACTGGGGAAGAAGATGTGTGTGTGGTGCCAGACCTGGAAGGTGCCATCATTAACCAGGTGTCACTGGAGTTCAAAAACAAACAGCCCTTTTCAGGGCTACCCCAATCTCTAGAAAAGAAAAAGTAATCCATTTGCCAATGTGTGTATGTAGAGTAGTGTGAATATAAACACTGACTCTCATGTGGTGTGAGTGTATGTGTTTGTAAGAGTTGACGTACGTTTGTATGGATAGTAGATTATTGGGCTTTGTAAGTGATCACGTATGTTTGTGTGGATAGTAAATTTGGGGTTTCATTTTAATGCTTTGCGTGTGTGGATAGTAGATTTTGGGTTTGTTTATTGTTGCTTCAGGTATGTGGATAGTAGATCATATGAAATGAGAAAAGTAGGGGATGTTTTCCTTCAAGTCCGCGCGTTGTTTGGTTATGATCTAGTTAATATTAATTTTGTTTTAGGGGGATGTTTTCCATCACGTCCGCGCTTTAACTATAAGAACCCAGAAAGTTCGTCGTTCGCACCATTCTAAGGAATAAAAAAGGAAGATGGAAGTGTCCCAACTGTCTAATGATTTAAGGCATGTTTATTTTTGGATGGTGGATGGTGCATATGGAGTTGAAAGGATTGAAAGAGATTGGAAGTTAAGAACAAGTCTGCACTACGTGAACGGACTAAAATTAGCCAGGGAGATGATAGAGGGATTAATTGAAGAAGAAGTAAAGAGATTGAGAGGGCTGATAAATCCCCCTTATGTCAGAGTGGGGACAATAAAAGAGGCCATGGAGAAGGTAAAGGAAGTAAGAAGGTTCTTGGAAGAGATAGAACATAGGTCAGAGTGGCCCTTTGTCAAAAGGAGTGTTGAACAATTGAAAAAAGGGGAAGAAAAGATGAGAAAGGTGATAGATGAAGAAGTGGAGAAAATAAAGGACAGGTGGGCAAAAGATAGAAAAGAAGAAGCAAATAGAAAGAAAACGGAAGAACTAGAGAAACTAAACGCTAACTGGATGAAAATCCAACAGAAGTTCCGAGCCATGGGTCACCCGGCCTGGATACCGGAAACAGAAAAGAAGAAGAAAGGAATGATGGAAAAAATAAGGGGATGGATAAAGAAGTTAAGGAGTTAGAAGAAGAAGAAGAAGAAACCCAAAGGCCCTTTTCAGGGCCACTCCAATCTCTCGAAAAGAGATAGACTTTCAATTGCCTACCCCATTTTTTTTAATTATTTTTTTCTTTTTTTAAAAACAAATAGAGACCCATCAGGTCGGGACCGTATTAAAATAGGGTCCCGACCCTGTTCCATTTCCCCTAGTCCCTAGACAGGCCCAGGGTGATTAATGTTAAATTTACATAGACCCTAGACCAGCCCAAGATTTTTGTCCATGTTAATTCCCATAGACCCTAGAGTGGCCCAGAGTGATTAATGTTAAATTTACATAGACCCTAGACCAGCCCAAGACTTTTGTCCATGTTAATTCCCATAGACCCTAGAGTGGCCTAGAGGTTTTGTCCATGTTAAATTTACATAGACCCTAGAGTGGCCCAGGGGTGTTTTAATGCTAATTCCCATAGACCCTAGGGTGGCCCCATTCACTACTTATATATATATATATATATATATATATATATATATATATATATATATATATATATATATATATATATATATATATATATATATATATATAATTGTTTGTTTGTTTGTCTTTTTTTTAAAAGTATTTTTCATTACATGCTATTGTAATGTTAATTTATTCACTTGAGATGATACTTTTTCCAGAAAATAGTTTTACCTTGACTGTTTTAGTAAACACCAGGTGTTGATCTAGATCCTGACCTTGATTCAAAATTAGTAGCAACCACGTAAATAAGTTCTTTTTTATTTTATAATGATTGGTTGTTGTCGAGGTCATGATGGGACTACAGTTTAAGATGTAAAAAAACTATTTTATTTCTTAGAGTAAAATGATTGGTTTTCGTCAGGGCCACACTGGGTGTACGTGATCTTTAACCAGTACATAATTTCGACGAGGTTTTGGAATATGATCACGTGACCCCCTTTTTGCGTGTTAGAATACGATATAACCTTTGTTTTGAAGAGATATTCACAGTAGTAGTTGGGCTCTTACACTGTAAGTTGTAGGTTGTGCTGTTTCTAGTTATTTTAAACTACTTGGATTCAAAAAAAAGGATTAATTCTTTTTTTCCTGGAAAAGACGTATGCTCGTATGAAATTGTTGAACAAGGACAGCTTTTATAAAAATGTATTCAGATTTCCAAAACCGGAGTAATATTTCTTGTTTCTACAAGGAACTATAGACTTCAACATTACAGATTACAGCATACTTCATCGTCTTCCATCTTGGATTCTTCGTCGGGACTCAAACTTGAAATCGTCAGAACTTTTTGCTATTAGGACTTCAAAAAATTTATTCTTGGATCATTTTTGGATTTGATTCTTGAAACCGTTAGTTCATATTTTTTCATTTTTACAGAATTTTCCAGGGAAATAAATTATTGTATTTTTCAAAGCTTATTGTTTTCACTCTTTCTTATGTTACTGTTTATTTGAGCCTAAACACGTAACATAAGAAAATATACATTGCATGTTCTATTAAGACTGCGTTGGTGTAAATATTATAGCACAAAGAGGCAGCGCTATGTGCTGACGGAATTATCGTCACTATATCCACGCCTTCTAATTAAACATTGACCAATTTACCGTGTCACTGAATTAAAGCACAAAGAATTTAGACCTAACTGATCTAGTTACTTTCTTACGAATACTGAATTAGCATTGTCCCTTTCTAATAGGACATTCAGATCAGCAAATTCTTGAACACATATGTATCATGCTACTCTATGTAAATACTTCCATGCAAATGCTGCGTATTTTTATGTTGACGTGCTTTGTTTTTTTTTTATGTTCGACTTCATAGTGAGTGCATTGTGCTCACAAATTGACTTTGCTGTAAATTTCTTGTGCAGAATATGAATAATGCATATTTGTCACATTTTCTTTTAGGACTGCCTTGTAATCTTTTTTACAAACTTGTTAGACCTTCCTTAATTGCAGGCAGGGACGGATTAAGGCTCACTGGTGCCCTAAGCACTGACAAATCTTGGTGCCCCCCTCCTTTCCACGTACACTTGGGAAGATAATCCTAGCGTGCACCATGATCAAGAAACAGAACATTATGATCAATTTGCACTAGTTTTATCAATTTTATTTTACAAATCTTTATTCGTTTTTTTTTCTTTTCACACTTTTCTAAACTTTGTGGTGCCCCCTTTGGCCCTGGTGCCCTAAGCACGTGCTTAGTCTGCTTAATGGTTACTACGCCCCTGATTGCAGGGCTTGTATTTATTTCATATATATATATATATATATATATATATATATATATATATATATATATATATATATATATATATATATATATCCTTTAACAATCATCAATCATTGATATCTCATCTGTCAGCTTCCCGGATTCTTCCTCCACAAGATGTACTGTATAGCCAGCCTATCATGTGCTGAAAATGGTGTTAAAGACACAAAACCACAAATCCAGTTATGTAGGAAAAATCGTCACCTCTAGGAAACTGCGGATATTTTGGATTATATAATTTCTCAAACCGAATCCCCTCATTATTGGATGTCATTGATCTACATTATTAAAACTAAAGCCGCTATTCCCCATTGTCGTAATTTCTATGTACAATACTGTATTAAAAAGAAAACAAATTGTTGATTAGGATTTGCGTATGATTTAAAATAGTAAACCAGGTAACCATGGTGATTTATTCACTCCAGATTCAATGCCTTGATTCTATAAAGGGTACGAATAGCTAATTTGTATGATTTTTTTTATGATATCCTTTAACTGAATAGACTGCATTAAGCAGCATGCAATATCTGCATAAAACCCCCCACTGTACGAGAAAAACAAGTATAGCACACTTAAAGTTGCAAACAATGACAATAGCTGGCAAGCAGAGGAAAGACATAAGGAGGATATACAACAGCTTTCACTGAAAAGCATTGTGGGAAAAAAGCCTAGTTGAAGGAAAGAGACAAATAACTTTCTGAGTGTTTGAACCATTTGTAACCTTTATATTTTTACCTTTATAAAAATGTAGCCGTTTATTTTGACGGATTACATATTTGTGTTTACTCGAATTGATTTCTTTTCCCAAAGTATTTCGCAATGTACCATTAAAATTTTGGAAACTTTACTGACGTTAAACTCTACACACACACCCCCACCCACACCCCATATATATATATATATATATATATATATATATATATAT
Organism: Sinohyriopsis cumingii; assembly: GCA_028554795.2. Lineage (NCBI taxonomy): Eukaryota > Metazoa > Mollusca > Bivalvia > Unionida > Unionidae > Sinohyriopsis > Sinohyriopsis cumingii. The sequence goes on along the minus strand of CM068827.1, from coordinate 77,640,582 downwards.
ATATATATATATATATATATATATATATATATATAAACACACACACACACACGTTTTGGGGTGGTTATCAGCTATCATTGCCAAAACCAAGTGCAAATATAAACAAGGTTAGAAACTATGTACGAAGCAAACCAAATATACATTTTAAAATCAAACACTGCAGATTTATGTATATTTTATGTTAGAGAAAGAAGGGGGGAAAAACCATCAGAAATTGTTAGTTAATAAGCATCATTGATCATTATAATTATTTTATCCAGCATCCTGTTTCAGTGTTTGTTAGGCTATGAAGTAATGTCACATTGTAATGTCTCTATCCGGGAGATGTTCAATTGCTAATACCTACTAATGAGTCTGATATTAGAATAGACTATTTGATTTTACACGGTGTGTATGTATATATGTATGTATGTATGTCTGTCTGTGTGTGTGTGTGTGTGTGTGTGTGTGTGTGTGTGTGTGTGTGTGTTAGATAGTACACCAAAGTTTATATGATTTATATGCACTCTATTGCAATGAGCTGGATTGAGAAATATCGGCGTGGTTCAGATAACAGAAAATAAATTATTACGACTCAAAGTATCACTCATGGAATACAATTGTGTGTGTGCAGTATGTATATTTCGGAACCGATACGTGAAAGAAGATGAAATCAGGGTTTAATGATGAGACCATCGCTCTTGAAGCAAACTCGATCCACTCAAGACTGCGATATGCAATATTAAATTGTTAAATCTTACTCATACAAATACAATAATATTTTATATTTATCAGCAAAATGCAGTAATGGAAACCCCCGTAACTTCAGTAGTTGGGAGTGGGGGTGGAAAGGGTAGTGGTGCAGTCCCAATGGTGACCTAAAGTTTCGATCAAACGACTTTTTGTAACTGGAAAGGGCACCATAATTAAGTTTTGCTTATCAGGGGGTAGTGGTAAACTCTGCTACATCACCAAGGTGGCTCTGGTCTCCCGCTTGACCTGTTCAAACATTCAGCCAGTTTCCGATGCAGCAGCAGAGAAAGTGAATCCCACAAAGTATTTCGCTTAACAGAGCCTTCTATCGAGAACATTTTAGATAGAAAGATTATTTTTCACAGAATAAACCCTTCTAGTCAGAAAAACATGACAAAATAGGCTTTCTCTGCTGACTAGAAGTGTTATCTCATGAAAATATCTACCTATACAACTATTTCTGTTAGCACAGGGGTATCTCGCGAAAACACTCGGTGGCGTCGTCACTTTCTCTGCTGCTCTGTGAAAGTCCCTGGCAGAGTTTGCTTGTCGTCGCCGTTTCTGCTGCTGTAAATTAAAAATTTAAGTTAACAATAATGGCCAACATCGGAGAAGCACATTCCGCAAGACTAGCTCGAGAGCGACTAGAAGCAATAAAAAAATTTCTTCCTGTACGAGATAGTGTAAGACAAAAATTACAAGCGCGGCAGCAAGCACAAGTTGAATTTGCAACAGGTGCAGAAGAATTATTTAAACCCGTTACAACAGCTACTGAAAAAGCTGCAGAGATCACAGAAAGAGCTTTATTGGGAGATGAAAAGGGTATTCTTCCAGTGTTAAAACAAACCGCTGAGCAAACTGAAAAGATTGCAAAAAGAACCAAACAAACAAAAAAGATTTTACAAAAACTTCCAACTGATATAGTTGCAGCTCAACCTCCACCCACCGCTGAAGAAGGCACTGAAGTCGCCGAAGCTGATGCACCCAAAGCAGCAAAGGAAATTGTTGAACTGACTGCAAAATTTGATCCGGGTTTTATTAAACTCCTTAAGAACACACCAGAAGAAAAATTACCTGAATTGATATTAGAGGGTTTATATAGCAAAGATAAATTTTTAAACGAGAAATATAAGTCCACGACTGATACCAATTTTGTTAAATGGGCGTATCGTGTATACTACGACAAGAAAACGGTTAAATATAAAGATTCAAAATACCCAACCCTTGTAAGCACAATGAAAAAACTTCACAAAAGTAGACGACGAGGACTTCCACCTCCTTATTCACCGCCATTGGAGGAGCGTCCAGATGAAAAAGATGATGATGTTCTCAATTTACTATTTCCCAGTGCAACTGGCAGTGGTTTGGGAGGTGAATTTATTCCCTGCCCTGATAATATTATCAATGACGTATCGCGGTTAGAAGTTCTCATCGGAGGAAGACGTGCCGGAAATAACTCACCAGAAATAATTAATGAAGCAGCTGATATCTGTCAGCGATTATTTCGCGGCGGCATCATGGATGCTCACATCTACCGAGAACTTATTGATGAACTTGTTGACAGCGACTAGTTAAATAAATAACTAATTAAATAAAATGATCGTACACAATTCTTATCGTAGACCAGTTATGGTCAGGGTTGTAAATTCACGAGTACCCGTATACAGGATGACTTACGGAAACGGACTCGGCGATGTTGTTCGGGGTTTATTCGCGAGGATGGCACCTAAAGCAATACCGATCGCAAAACAATTATCAATGAAAGCCATTGATGTTATTAAAGATAAAGCTACTGGCGCTGTTGGTAGCGCTGCCAGTAAAGCATTCCTGGCAATCAAGGACAGACTAGCACGATTAATACGCAGAACCCAAGGGGGTCCACCTCAAAGAGGTTCGCCGGTAAAATTACCAGCCACCGCAGATATGCCTGCAAATGTTAGTAAAGTAATAAATGAAGCCGCAAATCAAAAACTAACAGCCTTGATAAATCAAGGGATAAATCCTGAACAAATAAACACAAGTTTGGTGGCGGGAAGTGGTCTTCGTTTTAGACGATAACTTTTATAATAAAATGTTTAAACGGGAATCCGACCCAGCATTCGACATAGACGAACCGGTCCTTAAAAATGAATCAGTGCGTGATTATCAGTATTATTCTTATGACGCACGAGAGCCAAATAAACGAGGACGAATTGAATTGCAGGTTCAAGATACAAGTAGATATTTCCTACCCGCTGAAGCGTATATTGAAGTAGAAGGTGAAATTAAAAAATTAGATAACACAGACTACGGGGATGCGTTTAAAATCGGTTTTGTCAATAACGGAATTATGGCCTTGTTTGGTAGCGCCATATATATGATTGATGGAAAAAATATCGAATCGATTCAGAATGATGTTGATGTTGCTACAACAATAATTGGTCTAGCGAGATATTCTGATGATTATACAAGATCAGCTGGTCCATCAATGATGTTTGCCAAGGACACTTCTAATCATCCTAACAGTGATCAGTACAATATTAGACGACCAAGAAACTTTGCCAATAACGCTGACGCTGATGTGTGGCCGGTGGTTCATGGTGCTAATGCAAATTTTAATTTAGGTTTTCATACGCGTAAATTAATGTTGAGCGGAGATAGTAGAAAATTTTCTTGTGCGATTCCGCTGTCGCATATCTTTGGATTTTGCCGAGACGTCAGAAAGGTAATTTTCGGAGCAAAACATACAGTCGTGCTTATTAGAAAAAATGACGATAATGATGCTTTATGGCGAGAAGCTGGTGGTGGTGCTGGTGATGCTGGTAAAGTATTAATAACAAAACTATCACTGTGGATGCCGGTAATGACTCCGGCAATTACTGAAGAACAACGACTGCTTTCTTTTGTGGATCAAGGTGGTAAATTGTTGTTATCGTGGCTTACAACAACCACAGATAGTATTCAAAGTACCATCAATGGTTTATTTACATGGCATATAGCATCACAGCAGGGGGTTTCCGCGCCGCGACATATTTTTATTGCTCTTCAAAATACTGCACGAGTAAACTCACAAACACACTCGCATATGATATTTGATCAACTTGGTATTACTGACGTTTCTCAGAGAATAAACGGACATCAAGAACCGTCTGAGAACATACTGTTGCATTTTGGTAATAATCATGTTGCACGTGCATATCAACGATTGACAAAATATCTAGCGCGTGATCTGAATATCGATACTGGTTTGCAAATATCACAATTGGATTTTATATCTCATTATCCAATCTATTACTTCTCGTTAGAGCATCTTGATTTAACCAGACAGTCTGTCGTTGATATACACTTTCGGGCTACCGTGAATAGAGACGTAGGAGCTATAGCTAATTACAGAGCAATCGCGGTCATACATTCCGATAAAGCAATGTTACTTGAAGGTGCTGGCGGCCGAATGAGATTCGTTGATGCACCAGTGGAAAACATGTAATATTTTCCGAAAATATGTAGACAATTAGATCAATCGCAAAGTTATAAGAAATGTCATACAGTCACGTTAATGTCACTCTGACTCCTGGTCAGGCTAAGAAATTACAATCGAAAAACGCGAGCACATGTGGGACAACGATAACACTAAAAAATGATCAGATTACTGGCGGTCCAAACAAGTTATCGTTGACTAAAACCCAACTAAAACATTTTAATAAAGCAAAACAAGCAGCGACTGGAGTTCGACTTGATTTCTCTCCAGCCGCGGTCAAAGATATGGTTAAAACCGGTGGTATATTTCCACTTCTCGCAGCAATACCAGCGTTGATAGCTGCTATTGCTGCCCCTGCAGTCGCTAAAGCCGCTGCGTTAGAAGCTGTTGGAACCGCTGCTGGAATGGCACTAAAGAAAGCCACAGGAAAAGGATACAAAAAAGGGGAGATCCGCTCGCTGATCAGGGCTAAGACTCCCAGGAACTCCACTATCATGGTACCCAAAACGGTTCTAAGTGTTTTCACACCGATGTCAAATTTTGATTTGCTCGATGCTGTTAAACAATTAAATATAAAAAATTTCAGAGGCGTCTTTATGCGAGATCAATTACCACAACAACCACGTAATCCAGAAACCGGAATTATTAATCTTGATAACAGCGATGGTCCAGGAACTCACTGGGTTTCTTACGCGATCGATCCACGTGGAATTATCTATTTTGATTCGTATGGGTTAGCACCACCAGTTGAATTTCTTCGATATACAAAAAACATCCCCCTGACAGGGAAAGTTTGGTATTCAACGTTACCAACACAAACACTGACCGATCCTCCGATATGTGGCCGTGAAGTATTAAATGTTCTTGATGCGATCTCGAAATCAAAGATTTCACCTCACAAAATCGTGCACGAGTATACCATGGGTTGATTTAAACAGTTTCCTATCAAATAATGGTTGATATTTACGGAAGATCTCTTCTCGAAACAAAGACAAAAAAACGCGCCGATGTGGATTTATCAAAATATGCGACCAAAGATGAAATCGATAATCTTTTAAGTCTGACCGGGATAGACCCAGATGAGGTTGTTATTTTTCAGGACCGGCACGGAAAACTAAAAACCAGTGATATCAAATGGCATGAAATAATTCGTAGGGTTATTGGAGCCACTCCGGGTAATATCCCTGTGTTCACTGACAGCGGAAAAATCAGAGATTCGCTGATATCAATTGGGGCGCTTCGAGATGACACACAGAAAGCTGCAGGGGAACGTGTAGCGAAGACCGGTGATACAATGACACGTGAACTCAGCATGAACGGCAACAAAATAGTGGTTTTAAGAGATCCAACATCCCCGGAAGATGCCGCAAACAACAATATGTTGACAAAAGCGCTAGCGTCGTTGACGGTAAACTAACCACGTTGCGGGCCGAGTATGGTGTTCATGTAAACGCGTTTACAAGACTTCGAAGAAACTTTCAAAAACAACCGATGATGCCACGGATAAGTTCTTTGGAACTCCTCCCGTCATCGACATAAAACTTTCTGATATCAAGACCAACATTGACACGATCAAACAAACACAGCAAAACATCGTAGCGGGGATTCCTGAGATCGTTAACAAAACCAGTTTGATTAAAGTCCCCACTGGAGTTACTCCCGGGCATATCACCAACATAGTATACACGGTATCATCGGGATTCGCAACATGGTCCAAACAAAACAATACTATCAAATATACAGCAACAGCCACTGGCGTGTATAGACTGTCTGTGTTCAGTGCCGCTAAATTTGAAATCTTCACAACATATCCCTGGAGACATTCCACCGATAAGTATTCGGGGGTTGTGACTATCATATTAAACAAGGAAACCGAAGAAACATTTATACTGGAAGCCGCCGACAAGAAATTAACCGCAACATCTTACTGGTGGTGTTTGGAATTTGTAGCTGAAACGCCTCAATTGGTTACCGCGTAAAATAATAAAATGGCATTAAAGTCAGCATCAACGACAACATTAGATGCGCAGCAATATAGATACGATCAAGTACGCGAATGGCATTCAGAGTTAAAAGATACTATTGACAAATGCACAACAAAGATAAAAAAATACAAACGGCGAGTAACTATGTTAGACACAATAGTGTATTCGGTATCCGCGGTAGTTGCATCTACTGGGGTGCTATTATCAGCGCTGACACCAGTGACAACTGCAATCGCGATTACAATCACAATTTCAACATCAGCGACGATTGCAGGAGTTGCTAATATCATTGCGAAAAAAATATCCTCGTGTGCGCTAACAAAATTGCACGAATATGAAAAGTTAAACAGCGCGGCCACAAGCACCTACTCGAAATTGTCGTCGTTGATATCATCCAGCCTTGACGATACAACAATATCAGATTCCGAATTCGCGCAAATGGCAGCCGCGTACAACGATTACACAAAGAACTTCGATTTGAAACGACAGCAGATAAATAATGACGGAATTACTTCAGCAGATAGTCGCAAATACAAGCCCGGCGCGAACATCTTTGTTAACAGTAACATCAACTAAGCCACAATTCAGTATTAATTTTCCAACTGCGATTCCAGTAAGCTAGATCGTGTTAGCACAATTACGAGTATATCACAGTTGGCCCAATATCAGATCAAAATCGTTTGGTGGATTGCCAGCAAATAATTCGTTTGTGTTTGCATATAAAAATAAACCCGATGGCACGCCAGACTGGAATGTCATTGGGTTACCAACCGGGTCTTATCAAATCGAAGAAATCAATGAGGAATTACAACGTCGAATAAAAAATATTACAACAAAGGAATCCAAAATAGCAATAACTGTTCATGAGCCAACTCTGTCATCCGCGATCGAAATAAACACCCCAGACTACGCCGTGGATATATATAATAGTTCAATCCGAACAGTGTTAGGATGGCCTGAAGTCGCTCCGCCGGCACAACCAATACCACCAACACCTAAAAAGTCTGATTATGTCACTGACAAAAAGTCATGTCACAATTTTGATCCATGGCGCGAACAGTATCTTGGTGACATGAAAAGTGGAACGTTGAGTGGTCATTTTAACTTCATTGACAAGGACAATATTGAGTGGGGTTCCCGAGCAGTTGGCGATTTTTTCATTGAACTAAGCCATATTATTGCAATTTTTGAATCGATTAATAAAGAACATAAAACACACCTAACGCAGCTACGGCGGCTCGTCCAAGAACACCTTGCTGATATAACAAGTTCACGCAGCGAAATTATTACGCGGATTGAAATATTAAATCAGACTGCCGCAGACATGGAATATATTAACAAGCGAGTAATTCAGGCAACAATTGATTACACTGATACCAGCGGCCAGACCGATAAGCAGGATTTTCTGACTGCATATTCACTCACAGAAGCCACTGTGCCGAATTTTAAACTTCCCGGATACAACGTGCCCGAGTTAAGAAAATCCGTCACTGATCTCATCAATGAGTCCTTCGATGACATACTTGCACAACACAGAAAAACACTACCGGAGCCAACTATCCTCAGACATAACAATAACACCGAAGGGGAAGGCAGGCATGTATCCCCGGGCATCGTAAATATAACTTCAGTGGTCGCGGTCAATCTTGTGTGTGATGTCATCGATGGCAGTTACAGCACAGACACAACATTATCAAGTCAAGCCCAGCAAGGATTTATTCTTTATTCATTTACTCCGAAAGAACCACCTGGATTTCAGATTGTGCAAGAGCCGATCAATCAGGTCTATCTACGATGTCATAATCCATGGCTGACCAGAATAAATTTCACGCTGACAGGCCAGTCTGGGAATCCTCTTGAGTTGCGAAATGAAACACTACATATTAGTCTCCTGGTAAAGTCCTAAGGACTTTCATCGTAAAACGATTTCCAAGTCCTAAAAATCTTCGATTTTCGGGACTTTCAATTAATAATATTATATTATAATAATGTCCCTGAAGAAAAAATATGATGATGATTTCATTGATGATAGCAGTGATGTCACTGACAACGATGATATGACAGCAGTGATGTCACTGACGACGATGATGATAGCAGTGATGTCACTGACGACGATGATGATAGCAGTGATGTCACTGATAACGATGATGATAGCAGTAATGTCACCGTCACATAAAAAATATTTCAATAAATTATTAAAAAATATAACATGACTTGTGCATTTCACTTTACTAGTAAAAATCGCGGAAGTCTTCGACTTTCAATCGTAAAACGATTTTTCAATTAATAATATTATATTATAATAATGTCCCTGAAGAAAAAATGTGATGATGATGTCACTGACGACGATAGCAGTGATTTCACTGACGACGATAGCAGTGATGTCACTGACGACGACAACGATAGCAGTGATGTCACTGACGACGACAACGATAGCAGTGATGTCACTAACGACGACAGCAGTAATGTCACCCTCAACATAAAAAATATTTCAATAAATTATTTTAAACAATAAAAAAATATATTGAAAATCGCGGAAGTCTTCGACTTGAAAATCGAAGATTTTTAGGATTTCCACAATTAATCAAACAAGTATCATATAATGTATCACCGCGTGAAATGTTTCATACATGATAAAGAACTTCTTGATAGCGCTATCAAAACCGGAAAAGTTACCCCGGAAAAAATAATTGTTGATATATACGGTCATGACGATTTTATACTGACTGATGCACAACTGCAAGTATTGATAAAAGATCATGTTGTGATCGCGCATTGCGATATACATCAAATCCTCGAGTATATACGCGTATTTAGATCGTAGATTAGATTTATATAAATCTTAAATATGTATCACCACACAGATGTTTTCGTGTATGACAAACAAGCACTCAAGCAAGCAGTCAAGGCTGCATTTGCACAAGAAGAAATTAACGTTAAATTGCTTATTGATGAATACGGAGACGAAGATTTCTTACTAACACAGCAACAGTTAGATAATCTCAGACGCGAGCATATTACCGCAATAGTATGTGACAGAGATCAAATTCTCAATTATGCACACTCCTGCATTGAACCCGACCAACTAATCACCTTGATTTCGTCAACTAATCACCTTGATTTCGTCATCTTGATTTTGTTGTCCAGGAGACCTTGTTGTCCCGGGACTTTGTTGTCATCTTGATAAAATCCTTGACTTTGTCAAGGGGAAGTAAAAAAAAAGTAATATATTTTTTTTACTTTCGATTTCATTTCCAAGTACTTGATTTCATCAAGGTGACTTCCAAGTAAAATCCTTGACTTCGTCCCTGATTTCATCCTTGACTTTGTCAAGGTGAGGTACTTACTTCCTTGTTTTCATCGTTGATGAAATCGTCCTTGATTTCATCATCCTTGACTTTGTCCTTGATTTCATCGCTGACTTTGTCAGCGGACATACAATTTTTTAATTTTCTAACCCTAGCATTTATTATCTTTTTCATTTCATACTCGGCTGCCAATGCCAACCTAATCTTTTCAATTGCATGAGATAGTGAAACAAATTCATTTACTTGTGCTTCTTCTACTGTGGCCAGCGATTTATACAAATTATTTTGAATTTTTTTGTGAATCGATATTGAGCAGGAAGAATATAACGCCCTGTGCGTTTAGCTTCATATAATGATTCAAAATCAGACAGAATTGTTTCAGGATTTAGTGATATATTAAATCCTTATTCTTCTAATTTTTTAATAGCATCAATCACATTATTGATATTTTCGTAATTCATATATATAAATATCCTTGAGCTTCTAGCTTATCAGATGATAGGCTACCAAACTCAGGAGCGGAAACACGACCCCCATGTGAGCCCCTAACCTGTCAAATAACAGTCTAGAGAGCCCAGAGGGTGTGTTTGCGAGACATTCCCCATTTGTGAACCCCTAGCTTACCTGATGATATGCTAGCAAGGTTCATATAGGGACAACACACATCATATAGTATTTACGTCTGTAAAGCTCCTAAATTGCCACCGCATTTTAGCAAGATTTTAGTAGTATTTTACACTATATAACTTATCCTAGGACAGTAGTATTTACATCTTTAAAACTTCTAAATTGCCACCGCATTTTAGCAAGCTTACACAGTAGTATTGTAGACATATAGTATTTACATCTGTAAAGCTTCTAAATTGCCACTGCATTTTAGCAAGCTTACACAGTAGTATTGTATACATATAGTAGTAACTAAGGACAGCACAACATGTAGTAACTAAGGATGGCACAGACAGATAGTAAGACGACTTATCCTAACGGAGACATTTTTCTACACTCAACAGCGGGACAATACCATCCCGAAAATCAGCCCCTGGATGGACGCAAAAAGCATCAGCCATGAGCGGATATGACGAGATGGTATTGATTGCTGTTGAACTTCGAAGACTCCGTCTTCTAATAGGACCGTATCGTATATAAACCGACTGATACTTGGAAGCTCAAAAATAGCTCACGCGATGGGCGTGACTTGTTTAAAATGTTTTTTCTTAAATATGATCGCGTGGAAAATACAGATGAACCATAGCCCCGAACAAGTGTAATAAAATATAGATTTTATCCGCAAACTAAAGATAAATAGGCAATTACGCCTTTATCTACGATAAAATCATTCTTGACTTTTGTTAAGGAATAAAGGGAAGATATTTACTTCCTTATACACAGAAAACCGTCTGCTCGTTGTGTTACCTGTAAAGAATATACCGCTAAGCCGCGCTCGAAAAATTTACTTGTAATGACATTGCACAAAGGGAGGGAACTAATTGCATGAGATATGCCTAACGGAGTTATCTCCGTTTGAAAAATCCTAGGATTTTAGTGATAATGAAAAACAATCTTCTGATTATTTTTTAACAGCGCGGATTTGGTTACGTTTTTCGCGACGGAGTGTATTGAGAATCTGTGAATATCAAAATACTTGGCAGCTGAGTTCATAGATGGGAATATTATTTCTTCATTCGTATCTAAGTTTATAGATACAACTTTCTTGGCTTTTTTATTGTTACAGCCAGTATTACCAGCTCTACAATTTTGGCTTTGCGTCACAGCTTTTAAATTGGATAAATTATTATTAAGTTTCTGTCCATCAACGTGATCAATTACAAGACGGTCTTTGATTATTCCAAAGAAACACTCGAACGCGAACCTATGATTATAATAAGGTTTCTTTCCAGCAGTAAATCTGAGATAACCAGCATTACCAACAACACCAACTGGTTTTTTCAACCTGCTATTTCTGACTATTCCCTCGCGAGATGCTTCGTAATTTTTAATGACAGGATGTGGGACAAATTCTTGGCTCATTTATATAATAATATATTTGTCTAATTTATAATTTGTCTGAAAACTTATTTAAATAATCGCTTTCGGATTTCAGCGCATCTCCATTATTTTTTTTAATTGTAATATCGTTTGAATTCACGGTATCGCTTTCCTCCGCAACTTGCACATAACTGTGTTTTACTTCTGACCCCAATACCACATCGCAGGCATGGTATAGGTCCTGTGCTTCCTCGTTTGATACTTTGTAGGTGTTCACCGCAGAATTCCTTCCTGCAGGACTTATTACAGACTGTTACAGATCCAACTTTTAACCACTTGCAATTATTCATTATTCATTGTCTTAAATATAATATGGAGGAGTTTTCGAGGTTATCTGCAGTTCGCGCCGGGAGATTCGATCTTGACAGACTAACCCGGGACTTACGACGAAAATCCCTGACTGATCTATTTAATATTATTAGGAATGCCAAAAAAGAATTCCGCGACGACGGCGCATCTCACGTGTGGTCGTCATTTAAAATTATTCGCGACGATTCTGTCAATGTCGTTGACAAAGTCATCGATGCTACAATGAATGATGCACGAGCAAAAACAATTATTCATTATCTCACCGCTGATGAACATCGAGGTGGTCGGAAATATTTTTTCAGAATAAAATTTATTGTGCAAGCAGATTCTGATACATGGATTATCCGTGACAAACTCGACCCTGTTCTTGCTAGCGGAAAGACCATTTTGTTAAGTAAAGACTCCAAACCAGGAATGCTGACCGGGATTGATAAACCATATTACGCTCGAGCGTATCCTGTGACAGCAGTCATTTATGGAATCTATCCAATAAAAAAAACAAAAATTGATAAACTCACCCCGATGAGAACGACTACGTCGTTGACGACTACGTCGTTGGCGCTGAATTGTGTAGCCGAGCGAGTAATGGAACATTTTAAAAATGCGATGCGCGGAAACGGTTTGACTGCGTTAAGACAGTCCAAGATAGCAGCGTGGGCTGAGCGGGTCAAACACACAGGAGCGTCAAAAAACGATGTTGCCAAGCTAGAAAGCGCATTAAGATTGCCCATAACCGTAACAACGATAACAAAGGAAGTATTATACAAATCGAAATATAATCGATACGGGGCTCCAATTAATATCATTGATCATAACGCTCATGCTTGGACTAACGCAGTTACGATATTTCCGCGGGATCGTGTTGTGAAATATTATTCGGGAAATATATTTGATGCTATCAAGCAGATAAGCAAAACCGACCCTGTGTCGATGTGGTTGTTTAAAAGCTCCGAAGATTCCGAGTATGATCAATTTGTAAAACCCAATGGTGAATTATATCGGACGGAGTCGTTGCAACAACAAATGAACAAACTCGCAGAGAAATATTCAGAAAACACTGAGCAGTTACTGGTTAATTGTTTTACAATTCCGAGTGTTGCCGCTCACACCGCAAGAGAAAGAAATTCATGGAGACCAACCCGAAGTCAGTTTCTCTCGGATATACAATTAAGTTGTGTCGAGTATGGGCATGGCGGGCTGTGGAATACCGGTATGACTACCAGGATATGATTTCCGTGGATATGATCGCGTGTTATCCGGGAAGCTTTCTCGGGATGGGCGAGTGTCGCGAATACTTTAAGCGATTTGGACACCCCACGAACTCGATGACACGAGTTGCTATAAACGGTCCTCTACCCGACTTTGACCTGACAGGATTTGCTCGTGTGACTTCGTTTGAATTCGCTGCAAGACTTCATCCGTGCTGTTATGTTTGGTTTGGCAGACACTTCAGTGAAAAGCGCTGGGTACCAATAGTGTTATTGCGATATATGCTTGACAGCCGAATACTGGTATCGTTGACTGTCAGTGAAGCAATCATATCATATCGACCGCAGACCTCAGTTTGGTTACCAACACCGGAGCGTATCAGTCTCGATGACGTTATTAGTGAGTATGCACGAGAGAGTCCAAATACTCCCATGGATGTCGGTGAGGCTCCTAAAGTTCTCAAGATCAAACTTAGCAATAGTGAAAAAATAGCAAAAGATCTCGGACGAAGAATAATCGGTAAATTTACTCAAGGTGCTGCATATGATTACAAACTACATCACTCGCGACTGATTATCGATGATGCTGAATTGGATTTTATAATTGCTGATGCCGTTGCGAGAAATATATTTTGTAATCGGGAGGACGCGCTCTTGTCCGACGGGAAAAAGTTGGGCACAATTGTAAGTTATATCGACGGAGAATCGCCTCAATACACACATCTAAGATCTTCGATGCTGGCTTATGTTTCTATAAATTTGCTATCAATGATAAATCGATTTCCTGACACCGCAGTTAGAGTTGCAACGGATTCATTTTATATCAATAAAAGATATTTAGAATCACTGGCTCGTTTCACAAGCAACGATGAATCATGGAGTTCGTGGAGAATAAAAGCGGAGATGTTACATGAATACTGTGAATCCGCTGATGTTACAATTAAGGATAATTATTGGAAATCAGAATTATCAGAAATGTCGAACGCACCATCTGTGCATGATCCAATCACCAGACACAAAACCGTTTATTTGAACGGATCGGGTGGGTCTGGTAAGACAACTCGAGCGATTGAATTATTTGGAAAATCGTCAGATATGATTGTGCTAACACCTAGACACAGGCTTGCCAGGGAGATGAAACAACGAGGAGTCAATTCTTGTACTTATCACAGCTTTTTCAAATACAGCGGCGGTGTGTGGACGTCAGATCGAATGGGAACAAAATATATTCCCGAGAAAATAATTTGGGATGAGATATGTACGGTACCGTTTTAAACGTTAAAAACGTTTCTTGATTGGCTGCTAACAGCGAATACTGCAGTGATAATGTGCGGCGATCACGGTCAGCCACCTCGGTTTGTCGGCGTATCTCCACATTCATGGTTAAAAGATTTTGTTGATTATTATGAAGAAGTGTCTGATGATCATAGAGCACTTGATGCAACGTTGAAGGAATTTAAAACATTAATCCGATTACAACCGAATAAAATTCAGTGTGAAATTATGCGCGAGATGATTCCTGAAACTTCAATGAGCGACTTTTGGAGCGCGTGGAAACCAAACGATTTGATAGTGGCAAGTAGAAAGATAGAGACACACTTCAACAGCAGCTATTTCAGTTACAACAAGAAAAGTTTCTAATGCTGCCAGTGCCGTTATGTTATAGACCAGCTGATACGCGGTTACAGAATATAGATGTTGATATTCCTGGGAAAACAGAGAAACGGAATTTAGTATTGAATGATATTGTGTTAGTTGATATTAATGCTGTCAAAGATGCACTAAAAATGAATAAATCCCCGTGGACGCTGGGATACGCAATGACAATTCATTCATCTCAAGGACTAACTATCAGTGATACAACTGTCTGGATTGTTGATGATCGAATCGAATGGTCAAACTTGGTCTACTTGGCTGTGTCCAGAGTCAGAAGAATATCTCAACTGCGAAGAATTGTCTTGGAAGATTCAATAGCTGATAAAATTAATAATGAAAGCAACAGTGACATAATAAGAAAAAAACTCGCCCGTTACAAACAAAGCGACAAAAAAAAATAATCGCGATTTCGACCTCGACGATGACTTCGTTGTTGCGCTGAAACAATAGCAGAATAATCACTGTGCGAGCTGTAATTGTATAATGCTATGGCAGTATTCGAGTAATATTCCAAGACAATTCACCGTAGATAGAAAAGATAACAGTCGCGGTCATACACGCGATAATATCATGTTGACCTGTCTTGAGTGTAATCGACGTCGGGGTGCTGCCACCCTTGGCGCTAGTGCTAGTTAAGTGATCGGGGTGGTAATTGTGTGTCCTCGGGAATTACTTGTAATTGCTCACGTGTGAATCCACGTTGAGGAGCAGATGAATCCAACCTGTAAATTGCTGGTCTGCCTGACGATCTTGTCACGGTGGATATCTTGTGTGTGGTAACACTCCAAATAGCATCAGTCGCTCTTCGTTTACCACCTTCAAGTTCACCTGGTTCATATAAATATCTCACAGTGACATCACCTAATATTGGCTGCGCTGAAGAATCACGTCGTTGTGCGGGTATATGTTTTTTGTGATCGCGATGGCAGGTTTCATGTTGGTTGTTTGAGTAATTTCATTATTTAGCGCAGCTATAACGCTTGGTAATCTTGCAACCCATTCGCGCGATCTCGTATCCTGAATGAATTCCTTCGCGTATTGATATCCAAATAACCGCTCAGCAAGTGTTCGATTGAATCGCTCAACAATTGCCTGATCACGGTGAATTTCAGTATGCCCTCGTCTGATGGTAAAGTTATGTTGCTTCATCAACGATGATACTGCACCCTGAAATTCTTTGCCAGGATCAACTTGTAATAAATTTGGCCATCGCAGACCACTCTGTGGTCCACCACCTCGTTGATAAATTCGTTCAAACGCAGAAGCAACCTCAGATGCTGTTTTAGTTGTTAAAGGCTCAGCATCTTTGTATCTACTTGCAACATCAACTACAGTTAACGCGTACTTGTATGTGTTTTGACGTCTCCGGATTTTAATAGTATCGTGTGGCAGAAATAATGTATCAGCCTGATGAACTTCATTTGGCACACTAACATTGAAATGCGCAAAGTGAATTTGTTTAGGACGCGGCAGATAAATTTGTCATATTGCTTGAGGGATAACCAATTTTTAGCAGTAACTCTCGTAACTTTTGCTGCTTCAGCGAGTTTACTAATTGCTGCGCTACCTCTCCAATATCCGCTTGGGGAATAATAAATCGACTCCATTATATACCAGCACCTAGAGCTAATTTACCTTTCATTGCAGATTTTATTAACCAGGATGCTAACTTTTCTTTGAAAGATTTATCAGTGATGGCATTTGACGCGTGAATTAGTTTCACATCCGCGAAATGGCGCTGTTGCAAATCCTTACTTCGGTAAGCTACATCATGAGCATGACACGCCTTATCAATAGCGTTTATTGGATACTCACCTGGATTGGGCTGATTCTGGTCATTAAGTCTGATATCAAGTCGGGTTCCAGGACCACAGTAATTATATCCTGGAAGATGTTTTTCTCCTGGGTATTTAGCCCGCGGAGTTCCTGGCAGCGCTGTTAACTTGGCTGCGATATCACCTCCTTTTTTATATAATAAATTTGAACTTTTTTGTGCAGCATCGTTCACACTTGCCTGTGAGCGCAGATCGATTATTTTTTGTTGTAGTGGTTGTTATATCTGCAGTTGGGGTACGTGTTCTACATTTCACACAATATAAATCCATATTATTTTATGATATATCTAATGGAGATCACTGACTTTTCTGCTACAAAACGACGAGAGCCAATCAAACATAACTCAGTGCTACCAAATTCTGTCCGAATGATTATTATAGGCCCATCTGGGTCGGGTAAGACGCAGTTGTTACTTAATTTAATAATGAAGTGGATGAAGTGGGATAAGTTGTATTTGGTAGCACCATCTGTGGACGATCAGCGATGCTACAACGTGTTAAAAGATTTTAACGAGAATGCAGCGTCGATAAACGACGGTGATGATATTATTGAATTTATTACTGACATCGATGAGTCGCCGGGTATCGATGATATTGATGGGAGCATCAATAATTTAGTCGTGTACGACGATGTGATGTTGGACAAACAGACAAACCCTGCCAGGATATTCTCACGCGGCAGACATAAAAATGTGGATGTGATTTATGTAACTCAACGATATACACAAATTCCGAAAGTGATCAGAGATAACTGTTACATTCTTGCGCTGTTCAACGGCGTTGACACACACACGTTACGAAATATACATCAGACTTGGTGCAGCGGCGACATGGACATAAATAAATTCAGAAATTTCTTTAGTCGTGCTCAGGCAAAACCACACGGATTTGTAACGATAAATTTACATGATCCTCGAACACGGTATCGAGTTGGGTTAGATACAGTTTTTAACTAGACAGCACGGCGACTACAGGTAAACTCTGCCAGGGACTTTCACAGAGCAGCAGAGAAAGTGACGACGCCACCGAGTGTTTTCGCGAGATACCCCTGTGCTAACAGAAATAGTTGTATAGGTAGATATTTTCATGAGATAACTCTTCTAGTCAGCAGAGAAAGCCTATTTTGTCAAGTTTTTCTGACTAGAAGGGTTTATTTTGTGAAAAATAATCTTTCTATCTAAAATTTTCTCGATAGAAGGCTCTGTTAAGCGAAATACTTTGTGGGATTCACTTTCTCTGCTGCTGATGCTCATCTTCATGATGGAGTTCTATCATCATTAAAAAAAAAATCCATATACTTGGTCTAACATAACATGAATGAATAAACGAAGGATGAGTATATGACAATAATAACATAATAATTATTTATGATATCATAATACCCCATATTAAGTGGCGTAGAAGTCATGACCACGCAGGAGAGCTCTTTACAAAGAAAACTTGTTTGTGTATATCACTAAAATAACAAACTCTTGATTTACTTTCAAAGCCAAGATCACGTGTGGAGGAAAGAACCTAACCTTAAACGTACTGCACAAGTCAGTAAAATACAATAAGTAAGAATGTACGCATGATAATAAGTTCAACAAAACATTGGACAAGTGAAGACAAAGATAATGTGTAAATCTTTCCGCTTAGTAAACTGAAGTCAATAGAGTAATACTGAATTTGCGTAGCAATCTCCCGATCCCTACATTGTTAAAGCCTTCAAGGATAAAACAATGTAGGGATCGGGTGTACCAATACATGCACAATATTGAGCAAGAATTTACAATACAATCGACTGATTCCGTGACAAATAACGATGGGCTAAACCGTTCATTCTATGCAGAAACTGCGACGTTCTTCGTGCAAATGGTGTTCCCTTCATTTTGTTGCAAATCCTTATAAAAGAAAGAAATTTTAAAAAAAGGAGACAGTTTACTATTTGCGCTGAAATGAACATAGTATACAGTTTTCAAAATCCTGATTTTCTCTCGAAGAATGTAACAATTCCTGTTTCGATGCCAGTTCCTGACTATTTGGCTGGAAATGCCAACAGACAACTCGAGAATGGTTGTCTTCACCATCCCCATCATTTGGATTTTGAAATCGTCAACGATACCTTGCCCAAACACTTTTTAGTTGGAGACACTGAAAGTAACGACAGACGACAATCGTACTTGTCTGGAAAACGCAGGTTACTGAAGACACAAAGAATTGGTTTGTGGATGCCACATAATAGGTGGTTCGTATAAACCATTCCATCAATTATTCAACATACACTCCTTTATTACATCAAATGGGCAAATCTCACACAAATTCGTCTTCTCTTTGCTTTGATATCGGGCAAGAGAATGGCTGTTCGGTGATTTGCAAGTCAAACCTATAACGGGAGATTTTGAACTAGCGATATGGGTTTTAGCCAAACGTATTTGGCGATGATCTTAAATTACGTGGATGTATGTTCCATCGGAAGAATGCTGTCTCTAGGAAGATTCGAGAGTTTGGTCTTATTCCTTCTTTTATGCTGAAAGAGAAAACTCATTACTTTCTTCTAGATCTGATGGTGTTGTCATATCTACCTTCTGATTGGATCCAGCCAATTTTTTAACAGATTGAAGAAGAAAAAAAAGATGTTCGAGCACCATTCCGTCGTCTGAAAGATTATGTAAACAGTCAATGATCCATAATTCACTCTTCTGCATTCAATCTTGGAGTGTGTATGAACAGCCCTTTCGCACAAATAACGGTGTTGAGGGCTGGGACCATACATTGAATTTAGCCACAAACATTGCAAGTCTCAGCTTTGACACGCTGGTGCATCTAGTATGCGACGAAACTGTTATGTTGAACACACATCGGAGTTTTTGTCAGATGGCATAAAAATGCGTCGACAACGCAAAACACACAAGCAGTTGCACTGACTCATTCATCAGCCATGGACGGAATTTGCAAATGGTGACCTCGCTCCAAAGGAGTTAATGAAAATATTTAGTAAACTGTCATCTGCGCATTTTGATGTTAATTTCAAAAAATAAACAAAACAAACTTGGATATATTAGTTTAGAAGAGACACTGATGCTTTAAAATATTTAAGAGTAATTTTAAATAGATATTGTTAATATAATTAATTTAACTTTACACTTTCTGATATGTAATATAATGGATCCCAGTGAAACCAATCTCTATTTGTATTCAGTTCAGTCCTGCCATTATGTAATGCTCTGGTAAATGACCTTTGTCCGTTAGAGCCACTATTTGAAGCCGGTGGAGCGAAACCAAGCTGCTTATCTCACCTTTTGATGAATTCTCTATTAATGTGTTCACTACTTACCTTTTTTTTTAAATTACAGAGTTTTAGAACATTCTATTAATTTCATGAGATCTGTATACAATTTAGCTACTAATAATGACTATTATAGTAGAACCAATACTTTAAACCATTTTTTAAAAGCAGATATCTAGAATTATAGCTATTGAATATGTATTCATTTTGAAGGAGGTCAGTCGTCTAAGATGACCGACCTCCTAAACGTCTTAGGCAGAGACGTCATTTCAACTTTTTTTCAGGTGGGTGGGCAGGGAAAAACTTGATTGGGGGGGGGGTGAACTTGATTGTATGGGTGGGTGGGAATGGGGGGTAAAACTTAACGGGCGTGTTAATTTACGTATATAGGCTACAGCAATTTTACAGCACATGCAAATTCAGGAGAGGGGGTCAAATGCCCCGCCTCCCCCAATGACGTCCCTGGCCTTAGGATGACTGACCCTAAAATTTAGCAGGTCAGTTGACTTTTTATATTGGAGGACAGCAGTCCTGGGCGGTCAGTCGTCTGGTATTCCGTTATTATCACTTGCACAGAAAGCCAAATCGATGTAAATGAAATGAAGTGATGTCTTCCACATTAAATTTGTGATTTTTCACGAAGTTAACTATGGGAGAAGAATATTCAAAACGAATAAAAGCATCATTTCTGAATCCTTCATGCTGGAGCCAACAATTTACAAAGCTGCTAGGAAGAAATTTAAATTAAAGGCCTAGTGGACTAGGCTGACAAATCTGCAAGAAGTAATTATCTTTCTGTTAATAAAACGCCTTTTTATTTCAGAATAAAACGCTACTGCCAAATTGTATGTCAGATCTTTTCTTCGAGTAGGAGAAAGTGGTTTTACACTGACACCGTTTTAAGCACGTGCTCTTAATTGGTAGGTCCGGTTTGAGGCTGATTCACATCCTGACTCATATATATCGCGATTTCAGTGATGACAACTGACTAGTGCCGAATTTTCCCATTATCTTGGCCATTTCATCTTTCTGTTCGAAAACTCAAAGGTAAGTCCGCTTTCGTGTCACTGAAATAATTTCATGTTGATGATGTTGGAGAATTGGCTTCTAGTCATTTTATAATATGAGTTAGGCTTAGAAAGTTTCGACAACAGACTTCTGCGAGACTATTCTGAATCGAGATATTTGTCACCCCACCCCCTTATTCGTCTGTCGAGATGTATACATATTAAAAAAGAACGCTTTTTCTTTCTTTCTTTCTTTCTTTCTCTCTCTCTCTCTCTCTCTCTCTCTCTCTCATAAAGGCCGACGTTAGCGTCGAGCCAAGCATTGCTGTAAAACACGCGACCTTGACCCCAGACTTCGCCTTATAAGTAGATGAAAGAACGTTAACCAAGACATTGGCGCAAATTTTATATGACTCAGACGCAACAGAAGGGATATTGAGCAAGTCATATAATGAATTGTTTTAGCTTTTATAATGATTTGATTCCACCAGGGACTCAGTGCAAGAGGTAGTCCCACATGTAAGACCTCGACGCTGATACGTTGTTGGCGTCAAGGTCTTACAGCCTAACTAACGGCGCTGTGTAGCGTGTTTTGGAGTCGACTAACATCATTACGAAAGTCAAATTTTCAGGAATATTTCACACAACTGACAACTAAAATAACGACGCTTTTCTACAAAGTAAAGTCGTAATGTTTTAGTCAGACTTTACTTTGATGGTTTTTCTCTAATAAATTCAAATTCTCACAAGAGATGGACCTGTTTTCAGGTTTTGTTGGCCTACATTTCATTTGGCTGGAAAGCGATGAAAGCCGGGAATGCTGAAATCTGGTTAAGTTGAAATATTATTCTTTAATGAAATGAATAAAAATATATTATGCCTCTTGGAACTTTTAGCAACGGTTCTTTTCGTTCAGGAAACATATCCCCAACATGAACCTACTTGAACTTACTTCGTCATACCTCGACTGTCGCATTGCAACAAATTCAAATGTATGTCAGCGTAATGTGAAAATGCGTCTATTTGCTAGTATCCTATTTTTATTCTGCCAGGATAAAGACAGCACAGTATTAATTACACATAAATTAATGGAAGAGTGTCTATATAGGCTGCCAAGTGTGTGAGATGTTCCTAAAACTTTGACTGCTCATTCCGATGTCGCCGACATATGAACACGCTATACAAGGCCGTTATTTGGATAGTAAGACAGCACAAAAACAAAAACGTGCTGTCTTACATTGTAGGGCTATGCAAGAGGTAATCCTACAACTAGTCCTACAATGTAAGACGTAGCACATGTCGTTTTTGTTCAAGTGCTATGTCTTACTACCATCTATGTTTAATTTTTCTATAGTCACTGTGCTAGAAAATGTCCTGGTCTCTATCATATGTTGACAGTTTTTGCACCTTTTATCGCCACAGGGGCCAGATTAACTAGGGTGGTCTTGATTAGGTTAGTGATTGGCATAAGCCTAGCCCTGGCTAGGATGTCCTTAAGGTTTTTTGGTCTCCAGTAGGCGACTACAGGTTTTTACATAAAATAACAGATGTTGTTATGGCTTATCAGTTTCTTGGTCTACTTTAAATGGTGCTAACTTGATAATTTAATGAGTTGCAGATAGGATAAAATTTGCAATGCTGTGTGGAACTAACTTTAATGTAATCCCATTCCACTGTCAGTCACCAAATTAATTCGTACACAATTAACAACTTTGATTCAGAGTTCATTTGTCATGTAAATAATTAGTGTTTCCATGCGCCGCTTAAAATGTTTAATATTTTTGTCTTCGTGTAAGTGAAAGCCTTCAGTTTCAGCATGGTTAGATCACATGACTCAGTTATCTATAAATAGAAACGACCAAAATCCAGACCAAGACAGTCTGCCAGCAAACAAATACTTGTTATTATAGTCTGATAAGACAAACCCATTTGTTTGTACCCCCCTACCGATTTCAAAAACAAAAACATTTAATGTGATAAAAAGTGCACAGAACTAAGTTAATTGAATCAATGATTTATAATTTCTAACCTGACTGTGACCAGAATAGCATTAATGTTGGCATCCCCTGCACCATTTCTTGCTTAACGGACTTTCCATACTAACATGGTGCCATATTGCATACACTATAGGCTAGTTTATTTCCATCAGACAACATAATGACGTAGTTCATCAAGTTCGGCAAATGCTGAATAATTGTGTAAATTACATAACGTTGAGGGGGCCCCAAGTGGCCGAGTGGTCTAACGCACTCTCCGTTACGGATCACTGCCATCTCACCTCAGTCTGCGTGGGTTCGAGTCTCAGATTCAGCCAATGTGGGTATGTGAGAAAGCTTGCTAGTAGCTTCTTGTGGGTCGGTGGTTCTTTCTGGGGATTTCTCTGGTTCTTCCTCCACCATTAATACTGGTCGCCATGTATAGCCTATCATGTGCTGAAAAATGGCGTTAAACCCTACAACAATACGACACTACAACAACATAACATTGAGAGTTTGGAATTATATCCCTCTGCATACATGAACATAGAAATTAAACCGCTTGCTAAATCCACATGAAAAGCGTAGTTGTCATTTTCCTTTGCTTGATTTGACATTGTAAATAAAGGAAGCAGGCAACTTATGTATGTACATCTGTAGTCGTGATACACCCCTTTGCTGAAAATGGACTTGTCCAGAAACTGGAAATGGATCCGAGCATGTCCATCTATTGCACTGAAAACTTCCGTTAAGCCTGAAACGCGCATAAGATGACAGTGTTAAGGCCACTCAGAGTCAGGTTAGAAACTATAAATCAATGAATGAATTGACTAAGTTCCTTGCACTTTTTATCACATTAAAGGTTTCCATTATTTAAATCGGTAGGGGGGTACAAACAAAAAACGGGTTTGTATTATCAGACTATTGTTTGCTTTGAACAGGAGGAAATAAAAGCACCAATGGTATACACAATGTAAACTCCACAATGCCAATACTTTAAAAAAATTGTTAACTTGTCAATTGCTGTGCCATGATTACAGATTCTTTATTGCAAATGGAATGAAGCAGAAAATGACTGCTTGGATTAACATCTGTGAAACAGAAAAAGGAGTGCAATTTTGTCTCATTTTGAATCAAATATCAATCCTTTGCAATCCATCAAAAAAGTAAGCCTATTCTCTGTTTGGTGCTGTGTTGCTGCCAATGATCACTGAACAGTGTTGGCAGGGATATGGAACTACAACTGTATGAATAGACTAAGTTGGCTTCTTATAGACTTTGATGTTAAGACAGTAAACTGTTATGTCCACAAGCACGTTTTACAGTTTGTCATTATGCAAATACTGACAGCTGTATCATTTTCGGTGCAGGCACAAAAGGCATATACCGGTGTAGCGGAACTTCTGAATGGTAGGCATTATTAGTTTCATTTTTGTGGAAAGTTCTCATCCTCATATAAAATGCGATTTGAGCATTAAATGTACAGTTACAAATGGATGTGATGAACATTTGATTTAGAGTGTGATTACTCTTTCATTTTATTATGCAGTGAAGAAAATGAGAAGGTACACTCATATTAGTGTATGATGGGTAGATATTTTACTTTCATTTTCTACTTCATTTGCATCAGATGGCTTTATTAAAATTAATTGTGATCCAGATTGCAAATTCAAATTTAAATTTTATAAGAGAAGGTGCAAAATTTTATTTTATCCACAGGTAAAGGGACTGAATTTACCCAAGCTGACATTTTTGGCATCAAGTAGAATCGGTCATTAATTTTATATTTTTGCAATAAGCATTTGGTTCTTAGAAATATAAAAAATAAAATCATGTTTTTCTGAAGAACTGGCAATCCTTATTAAAATAATATAGATGTGGAAAATGTTAGAAAAATTACTTGAATGTTCATAGTGTGACCTCAGTGATTTTGGATTCAAAGCTGGCCATGGTCAGAATCATGAGTGGCTTAAAATAGCACCAATGAGGTGCATTTAAATTGCTCCTTGACCCAAAATCCCATCCAGTGAAATACAGTAAAAGTCCTCAAAACCAAAAATGCTCAGGACCCAAAATTGTTTGGTTTCGAGAAGTTCTTGGTTTACTGTGGTTTTTGCAGATGTGAGTGCTTATGTGACAAGAGAGACAGACAGGCAGACAGACAATATAGTTATGAAAGCATCAGTGTGAAGTGTGCTAAATAAAAAAAAAACGTTTTTTTATTTTTAATAAGTGCATTTTGGGGCATTTTCCAGGTCCATGTCTCATAGGCTAATACAGCACCAGTTAACCATAATTAATTTGTTCCAACATGTGTCAGGAATTCAGCAGATAAGATATATTTCCATGTTTGAACTGAGTTTCAGTTTTAAAGGTAATTTTTAAGGATCAAAATGAAATTTGGGACCAAAATTTGTTTTGGCATTCAGGGTTGTGGGGTTTCAGTCAGCTGGTAAGAAAAAGATGATGATTTAAAGAAGGAAAAATTTAGGATTAAACCAAAGCTTTGGTCTTGTGATTCCAGTATCCTGAGGTTTCAGTTTTGAGGAGTTTTACAGTGGTTTGATTGTGATGAATCAATGTCAAACTGCCAGTACCCATCTTTATTATCTAGACATTATATTATCATTGACCGATACCCTGAAATCTCATCTAACGTGAAGCCCTATTTTTAAAAAAATTTAAAATCCAGATTAAAGCATAGGCTCAACTTCTGGTTACAACAGTGTATAGGTTGATTTGACCATTCTTCACCATTTGTCACTGTTCTTCATGAAATGATATCACACCTGTTACATTATGGCATTGATGGAGAGATTCAATCTTAGACTGGCTGTTTTCTTTTAAGACAGACACCATATTAGTTGTGAATGATTGTGAATTTATTCCCTCTGTCAAAATAGGACCTGAAGTTCACCAAGAAACTTGGTTTGGTCCATTATTATTGCTATGCCATTTAATGACTTGAATATATGCACATGTGAGTTCACAAGTAAAATTATTTGCTGGCAGTTGTTTTTTCCATGTAGGTCTGCCTATACATTCCTTTCAAGACCATTTTGTGCTTCAGCAGGATCTAAAGTTGCTTGAAATGTGTACAGAAGAGGGAAATTGAGTGCACTGCTTTGTAGTATTACATAATTTGGAGAAGCAGAGCCAGAACAGAGTATATTATGCATACATTATCATTGATAAGCTTTTGGATCTAGTAGAAGAAAATCTCTACCTTGGCATCATTACCATCAATTCTGTGGGATGGAAATTAAAAACAGAAATGAATAAAATTACAAGTAGGGCAAGCAGCGCCTGAGATGGATTCATTTTGAGAAAACTCGATTGTTCTTGAAGCCTGAAGGATGCAGCCTGTGGCTCAATTGTCCATGAACCCTGAAGGATGCAGCCTGTGGCTCAATTGTCCATGAAGCCTGAAGGACACACGGTACTAATGATATGGAAAAATGGGAACCAGCTTGGAAATGGGTGAACATAAAATAGAGTATATATGGGTTTGGCTGACCAGGATTGGTTAATAATGTAAGTTATGTTTTAGGAGAAAAAAAATCTTTTTAGAGCTTGTCCTAGTTGTAAGTGCAAAAAAAAAGACATTGTTTTATTGATGGAATTTTAGTCCTTTAACAGTCTTGAGTTTGGAACACTCATTACTAAAATTAGCACCTGACTCTTTGGTGCGGAATTGAAAGCACATGTTTCAAACACTTGCAGTTCCAGAAAATGCCGCAGCTCATATCCTTTCTTCAACACATAAGCTGAAATCCAGGTTTCATATATACTGATAAATATAGGTTTGATCATGAGCACCCAAATTTTTAAAGTTATTGAATTTTTAATGTCATGGTGTTTGCATAGGTTTACTATGGGAACTGAATTAGTACTGAGAGTCCTGAAGGATGCAGCCTGTGGCTCAATTGTCCACGAAACCTGAAGGATGCAGCCTGTGGCTTAATTGTCCACAAGAAAACTGCATATTCCAGAGTGTTTGTAACATTTAATTCTTCCATGGACCATCAAGGACTGGTCGTTTACTAGTTCAGGACACTCATTGTTTGGAAAGAATGTGCCCTGTGGATGTTTTTTAGCCAAAAAGCTTACACAGAAAGAACTTCTTTAGCAGGAAAGGCACTTGCATAAGCAGAAATAATTCTCAAATTATGAACATTAAAGAATAAATTCAAATTTAAATGGAAGCAAAAGATTATTAATTTGATTTTCACCTGAATGTTCAGTTTTCCTGATGGAACTCCCAATTTCTTAAAGGCATACAGAAAGCTCTGTATTTGTATTTATGTAATCATTGAGTTTAGAATCCAGGAGAAAGGTTTGCCAGTATGATAGTGAGAAAATTAAGACTTGAAATCCACAATAGGCAAAATTGATTGTGAAATCCACAATTGACAAAATTAATTGGGAAATCAGTAATAGACAAAATTGGTTGGTTGCCATTTTGCTTACATTTTAAACTTCATCTCTGGGAATCTGAGATAAAACATGATTATGCATCTATTTTGGATAGGAAAATTCCACCCATGGGATAAATATTTCTGTCCTGATGCATTCTAAGGATTGTCTTAAGCTTGTGCCCTCATGTCAAAAGTTTGGGTGATATGAAGTGATCAGAGATGTAAATGAATAATTTAAAAATGCATGGGGAAAATAAATCTTTCCAGAATCTCATTTTTCCTTTTTTTGTTCTGTCACAAGGTTTTGTCATCAAGGTGACAAGGGACCATCTGTCAGAGATCTTGAAGTATAGGACGGCTGGAGGAACTATATCTTTACAACCATGCCAGCGGAGTCTGTAGCTGAAAGTTTACAGTTCATCATCAACCATGAATTTAACAAGAACAGACCATGCAGCACTCATTTGGGACCACCTTTAACTGAAGAAAAAATAACAGAATTAATGGGACCAGTGACATCAAATGTTGATGTTGGAATACATGAAGACATCTTAGAGGTATTAGAAATAAAGTTTATTTTATTAATATTCTTGAAAAGTGTTGACTATTAAACAGGAATTTATTAGTCCATATATTCCTGTATGTGTGCATCAGTTCCACTGTGTAGCCACTATTAGAGTCTTTCATTAGATATAAAGTTGGAGAGTAAGCTGCCAAAATAGGCAAAGGGTTTAGGAGACCTCCCCTCAGTGGGAATAGAGTTTTTATTTTAAAGAAGCCAGCTGTAAAGTAAAAGTAGCCAGATAAATCATCTGACTCCCAGCTGATAAGGAAAGCCCTGCATCTTGTCTTGTCATTATACATCTCCAGTGATTTTTCTTCAGTGCATCATGTGCAGAGATACTGCCAGGCTGTGGGATTCAAAAAAAAAGAGCAAGAATCATATAACTTATAAAACCCAGATGGGGACATTGTTTTCATTAACTGCAGTCTACACAATTTATTGCATAAATCATGGCTGGAAAAGTCAGGTATCCCCACACTTGTGACTCACTCTGTATTCTAAAAAGGTTGCTTATCAGAGGGAATTTTTTAAATAAAATTGTCAACAAAAAATCTCTAGGAACAGAAACTTCTCGCCACTAAAAACATTATTTATACCAAAAGTAGATCACTGTGCCATATTTTCAACTTCCCTGGCTCTAAAGCCAATTCGATTTATGGTATAATCCATTGTTTTATCACTATATTGCCATGCTTCTGTTAATATTTCTATCAAACATGAAATATGGACTTTTATTGTGAAAATCTGGTAAAGTTCAATAATGAGCAGAATCCATGGATATTAATCAGTGTATCCCCCAGGAATGTAAAACTGAGGGCAAAAACAGCCCTTGGTGTCAGAACTGGGGGTCAAGTAATAAATGTGGGGGTAAAAAATGTACTGACAAATTTTTATCTGACGTGTACTATTTCAGCTTGAAATAGGATATTGCAACTTGCACAACATAGTCTCTCTAAAAATATAAATAAGCCAACGCGCACAATTGAGACACAAATACATTTTTATTGGTTCATTTTTCTTTTAGCTTAAAGTCATACTTTTAACAGTCTTTTTGTAATCTTTTTGAAGCGATATTATAGACCAACACATTACACACAAGCCAATACAAAAAGCCAAATGAATCTTTTTAACTAAATGGCAGTTAATTTACTGCCTGTCATAAATGTGTACTATCATCGGTTTCATTATTGCACCAAAGTGCAAATTTAAAAACCAACAAAATCTGCAATGACCCCTGACTTTGTAATCCAAAGAACGCATTTGTCTCTGCAAGTTTACTGATTTCTTTGTTGTGAAAGAATGTCCTATATGATTATGTGTTCTCCATATATATTGTGGCAAACAAGGGGAGATTTAAAAAAATACTTAAACCCTGTCACGAAAAGGAGATCACATTTTAGTGCAGCAAGCATTGAGGTTAAACATCTGGATGACATCTTGCTGAGTTCGATGGAAATCGTGTGTAGGCTCACAAGATATGGGGAAGCTACTCCATCATAACAATTCTTATGCTAGTCTGGTTCCCTGTTTCATATGCTCTGTATAGCAGAGTGCAACACAAGGAGCATAGGAAACAGGGAACTTGACTATACCTATGCTCAAAGTATACACAATGCCATCCTTCATCCAAAGCATTGGATATTAAATAAATAATCACATTATGCAAATCCTTTGCATCCAAAATATGCATGGCAACAAAATGCGTGTGTCAGTTTTCAACAGCTTGCATCCCTGATGCACACGTGTGTAAAGGGAAACACTGTTAATGAGGTGATCTTGCATCTGATTGTCTGAGCTTGTTATCAGTTTGGAAGCCATGTTTCTGGTCTGATTTTGATCAGACTTGGAATAAATGCTTGTATCACCTAGATCTTGGACTAGGTCCACTGCTATCAATGAGGTTATCTTGCATTTGATTGGCTGAGCTTGTTACTCATCAAGAGGCGCTGTGTAAATCAAAATTGGATGATTTAAATAAATAGCAGTACAGTAAAACCTGTCATGAGCGACCTCTGCTATGAGCGACCACCTGTCATTTCCGACCACAATCGTAATGCACGGATCGATTTTACTATATAAACTCTCTGTTATGAACGACCACCTGCTGAACGCGACCAGCGACCGCGATTTCTTGGCAAAATATGCATTTTGACACTGCTATGAACGACCGCATCGCCAAAAAATCAAAACAGATTGAAACCACTGACCTTAACTTAATCCTTTGTAAACACTAGAGCTCGGGATAAATGTAGTATGCAAACAAAGTGCACATTAAATAACACTATAGTTGAACAACCATATATCGGGATAAACACCTCTAACCATCATTTAATCCTTAGTAACAAAGACTGCATAAATAGCAAAGATTGCTCTAATAAAGTATTTAAAAATAATTTGTCTTACCAGTTTTGTGAAATTTACAACTCCAGCATACGGTGTCATTTGTAAACTGCAGTAAACCAGACTAAAGTACATGTCACTAACCGCCATTGTAGTGCCGAAGTCATGTGAATAGCCAGTAAGAGTAACATCAAAGGGAGTAATGATGGATATACGCAGTCAATTTAGAGGTTTGTATTTTTTCTTTATCTGTATGAAAACTCACAAAACGCCGGTAGTCCTTATGTCCAAGTGAGAAATCGTTTGAAAGGGCTTCAGTGTTGGTTTGAGTACGTCGTTTGCTTTCCAGTTAATCCATAATGCCTGGACGGTGAATGAGCTCATTGTCTTTAATACTAGTAAGTGAGAATCATTTCCGGATTTTTTTAAAATTATTTTTTATTTCTTTTGTTAGTGTTTCACCAAACCACAATCTGTTTACGTGGGTGCAGATGGTCGGAACATTTGTTTATCGAGCTATAACTCTGTTGATTTAAACTTCGTCTCAGAATAAATGTACAGTATTGTTTCCTGACGAGTTAATTATGTATTTTGGTTTCATTCATTGGTACATAATATATATTTATTCCACAATTCCCCAAAACCTGATCAAAACCGATAGTCTTTATAACGTCAACACTAATAACAACGGCAGAATCTCCGCTGAAAAAAAGAAAAATTTTAACACTGGAAGAAAGGATTAATGTCATTGAAAGAAATGAAAAAGGCGAGACCACTCGCAAAATAGCAGTCAGCTTAAGCGTCGGTAAAACGCAAGTTCAAAATGTAATCAAAGACAAGAAGTCCATTAGAAACGAATGGCAGAAAGGTGCACAAGCAAAGAGGAAATATGCCACGGCACGACGGACAGTTTACGGAGATCTGAACGAGCGAGTATGGGAGTGGTTTTGTGTCGCAAGGAGTAAAAACATACCAGTAAGTGGGAAGTTGATTCATGAAAGGGCAATAACTGAGATACATGTTCAGACCAAATAGCTGAGTAAAACATGTCAACAAAGAAGTATAATGGATTTCTTTAAAAAAAAAAACAAGTGAATAAGTGTATAAAATAAGATATATACATCATATCTGTTAATTTTTTGTATATATTAATGTGATGTTGAAACATAAATTTTATTCTCGTTTGATAGATGTATATCTTTATTATATAAAGATATTTTGAGAGGAATGCATGCATTATTTAACAAGATTCATGAATAAAGGATATGATACATGTACAGTGAGTATGGGTATTATTTATTTTTCAACAATGCTAACTATTGACCCTGAAAACCAATCCATTTTCACACACCTCTTATGAGAGACCACCTGTCTTGAGAGACCGCTTTTGGTTGGCAGAAGGGGCGGTCTCTCATAACAGGTTTTACTGTATCCATAAATATTTATGTGGTTTTGCATCTGATTGGCTGAGCTTTTTACCATTGTGGTGGTCATATTACAAATCCAGCTTTGATCAAGCATTAGCAGAAGCCATGAATATTAATAAGGTTATCTTGCATCTGATTCGATGACCTCATTACTACTAAAGAGACTTTATGTGTGATAGTTTTTTTTCTAGTTTCTAGTTTCTCTCTCTCTCTCTCTCTCTCTGTCTCTCTCTCTGTCTCTCTCTCTCTCTCTCTCTGCAGTGGTTAACGTCATGTCATCACAGTCCAGGCTGTATAGTGGCAGTCAAGTTTTAAAGTATCCCAAAAGAAGGTGCACAAAACATAAAGGCAAACGAGTGTCAATTCAATAAATTGCAGCGTCACATTTTTTTATATAAACAGCACTCAGTTTAAAGGTCCTAGAAGGATACAGGTGGCAACATATTGTCAGATATCACTTCCCCTCATCAAAATTAACGACAAAGTGAAATCCTTAATGTAGGAACTAACTGCTTATTACATGTTGATGTGTTTGATCTGCTATAGATCAGATTATGTGTACTGTTGAACATCAAGCTACGGATATGCTTAAATAGTTTCAGAACTGGGGCCGATTATTAGAACAATCGGTGTCTGCAGAAATAACTGATGCCGATGTAAACAAATTTCCAAAATATAAATTCAGTCATAACATTCATCTTGACATGGCTTGAATTAAATAGTTGAAATTAAGGAATAAATATTTGATTTGGGGGTTAATTGAAAGACAATATATTCTTAAAAGTAAATACTTTTTAACACTTGCTGTAAACTACCGCTGACTGTCTGTACACAACAAATTATCAATACCATTCATGCACTCATCCCAGTCACAGCAGCCAGCCAGCCAATGAGGCCTCGTGTTGCTGTTGAACTTCCAGCATACACATTAGCAGATAGCTATGCAGATTAGATAGCTAGCGAAATTTCCAACTACTACGAAACTATGACTCACAATAGTTAACCTGTTCTTTAGCCAGTCATGCAATGCTGCTAATCAATGAATAGCGGTCGCACGCTGAAGTAGCTGAACTCTGACATACAAATATTATGCGGCATTGATATTGGCATGCCAGTGCCAGCAACGTTACCCCTGAATACCCCAGTTGCTGAGCTGCTTCAGCACGCGATATGCAGTTTAGTCTGGAATTACTTCAAAGTAAACGCAGTCGACGAGTCCAAAGCAAATTGCACACTTTGCAAAGCATGCATTTCCAGAGGTGGAAAGGATTCCAAAAAGTATACATCAAATCTTGTCCAGCACTTGCGCTACAAGCACATCGTCGAACATGGCCTGTTTCTGGCAGATAAAAAAGGAAAGGATGCTGCGCAGTTAACTCAGCAGCTGCAGCAATCCCTCTTACTCAGACTATTGACACCATGCTTGACCAGAAGCAGCCATTTGCATTTAACAACCTGAGAGCTATTAGTTGCCACAAAGCTATTGCAGAGTTCATAGCAGTAGATGTGCAACCATTTTCCGTTGTTGAAGACATCGGATTTTGATGTCTGATGGCCAAGGCAGAGCCGCGTTATAAAATTCCAAGTCGAAAGTACTTTTCCACATCTTTGATACCTGACATGCATAAGGCAATACAAAGCAAAGTGCGTTATTTAGTTTCTGCCCAATCTGCCCTTAGTTTGACATCTGATGCGTGGTCAGACCTGTCCATCGGTGTAGCCTTGTTGAGTCTTAAGCACA
Organism: Sinohyriopsis cumingii; assembly: GCA_028554795.2. Taxonomy (NCBI): domain Eukaryota; kingdom Metazoa; phylum Mollusca; class Bivalvia; order Unionida; family Unionidae; genus Sinohyriopsis; species Sinohyriopsis cumingii. The sequence continues at coordinate 77,607,304 of CM068827.1, read as the reverse complement.
CTGTCTGACGGAAGTGGCGCAGGCCAGATTTTTTGGGATTGTCGTGGATCGTTAAGAGAAGGGAGAAATGTTAATGTTGCTTAAATACAACCTACGTCAACTAGGCGTTCAGTATTAGCTTCAGCAAGCGTACAGTGATGTCTAACTTTAGTTATAAAGCATGCATATTATTTTAATTATTATTGGGCTATCGTTATTAACATATTTTAGTCATTTATTGAAATCTAGTAATGGCGACCTGCATCATTGAACGTAAGTTAAAATATTAGCTTAATACTTTTTCATTCATTTATATCATGAATCGGCAAACCATAGGTTTTATCAGTGTTAGTTTTTAAGTTTTTCAAGTTTTATGTTTCTGATCGTTGTTTTCTATAAATAGCAATGTACTTCTTATCCGGTTTCTATTTGTTTTTGTACAGAAGTTCAAATTCACTTGCCGCATAAACAACCTTGTTATAACTCACACGGCAAAATACCTGCTTGCATTACACTAATAAGTTTATGTTTCTGAACCAGTCATTGTTATAAAACAAATAATCAGTCTTATAATTGGTATTGGCATTTTAGAAATCGGCTATATGCGGTATCGGCATAATCGGCAAAAAGTGACATCGCTACAGCTTTAGATAATAGAAATTATTTCGTTTGACTCAGATGTTTAGCAGCGACATTAAGTTTTTAAAAATAAGGATCTTTTTGGATGCATACACCAATAACATCTGTCATGCATTACATTTTAATTGTAATTTGGTTGTTCAGTATGCTACAAAACTATCCTCTGATTCATTGAATCTCGCATATGTCTAGTCTTTAGGCCCAAGAACCAAACAAATGTGTATGATTATGATCTGTGATCTGTGCATATTAATGAGGTGAACTTACATCTTATTGGTTGATCTTGTCTACACTCGGGACTACACTCTATTTCTGGTTAGATTATGACCAGATTATATCAGAATGTTGGATGAATTTATATACATGTATGTGCAAGATTTGTTCATATTTATGAGGCAATTTTATGTCTAATTGCCTGAGCTGGTTACAGCTATAGAGAGAGAATTTCAATTGGAGTTTGCTCCTTTTTGGTAAATAAGCTTAAATCACCATGGTCTTGGACAGGTTCTATACAAAGTGAAAGTTTCTGATATGAAAATGTTTTTTACAAAGTGGGAGCTTCATGTATGGACAGGTTCTTTACAAAGAACTGCTTAGTAAATGGAAATGTTCTTTACAGAGTGAGATCTTCATGTATGGAAAGGTTCTTTACAAAGTGTGAGTTTCATGTACTGACATGCTCTTCACAAAGTGAGAACATCATGTATGGAGAGCTTCTTTATAAAGTGAAAGCTACATCTATGGACAGGTTCTTTTCAAAGTGTGAGTTTCATCTATGGACAGGTTCTTTACAAAGTGAGAGCTTCATGTATGGACAGGTTCTTTACAAAGTGAGAGCTTCATTGATGGACAGGTTCTTTACAAAGTGAGAGCTTCATCTATGGACAAGTTCTTCACAAAGTGAGAGCTTAATCGATGGACAGGTTCTTTACAAAGTGAGTGCTTAATCGATGGACAGGTTCTTTACAAAGTGAGAGCTTCATGTATGGACAGGTTCTTTACAAAGTGAGAGCTTCATCTATGGACAGGTTCTTTACAAAGTCAGAGCTTCATCTAGGGACAGGTTCTTTACAAGGTGATAGCTTCATTATGGACAGGTTCATTACGAAGTGAGAACTTCATCTAGGGACAGGTTCTTTACAGAGTGAGAGCTTCATGTATTGCAGTATTGATGACATGATTTTATCAATATTAGTAACATAGGTAAAATGGTAATGATATATTGTACAGGTATATTGTACAGGTTGGAAGCTAGTTTACATAAGGTTATATTCTTGCTTCATTGTGAAATTGTTACCTGTTATTTATGTAGGCCAGGGACTTTTCTAGACTCAAAGAATAGGAAAAATCCACATCTCCTTCATTGTGGAACATGGAGAAGTGAGAAACTGTCAATAGATTTTATAAGTTTTATCATGCTATCGGAGTGGTGTATTTTTAAGTTTTAAATACCATCAATATTTGCTTATAAGTCAAGTCCAACTTCAAACTGCTGGTGCATTTCTACTGTATGTGAAGCAAAGAAATGTCTGCTTCTGTGTTGTAATACCATATTTATTTGCTTATAAGTTGACTGCAAACAGAAAAGATCTGGATATGCCATAGAAAGATGCACCTGCAGATCAGGGTATATGTTGTTTTTTCTACTGTTTATTCCTAACAAACTGCCTGCAGTACAGGGTATATGTTGTTTTTTCTGCTGATTATTTCTAACATTACGCGATGTCAGATCTTGATCTGTGCAGTACGGATAGAACTATTTCGGTATGTTTAGGGAGCCATATTAACTAGGTTGTGCATCAGACTCATAATCCAGTGGTTGTGGGTTTGATACCAGCCCATGTCTGTTATTATTTTAATGTATCCTTGGGAATTGTACTTTACTTGGCTCCCAATTCCTAACCAATTCCATGTTTAAAGAATTTTTAAAAACCAACCTGTCAGCCATCTGTATATTTATTTACGAGACAAGATCTAGAAAGTTCATTTTTTATGCATGGCAAATTTATGATGAATAAACATTGATAATTTACATTATTTTATTTACTAACAGCTGCCTCACTGGAGCTCAGCATTAAGAGGTACGTGTTAGGACTAGTTGGCCTGGTGTCAGGATAATGTGACTGGGTGGGACATGTATGCTACATGTCTGCGGCATGATGCCTCAGTGCTAGACATCACTATAAACTGCCACACTGCAGACATCGTAGCGATGTGACTGAAATATTGTTAAAGCTATGTTAAAAATCCAAATCACACACACACATTATTTTATTCATGTCTTCTACCTGAGGAGCCACAGTGGTTAAGGCCATTGATCAGTTTGGTTCCACCACTGGATCAGCCTGGATCAGTACCGTTGCATTGTGCATGGGCGAGGCGCCTAACTTACCTCAGCATTATATAACTTTAAAGTGTTGTTGTGCCCAAAAAACAAAACAAAAAAAATTTCTTCACCTAGACAACTAGATACAGTTGAACCTGTCTTGAAAGACCACCCCGTGTGTAAAAGAAGTTATCATTCAAGATGGGTTGTCTTTCAACATGTTCTAACACTATAGTAAATAGATCTGTGGATTGAGAATCTGGTCTCTCAAGACAGGTGGTCTCTTATAGCAGTGGTTGTTTAAGAACAGCTATATCTTGAATCACCTTTTGTGTGGCAGTAATTGATATTTGGCTTAATTTCTTAGTTGTACTGTACAGTACTACACCTGGCCATGTGGCAAGACTGTAGCAGCCAGTCTTTTGAAGACAATTTATTGAAGATAGTGTGTATGTGATTTGTTTTTGTTTTTTTACATAGCTTTAACAATTTTTCAGTCTTATCACTATAATTTTTGCTTTTGAAGTTTATAGTGATGTTTAGCACTGGGACATCATGCAGCAGACATATATCATCATGTCCCACTCACTCACATTATCCTGACCAGTCCTAACACTAACCTCTTTATGCCAAGCACCATGCATATCAGCTGCTAGTACCAAATTAATCAGTCTTGACTCTGACTCCACCTGGGTTTGAACCTGCAGCCTCGTGCATCAAAGATGAACCACTCAGGCCAATGGAGCGGTCTATTTATTGACAACATAAAATATATGCTTTGAAGTTTATAATGCCTATGTGTTTCTTGTTTGATTTTCTCATTGAATACTTAATGCTAAAATCATTTGTATCATGTTTTTGGGGTTTTAAAAAAAAAAAAAATTGAAGAAAGTTTACATAATTTTTGTCTAGACATGATTTTACCTTTACATAGGGCCTAAGGCTTGGATTTACTGGCAGTAGGATCCTTGGTTTCATGTTTTTATTTTTTCACAAACATTTTGGAGAAAAATTAACCAAGTTCATGTCTTCATGTGATTGTAACTTGAAATTACCAACTGTAACATAGGAGATTGTGACCTTTATTTGATACATACTGATGGTCAGCTCTGATGAGCGCAGGTTGAGAAGATATTTGTTCCAGTTACTGGTTTATTCAAACTAAAATATGAATACATGCCTCATTTTGCTCAAATTTGAATGCATTTTCAAATTCTCTTATCCTCTCTGGCGGCAGTGAAAGTAACATGAACATCCCTTTTCATCAAATGTAATGTGAAGTTTTACACCAAAAATTAATTTTTAGCCATAGCCAGCCTGGTACTAGGACAGAATCTTGCTGGCTGAACATTTCTGTAAACAATTGAGTTTACAGTATCTATTGATCTCACCTTGGCATCTTGTTTGCATGATGAACAAATGTGGTCATCTTTTGAATCTTTGTCTGTGATCACAACAAATCATAATAATATAGCTATCTATTTTCCAGCTTTACACAACAACTGATGGCATCAAAATGGATGGCAGTCAACTGGCTCTAAAGGAAATCTGGCTATTACCAGGCTATTATTTAATGAGCCTCGAAGAAGCTGTGGATGTATACAAGATCATGCTGGAGTCGGCAGAAGAAGATGGTCAGTACTGGGACAAATTGTGGTTTCCTTTCCTGTCCTCTGGGGCTGGGGATTTCTATTTCCTTGACATGTCCAATGGGACAGTGAATGAATTTATGAGGGGAGAGGATATTGATGAAGAAGCAGAGTACGAAACCATGGCTGACTTTTTACAACAGGCCGTACAACATTTTACAGATGAAGATTTTTACATGGATGAGGAAGGCCAACTGTCGGAGAAGTGAAGAGGTGTATCAGATACTTTAACTACTTTATGTATGGGGCGAGTTTGATTTGTCAGATGTGGTATCGATCATAACATTAGAGTAGCACAAATTCAAAATGCAAACACCTTTAGCACATTTGCAAGAATTGAGCCAATAGAACTTCACTTCTTACTTACTCTTGAGTAGACATGTTCTCGAGATTGCACAATTTTCGTTTACTCTTGATACATTTATTTTCTTTGACAGCAAAATTTTTAAATTGTAGCAAGCTATAAATTGTAAAAATGTGAATGTGATGAAGCTTGCTCATGCAAAAGGTGTTAGTTAATTTTTGGGGAAAATTATGTCACAACTGTGCTGAAAAGTGTTATGAGCATCGAGAAATTAGACTCACCCTTATATCTAGCACATTCTATTACTGTTGATGTGCTGTATCGGTATGTGTTAGTCTTGATTAATGCTAGATTGTCAATCTGTTCGACAATCCGATAAATTGAGGATGCTTAATTACTACATGTAACCACATTAGATTTAGAATGAATATTTGTATTCATGTCATATCAATTTCACAAGACAAGGCTTTAACTTTGCTTTGGTGACTTGTTTTAGTTTTCTTTTTGTTTGAATTCTATCTGTACAACATCACTACAATGAGTAATATCTCCTTTTTTGGATTGTATGAAATTCTATCCATCGAACATCATTAAGTCGATCAAATCTGTTTTTTTTTTATTGTGAGATTCTATCCATACAGCATCATTAAAGTCAATCAAATCTCGTTTTTGGATTGAATGAGATTATTTAAGAGTTTAACATTTTTTCTGAGTTTATTGTGGTATAAACTGTCAGTTGCTGACTCACATAACAAATAAAGCCCAAAGGGCGTTATGTAAACTGTGTGAGTCAGCAACTGACAGTTCCTACCAGGATCAACTCGGGGGAAAAAAGCGTTAAACTCTCTAATTGACATTTCAATTATTCGTTATGTTATTTTGTTTGAATTATAAAAAACAAATCTTAATTGAGTGTAGTAATACATGTTTGGGGTTTTCTGTTACATAGCTATTTATAGCACTTGGGATTGTCCTGCTTGATCGTAATAAGGTCATCATAATACCAGTCCTTCAACCAATGGAAGCCAAATTTATTCAATTTTTAATAAAAAAATTGTTAGAATGTTCTTTTCCTTTAATGCTTACTTCGTCTTTGCCTTCACTGGCAGTGTTTATCTTATGCTGTACACGTGACTGTATTTATAGAAGTGTGTATTCTTAGAAAAGTAGTTCTCCTTACAGTTCATACAGAAATAAACGCAGTTCATTTTGATCACGTGGTATCATTCTGACCAATGGAAATGTTACTTTTCTTTACCAGCTACTGGCATTGCAGTTTTATCCATATAACATGACTAGTCAGTAAAATCTCTTTTTTGGGGATCATACAAGGTTTTATCTGTACAGTATCACTAAGGTCAGTAAAATCTATTTTTTTGGATTGTATGTGATTCTCTTTGTACATCACTATGGTCAATGAAATCTCATTTTTTGGATTGTATGAGATTCTGTACATATGGCATCGCTACAATCAGTACTTAAAGGTTACTGCATTTTTATGGGAAAATATGAGCAAATTGTTTGGAAAATATTGCCTGACCTTGTGGAGAGCAGTATTTTTCAGAAAAAACGAGTTCATATTTTCCCATACAAAATGCAGTAACCTTTTTGTTATATGCTCATGTTGTTTAACTACCATAGGTTTAATGATAAAAGACATTACAAGAAATCATGTAACTGAATTTATGCTTTATTCCAAAATAAATTTACATCCATAGATTCTTCAATACACAATAAAAGTATTCATGTGCACGTAGTTCCACCTAGCAACCTTTACACTTAGTCGCATGCTCTACATCAGTTTAAAAAAGAATTGTTGTTTTGGTCTTCTTAAAATTGAGATTTAGAGTTACATTGTGAACGAATGCGCATGGATTTTGTTTCTATGTTGATAAATATGTGCATAAATGTAAGTCTGTTTATTACCAGTCTTATTACCAGCTTAAGAAAACATGTTTAATGCCATGTCACTTGCATCTTGCTGTTGACCTGTAATAACAGTCTTCTATTGCTAGCCTAACATTGAATCAAAATAGTTGCACCGGGAAAAACAGAAAAGCAGCTGTTGTGTGACACTCCATTTACCCAGCGGAAATAATAATTTTTCTTTGCCATGGATTATTGGTTCTTTGCCTTTTAGTTTCTTACCAAAACCTTCAGCTGCATTTTTTTCTCAAATCTAGTATTTTGACAAACTTGTAAAATGGTATGTCTCTGATAGATATGCGATAGTCCTTGTCCTCAGTATGCTTTTCTATGCCATATTTCTTTAGACCGTAGAGAGCTCTCATCATAGTCTTAACCTTTCCATCTGCAAAAAGATATGAATATTCTAAATAGCTGTTTCAATGATACAACAGTATTTTCAATTCCTGCATCTCTCATGTTTGTTGTTGACATTGCAAATATCAAGTTCATTTGTTTGCTTGTTTGAAAGTTTCATTTCTGACTCGGTAAACTCATCCACATCATTAACTGTATCAGCTATACTTTGAAATGGACGAAATAGCTGCTTTAGTTTATTCATAAACAATTTAATCAACCAAAACCTAAAGTGTCTACTACATGAGTGTACATGGTTTGTTTACAGATTAGTTCCTAATACACTGTACTATCTTTAGGCATACGTGTTGTGCACGTACGTGCAATATGAAGGTGTTCAATGTCGTAAAATGCTGCATGATTCTGACAATGTAAAGTTAATAAAAATGAGCATATAATAAAACCTTTCTTTTGTTATTGATTGTATCAGATTCTTCCTTATAACATCACTACAGTCAATAAAATCTGTTATTTTGGATTGTATGAGATTATGTCCATCCAGCATCACTACAGTCAGTAAAAATGCTTTGTTTTGGATTGTATGAGATTCAGTCTGTACAACATTGCTACAGTCAGTAGAAGTTGGATTATATGATATTCTGTCTGTACAGTATCAGTCATTAAAATTTCTTGCCAGATAACATGCAATTACTTTAATTAAGTAATGTATTTCTTATCAACAGTTAAAGTCTTTTATTGAAATGTCTCTTTGGGGAGCTGAATTATTATTATTATGATTATTATTATTCAGTTTTCAGATTCACTCCTGATAATAAAATCTCTTTAACAGTGTGTAGTTATGGATGTAATTTATGAAAGGCAGAAATATGCTACAAGTTGTTATAGTATATATCTGATATAATAACAGTGTGCGGAATCTGAAAAGATACTTGATGAAAAAAATCAAAATAAATTACATTAAAAACATTTTTGGTAATGTATGCAATGAAACTTTGTTCATATTGAATTTTTATACCTTTGTATCTATTGCTTTTGTTGCCATAGTGGTTCTGCCAACTAGAGATCTACACACACTTAAATATGTCATATGGGGATTCTCTGATGAATCCTATGAGCATTAATCTGTTGATTGTTTCTGAATTTAATATGACCCTCCTACTCTGTGTACGAATGTTATTCTGTGCTGAGAACTCTTTCATTGCCTGATGTCTGAAAAGGCAAATGCATAACTAACTTGAACAAGTTACAGTTCTTTATGCTTGTGCAATTAACAACATCTCACAGGTATGACCCCATAGGTATTTTCTCTTGGATATCTCTGTTCCAAAAAGAAAAGTTTTCACTAACATGAACTCTGCCAAAGTGTCACTGCCTTGAATCAGTGCTTTGTGGCCTCTTATGCCAGATTTTTTCTCTTCCATAATGCTGTATTATTATTATTATTCTATAATGCTGTATTATTCTTATTCTTCTTATTATTATTATTATTATTATTCAGTTTTCAGAATCACTCCTGATAATAAAATCTCTTTTATAGTGTGCAGTTATGGATGTAATTTATGAAAGACAGAGATATGCTACAAGTTGTTACAGTATATATCCGATATAATAACCATGTGTGGAATCTGAAAAGATACTTGATGAAAATAAATCAAAATAAATTACATTAAAAACATTTCTGGTAATGTATGCAATGAAGCTTTGTTCATATTGAATTTGTATGTATCTGTTGCTTTTGTATTTTTTTGTTGTTTAAGCATATCTTTTTATACAGACTATAATATATTATTGATGTGTTCACAAAGTACATAAGGATACAGTTTTCATGCTTTAGATGTTTATTTTTTGCATTTAAAAAAGGTAGGACTCTACAGTCTTGTCTTTTTGTTTGCACATCCGATTTGCATATTCAAATGCATACTGTTGCATAATGTATCACGTTGTATTAGCAAATTATAATGAATTCAATTCATACTTGAATAAAAGATATGGTCTGAGCACAAACAACATAGACCCTGATTTGCCTTAGCATAATGTGCTGGCAGATCAGAATCTGTGTTGTTTGCATACTGATTACTCCTAACACACTTCATACACCTAGATCTGTTGGTACATTATGTGATGGCACATTTGGATGAGTACTGTTGGCAGTTGGATTCAGTTCTTAATTGAGAATACACAGAACAATACTCTTTAAATTTTGGAAATGGGGGGGGGGGGGTGATTCAAAAATGTTATTTTTTAAAATTTGGATTATGAAAGTCATAAATGGCATTACAGATACGGTGGTAATTCAAAAGCCTTCAGTATTCACTTCAAGGCCATTCCAACAGAAAAAAGCGACACCTGGCAATTAGGCTAAGAGAGATACCTTCTCAGTCAATTAAGGGGTTGAATAATTAAGATCTGTTATTAAAATATTGCCTTTTATATTTTTAATTTTCTGCACATTATCTTGTTAAAAGCATGTGCAAAGTAGTGCATTGATCACACCACAATGGTTTGCAAGGGAAACCATGTATTATCTTTTGCAAATTTTTATGTATTTTTTCTTTGGTTTTGGTATGATGTGATTGAGATCCCACCCAGGTCTGTGGCAGACTGTCTACTCTTGAATAGTGTGTATTTCTAATTTTAAAATGGCACTGTCTACAGAGAACTGTTTTGTCTTTTTGACCTTGAAAGCCTCGTGTAGCTTTGTTAAGGGACATAACTCGTATTCTAATACGAGGAAAAAATTACTGGCAACAGTGGTTACCTCCCTCGACATAGTTCGACTGCTTCAGTGTAAATGCTTATTAAAGTTAACTGCTTGGCTGTTTTCTCATAATATTTGACAAATTTGGAATCAATTCTCTTGATCATAAAAAATGATTCATGATGATCTTTGTCTCACAATTTATGTTCACCTCGTTGATTCTGTTTAATAATATACAAAACTATCTGAATTGTCTCAAAAGCATGTATAACTATGGCTGTTGTCACTATTGTGCCCTATAGTATTGATAATTTCTACATATGGGCGACAACAGGCTTGACATCCATATCTGGTAGGTGAAAACATTGGTTTACTCAGGTCATGTACTTCATCTTGCCTTATAAGAGTCTAATTTCATCATCGTAGAATTTTTCAAAATGAATCTGAGGAAATCTTATGAGTACATTTGAACAAGTTAATGGTTATCAATATTTAGTTTTAAAACAAAAATGGCAGGCTAGAAGGATTTTCTTCACTATCAAAGTTAGAGGTCTAACAAGATAACAGAGTCAGTCGCCTACTCAAATGAGTCAGCATTGTTTGATTAGTCGAATGCCATTGACGACATCTGTGTGAAGTTATCAATTAGAGGTTTATAGAGAAATAATTACTTGATTCCTTAACCACAGAACTGGGGACAGGATGCAGTTTATGAAAGAGATTGTAAATCAGTGTTGTTTCATTCAAATTTGTTTTCTTTTTTTAACAAAAATAAATTTAAGCTTCATAAAATGATTCCTTGTTTGCTTGTTCATTTTCTTTGCCTACAGAATGGGTTCAACTTGTAATTTTTTGGTTTTGTTTACAAGTTTTCTGGCAAGACATTGTTTTCAGAATTGAATATATTTTATATCAATGCTGCAATCTGACTGCTCATTTGAAGGTTTCACATCTCTTTATTTACTTTCTTATTCATATTGTTTTAATAGCTTTCAGTTAAGAGCTTGGTCTTTTGTGCATTTAGTAATATTTTATGTTATTTTGCTATTTATTTTCCTTTAAACAGAGTCTATATTAGAAAATTAAAATGATCATTGTAAATACTATCAGGCTACAAGTTGGAGAAAAATATTTTGTTTGCTGCCATGCACAATATTTTCACAAGCATAACATCCTTATTTTAAAATCAAGGAAGTTTTTTCTCCAAAAATTGTGGTGGAACTACGATTCAGACTATTATATAATAAATAAATTCTCAGTTTTTATTTTATTTCATCAGAAAATAGAGCAGAATCGCAATGGCTGCAACTCCGAGGATGAATCCCAACTGTCATTGAAGATATGAAATCTTGTTGCCTTGAACTACATCTGTCTCAAACTGTTTAAGTGGGACCTAATTCAAAAGGTTTCTTTGCAGATAATTGTATTGTGAATTGAAGTCAAATTATCAAAATTTTAAAAGTAGTTTAATACTGTCTGTACTACATTATTGGCAGCTGTCAAATGTAAAGCTTGTCAGATGACTGTCCGTACTATATTATTGGCAAATGTCAAAGTTGCCAGATGATTTCAAGTATATGGGTGTCGCATTAGCTCAGTTGATAGTGTTGGGCATGTAATCCTAGGGTTACACATTTTATACCTTCCTGTTCCAGCCTAGGTCATTTGTCTTAGTGTGTTCTTGGGAAAGACACTTGGCTCCCATTAACTTGGCATGAAATAACCAATAATGTTTTAACAGATGCCATTAAAATGAAGAATTTGGTTTTTAGTTTAGTGGTAATTGGGGTGTCTAGAGTCAGACTGATTGTGTTAGACAGTTTCATGACTATGAGGTTAGGACCCAATAACATAGTTCATACAACACCTATAAAATGTGGAAAAGTTGAGGGGGAAAAAGTGTGCATTCTCCAGACCTGGAAAAAGTATCGAAAATAAAGATTTTGCCCTAAAGGTCTGGAAAAGTAGTAATTTTAGTCTTGCTATTTTATTGTTGTTGTTATTTAAACACTTTGTATGTGCTATGCAAGTCTTGATCTTCATGGGGTTGGATGAGGCATATGCTGCTGCATACGAGTTGGTGCGACATATGACCTATCACCCATTCATGACTGGTGGATGCTATTTTAGATCATGGGGATACCATGTGCACATTTATAAAGATACAGACTTTAAATAAATGTGCCAATAGGGTCTGTAATTAGTCTGTAAAAGGTTTGGAATCATTTTCATCCTGTTTAAGGTTCAAACTGAAAAGGCTCTACAAAATTTCTTGGGTGGCCGATTGATCTGAGGCACGTGCCTTCACAGATAGCTGACATATTACCTCTGTCTGCCTGCGTTCAAATCTCGGGTTGGGCCAGCATAGGTATGTGAGAAAGCTTGCCAGTAGCTTTCAATAGAAAGGTGGTTCTTCCTGGGAGTTTTTGCTTTTGCAGGTTTCTCCACCAGATGCACTAGCCTATCATGTGCTGCAAAATATCGTTAAACCCCAAAAAATAACAACAGAATTTCTTATACACTCAATTCAGAGGCAATACTTTTGCAGGTTGGGTACAGATGCTATGGGAAAGTTCAACTCCTGATGAAGATTTGGTGGCGCTATGATAAAATTATTGTAATAATTGGCCAATTAAACTTGTTCTTGCAAAGATATTTTAGGCATTGCTGTAATCTTTGTGTATCTAGAGGCAACTACATTTTCTGGTCTTATGGAAAAAATGAGTTTAAATTTGCCAATAAAGATTTGATTCACTAATTGATTTTAATGTTTTACCATAAATATTTGTGTAAACCAAGGCTTTGCTAGCCAAGGTACCCAGATATGATGAATATGGTGTGTGATTTGGATTTTAACATAGCTTTAAAAGCAATTCAGTCATATAGCTATGATGTCAGCAGTGGTGCAGTTTTATAGTGATGTCTAGCACTGGGGCATCATGCCGCAGACATGTAGTATGATGTCTCACCCAGTCACATTATCCTGACACCAGGCCAACCAGCCCTAACACTAACCTCTTAATTCTGAGCGCTTAAAGAGGCAGCTGCTAGTACAATTTTTATAAGTCTTTGGTATGACTTTGCCGGAGTTTGAACCAGTGATCACCTGCATCTGAGGCAGACGCTCTAACCACTAGGCCACCGGAGCACTGGATGCATATAGAGAACAGAGGATGTTAATAAGTTGAGTATAAACCATCACATAACCGGTGATGGTGTGGGAAAATTATTCACTATTGTAAAAAGGTTATTTTTCAATTTTATGGAGAAAATCGGTTTTCAGTATTGTAAAAGGGTTATTTTCAATTTTATGGGGAAAATTGGTTTTCAATATTATAAAACGGTTATTTTTAATTCCTAATGAGAAACGTTTTTGTTTTGAATGAACAATATTGAAACCAAAATTTATAATAATTGTTTGTCGAAAAATAAAATCAGAGGTCAAAGTTGCTAGCATTGCATTGAATTCAAATATTTAATTTCATTTTTGATCTTTTAAGTAACTAAGTCAACAGTCAGTACATTTTGCTGACCAACATTACACAGTCATAATGTCTACAGTGACCACCTGCATATAAGATCACCCATGTATTGAGGTGAAGTTTAATTGGTTCTAGCTGTGCTTAAGTCAGATGTTCAGGTCTCCCGTGTTATAATATACTCATTGGCGTCTTTATTTGCCAGTTACATTACTTACCAAACTGTTGTACAGAGTCAACATTCATGATTGAACATGAATATGTTATTGGGGAGGGGGAGTGATTGAGAAAATGCCTCTCTAAAACAACATTATTAAGTTTCCAAGTGAATCAGACATTGCCATTGATTGCATAAACGTATCCTTCAGAAAATTCGATTTTTCTTCGAATCCAAATATTTGTTTTTGACAGATCCATTGCTCATGGTTAATCATTAAAAAGAAAAGGGACATCTGGTTTTCGTAAATATATTATGGTCATTGTTTCTTCATGATCTAGTTCTGACATGTTTTGACATAGCCTTAAATAGGCGTTATTCACTCAGAAGAAAACATAACTATTTTCATCCCTTTTTTCTGCCACATCGTTGTGAGAAAGCTTGCCAGTAGGTTCTCGTGGGTCGGTGGTTCTTTCCGTAGGTTTCCCGGGTTCTTCCTCCACCGTTTATACTGGCCGCCATGTATAGCTTATCTTGTGCTGAAAAATGGCGTTAAACCTTACAACAACATCTGCCACATTGTTGATTAGCAGATGATGACCACACTGTTGAGTAACAGATGATCACATTCAGGACCGGCCTTCGGCCGATTACACCGATTTGGTCCAATTGGGTCCGCTTTCAGTGGCCCCGCACGTTAGTAATTTAAAAAAAAAAAATATAGAGAGAAAATAATTTACAGCAATGGAAAAAAATGTTAAGTTCAGTATCATATAAAACTTTATTTCCAAATGATGTACTCACAGGGGGTCACGCGCGTAAATCCGTGGGGGGCCTCCGCCAAAATGATCCAAATCGGGGCCTTTCGTTTGCTAAGGCCGCTACTCCTCACACATACTGTTGAATAACAGATGATGATCACACTATTAACAGGTGATGATCACACTGAGTACAGGAGCAAGAACCAAGTGTATTATGTTTTACGAGATCTGTCTGTGATGTCACTAAGCACGAATTTCCACTGGTACATGTAGGTGCCGTACACCTACGAAAGAAGTCCTGACGAATTTCGTGGAGGAGAAATAAGGGGTGCTTTAGATGGTACCGGCTATGAAAAACACGCCAGTGTTAATACACTATCAATAGTTTGTACTCATGTAACCCTAACTTGGAGGATTTCGATTTCAATGCCTCTTATACAGTATCGAAATAAGGCCCCTTTCTAACAGCAGAATATGTTTAAAGAAAATTCGTCGAGCCGATTTCGAGAAACTCGCGACTAAGTAAAGGAAGTCGAGCAGAACACATGCCGTAAGATTATATCGTACGTTTACATTTAGGCCATTACGCCCATTCCTTATACATGAACCCTTATTTGATATTTTATCTCTGGGATATGTTTCCCCTACGAAGGAACTTCAAGGAAGTCCTGACGAATTTCGTGGAGACGAAGCAACGAAATAAGGGGTACCTTAGGTGGTACCGGCTTTGAAAGATACCCAAAATGTGGATCAAATAGAGCAAAAACTTGAACTAATTGGACACGGAGTTAGATGACTTTGATTTCATCGTTTCTTGGAAACTATCTAATTTGGAATCAGTTCCAACAGTAGGAAAAGTTGAAGAAAGTTAATCGGCTAGCTAAAGGGATTTGAGTACAACACATTCCAATGGAAGATTATATCTTATGTATACAGCTGGGACATTGCGTCCCCTATTTACATAGTTTTGACATGGATCTTTATTTGATATTTATCTCTAAGGGGTGGAGTCGACCTACAAAGGAACTCCTAATGAATTTCGTGTAGAGGAATCAGCGAAATAAGGGTCACCCTGCGGGTGCAGGTATGACGAGCACGCATAATGTGCATCAGTTGTATAAATGCATGTTTACTAACTGAACTACGACTTAGAGACTATTTATTTCAACGTCTCTTCGAGAATGTCTAACTAGGTATGAGTTCCAACTGTACGAAAAGTCTGAAGAATATTTGTTGAGCCGATTTCATGCAATTGTGGGCTAGATAAAGGGGTTGGATACAACGCATGCCGTAAGAATATTATTATTATTATTATTATTATTATTACATGGGCCATTCTTTGACATATATATGGAATAGAGTCTACACACGAAGGATGTTCTAATTTCTTCGAGTGGAATCAGTGAAATAATTGGCACCTGTCCGGTACCATATAGGAAAAACACACCTTGCGTATAGATTATCACAATACATTGTATTAATTTGTGAGGGTTGTTATGGTTGGGGTGGCGTGTTCCCAATATTTGGGTTTTTTTATTATAGAAGTCCCACAGTCAGCAATGCCATTGGTTAAATGATTGAATATACAAAAAAAGCGAAATCAACGAATAACAATTCAATAGTCAAATGATTCAAATTTCCCAAGTACTCTCCCTCCGCTCGACCCTGTAATAGCCTATTGCATCAACTGATTAGTTGTTGTTGTTGTTGTGGGGTTTAAGACCATTTTCAGCACACGATAGGCTATGCATGGCGGCCAGTATTAATGGTGGAGGAAGAACCCAGGAAAACCCCGGGAAGAACCACCGACTCACGAGAAGCTACTGGCAAGTTTTCTCACATACCCACATTGGCCGAATCCTAGACTCGAACCCACGCAGACAGAGGTGAGATGGCAGTAATCCGTAACGGAGAGCACTTTAGACCACTCGGCCACTCGGGGCCCGCATCAATTGATTATTAGTGTGAGCTATATTTCCACCTGTCCTTTCATTCTACTCATCTGTCTATTTTTCTATCCTGTTCCTCCCAATTCCTCCTCTTCCTCCCGACAATCTCCAAGTTTCTTCTCCTCCTAGACTTCTCTATACTCCTCCACTTTTTCCTCCTTGACTGATTTTCCTTCTCCCCCACCTTATATACACCTTGTCTCCACCGACTAGACTTTGGTCGACTCCAACTGCTCTGCTAGTCTCACTTCGGTCTCTACCTCTTGGATACTCGGGACTCAACTGAACCGGAAGTTGTCCCCTAAAAAAGCTTCCTTTTCGAAGCTTTCTCTTTTAGCAATCTTCCTAGGCGAGACCCAATTTTTCTGTCAGAGTTCTGAAAGTTATAATTCGGATCGCTAAATTGTTATCACACCCTCTATCTCAATTCCGACTGGATATAGATGCAAACCGATCCAATCGAACTTAGCATACAGTGTCCCTCCCGCTGTATGGCAACGTGGGGACGGACGAGAACACGCCTCGTTCACCCCGCGGGCTTTAATCTGATCTTAGGACTAAACTGTAACACATAGATGAGAAGTCGTGCGATCTAACGCCTGTGCCGATTCAGGATTCCGGTCTTCTGGCTGGTCACGGTAACCTTGCGTAAGAGATTAACTCTAGCCTGTGGAAATGTTTAGGCATCAAACACATGTCCGCGGTAATTATACATGTCTTAATACCTGGGCTTAGTAAATGTGATATAATTGTACCCCTACTTAGAGGATTTTGATTTCGGAGTCTCTTGGACAATATCTAGTTAGGGTCCCGTTTTAACAGTAGAGAACTTTTGAGGAATTTTACAGCCGATTTCGATAAATCCGGAGCTCAGTAAACGGTCGTTAAAACGACGACCACTAGGATATTGCCTCTGTCCTCATCTGGATCCTACGGTTCTCGCCTAAATTACCTCGTGATCGATCTTTCTTTTGAAAGATTGTACATATGGGTATGTTTGACTCTTACAAGATGTAGTGTTGACATCATTAATCGAGAACAATGGATACATAGAAAGGTCGTTATGGATAAACGCGGTATTGAAGCGTTATAGCCCTTTAGCAGATTTTAGTAAAGCTTTACGAAGCAGGTGTCGATAAATTGGGGGTAAATATATAATGGCGGGAATACATGAAGTAAACGGATTAAATCGTATATATACGCATGGACCCCTGAATACCCCTTTAAAGAGTTATACACTGGCCCTTGAGTTTTTATGTCAGGGAATATGTTGAAATCACGAAATAAATCTTCACGAAGTGAGAGGTATCATTGAAATGGGGGGGGGGCAATTTCTGGGTATTAGATGTAACAAAAACACGTTCAATGGCTATCGGTTGTATCAATATTGTGTACCTACAGATACTGTACTTAGAGAAGTTTGATTTCAGCGCCTCTTAGAGAATTTCTGTATATGGATCCGTTCCATCACTGGATAGATTTATTGAAAGTTTGTGGAGCCGATTTCTAGAGATATGGAGCTCAATATTTGTAATGTATAACAAAGAACATAAGGAGAGCACATCTTCAGTCCTCTTGCGGTGGAGAACTAATGACGGTTTTCCAAGCTCCCGCCGCAAAAAATATTTTTGATGTCCACCCATAGTATATAAATGCATGTGATGCCCTACAAAAAGACATTTTGAAGTCCTCACCCTCTAACAATTGGAGAAACTCGCAGCCCTGAAGACTGGCCGGGCTGACTGGGTGTGGTCCAGCTTTAGCTTCCGATGATGCTTAGGGCCTCCTGGACATACGCATACGGGTGGCCCGCTAAGCAATTTTCCGTTCCGTCTTCGATCGCAAAGAAGTCGGTATCTTTTTCGATTCCCCTATTTGCTCGTCTCACGTCCTTGGCCATTGCTGCCAGGGCGACGGTGACCGTGGAGCATTTAGCAACCTTCAAGCCCGCCACTAGGCACCTTAGCTGGTCTGGCCTCAAAGTCGATGAACCTCAGCGTTGGAGGCAAGGGCCTGGGGCGACAGCGAGTGCCATCATCAACTTTAACCGGCTCCGGCTCGCCCAACCCGGAAACGTTTCTCCGGCGTCTGCATGCGCGACGAGCTGGAGTGTCAGCCAGGGCAAAGCGTACAAACGTCAACATTGTCAACCTCGGCAACTTGCAAAACTTCGTGACCTTTTGGATGGTTTGGCTCGTGGCGATGGTCGCGTGCCTCCGCCTTGCCCGCAGCGTCGGCTACTTCTCTCTGTTCAGAAAATGTCAGATGGGCCGATTGCGATACCTATTGCACTCAACATCGACTTGATGCTTGGTGTGTTGATGTAGACAGCGTTGCTTCTGCGCAGCTGTTAATTGAAACAGGTCGGATCACGGCATTTAGGTCATGCCGGTGGACATCTTCAGACGCTCGCAGAGATACAGACTAAGCTCTTGCGAACCTCGTACAGTACGTGAGAAATGTTGAGCTATTGAATTGCACAAATCGTTTCGACGCCATAGACATGAATGACCTTATTTCGCAGTTTCGTCTCCACGAAATTCGTCAGGACTTCCTTCGTAGATAGTCTTTATCGCCTAGAGATAAATTAGCAATAAAGGGTTCATGTATAAAGAGTGGACTTAGTGACCCAATTATAAACGTACGATATAATCTCACGGCATGTGTTCTGGTCGACTTTCTTTACTTAATCGCGAATTTCTCGAAATCGGTTCGATGACTTTTCTTTAACTTCTTTTTGCTGTTAGAAAGGGGCTTTATTTTGACACTGTATAAGAGGCGTTGAAATCAAAATCCTCTAAGTAAGGGTTCTATGAGCTTAAAACTATTGATACAGTTTATTACCATTTGTGTGTTTTTCATAGCCGGTACTCTATAAGGCACCCCTAATTTCGCTGTTTCGTCTCAACGAAATTCGTCAGGACGTCCTTGGTTAGTGGAATTTGTTTCCTAGAGATAAAATATCAATGAAGGGCCCATGTCAAAACTCTTTAAAGGGGGTACATAATTTCCCAACTGTATACGTAATGTAACATCTTCTTACAGCATGTATTTACCCGACCCCTTTACATAGCCGCAAATGTCTCAAAATCAGCTCATCGAATTTCTCCAAACTCTACCCATTTGTTTCAAGACACAAAACTTTCCTAGAAGCCGCCAAGGAGGCCATGAAATAAGAATCCTCTAAGTAGGTTTTTAATTGGGTCAAATTATTGTAGCGGAAACTACCTCGGCTACACTACACCGAGTCTAACTATCTCGGTCTTTTTAGGATAGTATTTGGAGTGATACCCCGCTGAATCTCTCTGAGTACTGGTGCTTCATAGTGCGACAGATATCTACCTCAGCAGAATACCGTCTTATTTCTGGCTTATTGTCGCCAAATGAGGCGCTGGGTCGCTGAGTTACCGACTGTGTGTCCTGTGGTTGGCGACTGCGTCGTCATCTGAGTCGCGGAATCGTCGACAGAATCGCCATGTCGCCGACTGGGTTGCTGACATGGTCGCAGAGCGCCGACTGGGTCGTGGAGTCGTCGACTGTGTCTCTGAGTCACTGACTGTGTCGCTGAGTCGCCGACATGGTCGCTGCGTCGCCGACTGGGTCTTCGAGTGAGTTTCAGAATCGTCGACTGTGTTGCTGGCTGTGTGGCAGAGTCGCCAACTGTGTCACTTAGTGAGTCGCAGAGTCGCCGACTGGGTCGTCTGTGAGTCGCAGAGTCGTAGACTGAGTGTCCTGTGGGCTATGGCTCACCGAATGGGTCTCAGAGATACAGACTGGGTGGTAGAGTCGTCGACTGTGTTGCTGATTGTGTCGTACAGTCACCGACTGGGTCGTAGATTTGGTCATCGACTGGGTTGCAGAGTCGCCGACTGTGTCGATGACAATGTCGCAGAGTAACCGACAGGTTCGCCAGCTTGGTCGCAGAGTCGCCGACTGCGTCTAAAGAATTGGTCGCAGAGTAGCTGACTGGGTCAAAGAGTCGCCGATTGTGACGGAGACTTGGTCGCAGAAACGCCGACTGGGTCCCCAGGTGAGTCGCCGACTGTGTCGCCAGCAAGGTCGTGGTCGCGCGTCGTTACTCGATCAAGATCGATACAAAGAGAGAGGTACATTGCGAAATGATGAGACAAGAGATATCATTGGTTAAAATGTGTATTGTCGCAAGATTTCCACCTTTCTTGGACGAGCCTTATAGCGCATGTATCCTGGTGAACGAATGTCCTTGTCCCTACACTTTTTACGTTCACCAGCCTGTCCCTTTCCTGTTCGGTGAACTACGACCAAATGGGCCTGCTCCGGTCGTTGGTGACACTGCTTCACTTGCAAGGGGACGTCTTTGCACAATACCGCTTCATAACACACCACAATCTCAGCAACAGATGGCGCATATATATATATATATATATATATATATATATATATATATATCCAGACGGAATCACGCGACCCGAACTAAGACGCCAGACGGTATTACAAAGCCCGCTAACATTTAAAATTAAACATAAACGTTCATAAAACTAAAATTATCTTATGTGAAACAAAACTTACTTCGTGCAGCGCCTGTCACCTCGATATAAAATGTCAAAGAAGGATAAATGTCAAAACTCTTTAGGAAGGTACGTAATATCCCAACTTTACACGTAAGATATAATATCCTTACGGCATGTGTTATAGCTAACTTCTTTATCTAGCCGAGAAAATCTTGAAATCAGCTCTGTCAATTTTCTTTAAACTTTTCCTCCTGTTGGAAACGATACTGGTTTAGATATCGCTGAAGAAGCGTTGAAATCAAAATCCTCTTAGAAGGGGTTCAAAAAGTCAAAATATTGATCCAATCGATCCAAATTGTGTGTGTGTTTTCAAACCCATCAACCATAGGGACCCTCTAAATTCGCTGATTCTTGTCGACGAAATTCGTCAGGACTTCCTTTGTCGGTCGCTTCTATCCAACAGAGATAAAATCCTAAGGAAGGGTCCATTTCAAAACTCTTTATAGAGGGAACGTAATGTCTCAACTGTATAGGTAAGATATAGTCTTCTTACGGCATGCAGTATGGACCTTTTTCAGGAAGTCGAAATTGGGTTTTTCCACTCCAATATTTAACGCATGCTCAATCAACGTAGGGCAACTTTTAAGCGATTGTCATTAATATAGTGTATGTTGGTGAAGAAAGTTTCAAACAAATTTGTAAAGGTTTGACATCTGTACACCCTTCACAGAAATAGTGTGATTAAAAATCATGAGTGAATAGTTCAGTAATCTGCCTAAACGAGAAAAGTCGATATGAACACAAAAATGCATCAGAGAGGACAAGAATAGCGGCCAGGATTTTTGAGCCCTAAGAAAAATCATCCAGTAGGCCCTATTGAATCGCAAATTGAAACTTGGTCCCCCGTAATTTGTCCTACCCTGTCTACGGTCCTGGATAGGACTTACAAAGTTGGATGATCCATTTCTGAAAGGAAAGGGGTGGGTGGACGATTTTCCTATGCGACCAGAATTACAATTTGTACAAATCTACGTGTATTTAGATGACTCTTCAGGACTATATACTCGCGAAAACACGAGGACTTACAAATCTATAATTAATTTCATAGTGGATGGATGCATGCAGGTGAACACAGAATTATCAATGCCAGCGTAATCAATCCCAAGCCCAATCCAAGAAGCCACAGTAGTTACACATAGCTGATAGTACTGTTGCAACTCGCCGTTGCAAATGTATCGCATGATGAGTTAACCATATTTGTTCAAGGAGCTAACAAACTGAAGAGAGAGAGAGAGAGAGAGAGAGAGAGAGAGAGAGTAAATTCCTTAGCCAATTTAATGTATCATAAGCAGTTTTGGGATTCACATTCATTCCCATTTAATGTATTAACTAAATGGCAAATCTTTGAGGAATCTGCTTCTTTGGTGTTCTTTGTTTGACATCACTATAAACTGTCACACTGCAGAACAAATGTTAAAGCTACGTTAAAAATCCAAACCACACACACACACACACACAAACACACACACACACACACACACACACACACTCACGTTAACTTGTTTATTTTCGGATTATTGATTACCATGCAGTCATAAGGGGCGGGGGTTGTTGTTGTTGTTGATGTTGTAGGGTTTAACGCCATTTTTCAGCACACGATAGGCTATACATAGCGGCCAGTTTTAATGGTGGAGGAAGAACCCGGAAAGAACCACCGACCCACGAGAGGTGGGGGTGGTAAGATGAGAGTCATGATGTGGTAACATAAAGCAACAGATACTCATTTATTGTTAAAAATACTTGATGAAAACGTACAGTTCAACTCTTATACTTGTGGGCTGGCATATTACTGTATACTACTATCTGCGGCGATCTATAATGATAAATGTTCTATTCGTGTAAGAAGTGTAGGTCACTCGAGTTGCCCTACGTCGAATGCGCATGACCGTACTGGATGCGGCTATGGGATAGCTTTGGCCAGCTAAAAATAGTATCTGAAAATGATCTATACCCAAACCCCTTGTTCTAGCCAAAATTCTCTCGAAATCGGCTCGGGTGGCAGGGTCCAATTTCGTAAATTGGCCCCTGGCAAATTTCTTAACTTAAGACTATGGTGTGACTTTTTCAGCTATTATTGTTTAGTATTTATAGATATGGATATATGTGTGAACTAGGTGTTTCGGGCTTATGTTGTTCTTGAAATTGATGACAGGCATGTACACCTTCCATAGTTGCTCTGCAGTATGTTGATAGTGAAATACCAATAGTTGGCTAGGAAGAAGAGCTAGCCTCCCACAGCAGTAGACACGTGGGTTCAAGGCAACTAGAGTATCTCAAAAACGGCCTGGATGACAACTATTCTGAACTGCATCAAACTATTTAGTAGACAATGTTTTTCAAAGTTTTCATCCAGGGAAAGGGCTTGCATTTGCACTGTGAACACCACATGCTGTCAAAAATGGCATTTGGATGTGAAAAATGCAGGTATAAAATAGGGGTTGGGGTGCATAAACCTCTTCTGCTGTGAACTGCCATTGACTTCTCTGGTCAAGTGAATACTATTCTTATGCTTTGTTTTCATATAGGAATCTAAAAATATGGACCTTTTTGACCTCACTTGTGTATTGGATTTTTTATGATTTTTTATACTAGGTCGCTGATTGCGGCATTAAATTTGTACATAAAAACTGGACCCTGCCCCCTCGAAAATGTTCGTTACAATTGTCCTACTCTTGGAAAATATACAAATCTACATAGCGCCGATGATGCGTAGAGATCAAAATCCTCTAAATATGTGTCATGTTAGTAAAAATATTAATCCAATCGATCCTAATTGTGCGTGGTTTTCATACCCGGTGCCCCTTCGCAGATAGATTCTACTCCTTGACATAAATTCTTAAAGAAAGGTACATGTCAAAACTCTTTTAAGAGGGGACGTAATAGCCATGGGTGTACACAATACATAATCACCGTACAACATGTGTTGTACTCAAACCCCTCTATATAGCATCGAGTTTCTCCAAATCGGCTCGACGAATTTTCCTCAAACTTCTCTACTGCTGGAACAGATCCCTAGCTAGATACTTTCCAGGAGGCCTTTAAATCAAAACCATCTAAGTCTGTGTTGAATTAGTACAAATTATAATTTATTATTGCTCAAATCAATCTATATTATGCGTGTATTTCTTACTCGGTACCCTTAGGATGCCCCTAATTTGAATGATTCCTCTCCTTGACAATGAAATAGCATTGAAGAATCCATGTTGAAACTCTTTAAGGAGGGGAGGTAATGTTCTAACAAAAACGTAAGATATAATCTTCTTACGGCATGTGTTCGACCCGAACCCCTTTATCTAGCCGATAATTTTTCGAAATCGACTAGACGAATAATTTTTTTAACATTTTCTTGCCCGGTTAGTATAGCATACTCCCCCTTATATCGCTAACTCCTCTCGATGGAATTCGTTAGGACTTCCTTCGTAGATATACTGTATCTTCTAGAGACTAATATTATAGAAGGGTCCATGTCAAAATTCTAAAGAGGGGAAGTAATGGCCCAACTGTGTTCATTTGATATAATGTTCTTAAGGTATGTGCTGTTCCCGTCCTCCTTCATCTAGCCGCAAATTTCTCGAAATGGGCATGGCGAATTTTCTTCAACTATTTTCGTACTGTAAGAACAAGGTAACGTCAAAGAGGTGCTGAAGTATAAACTCAATTAGTACAAACTATTGATACAAATATATTAAGATTTTAGGCTGTTTTTCTTCATACCCAGTACCCACTGAACGCCACTTATTTCCATGTTTCCTCTATACGAAATTCAACAGGGTTTCCATCGTGGATGGACTATATTCCCTAGAGATAACACATCGAAGAAAGGGCCCATGTCAGATCTTTAAAGAGGGGACGTATTAGTATATCATATCTGAATACGTCAGATATCATCTTCGTACTGCATGCATTGTACTCGACTTCCTTTATCTAGTCGAAAATTTCTCAAATTGGCTCGACGAAATTTCTTCTAACTTTTACTACCTTTTGAATGGATCACTAATTAGACGCTGTCCAGGACCAGTTGATATCGAAATCCTCTTAGTTGGAGCAAAATTAGAGAAAACTATATATACCATCTATTAATATTTGCGTGTTTTTCCTACCCGGGACACATAAGGCGCCATTTATTTCGCTGTTTCCTCTTGACGAAATTCGTCGTCATATCCTTCATAGGTGGACTCTATCCCCTACAGATAGAATGTCAGTAAAAGGTCCATGTCAAAACAGTACAAAGAGGTGACGTAATGGCCCACTAGTAAAAGTAATATATAATTTTAAGGCATGTGTTCTGTTCGACATCTTTTATCTAGCAGCTAATTTCTCGAAATCGGCTAGATGAATTTTCTTCAAAACTTTCCAACTGTTAGAATGGGCCGTCAATTTGATACTGTTCAAGAGACGTTGAAATCAAAATCCTCTAAGTTGGAGTACAATCAGTACAAACTTGTGATATAATCTATTAACATTTGCTTGTTTTTCATACCCGATACCCATAGGGCGCCCCTTATTTCCCTGTTTCCTTTCAAACACATTAATCAGGACTTCTTTGTGGCCGGTTTCTATTCCCAAGATATAACATATCAAAGAAGTGCCAATGACAAAACTCAATGACAAGGTGACGTAGTCGCCCAAATGTAACCTAAGATATAATCTTACGGTATGTGTTGTACTTAATCTCCTTTATCTAGTCGCGAAGTTCTCGAATTTAGGTCAACCAATTTTTTTTCTGAATTTTCCTGCTGTTCGAGCGGGTCCATAGCTAGATAATGTCCAAGAGGCGTTTAACGCAAAATCCTTTAAGTGGAGCTTCCATTAGTACAAACTGTTGATACAATTTATGAATATTTGAGTGTTTTTCACACCTGGTACCCGTCGGACACCACTTATTTCGCTCTTACCACTCGACGAAATCCGTCAGAACTTTATTCGTGGATGCAATCTATTCCCTAGAGATAAAATGCTAATGAAGGTTCCATATCAAAACTCTAAAGAGGGTAAGGAGGGGATGTAATGGCCCAACTGTACAACTTTATGTATTGTACTCGACCTCCTTTCTCTAGCAGCGAATTTCTCGAAATCGGCTCGGCGAATTTTCTTCAACCTTTTTCTGCCGTTAGAACGGGACCCTATTTAGATACTATAAGATAGGTGTTGAAAACGGAGTCCTGTAAGTAACGGGTTAATTAGTACGAACTATTGATAAAATCTATAACATTTGCGTGTTTTTCATACTTGGTACCCATATGGCATCCCGTATTCCCCCCTTTCTTCTCAACGAAATTCGTCATGATTTCTTTAATGGATGGACTCACCCCACCGACCATCGATACAATGTCCAAGAAAGGTCTATGTCATACTCTATAAAGAAGGGACTCAATGGCCCAAATACGTAAAAATACAATTTTCATACGAAATATGTTGTACCCGACCAGTTTTATGTGGCCGCGACCTTCCCGAAATCGACTGGACGTATTTATTTTAAAATATTTGTTTTTACTTTTTGCACGGGTTCCTAACCAGGTAATGTCCAACAGGCGTTGAAATTGAAATCCTCTAATTAGAGGTTCAATAAGTACAAACTCTTAATTTACTCTATTAATCTGTGCGTGTTTTTCATACCGGTACCCATCGGACGCCCCTTATATTGCGGTTTGCTATCGACGAAATTCCTCAGGACTTGCTTAGCGAGTTGACTCTATCTTTTAGAGATAAAATATCAAAGAAGGTTCCATGTCAAAACTGTATAAAGATATAATGTTCTTAAGGGATATGTCTTACGCGACCTCCATCTAGCCGTAGATTTCTCGAAATCGCTTCGACTGTTACAACATGTACTTAGTTAGATACTATGCAAGAGACGTTGAAATCAAAATCATCTTAGCAGGTGTTCAATTAGTACAAACTATCGATACAATCTATTAACATTTGCGTGGTTTTGTTGGGTTTTTTTTTGTTTTTCTTGGGGGGTGGGGGTAATGCCAGGACATTTTTCGTGGATGGACTTCCATCCCCGAGAGATAAAATGTCAAAGAAGGGTCTATGTTATAATCTTACGGCATGTGTCGTACGAGACTTCCGTCATCTAGCTGATTTCTCGAAATCTACTCAACGAAATTCCTCAGGACTTCTTTCGCGACTACACTATCCTCTATAAAGATAACATGTCAAGAAGGGTCCTTGTTATATGTCTTTAAAGATGATACTTAGCGACCAAACTGTAAAAGTAAGATATAATATTCTTGCGGCATGGGCTTTACCCACCCTTCTCTCCCCTTTATGTCATCCAAATTTCTGAAAATCGGTTACAATAATGCCAAGTTCCCCATTTCCAAGGACTTCAACACAATATTCAAAGTCAACAGAAGGCTTCTTAAACGCGTAAATATTCCACATAATTCTCCTCTAAGGACACGACGACTACACAAGAGAAGTCTCCAATTTCACTCTTGTATGGTTTGTTGTGGTTTCCCATTTACCCGAGTCACTAGTAAACTTTTCGAACCCGAATACTAATACTGCACGCATTGCATCACAAGACACGATCCAAATGCCTAACACAACTAATTAATCTTATATCAAATTACTAAACACGTACATATTAAGGTGGACCACCCAAGCGACAATGGACAACCCAGACAAAGAGGTCGTGGGCCACTCTGGTGACAAGGGAAACTTAATGGGCCACTCTAGCGACAATGGAACTCCCAGTCAAAAAGGTCGTGGGCTACTTTGGCGACGAGGGGAATTTAACATGGGAAATGTAACATGGAGTGAATGGGGAATTGAACATAGCGACAAGGGATTGAACCACTTTATCGTGAATGGGACCTTAACGTTAAAACTGGGTATATCAAAATTGGCGTCAATGGGAATTTAACATGGGAATGGCACCTAGACGTCAATGTAAATTGAACACTGGTGATAGCATGGGTTTATAGGGTCAAAACTATTTATAGGGTAAAATGTGTTTGTTCCCTTGGCTGGAACGTCAGATGTGAAGTCTTTAAATTTCACCATGTACGTGTAATTTGTCGTCCAAGATTTGATTGTTTTTTACTTGTTTTGTTTTAGCTTTATTTTAGCTTTTTTATTTGAAGGCATGAACTTTGATTTTTAAAAGTAGTTTGCTAGAACCAAGAAATAAATAACATGTAAATAGGTTTATTCCACGTCCAAATGTTTATGTATTAAATGGGTAGTGCTTAGACTCTTAGACCAATGCACAGGCCAGAGAGCCCATGTATATAATTGAATAAGTGTTTTGTTCCCATAAAATATACTTTTCTTATTGGAGTTTCTATTCTGTCTGTGAGTTTTTCTTTCTACCATCTCTGTCCTCTTTTCTGTGTGTTTGGATGTGTATTTGTTTGTTTCAGTATGCCTATGTTTGTCCCTATCAACCCTTTGTCCCTGCAAGCACAATTCACCCTTGCTATGTTGAGAAGACCTTTCTAAAGTTTTTCTATCCTTTTTGCCTTTACGAGCTGCCCTCCATCCCCATCAGTGATTCTCCTGTTCAACTTTGAAACTTTCTCTTGCATCGATACGTTTGTTTCCACTATCCTTTTATACGGACAATATGAACTGAGACATATTTCTATCAGGTCTAAGTCATAGAGAAACTTTATCACGCGCTGTTTTTAACCTTTTTCTCAACATCAAAATTCGAGTTTGAAAAGAAATGTATTTCAAGAAGTTTGCCTTTGCATCTTTCACCAAAGTTTTTTTTTATATATTATAACTGAAACCAAATGGCAGGTTCATAAACGTGCTCTGTACATATTTCTTCTTTCCTTAAATCTTTGTGCTCCAGTTTGACTCTTAAATTCTGTCGTATAGACCTAGAGCTGGTTTTCACTTTTTTCTCAATCCGCCAGTCAAGTACCATGACGTGTACAATATGTGGAACAGATTAAGTTTGCTTGGACTGATTCGTGAATGTAGAAACACATCAGCTTTAGAGAGAATTAATAGCAGATTCGACTTCGACTCATACGTTGTGCGAAATTAACATCTGAAAATATTCACGACCTCACATTGCTGGTTTTGGCAGGTGTCTTATATAAGAATGTAAACTTACCACGTGGAAAGGTTTGGTGAACGGGTTACTTGTGACAACAGGAATCTAACTTGGTTTTAAAAAAACTCCTTTGAACGAGGCAAATTTGTCGTCTTTTGTCCATAACAGACCTTGATCATACTGCCTTGATTATTATATGATTTGTAGGTATTTTGCTTACAACTTGGAAAATATTGTGCATTAAATGCTTTAAGATAAGAGAGCCTGAGCGTATGGCACCCGCCCTTTGGCAAATATTTTATTGTAGTTACTACTGCAAAGACTTTTAGGAAGATAATTATGATACGTAAAGGAACACACACCCTTATGTCTGCTTGAAACAAAATAAAATGCAGCTCCATCGAATCTTCAATATGGCCATCTGGTTCGTCAGTTTAATAATCTTAAAGCAACTTGTCATAACAGATTAGTGTTATGAAACTTGACAAATTCATTGAACCTGAAGTCTAGTTGGTCTTTTATGAAAATGGTGCTTCTCGGACAGTCCGTATGGTCGTGAGAGTGGACCATCCAGGAAATCAACGCAGCTGGTCTTCAACCATTGGAAGGATTATCACAAAAGTTGGCGCACAATTTTCATAATGTCTAGTTAATCACATATTAAAATGGTGCTTAAGGACACTTAAGAAGTTTATTACTCATTCAGAGAGTTAATTTTGATCAACAGCGCAACTGTATCAATTAGATATTATTTTTACTTTTCTGTAAAAGATGGTAAAGTGGTGATCCTTTTAATGAAACTTAACACACACACACACACACACACACACACGCACGCACGCAAGTACATTTATTCTGATGTCTAGCTGGTGCTAAATGAAACTGGTTCTGCTTGAACATATACTGTGACAATCTTTCCTTTTTAATAATATTTTATGTTATGGAAGCATACTGTCTATTTCGGAGTGTAAATGTCAAACGTGAATATCACTTAATTGAAAGAATAAAAGATTGTTTCGACACATCAGTTTGATTTTTTTCTATGCATGATTACCAAGTTTTGTGGATGGTTTGATTGTGAGATAAGGAAGAAGCCTGTTGATTAGGGGTCAGAAGGTCCAAGCTTAAAGTCACAAGGTCCAAGGTTAAAGTCACCGTCAAAGAAAGAATTTTAAAAGATGTATGCACAGCAACATTAGTTCTACATATAACTGAATCAAACATAGACGGCTTGCTCTGGGGGTAAGCAAGTAGTCTATTGATTTTCGGGGTCAAAAGGTGAAAGGCCAAGGTCGCCAATAGCCTGAAAGAAGAAAAGTATTTACTACACGATAAAATTCGCTCTACAGTACATACCCTGGCCCAAGCATTTTGGACGACATATACTTGGGGTAGGGAAGAAATCTGTTGTTTTGGGATCAAAGGTCAAGATCACAGTGACTAATGCAAGAAAAGTGGATTCTGCCCACACACACACACAAAATCAGTTTTCTACATAGACGACTGTTAGAAACGGAGCGGGCGTATGATGTAATGATCACAATACACTTGTTATAAATTATCATGCATAATGTATTTAAGATTCATGCCCAGCCTATATTTCTAATGCATTTTCAACCGTCAGCAATAGTAATCCGGACATTTATTATAGCATGTCGTTTCAGTAAATATTTTTTCATTCCTTTTTGCTTTTTTTATATAAAAAACCGTTTATGTTTATTTTACAAATTGATAAGGATTATGTACTCAATGAGACGTCTGAGTACGAGGCCCGTACGTAAAACCTTTTCTGAATAGGTGGTATGGTTAAAAAAATACACACGGGATCAGTGTGATCAAGTTTTTGAATTAATTAATGCAAACTATAAAACTTCTCTCTTTACTCAAACATTACCTGTCAAGCTCTTTTTCGTTAATTTCCACCTGCACTTTGAATGTATCGTGGGATGACAATATCACACACTAAAAGTTTGGGTCACTACAGATTTCTTTCACGGTTTATTCACAATATTATTCAAATAACGTCAGATTTTGTATTTATTCATGCAATACCTCGTATCTCATTCACGCATAATGAAACGTAATCACATGATCCTTTCCTAGGTAGCAGTCATTTAGACCCAGTGTGGACGACAGGTATGTTTTAAAATTTGTGTAAACAAATAACATTCTTTAATTCTCTTATGGATATAGTGATCAACCATTCTAATTATGCACTTTTTGATGATGTATATGTAACATTTTTCTCAGTTTTTAAAAAAAAAAAGTTTTTGAGCCTTATTAATTAACGCTCCCGTATATTTTGCCACCACATTAGTGATGACGACATCCCTGTAAATCGTGAAAACCCAAATCCCGCCACCCACCCCCACCCCCGACAGATACTACTGATGGTAGGGACTTCACAATTTTCACCATCATACTAAAGCAAGGTACTTCTACAAGGGCTAAAATAACCACAGGAAAACGACAGGGGACATTCATACAAAATAAACCAAGTTGTTTGCACCATAATCACACAAACAACTACCAAGATTACATGGGTTGGTTCAACACGTGTTATATCGTTAGAATGAATTCTTGTTGGACTGATACAATCAAACTAAAAGCTTTATACCAAAAATAGTTAAAATACTAAAAACAAGTTTTTAACTAATTATCCAAAGTTATATTCTCCAGAACAAATGTATGGTTTTATGTCATGTAGCAAAATTAAACTGAGATAGAAAACTAATTGTGTCTTTATGTCATGTAGCAAAATTAAACTGAGATAGAAAACTAATTGTGTCCTTATGTCATGTAGCAAAATTAAACTGAGATAGAAAACTAACTGTGTCTTTATGTCATGTAGCAAAATTAAACTGAGATAGAAAACTAATTGTGTCTTTATGTCATGTAGCAAAATTAAACTGAGATAGAAAACTAATTGTGCCTCTCGTGGTATTTGGTTCCTCACTGAGAAAGTCGATTTGATTTTGTGTCAGTAAAAGCCAAGATATATTTGAGCGACACGGATTACATTATTCACCATACTTTTGCGTCGGGTCTTTCATACCTCTCAACAGTGACCCTAAATGGGCTCCGAATTCACTTGTACCTGTCTTTACTGGGATTACAGCCCTTTGAAATTTAAAAACGTCACGCCACCTTTGAAAAGAACGTAATAAAACACACACACACACACACAAACACACACACACACACACACACACACCACGAATGATGTATGTTTACATATATCTGACTGAAACCATATTAAGTTATTGTCACTATCCATGTAAATTTCTTATCAATTGTACGGAATGGCTTATTCTAAGTTGTCATAACTTGTAGACCGACCCCTTTTGTCAGCATTTAGGATAATCAAATATGTTTAAATTTAGATGTGTAGGAGTCTCTGACCTGGGGGTGGGGGCATGATTGTAGTACATGTGATTTATAAGCTTGGCTGAGAATTGCCGTTTTCTTGGAGCCATATATGCACATACTTGTCTAGTCTTATCCCAAAGGTAGTTCAATCAAATAAAACTAAGCACGCTGCTTGAAGTTCTGTAATTATTACCATGTAAATAGATAATACATGTCTGGTCACAAAAACATATTTCTCCATTAGTATTGTAATCGGAGATCTCCATATCTGAGGATAGAAATTATGTGATAATTTTCAGGCATTCAAATAGAGAGAGAGAGAGAGAGAGAGAGAGAGAGAGATGTATACAGTTTACACTGGTAAAATTAAATTTGATGTATTATAAGTGTATGATAAATTATTAATACAACCACATGGAATAAAATTTCGAAGAACAAATGCCTAGGTTGTGCCAAAATCTGTCAAAGCGGTGTGCTATTAGTCTCTGCATTACTTGTAAATCTAA
Organism: Sinohyriopsis cumingii; assembly: GCA_028554795.2. NCBI lineage: Eukaryota > Metazoa > Mollusca > Bivalvia > Unionida > Unionidae > Sinohyriopsis > Sinohyriopsis cumingii. Next base: position 77,574,638 of record CM068827.1, on the reverse strand, counting down.
AATTAAGTAAGATAGAAAGAAAGCTGAAAGACAGGAAGAAATAAAAGAAAATGTCTAGAATATAAAAGTATCGACTAAACGGAATTAGGAAGAAAGAGAAATGAAAAGACAGTAAGAAATAAACCTATAAGAAAGAAAGAGAAATATTCGAACATTTAACTTAGCAGGTTATAAATTTTTATTTAACATTACGAAAATAATGCTGTATTCTTGCAATAAAATATACATAGAGAAGCACTCAATATATTTATGAAAATTGTTTCATATTTTATGTTGTGACTGGTGCCATGTACACATTTTAATAGAAATCTGTTATTTTTCAATTGACCCAAGATCAACTTGTCAAATTTACTTCTAATGCTGTGAATTGGACAAATGACCCGTTATCATTATTATTTGCTCTGTTTGTATGTAAAGAACACATTGTTATGCTACCTTTTTAACGCTGAAAAAATCTCTCTCTCTCATATATATATATATATATATATATATATATATATATATATATATATATATATATATATATTCTTGAGATTTAACAGTAAAGGTAACGGCAGGTGTGACATTTCATTATCAGAAAGGAAGGAAAAGTACTTTGGCATATTTAAGCTTTGAAATTTACCTCTCAAGACTATGCAAAAACATTGTCCAGTATTTTTATTCCATCTTATGAAACAAATATAACGTAAAGATTTTTATATGCGAAGAAATAACGAATATTCTACTAAAATACACCTTAAATCAAGTTCAAAAACCATTATGTTACTCGGTTAGAGGTCGAAATTGTTTGAGTATGACCCATTTATATAGCAGTAAATTATTGTTTCATGCCGACTGAAGCACCAATAAATATTAATGTAAGAGCATCCTAAACATTTTACAATTTTATTTTTATTGACACACGTCTTCAACCAGTTGACACTTTGCGATTCAAGTTAAGTTTGGTATTTTTTAAAACCTTTTGGTAAGTGCTCGTTATGTTCACTCGTCCTATAACACCTTGTTCTATGTTATTACTCCGTGCAAGATTAAATTGCAGATACTCTTATTTTAAGAAAAAGGAAAGGTATAATTCATGCATGTACTTGTATGACTTCACAAAGAGCAGATACTATTGAGAAAATAAAAAGATAATTGATTCTAAAATGTCAATCGGATATTTTAAGTTAAAAGGAAAAGTTTATTTTTTCTCGCAACTATCTTGATTTGAAAGTTTGTACTGCTTATTGATCTATCCACCTGTTAAATCTCTGTCGTTCTGACCTATATATGGTTTCAAGTGTTTTTATCACTAGGACCATGGCGTTCTTGGTGGTCATACACTAATACAGGATAGTGGTAGGCAGTATTTGCGAACCAAACACCACATAATGATTACAGTCCCTTACGTAAATAGCTTCACAGATATATATTTTGCAAATTATTTTCGAATATCTGTCTCTAAAATTTTTGTTCTGACCAGTCAAAATGTGCTGATACGCGACACTTAATGCAGTTTGTTTTGAAACGTGAAACATTGCTGCTATGTGGAACCTAATGGAGCCTGTATGGAAATGTCCACCTTTGCTGCTCCGTGACACTTAATACAGCCAGTATGTACATATGAAACCTTACTAATATAGAAAGGTCCTGGGCCACCTATTCTGTCTTATCCAATTTAAACCGGTTAACCAGATTTTATCCACTCTAAACAGTTTCCGATAGATCAATCCCCTTCTTACCCTCCTAAATTTTAAAGGAAAACCCGAAGCCACTGATTCTCAAAATAGTTGTTATGACAGCAAAATACTAGACTACATGCGCCAATGTCCTTCAAAAACAGCTGATATGAAAAAGAGAAAAATATTCGGCACTGGTCATTAAATTATAACTGAGCACAGCTAAAAATGATTCCACTGGACCGATGTTAAAACAGGAAGGAAAAAGTGTGATGTAAAGAACCCTAATTTGAAAAAGCTTTATCAACTTAATGGAGAATTACTTCTAAACTCTAAACAATGTCAGGCGTGTTTTCTTAAACTTTAGCGAATCAACATGACAAACTTAAGTTAGACCATTATTGTTTCAATGGATTAAGCAATAATCTGAATTCCAAGTAAAGATGATGCCTACAAATGATGACTATTTTAAAATGTAAAACACAATCCGGGACAAAAATTACCCATTGTATGTATTTTATTAGAAGTGACCGTTACTATCTACAATCATGGATAAACGTTAAATACAATATAGATATACATAACAACGGCTATAAGTAAAAAAGTTGATAATTCTTCTCATTTTGTATGTACAGACAAACTGTTGAAAGTCTTTCCTTTTTAATAGTCTTTTATGTTATGGAAGCATACTGTCTATTTCGGAGTGTAAAGGTTAAACGTGTATATCACTTAACTGAAACAAGAAAAGACTGTTTTGACACATCAGTTTCATTTTTTTCCATGCATGATTACCATGTTTTGTGGATGGTTTGATTGTGAGATAAGGAAGAAGCCTGTTGATTAGGGGTCAAAAGGTCCAAGGTGGTCAAAAGGTCCAAGGTTAAAGTCCACATCAAGGAAAGAATTAAAAAGATGTATGCACAGCAATATTAGTTCTACATCACAGAACTGAATCAAAAATAGACGGCTTGCTCTGGGGGTAAGGAAGTAGTCAATTGATTTTCGGGGTCAAAAGGTGAAAGGCCAAGGTCGCCAATAGCCTGAAAGAAAAAAGTGGTTACTACACGATAAAATTAGATTTACATCACATACCCTGGCCCAAGCATTTTGGACGGCATATACTTGGGTAGGGACGAAACCTATTGTTTTGGGATCAAAGGTCAAGCTCACAGTGACTAACAGAAGAAAAGTGAATTATGGCCAAAAAAATCAGTTTTCTATATATGGACGACTGTTAGAAACGGAGCGGGCGTATGATGTGATGATCAAAATAAGCAATACACTTGTTATACATTATCTGTATAATTTATTTAAGATTCATGCCCAGCCAATATTTCCAATGCATTTTCAACCGTCAGCAATAATAATCCGGATATTTAATATAGCATGTCGTTTCAGTAAATATTTTCATTCCTTTCGGTTTATATATATATATATATATATATATATATATATATATATATATATATATATATATATATATATAACGTTGATATTTATTTCATGAATGGATAAATATTGTGTACTCAATGAGATGTCTGAGTACGAGGCCAGTACGTAAAATCTTTTTTGAACAGGTGGTATGGTCAAAATAACCGCGGGGTCAGTGTGATCTAGTTTTTCAATTACTGAATACAAACTATAACACGTCTCTCTTTACTCAAACATTGCCTTTCCAGCTTATTTTCGTCAATTTCCACCTGCACTTTGAATGTATCGTGAAATGACAATATCACACATTACAAGGTTGGGTCATTAGAGCCTGCTTTCACGGGTAACACACAATATTATATAAATAACGTCAAAGTTGGGTCATTACAACCTTTTTTCACGGTTTTCTCACATTATTATATAAAGAACGTCAAAGTTTTATATTTATTCACGCAATACCTCGTATCTCATTCACGCACAATACCACGTGAGCGCATTACCAGTTGTTAGATCCTTCCCTAGGTAGCAATCATTTAGATCTAGTGTGGACAAAAGTTACTTTTTAAAATTTTATTTAAACTGATAACTTGTTTTAATTCTCTACTTGATATAGTGATCAACCATTCTAATTAGGCACTTTGATGGTATATATATATATATATATATATATATATATATATATATAACATTTGTCTCAGTTTTTATTTTGAGGTTTTGAACCTTATTAATTATCGCACCCATATATATTTCCACCACTTTAGTTATGACGTCATCCTTGTAAATCGTGAACTCCAAATCCCCAACTCCCCTTCAGTCACTACTGATGGTAGGGACTTCACAATTTTCACCATCATACTAAATCAATGGACTTCTACAAGGGCTATAATAACCACAGGAAAACGACAGGGGACATTCATACAAAATAAAGCAAGATGTTTGCACCACAATAACTCAAACAGCTGCCAAGATTACATGGGTTATTTCAAGACTTATTATTTCGTTAGAATGAATTCTTGTTGGACTGATACGATCAAGCTGACAGCTGTATTTCACAAATACTGAACACAAGTTTTTAACTAATCATCCAAAGTTATATTCTCCAGAACAACTGTATGGTCTATGTCATGTAGCAAAAGTAAACTGAGATAGAAAACTAATTGTGTCTTTATGTCATGTAGCAAAATTAAACTGAGATAGAAAACTAATTGTATCTTTATGTCATGTAGCAAAAGTAAACTGAGATAGAAAACTGTCTTTATGTCATGTAACAAAAGTAAACTGAGATAGAAAACTAATTGAGTCTTTATGTCATGTAGTAAAAGTAAACTGAGATAGAAAACTAATTGTGTCTTTATGTCATGTAGCAAAAGTAAACTGAGATAGAAAACTAATTGTGTCTTTATGTCATGTAACAAAAGTAAACTGAGATAGAAAACTAATTGTGTCTTTATGTCATGTAGCAAAAGTAAACTGAGATAGAAAACTAATTGTGTCTTTATGTCATGTAGTAAAATTAAACTGAGATAGAAAACTAATTGTGTCTCTCGTGGTATTTGGTTCCTCACTGAGAAAGTCGATTTGATTTTGTGTCAGTAAAAGCCAAGATATATTTGAGAGACACGGATTACATTATTTACCATACTTTTGCGTCGGGTCTTTCATACCTCTCAACAGTGACCCTAAATGGGCTCCGAATTCACTTGTACCTGTCTTTACTGGGATTACAGCCCTTTGAAATTTAAAAACGTCACGCCACCTTTGAAAAGAACGTAATAAAACACACACACACACACACACACACACACACACACCACGAATGATGTATGTTTACATATATCTGACTGAAACCATATTAAGTTATTGTCACTATCCATGTAAATTTCTTATCAATTGTACGGAATGGCTTATTCTAAGTTGCCATAACTTGTAGACCGACCCCTTTTGTCAGCATTTAGGATAATCAAATATGTTTAAATTTAGATGTGTAGGAGTCTCTGACCTGGGGGTGGGGGCATGATTGTAGTACATGTGATTTATAAGCTTGGCTGAGAATTGCCGTTTTCTTGGAGCCATATATGCACATACTTGTCTAGTCTTATCCCAAAGGTAGTTCAATCAAATAAAACTAAGCACGCTGCTTGAAGTTCTGTAATTATTACCATGTAAATAGATAATACATGTCTGGTCACAAAAACATATTTCTCCATTAGTATTGTAATCGGAGATCTCCATATCTGAGGATAGAAATTATGTGATAATTTTCAGGCATTCAAATAGAGAGAGAGAGAGAGAGAGAGATGTATACAGTTTACACTGGTAAAATTAAATTTGATGTATTATAAGTGTATGATAAATTATTAATACAGCCACATGGAATAAAATTTCGAAGAACAAATGCCTAGGTTGTGCCGAAATCTGTCAAAGCGGTGTGCTATTAGTCTCTGCATTACTTGTAAATCTAAAATTAAGTAAGATAGAAAGAAAGCTGAAAGACAGGAAGAAATAAAGGAAAATGTCTAGAATATAAAAGTATCGACTAAACGGAATTAGGAAGAAAGAGAAATGAAAAGACAGAAAGAAAGAAAACTATAAGAAAGAAAGAGAAATATTCGAACATTTAACTTAGCAGGTTATAAATTTTTATTTAACATTACGAAAATAATGCTGTATTCTTGCAATAAAATATACATAGAGAAGCACTCAATATATTTATGAAAATTGTTTCATATTTTATGTTGTGACTGGTGCCATGTACACATTTTAATAGAAATCTGTTATTTTTCAATTGACCCAAGATCAACTTGTCAAATTTACTTCTAATGCTGTGAATTGGACAAATGACCCGTTATCATTATTATTTGCTCTGTTTGTATGTAAAGAACACATTGTTATGCTACCTTTTTAACGCTGAAAAAATCTCTCTCTCTCATATATATATATATATATATATATATATATATATATATATATATATATATATATATATATATATATATATATTCTTGAGATTTAACAGTAAAGGTAACGGCAGGTGTGACATTTCATTATCAGAAAGGAAGGAAAAGTACTTTGGCATATTTAAGCTTTGAAATTTACCTCTCAAGACTATGCAAAAACATTGTCCAGTATTTTTATTCCATCTTATGAAACAAATATAACGTAAAGATTTTTATATGCGAAGAAATAACGAATATTCTACTAAAATACACCTTAAATCAAGTTCAAAAACCATTATGTTACTCGGTTAGAGGTCGAAATTGTTTGAGTATGACCCATTTATATAGCAGTAAATTATTGTTTCATGCCGACTGAAGCACCAATAAATATTAATGTAAGAGCATCCTAAACATTTTACAATTTTATTTTTATTGACACACGTCTTCAACCAGTTGACACTTTGCGATTCAAGTTAAGTTTGGTATTTTTTAAAACCTTTTGGTAAGTGCTCGTTATGTTCACTCGTCCTATAACACCTTGTTCTATGTTATTACTCCGTGCAAGATTAAATTGCAGATACTCTTATTTTAAGAAAAAGGAAAGGTATAATTCATGCATGTACTTGTATGACTTCACAAAGAGCAGATACTATTGAGAAAATAAAAAGATAATTGATTCTAAAATGTCAATCGGATATTTTAAGTTAAAAGGAAAAGTTTATTTTTTCTCGCAACTATCTTGATTTGAAAGTTTGTACTGCTTATTGATCTATCCACCTGTTAAATCTCTGTCGTTCTGACCTATATATGGTTTCAAGTGTTTTTATCACTAGGACCATGGCGTTCTTGGTGGTCATACACTAATACAGGATAGTGGTAGGCAGTATAGCGAACCAAACACCACATAATGATTACAGTCCCTTACGTAAATAGCTTCACAGATATATATTTTGCAAATTATTTTCGAATATCTGTCTCTAAAATTTTTGTTCTGACCAGTCAAAATGTGCTGATACGCGACACTTAATGCAGTTTGTTTTGAAACGTGAAACATTGCTGCTATGTGGAACCTAATGGAGCCTGTATGGAAATGTCCACCTTTGCTGCTCCGTGACACTTAATACAGCCAGTATGTACATATGAAACCTTACTAATATAGAAAGGTCCTGGGCCACCTATTCTGTCTTATCCAATTTAAACCGGTTAACCAGATTTTATCCACTCTAAACAGTTTCCGATAGATCAATCCCCTTCTTACCCTCCTAAATTTTAAAGGAAAACCCGAAGCCACTGATTCTCAAAATAGTTGTTATGACAGCAAAATACTAGACTACATGCGCCAATGTCCTTCAAAAACAGCTGATATGAAAAAGAGAAAAATATTCGGCACTGGTCATTAAATTATAACTGAGCACAGCTAAAAATGATTCCACTGGACCGATGTTAAAACAGGAAGGAAAAAGTGTGATGTAAAGAACCCTAATTTGAAAAAGCTTTATCAACTTAATGGAGAATTACTTCTAAACTCTAAACAATGTCAGGCGTGTTTTCTTAAACTTTAGCGAATCAACATGACAAACTTAAGTTAGACCATTATTGTTTCAATGGATTAAGCAATAATCTGAATTCCAAGTAAAGATGATGCCTACAAATGATGACTATTTTAAAATGTAAAACACAATCCGGGACAAAAATTACCCATTGAATGTATTTTATTAGAAGTGACCGTTACTATCTACAATCATGGATAAACGTTAAATACAATATAGATATACATAACAACGGCTATAAGTAAAAAAGTTGATAATTCTTCTCATTTTGTATGTACAGACAAACTGTTGAAAGTCTTTCCTTTTTAATAGTCTTTTATGTTATGGAAGCATACTGTCTATTTCGGAGTGTAAAGGTTAAACGTGTATATCACTTAACTGAAACAAGAAAAGACTGTTTTGACACATCAGTTTCATTTTTTTCCATGCATGATTACCATGTTTTGTGGATGGTTTGATTGTGAGATAAGGAAGAAGCCTGTTGATTAGGGGTCAAAAGGTCCAAGGTGGTCAAAAGGTCCAAGGTTAAAGTCCACATCAAGGAAAGAATTAAAAAGATGTATGCACAGCAACATTAGTTCTACATCACAGAACTGAATCAAAAATAGACGGCTTGCTCTGGGGGTAAGGAAGTAGTCAATTGATTTTCGGGGTCAAAAGGTGAAAGGCCAAGGTCGCCAATAGCCTGAAAGAAAAAAAGTGGTTACTACACGATAAAATTAGATTTATATCACATACCCTGGCCCAAGCATTTTGGACGGCATATACTTGGGTAGGGACGAAACCTATTGTTTTGGGATCAAAGGTCAAGCTCACAGTGACTAACAGAAGAAAAGTGAATTATGGCCAAAAAAATCAGTTTTCTATATATGGACGACTGTTAGAAACGGAGCGGGCGTATGATGTGATGATCAAAATAAGCAATACACTTGTTATACATTATCTGTATAATTTATTTAAGATTCATGCCCAGCCTATATTTCCGATGCATTTTCAACCGTCAGCAATAATAATCCGGACATTTTAATATAGCATGTCGTTTCAGTAAATATTTTCATTCCTTTCGGTTATATATATATATATATATATATATATATATATATATATATATATATAACGTTTATATTTATTTTATGAATGGATAAATATTGTGTACTCAATGAGATGCCTGAGTACGAGGCCAGTACGTAAAACCTTTTTTGAATAGGTGGTATGGTCAAAATAACCACGGGGTCAGTGTGATCTACTTTTTCAATTACTGAATACAAACTATACAACGTCTCTCTTTACTCAAACATTGTCTTTCCAGCTTGTTTTCGTCAATTTCCACCTGCACTTTGAATGTATCGTGAAATGACAATATTACACATTACAAGGTTGGGTCACTACAGCCTGCTTTCACGGGTAACTCACAATATTATATAAATAACGTCAAAGTTGGGTCATTACAACCTTTTTTCACGGTTTTCTCACGTTATTATATAAAGAACGTCAAAGTTTTATATTTATTCACGCAATACCTCGTATCTCATTCACGCACAATACCACGTGAGCACATTACCAGTTATTAGATCCTTCCCTAGGTAGCAGTCATTTAGATCTAGTGTGGACAAAATATATTTTTTAAAATTTTATTTAAACTGATAACTTGTTTTAATTCTCTACTTGATGTAGTGATCAACCATTCTAATTAGGCACTATGATGTGATATATATATATATATATATATATATATATATATATATATATATATATATATATATAACATTTTGTGTCAGTTTTTATTTTGAGATTTTGAGTCTTATTAATTATCGCAACCATATATATTTCTACCACATTAGTGATGACGTCATCCCTGTAAATCGTGAACCCCAAATCCCCAACTCCCCTACAGTTACTACTGATGGTAGGGACTTTACAATTTTCACCATCACACTAAATCTATGTACTTCTACAAGGGCTATAATAACCACATTTAAACGACAGGGGACATTCATACAAAATAAACCAAGATGTTTGCACCATAATCACTCAAACAACTACCAAGATTACATGGGTTGGTTCAACACGTGTTATATCGTTAGAATGAATTCTTGTTGGACTGATGCCATAAGTATGTCAGCTTTATTCCAAAAAATAGTCAAAATACTAAAAACAGTTTTTAACTAATTATCCAAAGTTATATTCTCCAGAACAAATGTATGGTCTATGTCATGTAACAAAAGTAAACTGAGAGAGGAGACTAAGTGTGGCTCTCGTGATTTGGTTCCTCACTGAGAAAGTAGATTTGATTTTGTGTCAATAAAAGCTAAGATATATTTGAGCGACACGGACTGCATTAGTTATACATTTGCGTCGGGTCTTTCACACCTCTTAACAGTAACCCTAAATGGGTTCCAAATTCAATTGTACCTGTCTTTACTGGGATTAAAGACCTTTGAAATTCTAAAATGTCACGCCACCTTTGAAAAGAACGTAATAAAACACACACACACACACACACACACCACGAATGATGTATGTTTACATATAACTGAATGAAAACATATTAAATTATTGTCACTATCCATGTAAATTTCTTATCAATTGTACGGGAATGACTTATTCTAAGTTGCCATAACTTGTAGACCGACCCCATTTGTCAACATTTAGGATAATCAAATGTTTAAACTTAGATGTGTAGGAGTCTCTGGCCTATGAAAAGAAATGCAATTATCACTAATCACCTAATGAAATCCTATGAGGGTCTACGTATTAGATAGTCAATGGGAATCAGCATTAGGCCGCTGTTTATGTAGGATTCTGGAGACTACTCTCCAGCCGTAATGTGAGCCTTACACAACAGGCTAAAGACCATTAAAATCATCACCATCATCATCATTAGTATTTTTTAAATAAATAATATAGGAGTCGTCTTAACCACATATGATACACTTTATAAATAAAGTAAAAATTAATTATCTATCCACATCTTTGATACAATTCCCTCCCCTACCAGACGTTCGTAAGAACAAAATTACCATCCTTTTCACTAATCTCTTCACCCTATAATATTACTAGTGGAGTGTACGAAGAAATAAAAGTACCCCATGATTTGTTTTTCTATTGGGGCGTTTTAGAATCAAGAGAAATTAGCATTAAGCTATCCTTTTTGTTTTTCTTTTCTTTTTTATTTGTTTTTCTTTTGCGGCATTATAGAATAATGAGAGAGTAATATTTAATATACCTTTTATGAGTTTCTGCTACACTCTTCTACCCAGCTGTTTAAACAGAACTACCATCCCTTTCACACAAAGTAGGATTTCGGCGAGAAAGGTAAGTTTATCTCCTCTGTAACTGAAATTCAGTATTAAGTCACACGTTTAACGTAAGGAGTCTGCGTCAGCTGGAGTCCATTTACAAAAAATAAATTGTTACTGATATATCTTTGATTTGTGATGAATGGATGAATGAAAAATATGCTAGCATTATGCAAATCCTAAGTGAGTGACATTAAGATATGGTTTTAAAACAATATATCGAAGAATGGCAAAGAAATGATGTATCGACGCAAGTCAGTCTTGTGAAATTTTACAAGAAAAGAATAAGTCTTGAATTGTTTCGTTAAATATGAAGAAGATATTCACAAGTTTCAAAATATCTCTCTCGCACGTCATGACAAATTATTACTACCATAACTAATATTTAATTGGTACAGTGTGCAGCCTCTCGAGTTAGGCCAGAGTTATTTATGCCAACAGGTATTGTCCCAAAGAACCTACATAAAACACGAGGTACAGTGATTTAGATTTAAGTCATACTTGTCACAATTAGACTTTAAGATAACATAATGAATAAGAAATCTGAGTCTTTATTTGTTAACGAATTAAGTTATAGATTAGACAGATTGATTGACGTGCAAAATAAGACACCATCTGAACCAATTATTTACCTCCTGCAGTCCATACCTTTGGGGAAACTAGAGAGAATGGAGATAACAGTTGAGGAAACGGTGTTCTAGATTATTTCGATATGCGCCATCTATTGTCATTATTTTTGCAACACAAACTCACTTTCTAACGCTGAATTTCTGTGATTTTTTTGTTGGTCTCATGTGGTTCGAGTTTAAAACTGAGATGAATCGTTTTGATTGTAATTGTTATGTTCTTTTTAAAGTTGAAAAGTGTAACGCTTTTGCAGGAAAAGAAGTTCGGTTAAACACCACGAGTCCCACTAAATCATCGTAGATTTACTACGTTATTCACAGGTTCGCTTGCTCCATGGTGCTACAATCCAGATACTTTCAGTACAATTATGTAATGTTAATTCTATCGTAAACTTTAATTGTACGAATCGCTAAATTTCATTATCTTGTATCTAATCTTATTCTTATTTTTCTCTTTTCTCCTCAGAATTACCTGCTCATTGAAAAGAATTGGTACCCAAGGAAAACGTGTGCATTATTAAGCTAGATGAAATAAAATGGAAATTCATCAGCACGAAATGCATCATAAATTAGTAACAAATATGACATTATGTTGCAAATGCTTTTGGAAAGTGTCAGATATATATCCTATACAAGTAAATGTGTTGTGTTGGGGTGAGGGGGCATGATTGTGATTTATAAGCTTGGCTGAGAATTGCCGTTTTCTTGGAGCCATATATGCACATACTTGTCTAGTCCTATCCCAAAGATAACACTGGACAACAAATTTTTACAAAAGTCATGTTACTGAAATAAAATTAGTCAATTCTTATCAATTTTTATGTGCTGAACACGAATATGACAGTCAAATTGCAAAATTGGCTCTAGTTTTTTTGTAATCTGCAAGAAATTAATGTTTACATAACGAAATGCATTCCAATAGTAAAAGGTCAACTGTAATAGCCTACCTATAAAAAATCAAGTCATTGACTACATCTTAGATTTCTTCGCCTGTCTCTTGTACAGCTGTTCGGGAGCATCTCTGAGGAGTGTCCAGCAGTAGTCAGCCAGCATTGTAGTGGACCATTTTCCCTGGTATCTTTGTTCCATTGTTGCGATATCTTGATGAAAACGTTTGCCGTGTTCATCACTAACAATACCACAGTTGCTAGGAAAGAAATCCAAATGGGAATGAAGGAAGTGAATCTTTAGAGACATATTGCAGCCAAGTTTCTTATACTTCATCAACATGTCTTCTACTAGTTCCTTATAGTTTTCTGCCCTAACATTTCCGAGGAAGTTTGTAGAAACTAGGCGAAAAGCATTCCATGCTTGTTTCGCGTCACCTTCCAGCAAGTTGTTGAACCGGTCATCTTTGAAAAGCTCTCGAATCTGAGGACCCACAAAAACTCCCTCTTTAATCTTTGCTTCGCTGAGTCGAGGGAATTTTTCATGCAGGTATCGGAATGCTGGCAAAGTCCGGTCAATGGCTTTCACGAAGTTCTTCATCAAACCTAGTTTGATGTGAAGGGGTGGTAGCAAGATTTTCTGAGCCTCAACCAGAGCTGGGTGTTGGATATTCTTCTCTCCAATGGCTACATTCTGCCTGTGAGTCCATTCCTTCCTCATGTAGTGCATTTCCCTTGCTCGGCTATCCCACTCGCATAAGAAACACATGTATTTTGTATGTCCTTGCTGCAGTCCCATTAAAAGGGCAACTACCTTCAAATCACCACAGAGGTGCCAGCTGTACTTGTTATACTCAATGGAATTCAGTAGCTGCCTTAAGTTATCGCATGTCTCTTTCATGTGGACAGCATACGCTACTGGAATAGATGGAAGAATGTTTCCATTGTGCAAAAGCACAGCCTTGAGACTCAGTTTCGAAGAGTCCACAAATAGTCTCCATTCTTGTGGGTCATGAGTGATTTTTAAAGCATTCATGAGGCCCTCAATATCGGAACAGAATATCAGATTACTTTCCTTTCTGAAGAAAGGCTCCAATTGCTGGTGGCGCTTTTGATATGCAGTAATTGTGACATCTTCTTCTAGAAGATTCCATTGTTGGAGTCTTGATCCTAGCAATTCTGCCTTGTTCTTTGATAAGTCCAAATCACGAATCAGGTCATTTAGTTCTTCCTGTGTTATTCTGTGTGGGGTTGATGATGCACCACAGTGAAAATCTGGATCACTGCATGCTGATGGACCAGGAGAAGAACAGGTCGACTCACCTTTGTCTTCGTCAGATGAATCAAGAGAATATTCTGATGGAGGTTCTGGAATAGGAAGTCCCTCACCATGTGGAACTGGTCTCAATGCAGACGGAATGTTTGGGTAGACTATTCTCGACTTCTTTCGCTTCGTTATTCCGCCGGAAAGAGGAGGAACCAAGCAGAAGTAACAGTCATTTAGTGGTTGCTTGGCTGTCTCCACACCATTGGGACTGCAAACGGCATTGATGACCTTTTGCAATTCAACCACTGTGAAAGCTGTATTGTACATGTAGCACAGCATATATGCGGAGCCCAAGGCTTGTCTTGGTCACCAACCTTGCATCCGAAGTAAAGATGATATGCCTTCTTCACTTGAGAATTGATACTTTTCTTCTGGTTGGCAAATGTCACTTCCCCACAAATATAGCAAAAATTGTCCGCGGTATTAATACACTTTCAAGGCATTACTGTTCTTTATTGTACGTAAATGGATAAAATAATAAGTTTTATGTAACAGTAGCTTGAACTGTCTCGCACAACGTCTAAAATATTTTAAATGCTGAACCTATCTGATTGGGCTTTATATAGTACACTGCTTACGTCAGCTTCAGCAGCCGCCTGGCATTAGTATAATAGGCCTACACATGTATAGTACACTGCTGACGTCAACTTACTTCAGCAGCCGCATGGCATTGGTATTGCATTGCATCAGAAAATGATGCAATCAGCTGTGGATGATGTGAGCATGATGGCATTATGCAATGTTACATCATTATTCCGGATGTTGCTGCAGTCCTACTGGAGAAATTTACACAGTGAAACATAGAAAATGAGGTATATGAATATCTTCAAAACGAGAGCCAATACAAATTTTTCACGGTTATATTCGTGTTCGGCACACCAAAATACTACAGATTAGGGCCTTTTCAAGTCAGTAATGATTTCACTGTTGACCAGTGTAATACAATCAAATAAAATTAAGCACGCTGCTTGAAGTTCTGTACTAATTACCATGTCAATAGATAATACATATCTGGTCACAAAAAACATTTCTCCTTTAGTATTGTATCAGAGATCTCCGTATCTGAGGATAGAAAGTATGTGCTTGTTAATAATTTTCAGGCATTCAAATATTAAGAGAGAGAGAGAGAGAGAGAGAAACATGTATACAGTGTACACTAGTAAAATTAAATTTGATGCATTATGAGTGTAAGATAAATTATTAATAGAACGACATTTATTAAAATTTCGAAGAACAAATATCTAAGTTGTGCCCAAATCTTTCAAAGCTGTGTGCAATCAGCCTCTGCATTACTTGTAAAACTAAAAATAAGAAAGCTAGAATGAAAGCTGAAAGACAGGAAGAAATAAAGGAAAATGTCGAGAATATAAAAGTAACGACTAAACGGAATTAGGAAGAAAGAGAAACGAAAAGATAGAAAGAAAGAAAACTATGTCATAAACTTTTGTTTAACATTACGAAAATAATACTTCATGCTTGCTAAACAAATATGCATAAAGAAGCACTCAACATAGTTATAAAAATTGTTTCATATTTTATGTTGTGCCTGGTACCGTGTTCACATTTTAAAAGAAATCCGTTATTTTTCAATTGACCCAAGATCAACTTGTCAAATTTACCTTTCATGATGTGAATTGGACAAAGTGACCCGTTACCATTATTATTTGCTCGATTTGTATGTAAAGAACACATTGTTATGCCACTTTTAAAGCTGAAATACATCTCTCTCTCACTCTCACTCTATATTCTTGAGACTTAGCAGTAAAGATAAAGGCAGGTGTGACTTTTCATTATCAGAAAGGAAGGAAAAGTACTTTGGCATATTTAAACCTTGAATGTTTGTACTGTTTATTGATCTATCCACCTGTTAAATCTCTGTCGTTCTGACCTATATATGGTTTCAAGTGTTTGTATCACTAGGACCGTGGCGTTGGCGGTCATACACTAATACAGGAAAGTGGTAGGCAGTATAGTGAACCAAACACCACATAATGATTACAGTCCCTTACGTAAATAGCTTCACAGATATATATTGTGCAAATTATTTTCGAATATCTGTCTCTGACATTTTTGTTCTGACCAGTCAAAATTTTCTGATACGTGACACTTAATGCAGTTTGTTTTGAAACATGAAACATTGATGCTATGTTGAACCAAACGAAGCCCGTATGGAAAGGTCAACCTTTGCTGCTCCGTGACACTTAATACAGTCAGTATGTACATATGAAACCTTACTAATATAGGAAGGTCCTGGGCCACCTATTCTGTCTTATCCAGTTTAAACCGGTTAACCAGATTTTACCCATTCTAAACGGTTTCCGATAGATCAACCCCCTTCTTACCCTCCTAAATTTTAATGGAAAACCCGTAGCCACTGATTCTCAAAATAGTTGTTATGACAGCAAAATACTAGGCTACCTGCACCAATGACCTTCAAAAATAGCTGATATTAAAAAAGAGGAAAATATTCGGCACTGGACATTAAATTATAACTGAGCACAGCTAAAAATGATTCCACTGGACCGATGTTAAAACAGGAAGGAAAAAGTGTGATGTAAAGAACCCTAATTTGAAAAAGCTTTATCAACTTAATGGAGAATTACTTCTAAACTCTAAACAATGTCAGGCGTGTTTTCTTAAACTTTAGCGAATCAACATGACAAACTTAAGTTAGCCCATTATTGTTTCAATGGATTAAGCAATAATCTGAATTCCAAGTAAAGATGATACCTACAAATGATGACTATTTTAAAATGTAAAACACAATCCGGGACAAAAATTAACTATGGAATGTATTTTATTAGAAGTAACCATTACTATCTACAATCATGGATAAACGTTAAATAATATATATATATATATATATATATATATATATATATATATATATATATATATATATAACAACGGCTACAAGTAAAAAAGTTGATAATTCTTCTCATTTTGTATGTACAGACAAACTGTTGAAAGTCTTTCCTTTTTAATAGTCTTTTATGTTATGGAATCATACTGTCTATTTCGGAGTGTAAAGGTTAAACGTGTATATCACTTAACTGAAACAATAAAAGACTGTTTTGACACATCAGTTTCATTTTCTTCCATGCATGATTACCAAGTTTTGTTGATGGTTTGATTGTGAGATAAGGAAGAAGCCTGTTGATTAGGGGTCAAAAGGTCCAAGGTGGACAAAAGGCCCCAGGTTAAAGTCACCGTCGAAGAAAGAATTAAAAATATGTATGCACAGCAACATTAATTCAACATCATGGACCTGAATCAAACATAGACGGTTTGCTCTGGGTGTAAGCAAGTAGTATATTGTTTTTCGGGGTCAAAAGGTGAAAGGCTGAAAGGCAAAGATCGCCAATAGCCTGAAAGAAGAAAAGTGATTACTACACGATAAAATTAGATTTACATCACATACCGTGGCCCAAGCATTTTTGACGGCATATACTTGGATAGGGACGAAACCTATTGTTTTGGGATGAAAGGTCAAGATCACAGTGACTAACAGAAGAAAAGTAGATTATGCCACCCCCCCCCCCGAAAAAAATAACCAGTTTTCTATATATATAGACGACTGTTAGAAACGGAACAGGCGTATGATGTGATGATTAAATACCCAATAAACTTGTTATACATTATCTGTATAATTTATTTAAGATTCATACACAGCCTATATTTCCAATGCATTTTCAAATGTCAGCAAGATTAATCAGAACATTTAATATAGCACGTCGTTTCAGTAAATATTTTTTCATTCATTTTAGGTTTTTTATATGAAAAACCGTTTATGTTTATTTTACGAATGGGTAAAGATTGTGTACTCATTGAAATGTATGAGTACGATGCCCGCAAGCAAAACCTTTATTGAATAGGTGGTATGGTAAACATAATGGGGTCAGTGTGATCTAGTTTTTCAATTACTGAATACAAACTAAAATTTCTCTCTTTACTCAAACATTGCCTTTCCAGCTTGTTTTCGTCAATTTCCACCTGCACTTTGAATGTATCTTGAGATGAGAATATTACACATTACAAGGTTGGATCACTACAGCCTTTTTTCACGGGTAACTCACAATATTATATAAATAACATCAACGTTGGGTCACTAAAACCTCTTTTCACGGTTTCCTCACATTATTATATGAAGAACGCCAAAGTTTTGTATTTATTCACGCAATACCTCGTATCTCATTCACGCACAATACCACGTGACTACATGATCAGCTGTTAGATCCTTCCCTCGGTAGCAGTCATTTTAGATCCCGTGTGGACAAAAGGTATTTTTTAAAATTTGTTTAAACTGATAACATGTTTTAATTCTCTAATGCATATGATGATCAACCATTCTAATTAGGCACTTGATGGTGTATATATACATTTGTCTCAATTTTTTTCTTGTTGAGTTTTTGAGTCTTATAATTATCTCACCCATATATATTTCCACCACATTAGTGGTGACGTCATCCCTCTTAATCGTGAACCCCAAATCCCCAACTCCCCTACAGTTTCTACTGATGGTAGAGACTTCACAATTGTCACCATGGTACTAAATTAATGGACGTCTGCAAAGGCTATAATAACCACAAAGTTTAGTTAATCATATAAACTGTCTGTTAATCCAAGTGATGTTGGGGTTGGAGCAGTATTGATTCAAGAAGACAAAAATGGTGCAGATCATCTAGTGTACTACTTTTCTAAGAAATTAAATAAACACAAGAGAAATTATTCCACAATCGAGAAGTAATGTTTGGCTTTGATATTGGTATTAAAAAACTGAGTTCATTTCTGCTTGACCTGATTGACTGTTTTATTTCATTTCCTGTCGACAACTGTACATAGCTAAATTATCATCTATGTGCATGGGCTTAATATCAGGATCTTTACTAACAAAAGAAGTATGTTTATTTGGGTCAGGGTTTTTGGACTTTTCTAAATGAATTTTACAGGATATGGTTTTGATTTTGTAAATATCATGATCATTCTAGAAGGTTCATTAGGTAATTTTGTTTTATAGAAAATGCTAATTGTGACCTGAGGTCAAGTAGAAAACTATATAATGTTGTGATTGTGAGGACTGGGTAATTCGTGCTTTAACATCTAGCACTTTCAAGTTGTATATTATATGTTTTGACCCGTAGTTCTGGGTTGGAACCTATTTTGTTCTAATTATTGATTTCAAGTGATTATTTTCTCTGGAAATACAAAAGTACTCTGATAAAATTCTTGGATATAGACATTCACAGGAATACATAGTATATTCAAACCAGGAATTATGTTTTTGTGATTCAAAAAAAGACTGTTGACACATCAATACTTTAATAGCTCCCACAGACACTCATCTATTTCAGTTTTGGTATTTTTTCTGGGCTTTTGGGATTTAATTCACAATACCGTAAGTTGTTTTTTTCTCCTCATTTTCACTTTGTATTCAAGGGAAATAAAGATATTTGTTAAATGTTACAAAGCTTGTTGTTTTTCACTCTTTTTGTGACTTATTTTAAGAGTATAGAATCGTAACAATAATACCAAAATATATTTTAGTCCAGAGTCAATGAGAACTTTTCTATTACAATGAATAATCCAGACAAAGGTTTACTCTCAAATTAAATCTAAATATAACGTATTACACAATTGCAGACTGATATTAAAACAAGAACATAGTAAATAAGAATGACTTAATTATCCACCTCCACCATCTTATCAACACCCATACGGCTCAACATCACTATATTTTCTTATTCTATCCATGTCGCAATACTTCCTGGGTGAGTTATATCACAATATATCCCCCATAGCAACCCATCCCCCATACCAACAGAACCCATTGAACCTTTTATACTCAGAATAGTCTATTTGGATAACCTACCAGTGGTACATGCTTGTCGTCCGCGTCAGTATGAAAGACTGGTCAAATGCAAAGTTTTTGTTACCACAAACCTATAAAATCCCGTTACGCCTCATTATTTCAGCGGATAACTCACGTTTCCATTGTGCCAAACTTGTAACCAACAAAAACGATATCATCATGACCATAAAAGGAGTGCTTTCACAGAAACCTGGGCGAGTGGATGTCACTTTAAACGTGTACCAAATCTGGCAGTACCATATCACACAGTAGTATGAACACGACTGATGGAGTCCAGGGATTTTTCAGGATAGGTAAACGAGTTTCTAAAATTTCTAACCAAAGGCCAGCGGCTATCTACAATAGTATCATACAAAAGAAAAAGAAAAAAGACCAATTCAAGCAATGGTACGGATCAATAAGTAGGAAGTAGGAACAGGCTGATCTCAATGTGGGAAGACGAGCCTTTGCTAAAGGAATGATGAATGATTTGTAGGGAAAACTAGCTCATTGCCTGATGATGCCCAAAACAGAACAGATTGCGGATCCAAGGTAGAACTTTCAGTGGATACACGACAAACGAAAACTCATGAAACACGTCGAAATCATACGAGAAGATTTCATGTTGTTTACTTACGAAGAGGTTACGGAGTTTGTCAAAACCAACGAGTTTGCCAACGTAATGATTGCTGCTTATTTGAGAACCAATGCCGTTTGATATTGTACACTGTTTTATTACTTTTAGGGAACTATGTGCTTTTTAATTTGACACCAAAAGCAGTATATACATTTGAGGACCTAGAGACTATCACCTTAATATTGTTGACGAACATTTAGGAACGTGAACCCACGAATATCGCAAAGATATCCATCTCAGTTTCCCCGGTGGCGTACCTAAATTACTGATGCCATTACTGGGATAAGAAAGGATACTAAATTTCATCAGCATATCTGCTATATTCCAACGTATACACAAGTCAAAGTGATACTGATTATTCCAGAACCCTTTGCTTCTTAAAGAGAAGCATAAATCATATTTACACGTCTTTACAGGGATATCGTGATTTGAAGGGCGATTAAACAGTTCGAAAGGAACTGGCCAAAATATCTTGTAGAACGTAGTCACAAAGCTTTAGCCATAATGCGATTTGCGCCATTTTTCGAGTCGTTTCGAGAAACGGGATAGCTGAAAATGGTCTCGTCTGTTTCAATATGGACAATTTACCCAACAGGCGTTTGTTATGTCGCGAATAACAATATCATCATATGAAAAATGGATAAAACCACAACACAGGAACAACAAGTAAAACTACGGGTTTTGCTCGGTTCATAGCGGGATGCGGGCGGTATACATGTAGCATGGAATCTACCCTATATACAAATCTTAGCTTACAGAATTAAATAACCTCTTTTGTTATTAGGACTTTAAAAAATGTATTCTGGGATAATTCTCGGATTATATTTGGATTTGATTCTATAAAACCGTAAGTTCACATGTTTTCATTTTAACAGAATTTTTCCAGGGCAATAAATTATTTTATTTTTTCAAAACTTGTTGTTTTCACTCCTTCTTGTGATATTGTTTATTCGAGCCTAAACAAATGAAATATAAACTGGGCGCTCGTCCTAAGGATAATTTTGAATTTTGGATAGAATATTAAAAAATTTGAATTCCCCATGGTTTTGAATTTTTTTGCGAAATCGGTAAGCTTTTTTTTCCAAAAAGTCATTAAAAGTAGAAATCTTTCTTTCAAATTCTACCCAGGAACAATTAGATCTTTTCCAAAAAGATGATCTGATTCAACTTGCCAGAAAATATGATCTTTCTGAAATAAAGGCTTCTTTAACGAAACAGAAAATAAGAAATATTTTGGTTCAGTATTTGGTAGAAAAGAATGTTTTTGATTAAAGTGCTTTGGTTTCAGTCAGAAAGTCTGAATTACAATTAAAATACAAGACCGAATTGAAGTTGAGGAAGCTGGAGCTTCAG
This sequence comes from Sinohyriopsis cumingii, assembly GCA_028554795.2. NCBI lineage: Eukaryota > Metazoa > Mollusca > Bivalvia > Unionida > Unionidae > Sinohyriopsis > Sinohyriopsis cumingii. The sequence continues at coordinate 77,553,086 of CM068827.1, read as the reverse complement.
AAAAAAGAAAGAGAAAAACAAATGCAATTACAGTTGGAAAATGAAAAAGAACAAATGAAATTGCAGAAAGAGAAAGAAAAAATGAAATTGGAGAAAGAGAAAGAACAATTGAAATTGGAGAAAGAAAAAGAACAAATGCAATTACAAGAAAAACAAATGCAATTACAATATGAGAAAGAGGAAGAGAGAGAGAGAGACAGGATAGAGAGAAAGAAAACCAAATGCATTTACAAGCAGAAGAAAAAGAGAAAGAAAGACAAATGCAGTTACAAAAAGAACAAATTAAAATGGAAGAAAGAAATTGAATACCAGTGTAAAATGAAGGAAATGGAACTGGCAAGTGAACAGCACATTCATACTTCAAATCCAAATTTAAGTTTTTACAATGTCTACTTAATGTGTATGTGTATATATATATATATATATATATATATATATATATATATATATATATATATATATATATATATATATATATATATATATATATATATATATATATATATATTCACTTTCAGTTCACCAAAATGGTAACTATGGTGTGGTTAAACAATGCATCTTAAATGTGGTTATGAGTTAGTCTCTGAAGCTTCTCGGCAAAAATTCAGAAACTATAGATATGACGCTGGACAAACTCATGTCCAATTTGCTAGAGAAAAAGAGCAATTATTTGATAGATGGTGCTTAGCGAGGTAAGTTTACCGAGATTATGAAAATCTCAAACAAACTGTATTACTTGAAGATTTATAAAATTGTGTCCATAGTGATATTAAGTCGTATCTTGATGAACATCAGATTGAAACCTTGGAAAATGCTGCTCGTGCTGCTGATGCGTATTCTGTAACTCATAAAATTTCTTTCGTAAATAAGACTTCCACTCAACAGTCTTTAGGCAGAAAAGTATTTCAGCCCATTACAAGCCCATCTAAAACTCAAACTGGCACAACTTCTAAAAATCAAACTTCGGAAAAGCTTGATTCAAGATCCTTGTCTCTTCCTACGCGTACCTATTGCAAGAAACAAGGACACGTTATTTCTGACAGCTACAAATTGAAAAATAGGCATCAGAATCAAGACACACCTATTCCAAATGTTCTTATTTCTAAGAGGTCAAGGTCACGTCATGTATTGAAAGCAATACATTTGCTGGGTCTAATAAACCCCAGTCTGATTTGATTATGGAAAATTATGAACCATTTATATCGAAGGGTTCTATATCACACTTGCGTAATTCAGCCAATCATATCCCCATTAAAATTTTACGGGGCACAGGAAATTTTCAGAGTCTTTGATTGTCAGGTGCTTTGCCTTTGTCTGAGAAGTCTTCTTCTATTTCAGGGAGTCGAGTGCGGCTTTGTTAATGTTCCTCTCCATTGTGTAAATGTGTCATCAGACTTAGTTTCAGGACCCATGACAGTCGGAACGGTCTCTGTTTTACTTATTAAGGGCATTCATTTACTACTAGGCAACGACCTAGCTGGAGACAAGGTTGTGGTTAATCCGCTTGTAACTGACAAGCCTTGCTTGGATCAGAAAGTCGATCCAGTTGGAAACAAAAATTCCCTGATGTATTTACAGCTTGTGCAGTTACCAGAGCTATCACAAAGAAAGCTCTTGAGAATGATATTGATAAGGAAAGTATTCCTTTAGCTTTCACATGTCACTATCACTCTTTGTTTGGATCAATCAGAAGGTATTGATCACAGTGATCCTCTTTAAACGACTCATTCTCTTTATTCTAATGAGGGGGATAAACGACAATCACTTGTCGAACAGGAAGAAGATTATGAGATCTCCTGTTTGTTTCAGAAGGCCATTAGTGAAACTGAAGCTACGGAAGTTTCTGTCTGTTATGTCATTAAAAAGGGAATTTTTAAGAGACAAAGGAGACCTCCCGAAGTACATGCTGATGACGAATGGTCAGTGAACTATCAAAATGTAGTTCCAAAACCTTACAGACAGGAAATGCTTAGTCTGGCCCAAAAGCTCCATTTAGGCTGGTCATTTAGGGATCAATAAAACTTATCACAAGGTCTTAACTCACTTTTTTCGCCAAAAATCAAAAATGATTTTGGTAAATGTTGTATATCTTGTTATACCTGTCAAATGATAGGAAAACCAAATCAGAATATTCCCAAGGCTCATCTACAACCTATTTCAGCCTTTGACGAACCATTCAGTAGAATTATGGTTGATTGTGTTGGTCCCTTATCTAAGACCAGGTCAGGTAACTAATACATGTTGACCATTATGTGTGCGTCAACAAGGTTTCCAGAGGCAATTCCCTTGAGGAATATAAAATCTAAAACAATAGTAAAAGCTTTGATAAAGATATTTTTACTCAGTTTGGCTTACCCAAGTCCGTACAGTCTTATCAAGGCTCAAATTTCATGTCTGGAATTTTTCAGCAAATTATGGACGAATTAGGCATTCAACAAATCAGATCTTCTGCCTATCACCCCGAGGGCCAAGGCGCATTAGAAAGATTCTACCAGACTCTGAAAAATATGATTCGATCCTATTGTTTTGATATGGGTAAAGATGAAGATAAAGGCATTCATTTACTATTGTTTGCTGTTACGGAATCTTCTGGATTACGTTTCCAGTTTTAAATACATGTTGTCACAGGCTTGTGAGGTCGCAAGAGCAAATAGCAGACGTACTTTTCCCGTGTATAACAATATATTATTTCATGTATACTGTGTAATTTATGAGTTCTTTTTAACCTCGTGTATAATTAGTTTGTGGTTCAAAAAAGCTTCACCTATAAATCTTTCTTTTTCTTTATGGGGGAAGTGTTATGTATATTTGATTTAATTATATGTGATTTAATATATATTTATTTCAATTATTTGTCAGTTTTAAAATTTTCATTTTTCATTACATGATATTGTAATGTAAATGTATTCACAAGTAGTTCCTAGCGCGTGGACACCATGACTGAGATGACCTGAGACAATCAGGCTGAGATAAGGAAAATATGGTTTGCAAAACATCTATATCGAATGGGTGAAAGAAAAGAACCAGTTGCCGAGAAAACCAACGGGATGAGGTTCATCTTGAAATGACAGCTTATCAACAAGTGAAAAGGAATATATAGAATAAGGGACATTTTCTACCCCCTTTCCAAATTTCTTCGCATAATATATAAGTATGAGGTGGCTTGATTTAATATCTGTCATAAAGTGTTTTGCCATGGAAACGGTTTGTTAAAAAAATATCAAAGAAGATATTCGCAATTTTCTTCTTTCCCGTGTTTCAGTCATTCAAATTGGCTCGTCATAAACTATTCACTAAATTTAAAATGACTTTATTTATTTAGATTTTTTTTTCAGGCATAAAGTTGCATAAAACAAGGTTTTAACCTGCTGAAATATGACAGAAATAAACTCTAGTAACGTGTGGTGGATGAATCTAACTTATAAGTCAACATTCAACTGTGTTTACTGCACGTTTTTATTGATAACATCAAAACTGAATTCTCTTGGAACTTTGTTAAGTATTGATGGCTGATTTGATCGATTACGATTGATTACGATTGATTACGAGGCCTTGAGGCTTCTGAAGTCTCTTAGTCGCCTAAAATATTGGTGTTCATCCTCTTCTTTAAATTGCAATAGTTTTTCCTTAATTTCGACCCAACATGCACACAGACTCCCGTACACACACACACGCACAGAAGAAAACTCCTAAGCGTCTGAACAAGTCAAAACCGGGTTGAGTCATGTGAAATTTTGTCGTTCTTGTCTAAAATATATCTACATTTTTCTAGTTTCAAAGCCGGTATCGTGAAAATACCTGTTTATCGTTTTCACAAGTCGCGTGCCTTGTTAATGAAGTACTGAAGAGTTATGTGTAGCGCAAATAGTTGTTACAATTTATAATGTTATAAATTGTACCTCAAGAAGCTTTATTTAGTGGAACAGTTGAATATTCCACATATTAATTTATATAAGTAGAAGAGAAACTAGTACACGCTATATGGCTCAACCGTGATGTAGTTTCAGATATAGCATTGAAATGAATTCTTTGGATTGTACCTTTACTTAAAAGTGACAATTTGGTGCGATCTGAAGAAAGAATCAAACGTAGTTAAAAGGATTAGTATCGGAATAATATGAGACTGATCAGCAAACTGTAACTCAGTTTTGTAGCATTTTGAGCTGGAAATATTAGAGATTACTCGTTGTTACTACCTTGCTAAAAGATGATTCTAGGTACTGCATACTTAAATTTCTGGCTCAATCTTTTAAGCAAAACTCAAAATCAAGTTCAAAATCAGAAGCCTTAGATGTATTATAACTTTGATTAAAATTAAATTAGATAAATATAATTTTCAGAATCGTTTAAATTGCGAGTCCTTTATTGGCTAACTACATTTTGAGTACCATGAATTCAAACAATTTGTTTTATTTGAGAATCGAAATAATACATAATCTATATCACCTGGGAGATAAGTATCATATATTAAGGATCAAATTGCAATCGTTCACGTGCAAGTAGTGTTTGTTTGTAATAGGAAGGTTCACTTGAGGTCTTGCTACGACTAAACAATTCTAAACCTCTATTTATATCTGCAGAGTGCTCATTACTGATATCTAACCAAACACCTATTTTATGGTGTAGCTAGAAACATTCTTCAGTCTAATCACTCAGAAATAGAATTAAGACACGACAAAAACTCCAAAAGAAAGAATTTTTCTACCTGGGGATACAATTCTGTCTCTATTGCCCATAGTTCAAGATATTTTCAGGCTAATTAGTATGATGCTTATAAAGTGAAAAAGAAAGTGACTAAAATTATATCAATACTCCTGTTAGGCGGAAACAGAAACAATTGCAGTGTAAATATGATAAAGGAGTATGTTCATCGAGATAGCCCAGCAAATTATTCAGTCACTTTAGTTGTACTTGACCCAGACTGTGATATCGTACACCTGGATTTTAATAACTAGCGTTCAACAAGTCTTCGAAATTCAAAAATATTAAAGAAACTGGACTTTTACATTTACAGCCAAAATAAATTAAAGCAGCAAATACGTGAATATGAGAAATTGTTTCCGTTTGTTGCAACTCGAATAAACTAAATCAACTATGATAATAAAATTGTGGATTCTTTACCTATGAAATATTATCCTTACAGGATGAGACATTTCAGGCAGGAATGTTTTAGAAAAAGGAAATCGCATATTTGTTGGAGAAAGATTTTATTGAACCAAGCATAAATGCACTGACTACATAAAAGTGTCATTTCCAATACTAATAATTAATACAATATTGACAAAGTTGGAAATACAAAGTATGTCACCAAATTCCTTCTGTTTAAATGATCATGGCAGATTCATCTAAGGACAGAGCACAAAAAATATCGATCCTTGCAACTCCCGATTGACTCTACAATATAAAATGATACCTTTTGGATTGAAAATAATCCCTCTACATGCCATCATTCAATGAACATGGTAACATCTGGTATCAATGGCCGTCATTCCTACATCGTCGACGTCTTTATATACACCGACACCTGCAATCATCACCAAAAACCGATCCGGAAATTCTGTGTTCCACTGAGTCAGGCATTTATAATAATTATTTAAGTAAAAGAGAGTTTTGCCGAGATTGTGTTAAACTTTTGGGACATATTATGGAGCATGGTCATGTTAAGCCGGTACAAGTTAGGGTTAAGGTATCTCTGAATTCCTCGTTGCCTAGCAGTAAAAGGAAACTGAAGCAATTATTAGGTTTGGCTGGATATTATCGGAAATTTGGCACAAATGTTTCCTTACTTGCTGTGCCCCTGACCAATCTGTTGAATACGAAGACTATGTTTTAGTGGTCTGACAACTATCAGGAGGCGTTCTATAAATTAAAATCCTACTTGAAAGTGCGCCAGTTCTTTCACCTCCAGGTTTCAACCAATGATTTAAAATGTTTGTTGATTCAAGTTGATTCAAGTGATTCATTTATACTCTCAATGTTTCTACTTCCTCGTTTATTTCAAGTATTTTGTTCTTCAACTATTCTTAACTGATTTTTGACACAGCCTAATAAGGGTGAATCTAAATACATTATCAGTTAGCACTGACGTAGCACGTTATCAATCTACTCTTTTTTGGCTATTTTTATCCAAACTTATTTCAAGTTGCCTAACTTCATTCAGCTCCAAAAAATCCCATCACACCTCTGACCGCCTTTACACACCCACCTCCACCCACCCACCCCCCAAAAAAAAGATGGCGAACGGTAGTCTGTTGTAGGGAGACCATCTCTCAAGCACATGGGATAGTGTTTCATCTACTTCTCCCCGAACTACCTAATGTACATGATAAACCGCTAGGATCGTTCTCCTTCTGTTGTTTCCCAAAGTTCCCCGACTTTCTCTCTCTACCATACATTTTCCAATTTACAGACATAACAAGCACGAATAAAAGTACTGTTACGAATCCATCGACTAAGAGATGTATCGGATGCAATGTACACAAGGGTATGCGACCATGCTCGAATTACACTTCACCAGCTATTTTTGTTATGACTAAACATGCCATCTGATTGCATTAAGCATTAAAAGTGTGTCAACAGGTTTGAGACTTTGACAAGCGACGCCAGAAGATGCCGAACCCACTCAGTCCAAGGATAGATTTGATTTATTTCCTCGATGAACGTGTTTAACTGCTTGTCCTGACACTAGAAAACTTGTCATATATATTTTGGTCAGATGCGCGATGGATAGCGCGAGTAGAAGGCTTAGAGGTAATTAACATATTTCATAAAGTAAACCACGGTAGTTCCAACAACCAAAAGTATCAAAACAAACTATATATCACGGTCAGCATTGTTTTTTGCGTTTCTAAATTATCGTGTGTCAATTCAGAGTCAGTGAATCTGATAGAATTGGGACATTTATTTTGTACAGGCGATGTATGCCGCTGAAATATCACAATAGCCGTTCTTGACTTGGTCTTCTTGCTTGTTATCTACAGTCCTTGTTGGTTTTGTCATGCTTTTTATCAGCCTCTAAAACAGCTCTCTTGGCTACCTCGTTATTAATGTAGGGTTGTACGCAGTTGAAACGAATTACTTGATGTATGTTCATTATTTTATCCAGTTTGTAATACCCATTTGTATAACCACGTCGATCGAAAACCAAAATATGCCATCACCACCAAAAGCATAGTTCAAGATCCATTTTGAATCTGTCCATTTTTGTTCGAAATTGACAACGTTGTCATCATCTACCCCGTAATCGTGCTGACCTAAAATTAGTAGCTTCATCAACTTTGTAACACTGTATCAATATAGTTGCCAATCAGTCTGAACGCGACGTTCTCGCGTTGCGGTAGTTTGCATTATGGCAAAGGATTTCGAATCTGAAAATAAACGTGATGTCTGTATAGGTATATTGACAACTTATTTTGTCTTTTTGTCCATATTAGGATAAAATACCTCAACCACATATTGTCAACCACATTGCCCAGTGAATTTAATTCCACCAAAACTGCATGGTAAACTGTAATTTGTACATTATCACTGATTCATCAATATCATATTTTAGGACTTAAAAAAAACAAAAAAACATGTAGTGGCCTGTGTGTGAACAAAAGTAGTCTCATATATCAAATTTGCTTGGTGAACTATATTGGTTCATTGGAGAGCTAGCTGAGCGGCTACGCAAGGGTAAGGTACTTTTGCAATTTAAGCTCTTTTAAATGCCATAAAGTCCATTACTTAAAATCATGAAATTATCGTGGAACAGACTTCTCTTGCGCAAATACATTGATCTTCGTTTGACTATTTCTCCAAACTAAAAATAATCCCATCTTTATTTCGATCTCTAACCTTTTCATTTCCTTTACATATAAGCATGTTAATTTCGTTTCTTGCACGCAGTCTCTGCATATCTGGTAAATGGAAATTTATTTTTTCCATTTCTTTTACCATATTTTTTCTGCGTCATTTTTTGTATTTTACTTCTATAGGTATATCTAATTGTTCCATTGATTTTAGTGGTTGAAGTTCATTTGCTAATGTGTATGTGTGAAATGAGTTCTTCAAATCTTTATTCCACATTCTATGAAATATGTACAGCTTTTCACGTTATGTTGTGAAAAGGCTTTCGATCTGAACTGTTTTAGTTTAGAGTAAATGTTCTTTGTGATCAAAAATGTTATGAATGTTATAAAATTGTTTATGTTAAGTACAATTGGTTCAGGAAAAGTGCATAGTTTGCTAGAGTGTTTTGTGACTCGTTGCTATACCTTCTTGCAACTAAGTCTCATAATCGAATCTAGATCTATTCGATTTTCTTGTCTTTTATTCTTTCGAATTCCATAAACCAACTCGTACTCATTTAGGTTGTACGTGTTTTTTTTTTATTATATAGCTACATTGAAATATGTTTGGAGTAGTTTATTATTCCCGAATGTTGTCTCTTTTCATTTGTTTTCTGTGATGTAATTTGTAGTTTTGAGAGGACATTTCCTGCATTGTAATCTTCTTATGACGGTATCATTGTGCTGTTTAACTGCGATGTTATTCGGATATAACTTCTTTTACCCCTCTGATTTCGTGATCAATACAAATTCAATTGAGAGAGGCAGGTATTAACTCCATATTTTTTGGAGCACTCTGTTTAACCACATCAGTCACGTTCTTGAAAGTTATCTTTTTTAAAAAGAGATCATTATTTCATTCTTCTTGATAATGTTCTCTACTTATTGAGATTCGTTCTGTTATGTTTATGGAACAAACTATTTTCATTCTGGTTGCCAGTTGTTAAACAATCCACCGTGCCCCATTCATATGACGACTACATACGTTTCCTCTTTTCTTCTGTTTTGAAATACAAGTTGGTGCGCGCCGATGAAAAAGAAAAGCAGAACATAAGTCGAATATCAAATTTCCATTTTTTAAATTCAAAATTCTTTGTGATTTTACACGCCCAAGTGCTCTTCAGAAATCAAAACTAATTTTGCTATATCTTCCCAAATTAAAGTAATTTTTCAATGCAGTAAAAATGTAATTGTAATACAAGATGATGCCTGTCTGAAAATATCTTTAAAATTCAAAAATATTGATAAATTAAATTTTAATGGAAGTTTAAATAAACATTTAAATTTTGAAAACAAAATGTTAATGAGTAATTCCATTGTTAGACAAGTTTTAAACTGCAAACTGACAAATTTTGACAACAAAGTTGGCTAATGAATGGTATTTAAAACAAATGGTAGTTTAGGTCCGTACAACTGACAACATTTTGCCTAGGGCTAGTGAAGCAGGACAGCTTACAGTGATTTTTTCAGCAAATTGCATTATGTCTGTCCAAATGTATACATGTGAACACACTAAAGAAAACATGAGAGGTGCTATGTTTCATATTTATTGTGTCAGGTACTCAGGCAGTTGTTGGTATAAACAATAGCGGACTCAAATGTGTCAGGTACTCATGCATTTGTTAGTATAAATAATACAGTTTAAGGTAGTGTGAGGACCGTGAGGTTTGATCATTGGAGCAAACATTAGTGCATACCAGTTTACAGGTAAATTAAGGGACAATTTGATAAATTAAAAGATATTATTATGTGTAGTCTTATTCGTGATGGAAATAACAATATTGATGGAAATAATAATATTGATGGAAATAACAATATTGAGTATTGCAAGTGAATACAGCCAAATGTGGCCGCGTAGATCAACTATAGGCACTAACAGATCCTATATCATCAACTAAATGTGAAATTCTGATCCCCAAAACTTGTGAACAAGGACGGACATTTGCATATGTGTGACATGTACTATGAACTTATTAACATCAAATGTGCAAACATAATTCAAATGATCTGTTTCAACATATATTGTGTATTTATAAGAGTGTTGGTTACCAATTATTAAGTTGAATGATTCATTGGAAGGTGATATAAGCCAATGCTACAATACCGCACTCTGGCAAAGTATTAAATTGAAATATGTTACCATACAGAAGCATAGTCATGATGAAAATAACATTTTGGGATATTTAATGGTTTTGATCTCATTCTAAAATATTGGATATTTGTTCACGTTGGACCAGTTGTACAAAGTTAAATTCAAAGAAGCCGTTTGAATATTTCTGGTGTAATCTTTAGAATGTGTGTTAACAACTATTATTAGCAATTAATAATGCATAAAGTAAAATGGTTCATTAGAATTCCCATAAAATCTGCTTAGGCCACAACGCCTTAACCAAACTGAACAATAAAACGGAATGCATTTTGTGCTCAACTTACTTCATTTTGCTATTTGCTTAATCAAAGGGTACGCATATATATATATATATATATATATATATATATATATATATATATATATATATATATATATATATATATATATATATATATATATATAATCTCTTTGATCTGTATTTCATTCTCTGACAGTTTAAAATGATTTAGTAAACAACTTAAGTAGATTCTACTATAAAGATTCCAACCCAGACCTCTCATTAAGAACCACATAACAATGTTAATAAACAATTACTGACATCTATACGAGCCGATATGTGTTACTCAGGAAGTCACTTCATCATAAACCCATAAATTAACTGCGTGGACCCATAATTTATAGTGTGAATGACCTAAACCACAATTTCATATGAAATTTGTCTTCATATATTTTAAATAAAGGTCTCATTTTGACATTCAAAAATATTTTCTTTGACAAAAATTGACAAATATCCATCATTGCAGCTTGTATATGGTGTAGGAAATACTAGAAATACATACTTGCTGATAAGGTTTAATATCAATTCTAATCAATAACAAGCATTTTTTGGGAGAAAAAAATTAAATTCTATTTTCTAAACTCATTAAATTTTGTAAAAATTATTAATTTTTAATTTTTTATTTCATTATTCCATTTTTTAAGTCAATATATACAACATATTAAAACTTCATGTGTCTATCTTTAATAATAAACACTTTTTACCAATTTAAAATTTAATCAATACCGCACTGAACAGGACTCAGATCACAATTAAGTTTCCTATATAGTCTCTACTTTTGTTTATCAGTACTAAAATTTCCACTGTAAGCCAATTAATACAAATCATATGTTAATTTAATATACCTTCAAAGATGAAGTCACGGTCAAGTTTTTGTCATAGGTTCGCGGGCATTTCTTTGAGAGGCTGGACGGTAAACAAAGCAATGTGTAATGGAACACAGATTTCACTTCCGGATAATCACCAAGGCCTTATTACTTACGGTGTACTGCCTCCGAAATACACACAGACAACCACACTATAAGCTCATATTCCAATGAATAAACAACTATCGTTAAATCCATACTAAGACTGTCTAAATCTAACTATTGTCTCACCACCAAAAAGGAGACAGAAACAAATGCTTTAAAAATAGACTGGCTACTGAACCAGAACTAATAACTGTAATCTTATCCATATGTCATCACGTACTGGCTACTCGAAAAACCTTACTATAAAGTTTGAAGGCAAAAATAATTTCAATGAATTACTAAAAGTGCGTTTCTTTGTAAGAAAATATTAGTATACGTTTATTATTGCTGTATAATTAAGACTCTTAAAATGTCAAGGCTAATTGTTTCTGTGTATGTGTGTGTGTGTGTGTGTGTGTGTGTGTGTGTGTGTGTGTATAGTATGTGCGCTGTATCAATGATATACAATGAGATGTATGAATTTTTCTTTAAAAAGAAACGAGGCTTGTATTATATCACCATGGGCGGATCTAAATTTGATATACCAATAGTATTTGTATATCAAATTGCTTTAAACCAACACTTTAAATGCCATGTTATTTTTGATGCATGTGATAGATAGATAGATAGTTAAAATAACAAAATGAAATAAAATTTGCAAGAAGGCATTAAATAAGCTGATAACTATAATAAAACTGTGACTTTTGGAAAATAGTAGGAGACTGGAAGTTGACCGTCCTAGCCTCGTGACGCAGAATTCTGTTGACAGCAATGTTTGATTGTGAATGTGCATTATTAATACAATATTTGTAAGGCTTTCGTTCAAGAATGCTTTCTATCAAATTGGGTCATCGTCAGCTTGGTATATTCCGACAAGTTGTTTGAATGCATTTATAGTTTCAGTAATGTCGGCTATATCTCATTGGAGAATTACTACCATTTGCACAGATTTGCATCACCTTATAAAGAATGATTTATGTCCCCCCCCAAAAAAAAAAATTAAAAAAAAAATTTAAGTTATTTCGAACGTTTACGATTAGATATATATTAATAACAACGGCGGTATTTGATGGATCAGAAACGTGTACAAAAATTTTAACCTATCTTTGCTAAAGTTGCTCAAATTCTTGTTAGTGGTTTTGGAAGAGACTGGTTATTTTTTAGATGTATTTTTGGCAACGGTGACCATATCTAATGGCAACATTTATACAAAATTGAAAGTCTTTTATGCTTTGGGTTATATGTTGATGGATTTAACCATGACTTAGAATTCTATGTTATATAGCTGTTGCGAACAAACAGCAAAAATATGGGATGAATTTAGTGTCCCGAAAAATACAAGTTCCTTGTTTATTCTTCTGCTTCTCTGTTTTTCCATGTCTAATTTGTCTGCATTGATGATTAATATCAGTGTGTTTGTGTGTGTGAGAGAGAGAAATTTGGATTTTTAACGTAGCTTTAAAAATGTGTCAGTCATAACCTTGTGTGCCTCTTTTGTGATTAGATATGTTTGATTTGGCAATGTCTTCTATTCTGTCTTTTAAATACCTTTCGCATATAACCTCTCTATTTTTTTTCTGCGACTACTTGTTTGCCGTTTTGGGTGTGACCCAAAGGATAAGCCTGCTTAGGGTGAGATGAGCCCGGGGATATAATATATTTGTCAGATAATACGAATCGCTTTTCTGTCAGGTGAAATTAGTCAACTATCCCAAATCACTAGCCCCACTTAATGGAGAATATTACGAAGCTGTTTGTGCAATTCAAATCCCTCTGCGATCATTTACACGAGTTTAAGAGTTCCTTCCATTAAGGACGAAGGAGGAGTTTACTGACAATGCATTTGAAAGGTCATACGTGACAAGATCGCAATGATACTTTGAAACTATGGAAAGACAACCTATATTTCCGGTCGAGATACGAACAGTGCTTTCCTCGTGAAAGAAAAAGGGGACCAGGTGTCCGTCTTGTAAAACGAAAGACAGGTTTTAGTGCTAGGAGCACAAGTTCTGAAAGAGAACAACAATAATGCACGCGATTTTAGTTTCACGTTATATTCCATTATTTGATTGTTTGTCTTATGCAAATGTGTTTGCTATGACTAGGTTTCCATATTATGTATCGTTTATACATTTCATGGAAATGTGTTGATGCTAGAGTTGTTATGCAATATACTTTATTCAGTTTCATGGAAAATCTTGATGCTAGAGTTGTTATGCAGTTGATTTAATTCAATTTCATGGAACGTGTTGATGCTAGAATTGTTATGCAATTTACCTTTTAATTATACATTTATTAGTTCATTGGTAGAATTGATTGTATGCGATCCAAATGTTCATATGTGTAGGATTTCATAGGTTTATATGAAATAACTTCCTTTGTTTGTTAGGTCGATACAGATTATCGTGAATTAACGATACTTACCTAATTATATTTGATTTTTATAATGTTTAAATAATCTTGTATGTTAAGGATTGCTGTGAGTTACAGTTTGTGAATTTTATGCAATAGTAATCGAACATGTAGTAGCATGTAAAAGAATACGGTAATATTCGATAGACGCTCACGTGGTAATTTAAGACCTTCATCTGGAAACGAGGTCAATGTTCCACTGTACTAAGTCAGTATTTACGCAGTGTGTGTATAGCCAACATGCTCTGAGTAACGTAAGTGAATTGTATGTACCTCTAGAGAGTGGGGTATACATAATTATGGGGTAATTTTGTCCTTTAAGGAACAGCTTTCTGGAGAGAGAGAGAGAGAGAGAGAGAGAGAGGGGGGGGGGGAGGAGGAGGAGGAGGAAAAAGAAGGACGAGATCAGAATAGAAAGACCAGGAAGACCATGAAGGGGCAAAGCATAGAGCTTTTTAAAGTATGAACTAGGAAACGTTAATATACGGTTAAAAAGAGAGGAAGGTGATACAAATCAATGGTAGACATTGCGCTCTTTTCACCTCTCGTTATGATGATGAAATAAATCCAAAATTGGACGCTCCTGTTAAATTATATTGATATAATCTAACTTGTATTGGAATTGCCGTTATTAATTTGTTCTAATTAAATTTTTTATTTTCTTGTCAAGGCGGGCTCGTATTGCTTTATTTCTTCCCAGTATTATCGCTCAGTTCTGTGTTAAAATTCTACTCTTCTTTCACTCCCGCCGGGTATAAATTGAGGGAGGTCATCCTGTAGGTAGCGTCAGCCAAATCCAATTAACCATCCCCCTTGCTAAGAGGGAAACGTTACAGATTATGACGTGCTATTTTATATGCGTGAAAGTAATTACGGGGTAAATTTCATGATTTAAACTCTTTGAATAAAGTAAATACAAATAGAAGACAAAACGCAGTCCCAAGCATTCATATCCCAAACCAAGGACATGTGTAAAAATTATCTTACTATTATAATTGTAGAGATATAAACTTATTTGCTAAAGGTTTGATTACAAAATTAAATACTTTATAAAATATCGTGTTCGCCAATCTCTCTTTGTAGTCTTGGCTTTTCAGGAGCCACAGATTCCAACACTTTAAAAACAATTTCCAAAGAATTAAACCAGGTCAATAAATAAATTATGTTTTAAAAATCTCTAAATAATATATTGTGAGAGGTAACCAGTTTTTCTTCCGTTCAGAAATAAAAAAACAACAAAAACAAACCATTCACAACTACCACTTTATGACGATTTTCATTAACATCCCAAAACATGTAAAGAGAGATGCAAAGCCACTTCTTATAAGACACAATGTGTCTCATGCTATACTCTAAGCAGCGTGGGAAGAGAACCAGTGCATTTTCCGATTAATTACATCTTCTAAAAAGAATACAAACTTTACTGCGTTTCTACACAACCTCCTTATTTAGCACCGAAACTTTGAGTACAAGTAGTGGAGAAGAAGTAACAAATAACATCTGTATGAAAGACGACTTTCAAACGAACTATTTTGCAGTCCATTCTTCCAGACATTGGCTCTATAACAATTAATAATTAATGAATATTATTGCTCATAAGCTTCAACCACTCATAAAATTTACAAGATTAGAATTAATCCTGAAAGCTGTGATGGCAAGCTTCTATCTGACACTTGAGTTTCCAAATACCTCTTTGTTGGATAAATCTTCCAAAAACGTATGGAAAAATGAACAAGAAAACAAACAACAAACTGTTATTAAGTCCATAACATTTTAATTAAATCATCCACTGTAGTGAGACTATTAATAAAAGACTTCTCAAGTTTAGATTTTATATTTCCTCTATCTTGTATATATTTGTTTTCAAAACATATCCCAAAAGGAAGTTGGAGAAACTATTTCGCACGCACGTCTACCATTCATTTAGTCAACATAGTTTTAATACAAATCTAGATCGTCTAAGTGGAGAAGCGTTGAAGAGCTTTGTCACGGACAGATGGAAGTAAAGAAGGACATAATGATGCATTGAAACGTTGGGATATGCCAATACAAGTATAATGAATAACGCTGTGTCTTCTCTTCAACTAAATATGGATCTAAATTAAATATGACCCTATACAATAAAATGGGATTTTATTTAATGATCCGCAATACCTTAGACGTCAATTAAATTGAGTATACTTCAATGTATAGCATTTTTTCACTTACCGTACATGTTGTTTGAGTTGCGTATAGTCCTTTACGCGAAAGAACAAAATAAAACAAAATCGAACACATATTGTTGAAAACACTATGCTGAACTTTTGTTTTCCTTCTTTTCATGAAGCAGTAGGTCCTGTATATGAAATAATTTTTAATTTTATGTACAGACTGCTGCAAAAAATGAAAAAAAAAATATTCTTTAATCGAATTCGTCTTTCATATAGCGTTGTCACTAACGTCGCATGAAAAAGAAATTTAAAAATGTTAATTGTAGAAATATGATCTTGCGTGGTTTCAAATAAATTCCTTCACCAACAGGAAAGAATTGTTCATTTGCATACTTGACTACAAGTTCCCTTGATTGCAACAGAGCATTCGACCAGTACATTTTCATAAGGGTAGTATTTTTAGTAAACACCAGTAACATGTTACAATAAGCAGACTCCTTGAAACAACGGTCGGCATCTTCTTCAAGTCGGAACAAATTTTCAGCGTGTTTCAGTGTAATGTGCTCAGCAACGTTGGCCAAAATTCCGTACAAGTAAATATCATCCATCCAGATGAATGGTGTCGTGTGGGCTAATTTTAACAATTGGGGAACGACGTTCTGGTGCATTAGCACAAAACCTCCGTTACAAAATGAGAAAGGATAATTGTCACAGTCGGGGAAATAATCATAATCAAGGGCCCAGATTTTTCCATGACGGACTATTTCATCAACATAATGAAGGTTGCACAATATTTGAGATCCGCTATTAGAATGTACGGGCATAATCTCTTCTATAACTCGAAAAATATTGAGGAAAACGTCATCGTCTACTTTAAGGACGAGTTGGGCGTGTTGACAAAACTCGCTGACCCACCTCAGTCCCATAACTGCCTTGTGAGTTAGGTTGTGATACTCGTCTATGAACTCGCCTTGCACTATATCCCGGTGTACAGATTGTTCCATCTCCACAATTTTCTGGATGGAAGAATTTGAGGATTTTCCCAACAGGAATACCACCTTTAGTGTTGGATATTTCAGTAATTTTGAATTGGCCCAAGTTTCTCGAAGTGCTTTCCGTCTATCAAAATTCTGGACAGCGCTGTTTATCACGACGAGGAATGACAATTGTCGGTTAGATTTACAAATATCGGGGTTATTCAAAACATAAGCTGAAGTTAAAGTAAGAGGCAAGAACGTATAATTAGTATACGGGACGCAAGTGCCATCCCTCAGTTTGAGATGAATTGGTCCAGACGGGTTACGATACATAGACTGCGGAATCCACGAATTCTTTCCCGGATATATTAAACCGGTCTGCGTTCCTTGAGCTACCGTTAAAAGCCCTGCGCAATATCCATTATTTCTAAATCCACATTGTTTCTTGGATATCAACCAATGACCAGCCATGATTATAAGTGTTACTACCAAGACACATGCAGTTTTTCGGATTAAGGAATATAGCTTACAAAATCTTGCCATCCCGTGTAGCATAGCACAAAATCAATGTTAAAGATAACTTATACACGCGAGAGATTGGAAACTCCAAATATATATCCCAATGCCCTACCGAAATAACGCGTGGCGAACAAATCACACGATATTTATCGAGAGTATAACACGAGGAAGTGGACAGATGATAAAGACAACTTTAATAGTTTGACACGATATAAAAATAGTTTTTCGCTGCTAAAAAGATTGTACAAGCTGATAAAGAACAGAATATATGTAACATCTGAATAACTGGCAGTGCAAAGTCATAGCCACACACACACACACACACACACACACACACACATTGTACTTCATACATGCATATCCTGAATTAAGTGTTATTTAAAGTATAAAATTTACAGTTTGAAACATACCGGAAGACCGACTAACAACTTTCCCTAAGGTAATCAGAATGCCAGAGTTCCTTTTGTTTCCAAGGGTTACTAAGCTCCATGGGACTGACAGGATGAAATGAAATATTAGGTTCTGCAACTGATTAATTACCTATGCCAGCGTACATTCTTGGTTAAAGTCCCCTCCGATTCCATGGTTTAAGTTGTTCCCTCTTGGTGACGAGAGTAGAACAGTTTTTTTTTCTCCAGATCACAAATTCCTTCCTAATTTACATTAGGTGAGGTTGTATGCAGGCACGAGCCAATTGAGTCACGTGATCCATAGCCTCCTCTCTGGATGATACCAATCCATTGGGTTTACACCCATTCGAGCATTTTCATCTGTGACAATTTAGTTATGTAATGTCCCTATCGCCCTTAAGAAAAAGCTGTTATTTATCTGTTGGTACATTTAACCACATCTGATATTATTTTCTTTTTATTTCTATGTATGCGAGTAAGTTTTATCTATTATTCTCTTACACTACCTTCCATTTTCCCCAAATTCATGTCGGCGTTATGAAATCTTGGTGAAGGGGAGGCAACCGCGTTTTGTTCCTCTAACAGAACTATTGGCATCAGGACAAAGTAGCATATTTTGCGCACATCTTACTAGATATGGAAACATAATGTGGTTATACCATATTTTCTTAATTTTCTATCGGCGTTTATATTTTAATGAATAGTATTCATATTTTAGCACAGACACACAAACATATAGTACGGCAAACCCTCAACCATTCTGAAACGCAAAGTAACACGACAAGAGCAGCCATAAAAATGAACACACCGGTTTGAATGGCAGACGCCACCAATGGAACAGTTTTGCTAATGGTGATGCCTATATCATTTTTGGGACATATTTAGGGGAGAAAAATAAAAGTTTTATCACACTAGCTTACTTTCTTCCTTCAAGTTGACATCGAAGATTAATGTATCACTCCTAAGCAATAATAAGAAATATATAAATGGTATACGTCTATCTTTAATATTCTAGGTCAAAGTAAAAGCTGTGCAATAAATGGTAAATGTGCTGGATACAGTGGTTGAGTCAAATGTATCCCATACAATTTTAAACTATAACGTTCATGCCTTATATATATATATATATATATATATATATATATATATATATATATATATATATGTATATTGTTACGACTTTATGGTCACTATGGTCACAAACTGGAGTAACAGAAAAGAAGCAAAAACCAACATGTTTTGTAAAACTTAACACACAATTTAATTATTTAACTGCTAAATAAAAAATGTGAGAAGAAGTTATTGTTGATAGCATGCTTGTATCATCATTAGTGGTGATATCTTCAAAAGAATAGCTCGTAGACGAAAACACAAGTCACGTGTTTAATCAACACACACGAAGGTAACTCCTTCAAGACCACTACAGAATAGAGAGTAACAGTTGTCTTTCTTAGATCATATCAACATCCCTTTTTCTCTAACGAAACTAATTGAGATCTAAGCAAAACATCAATTTATGAACAAGTTAACAGGTTATAAAATTTACAGTTACAAAAAGTACTGGCTTTGGATTTTTTGACTTAGATAAAAATTATTGACTAGACTTTAACTGAAAATGATTTAAAGAAGACAGGATTTTATACTATGCAGTCATCAAAATGCAATGCAAATAAATTCAACTAATTTAGCTAACAATAACTGTAACACTTGAAAACATTTCTAGATCACTACAGGGGATTATTATGTCCCTCACAACTGCATAAAACTGACTCAAAACCTCACATAGTCTTTGAGATAGGTTGGCGTCTTCACTTCGCGCCTGGGTCTTATAACTGGTGTAGTCGCTGATTCCAGGCATGTCGACTCTGGTACGGGACGCCTCTGATCAGGTTCCTTTACATGCGTGTCAGCCGTTTGCTCCTGTACAGTTGTTCTTTCCGGTGATTTATCGCGGATTTGTATTGAGATTGATGTCGGTCTTATGTGTTCACTAATTCTCTTGTATTGAACACCATCCGTTGAAGTTACAATACAGTTTCGGTCGTTTGATTCTGTAATAACACCTTTTCTCCAGGGTTTATCTGGTTTGTGTCGGAAATATACAGGCTGACTGTTTTCAAGTTTTTGTTTAATTCTAGCACTGCGGTCATAACTTTTCTTGATACAGTCCTTCCTAGCATCTCGCTTCTTGTTTCTGGGCGACTTCTTTTGAACCAAAGGTAGCATTGATCTTGTTTCTCTCCCAAACATCATTTGGGCCGGACTTAGACCAGTGTCCTGTCTTGGAGTATTCCTTAGTTCTAGCAGTGCTTCGTACTGATCAGTCCTAGAGTTCAGGCATTTAACCATCATGCCTTTTATAATCTTCACACCGGCTTCGGCTTTGCCATTTGACTTTGGGTGATGAGGAGAAGTCACGTGATGTTGAATGCCCCACTGTTTCGTGAACTGACTGAATTCGTCAGACGTAAATTGTGGTCCACCATCGCTGATGATTATTCTAGGTATTCCAAATTGCGCAAACTGCTTCTTGAGTTTGATAATGACTTGACTTGATGATGTTGTGGTGAGTAAATCAACGTCTATAAAATTTGAGTAATAATCAATCGCCAGCAAATAGTTTCTACCCTGTATTTCAAACAAGTCTAACCCAATTTTCTCCCATGGGTAGTTGGCGTCATCATGTTGCCGCAGGGGCTCTTTCTGGAGTTTTGGCTTTCTCTCTATGCAGTGTTCACAATTGTCTGCTAATTGTCTTATTTCTTGATTCATTCCCAGCCAGAAAACGGTTCCTCGTGCTCTCCTAACCATACTGTCAAAGCCAAGGTGGGCACTATGTAAACGTTCTTTAATTTGTCCTCTCCAAGCTTTTGGAATTAAAACAGCTTCCCCTTTCAGTATTATACCGTCATAAAAGCTCAGTGTGTCTCTGATAGAGAAATAAGGTCTCACTTCAGGCTTTAGGTCATTTTTGTTTTTGGGCCATCCTTCTATAATACGGTCAATCAACAACTGACAAGTTGTGTCTTTGGCAGTTTCTCTCCTGATTTCTGTAATTAGCGCATCCGGAATTTTATCAAACATTTCGACCTCACATACTTTCAGCCTAGTCAGTTCAGTGTCATCTGACAAACTATAAGCACGACTTAGTGTGTCCGCAATGATTAATTCAGATCCTTTGACGTACCGAAACGTAACATTGTATCTAAACATCTTCATTAGAATGTCTTGTAGCCGCTTTGGTGCTTGACTGAGTGGTTTCTTCAGGATGGTTTCCAGAGGTTTATGGTCGTTTTCAACAATCACTGGGCGACCATATGTGTACTGATCGAACCTCTCTAGCCCATACAATACTGCAAGCGCTTCTTTTTCTATTTGTGCCCAGTTCCTTTCAGCTGGTTTCAAAGATCTTGATGCAAACTCAAGTGGGTGTCCATCTTGCAGCAGAGCAGCTCCTAGGCCATCTTTACTACTATCAACTTGTAGTACCAAGTCCTTATTTGGATCGTAGATTGCTAACACATCTGTTTGCTTCAACAGTTGTTTCACTCTTTCAAAAGCTTCCGTGCATTGTTTTGTCCATTTCCACGGTGTGTTCTTTCTAGTCAGGTTTCTCAATGGTTCAAGAGTCTCAGACAGATTTGGCACAAATTTAGCCATATACTGTACCAATCCACAAAATCGTTTGATTTCAGTAACGTCCGTCGGAGCATTCATTTCAAGAACAGCTTTGATTTTATCGTTATCTGGCTTGATACCTCGTGGCGTGATTCTGTGTCCATGGAAAGTGATTTCAGGGCCCATATCCTTCTTTCCTTCATTCAAAACAATGTGCCTCTCTTCACAGCGTTTGTAAAGCTTTGCCAGCTTTTCATCATTGTCTTTCTGAGCTGCTATTTCATTATCACCACAACCAACGATGATAATATCATCCGCAATTGTAAATATGCCTTCAAGGTCGCTAAGAGCTTCATTCAGTTTCCGCTGAAATATTTCACTGGATACATTCAGTCCGAACGGTAGTCGAGCCCATCTGTATCTTCCAAACGGTGTTATCATAGTAGTAAGTAGACTGGATTTTTCATCAAGTCTAATATGCCAATATGCTTCTTGCACATCGAGTTTCGTGAATACTTTGGCATTATGTAATCCTGGAACTACGTCATCAAAAGTTGGAAGTCTATATCGTTCTCTCACTAACACTTTGTTCAGCGGTTGAGGATCTAAACATATCCTCCACGATCCATTGCTCTTCTTTGTAATTGCCATCTGGCTAACCCATTCAGTTGGTTCTGTAACTGGTATTAAAATGCCGCGTTCTGTCAGTAGGTCAATTTGTTCTTTCACCTCAGTTCTCACTGCCAGCGGTATGTTGCGAGCTGGCAATGCCCTGGGTTTTGCATCATCTGTGAGTCTGAGGTTCACTTCACCAAGATCTCCGAGGTGGCGTTTGACGCTTCCGATAAAATTATCGGTGTTAATTGTGACCAGTTTCAGTTCTTGAACCGCTTTCAAACCTAGCAAGCAATCTAGCTCATTTGGCACAATTACAAAAGTTACGTTATAAGTTTCATTGTTCACTGGGTTTGTCACTGTCAGAGTTGCCTCCCCTAAGGATTTCGCTGTTGACTTGTTCCACATTCTGAGATGTGACACTTTCTGTATTCTCTGAGATTTTCGGACAAATCTCTGTTGGATTGTATTTACCTGGGCCCCAGTGTCAATGTGAAATGTTACATCACAGCCATTTACAATCATTTTGGCTTTTGCCTTTGAATTGATCGAACTGTCAATGTAGTTAAGCCAGAATTCTTCTTCTGTAGCTTCTTCGGGCTTGTCATTTTGGTCAACTGTTTGCACTTTCTTGCAGCATGATTTGAAATGGTTCTTTACACCACAGTTGTTACATCTCTTTCCCCAGGCTGGACATTTTTCTTTGCTTCGTTCATGAAACAGTCCACAGAAACCGCACTTAAGTTTCGGTCTTACCAATCCAGTACCATATACACCTGCTTGTGATCGTGGTTTCGCGTTATCAACTTTGTTCACCGAATCATGTACTTTGTCTTGTCTGATTTCTTGCACATGTCTATTTGACTGTTCAAATGCTCGGCAAGTTTGAAGACACTTGTCAAGTTCAAGTTTTTCTTCTCTCAACAACAATTCTTGGAGCTTACCACTTGTGCTGAGTACAATTTTATCTCTTATCATTCTGTCTTTTTCTTTGAAATTGCACGACTCTGCTCTTCTCCTAACTTCGGTAAGGAAATGTTCGAACGATGTAAAGTCATCATATTTCACACACCAGAACCTGTGGGTTTCAAGAACTTCATTCCTCCGTGGATTACAGTAGGCTTCAATCTGTTGCAGAACTTTGTCTGGATCGTTTTTGTCATCTTGATTTGCCCATACAAACTGGTCATAAATGTCAATTACCTTCGGTCCTGCACAGTGTAAAATGATGCTGGTTCGAACTGTCTTGTCTTTGTTTTGGGAACCACTAGCGGTCAAGTATATTTCTATCTGTCGCTTCCATCTCTTGAAGTTTTCACTTATGTTTCCTTCAGTAATATCTAAAGTCCCAGGTGGCTTTAACGAGTCCGCCATGTCGAACGAATCAAATCGGGACGAATGTTCAATTAAATGTGATCTATTTTCGCGACCTGGCTTGGTCAAATTTTCGGAGTTTCTTCAACTCTGTGCGTTTATCCAGCGAAAATCAACGTTGCAGACGTTATCAGGATATGCGTTCACCGCTGCCACCATGTTGATAGCATGCTTGTATCATCATTAGTGGTGATATCTTCAAAAGAATAGCTCGTAGACGAAAACACAAGTCACGTGTTTAATCAACACACACGAAGGTAACTCCTTCAAGACCACTACAGAATAGAGAGTAACAGTTGTCTTTCTTAGATCATATCAACAGTTATAGTATAATGAACAGAACAAAAACGTGTCCTTACAAAGGTCTTTGAAAGTCCTAAATGAATGAATAATCCCTTATAATTGTCAATACCGGAGATGGACTGGTCCACCAGGAACCGTGACGTCAAGATGGCGTTGTCCAGAATTCTTTAAAAATAATTTATAACAGTTCCAGAATAATAAGCACTTTTTGTCACCACTGAACAGTCCAAGCAATATGTTTTTCCTCTCGATAGATATCGAAGTACAACATAAAATACTTCTGCAGACTTACAACAGGAACACTAAAAGTGTGAATGACACCAGAAATCGGAATGAAACTAAATGCTTATTTTTCTCCTATTTTACACCGTATATTGCTACTGTAGTTGGCAGTATGCCCCATGTGACAACATACACTATTGGTTTACTACAAACTACGTATATTTACATGACCTCAGGCAACAATGGGACTCCACAGAATTAATTTGGAAACATAGATATCCCATCAATCACTGAGAAAATACGCCTGAGGCGCCATTTTAAGTCTTATTATTATCATATGTATTACTGGTTGTCAACAAGTACGTAAACATATGTTTATAGATCCTACGTACTTTGCGTTTTGAACCGAGCCAAATTACACATAAAATTTATATTTAAAAAAATATTCTATGAAGTTTACGACCATGAATAAAAATTATGAAAACTAAATAAAATAATATACCAGAAGTTATAGAAAATATAGATATACGTAACAATTTTCATTTCTTGTTCATGGTTTAGTAGTCCTGTTAAATGAACTTGCAAATAATTTCCTGTTACTTTGCTTCCTCTGACTGGTTTACCAATTTTGCTTCGTACTAAAAAATTCATCTCCCCAAGGCAGTGTATCTGAAATGTTAGTTTTATTAAAGTGAACATGAAATGTTAATTGCTCAAAGAATTGACCGATTTCCCTATCCAAAATCAGATATACTCTGATTTTAAAAACTTAAGATAAAGGCACATGCCTTGCTATTTATGGGTTTTAACAACAGGAAAAACGGTATCATATTCATCGGGTCGGAACACTCTAATTAGTTTAGAAAGTTTGCTGGATTTAACAATACAATCTTTTCCTTTGAAATTGTTGTAATGTCACTGAGCATTGAATGTGTATGCGCATCATAAATTTGAAACAAATATGACATTATGTTGCAAATGCTTTTGGAAAGTGTCAGATATATATCCTATACATGTAAATGTGTTGTGTTGGGGTGAGGGGGCATGATTGTGATTTATAAGCTTGGCTGAGAATTGCCGTTTTCTTGGAGCCATATATGCACATACTTGTCTAGTCTTATCCCAAAGGTAGTTCAATCAAATAAAACAAAGCACGCTGCTTTAAGTTCTGTAATTATTACCATGTCAATAGATAATACAAGTCTGGTCACAAAAACATATTTCTCCTTTAGTATTGTAATCAGAGATCTACGTATCTGAGGATAGAAAGTATGTGCTTGTTAATAATTTTCAGGCATTCAAATATTATGACAGAGAGACAGAGCGACAGAGAGATAGAGAGACAGAGAGGTAGAGAGAGAGAGAGAGAGATAGAGAGAGAGAGAGTTGTTGTTGTTGTTGTGTGGTTTAACGCCATTTTTCAGCACACGATAGGCTATACATGGCGGCCAGTATTAATGGTGGAGGAAGAACCCGGGAAAACCCCGGAAAGAACCACCGACCCACGAGACGCTACAAGCAAGCTTTCCCATATACCCACATCAGCCGAATCCGAGACTCGAACCCACGCAGACAGAGGTGAGATGGCAGTGATCCGTAACGGAGAGCGCTTTAGACCACTAGGGGCCCCAAAAGAGAGAGAGAGAGAGAGAGAGAGAGAGAGAGAGAGATGTATACAGTTTACGCTTGTATGATAAATTATTTATATAAACACATCGATTAAGATTTCGAAGAATAAATATATAGGTTGTGCCAAAATCTTTCAAAGCGGTGTGCTATTAGTCTCAGCATTACTTGTAAATCTAAAAATAAGTAATCTAGAAAGAAAGCTGAAAGACAGGAAGAAATAAAGGAGAATGTCGAGAATATAAAAATAACGACTAAACGGAAGTAGGAAGAAGGAGAAATGAAAAGATATAAAGAAAGAAAACTATAAGAAAGAAAGAGAAATATTCGAACATTTAACATATTCACCAAGTCATAAACTTTTGTTCAACATTTCGAAAATAATACTGCATGCTTGCTGAACAAATATACATAGAAAAGCACTCAACATATTTATGAAAATTGTTTCATATTTTATTTTGTGACTGGTACCATGTACATATTTTAATAGAAATCTGTTATTTTTCAATTGACCCAAGATCAACTGTCAAATTTACCTTTAATGCTGTGAATTGGACAAAATGACCCGTTACCATTATTATTTGCTCGATTTGTATGTGAAGAAGACATTGCTATGCCACTGTTTAAAGCTGAAATACATCTCTCTCTTTCAATTATATATATATATATATATATATATATATATATATATATATATATATATATATATATATATATATATATATATATATATATATAATAATTCTTGAGATTTAGCAGTAAAGATAAAGGCAGGTGTGATTTTTCATTATCAGAAAGGAAGGAAAAGTACTTTGGCATTTCTAAACTTTGAATGTTTGTACTGCTTTCTGATCTATCCGCCTGTTAAATCTCTGTCGTTCTGACCTATATATGGTTTCAAGTGTTTTTATCACTAGGACCATGGCATTGCTGGCGGGCCATACACTGATACAGGATAGAGGTAGGCAGTATAGTGAACCAAACACCACATAATGATTACAGTCCCTTACGCAAATAGCTTCACAGATATATATTGTGTAATTTATTTTAGACTATCTGTCTCTGAAATTTTTGTTCTGACCAGTCAAAATGTGCTGATACGCAACACTTAATGCAGTTTGTTTTGAAACGTGAAACATTGCTGCTATGTGGAACCTAATGGAGCCTGTATGGAAAGGTCAACCTTTGCTGCTCCGTGACACTTAATACAGCCAGTATGTACATATGAAACCTTACTAATATAGGAAGGTCATGGGCCACCTATTCTGTCTTATCCAGTTTAAACCGTTTAACCAGTTTTTATCCACTCTAAACAGTTTCCGATAGATCAATCCCCTTCTTACCCTCCTAAATTTTAAAGGAAACCCGAAGCCACTGATTCTCAAAATAGTTGTTATGACAGCAAAATGCTAGACTACCTGCGCCAATGTCCTTCAAAAATAGCTGACATGAAGAGAGATAAAAATATTCGGTACTGGTCATTAAATTATAATTGAGCACACCTAAAAATGATTCCACTGGACCGATGTTAAAACAGGAAGCAAAAAGTGTGATGTAAAAATCTTTAATTTGAAAAAGCTCTATCAACTTAAGGGAGAATTACTTCTAAACTCTAAACATTGTTAGGCGTGTTTTCTTAAACTTTAGCGAATCAACATGACAAACATAAGTTAGACCATTATTGTTTCAGTGGATTAAGCAATAATCTGAATTCCAAGTAAAGATGATGCCTACAAATGATGACTATTTTAAAATGTAAAACACAATCAGGGACAAAAATTAACTATGGAATATATTGTTTACAAGTGATCATTACTATCTACAATCATGGATAAACGTTAATTACAATATATATATATATATATATATATATATATATATATATATATATATATATATATATATATATATATATATACATAACAACGGCTTCTCATTTTGTATGTACAGACAAACTGTTGAAAGTCTTTCCTTTTTAATAGTCTTTTATGTTATGGAAGCATACTGTCTATTTCGGAGTGTAAAGATTAAACGTGAATATCACTAAACTGAAAGAAGAAGAGATTGTTTCGACACATCAGTTTGATTTTTTCCATGCATAATTACCAAGTTTTGTGGATGGTTTGATTGTGAGATAAGGAAGAAGCCTGTTGATTAGGGGTCAAAAGGTCCAAGGTAAAAGCCACCGTCAAAGAAAGAATTAAAAATATGTATGCACAGCGACATTAGTTCTACATCATGGACCTGAATCAAACATAGACGGTTTGCTCTTGGGGTAAGCAAGTAGTCTATTGATTTTCGGGGTCAAAAGGTGAAAGGCCAATGTCGCCAATAGCCTGAAACAAGAAAAGTGGTTACTACATCACATACCCTGGCCCAAGCATTTTTGACGGCATATACTTGGGGTAGGGAAGAAACCAATTGTTTTGGGATCAAAGGTCAAGCTCACAGTGACTAACAGATTAAAAGTGAATTATGACACACACACCCCAAGAAAATAAAATAAATAAGTTTTCTATATATAGACGACTGTTAGAAACGGAGCAGGCGTATGATGTGATGATCAAAATAAGCAATACACTTGTTACACATTATCTGTATAGTTTATTTAAGATTCACGCCCAGCCTATACTTCCAATGCATTTTCAATAATAATCCAGACATTTAATATAGCATGTCGTTTCAGTAAATATTTTTTTTCATTCCTTTTAGCTTTTTTAAAATATTAAAAACCGTTTATGTTTATTTTACGAATGGATAAAGAATATGTACTCAAGGAGATGTCCGAGTACGAGGCCCGTACGTAAAACCTTTTTTGAATAGGTGGTATGTTAAAAAAAACACGGCGTCAGTGTGATCAAGTTTTTTAATTAATTAATGCAAACTATAAAACTTCTCTCTTTACTCAAACATTACCTGTCAAGCTCTTTTTCGTTAATTTCCACCTGCACTTTGAATGTACCGTGGGATGGCAATATCACACACTAAAAGTTTGGGTCACTACGGCCTTCTTTTATGTTTTATTCACAATATTATATAAATAACGTCAGATTTTGTATTAATTCATGCAATACCTCGTATCTCATTCACGGAGAATGAAACGTAATCACGTGATCCTTTCCTAGGTAGCAGTCATTTAGACCCAATGTGGACAAAAGGTATCTTTTAAAATTTGTGTAAACAAATAACATTCTTTAAGTCTCTTATGGATATAGTGATCAACCATTCTGATTATGCACTTTTTGATGATGCATATGTAACATTTTTCTCATTTTTGTGTTCTTGAATATTTGAGCCTTATTAATTAACGCTCCCGTATATTTTGCCACCACATTAGTGATGATGACATGCCTATAAATCGTGAAAACCCAAATCCCCCCAGCCCCCCGACAGTTACTACTGATGGTAGGGACTTCACAATTTTCACCATCATACTAAATCAAGGTACTTCTACAAGGGCTATAATAACCACAGGAAAACGACAGGGGACATTCATACAAAATAAACCAAGATGTTTGCACCATGATCACGCAAACAACTATCAAGATTACATGGGTTGGTTCAACACGTGTTATATCGTTAGAATGAATTCTTGTTGGACTGATGCCACAAGGCTGTCAGCTTTATTCCAAAAATAGTTAAAATACTAAAAACAAGTTTTTAACTAATTATCCAAAGTTATATTCTCCAGAACAACTGTATGGTCTATGTCATGTAACAAAAGTAAACTGAGATAGAAAACTAATTGTGTCTTTATGTCATGTAGCAAAATTAAACTGAGATAGAAAACTAATTGTGTCTTTATGTCATGTAGCAAAATTAAACTGAGATAGAAAACTAATTGTGTCTTTATGTCATGTAGCAAAATTAAGCTGAGATAGAAAACTAATTGTGTCTTTATGTTATGTAGCAAAATTAAACTGAGAGAGAAAACTAATTGTGTCTTTATGTCATGTAGTAAAATTAAACTGAGATAGAAAACTAATTGTGTCTTTATGTCATGTAGCAAAATTAAACTGAGATAGAAAACTAATTGTGTCTTTATGTCATGTAGCAAAATTAAACTGAGATAGAAAACTAATTGTGTCTTTATGTCATGTAGCAAAATTAAACTGAGATAGAAAACTAATTGTGTCTTTATGTCATGTAGCAAAATTAAACTGAGATAGAAAACTAATTGTGTCTTTATGTCATGTAGCAAAATTAAACTGAGATAGAAAACTAATTGTGTCTTTATGTCATGTAGCAAAATTAAACTGAGATAGAAAACTAATTGTGTCTTTCGTGGTATTTGGTTCCTCACTGAGAAAGTCGATTTGAATTTGTGTCAATAAAAGCCAAGATACATTTGAGCCACTCGGACTCCATTATTTACCATACTTTTGCGTCGGGTCTTTCACACCACTCAACAGTGACCCTAAGTGGGTTCGGAATTCACTTGTACCTGTCTTTACTGGGATTACAGCCCTTTGAAATTCTAAAATGTCACGCCACCTTTGAAAAGAACGTAATAAAACACACACACCCCCCCCACACACACACACACCACGAATGATGTATGTTTGCATATAACTGAATGAAACCATATTAAGTTATTGTCACTATCCACGTAAATTTCTTATCAATTGTACGGGAATGACTTATTCTAAGTTGCCATAACTTGTAGACACACCCACGCACACATACATACATACATACATACATACATACATACATACATACATACATAGCTTTTAAAGTTTTGGTTTAAAGCAATTTGATATACCAATAGAACTGGTATATCAAATTATCAAATTGTGGTCAGCTCACGTCGCATTTTAATACTCATATAAACTCTTGTTTCAACATTCGGTGATATATCAGTGGTAGGCAATCACTTCTATATTCTCCAAATCTGTGATTGTTTGTGTTGTAATTAATATAATATTCCCTGTCTTCTAAATGAATTAAAACAAAGTATACAATTTCTTCGATATCCTCTCTGCTTTCCTCTTTAAATGTAGCGTACAAATCTTGACAGGCTATTACAACTTTGTATTATTTCTACTCTGAACACTGTATTAAAAGCCCATGGAAGGTTTACACTTAACCGTTGCAAAGTCCCAGTTTTTTGTAGGTTATTTAGTACAAGTTCAGTTCTCTTTTGCTCGTTTCCTACTTCACATCCTCGTACTATCTCCATTATGAGAGAGAGAGAGAGTAGTCGGGGATTATTTTTTAATATCTTTTGTTGTATTTTATTATGCAGTTATATTTGACCTGTCTGCATTCCACTGAGGTGATCTATGCATTTTGTTGAAAAGACAATCAAAAGAAAATCTGTTTTCTTTTTAAAATGTCAGATTTTAGGAAAATATATTTGTTATTCAAATTAGCACATGATATATATATATAACCGAAAGATCGAACTGGGTACGTGGAATGCAACAGGAATAGGGAAAGTAGTTTTAAGCAATCTGTTTTGCATACCGGTAAAAATAATTGTTAAAATAAAGTAGAAAATAAACTTGAAATGTTCTACAGATAAAGAGTTGATTAATGTTCTAGAAAAAGAGTAGAAACACTAGAATAAAGTTCTTCAACTAGGCCAAAAGGGTTTATTGGGGAAAAAACATACATAAATTGTCCAATACAAGGTACACTGCTTAATTAGTGAAACATTAGCTCGATATATACTTCCTTTCACATGAAATGCGCACACAGACTGGTGACACAGTTGCAGAGTATATGTTATGATATGCGTTTGTATCATAACAAGGGTGTCACCAATAATCGTGAAGATACGACTACATCTTGGGAATGAGGTACGGAATCGCTGTAAGGAAAAGACAGAGCTGTTCTGACTCGAGCAACGAGTATATAGATAGATAGATAGATAGATATAATGCTAAATTCTAAAGATACATTTATAAAGCCTTTATATTAAGAATACACGAAATACATATAAACTTACACTTTCCCATCGTGCTTATCAACTTCATTGTATAATTTCTGCCTTTTAGAATGTAATACAGATAGTTAAATCCCGATTAACTTCATGATATCCAATGAGTATAAAATGCAATAGTTGTGATTAATGCAACAATCATTTTGAAGAAATGTATAGTGCTAAATTTAAAATAGGATGCTAATTTGGAATAGGTTAGTAAACATTACTCAATATTACTTAAAGAATCTTTTATTTCCAAATTAAATCTAAACATGAAGTTGATAGCGAATTTATCTTTTCTAATAATACATACCACAAATACAATTAAACATTCCATTATATTATAATATAAAATATAAAGAACTCACAAAAATGTTGGAAAAGATGAACTTTACCGTTAAAGTCTCAAATATTAAAAAGTACACATTCTTTAAAGAAGTTTGCGAACGCAGACGATTCTTACCTGTAAGGAAAAAGACAGAGCTGTTCTGACTCGAGCGACGAACTAATTCTTCGTAAGCCTGGTTCGCTATTTATACAGTTTTTTCGTTTGCTCAGTCTAGTGAGAACATGCCCCTTGAACTTTTCCCAGGGCGAACCATCTGCGCAACGCATCCAATATTGATATACCAATTTGTCTGTTCAGCAGCTTCCCCCAAATCAAAATTGATGACATTTAGACACGAGCGAAATGTATTTTATTCTGACAATTGTTGACATTTAGATACGAGCGAAATTTATTTTGTGCTGACAATTGTTGATATTTAGTTACAAGCAAAATGTATTGTATTGGTTTCTGCACCTGCTTGTAAAGTGCGATTTTTACAAAAAAGCATACAGTTATATTACATAAATATATAAATTTTATCTCAATATATTTTAGTGGAAAATTATTTTCAATATAAATTAATGAAAAGTTACTTTTAATATAATTTAGAATAAATTACAATCTTAAAACTTTTACTTAAAAGTTCTGTCCTAATAATACCCTCCGGGTCATTTGAGCCGAGTCCTCGAGGCTCGATAGAGAAAAAAAAATTACATTGAAAAAGGTGAAAGATCAAAAATACAATAATGTTTGAAACAGTCGGTAAAATTCAAAATATACAATGGAAAAAACATTGCCAGACATTTAGTGAAGTTCAAAAATACA
Organism: Sinohyriopsis cumingii; assembly: GCA_028554795.2. NCBI lineage: Eukaryota > Metazoa > Mollusca > Bivalvia > Unionida > Unionidae > Sinohyriopsis > Sinohyriopsis cumingii. The sequence goes on along the minus strand of CM068827.1, from coordinate 77,520,570 downwards.
ATGAGAACTGCAAAATACTCAGTATAATGCAACTAAAAAATAGAAAGAAATACATTGAAAAGTACATTGCAAAGTATTTAGTAAAATTCAAATAAAAATAGAATGAAAAGAACACTTCATGACATTCAATACAATTCAAAATTACAAAGAAAAAAAGCATGGCACGAAATTAATTAAAAATTGAAAAGGTACAATGACAAAACAAAAAAAAAAAAACGTTGTCAAATATTACAATAAAATTCTACGTTATTTACATTTACGACTAGACTTGTTAAATAATTATAACACTAATATTGGCATGCAGTTCTTGTTTTCTTTATTTTTCTTTTTATATATTAGTTTACTCTTTTTTTGTTATTATCTTTTTTACTTGTGTAACACCAGCATAACATATTTATGGGTGACTGCTGTAATTATTTTGCTTCATCCAAGTGTGGTGAAATGAATTCTCATTCTTCTGGATATTACTAGTGAACTGATATTGAATTTATCTTCCTAATGCATTCATACTACCAGCAATGCGATACCAGCGACATTGAAGTAAAGATGTTTGCGAAGAGAATGGCGTAAGAATTTGTTATTAACCAAGAGTAAGGAAAGTGAAAATTTTAGAGTTGTGTTAATCCTATCCTAATAACCATGACCTCTGTTCACTTGCAATCAAACCTGGACCTGCGCGTGTATGAAATAGAAATCGCATTTAAACCAACCAAAGAGTAATAATTTAAAATATCATTATAATCGTAACACTGGTTCGGTGAGGTCCAGTGCAACTTTGAAATGGGGGTGTATTACCAATGTTACCTGTGACGTATAAAAGAGAATGTATCGCCGTTTTCGTTTGAAGCAAATTTGACTTAGAAGTTGGCAGTATGTAGGCTAATAGCTGCTCATGTCTTATGAGAGGTTTGCAACGCGGAAAACTCGATTTCGAGCAATCGCTTCGACACCTTGACTAATTTAGCATTTTAGCATACATATAAACATATATAATGAACAACATGACAACATCAATCGATGTAGCCAAACCGGAGAAGGAAGCACCTCTTCTAACTGGTTTGAAGGTATTCGAGTCGTTTCTATGGCGTTATCGCCGAGACACAATACCATAAGGTACACATTCATATGATTCGTATGAAAACATGAGAGAGAAACCTCAATAACATTATCGAATCCCACTGGGCTGACAAAATAAAAATCTGCATCAATATGTTTGAGACGGCTAGGCGGAAATTGCAATTCTCCCTAAGATAGGCAAATACGGTAAGACCTTGTCATGTGTTTATGCAGCGAAACATGTATACACTGGTTTCAAATTTCAGTACGAACAGGTATGATGTAAAAGCTTAGTCTAAGGAATGCATGTTAAAACAGTAGGTTCATGTACACTCTCTGTAGCAGAAACCTTAGCAAACGCGATAAATTTGACTGAAGTGGGTATATAAAAAGTTATTGTTGCTAAATAAGAAATTAAATACAGTATAAATTAGATACGTTTTTGGAAATATTGTGAAATTAACGCACTAACATAGTAATTTTGCATTTCAAGAAACAAAAAATATGGCAATACAAAAATATACCTATGTGAGAATTACCACAGTACAGAAATATTCTTCCTAAGAAACTAATTATATGTTAATGAATAGTAAACAATACACGTATTGTCTGTAATATAGAAAGAGTACAATTTGTAAAAGTTAAAGTCATATAACTGGAGAGAAAATTGTCAATGCGGCTGTCGTTAACTTGGGGTCTGGCGTAGATGTAGCTGTTGGACCCATGGAAATCTCTGTTTATGGCATGGATATACGTATTTCAGACTGGGTTGTAGGTAGCTCGAATTCGGAGCTGGACTAGGTATAGTATGCATTCGATATGTCGGGAATTTCAGGTGTTACTGCAAGAAGAATTATCACCTGCGATGTATACATTTTATGCTGGAAATCTTCTCAGTAATTGTAATGTTCCTAGTGCTGATGTTTCAGAATAGGTCCTTCTTGTGGGCAAAATGAACGAAAATGACAGAAACGTTATCCAGTCGTTCCGGAGCTGATGTATCACAGCTGGCGGCGTGAAGTCTGATGGTTGCAAGAGTTTCGGTGCGAGTCTGTTCCGTAGATCATAATTAGGCAGAGTGACACCCTTATTCATGTTGTTCTCCACTAATCGTTTGTTCTCCATCAACTGTTATAATATGCGTTTGTATCATAACAAAGGGTGTCACCAATAACCGTGAAGATACGACTACATCTTGGGGAGTAAGGTACGGAATCGCTGTAAGGAAAAGACAGAGCTGTTCTGACTCGAGCAACGAACTTATATATATATATATATATATATATATATATATATATATATATATATATATATATATAAAGCCTTTATATTAAGAATACACGAAATACATATAAACTTACACTTTCCCATCGTGCTTACCAACTTCATTGTATAATTTCCGCCTTTTAGAATGTAATACAGATAGTTAAATCTCGATTAACTTCATGATATCCAATGAGTATAAAATTTAATAGTTGTTATTAATGCAACGCTCAGTTTGAAGAAATGTATAGTGCTAAATTTTATTCTTCATTCCTAGCTAAACAGAGAATGGAAACTCCACAAACAATGTCAGAACATTCAATTTATCAACGGAGAGTGACATCCCTCGTATAGAACAAGTCACAGAGATGAGGTGGTATTGTGCAGATCGCATATAGGACACACATACCTGACTCGTGCATGCATTCTGAACAGTTAATTTCGACCATATTGCATAATATGTTAGTATCCACTGATAGTGGAGTACATTCTTAAGGAGTATGTCTACCTCGTCAGTGTGAGACATAATTATTTTTAAAAAGTTCATACATTGACTCGATGAATAAACTTTATGATGATGTACCACCAGAGAACATCTTGGACTTTGAGGGAAAGTGGTTTATATAAAAAATTATTTTAAGGACTACTTTTTGTAATAAACGCTTTATATAATTATTTAATCTTTACCTTTAGACTCGCATTGTTTAATACTTCATTTTAAATGCTTTTGAAAGGCTTTTCGTGATTTTTCAAATAAATTCTAGTATTTGTTGGTGTAATTCGTTATAGTAACATTTGTAGAACTATACCTTTAATTGGTACCATATTGCGGGTATTGTGTTGACGTGCTTTTAAACCTACTACAACTACTACATTACCAAACTGAGTAAACTTATTTCCTATTCAGCAAAGGAGTAATGAACTGTTTTAGTAATCACATTTTAAAATTATAAGGCCTTTTGTGTGACTGATAATATTAAACAAGCAACTAATAATAGAGATTACGTATATGTTATACGTTTTGCAGACAAAATGCACGCTAGTGATTTCAGAAATAATAATAATAATAATAAATGTGCTAGTCTTGTCATTCACAAAGTGTTTATAAGTGTCTCCTCACAGTTGGAGCTTGGTTTCGTTAACCTGGATCATAGGTTTCATTCTGTTTTACCCTGTAATACTTCAATAACTGGACTGCAGTCATTGTAGACGTTCAAACAATACAGCGAAAAGTCGCTTCTAGAAGCTGTATCAATATAAGTGTGCAAGACCCCTCATTTTAAATACAGGTCAAGGGTAATGTGTATGATAAAAGCTCGGATATGTGTAATATTTAATAACTGGACTGTAGTTATGATAGACGTTCGAACTATACAGCAAAAAGTCGCTTCCAGAGACTGCAGCAATACAAGTGTGTAAGACCGCTCAATGACAATATAGATCAAGGGTACTCTGTGTGTTAAATTCAAGGTTAATGTGTATGATAAAATATCGGATATATGTAGCGACTCAATAATTCAAGGTTTTACTGCAGTCATGATGAACGTTCTAACAAAACCACGAATAGTCACTTCCAACGGAAATTGCGACTATATAAAAAAGACCTCACAATGTCAATACAGGTCAAGCGCACTGTAAATGATAAGAAGTCGGATATACCTGCTTCCTTCACTAGGTCTCATATTTGTTTCTTATTCTTCCAAATTTATGAGTGAAAGCTTTATTACAATCGTACAATGTATAAGCAATTAGATGTGCAGTAGAAACATTTTAGCAGATGGCGCTCCCATCAATATTTACTTACCTCATTATCCCTAGGGAAAAAAGGATTAGAAACCATACTAACCGAATTTAGAACAAAAACTACTAATAAACGGCAAAACTTTAAAGTTTAGATCATTATTTTAGTCACGTGTGTATCTACTCTCGATGTAAATACAGATTAGATCTTTCGCATCTAACTTAGAAGATGAATTACCTTTGTTCCTAGTGAGAGGACTGTATGTCCATTATTCTGATTTGAGGCGAGGTGGTAGTTTCTAAAACACCATGTTAAATGTTACTTTTATTTATTTGTAGAGGCTATAAATGTAATTATGGAGCAAAAATGATCTGTCAACATTTTAGATTTATTAGTAGCCAGCTTAAATGGATTGTACAAACTTAATGTTATCTCAACTGTTATAACAGCCTGGTAAAGAGCACAGGTGAATTAAAAAATACCACGCTGGATTTATATAAATGAAGACAAAATATTTATCTATAGTCTAACGAAACGAATTTGTATCACCTGAAATTGCATGGGGGTTCTTCTTAATATAAATATAGAAACACTTGATTACGACGCTATTTGTTGTCAGTAGTTCAATGTAATTATTCTTTGGCATCTACCTTCTTGGTCAGATATTGGAAGATACGGGGAAGTATTTATTTTAAACGTTTGTATTCCCTTAGCTGTAGTTATAATATGGACTGTAAAAATCTATGAATAGAACATGTTTAAATAACTGTACAGTGAGCGTGGAGCGCTTCCTTTAGCACCCTTTCCTGTATTTCAATCCTCTGTCAATTTTTATAATAAAAGTACCACTGACCGATTTCGTCATTAATTATTTTTATTTCCAAAGAATCGGGTTGCATTCGCTCCCTGATAAGAACTTTGGCAAATTCTTGAGGGGATACTCTTTTTCGTTTCATAGGTGGTTCGTCTGCCTGAAAAGGAAGTGTTATACTTTTTGTAAATACTAGTTCTTGCCATTAATTTTAATAAACTTGAAAATAGTTTTAAGTAAGTCTTCAGGAAAGTTGTGGAAACTGACGAGTACTGTAGATCTGTAAAGTCAAGGTTTCACAGCATTATTTGAGCTGTTGTTGCATTCTGTCGTAGTCCCTAAGAAAGTACTTAGTACTTTTACTCTAATTTTTTATTCAGATTTCATCAAATTTGTGGACAAATGAAAGAAATATATAAGAAACACAATAAATTCAGCGATACCTAAAATGCTCATACAGTATACCATGCAGTGTACTGCCTCTGGAATGTGATCATGTGACTTGTCATTTGTAAGCATAAGTGTTGGCAGATGCACAATGAAATAATGTTGACTCGGCAGAGAAAAGTATAATTATTTGTTGACACTATTAAACTTGGTATTTTATTTGTTTAAGATATTAATTCAATTTTTACCGAAATAAATTAGGTGATGATGCCATACTATTTTCATTACTTGTAAAATTTATGAACATTACTAGTTAAAGCTCTCATCAACTCGTCGTGTGACGGCACTAGGACAAAATTTGTTTGTAAAAGATATTACTCATATTCTACTCGTTATGTTTGTGCTGCGTCCCTTGAAACTATATAATTAGTTCAATGTAATTATTCTTTGGTATCTACCAAAGTTTATTATAAATATATATATATATATATATATATATATATATATATATATATATATATATATATATATATATATATATATATATATATATATATAATTTACCTTTTGACTAACTAAAGATTATTAAATAAACGCTGAATTCATTACGAAATTAAGTACTGGTTAGGAAACGTGGATGCAGGTTTAGGAGACCAAAAGATTCAATTAGGAGATCAACTATGCTCGAATATGTTAACATTTAAAACGATTTACATTTTATTTGCATGCGTAGAAGGCATGGCAAAAGGCGATAGAAGCTTTAACTAACTGAGATAAGCTAAGTCATTCTGATATTGTTTTGCAAATTTACAACGTTTTGACAACATTGAAATATATAAGCCAGTCCCCCGCCGCCCCTTCATTTGCTCTCGGGTCCACAAATACGAAGATGAATCAGGTTCTTAACGACTAAATTATTAGAGGCAATATGTACTTCCAGAAATCAAAGAAAAACTTACCTTAAATTGGGTATAAGAGCCTGAGCCAGGGAGGATCGCCACCAGTAACGTCAACGTCAAGCTCGAAGAAAATTTAAAGTCTACTGAAAACGGAACATCGACATAAAATGGCTGAGCCAATCGGGTTCACTCAACCAAAATCCTTCAACCCAGTCTTTAGAGAATATTTTAACAAATGCACAAAAGATCCAAACTTACTATCTGCTAACAATCCAAAGGCTAATAACGCTACGGATATCCGGTAGGAAAATGAGTTAGGATTTTCTTTAGAATAAGAAAGTGGGCATGTGATTCGTGTGACACTTACAGGGCCACAGCATGCCAAAATACGTCTCAAGACTATATTATAAGTTGATAAAAGTGTTTTGTGCAGTATATAAAGTGCATTAAAAAAAAGTTATTTAATGGTTAGTATGGCACAGAAATCATATATACACAAGACAACAATTACAGTCTGGGGCCCCGAGTGGCCAAATGGTCTAAAGCGCTCACTGTTCCGGATCACTGCCGTCTCACCTCTGTCTGCGTGGGTTCGAGTCTCAGGCTCGGCTAACGTGGGTACCTGAGAAAGCTTGCCAGTAGCTTCTCGTGGGTCGGTGTTTCTTCCCGGGATTTTCTATGGTTCTTCCACCTCCACTAATACGGGTCGTCATGTAAAGTCAATTTTGTGCTGAAAATGGCCTTAAACTTTATAACAACAACAAAAACAACAACAATGAGAAATATACAAAATGCACTCATCAGGCCCTTAAGTAGGTAATAGCATGTTGGTCCGAATGCCATATCACAATATAAAGATAGTGTATATTCTGACACTAATGCGAACAAAAGGTCATCGTTCCATAGAAAAACGTTAATTTTTTTAACTTTAGGGAAGAATCGAAAACACAATACGCTTTAGTTTTCTTGGACATATTTCATTTATGTGGTCAAAGATTCATGGTGCAGCGTCACCCAATATTCAATGGCAGTTTTGTTGACTGTAATAACCAGATATTAAAGTATTTATCGTTGAAACATCTTACTTAGCATATAGCTTGTCAACGTTTTTTAATTTGACAGCATATGTAATAAAGTAGACTAAAACGATTACGATATCAGCGGCCCTTTGATTTCAAACTCGAAGGGAGATGAATTGTTCAATGAAGAGACGGGATGAAATTATACACACTGGGATTCTTGCATAGTCATCATAGTGAATGGCATGATAAACGGATCTAGTTCCGACTTGGAACAGGCGCAAGTCTCTCGGTGCATCATTTTTCTCTCTCTCTGTGATTTTTTAATAACCGAAAAAAAGCTCTAGGGGTATGAAGTCCTCTGGAGGAGTGCTTTCGTTGTCTCTTTCTGCATTGTCCTTGGTGTGGCGTCAGGGAAGCAGAAATGCCTGGCTCAGCAGCGTCCAGGGCATGTATAGGAGTTATTCGTCGGCCCAAAATGTCTTTGCCAGTTTGAAGCAAGACATTTTTACCTGCTCTCAAGAAGGCTTCTTTGGGGTTTTGTTTGTCGATGATTACATTTTGGAGAAATTCTTTGCCTTTCGTCAAAGCAGTATCTTTCAAGGCGTGCAATCATGACGTCACCATCGATTTCAAAACAGGGGTAACCGAACGAAAGGCAGATTTCAACTTATCTCCTAAACCATGTCCTCGTTGTAGAGCGACTCCTTGGTACACAGGATACTTGACTTACGAGTTGTTAAATAATCGGTTTCGAAAATGGAGTTTCACCGTGACTTTCCCTTTGGTGAATGGAATATTTTGTCCAGATCTCCTTTTATACAAATGTTGACAGTGTCGAAATCCGATATGATTACAAGTAAATAGTGTGGATGTATAAACTTGAGGCAAACGTGATAGGGGTTCCACCTTCCTTGTCATTCGTTATGACAGAATCCACTTTGAAAGGAATGACTAGCAGTAACGGTGCGGCTGTGTGTCGAAATCACGTTGTACTCCACCATATCAGAGTATACAAAGATCAAATTTAGTCCTTGGTTCATTTCTACAGGGAATCAAAACTATTTCGCAAAATCCAAGTTGCCGGTAATGGGTGGTATTTCGTTTTTAATCTTGATCGTCTTAGGGTCTCCACCCAAATGTCATACAGTTCAGGAAAAAATGTAATGGCCAACATTTTGTCCTCTGAAAATTGTATTAGCAGGCCACGAGGTTGAACCTGGCAACAATCGTGTTCATCAAATGTTGAACGCTAAAATAATAGCCTGTGGGAATGGTGAACAGATAGGTGAACCTTTCAGTTTTGGGGTTCTATGTTTTCATAGAGTCAACTGCAGTGGTGCGTTCATCCAAGTTTTGTTGCACTTGTTCGTCATAACTTTGAACGTAAAAGTATTTTGATGCTCGATGGTGTTCTTGATTTGTGTAGAGTGAATTATTTCGACCCAAGCCACTTCCCAATGGACTTCGTGATCTAATTGGATTGCCTGGGGTAATTTGGCCGTGAAACAACATAATGTGTTATGGGTCAACACCTCCAAGGAACTGTCACTGGGTAACGTTCAGTAAAATTGGTTCTTCATAATTCCAGAGTTCTGTTGTCCGAGGGGTCACTGGAGGCCAGAGGACTGTCCGAAAAAGGATTGTTGTGATTATTGTTGGGATGGTGACTGTTGGGAAGGTGACTGGTGTTGGTCGCAAGGCTTCCATTGTGACCGTTAGGAGTATTTCAGGTAATGATTGGGAAGAAGGTAACCGATGCAACTGCTCAGTAAAATTGTCTCCTTGTTGCAAATTCAAATTGGCAATGGCAGCACCGATGACACAAGACTCCATGAAGATTTGACAGCAAAATACGATCTGCGTTTTAGGCACACGTTCTCTACACCACACCCACAAAGGCTGCTTTCGTAGATTTTGCATAGAAGAACTCGGTGAAGGACTGGTCACTGTGGTAGTGGTAGAGGCTGTGTTGAAGGTCATGCTCGTCACTTCTTTTTATAGTCGATGAAGAGCGAAGCGTCGATCCAAGAAACAAAACTGGGAGGATATCCTTTCCAACATACTTTGACTTCTTTGACACGATGTTTTCCCACCTTATGGATTCTTCGCTCGAGAATGCTTTCGATGTCTTACACTTCGTCTTCTGTTTTGGTCACACGTTGTAACTCGGGCAAGAAAAACATTCCTTTTAACACTTCCTCGTTCATGTCTTCTAATTTATAGACGGCAGGACACGGCACTCGTCGATTCAATGGCGAGACCCAGGCAAATTTGTAAAAGACGTCGATGACATAAAACAAATATTTGTAGCCACGACTGTAGGTGACCAAATGAGAGACATCGGCTAAATCTGCTTGCCACTGATGATTGATACCCTCCACTCGGGTACGACTTCTAAAAAAATTTCGTCGAATGGGCTTGTGTAAGGTGTACGTGGCTTGTTCTTGTAACCATCGTTGCAGTTGAGGTAAACGGACACTTCAGGCGGGTTTTGGCAGCACGATACGATATCTGAACTCCTCCGTACCCCGCAGAATTGGCTGGGTCGTAGTAAATGCTGGCTAACACATTCTCCATTTTTTAATACGTCACCCACTCTTCACGGATGCTACTTTTGATAGCGTGAGGGCTGGTTTGAAAACGGCTTTACGTGTCCGATGTGCCACGGGAGTATGAATCGAGGGTAGTGGCGGTGGTCGTAGTGGTCGTGGTAAAGGGATAGCTCTGGTCTTGCTTTCTTTTTTCACTTCTGGTTTCCGTTCTTTCTTTCAATTCCGTCGAAGGAGAAGTGAACATCATATTTTTAACCCAAGCTTTTAGTTCTTCTCGTTGAGTTGTGGGGAAGGGGTCAACAAGGACGCTGCAATCTTACTAGTCATAGTTGCCGCTGAAAGTGTTTGAAAGACTTCTCGCACCTCTTCTTCCTCACGCATCCGTGGGGCTGCGTCTGTCTTGGCCACTGGGGCTAGTGATGGTGTTGATGGACTTTTCATCAGGGCCTTCACATCTTGTCTGAGCTGTTTCGTCTACAGATTTCTGGTGCAAGAGTTTCAGTAGTTGCAACAGTTGAGTGAACTGTTGCAATATTTCCGTTTCTGACAAATCGTTGCGATTCATCAACAATTGCAATTTGTATTGTAACTGAGCCATCTCGGTCAAATGAGGATTGGGAGGTAAATGCGGGGTCTAATATTTAAAAGATAATAAAGTCAGGCCTGCATGTCGAACCCGCGACCAAACATCACTGTACAAATGTGTGACCTTGATCCCAAGTTCACAAGGTTGAGCGAGAATAGTGCGCTACTAACTGTCTGAAGTTCGTGATGATTTATACCAAGCATGAAGAATAACATCAAGGGGTTTTGAACGTATAATAAAAAGAAAACTAGTAACATCTGTAACTAATTGTTAATGCCACCGCTGGCAGAAAAGTGACAGTCTTATGTAATACCATCTTCGCTAGCCAAGGTTCCGACATGTTAACCCTATCGGGACCTTGCGGATCGATCAGATATGTCAGTGCTTCGGGACTGAATTTCACTGGATACGGTAGCAAGCCACCGCATCCAATCAAATTCAAGTTGTCCAAAATTCGAACACTGTTCCTTCACGGTCGAGAGAAGGGGAGCACACAACTGGAATGGACTCATAAAAAGCAATTTTCCACTGCCGGTCCGTGTTTATACAAATAAAGTCTTTCCCTCAAATACATATGTAATGGCTTCTCACTGGTACGTAGTCATACTTTCGATGTAATACGTACAAAGTATCATTTTGAAGACAATTGCCTCTACCATTTTTGGCCGATGTATAAAACACCGCTGCTAAACGCTGTTGGTTAGTTGGCATTGCATACTAAGAGAGGCAACTATGAAATCCATTAGATGTCGTTGACTTCTGTATCGTGAAACAAATTCCACGTGAATATCAGTGACGAGACACGGTTCTGGCATTATCGTGACTCAGTAGATCTAACTACACTCTAGATTGTAACCTGTTCTCCAGTCATCAATCTATGACGCATTTTCATTCCTTAATTACACAGGAAGAAATTCAAATAACATGTATCTCTAACTTCAAAAAACTCTCTCTCTCTCCCTCTCTCTCTCTCTCTCTCTCTCTCTCTCTCTCTCTCTCTCTCTCTCTCTTTGTATCTATCATTATACAGACAACGCCACCTCCATCTCTCATATGTTGTCGTAAAGCCTTGTATCTTCATCGTTAACACATGATCGGACACAGACTCAAATTGACTTCACTAGACAAAACTGTCACACAATCGATAAATTAGCGGAATTAGGAAGGGATAGGCTTTAGCTACTGTCAAACCTGAAGTCATTACCTTCAGACATTGCATTGTAAATAGCATGAGCTGTCGCATAAAGAATCTGATTGCCAATTTCGTTTCTCAAAAATAAATTGTTAATATAAATGCAGCTTTCTAATATAGACGAGTAGTATACGTTTTTAGTAATAGCACTAAACATTTTTTTTGCGGACTATACATTGATAAATTCTTATTTCCAAACTCTATTTATGTATTATTAAACTGCAAATAGCTCGACCAGTTCTAAAATTCCTAAACAAGTGAATAGAAAATCACATACCAAAACGAAGAGCAAACAATGATGGACACAATAAACACAACGGATACAGACGACGAAACAAATAAGCTATCCAAATGCACAAGAAATTCGGAACAGCTGCCTTTACCCTGTTAGGTGATGACGATGATGTAAAAGTCATACCAAACAACCTAAATTACGTATAATTTAGTAAATATTTCATAGCTAAAACTATACTGCAAAAAGACGTAAACGAAATAAAAGAATATATAGCGATACTGGATAGGAATAGGTCCGTAATACAACTATTTCATCTATCTCCGCTTTTCTAAAAAGTTTTTAAATGTCCACAACTGCCAAAAATAGTACATTAATAAATTAGTACCTTATAAATCTTATTTTATACGTGTTTACCAACAACATTAATGCTTAACTAATAGCAAAAATATACTGAAATAAAACAAAAGTAAAACAGATGAATAAAGTTGTTTTGCTGGTTGCTTTTAACTGCAGTTTTAGCACATTATCAGTTTTATCATGCTGAGGAAACGGGAGCATAGTGTCTTTCCCAAAGACACACCAATGTAGACAGGCGGTCTAGAAACTGAGCCGCTTGTTTTCTTGAAGGAGAAAGAATCAAAACTGAAAAAGAAGACACAAATAAGAAAATGCAGTTACTGTCAGAAAAAGACAGCCTGAAACAATTATATATTCTTAGCTCCTCGTAAGTTTAATGCCTTCACATTTATCATTATAATTTTCATGAAGGTGCCGATAAGAGTCAGGTTTTCAGGTTGAATACCTATATCTTCTCCCTTAACAAGGTATATCGCCAATGACAAAATACACAACCCTACTGTAAATTAACAGTTTGTAATGCACATCATGTCAAATTATGCTATTCGTTTCCAGTGGTACGAAAGAAAAATGCAAATTTTCGTTTTTAACTGCTTGAAACATCAAATGGAAAACGTCAGAATTCCGCCACCCCTCTGTTTGGAGGAATTTAATGTTTGTGGATTAATGTGATTATTGTTTTAATTCAAAGACATATCCACTAGTATCATACAACTTGTTCGTATGAACATGTCATATGCTTAAGAAAGACTACCGTGTTGTACATAGTCTAGCAAATGTAAATGCTGTGAAAAATTTTCCGTCTGTTTAGCTAAATTCTGCAGAGAGTATACATTTAAGTTCCAATGCCATTAGAGTCTCGATTGAAACTTATTCTAAGAAGTTCTATTATTTATTTCAATAGCCTGATCAATACATGCCTTTAAAGATAGCAAATCTTTAACTTTGGATACTAAATATAGTCTACTTAGGACAGATGTTAGGACCAAAAGTATGTCCGTCAAATAGCACAAAGGAGTAAAGTAAAATTAACATTCAGTTTTAATAAGAAACCGTAACACTTTATTACACGTAACACTTTATTACACGTAACACTTTATTACACGTAACACTTTATTACACATTAAATGCATAAGTTCTATAAGGAAAACAATTTAGACAGAGCTGTACCCTGAGAATTAAGTTTCATAAAATAATCATGGACCACAAAGGACATTTGACAACAAAAACAACTACGGCTATTGTTCAGTTCTACACGCTTCTTTATTTTCCTATCTTCAAAATACACCTCTTTCATTAAATGGCGTCAAAAACAAGGAAAAAGGATCAGTAACATGCCAAAATAAACAATTAATACTGGCCGTACCTTGTAATCAAGATAGGGAAGACATCTTTTCATGCGTAATTACGTTAACTGCAAAGAAGGATAAATTACGTTGAGAGTATTGTTGCAGATCTCATAATTATGGTTGAAAGTTGTTTTCCTTAGTTTAAACGCCAAATAGCGCTCACATAATGTAGGGCAAATGGCGTTGCTTTGTAATTCTCAAAACTTCGGAAAAAATAGAATAACTACGAATAAAATTTCTAAGATTCCTCGATTAATAAGAGACATATTCATATGAAACTGGATTTTTCTTTTAATATTTAATATCAACTTTTCGTTTTCGAATTGAATACTGCATTTTCTGTATTAGTTTAAAATTAGTTGAATTGCAATAGCTGTGATATTTCTAGTATAAGAAATCAACGTAACAAAAAAGGAGATGACCGTAAACGGGTCGTACAATCTTGACCTATCTACTATGTGCCTTTCAGAATGAAGATTAACGTGGTACAAATAGGCGTACGAAGAATCAATTACAACTAATTATCTCAGCAAGTATATTTCTGTAACACTGACAGAGTATCCACTTATTTCAGTGTGACGAAAAATGTTATCGGTCATGGTATGAAATGCGCATAAATATGAGAAACAAATAACCATTTTTCCATTATTTTCTATGCAGTATGATTTTGCCTTATGTTTTCACAAATCATGGTCGTATATGGACGGGTTTCATTCTATAACTGAATCTAGCTGTCTTCTTTTCACATTATTCGTACACATTTTGTGAGGTCAGAAGTAATCGAGTTTTAAATTAGTAACTTTTTCTCCCATTTCCTTTCTTAAAAGTAGCTTGTCTTTTAAGCAGTTAAATTGAAGCAGAAATGAAAGAGATTAGGTGAAAGATAACAAGAGGTTTATGGTAACACCATTAATTCTCCAAATAATAGTAGCAGGTGCTTTTGTCGGCTTAAGCGACACCTTACTGAAACGAGGTATTCATAGTGCCAAAACCAGTCTGAAACAGGGTAAGCGACCAGACACATCAAACAGGATACCAACCATTTTATTTTGTTTGAAAATGAACAGACACACACACACACACACACACACACCATCCAATCTTTTTCAACTAGTAACTACGATGCGCGTCGTCAGTGCCTTTACAGATGTATCTCGATAAGGCTCTATCGCTCTGAAAACTAGTTTCTAACCTCTTTAGTAATTAAGGACATTTTAAATATGCCTATATTACGGCAATACTTACGGTAAAACTGAATGATTCAACTTGCTTTCATCTTGAAAACTTTCTAAGCTGAAGCGTCTCTTGCACTGGTATAGTGGAATATTTACGGTATCAACATATATGTAAATAGGGGCGTTTACGTTCTTGTTATTGACGTGCCCTTGACTGTCGCACAATTTCCTCTCCGAGTGTTTACTGTACGCAATAAGCATGATATAATCTTGACACTTTTCATACAAAGGTGAGGTGAATTTGAGAAGGTGCGAGTGGAACGTTAAGAACTTACCAAAGCTCTTGCTGTAACAGTACAATGTTGTCCTCAGTCTAAGAGTGCTTTCTTATTCTATAATTGTCTTCTGCCGATGTAACTGTTCTCCGAAAGTGTTGTCTGGCGTGATAATGTCCAAGCCACACACACACAAAAAAAAGACTATGGATAATAGTTTCCTCGGGAGAAGGCAACAGTAAATTTAGTATATTGTATGACGTCATGTGACGTCATCTAACGTCGGATCGTGGCAAGAGTGCAACATATTTTATTCATGTAGCCAAGTATAGTATCCAGGCGCCTTCAGAGGTTGAGAAAATCCAGGACCACAATGAGAATTTGAGTCCCATAGGCCCTGGTTATATAGAAATGTCGAAATGAATTGAATGCCAAAGAAGCCCATATAATTTACTATATAAATATTTCAGAGACAACTAGGTACACTACGCAGTATATTTATTATTTTCAGAACTGTATATTAAAAAGGCCTTTCGATACCCCTTTGGGATTGAGGTCCAGGCCATATGACCCCCCCACACACACACCGCTTTCACCCCCTCCCCCTTCCCCTCTGATTGGGCCTGATAGTATTCCTGTAGTCATCTTATCGGAACTCAGGATTTATTATGTAATGCACTCAACCCAACAAAGAAACTTGACTGCGTGTGGCAATAGTGTCTGTAGGAACAAACGTAATCGCGATACTGAAGTTATATATCTTTCTGATGTGATGTTCTTTCATGCTTACCTCCTGTGTCTACTGTGTGTTCCTACACGTGTCGGAGATGACGAAACTGTTTCGGGTACTGATTCTATGAGTACCTAACATGAAAAAAAAAAACTTTGAAACGACAAACAGTTCAATATGCCTTTAATACCGTGTACCAACTTTACTTCCGAAGCAAAAGTCTTCGAATCAATACTCCCAAACACTACGCAGTTACACGGATAGTAAAAGAAAATGCACCTTAACCATAGCTATATGCATACTATTATGCAGCAAAATGCAGCAGTACTCTCACTGTCTATTTAATTTAAATGAAAGAAGAAAACTCATAAAAAATAAGCTTTCAAATTTTAGCTTAGAGGAATTCTGAAACTGGAAATCTTGTCGGACATTCACATCTGGTGCCCGTCACCTAGCTGACTGACTATATAATATTCAACTTGGGATGGTCGTACCATCATAGTTTTTCAACTATGCTATTGAAATCTTCAGCGTATATTACAAAAGTATTCTTATTTGTGTGGGGGAAGGTGGAGCTCGTCATATGAAATGTTTAAAGAAAATTATATTGACAAAGAGGCGTTGTTATCTATACTCCGGAAAATGATCAGTTACAGTCTCTGATTCATTGTTTATCGTTTTCTTCATTATCATTTTTTAACGACAAGTAACACCGGCGAATGTTTACCTACTTAAAGGAAATTTTCCTCGCCTGGTTTTCTTTCTTTTTTCTTGCTATAGTTGGATCCTTTCACTAAATCTGTCTCTCTGTAATATACCTGTAGTTAACTATAAGCTCACGCAGGGATGCCTCATAATTTAGTGCTGGTTACCTGTACCACACAAAGTACCCACCAATCACTATACGGAAGTGATAATGCATTTTTTTTAATAACACGATAATCATATAATATATATTTTATAAGGATGAGCTGAGGATTTTATTTCTCACAATTTGTCTGCTTTTTCTGGTCTGGTGGCTGTACTGAATCAAGTATTTACCTTCACGAGACAGAGAAGTGCACATATTACTATCTCAATAAATGGAGTGTAACCCTATACAAACATGATGAAAAAGACTGAATTATAATCAAGAGCAGATTGCATATCTAAATATCTGTAAATCTTGGGTTACGAATAATGTACCCTGTTGTGAACATGCTACAAGAAAGCTCACAAAATGATTAGCAGATGTGTTTGGGTTAGAAAATACAACTTAAATAGAAGTATAGAAAAACAGACGAACTGACTGGGGGAAAGGTAGAAAAGGAGATTAGAACACACACACACACACACACAGAGTAGACATGTCAATAATATCCTAATCTTTAAGACATTTTTGTGATGAGGGGGCCCCGAGTGGCCGAGTGGTCTAAAGCGCTCACCATTACGGATCACCACCATATGACCTCTGTCTGCGTGGGTTCGAGTCTCGGGCTCGACCAATGTGGGTACGTGAGAAGGCTAGCCAGTAGGTTCTCGTGGGTCGGTGGTTTTTTTCCGAGGCTTTCCCGGGTACTTCCTCCGCCGTTTATACTGGCCGCCCTGTATAGCCTATCTTGTGCTGAAAAATGGCGTTAAACCCAACAACATTTTACGATACATTTAGTTTTAGCAAGCTCAGTGTACATCCATACTATGACCGCTGTCGTGCTTGTCTGTTTTCTGGTGAAAGTGGAGGCTACATAAATGAGAGAGATGACTAAAACAACAGAATCGTCGTGTAAATGAAGCATTTTGTATCTGCTTTATTCTTTCATGACCCAAGGTGATTTAATCAATCCAAAAATGTAACATGGCAGATTAGCTCAAATAAAAACGCGCCCCAGCATGCATTCTTAGGATATCATGTTCGCTCTTTGATCATTACAGCATTTATTAAGTCCATATGACACCAAATCAGTGCAAAAGAAAATGTACATTGTAATTAATCTTAACTGCTAGCAGTAATTAGTTAAAGTATTGTAATGACGAAAAGTTAATTCACCTTCATTTGTTACTTGTTTAGGCTCGAATAAAAAGTAACAAATAAAAGAGTGAAAACAACAAGCTTTGAAAAATTTAACAAATAATTTATTTCCCTGGAAAAACTCTGTAAAAATGAAAAACATAACTTACAGTTTTAAGAATCAAATTTAAAAATAATCCAAGAATAATCCACGAATCAAATTTAAGAAGTCCTAATAATGAAATGTTCTAATAAATTCAAGTTCGAGTCCGGACGAAAAATTCAAGATGGAAGAGGATGACATATACTGTATCCTTTGTGGTGTTGGATTGTCTACAGTTCTGTGTTATTCACAAACAATAATACGGTGTTTGAATTTCTCAATAAAATTTAATGAAATGTCTTGTCCAAGAATTCTGTATGAGCACTCATATATTTCCAGGAAAAAGAATTAATCCTTTTGAATCCAAATAATTCGAATAAACATTAAAAAGACTCCGAACTGACACAACAAAAGAACACCTTTATGTCCCAGTGTTTTTAAGTCCGACTCCGAGATATCTCAATAAACAATGATTATACAGTAAATCGCAACGCAAAACAAATTCCCGGATGAAGGTCAACTTTCCAGACCCTTCGAGAAGTATTTACGTATATAAAGCACGTAGTCCCAGTATGACCTTGACAAAAACCAATCATTTTACTCTAAGAATAGGATGAAAGTAAAAAGGTATTTACTTCTCTCATTGTTTTATAAACCAAGGTTCGAAACTAGGCCAGTTTTAGATGTTTACAACTGACGAGTCAAGGTCAAACTATTTTCTGAAACATTTCGAGTTCCTAGCAAACAAAATTACATTATTTTGGCATGTAATTAAATTTACAAGAAAAAGATTTTAAAACTTACCATCAGTTAAATTAAATCAAATATAAATTAAATTAAATATACGTAAGAAGGTACAAATAATTAATAAACTGCCACTAAAAAAGCAATTCATTCCCTACTTTCTAAAGCTTATACACAATTTTATGAAGTCCAATACATTTAGATTATGCTTTCATTGGCAGCTAAGACAAGTAGTTGTAAAGCTCAAGTTGCTCACCAGTAACGTCAGTGACAACCATGATCCGAATATGGTCAAGAAGGCATGTGTTTCATGTACTCTCTGTACATTTATAGAGGTCGCTATAAATTAACTGAAAAGTTTTAATTTTTGACGTTTTTTAGTAAAGTTTTAGAAACTAACAGTAAAAAGATCGTTTCTTCTAGTCGCACCATGTGAAATAGTATTGCTAGTGACTTTGTTAAATAGATATATATCCGCAATTAATATGCTCAAATCTAGACGATGTTAAAATGAATTTGACATGTATAATGTCTCTTGTGCTCTTTAAAGGCAACGTATAAGAAATTATGCTTTGCTTAATGTCGGGTGTGGATGAATGTAATGTGTTGATTATAGGTTTATGTTCCATCGTAGTCATTATACGCTGAATTTTACCAACATTACCTCGTATGACCACAGCAGAAACTACGCATTTTACTTTGTAATAACCACGACGAGTACCTAATTACAGTATTGTGATTGCTAACAGGTAAAATTATTTGACAGAATGTTCATAAGAGTTAGAATTGAAACAAAACAAATTAAATATTTCTTTGATGCGTTTGACCCAGATTACTTTTGTGAAATCAACCGCCAAATGCATGCTTACATTAATTCAACATCCTAAAAATCCGTACAATACTCAGAAAAAAAGCCTTTGTATAGTTACTGGATCCACTTGATGCTGACTTCTTTAATACATTTGAAGGCTAGGCGATGGGTCTCCGTTTGAAACAAAAATTAATTCTCTGACCTGTTCCATTTTAATTTAATATATGTACAATGAAAGAACTTTTTGCGGAATGAATAAAAACAATTAACACAAATTTTCAAAGATTCCATTTGTTTCAAAAATCTTTTACTTTGAATTTTATGTTATTGTTTGTAGCTAGTTTTTGTGTTTTAACGTAAACATTTTCATATTTGTAAGAACAATAATATTTGCTCTGTTTGATAAAAACATTAAATGTAGTTACGCTTTCTAATCGCATGAAGTGACGCGCGTGTCTGACATCAGAGAGCAAACTTAAGTGAGCCTGACAAGAAGGAATTTGGCAGCCTTTATGATTTATGTACTATCTACACTCCTGCTTTTGATTTAAGCATGCGATTGATTTATGAGGATCTAGTACAGATCGTGGAGTTTTATTAGAAGACATTGTAATGTAAAATAACGCTCTTATTTAGGTATCAAGGTTACTTAAACTATAAATCAAGAGAAACACAAACGAATGGGAGCATCAAAATACATAAATAAGGAGAAGTACTTATATAAATCAAACATAATTATGATTAGAGTAATAAAGTTCTAATATTTTTCTATGAAACAAGGAATGGTTTCGGCATTTAGTTTTAATAAAATCCAAAAGATTTGAAGATAAAAAATAAAAGTAACTTAACCCAAATAGAGATTTTGTGCTAATTTGCACATGTGATCTATTGCTGAAGTCACTGAAGGCTTTCTTACAACAAAGGTATACGAAGTTTAATGTTTTATGTTTCTATCAGTTATTTTTTACATTAACATTTTAGTATTGGTATGAACACTAATGTTTACTCTATTGGATTTAACAAATAAAGATGTATTTTCATCTGCCCTGAAGCCTATACATTTAAAAGTCGTTTTCTAATGCACGAGTTCGGGTGTTTGACAGTCATTTTCTTTAAACAAGTAAGTTAGTGCAGTAAAAAAAAAATGACGACCTTTGTCCTTTAACTAGTTTGTACACTTTTATGTTTGTTTTAGGCACGTGATTGATTAATGTTGCCACAAATTATTAATATTTCATCCGATGTAACGGAAGAAAATGTATTTAAAATAATGCAGGTATGTTTTAGATTTACCACAACCATACATAACATGACAAACAAAGGAATGTAAATAGAAGTAATGAGAAGTCTTTATATAGATCAGATGTAATTATGTTCAAGGAGATACGTTGTTCTAATTTATAGATAAGATAATGACACTTTTCGAAGGTGATCAAGGAGTCGTAGCAAAATATTATTTAAAAAACAATCACTCAAATAGAGATACTGTGTCAAATCACGAACTGAATATTAACCGATCTATGCGCTCTCGAATGATTCGCCTACAACAAGGAGATACATCGAAGAAAAGAGAAAATATAATATATTTAACCCCACCTTGAGATAACTGGTTCTTTTCACCATTGCTATTTTGATAAGTTTGATACGAATTAGTCTTGCGACCGCAACAAATATCCACAAATTTATTTTTAATAGTTCGTTCCTGCATCATCAGCTTGGAGAAATTCTGTCTTTGTTTTCCTCCACCTATGATATCAATTTCGCTCCTTCAAAAGTGAAGATTTGAATATTTAATGACTGCCAAAGTATATCCCTTTCCTAAACTGCGTAACAGATGTGGTGCGAATTTAGACACTAATTGGTTACCGTTCAGACATCTGGACGAAAGGACAGGGCAGAGTCCTTCACACTGATGAAATTCTTTAACACCATTCATGTACAAAAGTATTTTATTTTATTAGTTTCAATTTAGTCATTACAAACAAAGAAATACTTTACATTTTTATTGAATGATTCAGACTTTCCGAACGATGTAATTTAAACTATCTGACGGTGTTTTTCGTATTTGTTGTACTGTAAATTAGCCCCATACTAGATCAGGCTGCTTGGACCATACACATGATATCTGAAACTTTATTACACGATTCTTGTGACAGATTTCGTTGATTGATTAAACTCTTCTCCAGCGGCAAAGGTAAGGCATGTTGCTGATTGCACAGACGTGTAAAGACTGACTCTCACAAGATGTAATCACGTACTCTTTGTCATGATGAAGGTACAATTCCGTTTTCATTTTTCTGAAGAAAAAAACAACTAAATTTCGATCGTTTGTTCTAAACCATGCAATAAAATACATACATACCATTGATGGGATGAATATGTGTAAGTTATTTACTGAGTGTTATGGGGCAAAATTATTATAATTATTTTGATCTCGTACACGTCGTCCTCTTTTTTGGTCACTCAACGTAACTCATGCAATGAACTTTCCGTTCATCTACTAGTTTATAGACACGGGTGTTTACGTGCACGCACTTGTCCTGTGATCAGAAACAATCATGTCCTCCAACTGAATAAATAACCTCTTTCTCCGGTGTTTAACTTTTTTCCCTCATTTTTCTGATCTTCAACGCTCCAAACAATTGATCAAACACAATCGCTCCGCTGTGAGGAAATCGTAGGAACGCTCATGGGTTTATACAGAAAGCGACGTCATGCGTCCACTGTATTGTGATTGGAAGATAGAAAACACACCCTGACTGAAATCTATTAACATGATATAATTGGTGCACCCTCACAATTAGTTTCATTCTGTCCGAGATTATCGAGACATGTTGGCCCACTGTGTCACCTGTTTGCAAGACAACCAGACAAGATGTGGACGGGCGATAAATTCTCCGCCATCATTTCCAGCATTCCATTTAATCCAAAGTACCCAGTGTACATCAAGGCAGCTTGGGCAATCATACGCATTGCAGACACTGCTATTTGGAAGAAAAGAGTATGTGTGGAAATGATGGATGCCTCAAGAGAGTATTGATCTACAGACCGGCCGTAAGGAGAAGACGGAGAAGAATTGTGAAATGGTACCAACTTTGTTGACACTCTATGGTTAACCCATCCAAACAGCCTTTTCAGAGCCACCCATTTCTTTTAGAAACAGATGCAAAGCAGAGAATATTAGCTTCAAAATCTGCGAGGTAGAATGAAATATCTCGGTTAAGACATTCATCTCAGACAGCTCTGTTGAGTTCATAAAAACCCATTGGACTCGTTTGCTAAAGCTAAATTAAAACTTCAATTCTCTGATTATGCAGATAAATTTTATTCGCATTTAATTACAGATTTGGTTTCAAAATATCAGATGATGCATCTATTGATTGTACCCAAAGTAAATGAAAATACATTTGTCACATGCATTTTGATTTTTTTAAAATTTCCTTAAAACTGAAATTTAACATATGCGGCATCTGCAAACCAGTAAAAGGCATTGCGTATGCATTTAGTTCCATTCCCTTACAAACAGGATCACGTCAGTTATTTAACAAGAGTTCAAGGTGGGCCTGAGAGGTCTTACCTGGCTGAAAAACTACATCAAAATGCCAGTTCTGTCCTTATATACATCTCCAAGAGTCTTTTAGACTATATTTTACAATATACCCTGCATGACAGACCTTACAATTCCATCTAATATTTCATGATGCTTACTCGTGTAGTGTAGTCCACCTGACTTTAACTAGCTAACCACAAATAGCTCAAAACTTGTAAATATGTTGATTATTAGAAACTTGACAACACATATTTACAGATCATATGCAATCAACGTGACATAATTGAAACAAAAAATAGATACAGTCATGCACCAAAAGTAATAAAATATAGATATACATAACACCTCCCCTCATAAACGAAAAGAAAGATGCCGTATGAATGACACAAACTATATAAAACAAAGTACTAAAGTACAAAGCTACGTGAAAGTACATCTGCACTCAGATTCCCGTTTCCCTTGATGTGCCTAATGCCGAAGTTATATTCCTGCAAGAGCTTAACTTTAACAGGTTGACCTTGACGATGTTCCACATTATTTCCTAAGAACTGTAATACGAGCTCGGCAAAAACTCACTTTCAGTGAAATTAATTGTCAGATTTGTCTCATGCAATCGAAGAAAGAATTTTGGATAGTTTCCAGGTGGTCTTTTAAGGCGTCACTGTATATAATGATGTCTTCGATGTGTGCATCAAAGCCATCTACATGAGATGCACCATGTTCATTAAACGCTCGAATGTTGAAAGAGAATTTTTCATACCGAAAGGATTCACTTTATATTGGTAAAGTCTACGCGGGAGATACAAATGCCGACATTTCGTTTGCTCTTCCGTAAGTGGAATTTGCCAAAATTCTCACTACAAGTCGAAATTGGTGACGTATTTTTCATTTCCGATTTTGTCAATGCGGTCATTGTTTGTTGGTATTACAAATAAAATTGTTTTGGTGACATTGTTCAATGTTTTGTTTTCAGTGCACATAGGTAGAGTATTATCTGGTTTTGGCACTAGTATACATGGCGAACTCCAATTACTTTGCTTGGTTCAATAAAATCATTCTGAGACAAATATTCAATTTCCTTTATCAAACTTTTCTGCTTGAGAGGATTCACTTACGTAGAATATACAATTTCAACATCATGGTAGATTTTATTAGTTTGTGTTGTAACATCTGGAAATAAGTTTACATATTCACATATCAGCTGTTTTAACCCATTCCTTTCTTGTGTATGTAGATGCAAAAGTTTCTGGTCCAGATTATGTCAAATATCGGAATTCCGAAGACCAATTACAGCAAAGTCACTCCAGTCTGATTGCAAGACATCGTTTAAAACCGAAATGTGTGGGATAGGCACAACTAAATTGATAGACTCATTAACAGGATTATCTCTATCTATTTAGCATGTTTATATGGCAGATTGTATATGTTCCCGCCTCCCAGGAGTGTTGTTAACATAATTTAACTAACTTTCTTTTTACTGTATAAAGAGCATAATACTTACCCGAAAGAGGATTTTGAGATATGGGCAAGAGAGCTTATTGTCAAACTTAGAGACATAATAAAGAAGATTAAGCTCTGAGTCATCGGTAGAAAGAGTTTTCTCCCTAAACATTCAATGATATACAGACAGTATGGCCAAAAACAAGTTCAAAAGGACTTAAACTTAATGATTCTTCAGCTGACCCCCAGTGTGAAGTCTTATTGACTCCTAAATAACCATTGAATGCAGTTTCATTGGCTAGACTAAGAATTTCCTGTCTATCCAACTTTTAAAGCTAATATGACTATATGGTCTTACACAAAGTAACTGAAAAGAGCAAGAACCAATAATTTATATCCCTGGAAGACAAAGTGTATATTTAAAAGAACTTACAGTAATGCGAATTAAATCCCAAATAGTCCTAATAGTGTCATCACAAGTTCAAATGTGTGATGTTCCAACTGAATTCCATTGGTATTCCAAATAATTTCTAATATTGAATGTGTTGATGTGCGTGTAGTTTCAAATTTGCTAGTGAGCCAGTTGTATTTAGTGTGCTAGCAGTCTTTTGATCTATCACAATACTATAATCCAAAAATGTTCTTGTCTGAATTCCCCAAAATTCTAAATTAATGTTGCAGTCCAAGAATATTATTGATGAGAACTTTGTAATTCTGGTTAATAACAATTTGAATGAATAATTCAACCCAAATGAACTATTTAACACAACAATACTACTTATTCTGCATTATTTGTTAAACGCAGGAATAAGTAATCTCTCAAGTAAACAAGATTATATAAAAAAAAACAAGATAAAAAATAGAACCAGTATGAGAGTCAAAAGTTCATTTCTATAAGATTTTTAAATTGTCAACAAGATAAGGTTTATTACTAAATTATAATAAAGAACCTGGGAAACATCAGGTATACCTGGTTTTTATGGGGGAATT
The DNA here is from genome assembly GCA_028554795.2 of Sinohyriopsis cumingii. Taxonomy (NCBI): domain Eukaryota; kingdom Metazoa; phylum Mollusca; class Bivalvia; order Unionida; family Unionidae; genus Sinohyriopsis; species Sinohyriopsis cumingii. The sequence goes on along the minus strand of CM068827.1, from coordinate 77,495,315 downwards.
CCAGTGTCATATACCAAAAGAAAAAATAAACATGTTTATTTAATAATTATCTGAATAATTAATCCTAAGTCATAGGAAAATATTAGCTATGTATTATGTTGTTTACAAAATAAATGTTACTGGGCAGGTACAAAATGGACTTGATTTTCGACAAGGTCAGGTACATAATATAAATGTATATAACATATAATCATTAAGAAAACCAATAAACAATACAAATTAAATATACGGAACTTTGTTCACTGACCTCTCGTCATCGCCACCAGCAGGTACCTCAGGCGGTCGCCAGTTTCTCATAAGGACCCCATTTTTAACAAAATAACAGTCTTATACATGTATGGCTTAAGTACACAATTTTAAAGTTCTACTGTGTTCGACAGATGGAATTTTGAACAATGCTGTCTGTTGATGTAAACACGTAAATACTTGCTTATTATATCGGATGATAATTATCTGAAACCATTGTTTGTGTTTTTATATTTCTTTATTACATTTTTGTATCCCCACCCTTAAAGAGTCATTCAAGTGTCTGAAACATCGCGACGAATAATCACTATTGTTGGGACAAGTCAACATTGAAGTGTAATTTTTTTAACTTTACAATAATGAGTCTGGGATTCACTGCTGCCGATACAAGAAATATACACCAAATCCCGAAAGTTAGTGGATTTTCCACCAGTATTCTAGAACGTTTATGTTTACATATATATTTTAATTTCAATTTCTTCTTTTTTCGACCCATCGACAGGACATGTTTTTCTATATACTTTTATGCAAACTAAATGGCCTTCAATTGTTTCCATACTCAGCTAATCGTACACGCGAGCAAAAGATGTCTTAATCCATCGAAATTTTGTTTATGTATCGGGAAAGGAATAAATCTAATTCCTCCATTTAGACGACATGGATATTGAATGTAAGAATTGCAAGGCCACCACTGACTTATTTTCACCCTTATCGATCGAGAAATAAACTAATCATTGCCAAATATGTAAATACGTTTCATAATCAATTCATTATTGTCACAGGCAGCTTGTCGGAGGAAAATGGCGGACGAAAGCAATGCCTGGAGGTTTGTCTAATTTACGCTCGCTGATTGGTTAATTGATCAGAATGATTGAGAAGTGGCGATAGGTCAATTATTAATGAAGCGGCTCAACAAAGGCGGTAAGATTCGGTGATTGCGAATATGGCAATGGTAAGTGTAGAACGTTCGTGACAGTGGCTGTTTTTCCGGTTACTGCTTGCTCGGTCCACTTCACTTTCATGGATTATTCATGCTAATAATAAACGGGTTGTACAAGGTGTGGCTTGCTTGCTAAACAAGGCAAAGGTCAACCTAAATACGAAAGCAAGGGGTAACTGCCACTTGACCCACAATTGGTGTCCCATAAACAGTTCGTTATGATTTTTATGTTTATTGTTTCGGTTATATTCTTTTAGATGATTTAATAATGGACTTGATTTGCAAGTAACAACCTCCTTGCTTCAAAAATAATATTTGGGTTTTTTGATATAACATAAATTTTGTACCGGGATTTTACGGCATTTAGCATTGCATACCTAGCTTTTATATGTCTTATGTACACTGAATTTTGTATATTGTAAAGTCTAGTTTGATATGAAAAATACACAACACTCAAACCACCGGGATTCTTTAGAAACAGTGTTGTTTGCTAGCAAAAGTGATGCTTACATGGCAATAATATGTTTTCACACAAGAAACTGTTTCGGGTGTGTGGTATGGCTATAACATTAAGAAGGGTTACCATACTAGACAAGAATTAAGAATTTGTTTGGACTGGACAGGCAGTGTCCAAGACTCCCACCTCCATGAGTCTCTCTACATATTGGAGAAATAGGCTAATGATAACATGACATCACAGGGCGGAAATCTTCGAAGCTGTAGTCAATGACCAGGGTGGAAGAATTCCAAGATGTACTCAACGGCCACACGTTCAAGACAAGTGCGAACCATACAGTAACATGGCCATCGGTTGTGGTCTACAGTCAGGAGGGGAATGGAATCCGCCAAAGTGCACCTGCACATGATACGCCAGGGGTGACGAAATGTAAATAGATAACTTTTTTATACCGGATCAGTCTCAGCCTAGGTTACCAACGACCTTGCCATCCGATGAACACTAGGACTGAAGTAATAACTATTCTACTGACGCAACCACTATCAGTATACGGGCAAGACATAGCATCTGCACTGGAATGTGGAACATTAGGACTAGTAGCTAAACTCGAGGAGGTAATCCATGAGATCGGAAGCTACCGATGGCACATACTTGGATTCTGCGATATGTGCCAGAAGAATTTAGGAGAGATCAACTTATGAAGGACACGGGCATTTACTTATGTGAGAATGAGTACAAGCATAAAGCATGGAGTCAGATTTATGGTACATAAAGACATTGCCAGTGCAATGTTGCCGACCAGTGTCTAACAAGACGATTACCTTCCAACCGAGGGCATCTCCCTTCAACATCACCATATTTGACGACGAGAAAGTGGATGAGTTTTCCGACCAGATTTAAGCTTCCGTTAAACAGACACCCAAGAAGAACAGCGCAGTTATTGAAGGAGACTGGAATGCCAATGTTGCAGAATGACGCACAGGCAGACTGGCGGGAAGTCTGTGATACATACTATAATGAACATACGAATGAGAGGGGACTCAAGTTCCTTGACATCTCCATCTACACTAACGCTAATGAACAGCCATAAATTATTTAGAAGAGACATATTTCAGACGGAAAACTTTACGACTGTATTGAGCACATCTAGCTGAGGAATCGCGTCCGGACTAGGCTTAACATTGCCATAACACGTAGCTTGCCAATAGCTTACATGGGCAGCAGTCATGACCTGCTGAAGAAGACTGATAGTCTAGGATCAACTTTGAACTTTAAAAGCTTAAAGATCCAAACGTTGCGCAAGCGTTTGAGGCGGCAATAGGAAAAATGTTACACTGCTCATAATTCTTGGTGCTGAGGAAATCAACTAAGTTTTCTTGATCACACCCTGCACCACGGCAGTAATAGTCATTGTCAACGAGATGCTTTGCACGTGTGGTACTCACAACAATCTGCAACAAATATCTGGCAAACAGTAGAATGACCATCCATATGGACCTAGTCTCTGATTGCCACTGTTCTTTTTAGAAAGGGAATCTGCAGCTGTGCAAGAAATTTTCTTTGAAATAGCGTTTCTCTCAGTAAAAAACTGATTGTAAACTATGTATGCAAAATAAAATGTTGGATGCGTGAATAAATAGGGCCTGATCTAGACGACAGACTTTCACAACCCCACAAACCACTCCCGTTCTAGACAGCAGACCTTCTCAACCAGTTCACCCCCTCCGCGCTTTGCAAATATCACAATAAGAGGGAAATACATGACAACGTTTTGTATGCTTATCTTTCGGCGGAGTGTATATAATTATCACTGTTTCGCCGCCTATCTCTACATCTGTCGAAAATGATTCATAGTGGGGTTTTTCCTTTTTGGCACAATAACATTAGTTTTCGGCATCTTCAGTGACCAAAATTAAGAATGGTGGCACATCCATTGTCTTCGTGCCACTTGCGTTTTCCACACTGAACTTCCCTAGCGTTGCGTTATAAAACTATCTGGAGGGTTTCATGCCTCTTCTGGCAAGGATACCTTCACTGCCGTATGGTAGGCCATTTCTTCCTCGGCTACGATCTCTTACAACGCCTATCTCGATTGTGTCAATGGCGCTGTATGCAAGCGGTCGGGGATATATAGTACTTCGTCTGCAGGGTTGGTTCGCTTAGGATAGAAGATATGTGCCCAAGAGAAGCATGCTTATTGGTTGGTCAGGAGCTCAGTCTGTTTGAATGTTCTTCCCATGTCCGTTTTTGTCGTCAAGAAGACAGTATGTACAGTGTCTGAATTTCGGACTTGCTTTTGTCGAGGTGGATGGCTCCCATAGCTTAATTGGTGGACCTAGTCTAGCCGTTTGTCCATATCGTCTTTCAAACGTTTCACTTTGATAGGTACTCAATTCCGTAGAGGTTCTCAATGAAGACATGAAAGTGTTCTCTTGTTTGATCTATACCTCCGCCCTTTTACCGCCTAGAATTCCATTTCTTAGAAGGTTATCCAGACTGTTTCTTGCCTTGCCATGGCTCTCGTGCTGCCCGGATACCTCTGGGGCACTGCATTTTGCTACAACTACGTTTCTGTAATTGTTTGTCGAGTTGCTTGCCTTCTTTTAGTTGTCAAACTTACTTTCCTAATTGTGGGGTCTCAATATTTTCTACAAGCACACGTATCTAATCGGCTGTTGAGTATATCGCATAGTTTTAGACGTGGGGACATTGCGGTACGTGTTTTGGCGCCTCGCTAATTGTGGTGCGTGAGCTGGTCGATATGAGCTCTCTGTATCCAGGTCCAAAAACAGCCCGGTTTACTCTTTAGATTCTAGGTTGGCGTGGGTTTTAGGGCTAGTTTCTAGTCATGGGAAGCCTTTTGTGGTATCAGGTTGTTCTAAGAGTTCTAGAAACCTCTAGAAGGCCTCGATGAAAAAAAGTGCTTGTCCTGACCAATTGTCCCACTATAAATTTAGCCTGCTATGGCGGTCCTGGTGTATTGCTATGTATGCTATGGTACCTACCGTATGTCTAATTTTGTCTTTATGATCGTTTCCGATTAGGAAGGAGTGTGCTTTCATTCCAACGTTACTTTAATAGAGAGGTTTGTCGCCTTGCGTGACCCGAGCTTAGGATAATCTTCGCTAAAGACCTCGCTGAAGTGTCGTATAATACTAGACAGCCATCCGAGCAATAAGTACATTATTAATGCATTATGCTTTTTAATTTATAACCGATATTTGTTTTTGATTACTGTTGCTTTGTTAAAAACACAGACCACATCATGTTGATTAATGACATGTTTTTCAACAGGCATTTAATGCTTCAGAGAAGAAACAGTTGGTTTTCGCACTTGTTCATAGGACATACTACCCGGTATGCACGTTAGTAATCTTATATTTAGGTCCAATGTACTCTCGAATAATTTGTGATCATTTAACAAATTTGTATCTTTGTGGGATGGAATTAAGAAACTGTATAAAGCTGCGAAATTTAAGGCCACATGTATTGGATTATGAAGTAAATGTTGTGCATATGTGTGTGAGCTTTTGTGCCAGTGTAAATCTGGAATATTGGCGAGAGCAGACAACAACATACCGGTGACACATTTCGATACAAGGACGTCTGCTTTTGTGTTAGCATCAAAAACAGATTGCCCAGACCTATTAAAGCTTAAAAAAAAAATTTTTAAAAAATGGGCTGAGCGTTACAGATATTGTCATCGTTTGGTCAGTATTTCTATTTATTGTACCATACATAACCATATACACATCCCATCTTGTATTTTACCATACATACCAATATACACATCCCATATGTATCAGTCCAAAACGGAGTAAATAAGAAATATCATGATTCAGTTTAGGTATGCAAGAACAGACACATATGTATCAGATATTTCCTTTTAACAGAATAAAGATCGATTATGTTTTTTTTTATAAAAAGTATTGATACACTGAAATTAAAGCTGATAATTTAAGCATATATTTCATTAAGAAAACGAAGATTCGATATCTAACATGTGGACGACTTTAAATATTATTTGGACATTTTTAAGAAGAAATTTCTAAACAATATTGTTCTATTTTCTTCTCATTGTTTTCTATTTGAACGTCGGAATAAGTTTCAATATAAACAGCTATACGCTTGCCCAGTCATGAAAAAGGCTCAACAATATTGTAACTATATGTAATTCTTATACATTTGCGTCACAGTCCGTCACAGTCAAAGCAGCTGCTCTTGTATTCGATGTGTCTACCTTAATGTTGCAAACATGTGTCAGTTGTATTGTTCGATTTTATAAACATTTTCAAGTCACCAGTAATATTAATAGACAAATTAAAAGTTCCTTATTTAAACTTGTTGAAATATTCCGCAGACCATAATTTCGAAACTCTGAAACTGACATCGATTTTGGATAGGTTCGGTAGTTAAAATTGTTTATATTGTGGAATGTGTCTTCCCTGTGTCACCATTGCCGTGGCTGGGAACAATAACTATTAATTTTCTGGTTCATTGTTCAAGCCGTCCGGCTTCATTAAAGTAAACAGATTTGCAAAGATTTAAGTTTTTAAATAAACATAGAGTAAAGTTTTCACCCAACGTGTGTGGGGGGGGGGGGGCATTTTCAGCAGTGCTTAAACGTTTTGTCATCAATTCTGAGTCTTTTATACTTTGATTTTCAAGACTGTAGCCGCGAAGTCCTTGGTATCTCTCTCTCTCTCTCTCTCTCTCTTTGTGCCAAGTTTGGTGTCACTGTGCACGCAAGCATCATCCGAGAAGCCATTGTCAAACATTCTGTCCAACATATTGTTTTCAACCTCAGCTTACTCTCATTTCCCGGCGGTAGATACCGAAGAAGTCTTTTTTCTTATAACAAATGCCGTATATGGTTGATCTATTATTATGCTATTCGTGAGGTAAAATAATACCAATGTGAACAACAGTCTAGTTTGAAAATGTTTAATTTCAGTAATTTGTTTATATAACTGTATTGCATAAATGAATGCGAACAAAGAGAACAGAGATACATATCTGTAATGGCTTGTTAAAGAAATGAATATATTACGTGTCGCCATCCACACGGTTTGTAATGATTGTAAGATTGCCTGGATATCCACTCTGGGGACTATGTAAATTTAACATGGAAAAAAAAAGGCATCCACTCTGGGGACAAGGAAATTTAACATGGGAGAAAAGAAATATCCATTCTAGGGACAAATGCAATTGAAACAATGGAGAAAAAAAAGCAATTCTAGGGACAAAGGCAATTGAACATGGGATTTTTTATTTTTTTAAAAATTAAAAAAATAAAAAATAAAAAAGGGGTAGGCAATGGAAAGTCAATCTCTTTTCGAGAGACTTGGGTGGCCCTGAAAAGGGCCTTTGGGTTTCTTCTGCTTCTAATTTCTTCTATTTCTCCACCAACTTCTTATTTTCTGTCCTACACTCTTTCTCTTCTTTTCTTTCTTTTCTTCCTTTTTTTCTCTTCTTTCTTCTTCTCCTCCTCTTCTTCTTCTTTTTCAATTTTTTCATTCCATGCTCTTATCCTTATCCTTTCCTCTTCATCCTCCTTCTCCTGCTTTATTTCTTTCATCACAGCACTTATCATTTCCTTTACTTTTCTTAAGTTGTTAATCTCCATCTTCACTCGATGGGGGCTATAAGAATAGTGATCCTCGTTTAACCTCACTAACATTTGCTCTATCATACCCAAATTGTCCAGGACGTCTTGCAATGTTTTCATTTTATCAAGCTGGTTCGAAGCCATCTTCTTTTTTATTCTTTGTAGAATGGTTTGAACGACGAATACTGTGGGTTCTTATAGTGAAAGCGCGGACGTGATGGAAAACATCCCCTTAAAACAAAATTGATATTACCTAGATCAATTCCAAACAAACGCGCGGACGTGAAGGAAAACATCCCCTACTTTTCTCGTTTCATATGATCTACTATCCACATACGTGAAGCATCAATAAACAAACCCCTAATCTACTATTTACACACGCAAAGCATTAAAATGAAACCCAAAATCTACTATCCACACAAACCTACGTCAGCGCTTACAAACACAAACACAAACACTATAAAAAAAAGATTCAGTGTTTATATTCACACTACTCTACATACACACATTGGCAAATGGATTATTATTTATTTTCTAGAGTATTGGGTAGCTCTGAAAAGGGCTGTTTGTTTTTTTTTAACTCCAGTGACACCTGGTTAATGATGGCACCTTCCAGGCCTGGCACCACACACACATCTTCTTCCCCAGTCTCCTTTTACCTTTTTTCTTGGGAGTGCAGAGGCGGGATAAGTGGCTTCAGAATCCCAATTTTCTGTCTCTGGGATTCTGAAATTTCTTCTCTCCTTTTCCTCCTCTTCTTTTTTTCTTCTTTCCTCCTCCTCTTTCATCCTTCCCTCTTCGACAATGGCCTCCGCGGCCAGTTCATTTAACAGGCGCCTGGCATATTCCAGGTGCATCTGGAGTTCTAGAAGCTTTACAATTCTGGTATGCATTGTCTTGTTAACGAATGAACAGGGTAGCTAGACTGCCCAGCGAGTTTCAATTTATAGTGAAAGCGCGGACGTGATGGAAAACATCCCCTTAAAACAAAATTGATATTACCTAGATCAGTACCAAACAAACGCGCGGACCTAAAAGAAACACGCACTCACTTTTTTATACTACCCATTACTAATTTTAAAATTTTCATTAATCACTTCAATATACTATTCACATACGCAAAGCAATCCAATCAAACCCCAAATCTACTCTCCCCACACGTCAAACAGCAAAAAAAAAAAAAACATGATCTTAATCTACTATCCACACCAACGTACGTGAGCACTTACAAACACACAATCCTATACACAAACACATACCCTCACACTATAAAAAAGAGCTAGTGTTTATATTCAAACTACTCTACATACACACATTGGAAAATGGATTGTTATTTCTTTTCTAGAGTATTGGGTAGCCCTGAAAAGGGCTGTTTTTTTTTTTTTTTGTTTGCTATGGCAATCTTTTAATTTCTAAGAATGCGACATCCTCTGAGGATAGACTTTCTGACGATAGGTCTGCTTCTTCAGAAAGAGAAGAAGAACTCTTTGGTGTCGATACGACAATCGACAAAGCCTCTGTCAGGTTCAGGTTGCTGCTGCTGCTGTTGTTGCTGTTGCTGCTGTCTCTGAAGTCTGTACTTCTCTGTCCATTCTTCTTTCTCCCTGTTCACTTCTTCTCTGAAGAGCTCTTCTATCAGGTCTTCAGTGACTTTTAACATTCTCACATTCTCTATCTCTTCTGGCTTCGGTATCAGACTGTGTCTGACCCTATGCAAATTTACGTAGGCTTCGTTTAGCTTAGCTAGTTTGGAGCACATCTTCGTAGTCGACAATGGATGGTTAGACTGTAAACTACCCCGGTTCTTAAAGTCAAAGCGCGGACGTGAAGGAAAACATCCCTCTACGGTTTTCGAGCCGCAACGTTCAATGAGTGTCATGAGAGGGATAGAGAGAAGTCAAAGAGCATGAATCAACATTCTTATAGCCAAACAAAAGACAAAGGCATTTGTTTCAAAACACATTTTTTATTCAAAATCACTTAACACTAACAAACAACTCTAACATTTTTAACAATAATCCAACAATATAACATCAAACATTTTTTTTCAATTTACACATTATTTTGGTCAGGGTTGGCAACGTTGTGAATGAAATTGTGATTTCCACTGTTGGAAGTCATTAGGCCATTGATGGACACTACGTTTCCTAGCTAGAGACAAAAGATAAGCATAATGGTCACAAAACCATTCATCTACTTTCACATCATTTCTAGAAGAAGAACGAGGATCAAAATGAGTCACTAAATGTTCTAAGGAATAGCCCAGGCTGCGATGATGCAGAAAATACACACAATATTGTCCACACACCAAGGAATCTGTGCCTTGTAATTTCACATTATTGAATCGGGTGGTCTGAGCATTTCTTCTCATAAAGTCAATGATATCGTCTTCCAAAGGAGGCAATCCGTACGAATCGAAATATTCCACACATCCTTCTTGAGGAAAGTAGACGGCTACCCAGCGGGTTCCTGGGAGATGACTGTCGTCCGTGTTGATCACATAAGCTAGATGGTCTTGAGGTTTGAGATGAGGGAGTTCATCTTTAGCACAGACGACAGGATTCCAAGAAGCCGTATACGAACTGTGGTTCAAAAGGTAATAAAGTTCCCAGGTATCCATGTTTCGTTTTTTTTCTTCTTCACAGGTAATAATAAGTCATCAATTCGATCCTGACTTTTTGCTTGAAAATGTCTGACAAATAACCGTTTCTTCGTTTCGTCTTCTCACTCTGATTCAGGAGAGCTTCGATACGATCGATCTCTTGAGTGGTTAATGGTGGACAAGAATGTTCACGCAAGTCTTTATACCACTGATGCAACACGACTTCGTCCGAGATGAGACTCCAAGCATCGTCCAGATACTCGTCCAATTTTTCTTCTTGACTCAGCATCAGGCATTTATCGTGTTGAATTTGACTGGGATGATCGTTTTGACATCCATAGCACTCTTTTTTGATCAATTCCGTCATTTTTTCGACCAAGTGTTTGGCAAAACAGGAGACTAAATGCGCTTCTTGTTCTGGCCATTTTGACTTCATCATAACTTCGTCGTCTTTGTTTTGAGATTCTTTTTCCACGGTCTCCTCACATTCCATCTCCAAAGTTTCTCCACTAGGTAAAGAGGGATAACAGTCTTCCATACCTTCTAATAGTCTAGAATGACTTCTCTCAAACTGTTGATTTCTATCGTATTATCGAATTCTGCACACAGGATGACGTTCACCGTTACATCAGGGGGTGGGTTTGCAAACTGAATTTCCACTCGAATCTGGCCTGATTTTATAGGGTAGAAATGTCCCTCGTCGCTGCCTTGGTCCGGAGTGAAATCAAAACCCCACAAAGCATAGCCTCCTGCATAATCCTCGTACGTAATGCCGTGACTGGTGTTGGTTCCTAACTGTCCGGTGGCTTCGTACAGGGACAAGTACGATCTCAAGTAATTGTTCTGGGTAAAGTTAGGCTCGAAAGGTCGGGTACACAAGGTCTTGCCATCGCGACTGACTTCGATCTTGGACACGCCAAAGTGTCGAAAGTTGAAAGGATTTTTATCGACAGCTCTGTTGAAGGTTGTATTCTCGACGATACCAAGGATCAAACGCTTGGGTAGCTGTCCTTGGAACAGATGATCTTCGATCATGGATCGCTGTCCCCTAGGAATGGTGAAGGTTTTCACTTCCACTCGTCGGATCGGATACTTGGCGGTCGTTCTGCTCAACGTCTGACTGACGTCGTTACCTACTTTAGGTAACACTTCCACACGTCGCACGTAGAGTCTGGCTTCTTGGATGACAGTTTTGTAATCGTTAGCATTAGACAACAGATGGAAAGCGGCACTGCTGCGATTCAGTCTCAAGCAGACATCCACTCCGTTCAGCAAATATTTCTCTTGCAACCACATGTCCAAATGTAAACGATCCATCAGTTCTAAACTACGACTTAGTGCAATTTTCTTTCTTCGTTCTATAAATCCCGATAAATTTTGAGCATCCCCATCAATTGTAGTGCTGTCGAACTTTGCACCTAATGCGTCAGGCTTCCATACCACGCAAGCATCCAGATGAGTGTTTTTGGCTTCTTTTCCGTACGTCAAGAGATTTTCCAGGTACGCTCGGTAAGGGTAAGTATCCATGCTGCTGCTGACCAGTTTGTTATTTAAATACAAGTCCACTCCACTGAACAAGGAATGCATGAAATTGTTGACGGGAGCTACTCTGGACGTATCAGTGAGAGGGTCACCGTCCACTTCGGTTACTTTGACTTTCAAGTACAAGTAACTGCTATTCAGATCGATGTAATCTTCAGGCTGTCCTTTGATTTCAAACTCGATGGGAGCTGAATCCGTCAAAGAGGAGACTGGATGAAATTCCACCCATTGGGATTCTTGCATGGTCATCATGGTGGGGGGCATGGCAAACAGTTCCAGTTCCGACTTGGAACAGGCGCAAGATTCTCGGTGCATCATTTTTTTCTCTGCGTCTCAATACTTTAATAATCGAAAACGTCTAAGTCTCGAACGGTTTTTCTTTTCTTTGTCTTTCTAGCTTTAGAAGTGTGAAGTCTGGTGAAAGGGTGTTTTCTTCGTCGTCTCTTTCTGCCTTGTCCTTGCTGAATGCCTGACTCGGTAGCGTGCAGGGCATTTATAGGTGTTTCTCGTCGGCCCAAAAGGTCTTTACCCGTTTGCAGCAAGACATTTTTGCCAGCCCTCATGAAAGCTTCTTTGGGGTTTTGTTTGTCGATGATGACATTGTATCTCAAAAGAAACTGTCCATCGTATCCGGAGAAATTGTGAGCCATCACTGTGGCATGACGATGACAATCTCCATAACGTTTGATGTCCTCTTGGCTCCACGTGTTGTCGATGGGGTCTAAGACCCATAGGGCAAAATCGGCTAGCGTGTTTGGTCCTCGAAAGATTTTTTCACGTCCTCCAGGAATCTTGCTGCATTGAGGGTAATGACTGAAGATAGGTTCTTGAATGCACTTCTAGCACGCTCGATGAGCCACGCAGAAATTAGGAATGTGAATACCGGTCTCTTGCATGCATTCGAAATCAAAAAAGATGAAATTGCCTTTCTTCTTGTGACCGTCCTCTTTCTCTGGTGGGGGTTGGTATTTTTGCACGTAGCATTGGTGTTCCAAGTCCACGATGTGGTGACAAATGTGACATTTTTTCTTTCCTGAACATACGTGTGTCTTGGCATTATTGGTACGTAGGCCTTGTCCACACGTAGGGCACAATCTCAGCAGTTGACAAGCACATTTCTGCTGTGAACCATGCGTCTTCAGATGTTGTTGGTAACAGGCAGGGCTGACAAACGTGCGCAGACAAGCAGGACAATGTACTCTTTCTTGTCCTTCGCTCAGACAGGGTGGAGAGGCCAAACATCCTGAGCATTTCCATCCGCAATGTTTGTGTTAATCTCGATTATTATAACCATAGTCACATTTCTCACAGTAATATTTGTATCCCAGGAATCCGGTGATAGTGGTAATGGTATCGAATCGGTCATCGTGATGATAAAGGTGAATGTATTTTCCATCCTTAAAGTCTTGGCCTCGAAACAACAGAGGCCCGCGCACTTCTTGAGGGTGCACTTTCAAGGTGTAGAATGGAGCTAGGACATCTTGCAATGTTTGCATTTCAGGAATACCGCAGGGTGTGTCTTTGGACAGGTCAGCTTGTTATAACAGGAGTTCTGCATCACTTCGTTGTTTGGCTCGGTTCGATTTTCGAATGTTCTCCCAGGTTCTTTTCCATTCTACCGTGTCGTTCTTGTTGGCATAGGTTCGTCCCACCACGATAGCCCTGGCTAAACACATCTGGTCTTGAGGGTTGTGAATTTGGACGAGGCTCGTTTTGGTGATGCGAAGGTCGCTCACCAGTAACACCTTATTGCGTTGTCCGGTCCCTTGAGGAGGAGAGACGTGGGTCATGTCGAGTGTGGCTTTTCCATCGGTGATGTCAAACTGGTCATTAGATTGTTGCACGTGTTGAATCTTGTCCATGACTTTGGAAGCAGTCAATTCTGCAGGGGTGCTAAACTCGATCCAAACAGGGGATTTCAAACCGTCGTGTTGTATGGAAGTCTCAAACGATCGTCTTCTTTGGGTTGACATTGTCGCTTGAGTGCGGTGAGCAAAGAATCCCACACCCCAGTGATGAACACTTCTGCTTTCTCTAACGGTACTTCAGCCTTGAAATCTTTAAACTTCACCGTGTATTTGTAAGCCGTGATTTTAAATTTTCTAGAGGAGCGCTTTTCCGTCTCTCGAATGGAATAGTACTTTTCAGGGTTGACTAAGGGTGGTGAACTTGGTTTAGAGTGTTCGGATTCTGGTTCACTCATGTCCTCTTCAAAATCACTGGCATGAATTTGTGCCAAGACTTCAGCCCTGGTACGAGGCGATAGATCACGTTTCTGCCTCTTACTTTCTTCTTCTTTCTTCTCGAATGAATAGGATCGTTTCATCTTGAGTGAAAAACGTCAAATGACTAAAGTTTAAACACCATGGGCTAATTTATAGTCATTGCAGACCAGCGTATATAAAAGGGTGTGTGTCTTGTCCTTTCACTATTCATTTCACTCTCTAACCGAGCACAACGATGGAAGAGACTAGCCAAATCGAACGTTTCATCAGAGCTTTGTGAGGGGTCATTAGAAAATTCTCTTCAGACCAGCCGACGGACTACTCTCCTTCCTTTCGAGATAAAAGTGAAGATACTTGCTATATCTGTCAGAAGAAAGGGCATTGGTCTTCAGAGTGTCCAGACCGTCAAAAAAGAAAAAAAGGGGCTAGAAAAGACAAAAGTCAAGATACCTGTTATTATTGTCAAGAAAAAGGACATTGGTCTCCAGATTGCCCAAAAAAGAAACAAGAGGAGTCAGAAGAAAAGAGGGATTCTTCAGAAGAAGAGAGGGATTCTTCAGAGGAAGAGAGGGATTATTCAGAGGAAGAAAGCAGCCAGGTAAAGAAAAAGAAAGAGGAGAAGAAAAGAAGAAGGAAAGAAAGTGAAGAGGAAGAGGAGGAAAAGACTGTGACGGTGAAGAAATTTAAAAAACAGACTAAACAATGAGACAGAAGGAGTGTAAGAACTTTTTAAAGTGCTCTGTTGTGAATTGTGAATTGGATTGTAACTATTGATAAAAGAATACAGTAATTATATAAGGTAAGTGTCTTTCAGTTTTGATTTTAAATAAGAAGCTACACTCACGCACTCATATACACGTACTATAGGGGTAAAATGGGTTTATTTGTTGATTTTTGAGTTATTGGCAATTAAAAGTCTATCTCTTTTCGAGAGACGTGGGTGGCCCTGAAAAGGGTCTTTGGTTTTTGGTGTAGGGGTGAGTTTAAGCAATCAACTTTAACTGCCTTAAGCCTTTGCCACGGCCAAGGCCTACTTCTGGACTGCGTACTGTTGATGATGATTGGGTTGAAATCACTAAGGGTGGTACGGTAGGCTTAGTCACAGGGTTGACGTGTTTAGCTCGGGAAGGTCGTATTCTCTTCGGTCGTAATAAAGAAGTCTGATACATTTGTTTCAGACTTCTTAACTCCGCTAAAATGTCCAACAGTACCGTGACCGTTTGATTTTCACCCTCTTGTTTCTTTGCTGCTACTTCTTGTTGTTGTTGTTTTTTTTTCTTACCTCTTTTTCTTGCTGCTGTTGCTGTAGGAGAAAAGCTTGTTCCGCTTCCTTTTGTCGTTGTATAAATTTCTCCAATTCTTCTTTCTGTCTCTGTCTAAAATTCTCTAATTGCGGTAATGAAGGTGACGAAGGTTCCGGAACAAATTCTTGCGAGGTAAGAAAATCCACAAAATCCCAATTCACCTCTTCTGAAAGTAAGTCCGGGTTCTCTTGGGAGGTCTCCACTGCTGGTGCACCCCAATGGATCGTTTTCTGAGTTTCCGTCATGTTGAATCACTGTCGCATAGATTGACTGCACACAGGCGCTAGCGAATCTATATAGACCACGTGACGTCACAGACTGTTCTCTTCGGATTGGATGCGGACTGACTGAATTTTGTAACGCGTGTTTGGATTGGTCAATGAACTCAATCCGTTTCAATCCTTCCTCTACCTATAAATAAGCGCAGTTCACTGCATTGATTCACCTGTTCTCGGCGCCTCAAGATGTGGACCACAGTCGAATCATCCGCCCTTGTGTCTTCAATGATGTTTAGGACGGACATGCTAATGTATGTCCGATCCAAGTGGACAGTTATCCACAAGTCAGACACCAGTCTGTGGATACGAAGAGTCTATGTGGAAAGACAAGGTTGCCTCAAGAGGACTCTGATTTATGGCCCTACTCTAAGACGCAGCTTGAGGACAAGAAGATGCCGCAGATGCCCTTTATGTTAAGGGCATATTAACATAAATCCAAAGGCCCTTTTCAGGGCCACCCACGTCTCTCGAAAAGATATTGACTTTCCATTGCCTACCCCTTTTTTATTTTTTATTTTTTTAATTTTTAAAAAAATAAAAAATCCCATGTTCAATTGCCTTTGTCCCTAGAATTGCTTTTTTTCTCCCATGTTTCAATTGCCTTTGTCCCTAGAATGGATATTTCTTTTCTCCCATGTTAAATTCCCTTGTTCCCAGAGTGGATGCCTTTTTTTTCCCCATGTTAAATTTATATAGTCCCCAGAGTGGATATTGCTTCCCATGTTAAATTTACGTAGTCCCCAGAGTGGATATTGCCTTTTTAACATGGAACTCCCCTAGTCCCTAGACCGTCCCACCTTACTACTAATAAATATTAACATACATTTTGTATAATGTTTAGAAAACTGTAACGTAATTTCAATACACATTTGCTGAGATGGTGAACGCTCAAGTGCATGCAATTCTTTAACAACAACATGACCACATATTGGCCCATCTGTCAGAGATTGCAACAGCAGAGTTGAATAAAATGATGGCTGTCAGTCTGGGCTATCACCATAAGTTCTAGCTCCATGGGTTAAATAATCAACCATTTTAAGCGGTGGTACAAGCCAATACAAGTCAAAATATAAAATATGTTTGGGTCTTAGTATGTATGTTATCCAATGAGTTCTAGGTCCCGTTGTCAAATCTAGGTCAACAATGCCATTTTGCATTATTTGTGGAATCCTCGATGCATGTTCATCCGCATAAAGACACATCGAAAATGTTTGATTTTACCATTCCATCAATAATTTTGTTTTAGTTTGCTTACTCTATCAGGATCGTAAACTGAAATCGCTTCAACCCTGGCCGTTACTTCATCAACATATGTGTTTTCTCAACAGTGTTAACGTTACCGGGTATTTTTATTGACATATATCTTATCGAATCTTTGTCGGAGTGCACAATAATACTCACAAACAGATCCGCAAGGTCGGCAAAGCTGGTTATGTGAACAAATGTAATTTACAGTATACGTAATGGCAATTTCTGCTTATTAGTTAACATTTTCCAAGGCCAACACCTCTAAGTCATTACATACCAATGCCACTAAACTTTATATATTTACAAATTGTATTCTAACAGAAATAATCATCTGTGTTTTCATAAAAATCATCATTTATGTTTATAACTGTTGTTTTGGGTTTAATGCTAATTTTTAGCATATTATAGGATATAGATAGTGACCAGATGAAGTACCTGGGAAAACCTCGATACGAACAGCCAACCCATGGGAATCTACTGGCAAGCTTTCTCACATACGTAAATTGGCCAAGCCTGTGACTCGAACCCATGCAAATGTGAGATGGCAGTGATCAGTAAAGGTGAGCCCTTTAGACCAGTTGGTCACCCTGGGCCCCTCGTTTTTTTTCTTTCTTGAATGATGGAGTATGTATTACCAGGCGTATATGTTCCTCTGCATATACATATGGTCTTCAAAATACAGTGGACAGTATTTGATTGTATGGTCATTTGCTGTAAAATACACCGCTGTGAAAGTAATTTGCAAACCTGGGGTAGTGCATTTTAAAACTTTTTTACACCAGTCTGCATCAAAAAAGGATCAATGTCAAATATAATTGTGTCTGAACATAATTTTCCTTAATTCAGTATCTGATCAAATCACTGCATGCTGATTATTATGATCAAAATGTATTATACCAATACGTAAATGACCACCACTTGTACAATTATATCTGATGTTCTTAAACGTCAAGCACTCATTGTATATTGACACTATAGCTTTTCTCTTGCATGTGAATCTCTTTCCACAAAACTTGTAACATTGCATCATTTGCTTAGATTCTTCATCGTCGAAAAAAGTCTCATATTCATGTAAAGGTGTTGTTCATAATTCAATATAGTAATGCTAAAGTCGTCTCTCTCTAATTATTTCATTCTTGATGATCATCACTCTTAGGCTACTATATTCACTTAATGTTTTCAATGTCATCACTATCATCATCATTGCAGTATTTATTCATTTTTGGGTTCTCTAAATATCAACTACTTCAGTTTTTTCCTGTACAATATCAAAGGACTTTCCAGGATTTTGTTTCTCCCAAGTCATGTTTACCGGTACATCATTGCTACCGGTACTCCAAGATAATTTCTAAGTTGAATAAATGATCAATATGTCCAGGCTATGTCTTTAACAAGTCTGTGACTAATCTGTATGATACATTTAAGTGAAACAGTAATTTAATCTTTTTCTGTAGCATTGTGCACAATCCGCTAATCTGGTAAAATGAAGCCACAATTTGATACGTCAATACATTCTTTCAAAATACTATACATATC
The DNA here is from genome assembly GCA_028554795.2 of Sinohyriopsis cumingii. NCBI lineage: Eukaryota > Metazoa > Mollusca > Bivalvia > Unionida > Unionidae > Sinohyriopsis > Sinohyriopsis cumingii. The sequence goes on along the minus strand of CM068827.1, from coordinate 77,477,329 downwards.
AATCTGTGACTTTTTGCCATTTATATATAGTGCAGTAATTGTTTAATATAAAAATATCGTCTGCTGCAGCTGGTATAAAATAATTTCAGACTAACTAACTCTGCCACAGAAAATAAAATCATTTGTAGTGGTGATCAATATTCCTATTTCTGCAGTTACACAAGAATTTGTAGTATTGATGAGAAAGAAAACATAACCAAGATTGAAAGAAAGAAATGTGAAAGAGCATGTCAATTTGTTTTCAATAAATAAAAAAAAGCCTTTTCTTTTTCAAAAATCACCATGTTTAATAATAAGAATATGCTTCTCCAACTCAAAACCATAAAACAAACAATGCAATGTTTTAAACCTGAACATATTTACAAGGTTGACAAGTCTGGTTGAAATTAGTGTGTCAGATTAATATAGCAGTTACCGATGTACACAAGATAATGCACGATGGACGAAAGGCAACACCAAAGCATAAACAAAAGGCGTTAATAGCAAAATCTCACTTGGCTTTACAGCCAAGTTAAGTAAAACAAGAGCTCCTTCAAACAATGATACTCCGCTGGCCGAAATGAATTTCCAGGAACCAACGACTGTTCTTTTATGTTAACTGATGAGTGTGGAAACTATCTCTGATATTCTGGAGGAAAAAGACAATTTTCAAAATGGGCGCCATGGCAACCATAATGGATTCAAGATTGGGGCCATTTTTTATGTTAAGTCTTCTGGTGAAAATCCTATGTTGATATGACCATTCATTTAGGAAGAGTAGAGATACAATGTTTTTCAAGAAAGTCATTGTAGCATTCATAATGTCTGTGCAGATTGGCATCATTTAAGACCAACGTTAAGTCATAGGGCTTGAACTTAAGTAACAAGACCAGGTAAAACCAGAAAAGCATTCAAGTCTTCCAAAATATAAATTTACTTAAATACAATTTTAAATCAAACAATTTGAGATAATTAAAAATAACTTAAAATGTATGAATTCCTAGTATGTAACCCAAATTATCCTAATTATAATACCAACTTCTCACTAATCCAGAAACTGATCCAAAGTATTCTGAATGAAGGTTCTAAAGTACTTATTTGCTACTACGATAACATCACTGAATTTAACACAGTTATTAATCCAAATGTTTTTACTTCAATGTAACCCCGTGATCATAGAATATCACTTAAGCCCTTGAAGGATTCGCATAATCTGATAGAATTAGTTATTTATTCAAATCCTTGAATAAATTCACATAATCTTCAAAGTACTAACTGTTTAAATTAAATATTATGTACTCTGCTATATCAAACAAAAATATTAATAATAAATCACAAGTTCCTTTTTGACTTTTACAAATCTGGAATAACTGAAGAATATAATAAGTTGTGTATATTGTCATTATATACTAACTATATATGCACCAAATCAACAATATCTGATTCACATTAATTTCTCAAATAAGATTATTTTACAATACATATAATGCAAATAGTCATAATGTATCAGTCTTGTTCTGACCTTCTCAAATTACTGAACCAATCAAATGCTATGGCATGCATGGTAGCTCTCTACAGGGCAAATGCATTTCTAATTCCATGTGATGTTTATTTTGGTATGGCATTCTTCACTGACTTAGTTACTGATCTGACCTTAGCAGTTAGCCTTGTTATGAACGAAATTTATATGATGTACTGTACATGTACTTTACTATAGTGCTAACTAGTCACTGAATTAAAGAATTTAAAATATAACTGTCATAGGCTCTAATGGCTTACATAAAAACTATATTATAATTTAAAAGATGATACAGAAAGCTTTAGCACCAATGAGACATCTTATGAAGTCTTTTGGAGAAAACCCATGCTGATATGATCATCCATTCAGAAGTAGTAGTGATTACAAGATTTTTAAGATGGCCACCATGGTGGCCATATTGCATGTCAGATCTGCATCATTTTCATTCTGGAACAACCAGACAACAAAAGGAAGTCTTTTGGTGAAAATGTCGCTATGACTTTCTGTTTAGATGAAGAAGCAATAACAAAGATTTTATGATGGCTGCCATAGTGGCCATTGTGGATGTCACCTCCGCAATGTTTTCATTTATGACCATTAAAAGCCTTTTGGTGAAAACTAAATGTCTATATAACTATCCATTCAGAAGAATGCAGAAAAATAATTTCAAGAAAGCTACTATGGTAGCCATGTTGATTGGAAGATTGGAACCATTGTCATTTACTTTCATATAGGCTTGATAATAAGTCATCTGCTGCAAAACCACATGTCAATATGGTTTTCCATTTATGAGATGACAGTAACAAGATTTCTATGATGGCTGCCATAACAGTCACATCTATCAGATCAGCAAAACAAACAAAATAAATAGTCATTTGGTTAAAAACAATATGCTAATATGACCATCCACCCTGAAGTAGGAACAATAAGATTTTCAAGATGGCAGACATATTGACTGTCAGATCGGCATACCTTTCATTTAGGACTGACTATGTATAGACATCATAAAAATCTGGTGAAAACTCCAAGTTAATAGGGCTTTCTGTTCAGGAAGAGTTGCAGTAACAATGAATTGATTAGAGAGAAAATACATTGTATGGATGACAATTCCAAGCCCAACTAGCCTGGGCAGGTGAAAATAGTTGGCAGGCAAGAAAAATCTTGGATGAATTGTTCAATGTACATGTATTGAGAAGTTTAGAAGAAAAAAGAAACTCTGATAACATTTACCCTACATCATTTGTGCTAGGCTATGGGCTAACATATCTTAGAAATGCCCCGCCCCAACATATTATTTAAAAAAACCCAGAAGTAACTCACATTCAGATCCACATAAAAATACAATGCCTAATGCTTAGGTGGTAACAGGATTCTTACACTTACAAACACTGCAAGGAACTACAAAATTTACAATTCCTGCAGTTGCAATCACTATGGTAAATTTGAACATAATGAGCACAAATTAAACACTGTTCTAGGTTCACAAGCGCTTTACACATAACCTAATAAGGCAAAAACCAGAAATTTTTATTTAAGTCATTTCTAGTGCAAAACGTTTCCACTTAAAGACTACTTTAACAGAAAATATTGCAGAACACTGTCTCTACTCAACTGTAACAGGTTTTTTTCCCCAAATACTAAGCAAAGACACTTAAAAAATAAAACAGGTCACTGTATTCACCTTTTCAAATATTTAATATACATGTGTGTATAGAAATGAATAGACTAAGTGCATTTCATACATGTGATGCTAAAGGTTAATAGAAATGGAGTTAAACATTGTAGCTTTACATAATCAGTAGATGTTCAAAGTAATTCATTGCATGCAGCTTTGTCAATGATGTGCCATGCTCCTTGAAAATGAATGCTTCTATCAAGTTTTATAACTGCATACAAGTTTAAGTGAACAAAAAACTGAGATCACTGATATTTTTAATAAATGGAACATAATAGGTCAATGTGACCTATTTTTACCAGTGATAAATGAAAATGTATATAATGATGAGTGTCATGACATTTTTTTTTACAGATAAATATGCATTAATGTTAAATATGTTGCTTTGACCAACTCTTGCTAATAATTGGTACAGTTATTAAATATAAAAATAAAAAAGTTTCATATTTCAACAGGCAACAGTATCCAAGATCTCAGAAAGTCAGTTTAATGTCAACAAAGAACATAATTAACCAAACCTGAAATGTAAGTCACGGTCCTACCTTTTTTCGTAAATGGGTAAAACAAACTCTTAAAATAAATAATCAAATTTCATGACTGTATAATCAAAAGTGTGAGGAAATATTAACTAAAGGCACAGAGATATTTGTAGTCATGGAAGGATGAGACCAGGTCTTTGTGACTAACTTTGTCAGTTGATTACTGTACAACAAGAGTTGTTTATGTGTGTCCCCACTGCCAAACAAGAGGTTGCGAGTTTCATCCCAAATTTTGTATTACTTTTTTTGGTATTTTATCTTCAAACTTTCTTTTAAGCATCCCAATTTGTTAACTTATTTATATACTTTTTCTCAAATTCCCATCCCAGGACAGGCAATTAACCTAGGTTTGAAAATAAATGTGGCTAGTCATACTGACCAATAGCTGCCTGTAAATGCCCATAGTGTTTCCTCAAACAATGCAGTTTAAAGATAGTACAACTATCCAAACATTAAGAATAGGAGCAATGCAAACATGTTCATGCTAAATTCCATCTCCACCTCAAGCATAATCTTCATTTCAGCTAATGATACAAAAATTCAGTGTACAGTTGCTTAGTTATAATTTCTATAAAACTTTTTAAATGCACACAACACTATATTTAATATGATAGACTAGTTAAATTTTTTCAAGAATCATACATAAAGCCTCATTTCACGTAAGATAAATAAAATAGTTACCAAGTGCAATGAATCTATTCAACTGTTTTCAAATACTTTGTATGAAGAAATGAAAATATAATGTTCCTGGTCACATTATAAAACAGCAAAGTTTTTCCCTGCACACAAGAATTATGACATGGATGAACATGCTTCAATGAGGGATCGTAGCCAGTTATCTTTCCAAAAGGTGGAGTCACAGAAAAACCTGGTCCCGATATTTGGCTATCCTTGGACTTTATCATTCCCCAGAACAATTTATTATTGATCAGTCTTGATATATTATTTTAATTCCCTCATTATAAGACAATTAAAAATGCAAAACAACTTTGAGAACAGTTTCGTATTTCAACCTTGATAAAAAGATTTTAAAACACTGCATTTATTTTGGTGAACAACTGTGAAATACATGGTCACGGAGAGGTAAATAAGACTTGGTATAAATTTACAATAAACATGCCTTTTGACAGAGCCAGGCCTCATATAAATAAATCATTAATACATTGGTGAACAGATTTGCGTGTGTATGTGTGTGGTAATCAGAAACAATTCCCTTTAAAATATTACATTGTGTGTTCTACTGCAACACAATCTAATGTCATGTTCTAAATCTTATTGCAAACTGTCTTTGAAAAAAAAACAACACAACAATACAATTTTTTTAGACCATGATAATATCTATCATTTTGTACCTCTCAAATAATATTTTGGGTATAGGTTATCTGAATAAAATAAAAACAGAATATTTCACTTCTATCAAATCTGACAGATATCATTGTACACACACACACACACCTACCTAAACAACTCTCGCTCTCTCTCAGCCATGTATGGGCTGAATATTAAATTAAACCCATTTTAAATATGAAGCAAAGATGTCATAATCAAAATATTAATGTTCTGTTTGTTTTAAATGAAAGTTATTTCTGGAGGAGAGCAGCATTAACACAGTAACATTTTATTTCATTCATACGACTTATAAAAATACTTGAAAAACATATTGTCATAGGCTTAAAACCTGAGAATAAAAAGAACAATTATAGTTTAATACAATGCAGATATATTACTTTAATAATATAAAAATATATGTTTAACATAAAAAATATTCATTTCAATAAGAATCTTGTATAATTCCAAACTAACAGATAAAATCATTTCTTAGGAAGTCTAATCTTTTTTTACTAAATTACCCAACCAAGCAACCATCTTGAATTATTTAGAACAAATCTCTGAATGTTCCATGAATTTTATAATTTGAGGGATATCTGTTGAAAAGTAATTTTGTAAAAGAATCACAAAGTTAACTGTGTGAAATTGACGAGTATTTCATTTTTATGCAGAAACGAGAAAATGTGATTTTCCATTTGCAACAACAATATCACCGATGCCCAGTTTGCTTAACCTATTGATTAACTCATTTTTTCACATAGATAACTTAACTCCTTGTCTTTTAAACTCTTCTTTCACCACCGATAATGTCCATGATCCATACGATTGAGACAATTTGCAAAGCAAAATGAAGATGCTATATTTTTGTATTGCTTGTTTGTTAGGTAGGAAGTATACCAGATATAATTTTGGACCGCTTTGTTCCATGCTGCCACCTACCAGTTTAAAGGGAAGATAACGGGCTAGGATCCCTCATTATTGATGCATATTTTAGGCTGAATCCATCTGGATCAAGATGATTTTCAACCCCAAACTTTCCCACATCCCTTTCTCTTACTGATTATATTCAGACTTTGCAGTTAGATTCTAACATAAGCATGCACATACTGTGTCTCACTGTTAAATGTAGTAAAGCACATGCCCCAAAAATAAGCATAAACATAAGCACACAAAGGAATTCTAGGTTAGCACAAACTTGGGTAACACCATCATCAACAACTCTATGACAAAGCTTTTTGTGCAATACCAAATCGCTAAAACTAGTAATACAAACTTCACGAAACTTGTGATATTAACATTTAAGGAAGAGCAATCACCTTCTCGTTATTGGCATTTGTGGTGGTGTGGCGAGAGTGGTAGGGGTAAAGGCCACCCCCTATTTCATACATATCTGAATATAATTTAGCTCAACCAGTGTAACAGCCAATTCTCCCCCCCCCCCCCGCTGGACTATTTGGTAATAAGCTTATGTCCACATGTGAAATATCATACATGTAATGGGTCACTTAACAAATAAGGGGGTTCTTTCTCCCCACCCCCAACCAAATAATTTCTTATTATTAATGGGTTCTTTGGTAATATACTTAAGGCCTACAAGTGAAATACCTTACATAGAATGGGTCACTTAACAAATCAGGGAAGAGGGGCTGGGGGCAGAATCAGCTAACTGATTTTTCCCCACTACAACTAATAGGTTTCTTTTCATTAATGGACTCTTTCCTAATCTACTTAAGGCCCACATGTGAAATATAATACATGTAATAAGTTCATGTAACAAACACATATAAGATTTATTTCAAATGAGCCATTACATTAAATTTAATATAGATTACAATTTCAGACCAATAACCTTTCAAAAATCACTTACATGGAATAAAATACAACTTTTAATTATTGTTCATACTTCTTCTTGGTAACCTAACACTATATTAAAATGGTAATTTGCAAGGTTTTTTAAATAAATTCCAGACTTAGTGAATGTTTGTGGACTCTTTTCCCTGATTGATAGGACCAAGGCGACATATGATATTAAGTAGAAATTTTGTTACTTCATCAGCACTTTTGTTGGGGAGACCTTCAGCCTCAGACCACTTGAAAAAAGTATATGTGGCTGCAACAATATATTTGTTCCCACTGTCTGTCATTGGAAGAGGACAGATAATATCGACACCAACTAAACTCCACACTTTTGATGGCACTGGTAAAGAACTCAGAGGAGGTACTGCTTGTATTGGCCCTAGATTCACTCTACTGTATTTATCGCAGTCACTGACATATTTTATTATATGTTGTTTCATCCCTTTCCAGTAATACCCTTCCTGGCATTTCTCATATGTTTTGTCATATACACCATGTGTATTTACCTGTTAAAATAAAAATATAACAATTCAATTTTACTTCAAAAGTACAAAAAAAGAATGTTTTACAATTTATAATTATGTGCTTTGTGTACCAAATAGAGAAAGAGGGGAGTATATGTATGAACACTATTGAGGCAGATGATGAAAACAGACAGAGCAAAAAAGAGAGAGGAGAGTAAAAGCAAGAGCTAGAGAGAAAGAAGAGAGAAAGGAACTGAGATAGAAAAGACAGGAAAAGATAGACAGAGGGAGAGAGAATGCCAGAGGAAGAGGAGTATATGAGAGTTCTAGAGACAGATGGTGAAAAGAGAGAGAGAGTAAGAGAGAAAAAACGTGAGAGTGTGTGTGACTTGGATTTTTAACATAGTTTTAAAAAATTCATTCATATCGCTACAATGTCTGCAGTGTGGCAGTTTTATTCTGATGTCTAGCACTGAGGCATCATGCCACAGACATGGAGCATGATGTCCCACCCAGCCACATTATCCTGACACCAGGCCTACCAGTCCTAACATTAACCTCTTAGTGCTGAGCGCCAAGCGAGGCAGCTGTTAGTACCATTTTTGTAAGTCTTTGGTATGACTCAGCTGGGGATCAAACCCATGACCTCCCGCATCCAAGGTGGATGCTCTAACCACTAGGCAACTGGAGCAGTTGAAAAAATGAGAGAGGAATGCAGAAAGTTAGAGATAGGAGAAAAAAGAGAGAGAGAGGAATAGACAATTAGAAGAAAAGTGAGAGAGAGAGAGAGAGAGAGGAGATAGAAGACAGAGAGGAAGAAAGATAGTAGAGGAAGAGAAAGAAAGAGGAAGACAGAGGAAGAGGTTGAAAGAGAGGAAGACAGGACAAGAGGGAGGAAGAAAGGGAATGGGAGTAAGAGGACGAGAGAAGACAAAGAGGAAGACATAAGGAAGAGAGAGAGAGGAATAAAAGAAGATAGAGTGGAAAAGAGAGATGAGAGAGAGGAAGACAGAAGACAGGAGGAGAGAAAGGAAGATAGAGGAAGAAAGAGATGAAGAATGAGAAGAAAACAAGGAATATGGAGATAGGAAGCAAGGATGACAGGGAGGAAGAGTGAGAAAGACAGCAGAGGGGAAATGAGAGAGAGAGAGAGAGAGAGAGAGAGACAAACAGATTCCACCCCCTGGAATAATGATGGATAATTGATTTTGATAGAGTATGAATGTATCAATATATTAAGTACCTTAGCAAGAAGTGTTAAATTGTTTTTTTATTTTTGCATTATGGCTAATAGACCCAGGCTCTGTACATGTTATCTGAGTATCTTTGAATTTTGCATTAATATTATATTATGATTATTAACTTTTTAAAGTACTACTTTCCAAACTGACAGTTTGCTAGGACTGCTGATACTTCATTTCTTCTAAGAAGTTATTTTTGTAAAGTACACTACTGCTTGCAGTAAAGCCTTTAACCTCAATTCACTCTTTCTCTTACTGAGAGCTTTGATAGCTGCCAGGTTTGCTGGGTAGGTGCCATCATTAACATCCGATACTACATCAATGTATAACTTGTCATCCATGATTGTGAGTCAAGAAGTAAGATATTCAGCTTTATTTATACCAAGATTGTATGCCACCAGATGCTCTTACAAATGGGATTATAGACCAATTTCCTGTAAAGAACGCCTGGAATTACCTGTGATAATTACTGTGTGTACAACATATGACATTTATGCTGGGTTTTGCTATAGACAAGTTCTGTGGCTTTATTTATTTTCAAATCTCACCACCCTTCCCTGATCTCCTGAATGCCCCTCAAAATATCAGTTAGAACAATAACATTCACCTGTAATCATCACACCCGTGACACTTTCCTTAAATATACATAAAGTAAGAAACACGTAGAATACTTACAACACTGGTTGCAAACATCCTATTGTTTTCTTTTTAATTAGCAATTTCAATAAAATACAAAATTATTTTATACATGCTAATAAAAACTGACAAATTGGGTGTAACATTATACATGTGTAACTGACCAATCAGAACCCTCTGTGCATGAGTCATAGCTCCACTGGTACTATCTACAGGCGTCTGCCTCTTTCATAGCACTCTGTATTAAGACGTCACAGTAGTCACTTGTATATATTAAAGTATTGATAGTTAGAACACGACGTCTCATCTTATGTTTTAACACAATAACACAACATGGTGTCAGAAGTGGGATACTAATTATAACTGGAATAGCACATGGATCGTAAATGGATATTTTGAAACAATAACTTTACAATCCACGGAAGATTTTGCACGAATTTAAAACCTTAAAAACGTTGAAATTTCTGCATACGAACTTAATACCTTCGAGATGGATCTTTCCGGCGTGCCAACCCCTACCATGGACTGGGACAATTCCAACCTTACCAACTCATGGGCTAAATTCCAACAACACTGTGAATTAATATTTAATGGACCGATGAGCAGAAGAAGTGATGCGGTCAAAGCCAACTACATTCTACTTTGGGTAGGCGACAAAGGTAGAGATATTTTCAACACATGGACTATGACGGATGAAGATAAAAAGGACCCATCAACGCTCTTTACAAAATTCAAACATCACGTGCAACCAAAATTAAATCCGGTCTTTGCCAGATTCAAGTTTAACAATGAAATTCAAGGCTCCAGGACAATAGACCAATATGTGACTTCACTGAAACTTTTGGCCAAGGACTGTCTCTTCAAAGACGAAGACGACATGATTCGTGATAGAATTGTCTTCGGGGTATCGTCACCAAGGATACGAGAAAAACTTATCAACGAAGGTGAAAAGTTGACCTTGGAAAAGGCTATTAACATCAGTCAAAGCCATGAATATGCCCAGGAGCAGCTCCAGACCATGTCTGCATCAGCCAGACCGGAAGTACATGCGACAATTCAACGACAGACCAAGACAAAAGAACTACAGCCAAAGAAGAAATGGACCACATCTTCCAGACGGAGCGTCAACGCGACCTGTGGACACTGCGGATACAAGTCACATTCAAGCCAGGACAAGTGCCCTGCAAAAGGAAAGACTTGCAATAAGTGTCATAAACTCAATCACTTTGAGAAAGTGTGCAGATCAAAAACGGTCAGTGTGATTAACAATGAACATAAAAACGAGGATTTATATATTGACAGTGTAAAAAGGGATATAATTGCTAATGGCCAGGCGTATGCGGCGATAGAGGTAGGACCTAATTTAGTTTCTACTGATTTTAAATTGGATACTGGCTCTCAAGTTAACATCATACCATCGCATATATTCAAAAAGCTAGGCATTAAACATCCACTTCAACCTACATTAAGCACATTATCCGCATATGACGGCAAATTATTGAGTACAATGGGTACAGTCAATCTCACATGTAAGCGCACTGAACGTACACATGAACTCGAGTTCTACATTGTTAAAACGAAAGCACCACCTATTCTTGGTTTACAATCTTGTATGGAGTTAGGCTTAGTTAAATTTACATACTCCGTTCAGACACAGATGTCAAATTTACAATGTAATAAGAGTACGCCCCTCACTAATGCAGTTGTTCTCAAGGAATATGCCGAAGTCTTCAACGGCATAGGTCTTTTCCCTGGGGAATGTACCATCCACATCGACCCCAAGGCTACACCTGTAGTGCACCCTCCGCGGCGAGTACCTGTCGCACTTCAAGACAGACTCAAAACTGAACTTGATCGCATGGAAAACGAAAATATCATTGCCCCGGTTACATCACCTACAGCATGGGTAAATTCTATGGTTGTCGTAGAAAAGCAATCGGGTAAACTAAGGGTATGTCTCGACCCACAAGATCTTAATAAAGCAATTTTGCGTCCCCATTACCCTATGCGCACACTAGACGATATCCTACCCCAATTATCAGGTGCAAAATACTTCACCAAATTGGATGCACGGTCAGGATATTGGGCAATAAAACTGGCACGTGACTCATCATACCTCACAACTTTCAACACCCCTTACGGCCGTTACCGTTTCTTGCGTCTCCCATTTGGTTTGAAATCATCTCAGGATGAATTCCAAAGGCAGATCGATGAGAGCTTTGAAGGTTCAAGTGGTATTGTTTCGATTTGCGACGATATACTAGTTTTCGGACGCACACGCGACGAACATGATACAAATTTGAGAAATGTTCTCAAACGTTCCCTCGAAAAAGGAATCCGGCTTAATGAGGAAAAACTAGAAGTAGGTGTTACAGAAGTACAGTACTTCGGGCACATTCTGTCAGCAGAAGGTCTCAAACCCGACCCTGCCAAAGTATCAGCGGTCAGAGAAATGGAACCCCCTCGTAACCGCGCAGAGTTAGAAACCATTCTTGGCATGGTTAACTACTTGTCCAAATTTGCCCCAAATTTGGCTGGGGTCACCAGTCCGTTAAGACAACTGTTAGCGAAAGACGTAGAGTTTTCATGGGACTCTCCGCAAATAGACGCATTTCAAAAGGTCAAAGACATAATTACTATAAGCCCGGGACCTGTTCTGTCCTACTTTGACCCTAAGAAACCACTGACTTTGCAAGTTGATGCGTCAAAATATGGGCTCGGTGCCGCCCTAATGCAAGATGATAAGCCCGTGGCTTATGCATCAAAATCCTTGACTACAACTGAAATTAATTATGCTCAGATAGAGAAAGAAATGTTCGCTATACTGTTCGGATGCAAACGGTTCCATCATTATGTATACGCGAGAAAGGTACACGTTCAAACTGATCACCTTCCACTTGTCGCTATAATGAAAAAGCCCCTCTACGCAGCCCCACCGAGACTACAACGCATGCTTTTGGAGCTGCAGCGTTATGACCTAGAGGTAAAACATTACCAAGGTAAGAACATACCCGTAGCAGACACACTCTCCCGTAAGTTTTTATCTGATACACTCCCCACCTTATCTGAAGGTATAGATATGCATGTGCATATGGTGTTATCAGCATTACCTATATCTGATCGTAAGAAGGAAGAAATTCAATCTCTCACTGAACAAGACCCCCAGCTGGTCATACTGAAACAGGTCATAATTGAAGGGTGGCCTGAAAAGAGGTCAAGCTGTCAATCAGAGATAATTGACTATTGGAATTATAGAGATACACTTTCGGTTGTAGATGGGTTAATTTTGAAAGGTCAAAAAATAGTCATACCACAAGTCCTCAGGCAGAAAATGCTAGAAACTGTACATTCGGGACATTTAGGTATTGAGAAGTGTCTGAAAAGAGCCAGAGATGTCTTGTTCTGGCCAAGAATCTCAGTTGACATTTCCGATGTAGTGTCAAAATGCTCTATCTGCTTGGAACGCAGAAGTTCTAACCAAAAGGAACCTCTCATCCCCCATGACGTCCCTGAATATCCATGGCAAAAAGTCGCCACAGACCTATTTACATGGGATAATAAAGATTACATTGTTGTAGTAGATTATTTCAGTCGCTACTTTGAAGTTAAGGCACTCGCAAGCTCAAAAAGTTGCACTGTTATTAATCACATGAAAAGCATATTCGCGCGCTTCGGAATACCGGAAGTCGTTGTCAGCGACAATCAAACATGCTATTCTTCCCGAGAGTTCGCAAGCTTCGCGAAAGAATGGGACTTTAAACATGTTACATGGAGTCCCACATACCCTCAGTCGAACGGCCTAGCGGAGAAAACAGTTCAAACTGTAAAGAGAATTCTCTCAAAAGCAAAAGCCGATGGCAGAGAACCGCTTATAGGCATATTAGAATACACTGGACAACAAATTTTTACAAAAGTCATGTTACTGAAATAAAATTAGTCAATTCTTATCAATTTTTATGTGCTGAACACGAATATGACAGTCAAATTGCAAAATTGGCTCTAGTTTTTTTGTAATCTGCAAGAAATTAATGTTTACATAACGAAATGCATTCCAATAGTAAAAGGTCAACTGTAATAGCCTACCTATAAAAAATCAAGTCATTGACTACATCTTAGATTTCTTCGCCTGTCTCTTGTACAGCTGTTCGGGAGCATCTCTGAGGAGTGTCCAGCAGTAGTCAACCAGCATTGTAGTGAACCATTTTCCCTGGTATCTTTGTTCCATTGTTGCGATATCTTGATGAAAACGTTCGCCGTGTTCATCACTAACAATACCACAGTTGCTAGGAAAGAAATCCAAATGGGAATGAAGGAAGTGAATCTTTAGAGACATATTGCAGCCAAGTTTCTTATACTTCATCAACATGTCTTCTACTAGTTCCTTATAGTTTTCTGCCCTAACATTTCCGAGGAAGTTTGTAGAAACTAGGCGAAAAGCATTCCATGCTTGTTTCGCGTCACCTTCCAGCAAGTTGTTGAACCGGTCATCTTTGAAAAGCTCTCGAATCTGAGGACCCACAAAAACTCCCTCTTTAATCTTTGCTTCGCTGAGTCGAGGGAATTTTTCATGCAGGTATCGGAATGCTGGCAAAGTCCGGTCAATGGCTTTCACGAAGTTCTTCATCAAACCTAGTTTGATGTGAAGGGGTGGTAGCAAGATTTTCTGAGCCTCAACCAGAGCTGGGTGTTGGATATTCTTCTCTCCAATGGCTACATTCTGCCTGTGAGTCCATTCCTTCCTCATGTAGTGCATTTCCCTTGCTCGGCTATCCCACTCGCATAAGAAACACATGTATTTTGTATATCCTTGCTGCAGTCCCATTAAAAGGGCAACTACCTTCAAATCACCACAGAGGTGCCAGCTGTACTTGTTATACTCAATGGAATTCAGTAGCTGCCTTAAGTTATCGTATGTCTCTTTCATGTGGACAGCATACGCTACTGGAATAGATGGAAGAATGTTTCCATTGTGCAAAAGCACAGCCTTGAGACTCAGTTTCGAAGAGTCCACAAATAGTCTCCATTCTTGTGGGTCATGAGTGATTTTTAAAGCCCTCAATATCGGAACAGAATATCAGATTACTTTCCTTTCTGAAGAAAGGCTCCAATTGCTGGTGGCGCTTTCGATATGCAGTAATTGTGACATCTTCTTCTAGAAGATTCCATTGTTGGAGTCTTGATCCTAGCAATTCTGCCTTGTTCTTTGATAAGTCCAAATCACGAATCAGGTCATTTAGTTCTTCCTGTGTTATTCTGTGTGGGGTTGATGATGCACCACAGTGAAAATCTGGATCACTGCATGCTGATGGACCAGGAGAAGAACAGGTCGACTCACCTTTGTCTTCGTCAGATGAATCAAGAGAATATTCTGCTGGAGGTTCTGGAATAGGAAGTCCCTCACCATGTGGAACTGGTCTCAATGCAGACGGAATGTTTGGGTAGACTATTCTCGACTTCTTTCGCTTCGTTATTCCGCCGGAAAGAGGAGGAACCAAGCAGAAGTAACAGTCATTTAGGTGGTTGCTTGGCTCTCTCCACACCATTGGGACTGCAAACGGCATTGATGACCTTTTGCAATTCAACCACTGTGAAAGCTGTGTTGTACATGTAGCACAGCATATATGCGGAGCCCAAGGCTTGTCTTGGTCACCAACCTTGCATCCGAAGTAAAGATGATATGCCTTCTTCACTTGAGAATTGATACTTTTCTTCTGGTTGGCAAATGTCACTTCCCCACAAATATAGCAAAAATTGTCCGCGGTATTAACACACTTTCGAGGCATTACTGTTCTTTATTGTACGTAAATGGATAAAATGATAAGTTTTATGTAACAGTAGCTTGAACTGTCTCGCACAACGTCTAAAATATTTTAAATGCTGAACCTATCTGATTGGGCTTTATATAGTACACTGCTTACGTCAGCTTCAGCAGCCGCCTGGCATTAGTATAATAGGCCTACACATGTATAGTACACTGCTGACGTCAACTTACTTCAGCAGCCGCATGGCATTAGTATTGCATTGCATCAGAAAATGATGCAATCAACTGTGGATGATGTGAGCATGATGGTATTATGCAATGTTACATCATTATTCCGGATGTTGCTGCAGTCCTACTGGAGAAATTTACACAGTAAAACATAGAAAATGAGGTATATGAATATCTTCAAAACGAGAGCCAATACAAATTTTTCACGGTTATATTCGTGTTCGGCACACCAAAATACTACAGATTAGGGCCTTTTCAAGTCAGTAATGATTTCACTGTTGACCAGTGATATCGAGCCACTGCTCTTGATATCGGGTTCTCACCAGCACAATTGTTGATGGGGAGACAACTCAGATCAATTCTCCCAACAACCCGCGAAAAGCTAATTCCCAAAACAGCCATCACCGCTGAGGTCAAAAAGAAAATTACACTTCGCAAGAAGAAAACAAAGAATTATTATGATAAAAGTGCAAAACCACTAAAACCACTTAGGGAAGGGGAATCAGTCAGAGTTCAATTCAAAGGTCAAAACTGGGAACCTGCCGTTATATTAAGAAAACTCGACGAAAGGTCATACTCAGTTCGCACCAAAGATGGTACCATTTATCGCCGCAATAGACGTCAGCTCATGAAAACTAATGAAACACACCCCCTACAATGTAATATAAATGCGCCCTTCTCTCAGATTGAAAACACACTGTGTACAGCAGTAACACTTCCCGCAATTGCCAGTAAACCAATTTCACAATCAGTGGAATCTCAATGTTTCAGCCGAAGTACGCCTGAGCCTGCCGCAAGAAACCCACAAGATTGTCAGCAAAGCGGATACTACACACGTTCTGGTAGGCTAGTAAAACCAAAGATAATAGAGTCAGTGTAATATCAGTTCCTAAAACCTGTACATATCCTGGATAAGAAACAGTTAGGAAATCCTGTACTTACAGATAAGAGAGACTCAGCTAACAGAACAGTCATTAGTGTAGCACAGTGTATGGTTTTGTTGATAAACACAGACGGTGATTCAAGATAAGGACCAGCTGTGTACATTAAATAGCAATCAAACAAGCAGCAGGATATTTAAAAAAAATATACAATGCATTCTCAGTCTGTCACAGACTTTTATTCATTAATCATTGTAAGCATTGCTATCAAAGACGAACTTGATTTTGATATATTAATTATAATGGTTCATGATTCATTTAGACAGTTTATTAAAAGTTAATCAAACCTTTTCTTTGTAAGAAGAGAGATGTAACATTATACATGTGTAACTGACCAATCAGAACCCTCTGTGCATGAGTCATAGCTCCACTGGTACTATCTACAGGCGTCTGCCTCTTTCATAGCACTCTGTATTAAGACCTCACAGTAGTCACTTGTATATATTAAAGTATTGATAGTTAGAACACGACGTCTCATCTTATGTTTTAACACAATAACACAACATTGGGACAATCATATTTCTTCCAAGTGAGACCTTAAAATAGTTATATTTCCTCATCTTATATTCTAATTAATAATAAAATCCAAACAAAATAAGAAAAACATATAACCCCTCAATGAAGAATGGAAGGTTGTAACATAAATATTTTTTTTAATATGGTTGGTTTTAAAAACAACTATATTTATTGGGGGGGGGCAGGGATTTGTTCTTATAAAATTCTTAAAATAAGTTAGTATCTGTTTTTATAAACTTAGTTTTCCTATTTAATTGTTCTAATGGTGTAATTGGTGGAGGGGGGGAGAATCACCTAGCCAATTCTTTCCCATGGGGGGACACTTTCAGCTGGAGGGGGAAAGAATTTGCTAGCCTGTTGTTTCCCTCTGGCAAAACTTTCAGAAGGGGATAAATTTGACTACTATACCTGTACTTTGAAATTTTTGTGCAAATGCATAATTGCGACAAATGGATCAAGGTTTCTTTCAGGCAAATTATATAGCATCTTTTGTGAACAGATCAGACAGGTAGCTTACAAGAGAGGCACAATCTTGATTTAGAGGGAGCCTAGTCATTGTGCTATCAGTTTTCTTTTTTTCTTTAAGCTCTACATGAATCTTGTGTGAAAAGCAAAATCTGAGAGACTTGCAATGCATTGTTCTATTGTACCTGAAGTTCTTTGATTAATGGCTACACAGTTCACACTGTAATAGATATTTCTACATCTGCATGCCACAATGTTGTCTCGTGAGTTCAAGCTGTTATAAACAGATAAAAACAAAACTTGTATGCATGTAATGTTAATCTGCACTGACATGCTTAAACTTTGGGCACAGAATATTGCCAGTTACAAAATCGTGCAAAAACAACTGAGTTAGAATTAATTTCATGGCCATAAACTGTTATAATCACAACTTTGCAAGGGATCTGATCCTCCTCCCCCTGGCAACAATATGTTAAACCTGTTTAAGAGAAACTCGGCATCCTTAATTTATTTCCAATGTAATTAAAAGAACCAATATGGCAATTTGCAACCAGTGCAGTCTAGCTGCATTTTCTTTTATAAATTCATAATTATAAAAAAGTATACAAGTACTAGGTTATATGCAAAGAAAAATGGCACTACATTATACCAGTATTGTACATCTTTTTTACACCCCAAACACAGCACTGACTGGTGTTATGACTCTATGGTCTTAAACTAAGTATCAGAATATAGTCAAAACCAACAAGTTTTTCATAAAATTCAACAGATAATTTATTTCCCTAGAATACAAAGTGGAAGTTTAACAGGAACTTACACTAATGTGAATTACATCCCAAATAGTCCCAAAAAGTTCTAAAGTCCAGTGGGTATCAAGTATTTCAAATGAATTCCAGTAGTATTCCAAAAGAAATTCGATATTGAATGCACTGATGTGGAATAGTGTGGATGTCCTGACAGTCTTGATGTAACACAACAATATAATCCAAAATGTCCTTGAATAAATTCACAGTAATTCCAAGATAATAATTTAGTCCTAAAATCAAAGAGCACTTTGTAATTACAATCAATAATTGAAATAAATAAATTAAATCTTCACAAAATATAATTGAACACAACAGACTCAACTAGACTGATGTTAAGATATGGAATGAATCATTCTGAAGTAAACAACAAACAAAAAAAAAAAAATATATATATATAGAACAAAGCCAAGACACAATAACAGAACCAAGATGAGGGTCAAAAGTTAATTTTCCCATTAAATTCATAAACAAGGTTACTTCCAGAACATTCTTAATTTAAAAAGAAAACAGACCTGTAACTCAACATCTGTAAACATGTTTATCTCTAAGTGATAATTATGTTAATATATAAACTAAAATCACAAACAAGACTTAGTAATGTAATATGTTGTTTACAACAGCAAAAACACAACAAACATTTCTGGCCAAATTTGAAAACTGTCATTAGTTACTGATTCACCCAAAGTCTGCCATGCCATTTTATTTGCAGAAGAAGCCTCAATTTCCTGCACCAGACATCACACTAGGCCTTTATTCTAACATCTTGAGTAGGCAAGATATTTTGCATGCCTTGGTTTCAATTCCATATGATCCTGAAATTATGCAAAGTATGTTTCATATGGCAATGTGACAGATGTCCCATGCTATATTTTGTAAAAGTTTTCATGGAAACATCTCCAAATATGGCTGAAATTATAGGACACTTTACTTTTTCATTAGAAATGCAAAACCATTCTTAACTCCTTAAAAGGCTACATCTTGCTTCTGACAAACAATAAAGCATGGTTGGTAGAAATAATCCACTTGATCATGTTCTGAGATATGTGGTCTAAGTTTCATTTTGCTATCAGGCACATAAGTACCATAAATGGTACACCAAACACCCATTCCCACAATTATGAGCATCCATCAGTGCATTCCCCAAGAATTAGTAGCAGCCCTCATACCTCCATTATGGTGGGTGGCACCCTAAAGTATTTACCTACTGTATTATCAAATACCTCATCTTTCTCAACTCAAATGCAATCAACTGACACTTTTGGTCACAGAAATAAATGAAGTTTTCCTTTTTTACACAGTCAACCCAGTTTTCTTCATGGAGTAACTGTGCCCATTTGACTCCAATATTAAAACAGTTCTTTGTTTATAGCATGAAATGCAAGCCAACAAATAATTCTGACCACAGTATGGGATGCAGATCTCAAGTTCAAATGTGTCAAGACTGGTAATATATATTCTTTAAGTCAAAGTGACCTTGGAGTTTGAACTCAAAAGCACCAAAATCAATAGATGTATTCCTTGTCTAAAATGTGAGTCATCCACAAAATTTGGTCAAATTAGGTTGTAGAGTACTTAAAGTAATTTGTTGAAACTGTATTTGGGGATCTTTGCCCCAAAATCAATAGGTGTCTTTAGTCTCAAATGCATGACATCCACAATCTCTGTTTTATAGTAGGTAACAAAGAGCAGAAGATATTGTCAGTAAACTATATTTCCCTAAGTGGTCAGTGACCCTGACTACTGACTACAAAATCAAAGTAACAGTATGAATTTTGGAAGAGGATTATTGTACCATAACTGAGTCGAATCTTGTTGCGGTCAAGGTGACATGTAACAATTAACTTTAGTGTATAGGCTTGGCCTGCAATAAATCACTGCCTGTGAAGGATGGGATGCTCTGCTGCATGGGATAGGGCATGATTGATTTTTAATTAGTACCTGCTGGAATAATGGTCAGAGATATAGAAGAGGCAACATTAATGTGGGGTTAAGTGAATAGAAACGATAGCGGAGAGACAAACCAGAGACAGTTCTGTGCCATTTGGATTGTGTGCATATGATTTGGAATTTTAATGTAGCATTCACATTTTTACAGTCATATCGCTACAGTTCTGCAGTACAGAAGTTTATAGTGATGTCTAGCACTAGGGTATCATGCCGCAGACATGTAGCATAATGTCCCACCCAGTTACATTATAGGAGGTCGACCAGTCCTAACACTAACCTCTTAATGCTAAGCACCTAGCAAGGCAGCCATTCGAACCATTTTTATAAGTCTTTCGTATGACTCTGCTGGGGTTCGATCCCTCAAATTCCTGCATCTGAGGTGGACACTCTAACAACTAGGCCACTGGAGCAGTCTAGTGCCATTTGGAAACAAGTGTCAAAAATTAGTTTTTCCTGAATAGTTATCAATAAAGGCGGACCAGAGAGAATTATTCAAACTAAGTTAAATGAGGGGTGTGCTTCCATGACAAAATTCAATGTTTAAGTATTTTTTTCCCCAAACATTTTGGCAGTTCAAGTTTTTCTGAGGAAGTGGATGCCCCACTCCAAGAAAAACAGCAAGTATCTTTTCTCATTAAAACATTGTCCAAGGGATGGGTGTCTGGAAGTGAGGGACATGAAGACATTCAGTCATAGAAAAGAGAGTGTGTCTTGGAAAGCATAAGGGGAAAAGAGTTCTATATGTAAACCACACAGTGGGGAAAGAGAACAGACAACCAGGTTATGGCTGAAGACCCAAAAGAGGCTGGAGAGAGAGAGAGAAAAGAGAAAAAGGAATACAGCAACTCTGATCTCTCGCAAACACTGAATTTGGAAGGAGACACAAACAGGTTATGACGGCATGCTAAGTAATGAGTTTTATTGTTCACTCGACTCTATGATCAAATTTGTTTTATTGGTATAACAGAATGGATAATTGCACTTCTTAAAAATTTTGAATTCATTCTATTTCTAAGAGAAAGTGCATCATTCAAATGTCATGTTTAATTTCATATTGTTTATGTAATTGATTAAATTGTTATATTTTACATGGGGGGGGGGGGGGGCTTGTGTTGTTCTATTCTGTATCTCTGCTCAGATCTCTGTTATTCCATCCATTAATTTCATATTTGACATTGTTATTTACTCAATCCAGGCAATAACACCATGGTCGATCATCTCCTAGATAACAATAACCAACAAAGGCACCATGTAAGAAGCGGGGCATTCTCTCTCAATCAGTTAGTGCCTTTCTCATCTCGTATGTGAGCCATTTACATGGTTTGGTCAAGGCAGTGAGTATACATGTAGATAACCATCTTCAGTCTTTCAGTCCTAGTCACCCTGACTTTTGATACCTAAAATTAATCAGATTCTTCCCAAAGGCATGCTGATCAAACAGTTTGGTAACCAAAATAAAGAACAAGCAGACTGGAAAACAGGTGCACATATAATATTATCACATGGTTGTTGTATAAAAACTATAAGAAGAAACATTAAGATTACCATGCATTGCAAGAAGGTACAGTTTACACGTATCTAGTCCAGACGTCTCAAACTGATGGCCCATGGAATTATTTCCTGCAGCCCGCAATGAAATATGGAATTTGTTGTTGTTGTTATAGGGTTTAATGCCATTTTTGAGCACAAGATAGGCTATACATGGCGGCTATTATAAATGGTGGAGGAAGAACCCGGGAAAACCCCAGAAAGAACCACCGACCCATGAGAAGCTACTGGCAAGCTTTCTCACATACCCACACTGGCCGAGACTGAGACTCAAACCCACGCAGACAGAGGTGAGATGGCAGTGATCCATAATGGTGAGCGTTTTAGACCACTATGCCACTTGGGGCCCCACAGAATTTGTAAAATAATTAATAATGCAAAATTTTTTTCACAGTCAGCCAGTTTGATACAAATAGGATTGTTACATCATTTACTTCTTGTTTCCAAAATTTCAAGTAGCTACCATTTTTTATATGAACCACTTCTGACATGTCAAAACTTATTAATCTTTGAATTTCAATAAATGTTGAAACTCATTAGTCTTTGAATTTAAATGTTGAAACTATCCAAGTTATATTCATTCCAAATGTCAGGCATAATGTAGTTTTAAGTTCAGCTATGGCAATTATTAAATTAAAATTGTAAAAACAGCTCACTGGTTGAGGTTTTCATGCTCACATCTGTGATTCTAACAAATGAAAGGATGATGCCAATTAATGCAGCAATATACTGATTAAAAACTATCAACACTTAATTATCATGTAAAGAAATCCAATTGCAACTAGTTTATCACTGGAAAAATATTTCAATATAAATTAAGGAAGAATCCCTCACTTTTTATTTGCGTTTTCAAAAGAGGTGAGTTGGAAGATCCAAACTGCACCTTTTCCTACTTGGATATACAAAAGAAAAATTCATAGTGCAGCACCCATTTTAATTATGTTTTTTGATCTAAGTATTTTTTTCTCTTGCTGGGAGTATACTATGCAAAAATAAGAGCAACTCCTGAGTAACATCTAATTTTCATGCACAAAATTCCTTGTCTCATTCCAGAAAATAACAACAACAACGATCTCTCTACTATAACAACAAATACTACTGTTCCTACAATAAAAATAACAAGAGTCCCTAGAATGGATTGATGCTTTTCTGAATGAGAAGAATTTCCAGGAATTTAATACAATACCATTTTTTTGGTTAAGACTAAGTAGACTGTTATATATATCTATATATATCTATATTGTTTTTAATGATTATACATTGTTATGGGTCATTTTGTAAAGAAGATATTAAATAGTAATTGTGGGATTGTGCTTTAAGATAATCTAATTTTGTTTGTAAACATGTTAACTTGGATGTGAATTCAGGGCATTGGTATTCCCCTCAGAAAAACACGGTCTGCCTGCCCTTTTCCTGACAGCTTGCTGATATTTATTTAAACAGACCTGACCTTTTTATTTATACGAATTTGATGGAAATTCTAGTAAGATGACAGACTATTTCCAGAAAATGGTTGATTGCAACATAAGTCGAGAGGGAAGGTATATACATCATACATGTAATGTTGTTTAAATTAGAATTACTATTCCTATCTTAACATCTGTAGTGGAATCGGTCTTTTAATAGTGTTCAATTATTAGTTATTTTAATTACCAGTATTCATTGAAATTACAAAGTGCCCATTGACTTTAAGATAAAATCACTCTTTAAGGATTATTGTGAATTTATTCAAGGACATATTCTAGATTACATCAATTTGAAACCGCAAGACCATCTGCAAATTCACAAATTCAAGACCATTCAAACATCAGAACAAGCAAGATTGGAATTTATTTGGAACACCACTGGAATTCATTTGGAACATCACACTTTTGGAAATGTGATAGAATTTTTAGGACTATTTGGGATTTAATTCACAATACTTTTAAGTTCCTTTTATTCAAAGGAAATAAATTATTTGTTGAATTTTACAAAACTTTTTTTTTATCTTTTCTTTTACTTAGTTGAAGACCATAGAGTTGTAACAAGACAACATTAAAAGTCTTTTAGTGAAATCCTGATGACAATATAATCATCCATGCTGGGGGGTGGGGGTGGAGGGGTTTAGTGACAGCAATATTTTCAAGACAGCCATTTTAACATCAATATTGGATCTACCAATGGCAGCATTTTCAAGACAGCCATTGCAACATCAATATTGGATCTACCAACGGCAATATTTTCACTTAAAAACAGCTAGGTATCATAAGAAGTCTATCGGTGAAAACCCTATGTTGATATAGCCATCCATTTAAGAGGAGCAGAGATAATGACACTTTCAACATGGCCAGCATGGTGGTCATACTGTGGGTCAGTTTGTATGGTTTTCATTCAGGAACATCTAGACATAAGAAGAACTCTTCTGACGAATACCCACGTCAAAATGACTTTTCATTGAAGAGTAGAGCAAGAATTTCCAAATGACCATTGGGCGGTCAGTTTAGCATCATTGTCATTTATGACCAACTAGACATTATAAGTCTTTCAGTTAAAACACCATGCTGATATGAACATTAAAATGGTCACAGTGGCATTATTTTCATTAGACACCTTAAGTTTTTAGTAAAATCCCCATGTTAATAAGAAATCCATTTAGCAGGAGCAGTGATGACAAATTTCTCAAAATGGCTGCTATGATAGCCATATTGGATTTGTGAACAGCACCATTGTCACAAAACTATTTGCTATGGAGGATTAATGATAAAAAGCTTTTAAGATCGATCGATGCTGTGACAACAATAATGGAACTCAGATCAGCACCCTTTTCAACACATACTCTAATAATTAAAGAAATTGTAACTTCATAATTCAATCTAGGAAATGTTTTCTTTGTTTATGAATGAAGGTAACCACAAAGGTAATTGATGGACCAGTAGCGGTGGTGCCACCTAGATGGTAACAATGACTTGCTACTATCTACCACTGGACAATGGCTGACATCAGGACCTGGAGGAAAACATTGCTTTATTTGAAATATTTTGAGATCTTTAAAAATACAAAAGTCAATTTAATATGACATTGTTTTCTTTTCATATTTGAAGTACAGCCGTTTCAACCCTGTGTGACAAATAATAGTTTAAAAATAGGTAAATTTTGAGCACATTTTTATAAAAAGTCACCAGCCCTGGTCCAGTGTCTGAAAAATGTTTCTATGGGCACTGATACCCCAAATACAACTGACTTTGGCATCCCTAGACACCCATCACATTTCAACAACTAAAGTGTATGTAAATGGAACTTGCAAATGTGTGTGTGTGTGTGATTCACATTTTCAATGTAGCTTTAACATATTTGTCATATCGCTCTGATGTCTGCAGTGTGGCATTTTATAGTGATGTCTAGCAATGGAGCATCATGCCACAGACATGTCCCACTCAGACATATTCTCCTGACACCAGGCCAACCAGTCCAAACACTAACGTCTTAATGCTGAGCGCCAAGCAAGGCAGCTGCTATTACCATTTATATAAGTCTTTATTATGACTCAGCTTGGGTTCAAACCCACTACCTCCAGCATCCGAGGCAGATACTCTAACCACTTAGGTCACCGGAGCGGTCTCCATCATAAAATATACTTCAGAGTAGGCACAGTCAGACTAGCAAGTATACTTTATTCTATGGAGAAGTGGCAATATGGGCTTCAGAGTGTTAGAGATATTATTGAAAATTTGGCATCTAATTACCCTGTCAGTCAATCAGGGAACATGCTACTCAACACTGTTTATTTTATAAGAAAGACCCATACAACATTAATATCAGGATGGACACATTACACTGTATTATTGGGATTAAGTGTAAAAAATTCCCACTACCTACAACTAAAATTTTACTGCCATTTTTCTGATGTGAGAAACTTTATCATTCCTGGCACCACATACACATATTCATTGCTTACAATTTACTGACAAATTATATATAATAACCATTATGTTATTTGGGTGTAGGATAAAATCCCCACAAAGAAATGAAGGATAGGACATAATCCCCTCCGCCAGAACAAGTTTTTTTAACTTTTTAAACTGTCAGAAATATACTAAACTATTTTAAGACGGGATAGGGGGGAAAAAAGAAAAATAATTAATTTAATTATGGAATTTCATGTTTATACAATAACATTATGGCTCACATTTTATGTAATTCACAAAATAATAGTCAAATACAATAAACGCAATTCTTAGTCTATCTCTATGCTAGGAATACTGTATTTCCAATGGATATGGTATACTTTAAAAATGCAAGAGTCAAAGAACAGCTGAAGGATTTAATGCAATGGATTAAAAGTGTGTGTAATGATGCTTATAAAAGTGAAAAACACATGTGCGTGCAATAAGTCCTTATATCATTAGGCATCTTAATCTCCTTATCTGTTATAGTTATGATCTAACATCTAAGACGCACACAAAATTTCATTTATCTACTCAAAGAAGGCCCACACTAAGCTTCAGAATCAAATAGTCCATGGCAACACAAAAAGATGTATATTTGTGTTGGATAAAAAAAGTTTAAAAGGGGATAAATTTATACTGGGGTAGGGAATTATGTCCTGTCTTTTATTTTTAGGGGGTAGAAGGTGGGTGTTGTCCTGGGGGTATTTTATCTGTACCTGATATTATTTATAGGTAAACTGCCCTAACCAACGATACAAGACCCACCCCCACCCCTATAATGGTGTGGCATTTTGTAGTATCTCCAGCACCTAAATTGCATGTAGATTAAATCAAAAACCAATCTTTATTCTACAGTATGCATTATATCTAAGAATGATGCAAGTCACTGTGAGCTATGTTTGCCAAGTTTGCAACATGAGTTATTGACAGAATAATCCAGTACAAGCCACAGGGGCTCGTATCGTTGCTTACAATTGACCTGTCACACATGTACTATGTAAAACTGTAGTTATTATATAGTACATGTATGACAGGTCAATAGTAAGCAACGATACGAGCCCCTGTGGTACAAGCATGCTTTTGTAATGTAACATTGGATGCTAGACTTGACCTTGTTCAAAACTGAGTTCATTTCTGCCTGACCTGATAATTTTGTTTACATTATTATTTCGTTTTATGTTATTTCTAACTTTATGTAACTTTTCAAAATCAAGTTTTTGATAAGATTGATCAGAAATCCTTATCTATTCCTATGTGTACCTATTGGAAGAAGAAAGGGCAGGTTATTTCTGATTGCAACAAATTTACTAATAAGCAACATGATCAAGACTGACATGTTCCAAATGCTCTTATCTCTAAGAGGTCAAGGTCACGGTCATGTATTGAAAACAATACATTTGTTGGGTCTAACAAACCCCAGTCTGAGTTTATTATGGAGAATTATAAACCGTTCATGTTGAAGGGTTCTATATCACTCATGAGTGATTCATCCAATCATTTCCCTATTAAAATTTTAAGGGACACATGAGCCTCTCAGAGTCTTTTATTATCAGGTACTTTGTCTTTTTCTAAGAAGTCTTCTTTTAATAAGGGTGCTCTTATTCAAGGAGTAGAGTGTGACTTTTTTACTGTTACTCTCCATTGTGTAAAGTTGTCATCAGACTTAGTCTCAGGACCTGTGAAAGTCGGAACAGTGTCTACTTTACCCATTAAAGGCATTTATTTGTTACTAGGCAATGGCCTAGCTGGAGATAAGATTGTTGTTAATCCACTTGTAACTGACAAACCTTCTTTGGATCAGAAAGTTGATCCTATTGAAAAAGAATTCCCTGGTTTTTCTCCAGCTTGTGCAGTTACTAGAGTTTTGGCAAAGCTCTTTATAATGATGCTGATTTGGAAAGTATTCCTTTAGCTGACACAAGTATTGATTAGGCTTTGATGAAGTCACTTTTACTCCACGTTTGGATCAATCAGAAGGTATTGATCACATTGATCCTCTTTTAACTACTCATTCTTTTTATTCGAATCAGGGTGACAAACGATAATCACTTGTCGTCAAACAGGAAAATGATCATGAGATCTGTTTGTTTCAAAGGGCCATTAGTGAAACTGAAGCCACAGAAGTACCTGTTATTTCGTTAAAAATTGGATTCTTATGCAAACATGGAGACCACTTGAGGTACATGCTGGTGATGAGTGGTCAGTGAATATCAAACTGTAGTTCGAAAATCGTGCAGACAGGAAATTATTAGTCTGACCCATGAAACCCTTATAGCTGATCATTTAGTTATTAATAAGACTAATCACAAGATCCTGAATAGTTTCTACTGGCAAAAAATTAAAAGTGATGTTTGTATATACTGCAGATCTTGTCACACTTGTCAAATGGTAGGAAAACCCAATCAGAAGATACTTAAGGCTCCACCTGAACCTATTCCTGCATTGGACATACCATTTAGCAGAATAATGGTAGAATGTGACGGTCCCTTACCTAAGACCAAGTCGGGTAACCAATACTTGTGGACCATAATGTGTGAGTCGATAAGTCTTATGAGACTGCAAGAACTAATCTGCACTCTACTCAGTCGAAAATGAAATTAAGGTACGAAAAAAATTAATTTTCAGCCTGGTGATTGAGTGCTGGCTCTCTTGCCCGTGCCGCAAAATCCTCTATCGGCTAAATAGTATAGTCCTTACACAGTTGAAAAGAAAGTCAATGATTTAAATGAAAGAATCAATACTTCTGGGAGGCGAAAAGAAAAACAAATTTGCTTTATAAATATGTTAAAGGAGTATGTTGAGAGAGATAGCCAGGTTAATCATGCAATTAATTTAGTTGTACCTGTCTCATTCAGCGAGAGTTTAAGCAATGGAATGCAATGATTTTGGACTAATAAATCTTCTAAATTTGGAAATTATGAATAATCTAGATCAGACACTTTCACAATTGCAGCAACAAGAAAAGAATGCGCTAAAACAAGTGAGTACATATTTCCAGATGCTCATACAAGAACAGATAACATTTATCATGACATTGAAATTGTTAATTCCACACCTATGAAACAACACCCGAACAGGATGAACCGTCTCAAACAGGAATGTTTGAAAAAAGAAATTCAGCATTTGCTAGAGAATGATTTCATAGAGTTCACCATGTATACTTGTTCCGAAACCAGATAATACTTTCCGCATGTGCACTGATTATAGAAAGGTGAACAGTGTGACTAAAACAGATTCATTTCCATTAACAAGAATCGATGAATGCAATGATAAAATTGGAAATGCAAGGTATGTCACCAAATCTGACCTTCTGAAAGGATTTTGGCAAATTCTACTGACGGAAAGAGCAAACGAATTTCGGTATTCGTAACTCCAGATGGACTTTATCAATATAAAGTGATGCTGTTTGGAATGAAATGTTCACCTAATACATTTTAACGTTTAGTGAACATGATTACATATGGTCTAGATAATTGTGGTGCTTGCATCGATGATATCATCATCTACAACGACAGCTGGAAAGATCATTTAGCCACAATTCGGAAATTCCTTAAGCGTTTCACTGATACAAATTTGACAATAAACTTTTCCAAAAGTGAGTTTTGCCGTGCATGTTACATTTCTAGAACATATCGTGGGACATGGACAAGTTAAACCTATAGTCGCTAAGGTCAAAGCTATCTCAGAATTCCCTGTGTCTTTCATTAAAAAGCAACTGATGCAATTTTTAGGTATGACTGGATATTATAGGAAATTTTGTTCCAATTTGTCCATAACTGCCGAACCTCTGACAAATTTATTGAGCAGGAAGAACTAGTTTCATTGGTTTAAAAAATGTCAGGAGGCTTTGATAAGTTAAAGGCCATACTTATGAGTACACCATTTCTTACAGCTCCAAATTTTAGTTAATCATATAAATTGTCTGTTAATGCAAGTGATGTTGGGGTTGGAGCGGTATTGATTCAAGAAGGCAAAAATGGTGTAGACCATCTAGTGTGCTATTTTTTTAAGAAATTAAATAAACACCAGAGAAATTATTCCACAGTCGAGAAGTAATGTTTGGGTTTGATATTTTTATTACAAAACTTTGAAGTCTGCTTTAAATCAGCTCCTTCTCCATTATTGTGTTTAATGATCGCAACCCCTTTACTTTCATCGGCAAGATGAAAACAAACATCAGAGATTATTAAGCTATAGTTTGTTGTTGCAAGAATATAATATTGACATCAGGCACGTTAAATAAAAAGACAATTGAATAGCAGGTGTACTTTCACGTGTATAGAAATATTTTGTTTCAAATATACATTTTGTCTTTCATAAGAGTTCATCTCAAGTTTCTTTTACTACATGTATATTTGACTTAAAATAAAGAGAACGTTATATTGCGTAAATCTTTCTTTTTCTTTATGAAGTGTCATGTATAATGAATTTATTGTTTCTTAGATTTAAATTTTTTGTTTCATTATATTCTATTGTAATGCAACATGGGATGCCGGACTTGACCTTGTCCAAAAATTGAGTTCACTTCTGCTTGACCTGATTGACTTTTTTTTTATTTCATTTCATGTTAACAACTGTACATAGCTAAATTGTCATCTATTTGCATGGGCTTAATATCAGGATCTTTGCTAACAGAAGAAGTAAGTATGTTTATTTGGGTCAGGGTTTTGGACTTTTCTAAATGAATTTTACAGGATATGGTTTTGATTTTGTAAATATCATGATCATTCTAGAAGGTTAATTTTCATTAGGTAATTTTGTTTTATAGAAAATGCTAATTGTGACCTGAGGTCAAGTAGAAAATTATATAATGTTGTGATTGTGAGGACTGGGTAATTCATGCTTTAACATCTAGCACTTTCAAGTTGTATATTATATGTTTTGACCCGTAGTTCTGCGCTGGAATCTATTTTGTTCAAATTATTGAATTCAAGTGATTATTTTCTCTGGAAATACAAAAGTACTCTGATAAAATTCTTGGATAGAGAAATTCACAGGATTTCATATAATATTCAAACCTGGAATTATATTTTTGTGATTGAACAAAAGAATGTTGGCACATCAACACTTTAATAGTTCCCACAGACACGTCATCGATTTCAGTTTTGGGATTTTTTTCTGGGCTTTTGGGATTTAATTCACAATACCGTAAGTTGTATTTTCTCATTTTCACTTTGCATTTAAGAGAAATGAAGATATTTGTTAAATGTTACAAAGCTTGTTGTTTTTCACTCTTTTTGTGACTTACTTTAAGAGTATATTCTCGTAACAATAATACCAATTTGTTTTTACTCCAGAGTCAATGAATAATTTTATATTCCAATGAATAATCCAGACAAAGGTTTACTCTCAAATTAAATCTAAATGCAACGTATTACACAATTGCAGATTGACATTAAAACAAGAACATAGTAAATAAGAATGACTTAATTATCCACCTCCACCATCTTATCAACACCCATACGGCTCAACATCACTATATTTTCTTATTCTATCCATGTCGCAATACTTCCTGGGTGAGTTATATCACAATATACCCCACATACCACCAGAACCCATCGAACCTTTGATACTTGTAACCAACACAAACGATATAATCATGATCATAAAAGGAGTGCTTTCACAGAAACCTGGGCGAGTGGATGTCAGTTTAAACGTGTACCAAATCTGGCAGTGCCATATCACACATTAGTATGAACATGACTGATGCAGTCCAGGGATTTTTCAGGATAGGTAAACGAGTTTCTAAAATTTCTAACCAAAGGCCAGCGGCTATCCACAATGGTATCACACAAAAGAAGAAATAGACCAATTCAGGCAATGGTACGGATCCATAAGTAGGAAGTAGGAACAGGCTGATCTCAATGTGGGAAGACGAGCCTTTGCTAAATGCATGATGAATGATTTGTAGGGAAAACTAGCTCAATGCCTGATGATGCCCAAAACAGAACAGATTTCGGATCCAAGGTAGTACTTTCAGTGGATACACGACAAACGAAAACTCATGAAACACGTCGAAATCATACGAGAAGATTTCATGTTGTTTACTTACGAAGAGGTTACGGAGTTTGTCAAAACCAACGAGTTTGCCAACGTAATGATTGCTGCTTATTTGACATCAATGCCGTTTGATATTGTACACGGTTTTATTAGTTTTAGGGAACTATGTGCTTTTTACTTTGACACCAAAAGCAGTATATACATTTGAGGACCTGGAGACTATCACCTTAATATTGATGATGAACATTTAGGCGCGTGAACCCACGAATATCGCGAAGATCTCCATCTCAGTTTTCCCGGTGGCGTACCTAAATTACTGATGCCATTACTGGGATAAGAAAGGATACTGAATTTCATCAGCATATCTACTATATTTCAACATATACACAAGTCAAGGTGATACTGATTGTTCCAGAACCCTTTGCTTCTGAAAGAGAAGCATAAATAATATTTACACGTCTTTACAGGGATATCGTGATTTGCAGGTCGATTAAACAGTTTGAAAGGAACTGGCCAAAATATCTTGTAGAACAAAGTCACAAAGCTTTAGCCATAATGCGATTTGCGCCATTTTTTGAGTCGTCTCGAGAAACGGAATTGGTGAAAATGGTCTCGTCTGTTTCAGTATGGACAATTTACCCCACAGGCGTTTGTTATGTCACGAATAACAACATCATCATATGACAAATGGATAAAACAAGTAAAACTACGGGTTTTGCTCGGTTCATAGCGGGATGCGGGTGGTATACATGTAGCATGGAATCTACCATATATGCAAATCTTAACTTACAGAAGTAAATAACCTCTTTTGTTATTAGGACTTAAAAAAATGTATTCTTGGATATTTCTCTGATTATGTTTGGATTTGAATCTATAAAACCGTAAGTTCATATTTTGTCATTTTAACAGAATTGTTCCAGAGCAATAAATTATTGTATTTTTTCAAAGCTTGTTGTTTTCACTCCTTCTTGTGATACTGTTTATTCGAGCCTAAACAAATGACACAAGAAATTGGGCGCTTGTCCTAAGGATAATTTTGAATTTTGAATAGAATATTTAAGAAAACTTTGTTTTTTGAAATTTGAATTCCCCATGGTTTTGAAATGTTTTACGAAATCGGTAAGCTTTTTTTAAAATGTCATCAAAAGTAGAAATCTTTCTTTCAAATCCTACCCAGGAACATTTAGATCTTTTCCAAAAAGATCATCTGATTCAACTTGCCAGAAAATATGTTCTTTCTGAAATAAAGGCTTCCTTAACGAAACAGAAAATAAGAAATATTTTGGTTCAGTATTTGGTAGAAAAGAATGTTTTTGATAAAAGTGCTTTGGTTTCAGTCAGAAAGTCTGAATTAGAACTAGAATACAAGACCGAATTGGAGTTGAGGAAGCTGGAGCTTCAGAAAAAAGAAAGAGAAAAACAAATGCAGTTACAGTTGGAAAAAGAAAAAGAACAAATGAAATTGGAGAAAGAGAAAGAAAAAATGAAACTGGAGAAAGAGAAAGAACAATTGAAATTGGAGAAAGAAAAATAACAAATGCAATTACAAGAAAAACAAATGCAATTACAATATGAGAAAGATAAAGAGAGAGACAGGATAGAGAGAAAGAAAAACAAACGCATTTACAAGCAGAAGAAAAAGAGAAAGAAGGACAAATGCAGTTACAAAAAGAACAAATTAAAATGGAAGAAAGAAATTGAATACCAATGTAAAATGAAGGAAATGGAACTGGCAAGTGAACAGCACATTCATACTTCAAATTCAAATTTAAGTTTTTACAATGTGTACTCAATATATATATATATTCACTTTCAGTTCACCAAAATGGTAACTATGGTGTGGTTAAAGAATGCATCTTAAATGGGGTTATGAGTTAGTCCCTGAAGCTTGTCGGCAAAAATTCGGAAACTATAGATATGACGCTGGACAAACTCATGTCGAATTTGCTAGAGAAAAAGAGCAATTATTTGATAGATGGTGCTTAACCAATTAAGTTACACGAGATTATGAAAATCTCAGACAAATTGTATTACTTGAAGATTTCAAAAATTGTGTCCATAGTGACATTAAGTCTTATCTTGATGAGCATCAGATTGAAACCTTGGAAAATGCTGCTCGTGCTGCTAATGAGTATTCTTTAATTCATAAAAGGTTCCTTTTGTAAATAAGACTTCTACTCAACAGTCTTTATGCAGAAAAGTATTTCAGTCCAATACAAGCCCTTCTAAAACTGAGACTGGCACAAATTCTAAAAATCAAACTTCGGAGAAGCTTGATTCAAAATCTTTGTCTCTTCCTACGCGTACCTATTGCAAGAAACAAGGGCACGTTATTTCTGATTGCTACAAATTGAAAAATAGGCATCAGAATCAAGACACACCTATTCCAAATGTTCTTATTTCTAAGAGATCAAGGTCACGGTCATGTATTGAAAGCAATACATTTGCTGGGTCTAATAAACCCCAGTCTGATTTGATTATGGAGAATTATGAGGGTTCTATATCACTCTTGTGTGATTCGGTCAATCATATCCCTATTAAAATTTGAAGGGACACAGGAGCTTTTGAAAGTCTTTGGTTGTCAGGTGTTTTGCCTTTTTCTGAGAAGTCTTCTTCTAATGAGAGTGTTCTTATTCAGGGAGTCGAGTGCGGCTTTGCTAAAGTTCCTCTCTATTGTGTAAATTTGTCATCAGACTTAGTTTCAGTACCCATGACAGTCGGAACGGTCTCTGTTTTACCCCTTAAGGGCATTCATTCATTACTAGGCAACGACCTAGCTGGAGACAAGGTTGTGGTTAATCCACTTGTAACTGACAAGCCTTGCTTGGATCAGAAAGTCGATCCAGTTGAAAAAGAATTCCCTGATGTATTTACAGCTTGTGCAGTTGCAAGAGCAATTGCAAAGAAAGCTCTTGAGAATGATGTTGATAAGGAAAGTATTCCTTTAGCTTTCACATGCCACTTGCACTCTTTGCTTGGATCAATCAGAAGGTATTGATCACAGTGATCCTCTTTTAACGACACATTCTCTTTATTCTAATTAGGGGTATAAACGACAATCACTTGTTGTCGAACAGGAAAAAGATCATGAGATTTCCTGTTTGTTTCAGAAGGCCATCAGTGAAACTGAAGCTACTGAAGTTTCTGTCTGTTGTTTCATTAAAAATGGAATTTTTTAAGAGACAAAGGAGACCTCCTGAAGTACATGCTGATGACGAATGGTCAGTGAACTATCAAATTGTAGTTCCAAAACCTTACAGACAGGAAATGCTACATAAAAGTGTCACCAAGACAGACTCATTTCCAGTACTAATAACTGACACAATACTGACAAAATTGGAAATACAAAGTATGTCACCAAATTCAGTCTGTTTAAATGATCATGGCAGATTCATCTAAGGATAGAGCACAAAAAATATCGATCCTTGAAACTCCAGATTGACTGTCAGGAAGGGTTCCATAAATTAAAGGCCTTCTTGAAAATTCTTTCACCTCCAGGTTTCAACCAATGATTTAAAATGTTTGTTGATTCAAGTGATTCATTTATACTCTCAATTTTTCTACTTCCTCGTTCATTTCAACATTTTTTTTCTTCAACTATTCTTCAATGACATTTGACACTGCCTAATAAGGGTGAATCTAAATACATTCTCAGTTAGCACTGACTTGAGCACGTTATCAATCTACTCTTTTTTGGCTATTTTTATCCAAACTTATTTCAAGTTGCCTATTTCAAGTCTTTGTGAAGGGGCACTTCGACCTTACTTCGTTTATCCCCCCCCCCCGTCAGTGTAAACTTCAAAAGGACAGAATTTCAACTCATTTAAATTGACCGGGCTATCTTAACACGGTCCTTAGAAAGTAAACATTTGAGCTACCAACCCTAACCGCTTGGTAGGAACCTATGTCCACTTATCATTTTTCAAAGGGAAATTGTTACGCATTGTCCTTCACAGATTCCGAGCTGTCTAAACCTGATGAAAGGAATTATTTCTTTGGGAAAAATTAGGGACCGCCGCCTACGATTGGGCAGAATAAATTAAGGCAATCAGATTTTAAGGTGACGACCTTAGTCGAAATTCTTTGGTCTGAAATCCCCTGAAAGAGGAGAGTCTTGACTCCGGGGAGGCCTAAAGAGAATGGTGCATTCCTCGTTAAACAAGAAGGGGACCATGTGTCCGTCTTGTAAAACGAAAGACAGGTTTTAGTGCTAGGACGCACAAGTTCTGAAAGAGAACAAAAATAATGTACGCAATTTTAGTTTCACGTAATATTCTATCATTTGATTGTTTGTTTTATGCAAATGTGTTTGCTATGACTAGGCTTCCATATTATGTATCGTTTATTCAATTCATGGAAATGTGTTGATGCTAGAGTTGTTATGCAATTTATTTCATTCAGTTTCATGGAAAATGTTGATGCTAGAGTTTTTATGCAACTGATTTAATTCAATTTCATGTAAAGTGTTGATGCTAGAATTGTTATGCAATTTACCTTTTAATTATACAGTTATATTAGTTCATTGGTAGAACTGATTGCATGCGATCCAAATGTTCATATGTGTAGGATTTCATAGGATTATATGAAATAACTTCCTTTGTTTGTTAGGTCGATACAGATTATCGTGAGTTAACGATACTTACCTAATTATATTTGATTTTGTAATGCTTAAATAATCTTGTATGTTAAGGATTGCTGTGAATTACAATTTGTGAATTTTATGCAATAGTAATCGAACATGTAGTAGCATCTAAAAGAATACGGTAATATTCGATAGACGCTCACGTGGTAATTTAAGACCTTCAGCTGGAAGCGAGGTCAATGTTCTACGATACTAAGTCAGAATTTACGCAGTGTGTGGATAGCCAACATGCTCTGGGCAACGTAAGTGAATTGTATGTACCTCTAGAGAGTGGGGTATACATAATTATGGTGTAATTTTGTCCTTTAAGGAACAGCTTTCTGGAGAGAGAGAGTGAGAGGAGGAAAATGAAGGACGAGGTCAGAATAGAAGGACCAGGAAGTCCATGATGGGGCAAAGCATAGAGCTTAGGAAGTTTGAACTAGAAGACGTTAATATACGGTCAAAAAGAGAGGAAGGTGATGCAAATCAATCGTAGACATTGTGCTCTTTTCACCTCTCGTTATGATGATGAAATAAATCCAAAATTAGACACTCCTTTTAAATTATATTTATATAATCTAACTTGTATTGGAATTGCCGTTATTAATCTGTTCTAATTAAATTTGTTATTTTCTTGTCAAGGCGGGCTCCTATTGCTTTATTTCTTCCCAGTATTATCGCTCAGTTCTGTGTTAAAATTCTACTCTTATTTCACTCCCGCCGGGTATAATATCGAGGGAGGTCATCCTCTAGATAACCAGCCAAATCCAATTAGCCACCCCTCTTACTAAGAGGGAGACGTTACAGATTATTACGTGCTATTTTATATGCGTGAAATTAATCACGGGGTAGATTTCATGATTTAAACTCTTTGAAAGAAAGGAAATACGAATAGAAGACAAAACGCAGTCCCAAGCATTCATATCCCAAACCAAGGACATATGTAAAAATTATCTTACTATTATAATTCTAGAGATATAAATTTATTTCCTAAAGGTTTGATTACAAAATTAAATACTTTATAAAATATCGTGCACGCCAATCTCTCTTTGTAGTTTTTGGCTTTATAGGAGGCACAGTTTCCAACACTTTAAAAACAATTTCCAAAAAAATTAAACCAGGTCAATAAATAATTTTTTTTTATAAATCTCTAAATAATATATTGTGAGAGGTGATCAGTTTTTTCCGCGCAGAAATAAAAAAAAACATTCACAACTACAACTTTATGACGATTTTCAATAACATCCCAAAACATGTAAAGAGATGCAAAGCCACTTCTTATAGACACAATGTGTCTCATGTTATACTCTAAGCAGCGTGGGAAGAGAAACAGTGCATTTTCCGATTAATTACATATTCGAAAAAGAATAAAACTTTACTGCGTTTCTACACAACCTCCTTGTTTAGTACCGAAACTTTGAGTACAAGTAGTGGAGGAGAAGTGACAAATAACATCTGTATGAAAGACGACTTTCAAACGAACTATTTTGCAGTCCATTCTTCCAGACATTTGCTCTATAACAATTAATAATTAATGAATATTATTGCTCATAAGCTTCAACCACTCATAAAATTTACAAGATTAGAATTAATACTGAAAGCTGTGATGGCAAGCTTCTATCTGACACTTGAGTTTCCAGATACATCATTGTTGGATAAATCTTCCAAAAACGTATGGAAAAATGAACAAGAAAACAAACAACAAACTGTTGTTAAGTCCATAACATTTTAATTAAATCATCCTTTGTAGTGAGACCATTAATAAAGGACTTCTCAAGTTTAGATTTTATATTTCCTCTATCTTGTATATATTTGTTTTCAAAACATATCCAAAAGGAAGTTGGAGAAACTATTTCGCACGCACGTCTACCATTCATTTAGTCAGCATAGTTTTAATAAAAATCTAGATTGTCTAAGTGGAGAAGCGTTGAAGAGCTTTGTCACGGACAGATGGAAGTAAAGAAGGACATAATGATGCATTGAAACGTGGGGATATGCCAATACAAGTATAATGAATCTCTTCAACTGAATATGGATCTAAATTAAATATGACCCTATACATTAAAATGGGATTTCATTTAGTGATCCGCAATACCATAGACGTCAATTAAATTTAGTATACTTCAATGTATGGCATTTGTTCACTTACCGTACATGTAGTTTGAGTTGCGTATAGTCTTTCACGCGAAAGAACAAAAAAAAAAAAAAAAAAAAAAATCGAACACATATTGTTGAAAACACTATGCTGAACTTTTGTTTTCCTTCTTTTGATGAAGCAGTAGGTCCTGTATATGAAATAATTTATAATTTTATGTACAGACTGCTGCAACAAATGAAAAAGTTTTCTTTAATCGAATTCGTCTTTCATTTAGCGTTGTCACAAACGTCGGATGGAACAGAAACTTAAAAATGTTAATTGTAGAAACATGATCTTCCGTGGTTTCAAATAAATTCCTTCACCAACAGGAAAGAATTGTTCATCTGCATACTTGACTACAAGTTCCCTTGATTGCAGCAGAGCATTCGACCAGTACATTTTCATAAGGGTAGTATTTTTAGTAAATACCAGTAACATGTTACAATACGTAGACTCCTTCAAACAACGGCCGGCATCTTCATCAAATTTGAACAAATTTTCAGCGTGTTTCAATGTAATGTTCTCAGCAACATTAGCCAAAATTCCGTACAAGTAAATATCATCCATCCAGATGAATGGTGTCGTGTGGGCTAATTTTAACAATTGGGGAACGACGTTCTGGTGCATTAGCACAAAACCTCCGTTACAAAATGAGAAAGGATAATCGTCACAGTCGGGGAAATAATCATAATCAAGGGCCCAGATTTTTCCATGACGGACAATTCCATCAACATAATGAAGGTTGCACAATATTTGAGATCCGGTATTAGAATGTATGGGCATAATCTCTTCTATAACTCGAAAAATATTGAGGAAAACGTCATCGTCTACTTTAAGGACGAGTTGGGCGTGTTGACAAAACTCGCTGACCCACCTCAGTCCCATAACTGCCTTGTGAGTTAGGTTGTGATACTCGTCTATGAACTCGCCTTGCACTATATCCCGGTGTACAGATTGTTCCATCTCCACAATTTTCTGGATGGAAGAATTTGAGGATTTTCCCAACAGGAATACCACCTTTAGTGTTGGATATTTCAGTAATTTTGAATTGGCCCAAGTTTCTCGAAGTGCTTTCCGTCTATCAAAATTCTGGACAGCGCTGTTTATCACGACAAGGAATGATAATTGTCGGTTAGATTTACAAATATCGGGGTTATTCAAAACATAAGCTGAAGTTAAAGTAAGAGGCAAGAACGTATAATTAGTATACGGTACGCAAGTGCCGTCCCTCAGTTTGAGATGAATTGGTCCAGACGGGTTACGATACATAGACTGCGGAATCCACGAATTCTTTCCCGGATATATTAAACCGGTCTGCGTTCCTTGAGCTACCGTTAAAAGCCCTGCGCAATATCCATTATTTCTAAATCCACATTGTTTCTTGGATATCAACCAATGACCAGCCATGATTATAAGTGTTACTACCAAGACACATGCAGTTTTTCGGATTAAGGAATATAGCTTACAAAATCTTGCCATCCCTGTGTAGCATAGAACAAATTCAATGTTAAAGATAACTTATACACGCGAGAGATTGGAAACTCCAAATATATGTCCCAATGCCCTACCGAAATAACGCGTGGCGAACAAATCACACGATATTTATCGAGAGTACAAAACGAGGAAGTGGACAGATGATAAAGGCAACTCTAATAGTTTCACACGATATAAAAATAGTTTTTCGCCGCTAAAAAGATTGTACAAGCTGATAAAGAACAGAATACATGTAATATCTGAATAACTGGCAGTGCAAAGTTATAAACACACACACACACACACACACACACACACGTACACAAATGCACACACCTTGTACTTCATACATGCATATCCTGAATGAAGTGTTTTTTAAAGTATAAAAATTAAAGTTTGAAACATACCGGAAGACCGACTGACACCTTTCACTAAGGTAATCAGAATGCCAGTGTTCCTTTCGTTTCCAAAGGTGACTAAGCTCCATGGGACTGATTAATTACCTATGCCAGAGTACAATCTTGGTTAAGTCCCCTCCGATTCCGTGGTTTAAGTGGTTCCCTCTTGGTGACAAGAGTATAGCAGTTTTTCCAGATCACAAATTCCTTCTTAATTTACATTAGGTGAGGTTGTATGTAGGCACGAGCCAATTGAGTCACGTGATCCATAGCCTCCTCTCAGGATGGCACCAACCCATTGGGTTTACACCCATTCGAGCATTTTCGTCTGTGACAATTTATTTATGTAATGTCCCTTGCGCCCTTAAGAAAATGCTGTTATTTATCTGTTGGTGCATTTAACCACATCTGATATTATTTTCTTTTTATTTCTATGTATGCGAGTAAATTTTATCTATTATCCTCTTACACTACCTTCCATTTTGCCCCCAATTCATCTCCGCGTTATGAAATCTTGGTGAAGGGGAGGCAACCGCGTTTTGTTCCTCTAACAGAACTATTGTCATCAGGACAAAGTAGCATATTTTGCGCACATCTTACTAGATATGGAAACATAATGGGGTTATACTATATTTTCTTAATTTTCTATCGGCGTTTATATTTTAATGAATATTATTCATATTTCAGCACAGACACACAAACATATAGTACAGCAAACCCTCACCCATTCTGAAACGCAAAGTAACACGACAAGAGCAGCCATAAAAATAAACACACCAGTTTGAATGGCAGATGCCACCAGTGGAACAGTTTTGCAAATGGTGATGCCTATATCATTTTTGGGACATATTTAGGGGAGAAAAATAAACGTTTTAGCACACCAGCTTACTTTCTTTCTTCAGGCCCCAATGTGAAGATGACATGGAAGATTAATGTATCACTACTAAGCAATAATAAGAAATATATAAATGGTATACGTCTAATATTCTAGGTCAAAGTAAAAGCTGTGCAATAAATGTAAATGTGCTGGATACAGTGGTTGAGTCAAATGTATCCCATACTATTTTATACTATTGTGTTCATGCCTTATATTTATATTGTTAATACTCTATGGTCACAAACATAAGTAACATAAAAGATGCAAAAACCAACATGTTTTGTAAAACTTAAACAATTTAATTATTTAACTGCTAAATAAAAAATGTGAGAGGAAGTTATAGTATAATGAACAGAACACAAATTTGTCCTTACAAAGGTCTTTGAAAATCCTAAATGAATGAATAATCCCTTATAATTGTCAATACCGGAGATGGACTGGTCCACAGGGAACCGTGACGTCGTCAAGATGACGTTGTCCAGAATTCTTTAAAAATAATTTATAACAGTTCCAGATTAATTTTAGAGCCCAAATAATAAACACTTTTTGTCACCATTGGACAGACCAAACAATTGTTTTTCGTCTCGAAAGATATCTAAGTACAACATAAAATACGTCTGCAGACTTACAACAGGAACACTAAAAGTGTGAATGACTCCAGAAATCGGAATGAAACAAAATGCTTAATTTTCTTTTACACCGTATATTGCGACTGTAATTTGCAGTATGCCCCATGTGACAACATACACTACTATTGATTTACGACAAAAAACTACGTATATTTACATGACCTCACGCAGCAATGGGACCCCACAGAATTAATCTGGAAACATTGATATCTCATCAGTCAATGAGAAAATACGCCCGAGGCGCCATTTTAAGTCTTAGTATATGATATTTATTACTGACTGTCAACAGGTACGTAAACATATGTTTACAGATCCTACGTAATTTGCGTTTTTAACCAAGCCAAATTACACATACAATTTATATTAAAAAATTATCCGTTAAAGTTTACGAATATGAATAAAAATTATGAAAACTAA
Source organism: Sinohyriopsis cumingii (assembly GCA_028554795.2). Taxonomy (NCBI): domain Eukaryota; kingdom Metazoa; phylum Mollusca; class Bivalvia; order Unionida; family Unionidae; genus Sinohyriopsis; species Sinohyriopsis cumingii. The sequence goes on along the minus strand of CM068827.1, from coordinate 77,435,397 downwards.
ATAAAATAAAATACCAGAAGTTATAGAAAATATAGATATACGTAACAATTTTCATTTCTTGTTCATGGTTTAGTAGTCATGTTGAATGACCTTGTAAATAATTTCCTGTTACTTTGCTTCCTCTGACTGGTTTACCAATTTTTCTTCGTACCAAAACGTACATCTCTCCAAGGCAGTGTATCTGCAATACTATTTTTTTATTAAAGAGAACGTGAAATGTTAATTGCTCAAAGAATTGACCATTCCTTCCTATCGGTATACCGATTTCCCAATCCAAAATCAGATATACTCTGATTTTAAAAACTTAAGATAAAGGCACATGCCTTGCTATTTATAGGTTTTAACAACAGGAGAAACGGTATCATATTCATCGGGTCGAAACACTCTAATTAGTTTAGAAAGTTTGCTGGATTTAACAATACAATCTTTTCTTTTGCAATTATTGTAATTTCACTGAGCATCGAATGTGTATCAGTATCTTGTGTTTATTTTCTTTGTTTTGCATGCCTAATTTTCAGTGGTAAAATGTTAGAATTCATTGACCAGTGATGTTGATAGAAGCACCAGATTGAATTGTGTTTTGTGATATATATGAATTAGAAGCCAAAAGCAATTAAAATGGTTCTTTTCCTGAACTAAAATTTCCACTGTTAACATTTGTCCTGTAGCTTATCGTCATATATACTATCATTGAATAAGCAGGAACAATAATTAGAATTAGTTGTAAGTGAAATATGAATCTAAGATGAAATTTTTTTTTGAATATCATGGTCATTTATTTTTTATTTATTTGATGCGTAACTCTGCACATCTAGTACAGTCCTACACAGCAATATATCAAAGTTTCAACATTATCTAATGTTTATTGATTAAACTTTAATCTCTTTTAATTTATTAGACAATAGTTCTGTGATGATTACCCCCCTCCCATTTTCTACTGATATTAGCTATTAGCACCACAAGAAAAAAATATATTTTAGGAACTAATTTTTGTTATATATACGTCAAGCTAAAGTTGCTTTTAATGCATATTCTTTACATAAGAGTAGATATTATTTAAGTTAATGCGCTTTAGACAACTTTTCCTACAAAGTAAATGACTGTAGAATGGAAGTTTTATCACTGACGACTAGCATAGTATCTCAAATTCCCTCACAAGTTTGACTTCCATGTCCATTTTTTTTCATTCAAGTAGCATTGCAGAGGAATTTTGGTAACGTCCTAACACTGTGATGGTAAAAAAAGACATGAAGCATCTGAGGTTGTATATACTTTAAATTTCTGAACAAATGCTGGCAAGCGTCATTCGCAATGTACACACGCGCAATGCCTTTGCCCCAGAGTAGTAACTCTTCTAATAGAGATACAAAATTATTAGTTTTATACACACTATAGGTTTTTTTATACCATTTTTACTAGAAAATGTCTAAATATGTAAAATATACAGAAACTATTTTAATGAAAATGTTTAAGATAGTAGGAGACAGTTTCGTAACTTGACCCAGTCAAATTTCTCATGTTAAAACTATGATGTGTCGTTTTCCAGATATTATTGTTTTTAAAACTGATTTGATGCATGTTCACCTTTCATAGCTTCATAACTTCATCGCAATATCTGGATTGTGCAATACCAATAGCTGGCTAGGAAGCAGAGCTAGCAACCTACAACAACAGTTCAAGGGAAGTAGAATATTTCCAAAACGGCCTGGATGACACGGTTAACTAATCGGGAGATTTTAAAGATTGATTTATGCACTAATAACCCAAAATACTTTTACGTTGACTTATACACCCGATGGCAAGAACAAACATTTTTCACTGACATTACAACCGAAGTTTTTTGCCTTTCATTAGTATTCTACACAAATGATTGATTGCATTAGTTTACTGAAGAAACTTTACAAAAGTTTTAAATTCTCATCTTACTAACAGTGTCAAAATTTTTTTTACTTTAACCAGTTATTGTTTTTGTTTCATAAAAAATGGTTTAGGGCTGATTTTCAGGAATTAAATCAGTGTCAAATAACAACACATAGAACACCAATATGTCTCAGTTATAAGGTATTGCAACGTGTAAGGGGACGTGAGTAAACAAATATTTGCAACTTTGGTAGCGAACCTTCCCCTTTGCTGTTCGCAGATTGTTTTTACTCAGAGATTGGTAGCGGCTATGGTATATTTTATTCTTTCTCTTTCTCTCTAACCCTGTTTCTACGTATCTCCTCATCCTGCTCTATCTTGAAGGCTGCAGTCGGAGTAGCATGATAAAGTTTCCGGTCGCGTTAAATGTCCATTGCTCACGTTCCAACTCCAATCCGCTTGGCCTCCACCCCAATCCCTTGTTTCCAGGAATCAGCACATGTGACCTCTCTCTCGCTGAATGGATGGGCATATCGACGTGGAGTTTTCTGTAAAACATATCTTGCCATTTATAGTTAGTCTTTTATTAAAACGATGCTTGTCTAAATTCAAAACTGGTTGCATTGCTGACCATCTTAAACATTTGTTATAGCTTATTTTGTACGGAATGAATAGTCGCATAGACATCCATTTGGCTGTTGCATAAAAACGCTATAACAATATGTAGACGGTCCTGACTGAAAATGGTCTGACCTCAAAACATGGCAACTAAAGCGGTCAATAAACAAAAATATCAAATACTGAACCGTTCAAGCCAGTATTCCGCTGTACGTACCGGCTGGCTTTTTAAGGAGCGGCAGGCGATTGTTTTACAGAAGTGAACAAAAGACCTTACGGTATTGAAAATTAAATCCCAGTATAATCCTAGAATAACAGACACAAGTCCTAATAATATAATATTTGAATACATTTTAGGAGAAATCCATATTAAATTGAACACTGAATGTGTTGATGTGTCGGTGGTGCCCTCTACCGTGGTGTTGTACCAATAGTCTTTTGTTGAAAAACAACAGCATAATTACACGTTTTAATTAACTTTAAATCCAATCCAAGAGTTTTATTTTTATGATCGTTTTGCATTTCCAGAGAGAAAAAAATCACTTGATTAAATAATTTGAAGAAATAAATTCCAGCAAAAATGAACTTCTGGACACAATAATAATACATAAGTGTTGCTGCTAGATCATAGTGCATGAATTAATAAGGTTTCCGGTGACAAGATTATTGTGTCCTCTACTTTTCCTCAAGTCACAGTTAGCATTTTCTAAACAAACCTATTACCTAATGGAAAATAAGCTTCTGGAAGGTTCATAATGTTTACAAAATAAAATCTTAGTTATAATTAATAGTCTGTTACTAAAATTAACCTCTTAATGCTGAGCGCCAAGCGAGGCAGCTGTTAGTACCATTTTTGTAAGTCTTTGGTATGACTCGGCCGGGGTTCGAACCCGCGACCTCCCGCATCTGAGGCGGACTCTCTCACCACTAGGCCACCAGTGCGGTCAAAATAAAAATTATAATATAAAGTACAAGACTCCGATTGAGATAAACATGTTTACTAAAACACACACACACACACACACACTAATTCAGGCCAGGGAGACAATAAACGTAATTTCGGTCAAGGTCAAGTCCAACATACAATGTTACATTATTATAGCATATATTATAATACATAATTTTAAAAACGAAACCTAACAAACAATGCAAATTAAATATACATAACACCTCCAGTCATGAAGATTAAGAAAAAGTTATGATTTGAACCTTTCTTTTCACTATTAGTCAAATATACGTGTGTTAAGAAATTTACACAAGATGAAATCCTATGAATGACACAACAGTATACATGAAATAATATAATATTACTATACACGTGAAGGTGCAATGGCTATTGAATTCTATTAACGTGCCTAATGCCAATATTGTATACCTGCAATATCAAACTCGACCATAATAATCTCTGATTTTCTGATTTTTGTTTCTCATCAATGAAAGTAAGGGGGTTGTGATCATTAAGCACAACATGGAGCTGAACTAATACACACTTCTAAGTGTTGTAAAGAAAATATCAAAGCCAACCATTCCTTCTCTAGTATTGTATAATGTTTTCCGATGCTTATTTAATTTCTTAGAAAAATAGCACACTGGACGATTTACGCCATATTTTGTCTTCTTGAATCAATACTTCACCGATTCCAACATCACTTGCATCGACAGATATTTTAAATGATTGACTATAATTTGGAGCTGAAAGAACTGGTGCACTCTTTACTATGTTCTGTAACGTATGAAAAGTCTCCTGACATTTTTCAGACCAATAAAACTTGGTTTTCTTGCTCAACACATTTGTCATTAGTTCAGCATTTATGGAAAAATTGGAATAAAATTTCTAATAATATCCGGACATACAAAACAAAGATCGCATCAGTCGCTTTTTGCAGATAGGCACGTGGATTTCAGAGATAGCCTTTACCTTGGCATCTGTAGGTTTACAGTGTCTCCATTTTCCATGATATGTTCTAGAAATGTAACATGCACGACAAAACTCACTTTTGGATAAATTAATTGTCAAAATTTCATCAGTGTTTCTATTAAAAAATTTCCGAATTGTCTCTAAGTGATCTTTCCACGTGCCATTGTAGATAATGACATCATCAATCTAAGCATTGCAATTATCTTGACCAAATGTAATTATGTTCATTAAACGTTGAAACGCGCAAAGCGAACCTTTCATCCCAAACGGTATCACTTTATATTGATAAAGTCCATGTTAAAGTTACAAATGACGAAATTTCATTTGCCCTTTCCGTGCTGGAATTTGCCAGAATCCTTTCAGAAGGTCAAATATTTGGCGACAAATTTTGCATTTTCAACTTACCTATGCAGTCATGCATATTTGGCAATTAAAATGAACCTGTTTTAGTAACACTGTTCACCTTTCTATAGTCGGTACAAATGCGGAAAGTAGTAGCTGGTTTCGGTGCAAGTTTATATGGTGTATTAAATTTGACTTGGTTATATGAAATCGTTCTTCAGCAAATACTGAATTTTTTTTTTCAAACATTTCTATTTGAGAGGGTTGATCTTGTTTCACAGGCGTTAACTCTTTAATTTCAGCGTCAAGGTACATTGTTTATGTTCTTGAAAGAACATTAGGTGCTCATATTCAAATAACAGCTGTTTTTAGTTAATTTTATCTTGTTGCTGCAGATGTGAAAATTTCTGGTCCAGATTATTCCGAAGACGCGTCACTCCGAAACCACTACCACCCACGTGAAATAATAAAAATACATGTAATGTGAGTTAAGTAACTCACACCTCTCTCTCTCTCTCTCTCTCTCTCTCTCTCTCTCTCTCTCTCTCTATATATATATATATATATATATATATATATATATATATATATATATATATATATATATATATATATATATATATATATATATATATATATATATATATATATATATATATATATATATATATATATATATATATATATATATATATTAATATTATTATTATTTATACTTAGAAAATATTAAATTTGGAAAAACCTCTGATAACGTTGGGCAAGGGCACATATCCCGATGTCGGCATTAAATCCGCAGAACAATGTTGGCTCAAATACTGTTTTCTTTTTCAAACCTCGGAAGTACAACCGATAAAAAAAACATTCGCCCAGCTAGTACTTTTTCCGCCGTCGGCAACTGAAGAATCGTCAGGATGGCGGAACTTTAGATAGCCAACGCCAACCTTGGCCCAACGTGTTTTAGACCGATAAATCAGCAAGCATGCCTGTAATGATTGACGGCATGTCACTATCGGGATCAATGAGAATTTAACATTAAATATGTCCCAATTCCCTATGGGTTTTAAGGAAGATTAAAAGCGTCTATAGGTAAACAAATAACATGGTTTTGTGGAACTTATTTGGTTTTAATATCGTGGAACTCTATGAGTCAACACCCACATAAATTTATTGATTATACCTCGCCATCACCCACATATAGAAATTACAAAACGACAAACAGACGCATAGGGTGGTGGGGTGGTGGGGAGTAAGGAGTGAGAGGGAAAAGTAGGAGCTTTACATATAAAGGGTATCATTTAGTGACCATGCATATGCACAATCACTATCCTTTACAAGCGAAACAGAAGACGGAAGGTATGAATCTTCTTCGCTACCCAAGGTTTCGATATGTTAACCATATCTACACCTTGGTGGATCAATCAGATATTTGAGTGCTCTATCGTATAGACATCTGTTGGATTTCATGAGTAGTGAATGGGGATACCCTAGCGACAATGGGAATTAGCATTACAGACCCCCCTGGGACAATCTGGCGACAATGGAAAATTAACATGGAGAAAAATCGTGGGACAATCTGGCGACAAGGGAAATTAACATGGAGAAAAATCGTGGGACTGTTGAGCGACAAGGGAAATTAACATGGAGAAAAAATCGTGGGAAATTGAACATGGGATTTTTTTATTTTTTTTCAAAAAATAAAAAATAAAAAAATAAAAAAGGGTAGGCAATCGAAAGTCATTCTCTTTTCGAGAAATGTGGGTGGCCCTGAAAAGGGCCTTTGGGTTTCTTCTGCTTCTTCTTCTATTTCCTCCATTTCCTCATCCAGCCCCTAATCTTTCTCCAAATTCCTTTGTTCTTCCTCTTTTCTTTTTCTGGTAACCAGTCTGGGTGACCCATAGCCCTGAACTTCTCTTGTATCTTGATCCAATTTTGATTGACTTTGTCAAAGGCCTCTTTCTTCTTTATTGTTTCCTTATCCTGTCTTTCTTGACTCCATTTTTCTTTTATCTTTTTCACCTCTTCAGTCATCACTTGTTTCATTATTTCTTCTCCTTTTTTCAACCTGTCCAGCCCCCTCTTCACATATGACAACTCCGTCCAATACACTATAGGTTCTAGGAAGCACCGGACTTGGATGACATAATCCAGTGCTTCCTTCAAACTCCCCACTCTGACATAAGGTGGGTCAATAAATCCTCTTGATTTGTTGACTTCATCTTCTATCATTCCTTCTATTATATGTCTGGCGGCCTTTAGACGTTCGACTTGACTGGTTACCAAGTGTTCTTTATCTTCATACTTCCATTCCTTTTGTATCCTTTCTATAGCATATTCTGCATCTATCATCCAGAAATAGATATGCCTCAACTGATTAAATAAATCAGTCACTTGAGTCATCTTGTCTAGATTATTCTGTAGAATGGTGCGAACGACGAACTTTGTAGGTTCTTATAGTTAAAGCGCGGACGTGAAGGAAAACATTCCCCTAAGACATAAAATTGATATTACCTAGATCATGACCAAACAACTCGCGGACGTGAAGGAAAACATCCCTCCTACTTTCTCATTTCATATAATAAAACCCAAACTATACTCTCCACATACGCTAAGAAACAATAAACTAACCCATAATCTACTATTCACACAAACTTACGTGAGCTTTTACAAACACAAACACAAACACACAAACACATACACTCACACTATGAAAAAAAGAGTCAGTGTTTATATTCACACTACTCTACCTACACACATTGGCAAATTGATGGTTATTTCTTTTCGAGAGTATTGGGTAGCCCTGAAAAGGGCTGGTTTTTTTTGGAACTTCATGGACACCTGGTTAATGATGGCACCTTCCAGGCCTGGCGCCACATACACATCTTGTTCTCCAGTTGCTTTTTACCTTTTTTGGGGAGAGAGCAGAGGCGGGATAAATAGCTTCAGAATCCCAATTTTCTGTCTCTGGGATTCTGAAATTTCTTCTCTCCTTTTCCTCCTCTTCTTTGTTTCTTCTCTCCTCTTCCTCTTCTTTGTATCTTCTCTCCTCCTCTTCTTTGTTTCTTCTCTCCTCCCCCTCTCTCATCCTTCCCTCTTCCACAATGGCTTCGTTCAACAGGCGCCTGGCATATTCCAGATGCACATGAAGTTCCAACAGTTTCGCTAGTCTGGTGTTCACTCTGGTGTTGATCAATCAACAAGGGTAGCTGGACTGACGAGTGACTTTTAATTTATACTAAAAGCGCGGACGTGAAGGAAAACATCCCCCTAAAGCATAAAATTGATCTTACCTAGATCATGACCAACACAACGCGCGGACCTAAAAGAAACACTCACTCACTTTTTTATACTGCCCATTACTGTTCTAAAAAATTTTCATTAATCACTTCAATATACTATCCACATACAAAAGGAAACAAACCCCAAATCTACTCTTCCCACACCTCTAACAGCAAAAAAGACATGATTTTAATCTATTATCCACACCAACGTACGTGAGCACTTACAAACACACAATCTTATACACAAACACATACACTCACACTATAAAAAAGAGTTAGTGTTTATATTCACACTACTCTACCTACACACATTGGCAAATTGATTGTTATTTCTTTTCTAGAGTATTGGGTAGCCCTGAAAAGGGCTGGGTTTTTTTTGTTTGCTATGGCAATCTTTTAGTTTCTAAGAATGCGTCGTCCTCTGAGGATAGACTTTCTGACGATAGGTCTGCTTCTTCGGAAAGAGAAGAAGAACTCTTTGGTGTCGATACGACAATCGACAAAGCCTCTGTCAGGTTCAGGTTCCTGCTGCTGCTGCTGTTGTTGTTGTTGCTGTTGCTGCTGATTCAGAAGTCTGTACTTCTCTGTCCATTCTTCTTTCTCCCTGTTCACTTCTTCTCTGAAGAGCTCTTCTATCAGGTCTTCAGTGACTTTTAGCATTCTCACATTCTCTATCTCTTCAGCTTTCGGTATCAAACTGTGTCTGACCCTATGCAAATTCACGTAGGCTTCGTTTAGCTTAGCTAATTTGGAGCACATCTTCGTAGGAGGATGAGTCGACAATGGATCGTTAGACTGGAAAATTGCCCCGGTTCTTAAAGTCAAAGCGCGGACGTGAAGGAAAACATCCCTCCACGGTTTTCGAGCCGGAACATTCAATGAGTGACATGAGAGAGATAGAGAGAAGTCAAAGAGCATGAATCAACATTTTTAAAGCCAAACAAACGACAAAGGCATTTTTTTCAAAATACAACATTTTTTTATTCAAAATCACTTAACCCTAACCAACAACAACTCTAACAATTTTAACAATAATCCAACATTATAACATCAAACATTTTTTTCAAATGACAGACATTTTTTTTCAATTTACAGTCTACTTTAAACAGGGCTGACAACGTTGTGAATGAAATTGTGATTTCCACTGTTGGAAGTCATTAGGCCATTGATTGACACTACGTTTCCTAGCTTGAGACAAAAGATAAGCATAATGGTCACAAAACCATCGATCTACTTTCACATCATTTCTAGAAGAAGAACGAGGATCAAAATGAGTCACTAAATGTTCTAAGGAATAGCCCAGGCTGCGATGATGCAGAAAATACACACAGTACTGTCCACACACCAAAGAATCTGTGCCTTGTAATTTCACATTATTGAATCGGGTAGTCTGAGCATTTCTTCTCATAAAGTCAATGATATCGTCTTCCAAAGGGGGCAATCCATACGAATCGAAATATTCCACACATCTTTCTTGAGGAAAGTAAACGGCTACCCAGTGGGTTCCTGGGAGATGACTGTCGTCCATGTTGATGACATAAGCTTGATGGTCTTGAGGTTTGCGATGAGAGAGTTCATCTTTAGCACAGACGACAGGATTCCAAGAAGCCATATACGAACTGTGGTTCAAAAGGTAATAAAGTTCCCAGGTATCCATTTTTTGTGTGTTTTTTTTTTTTCTTCTTCACAGGTAATAATAAGTCATCAATTCGATCCTGACTTTTTTCTTGAAAATGTCTGACAAATAACCGTTTCTTCGTTTCGTCTCCTCACTCTGATTCAGGAGAGCTTCGATACGATCGATCTCTTGAGTGGTTAATGGTGGACAAGAATGTTCACGCAAGTCTTTATACCACTGGTGCAACACGTCTTCGTCCGAGATGAGACTCCAAGCCTCGTCCAGATACTCATAATATTTTTCTTCTTGACTCAGCATCAGGCATTTATCGTGTTGAATTTGACTGGGATGATCGTTTTGACATCCATAGCAATCTTTCTTGATCAATTCCGTCATTTTTTCGACCAAGTGCTTGGCAAAACAGGAGACTAAATGGGCTTCTTGTTCTGGCCATTGGGACTTCATCATGATCACTTCTTCCACAGTCTCCTCACGTTCCATGTCCAAAGTATCTCCACTAGGTAAAGAGGGATAACAGTCTTCCATGGCTTCTAATAATCTAGAATGACTTCTCTCAAACTGTTGATTTCTATCGTATTATCAAATTCGGCATACAGGATGACGTTCACCGTGTCTGGTAGAGCATTAGCAAACTGAAGTTCCACACGAATCTGGCCGGATTTTATAGGGTGGAAATGTCCCTCGTCGCTGCCTTGGTCTGGAGTGAAATCAAAAGCCCACAAAGCATAGCCTCCTGCATAATCCTCGTACGTAATGCCGTGACTGGTGTTGGTCCCTAACTGTCCAGTGGCTTCGTACAGGGACAAGTACGATCTCAAGTAATTCTTCTTCTCAAAGTCAGGTTCGAAAGGTCGGGTACACAAGGTCTTGCCATCGTGACTGACTTCGATCTTGGACACGCCAAAGTGTCGAAAGTGGAAAGGATTTTCAGCGAAGGTTCCGTTGAAGGCTGAATTCTCGACCATACCAAGGATTAAACGTTTGGGTAACTGTCCTTGAAACAAATGATCTTCGATCATGGATCGCTGTCCCTTGGGAATGGTGAAGGTTTTCACTTCCACGCGACGTATCGGATACTTGGCGGTCGTTCTGCTCAACGTCTGACTGATGTCGTTTCCCACTTTGGGTAACACTTCCACGCGTCGTACGTAGAGTTTGGCCTCCTCGATATTGCTTTTAGGAGTGCCAGAAGTAGTATCAGCCAACAAATGGAAAGCGGCACTGCTGCGATTCAGTCTCAAGCGGACATTTACCCCGTTTAGCAAATATTTCTCTTGCAACCACATGTCCAAATGCAAACGATCCATCAGTTCTAAACTCTTTCCATCTGTGATTTTGTTTCGTCTTTCCTCAAAGCCGTCAATGTCTTTATCTATTATGTCAAACTTGCTCGCTTCGTCAGGTTCCCATAGCACACAAGCATTGAGATGAGTATTCTTGGCATCTATTCCGTACGTCAAGAGATTTTCCAGCTAGGCACGGTAAGGGTAAGTATCCATGCTGCTGCTGACCAGTTTGTTATTCAAGTACAAGTCCACTGAGCTGAACAAGGAATGCATGAAATTGTTAACGGGAGCTATATTCTCAGTGTCTTCTACTCCACCATTATCCTTATCTAGAACTTTGACTTTCAAGTACAAGTAACTGCTATTCAGATCGATGTAATCTTCGGGCTGTCCTTTGATTTCAAACTCGATGGGAGCGGAATCTGTCAATGAGGAGACGGGGTGAAATTCCACCCACTGGGATTCTTGCATCGTCATCATCGTAGGGGGCATGGCAAACAGGTCGGTGCATCATTTTTCTCTGTGTCTCAATAATCGAAAACGTCTAAGTCTCGGACGGTTCTATTTTTCTTGGCCTTTCTCGCTTTAGACGTGTGAAGTCTGGTGAAAGTGTGTTTTCTTCGTCGTCTCTTTCTGCCTTGTCCTTGCTGAATGCCTGACTCGGTAGCGTGAAGGGCATTTATAGGTGTGTCTCGTCGGCCTAAAATGTCTTTGCCCGTTTGCAGCAATACATTTTTGCCAGCCCTCATGAAGGCTTCTTTAGGGTTTCGTTTGTCGATGATGACATTTTGGAGAAATTCTTTGCCTTGCGTCAGTGCCGCATCTTTCAAGGCGTGCAATCCGGGTGTCACCATCGGTTTCAACACCGGGGCCACCGAACGAAAGGCCGATTTTAACGTATCTCCTAAACCGTGTCCTCGCTGTCGAGCAACCCCTCGGTACACTGGATACATGACTTACGAGTCGTGAGAGAACCGTTTTCTAAAATGGAGTTTCCCCGTGACTTTTCCTTTGGTGAATGGAATATTTTGTCCCAAATCTCCTTTTATAGTAATGTTGACCGTGTCCAAATACGACTTGCTGACAGGCAAATAGTGAGGATGTACAAATTCGCGGTGGACGTGATAAGTGTTTCCACCTTCCTCGTCAGCGTTCGTGACAGAATCCACTTTGAAAGGAATGACACGCAGTAACGGTACGGAGGTGTGTCCCACCACGTTTTACTCCACCACATCGGAATACACGAACATCAAATTCAGTCCTTTGTTCAGTTCTACCGGGGTACGAAATAACTTGCTAAAAGACTCGTTGTCGTAAACGATTGGTAATTCGTTTTTCTTGAACATGGCCTTTCTCATGTCCGTGTCTCCGCCCAACATGTCAAACAATTCAGGACAAAATAAAATGGACAGGGTTTTACTCCCGTCAAATTTCATCGAGAAAGGACGAGCTGCTTTGTGGTATTCCATGGTGACACTTTTCTGACACTCTCCAAAGCTTTCAGAAACACGACATTAAACCTGGAGGCTATGGTGCTGACCAAATGTTGACCACTAAAATAATAGCCTGGAGGAATGAACAAGTGATAGGTGGTGTACTTTTGATTTTGTGTGCCAGGGGTTTTTATGTTATATTTGCCATGGGTATCCAAGTACTGTTGCACTTGCTCGTCATGAACTTCCACATCAAAAGAATTTTGATTGGGAAGGACATTGAGGGCTTGGGTCGGGTGAATGATTTCTACTAAAGCCACTTCCCAATGGGCTTCGTGATCTAATGGGATGGCCTGAGGTAATTTGGCCGTGTAACAGCACAACGTGTTGTGGGGAAACACCTCCATGGAACTGTCACTGGGTAAGGTTAAGTAAAATTGGTTTTGGTGACTCATAATTCCAGAGTTCTGTGGCTCTCCGAGGGGTTACTGGACGTCAGAGGCGTGTCTCCGCCCAAAATGGGGTTGTGGTTGTTGTTGGAGTGGTGACTGGCACTGGCACTGGACACAAGGTTCCCGTGGTTCCCGTTCGAGGTGAACTTCAGGGAGGGATTAGGAAGCAGGTAACCGATGCAACTGCTCAATAAAATGGTCCACAACTGTTTGTCTCCTTGTTCCAAACTCAAATTGGCAATGGCTACACCGATGACACAATACACCACGAAGATTTGGCAGAAAAAGACGATTTGCGATTTAGGCACACGTTCTCCACACCACACCCACAAGGGTTGTTTTTGTAAATCTTGCACAGAAGAACTGGGTGAAGGAGTGGTCGACGTAGCTGCGTCTGTGTGAAAGGGCATGATGGTCACTTCTTTTTATAGTCGATGACTTGCGAAGCGTCGATCCAAGAATCAAAACTGGGTGGATATCCTTTCCAACGTACTTTCACTTCTTTGACACGTCGTTTGCCCACTTTACGGGTTCTGCGTTCGAGAATGCTTTCGATGTCGTACACGTCGTCTTCTTTTTTGGTGACACGTTGTACCTCGGGCAAATAAAACATTCCTTTGAGCACTTCTCCGTTCATGTCTTCCAATTTATAGACGGTAGGATGACAGCCATGCACTCGTCCAGTGACACGAAACAATTCGGTCGTCCAGTTAGGTAAGTAACCTTTGTCGAAAGTGCGTTTGGTTTTGCCAATGCGCACCCAATCTCCTACGGTCAACTCTCCACTTTTCTTGGGGACAGCCCTCGTCGGGGACGTACCAAACAGGCGCTCAAACACCAACACTTCGTTCTCGGGAGTCACTTCTTCCGGGGCACGTCCGATGCTTCGATGGTAAGATTGGTTGTACGCTTGCACCAGGTGCGGTAAGATGTCGATGTACTTCAGAGTGTGGTGATGCGTAAAATATTTCCATATGTGTTCTTTCAAAGTGCGTTGAAAACGTTCCACGATGCTGGCTTTGGTTTCTGGATTCTCGGTGGTAAAAAAATGAATGTCACGTTTCTTTAATTCTTTTTGGAAAGCTTGGTTCAGAAATTCGGTGCCTTTGTCCGTTTGCCATCGAAGAGGGTGACGACCGCTTTCTTTCAACACTCGTTGCAGGCTCGCACTAACTCGCTGCTGAATTTGGAAGTCAAGGGTACGACCCAGGCAAATTTGGAAAAGACGTCGATGACACAAAACAAATATTTTTAGCCACGATTGTAGCTGGCCAAATGAGAGACATCGGCTAAATCGGCTTGCCATTGATGGTCGATGCCTTCCACTCGGGTGCGACTTCTGGCAAACTTGCGTCGAATGGGTTTGTGTAAAGTGTAGGTAGCTTGTTCTTGTAACCATCGTTGCACTTGAGGTAAACGGAGACTTTTCAGTCGAGTTTTGGCAGCACGATACAATTTTTGAACTCCTGCGTAACCTGCAGGATGGGAGGGATCGTAGTAAATGCTGGCTAAGACCTTTCCATTTTTTGTGTTTGTGTGTTAATAAGGCACCCACTGGAAGATGCTACTCTTTTTCTCTTGGGGTATTTTTTTGGATTGTAATGCTTTGCGTGTGCGACCGGCAATAGGTGTCGAGGAGGAGGATGTGGGAACAGGGGATATCGGTTCTTGTTTCACTTCTGTCTTCACTTGTCTTCACTTTCTTTTTCTCTTGTGATGAAGAAGGGGTGGCCATCATCTTTTTAATCCATCCAATTCTGGAGGTAGGTGGTGTTGTTAACTTGCGTACTTTTTCTGGTGGAGTTTGAAACCCTTCTTCTTCTTCTTCTCCTTTTTCTGTCTTGGTCACTGGTACTGGTACTGGTACTGGTACTGGTGATGGTGCTGGACTTTTCATGAAGGTCTTAAAATCTTTCAGAGTGGGTAGAGCTGTTTCGTCTAAAGCTTTCTGGTGAAAGAGTTGCAGTCGTTGCAAGAGTTGACCGTACTTTTGCGATTTTTCTGTTTCGGACAAATCTTGGCGATCCATCAAGGACTGCAATTCGTTTTTTAACTGGGACATCTCGCTCAAATTGGGATTGGGAGGTAAATGCAGGGTGCGTTGTTCTTGCCAACGATGGTATTCCATCCATTGTTTGTAAGGCACTAAAGCTAGTTTTCGTCCTTCCATGGGGTTGTCAAGGGTCGATTCTGATATCTTGGGACTTCCGAGGGCCTTTTTATCTTGCTCCCACCAGTCATCCCAACATGGTTCCCAAGACTCCTTTCAGCAAGGGATCTAACAAGAGGGGTAAAATGCCTCCACGTTGGACCAACATCTTCTTCTTTTGACGAAAGGGAATTTTCTTTTGAACTATTTGGCGAAGAACGTGACGATGTTTGCCTAAGCATTGTTTCTGGTGTTTGGACAAAGGGATCGTGCCTTTCAAGACGTTCAAACAACATTCGCACACGGTATCGATGACCTCTTTGGAGGCTGATTGAATGAGTTTTTTTCGTAGAGGTGGACAAGCTTTGGACAGGACAGATAACATGTCCCCATGTTTGACTAAACGAGGAGGCAGTCCTTTTCTTTTCTTTCCTTGGGGCTGTTTAGAAGAGGGATGTTTTCTGGAGGGTGACATCTTCAGGAGCACCAAAACACTGATACCCAGCTTGGTCACAGGCCTTTTTTATACTGGAACGCGTCGCCACTGATTGTCTTTACGTCGTATCAGTTTGAGGACAGGCATGACACGTCGTGCAGGGGTACGCAACGGACTAAATTGAGCCAGTCCTTGCTTGGACAAATCCAGTAAACTTTGTAACATGCCCGATCTTTCTTGAACTTTGATTTTGGGAGCAGGTACTTTGTGAGCAGCAGCCACTGCCACTAAATTGGAGGGTCCTGCCACTGGGGAAGTTCTTTTTGGGGTCATCAACGGAGAAGTTCTTGGTGTGATCAACGTCTCCAAGTACTCTTCAGTTCTTGGTGTCATCAACGGAGAAATGGATGAACGTGAAGCTGCTGGAGACGCAGTCACCGCCGTGGCAGGTCGTGGTTTGCGAGTGTAAGGTTGCGTCCTGGCCGAAGTGCCTCTCTTGCGACTAGTTTTCTTCTGTGGACTTTTCTTTTTCTGGGGACTTTTTCTCTGTTTCTTTTTCTGGGGGCTTCTTATCTTTTTCCGGGGTGGTGTCTGGTAAGAGTAGGGTCCCGCCACTGGAGAAGTTCTTCTTGGGGACCTGGTCTTTTTCTTCTTCTTGGGGCTTCGTTTGACTTTTTTCTTGGGGAGGAGTTTGGGGGCATTAGGATCCCATCTTAAGAGAGAGAGCGAATGATGACCCCTCCTAGAGTACCGCTCCCTCCAGGTTTCAAAATGATTTGTTTTTTGGTTTGAGTGTCGATGCGGGGATCGGCCAGTTGGGTCAAAGCGACTTTGTTTCGATCGAAAAAGCGTTGGGTTTGATGAGGAATCTGAATGATTCCTTGGAGTAATTGACGTGCCGTCACCGTGAACCATCGTAAGACTTCTTTGAGACTAGCTTCTAAGACACGAGCTCGTGTTTGTGGATCTTTTTCTCGACTGATGACATACAAGGCACGAATCAATTTGACGGGAAGATGCGACTGAAGGGACGTCATGTTGACGTTGTGTGAGACAGACGAAAAGGGTCTGAGGTTTTTATAGATTTTTTTGTGGAGTGAAATTAAGTCGAGGACGGAGACGTGTACAGGACAGGTCCTCCGTCTTGGCACCAGTGGTGAAACAAGTGGGTACGAAATCGCAAATCATCGGGGGTCGTAGGTTTCAAATCGACGAGTAAATAGGAGTGTGGAGTTTGAGTGGCATCGTCGTACGCCTGAGTCAGCCAAGGCGTTCCTAACTGTTTGGCTAAGACTTGCACTTGCGTTTTATCTCGAGGGCTTTTAAACAAGACCACGTAATGCGCATTGAGACTGATGGTGCGATGGGCTTTACTTTGTTGAAACAAATTTTGGGTGATGTAAACGACACTGGCATTACGGTGATGCCCTTTGCGCGTGAACCACAGTTTAATTTCTTCTTCGTCTTCTCCTAACATGTCGTCAAAAATGACCAAATGGGTTTGACGGGAGTCAGAGACGATGCCGTCGTCTTCTTTAGGAATGCCTTCCACAAACACGATGGAATCGCCTTGACTTTCTCGCAAGAGGCTGTACGCCGATTGCCACTCTTTGTAACACCACACGATCCGTTGAGGTGGTCGATCGATCAGATGATGTTTATGTTCGATCAAACGTTTGACGAATTCGGTTTTGCCTGAACCGCTAGGTCCAGCAATGAGCATGTTAAAGGGATGGCGAAGATACAAAGCCTCCCAACTGGCACGATCTAAGTGTTCGTCGATGACTTTGACAGTAGAGGAAGAGGGAGCAGAGACAGCAGAGGTAGCCATAGTGTGAGAAATGTCACTTGTGACACGAAAACAAACAAGACAAGAGTTTATATACTTTTTTCAGAACACATTTATTGAATGTTTTAAACATGAATACGAAAGACAAAAATACATAAAAGCCAAAGGCTTAAGTACAAGGATAAAAGGCACATGATAACCATTAACGTGGAATAAACACAAGTGTCTGTACAACATGTTTTGGGTAATGTTCTGACCAGTTCTATAGTAGGGGGTACACACAAGTGTCCTCCCGAAAGGGTCTTTCAGGCCTGTCCACGACAGTCCTGTCCTGGGTGACGGGTTCTTCTGGCACCGTCACTAACACAGGTTGAAAAGTAACTTTTTTCCTTGAACAACTCTCGTGCATACTGGGCCACTTCTTGGGTCCAAGCCTCAAAATCCCATTCTTTCCTGGCACGGACATCTGTCCAATGGGGGTGTACGTCACACGTTACACACACATCGTTATACACGTCTTGGGTAGCTAAAAGTTGACGAATCTTTTTTTCCCGTAGAGGTCGAGAAGTATCCAGATGAAACCGCAAGGCTTTGAGCAAAAGGAGTTTTTCGTGACCATTTAAGGCCATTGAGGTGGTAAGTACTGATCGTAAAGAGTCCACAAAGAATCGGCTGGTAAACGAAATCCCAGAAAACAAGTCACTAAGACACACACCACTTGTCGACCCAAATTGAATGGATACAGTTCTTGTAATAATCGATGGTAATGATCCACGGTTTGAATATGGTCATTGAGTTCCTTCCACGGAATCTGTTGGATTACATGTGATTAAAGTCGTGGCATGGCAGCCTGTTTTTATAGTCTCTTTGTTTCGAAAAGAATACACGTACTTTCTAGCCAGAGATCTTCGTTTTCCAGTGGGGAATTTAAATGTTGCATACTGTAACCGAAACGTCAGAGATCGTTTAGAAGTTTCCTCTTCCACTAAGTAGATTCCACGTAAAATATGTCGGTAATCCTTTACCTTGTCTTCCTCAATGTATTGCTGTAGGTGAATCTCGAAGTAACCAAAATAATCAACACGTGGATCATCGGGGTCATGGAAGTATTGAACAAGGTCTGACCACTGAAACAATTTCTGACGAATCAGTTCTCTTATACCATTCAGGTACCAGTGGTTAAAGATCTGGTGACGTAACGGATGCAACTGTTCTTTACGTTTGACTTGTATTTTGACCAGCTCTCGGTAAATGCGTTCTCTCAATTCCACAGGTAAAGCACGAATGTTCTCTAGCAAAGTATCCATGAATAGGTCATACTAAATCCTCTTTTGTCTGACTCAAGAAATGTACTGTTTGCACAGACATAGTTTTAATTCATTGTCGAATCGAAATCGTTTAGTCACTAATTTACACATTACAATTCGTTCAGAAGTTTCCTCTTTCACTAAGTTGACATTGTGTAAAAGATGTCGGTAATTCGTTAACTCTTCCTCTGGAATTCGATGCAGTACGTTTACATTGTAGAAGATAGAATCATCAATAGCAAACCAATCCTTTTTAAAACCAGGGGGTTGTTGATCAATGTCTGTCCAATGGAACACTTTCAACTGAATCAGTCCTTTTATAGCATTCAGGTACCAGTGGTTCAAACACCGGTGACGTAACGGATGCAATTGTTCTTTACGTTTGACTTGTATTTTGACCAGCTCTCGGTAAATGAGTTCTCTCAACTCCACAGGCAAAGCACGAATGTTCTCGTGTAAAGTATCCATGAACAGATTATGGTAAGTTACTTCAGTGTCTCGGTCCCACTAAGGGTAAGTAATGACAATTCGGTGACCATCGAGCATGTTCTACGTAGGCCGAATCTTGCGGTTCCCAGTGGTGAAGTGACACACCGCAACTGAAGCACTTGACTTTATCTCCTTCGCCCAAGTAGAAAAATCCGGCTCTGGCTAATTCTTCGGGGGTCGGTCCTCCCAGATACTTAGGCCATTTTCCTTTGAACGATTGAAGACGATTTCCAAAGTCGCAGTATTCCGACAAACGCACAGGGAACGAATATTCGTCTTTCACAGGTTCGTTTCGATGAGGGTTGAGTGACATGGGTAGGAGTTTGCTCAGGGCTGGATGACATCCGTAGGGGGGTAGACGTGAAGGTGAACATCCTCCTTTAAAACGAAACCCAGTAAAATGTCCAAGAGGACGAGTGGCATCGCTTTCGCATCCCTCAGGTTTGACACGCACAACATCACTTTCCATGATAGGGGTAGTGAGAACAATGTTCCCATGATGCTTTACGGCATCGCTAAGGTCACAACGTACAGCATCGTACCCATCGCAAGGCTCACAATCGCATTCCACTTCAGAAGCCCCACACTTGAATTGTGCCTTTCTAAACTTGTTTTGTATTTCTCTGAAAGTATTCATCTTGTTCGCTCGGTCTTGGTAGTCCCAATGAACTATCGATCTTAACCATAGCCCCTTTTTATACTAGTCGCAATGCAGTCTCCAGCTTGTACATCTTTCCTTTTTTATGTTTTTAATGTCTTGTTTTGGAAGGTACCGTCTCTAAGGTACCGTCATCATTGTACCGTAATGTCATGGGTGGAAAGGCCATAGAAAGGTAAGGGCAGTGCGGAGACCATCGAGTATGTTCCAAAATAGCTGAATCTTTATAGATACATAGATCCATTCGTAACTTCAGTCCGCAAGCGAAACACTGTACTTCATATCCCAATCCTGACTCAGGTCCCAAGTAGACAAATCCTGTTATAGCTAAAACATGCGAAGAAGGTAATCCTTCCCTATCCGTAGGCCATTTCTGAAACGTGTCCAATCGACGGGCACAATCACAATAGTCAGGTAA
The DNA here is from genome assembly GCA_028554795.2 of Sinohyriopsis cumingii. Taxonomy (NCBI): domain Eukaryota; kingdom Metazoa; phylum Mollusca; class Bivalvia; order Unionida; family Unionidae; genus Sinohyriopsis; species Sinohyriopsis cumingii. The sequence continues at coordinate 77,415,325 of CM068827.1, read as the reverse complement.
GAAGACTGGAAAATGGTAGGATTTGAACTTGGAGTTCTCATCGGGTTTCTCACTCGATTTTTGCTGTGGCGAAGTCATCCTTCTGGTGGGTGACTATCCACTTACAACCAATGTTTTATACCAACGTGTCCATACGGCAAAGTAAAGTGGTTGGGTAGTCGCACTCGCTTCTGGTACACGATTTGATAGACTTTTTCCAAGGGTCGACTGACGATGTGGTGAGTGGGTAAACGTACAATCTTGTTCGGTTGATAGGTGGTCACTTTAAAATGTTCATCCTCTCCGGATTGCAAGGCTTCTTTCAGTACCCCAAAGTTGACCACTCGACTGGTACGATAATTCAGAGTCAGTCCTTTCACTCTTCACGTCGTGTGCACTTCACCTTGTTTGTCCCGGTATTCGTAGCCGTAATTTTTGGGACCGCCACTGACGAAACTTAGAATCTTGTCGTCGGGATGCTCGTCTGTCCAGGCTCCTAAACGGTCTCCTTCGATGTCAGGGTGCTGTTGACTCGGGTGATGAATGTAGATGCAACTGTCCGTGTCAAAGTACAGGACGCGTTCCCCTAACAGTTCTAAAGCTTCGTACAATTTTAAACGAGCATGGGCTGTCACGTAAGCCGCAATGATGACATTTCCAAAAGGGTCGTCTTGTACAAAGTCCAGATCTTCTTCGTAATTGACCAAGATCAAATCCTCTCGAACGACGTCCACGTGTTTCATGTATTTGGTTTTGTCGTGAATCATCTGGAAGTAGCGGGAAGGTTCTGTCAAATATTCCGTCTTGGGTAAACACGGGCGTTGTGCCATTTTACCCCACAAGCAATTTAACATCACTTTGGCAAACGATCGCCTGCCTTCGTTTTTCTCGATGTGATCTAAAGTGATGCCTTCTTGTTCATTGTATTTCTCTTTGAATTTTATTTGGTCTTCGGGAGTGTGACACCAGAAAGGATAGCCGCTGGCTTCTTGCTTCAGTTTCAAAAAGGCATCCACGTAGTCGGCGAAAATGCCTTTTTGCGTGGGGTCACCCTTGTGGCATTGTTGTGTCTTGGGAAAGTGGCAAATTTCGTACACTTCTAACAGTTGGTATCCCATGTCCAGAGTTTTGAACAATTCTTCGCTGACCCAGGTTCCCGTCAAAGCCCGTTCTTCCTGGGTGTGCTGACAAGGATGGTCTTGGTTGCACGTTTCGGCACAAGTACTGCACAAGGGAAACATCAGTTTGCCTTGACAATGGTGAGGTAACACGGGATGGTATAGGTTCGTGGGAGGCAAAATTTTACACTTGATCAGACCTTCGTATTGTCGAATGTTTATCAGGTCGATGTGTTCCGTGAACAATTGTGGGTGCCCTGCAGGAAAGCGACAATATTTGCACACGTAGGGATACAGCGAACACACGTCCAAGTATTTGATTTCTTCTCCTTTCTCTTCGTCGGCTTGGTACAGCAAACAGGTGGCATTGGTCCTTCCTCCGTACAAACTATCCCTCGGGTTCAGCGGGTCCATGAACTGGTAACTTTCCACGAGGCGTTTAAACTCGGGATCGGTTTTTATACGGTGATCGTACTTGTGTTCCCACATTTCCACCACTTGGTATCCTTCCTGTTTAAACTTTAGGCGTCGCTGACAAGTGTCCTGGTACAAGTCTTCCATGGTTCGTTGTAAAAACTGATTTTTAGTGCCACGGTCAGGGTAACAGACGGGACATCCGTGAAATAAGAAACCGTTAAACTCGTACACGATCTTGGGGTTTTCTAAGTCCCAGCCATCGACCGAATGCGTTCCGATGGTCTTTTCGCCCCCTCCGTTGCGAGCATGCTGAATCCACTTGTCTTCCTTGTCGCACAAGTAATGTAACCAACGTAGGGCTTTGACCGAGTATTGACGTCTGACATAGTGGGTCGTTTGAGGACTGATGACAGCCACGGTGTTTTCAGGCATGAATCGTTGTCGATACACTAAGGAACACGCTTTTGGCAATGGTGCAAGCTTCTTTCAAAGGATCGACCCCTCCGTGTTCCATGAACAGTTCTCGAAATTTTCCACAGCAACGCCGTAAAATGTCCACGTCGGAACGACAATACTTTAACATTTCTTCCTGAAAGTCGAAAGGGTCCGAGGCGTGAGCCTGGTACCAAGCGTAGAAAGCTTCTCGTTGTTCGGTACGCATGTTGTCGGGGTCGTAATAGTGAGCCTCAGGTAAATGGGGTAGAACGGCGTGTTAATTGGCTTCCGTATTGAAAAAGTGTGGAAAGTACCCTTTAGCCATTTCTGTCATTCCAAACGTTTTAGGCATTCGACTCAAAGGCATGGCCAAATAGCTCATCGAATCTTTAAACTGTACTTGTCCCACTTGCATGAAAATGATTTTGGCTCCGTTCAAAGTCACTTTAGGACGCTCGGTGCCTTGTTCCGTATAGTATCTCAAAAGAAACTGTCCATCGTATCCGGAGAAATTGTGAGCCATCACTGTGGCATGACGATGACAATCTCCGTAACGTTCGATGTCATCTTGGCTCCACGTCTTGTCGATGGGGTCTAAAACCCATTGGGCAAAATCGGCTAACGTGTTCGGTCCTCGAAAGATTTTTTCACGCCCTCCGGGAATCTTGCTACAGTGAGGGCAATGACTGAAGATAGGTTCCTGAATGCACTTCTCGCACGCTCGATGAGCCACGCAGAAATTAAGAATGTGAATACCGGTCTCTTGCATGCGTTCGAAATCAAAAAAGATGAAATTGCCTTTCTTCTTGTGACCGTCCTCTTTCTCTGGTGGAGGTTGGTATTTTTGCACGTAGCATTGGCGTTCCAAGTCCACGATGTGGTGACAAATGTGACATTTTTTCTTTCCTCGACATACGTGTGCCTTGGCAGTATTGGTACGTATGCCTTGTCCACACGTAGGGCACAATCTCAGGAGTTGACAAGCACATTTCTGCTGTGAACCTTGCGTCTTCAGATGTTGTTGGTAACAGGTAGGGCTGACAAACGTGCGCAGACAAGTTGAACAAGGCACTGGTCCTTCGCTCAGACAGGGTGGAGAGGCCAAACATCCTGAGCATTTCAATACACAATGCGTGTGTTGCTGTCGATTATTATAACCATGGTCACATTTCTCACAGTAATAACCGTATCCCAGGAATGCAGTGATACTGGTAATGGTATCGAAATGATCATCGTATAATAGACATGAATGTATTTTCCGTCCTTAAAGTCTTTCCCTCGAAACAACAGAGGCCCGCGCACTTCTTGAGGGTACACTTTCAATGTGTATCGTGGAGCTAGGGCATCTTGCAATTTTTGCATCTCAGGAATGCCACAGGGTGTGTCTTTGGACAGTCCGGCTTGTTGTAACAGGAGTTCTGCTTCATTTCGTTGTTTGGCTCGGTCGGATCGTTGAATAGTTTTCCAGGTTCTTTTCCATTCTACCGTGTCGTTCTTGTTGGCATAGGTTCGTCCCACCACGATGGCCCTGGCTAAACACATGTGGTCGTCAGGGTTGTTAATTCGGACGAGACTTGTTTTGGTGTTGCGAAGGTCGTCCACCAATAACATCTTTTTGCGTCCAGTCCCTTGAGGAGGAGAGACGATGGTCATGTCCAGTGTGGCTTTTCCATCGGTGATGTCAAACTGGTCATTAGATTGTTGCACGTGTTGAATCTTGTCCATGACTTTGGAAGCGGTCAATTCTGCAGGGGTGCTAAACTCGATCCAAACAGGGGATTTCAAACGGTCGTGTTGTATGGAAAGTCTCAAGCGATCGTCTTCTTTGGGTTGACATTGTCGCTTGAGTGCAGTGAGCAAAGAATCCCACACCCCAGTGATGAACCCTTCTGCTTTCTCTAACGGTACTTCAGCCTTGAAATCTTTAAACTTCACCGTGTATTTGTAAGCCGTGGTTCTAAATTTTCTAGAGGAGCGCTTTTCCGTCTCTCGAATGGAATAGTACTTTTCAGGGTTGACTAAGGGTGGTGAACTTGGTTTAGAGTGTTCGGATTCTGGTTCACTCATGTCCTCTTCAAAATCACTGGCATGAATTTGTGCCAAGACTTCAGCCCTGGTACGAGGCGATAGATCACGTTTCTGCCTCTTACTTTTTTCTTCTTCTTTCTTCTCGAATGAATAGGATCGTTTCATCTTGAGTAAAAAACGTCAAATGACTCAAGTTTAAACACCATGGACTAATTTATAGTCATGGCAGACCAGCGTATATAAAAGGGTGTGTGTCTTGTCCTTTCACTATTCATTTCACTCTCTAACCGAGCACAACGATGGAAGAGACTAGCCAAATCGAACGTTTCATCAGAGCTTTGCGAGGGGTCATTAGAAAATTCTCTTCAGACCAGTCGACGGACTACTCTCCTTCCTTTCGAGATAAAAGTCAAGATACTTGCTATATCTGTCAGAAGAAACGGCATTGGTCTTCAGAGTGTGCAGACCGTCAAAAAAGAAAAACAGGGGCTAGAAAAGACAAAAGTCAAGATACCTGTTATTATTGTCAAGAAAAAGGACATTGGTCTCCAGATTGCCCAAAAAAGAAACAAGAGGAGTCAGAAGAAAAGAGGGATTCTTCAGAAGAAGAGAGGGATTTTTCAGAGGAAGAAAGCAGCCAGGGAAAGAGACAGGAGAAGAAAAGAAGAAGGGAAGAAAGTGAGGAGGAAGAGGAGGAAAAGACTGTGACGGTGAAGAAATTGAAAACACAGAGAGACTAAACAAGGAGACAGAAGAAGTCTATGAACTTTTTAAAGTGTTCTGTTGTGAATTGTGAATTGTATTGTAACTACTGAGAAAAGAATACATTAATTATATAAGGTAAGTGTCTTTGAGTTTTGATTTTAAAATAAGAAGCTACACTCACTCACTCATATAAACGTACTATAGGGGTAAAATGGGTTTTTTTTGAGTTATTGGCAACTGAAATTGTATTTCTTTTCGAGAGACGTGGGCGGCCCTGAAAAGGGCCTTTGGTTTTTTTGGTGTAAGGGTGAGTTTAAGCAATCAACTTTAACTGCCTTAAGCCTTTGCCACGGCCAAGGCCTACTTCTGGACTGCGTAATGTTGATGATGATGATGATTTGGTTGAAATCACTAAGGGTGGTACGGTAGGCTTAGTCACAGGGTTGACGTGTTTAGCTGGGGAAGGTCGTATTCTCTTCGGTCGTGATAAAGAAGTCTAATACATTTGTTTCAGACTTCTTAACTCCGCTAAAATATCTAACAGTATCGTGACCGTTTGATTTTCACCCTCTTGTTTCTTTGCTGCTACTTCTTCTTGCTGTTGTTTTTTTCTTACCTCTTCTTCTTGCTGCTGTTGCTGTAGGAGAAAAGCTTGTTCCGCTTCCTTTTGTCGTTGTATAAATTTCTCCAATTCTTCTTTCTGTCTCTGTCTAAAATTCTCCACTTGCGGTAATGAAGAAGGTGACGAAGGTTCCGGAACAAAATCTTGCGAGGTAAGAAAATCCACAAAATCCCAATTTACCTCTTCTAAAAGTAAGTCCGAGTTCCCTTGGGCGGTCTCCACTGCTGGTGCACCCCAATGGATCGTTTTCTGAGTTTCCGTCATGTTGAATCACTGTCGCATAGATTGACTGCACACAGGCGCTAGCGAATCTATATAGACCACGTGACGTCACAGACTGCTCTCTTCGGATTGGATGAGGGCTGACTGAATTTTGTAACGCGTGTTAGGATTGGTGAATGAACTCAATCCGTTTCAATCCTTCCTCTACCTATAAATAAGCGCAGTTCACTGCATTGATTCACCTGTTCTCGTCGCTTCAAGATGTGGACCACAGTTGAATCATCCAGCCTTGTGTCTTCAATGATGTTTAGGACGGACATGCTCATGTATGTCCGGTCCAAGTGGACTGTTGTTGATAGGACAGATACTAGTCTATGGATGAGAAGAGTTTACATAGAAAGACAAGGATGTTTCAAGAGGGTACTTGTGTATGGACCTGCAGTTAGAAGGAGTTTAAGAAGAAGATGTGACAGATGCCATCTATGTTAATATTAATATTAACATAAACCCAAAGGCCCTTTTCAGGGCCACCCACATTTCTCGAAAAGAGAATGACTTTCGATTGCCTACCCTTTTTAATTTTTTTATTTTTTATAATTTTTTTTAAAAAAAAAAAATCCCATGTTCAATTTCCCTTGTCGCTCAACAGTCCCACGATTTTTTCTCCATGTTAATTTCCCTTGTCGCTCAACAGTCCCACGATTTTTCTCCATGTTAATTTCCCTTGTAGCCAGATTATCCCACGATTTTTCTCCATGTTAATTTCCCTTGTCGCCAGATTGTCCCACGATTTTTCTCCATGTTAATTTTCCATTGTCGCCAGATTGTCCCGGGGGGGTCTGTAATGCTAATTCCCATTGTCGCTAGGGTATCCCCATTCACTACTGTTGTCTCCCATAGTTTGTAATGCCTACTAACCAATAGCGTAAAGCAGCGGTGAATTGTTACTTTGTACATCAGCCGAAAATAGTGCATGTAATTGACTTCAAATGAATGACTCCGTATCTGAGAGAAGCCATTGCAGCTGTATTTGAGAGAAAGGGTGTATTTATACAAACACAGACAGAAAATGGAAAACTGCGTATTTATCAGTCCATTCCAGCTGTGTGCTCCCCTTGTATATATCATGTAAAGTGAACAACAAATTTGAACAACTTGATTGTGATTGGGTGCAATAACTTGCCACCGCACCCAATAAAATTCACAGACCCGAAACACTATATTATCTGATCGATCCGCCAAGGTGTAGATAGTGTAAACATATCGGAACCTCGGCTAACAAAGATGGGTATGAATAGGTAATGCTCACTCGCACGCTTCTGGACTATCCAACATATCATGTCAAAATAATACCATCACATAGAAGAACTTGATGACCTGTATTTACTGAGCCACTGTTATACCAATAAAAAGATTCGTTTAATTTTCATAAACCAATTACCCTCCTCCATTCCCAAATGAAAAATGTTAAATTAATAAATCATATATCCAAGGTGAATGCTAGATCTTACTTCCAAACCCAAAACCTGACCACGTATTAACTGAATTAATACATATCCACAAACAACTTTTTTTATATAAAGAATTAACAGCGTCCGATGGTTTACAAATCTACTTACCCAAGAGGCTAAACATCGGTTCAGGCAATGTTAAAAAAAGAGAGGTGGTGTTCAGTTCGTACATATTTCAGCATCTTTATTTAGCATTTATATGTACTACATTCTTTTATTACATAACTGCCGACAGTTTCTTTCAACATTCCATCCTTTTATCACACAATATAGTGTCAAAGTCTTTTTTTTTTCCTTTTTGAAGTCAATATCATGATCAATCTCACCTTATCTCCCACAGAAAGATAGCATTAATTGTTTTAAACATATTTTATTGTCATTTTATGAAACAATGCGGGATTGGACATATGATTTGGCGCATATAAATTCATTTTGCGCAAAGCAGATTGTCCCTGAACATTTAAATGAGAGTTTCTTAAGTTAATAATTTTTAAAACTTCTTACTTATTACGCACTATAGGAGATATTTGGCTATACCACAACCACCCACCCTGTTAACCCTACTCGTATTACCAATAGCCCTCAAGAAGGTAATGTTTAAGCCAGTACGGCGGACGTCTAATTTTAAGGGGCCTAAATCTGGCTCGAACTGAAGCTTTTATGTAAATACTTTTAAGTACCGTTACAAAAAGAAAATTAATTGCAACTTATACTTATTTGTTTTTATTTTCAATAAGGAGTGGGTATAAACTAGAACTTTGAAATGTCCTGACGAAATTTTCTACAATGTAAGTTAATATATTCACGTAATTCTAACAGATCATGTGTAAACCTGTAGTTTTTAATTTTTAAAAGGCCTCTCAGAAAGCAATACTCATGTCCGCTCATGCATGTACAGTCAATTTTAGCAGTATCTTGGTGAAATTTTATCGGATGTCTTTACCGGCAAAGTTTCGCTAAGCTTTACAAATAATTATGGTAAATAGAAGATACAGATGCCTCCGGAATGAGTTTCCACTTATTAACATTCCTTTCACTGAATCATCTTTGTACTATAGTTTGTCTGCAAAAGAATAGGTTGTTATTTTGCTTTTGATTACAGCTCTCAGATATGCCTGTAACAGCGTTTGCAACTGAAAGTCGTTATTACTGACTGCACTTCCATGTCATGCATAAGAAAATATTACTTACTAGTGAGATATGTCTAGTGCGGAAGCTGAAATAGAAACCGATATTTTTCAGTTTCGACTCCGTTGAAGCATGATCCATCTGTTTTTAAGCGATACTTCATCAATAAAAGCAACGCCATCATGCTCTCAGTCATGTTGGAAATTGTCATAAACTTAAGCTCTCTTTAGCTAGAGAGTCGCAGTTGAATTAAAATAAAACACAACATGAGGTTTAGTGTGGTTTACGAAAATATTTAAATCAAACAACATAGCACAGCTATGAACAAAATCCATCCATGACGGATTTAATCCAACCACGAGTAGCTTAAATTTGAAATAATTGAACAATGTATGCAACGATTTTGGCATTCTACCACATCATAATTGCAGACACATAAAGGGAAATAATAAACGCGACATGGATGATGGTAGTTAATATTAGAAAGCATATAAAATTGGTTTAATTTTGAAAAATAATAAAAGCAATTTAACAGCAGACCTAGTATAAGCATACTACTGGTATTAGTTATGAAATAACAATAATAACACAAATATGGAAATAATCTGACCACAGTTCATGGAAACCCGCTAGGTTAATACCATAAGCAGGGTTGGCCTCCGGCTGATTGTACCGATTCACAGCTGCCCCGCGCGTTAGTAATTTTTTAAAAGAGAGAGAGAGAGAGAGAGAGAGAGAGAGGGAGAGAGAGAAAGTCATTTTGAAGCGATGCAAGAAAATTTTAAGTTCAGTATCAAATAAATCTTGTTTAAAAGTTTATTTCCAAATGCCATGTTCACCGGGGACCCCGCGCGTAAATCCAGGGCGCCCAGCCGAAAATAATCCAAATCGGGTACCACGTTTGCAAAGGCCGGTGTTGACCATATATCATAGAAAATGAACTGACATTGTATACAAATGTAACAGAGTATGCCACTATCTCTTTGGTAACAAAGGAGACTAGGCTCCAGGGTCGCACAGAATAAGATACTTTGTTTTTCGACTGGTTACCCAAGACCGCTTAACAATCTAAATCCTCGGTCGTATCGTATATAGGCAAACTTCTCTATAGTATCAGATGTAGAGTGGGCACCTCTTCGAGATAAAAAGGAATCCGTTTTTCTACATCACTGCTTCCTCTCTAATGTACACTAGGTAGGGTTGTGTGCAATCACGAACAGGTCGAGTTCCATGATCCATACTTGTTTCCTTGGATCTCATCAATCGAGTGGGTCAGCTTCCCTGTCACTCGAAATGCAAAAAAAAAAAATTGAACAAGGTAAGAACATGAAAATTATAATTAAACATGTACATGATAATCCTCCATCTCTGACCAAAATATAAAATGAGTAATGAATATGGCACAATGTTAATATTTAATCAAATTTGAAATGCTTCCGACTGCATCCCATTACCATCACCAAGTGGAGATCTTATGACCAAAATCAAATGCACATAAAAGTTTGGGAATGCATATCCACGTATATGCACCACTAGCTACAGTATCATATGGTTTGTAAAATAGCCTTTAGCACAGACTCCAATGTCACATTCTGCACTTCTGATATTTAACCTCTTCCTTGACTTTGTATGGCCGATGGCTGAAATTAGTAAGCAAAAACAAAAACAACAATAGCAAACAAGGCTTCGCAGAAGCATTGAAGATTTTAACTTGTACTGCTATCTGCTCGGTGAGTGGAAGGGGAAGCTTGTACAGATCTTTCACATAATGTTTATTCACTGGAAACTGGAGCTGAATCAGCCAGACTTTTAAAAGAAACAGGACCACGACTGAGTCTTATATGATACACTAGGGTATCTTCCATATAACAGTCAGTCAGCACCATAGTATGTTCTGTGGTCTTTTCGAAATTCTCTCCTTTTTATGGCTAGACATTTTATTAGTACCTTTGAGGGAAAGCTTTTCGATTTCAGATATCCTTGCAAAACTTGAGGGTGTTTTAGGAAATGTTAGTGTCAAGAAGGCACTGATGCAGTCATTATAGAGCAGCAGACGGAAGGCGATGGTATTGTTATATGGGATTGCAGATGAATGGGTATACGGCAAAAAGATTGGGACGTATTCACTTCTTAACCAGAAATGATATGTTAGAAAGTAAATTTTCAACGGGTTTGGCCAGTGAAAGACCCCAAAATGACACTAGCTATAAATATGACTTATTTTAGTTTCTAAGCACTCTTAATGGAAATTTGCTCAGCTGAGCAGGAGTTGAAAAACTCTGACAGGTAAGTTTGATATTTTATCAAAACATTTGTCTACATTGATGCTTCAAACTCTACATCAAAACCCTCAAAAGAAAGATAGTTTTTCGGGTCATGGTCGTGAGGACAATATACCCACGAACACATTATACCTTGGCGAACCCAGAAGCGCTTGCCATGGCCGGGATCGTGGTAATTTGTTAAACACTTCTGGAATAGAAAGGCCGCAAATTCCAAGAGTAACCTAACTTTTCAGGGCAATCCGGCGAGGGTCAATTAGCCCTGCAAACAATAACGAGCAGCTCATGCCAGTGACGGAGTACCCATTAAGCAAACTAAGCACGTGCTTAGGACACCAACCCAACAGGAGCACCAGAAAAAAAAATCAAATTATTTATAATAAAAATTGAATAAATTATATTTAATCATTTCCATCTGTATGTACGAATATTTTAAATCTGGAATGATGATAACACTGGTATTTTCCCAAATTTTTAGCTTTTAATATTATTATTTTAGTTTCACATTTTATAGGAGGGGGACGCAATATTTCCAGTGCCTAGGACCATGGAAGGCCTTAATCCGGCACAGGCTCATATACTAGTTGCTAGCACAAACGAAGCTCACTAAAAAGCAACCCACCCACCCACACTCAATAAAAAAGTGTGACGTATAGTCCTATTCATATTGGCTCCATGGTGAACACTGTTTCTCTGGAATTCTACAATCAATTACCAAACCAACCAGATTTAAAAAGAGTATTTCTTATTTATATTGGCCAGTGCATGTTGCTGTTAGAAATCATTTATCATATCTAGGCTATATTGAAACAGACACCTTGGTTCCCTCCTTTAGCCCTGGCGTTGTTTATGTGCCAGTATTTGTTATATCAAAAATTTATAATAAATTTTATAATAAATCCATTCCTGTTAGTGCGGGTATAAATTCTATGCGTTTTATTTTGTATTTTTTTAAAAAGATATTGTTGTTTAGAATCCCACTAGGACCTTCGAGTTCGAGATTCCACTATATAAAGTGACAAGAGTCCTGGTAAGAAATGTTGGTGTTGGCAAGTCAAAACTGGCTGATAACTGGCAATGAGATTCCGTCAATGAACAAACCAATAATATATACTAGTATAAATTTTGTGAAATTCGTTTATTTTGGAATCATGTACAAACATTCAACTTGAATTTTGTAAGCATGTGTTCCTCGCTCAATATGAAATTATTTTCTGTCAAATAAATTTTAAATCCAATTTCAATCTGATAAATTGTCATCAGGTTATACCCGTTTCAGTACGGCAAACGGGGCACGTTGTAATTCATGGATTTTTTAAAAATACAAACAATACTATATTTGATGCTAGAACTTAAAATTACCAATGTGTAATTTCAGGTCTACCGCTTTTGCGGTGTTTTTCTTCTTTAACTAATAAACGCTATGGAACAAAACTAGACATACGGCTGGTTTCTGAAAGACCTATTTCATAATACTGAAATGGTGAACTAATATAGAGCATCTGTTGTAGCTGATGCATCCAATCATGACACACATACGTTAGCGTGTCCGTTATGTCTTTGAACTCACCTACAATAATCAAGATTCCTCTTCTTGTCCTGGGGCTGGGTTATCCTTGTTTTTGGCTACTACATCTATATAGGTCACAGGAGACCACAAATCCCCATCCTGAAATTATCCTTTTCATGTCGCTTCTTTATTCATCTATTTCTGTGCAATAATTTATTTCACAGCATAACAAGCTTAGGAGTATTTGGCAGATTCTGAACCAAGCCGACAGCATCTAGCGGTCAGGTATTTTAATTTTACAAATATTAGCTTGCCATTAAATATGACTGCTTTTAACATATATACTCGCTTATAAATAATCCAACTACAGATCTGTTTCAGTAGAATAAGACAGCAAAAGTCTTAATCTAAAAGCACATGATGTCTTCGAGTTGAGTGATCACTTGGGCTTCCTATTTTTGATGGTGGTTATATTGGATTGCTGATCAACATCATCTGTAAAAAGCCTTGATGCCAGAATAAGTTTTTCCACTTTGTAGGAAGGTGGCCATATTCAATGACAGGTTGGCATCTTTTGAAGAAAAAAAATATACTGTTCTGCCAGGATTGATGATATGCTATAAAGTGATTCTTTTTTCAAAGGCAGTTGTATAAAAAAAAGCCACCGTCATAAGAAAGATGGCTATATTCAATGCACGTTTACAGATAGCTCAAGTCTGCAAGACCTAATGGCAGGACGCTGTGAAAGTATGCAGGGTTCCTGCCACAAATTCAGAAAAATATTTTATACCTTTTCCGGACTCAAAATTAAAAATTACCAGACCTAACCATGTGACAAGTTTATTGACCAAATGATAGCAACTGGGGATGCATTTTTTCAGAATATTGGAATAAATAAAAAAAATGGAACGTTTTTGTTGTTGTTGCATATTTCGAGTGTGCTTAATCCAACAATGAATTCATATTCATGATATCTTTGCAGATCATTTCTCAGGAAGCATTGAAACACATGCATTGTCCACCATTTTAAATATTGGCCTTGATCGCTTTGTGCAAAATCTTGACCTCCTGTTATTTTAAGTTGACCTTTGCATATTTCTTACATATGGATATATATAAATGTTGGGTGAACATTCAGCTATAATGTATAGACTTTTTCCTGTGTTCATGGATTTCGGAAGCCTTTCTGTGCATTTTTATCAAGTGAAGTGACACCCCATGTTTGTATGAAATACTAGATTCTTGAGTCATATACATGTTGAAATTAGAATGTTTTATGCACAATGTGTGCATAGAATTAAAAACTGAACTCCTCTTTATGATACTGTGCAACACATGCACCATCCACCTGGTCTTTGGTCACCTTTTGCAAGATCTTAACCTTGTTGGTATTTCAAGCTGAAATTTGCATATTTCTTACATACGGAAATGTAGAAATGTTTTGTGAATATTCAGCTTTAATAAATGTACCTTTTCATTGTTTCTGAAGCCTTTCTGTGTCTTGTTTAAGTGCCCTCCCACAATCAATTTTTTAATAAAATACCATAATGATGAGTCATAAACAAACTGGAATTATATCTTGCTCTTAAAACAGTGCATAATCATTACAATATTCTTGTACATATATAAGTTGATCTGAAATCACAATTTAGTAAACAGAAATTGCCACTTTAGAATTAAATTATGATAAGCTAGTTTTGGTCAATCGGTATATCTTTAAAATTAATGACGAAGAATAAACATACAGAAAATAACTTACACTTATTACTTCCACAATTCTACTAAGGATGTCAGTCGCATGGACAAAATTCCTGACAAATTCCTTTCCCTCTTTAATACTGTATAGGTTTTCCACTAATTTATTACAGAAAATCTGCGTTTATATGGTATAAATTGTGTATGTTGCAACATTAAATTTTGGATGTATGTTTAGTACTTTCTAAATAATTCTGGTCAAATTTGAGCAAAATTATACGCTTCATGAAGTAGTAGTATACTGTGAAATCAGTGCGAGAGTAGGAACCGGCACCGAGTTCCCATTGAAAATTAATGATTATTTTTTTTTTTAAATAAAGTGATATGTACAGATCGACTTTTTGCCTTTTATAGTGTCAATATTCAGAATAGATATTCACAATAAATGCCATGAATTGGTTTTCTTTTCTCAAAATAATTTAAATATTACCTAATTTTGCCTATACTAAACATGAAATTTTTTAATTAAATAGGCCTACCAATACCTCTAAATATCTCCCATTATTTGTAAATACAAGTCGAAGTCTAACCTCGAAAATACATTACACACAATAAAACTGTACCATTTTTAATACATTTAGAATAATAAATGAAAATGTGTATCATCCAATTCCTTGGTATAAACGTTCGCGTTGTCATAAAATGAGTTCCTTTTTTAAAACTCAATTTATGCCATATTGTTGCCATTATTTATATTTGTACAGACCCACGTGCCAGGAAGAGTTACTGTTCTTGCTAACATGGGTGACATACAAAAAGACATAATTTGGTTTTTTCCCCGCAAATATTCTTATATAATGTAGCATTATTTTTGCAAAATGAATCCAAAGTATTTAAATAGTCGTAGGTCAGTGTATATATTCGTTTATTTAGTTTTAATGCATTTTGAAAAATGATATTCTCATTTATTTCCGCAGAATATGTTGTACATTAAGGCCCAATGTCATATACACTAAATACAGATGGATGTAATAATGTCGAAGTAGATTAATCCTCAACGAGTCAGCAAATACCAGTAAAAATTACATGGCCTTCTCATGCAAATTTATCAGCCATTCTCCAAGGTGTAGATAAGGTTATCACATCGGAACCTTGGTTAGTGAAGATGGGCCAATGTGGATAGATCTCTGTGCAGGACTGATGCCAAGCAATAAAATATACCCCATTGACCTTATGGATCGATAAGCTAATTAAAAGATTAACACAAATTAAAAATGAATTTTATTTAAAATAAGAATGGGTATACATGCATATGTTACCATCTTAAACCTGAACTGACACCTTAAGATAAAGTGGTTTCATAAAATGAACTGCAGAAATGTCAACGCAACACTTGGATTAACATCTATATCCAAATGACAACAAGGGATCCACTGAAGAAAGCCCTTCTGTTGCTAATCACAAAATCAAAATGAAAAAAAAAAGAACATGCAGATTTTGCTGCCTCAAATTTATCCTCTGGCCATTTTCAAGCCAAAAACAGTTTGGACATTCTGATGTCAAATTTAAACAACATTTTATTGTCTTTATGCCAAAATGTCTGACCATTTTCATGCCAAAGCAATGACAAAAGCATCAATGAATCTAACCATGTTCAAGTTTTATACATGCTCATGCTTCGTATGTGTCACCATTACATTGCCTCCAGTATGTATGTATGTATGTATGTTAGACATAATGGAGTCAAAGTGAACGCATGAAAGAGCAAACTTCAAGCACATCCGACTGCAGAAAGTAGACCAAAAAATATCACTTAAATGCTGACAAGGCCATTATTAAGAATTTGTTAAAACGTATGTCTGGAAAGTGATGCAAAAAATCTATGAAAGTGCCAAATTTCCAGCTTAAAATGTTTATATGGCAAAATGATTTATTTCTTATTATTAAATTTCAATGAACCTCTAAACCTTACAATGATATGCATGAATTTTATATATATATATATATATATATATATATATATATATATACACACACACACATATATACATACATATTTAGATACACACACTTTGTGTGAAATCCTTTTGTTTTAAATATCAAAATACTGATGGAATGCTGTTCATCACCAAAAATACTCCAGTCAATAAGATAAAGGCAACTGAAACCAGGAAAGAAATGCATCACTAAATAGAGGTGCAGGATGTAAATTCAAATGCTGTACCTGGGCTTAAGATAAGGTAACAGATAATGCAGGTGTCGTAGATACATACAAATAAAGCTAGACAACACGAACATGAAGTGTTGTATATGCATAAAAAGAAAACTACTCGGTATTATTCTCCCCCTTCAAATAAAATAATCAGCAACATGCACATATCAGGCAATGTCAATAGGTGCCAAAATAATACAACCTTTATAAACAAAATCTTAGTTTATCACTATAAAGACATCCAAATAAATGTGAATCTACAGTCACTTTATGTAGTAAGTATATCATTTTCTACCATTAATTATATCTTTACTGATATGACAAATTACACAAGTCATTAACACTACATGGCAAAACTTGCTGAGAATCCCATGTTTTTCTACAAAATTATATTTCAATGAAATACAAACCATGAAGTATGAAAGTTTGAACTCGAAATATGCATGTTTTAAAAAAAAATTGCAAAGCTTGAATAACAAAACCTAATCAACACTCAATGTAAGATCTTTCATCCTCCTATAAAAAGTGATTAATTATCTATACAAGTTTCAAAATCACAAAAGTAAACAATGCAAGATACATAAAAATTCAATTGGAATAAAAAATATGCTTCATGATTTTAAAGTAGACATGATGTACCTTGTGTTTTATAAATTTGGCAAGACTGTGATAAATGTAAGTAAAAAGAGTTTAAATGCTTCTTGAGTGCTGCCTCTAAATTCAGTACAGAATCTTTCATGTGAATGCAAATTTTTCAAGCCAATGCAAACTACCATATCTGTATATGACCTATACATGCAGTACAATAAGCAACAGTGACGGAAGCAAATGCATCTTCACTGTGTTTATTACAAACTTTCTTTACAATATAAAGACAAATAAATTGATCATTTTAGGTCCCTTTGTCTTGTAAGTATACAGAACAGCCCCCACTCCCATCCCTTTAACTAAAATGGCATAGTTTTCAACACATCAATCCTTCATGAATATTCTACTGGGCTGGACTAATTCCATGTCCACCAGCATGAAACTAACCCAAAACTTTAACTGGAGAACTTAAGATTACATTATTTTTCTAGAATGGATATACCTGAAATTTGCTTCAAGCTATTTCCATACCTGCTTGTACAAGAAAATCTTTCCTGATGTAGATAAATGAAGACACTTGAAAGTTGTTTTATTTGAAATCACAAAGATAATCTTCATAAGTAATTTCAGCTCATAATTACAACATTGTTTTCATCCAGGTTGCACTACCGGCTCCTGTAAACTGATCAAATATATTTATCATCGTGTATCTTCTCACACCATGTACCCAACTGACAGCCATTCCTCTGGCAATTGTTAATGATTCAAGGAGATGGAGATGACTGACATGTTGGAAACGTCTACTTAAAAACAAACACATTGGAAAAAATATTTTTGGGAAACAATCTTAATTTTAGCATGCAGAAAATTACTGGATTTTCCAAACCTGATATCAGTGCTATACAAACTTGATATTTATCTTACACACAATGTACAATGTTTGCAAAAAATGTCTTATTCATCTATCTATCTGCACTTTTACATACACGTTTCCATTCACTTCTGATGATAACCTAATTCACATGTATAAACTATACAATTTTCATATGTTCTTTACTTGCTAAAATAAAGTTCAAGAAAGTAGGTGCAACTATATAATATTAGATGTCGACAAAGGCTACTTCACTTAACCTGGTAATAAATCAAAATTAACAGTATATATCAAAACTTTATCAAACTATATTGCCAATTCCACCATATCACAAGGGCAGTATGCTAAATCAATGCATTTCTTTGAAAAGAGACTAAATGAACAAAACATCTAGCTCTTCGGTCCCAACAATTTTTGCTTGCTTAAAGGTTATACTCACAATGAAGCATTAAGGAATTGCATAAAATTTTCTTTGTTAACAGAAAATTTATCTGAAGAAAAAAAAAACATCTTCTACAAGAATCTTAATTGGACAAAATTAGAGGACTGTAATCACAAAAACAACAGAAATAAAAAATATCTTCTATCTTTAGAACAAAAAAATGTCAACCATCACAGCTAAACAACTAAGCTCATAAAGAAACTAGTTTGAACTTTATTCACTTAAAAAAAAATAATTAAATTATGATGCTAAAATATGAATCTAATTTGGGGAAGAAAAAAACAATGCAGCCTGAATTTGGAGTATTTCACAAATTAGTCAAGACTAGACGAAAATATTGCAGACAATAGAAAATAAACCTGTTGAAAGTACTCATGTTAAGAACAAGATCACTAATACTAATGTATTTGCTATACAGATCCTTTCTGAAAACTCTATGCAAAACACTGCAAGGCATGATACAAAGTAAAAATAGTTTTGCAGAAACAGAACCTCAGAAATCTTCACATTTTTTACTGGAAAGAACTACCATTCAACTGCAAACTGCAGAGAACAAGATCTGCCAGCACATAACGCAGATCTTGGTCTATGCAGTTTATCATGAGTGATCAGCGGAACAAACAACACAGATCTTGATCTGCCACATTGTTTGCACTTGAACTCTACCTGTAAGCAAGGATATACAGTATGCCACTCGTATGGAATTTTCTTTTTCATTTGTGTAAAGTCAGACACACATTATGGTGACATAACTACACTAATACATTCATGCAAACCAAGAATCAATCAGACCACTTATTTGTCTTGGATATCAATGTTAAAATCTGAGAAATTAAAACTATTTTGTACACTGATGAACCAGTACACAATGCAGGCATTTCTTGATTGATGTGCAAAGTTTCATGGTGATCCAATGGAAACGGAGACTACATGCATTCACAAGACTGTCATTCATCTAAAGTCAGAAAGAGCAATGACCCTTATAAATACTGAAGGGGCTTAGGGATTTATTGACGTGTAACTTCAAGTCATAACCTTAACATGTACCAAATTTCACGGCATCAAAACTTGTGGGATAAGAAGCATTTACAAGATTGTGTCACACACTACACAGATCTGCAAGTAAAAAATATCAAAACTCTTAACAAACATTGTGGGTCGAAACTGATTTGTTGGTGATGATTATCATAATTACCATGTTTTATGGCAATCAATTAAAAAAATGTGAGATTTTATCATGCACCGCTTTCACTTGCAAGTAAAAAAGGGCAATACAGGGTTCATACAGAATTCTGAATGATAAATTCAAAGACTTTTCCCAAACATTTTGAAAGACCACAAACATAGATTTCCAAGACCTATTTTCGCTAAAATTTGTATACAAGTTATATGAGAAAACAATGAATGCAAAATACTACAATATTGTTTAATGATGAAATTCAAACTATAATTAATCAAAAGAAAGAAACCAGGAAAACTCAACTAGATCCAAATCTAACAAACTTGGACAATTTAACTTGTGATTATGGATTCAGAAAAAAATGTTTGGGTTTATTTAAATTTTCAAAGACTTTTAAAGACTTCAGGATAATCAGCTCAATTTTCTCAAACTTTCAAGGCCTTGAAAATGCTACCTCATTTTTCAAAAACTGTCAAAGACCTTCAAAGACCATAAAAACCCTGCAGTAACTCCTAATAAAAATTGATGACCAATCCTTTTATGAAGTTTTATGACAATGCATAAAAAAGAGAGAAATTAGTTGTAATAACACTGTGTGCTTGACAGAAGGACTCCTATATACCACAATAGAGCAATAGTATAATATAGTACAACCCTAGTGCATAAACCATAAACAAATTATGCAATTTATTACTGTATACAACTGTCTCATGTCAAAAACAAGACACTGGGATCAATTAATGCACTGTGGAGAAGCACAAAATTTCTTTTGTCATTATTACATTCTAGATCAGGGTTTTTTCCTGGGTTTTTCTGAATCCTAGCTATCCAATACAAAGACACATTTTGTGACATGCTTGTTGTGTGAAGATACTGCTGGAAGATTTCCAAAAGAATATCTTTGCCAGATAGGATAAAAGAATTGATTACATTTCTGCATCACTAAATTTTGGTGACTCAGTACATTCCTCATATTGATGTTGTTGTTATAGGGCTTAACACCATTTTTCTGCACAAGATAGGCTATATATGGCGGCCAGTATAAATGGTGGAGGAAGAACCCGGAAAACCCCAGAAAGAACCACTGACCCACAAGAAGCTACTGGCAAGCTTTCGCACATATCCACATTTGCTGAGCTCGAGAATTGAACCCACATAGACAGAAGTGAGATAGCAATGATCCATAACAGTGAGCACTTTAGACCACTTGGCCATTAAAAGATTCAAATAAGTCTCCTCTGACAGTATCCACGTGTGATACTTGTGTCTGTATGTGTTTAATGCAATGAGAAATAACATTTTTTCCCCTCATATTAGCAAAAAATGATTTGAATCTATTAGTACATTTTTTTAATTAAAAAAATCAATCAAACTGACCTCGCTGTTATGGCTCCATTTTTGCAACAAGATAAAAATATTCAGCTCTAATAATAACAAGTATGACTTCAAAAAATTTCTGTCCCTCTAAAATACCCAATGGCACTTCACTAAAACATCATGTAACACGCACAAGAAGAAAAAAAAAGGAAACCAAAAGGTAACTATTGTTTAAAAAGTTTGTGAATTCATAGATTTTCCTTGTATTTTCAAGTAGAATACTGCAGAGAATGAAAATAATGATGCAGCTAGCAACTGTAGCTCAATTTCTTTGCATGTAGTGGTTGACTCAGTGATGGGTATGATGCAACATCAACACCACAGCACCCTGCTCACTGATAATTTAATACAATCTGTTGATATGTATCTGGAGTAAACCTGTGCTCATATACAATATGGAGTTTGAAGCTGCTAAACACAGTATCATTCTGTAATATACCAGCCCATGTTTGATAGTCATTTTTTTGGTATGAATCAAAAATCTGTAACAGGCTGGTATGTTCAAGGATGAATGAACAGACTCCAAATTTATAACAAATTATTTTTCTTTAAAAAAATGGTGGCACAATATGGCCTTCATTCAATATAGTCCTTTCAAAAAGTTGTGTAATTTGCAGTACCTGAAAGCACAAAAGATATGGTCCCTTGAATTTAGGTTCCCTTCGTAAACAATAAACCTAGCATGACTTGCATACAACATATAATGTATTTGCATCTAGTATCAATTTAAACAGTTACCATTCTTAAACTAAATTTGAGGATAATATACATTTCCATATAGCTACACAAGCAAAAAAAAAAGCAAAAAAAAAAAAAGGAAATTATTTACAATAAAATGTTTAAAAAATGTCAAAGAAATGAAGTAACATGCAAACATTTCACTACATACACCATAAGCATATACATTCTAACTGACAAAAGATGTTTGGTGGGACTGTATATTCTCAGAAGATAAGTGAAAATTCTGGCATCAGTTAATGACTTCTTTTAACATCTGTGTCAACTTTTTTTCTCATAAATATTATAAAATATCAAGATATGTTTTGCCCTTTATACTACGACCATGATATTGGCTGAAAATTTAAATTGGCTCCTTCTAGCATTACTTGTGAGAATGTTTCCTTTTCCCATAAACACAATTTTTTTACATGAAATTCTGACCTGACCCATAATGACAACTTTCTTCCAGGAATCACATCTGACTGATCTAATACTACCATGGCATAAGAACCATTTTCATAAATATCGGATCTCCAATTTTAATGACAAGATTACTGGGTGTTCACAAAGAAAATACATTTACATTAAAAGATTACTGCATGCCTACTATAATACAAATTATGCTTTATTACCGTTTTCACTTTATCAACATGCATAAAAACTATCAGCACCTACACGTTTCAGATCACCAATTAATATACCACAAAAACAAAATGCTGCCTGAAAGCTTAAAAACAAACAAGGTTGTAATGCATAAATGAAGCTTTAAATATCCATTTCATTGTGATGCCTATGGTTGTAACATATACCAAAGTTAAGACTCTAGTACAGGAAGTGGATAATTCCACGTGCCTTCTAGTGATTGTCATCAGCAAAAAAGTAGGTGAATTCCATTAAAGAGTATTCAAGCTAATAAAAATTTGTTGTTCTTTATTTAGGCTACATCAAGTATATAGCACATGATCACTCTATATTAAAAAGTAGGTCATGGGAATTATATTCCCTTATGTTGTAACAATAAGCAGTGTTCAGACCTTGTGCACAGACACACGCTGCTACAAGCCCTTGTTGCTGTCATGAAGCATGTTTTTAACTCAGGGGTACAGGTTTTGAAATATTCAAAATGGCCACCTTTGCTTAACACACTTCAGACAGCTGCTCAGTTCAAACAATTTTTTAAAAATTATTTTCTCCCTGGTCTCAAATTCATTAGATATGTTTATTTGCTTAAAAAAATAGCAGAGAAAAAGCCCATCAAGTAACTACGTATGCATCACAAATGGCCATACTCTACACAATTTGCTTAATATGGCCTTAGACAGACCAAACCTCTGGACAACTCAAGTATGGAGAACGGCATTCAGGGACTGTAACTCTTTAAAATGACATAGAATGCTAGGCATCCAACTTGTTCAATATCTCTGCAATATAAAGGTACACGATAACCTGGACCGATATCCCAAAGTATACTTGTGCTGCATAAAGAAGACATCAGGAGGATGGTCCATTTGGGGTTAAAACTCTTCTAAACACAGCCATTCAAGGTCATACTGATAACTACATGCCACATTTGGTGGAAAGCTAGCAAAGTTATATTGTGAAAACCAAAAAGATTGGCAATCATGGACAATAATCTCATAAATGATGCGAGGAACAATGGAACTCAAGCTCACTCAATGTGTCAATTGAAAACCACATACCAAACTTAAGCCAACATGACAAAACCTCTACAAGGCACAATATAGGTCCTCAGACAATGTCACACCGAATTATATATGTTCTTCAAAAGGCACAGCTATATGCAACAGGCAATCCAGTAGCAAATGGCACCAAATATGCAGAATGATGCTGGTTATAAGTAGTGTAAGGACAGAAAAGGTGACTGCATGGCCTAAAAAATCTGCAACCAGTTATGACAAGAACATGAACATGAAGTTTAAGAGAAATAGGCTGACAATGAAATGGATACTAAATCAAATGTTGTACAAATGAAACAGGAGTGTTTAACAATAAAGCACTTGTCTGGAAATGCTAGAAGAAGGTCCATCTGAACAGGCATGTCTTTCATCTTCAATCTTTTCAAGCACTTCTGAGGTTGATGATCTTTGAGGTTGATGTTGGTGTGTGTGGCACTTAAAAATGATTATCTTCACATTATGGAGCATTCAGACTGAAAAAGAAAAAAGTGAAGACACTACAGCATCAGTGAATTAGCATTAAATGTACTTTTCATGTCACTGAACTACAATTTCAGTCTTGGTACTCAAATCAAAATTTGTTTTTTACATTTAATCAGGAAATTCAAGCACTCTTTAAGGAAATATTCTAGCACTGTACTTAATGGTATAAAAACTTATGAAAGATGTTGACTATTTTATAGAGTCTGCAAAAAAATCACAAGCATTTCATTCTTAAACGAGAACTTCAAAATATTTTTTTCTTAAGCTAGGTGTGGATGAAGACCAAAGATCAAGGGACTTCGAGGCATGGGGGAAGAGGTGCAGTCATCACATTTATGTCAGTCTGGGACTTTGCAGTCTTATTTTCACATTTAAGCTATCTAAATTCATTCCTATTCTATGTATTTCATTCCTTTATGCTTTTCACGTTTGCTAGGTGACTTCAAAACAATTTTACTTGTTGATCTAGCTTACGTTTATAGCTCTACAGGTCTCTAGTTATAATGATGATAGGGACTTGAGAGACAAAATCAAATTCACAGATTTTCAGCTGAGTTCTCAGATCCAGGTGATTAGCACTTTGGCATTATTTCCAAGGTATTTCCTTGCTTATTGCAAATCAATAAAAAAAATAAACAGGACCAAAAAGTACTATTTTGAGGCTTTTATTTTTTATTGCAATGATCTGTACCAGGCTTATGGTAATGTTCCCACCAAAAGTACGACTTGAGGTGTCTACAACTATCATTAACCCATCTTTCGATAAACACAATACATAGCTCTTAGTTTATCAGTGGGCTTTACCAATACACATAGTGTGTTTATCACTTATGACCATGTTGTCATTTCAGGGCATTTGACCACTTTTCCATCAGTCTGGCCCTGTCAACACAGCATCATTTCATTTACATAACGAGGTCATTAAGATCCCAAACAATGTAGAGCATAAATATGCAGGTAAGTCACCCAGCATCAAATTAAAACTTTTGCAAAATCAGGTTATTGCTTTTTAAATTTATTCTCGTATTTATTTTCTTTCTTAATATTTAAGTCAGTATTTAAACATATTTCAATTTCTACATTTGTTTCAAAGTTCAAGCACTTCCTAAGGACTACTGAGTATTTTCTAGATTTCAAGCACTTTTCCAAAGAAGCCAATCTCAAAATTTAAGTATTTTGCAAAACTGTGTGAACCCTGTGCCAACATGTTCCTTTAACATGGATGCCTCATGAAAGTGCCTGAAAATATAAAGGACTAGAACACAAAATGTTACCAATGAGTGTGCATGGACATAAAATTTGACTATAAACCCTATTACACCCTACTTGGTTTGGTATAAAATTATGAATACAAAATTGCATACACGTTCTGTATATTTAATTTGTATCACTTATTAGGTTTTTTCCATGATTATATGTCATGTACAATTGTAATCTGGGCCTGACCTTGTCCAAAATCAAGTTCATTTTGTACCTGACCATTAACTTTTATTTGGTAAACAAATAAGACAAAGCCAATATTTTCTCTCTGAGAGTGGATTAAATATTAGGGTCATTATTAATACAGGTAAACATGTTTATTTGGGTCTGAGTCAAGGTTATTGACATTCCTCTATGAAATAAAGATTACATATCAGATCTGACGAGAAATATGGACTCGTAAATTGTTCATCAGCAGTGCCTATCAGAATCAAGATCACCCCATTTCCATGCATCTGATAATGCAATCGCTTTATTGTTCACAAACCTAGCTAATCAAGATACACGATAACCTCATTTATAGTAATGGATATCATAGCTGAACTCAAGTCCTGATATATATAACCTCTAAAGTGTTCACAAGAGAAGTCAACAGATGCAAGATTACCTCTATAATATATGATATAATTTATAATCTAATTCAGGGGCCTCAAACAAGTGGCCCTAAAGTTATGGAGTTATTTCCTGTGGCCCATAACGACACACAGAATTTGTAAAATAATTGATAATGCAAATGTTTTCTTCACAGTCAGCCAGTTTTTACAAAAATTTGAGTTACATCATTTAGTTTTTATTTCCAATAATTCAACTGGCTACCTTTTATACGAGCTACTTAAGCTATATGAAAAGGTTTCAGTGATGTGGCCCGAAGGCCCTGATGGTGAGTTTGAGACCCCTGATGTAACTCCTCTCAGGAGCAGTACAAAAAAAAAACACAAACCATCCCATAAATGAACTTGTTGAACAAGATCATCTTGATGAAAGCCAATATACCAAATCTAACTCTGGAGCAGAAAAAGGGCCTCCCAAGGGCTTTCAAGCTCTACCAATCTAATGCAACATCAAAATAGCATGCACGGATAAAGCTCATAATAAAATTATCAGATATCTTGATGACATAAGTTTACATTGATCTCTGATCAGAAATAGTTTTCACAAACTTTGCAAATCAAAAGCAAAATCACCTCATTCAAATTTATCACTCCTAATCGAACCGAGAAGCACAAGAATATTTTAGCTCATTCTCAATACGTATGAAAAAGAATGTACAACATTTTTGTGCAAAAAACACAACAATGTTCTGGCTTTGTACCCATGTTTGATCTCTGGTTCTGCCACATGCAAAAAGGGTTAGGGTTTACCATCCAAAGTTGGTGGTTTCCATCACAACAAAGACCACTTCATGTAAACATGAGCTGTCATGAGTGTAGGTTACAGCTGATACTACTCATGCAAAATAAACTTTAACATCCATTTTTGTGTGTGACTACATTGAAATAATTTTAAAAAAACCAACAAAACTGGATTAACAAAGAGATGTATCAAAAACGAGGCCAAATGCTCATTTATATAAGGTCCTGATATTTAAATCGTACATACTATATTTTATCAGAAATATGACCTACACAAGTTCAATCAATGAAAATACTATATTAATATGCATGGATGCAACTCACACAAAATCTTGATTAACTCCTATTTGCTTTAAAGTGTTCACAAACAACATCTGATGGACACAGGGCCATACTCTATGCTCACTTTGCATTAGGACAAGTTAACAAGTGTCACTAGTTTGGTACACAAAATAGAAGGAAAGATAGATCGATGAAAAGAATAGAAAAACAGCCAGCTCCAAGAATTCCTATATAATCCATGCTACAAGTATTCTACGTGACCAAACAACTTACCCTTCTACCAGCATCTGTCTCATCACCGCCACGCACACTGGACCTATACTGAGTCGTCCTTCGCACAAATTTTGTAAGAGTTCTACTTGCCATTTCCTGCAAGTAAACAGAGCTCCAAATATTTATCCTGGAAAGCAAAACTTGCATCCAGTGTGTGTGTGTGTGTATATTGATGTATAGGCTTGAATCGCACATTAGCACAATTATGACTATACAGCGCCATTCATAATCTAGTTAGCAAAACAGTAAAGTCAAGATGAAAAGTAGATATGCTTCCATGAGACAAAAAATGAAAGGTAAGTATTGCAAAATAAGATTACTTTTCTATGTAGTCACTAGTAGGGCACGGCTGACTCTGCAGACTGACCAATGGGTCTCAATGACAAGGACCTTTAGGTATGTGGTCTTCAATTAAATTTGCAGTGCAGGACCACTATTTCCTAATCTGACTTACCATAGCCACAATCTCTGACCCTGAGGCCCCTAAATCAATAGGCTTCTTCCATAGCACAAGTATATGCCAATAACAAACTCTGGTGACAATACGTTTGAAAACTGACATTTCTGTGCAGAAACCATGTCCAAATGCAAGGCCATGTTTTGTTCCAGGTATGTGATAAGATACTGTGCAGAAGCCATTTTTCTTCTTTCAGTTAGTAACTTCACTGTTTGACCTTTGGGCGTTTATGTCAGTGACCTTGACCTTCAGAGGCTTCTTCACAGCTTCAAGTGTAAGCCATCTATGTAATGTAGGTCTAATGTAGAGATGTCAACACACTTGAAGGAAAATACAGACTCGAGTGGTGCAGGGGCTATACCTTATTCAAGGGTTGCTAAGGCAAAGTGGGAGTCTTGGGGAGCAAAACCCCTCCTTAAGCAGAAATGGCTCTTAAATGTCATCTTCTTGCAGATGGCATCCCATAAGAGAAAAGAAAAGCAACATACTGTCGACAAGCTATTCAATATACAATGTTCATACTCAAAAGAATTAGTTTTTCAAAAAATTTATTACAACAATCATTTCATTTTCATGTAATGTTCAGTAGGGGGAAAAGCAATATAGAAATATATTGATTTGACATCACTATGCAAAAGAGAAAGTTTAAAAGTTTTAATCACTGGACAAATGATTTCTTAAGAACCGTATTTCTCTATTGCTATTAGTTTTGGTGTGACCTTGGTTTTCTTAAAATGGAAGTGGGAAATGAGTTTTGGAAAATCTTATTTGCCGAGTTTAACAGTGACAACAGATTATTTTCAACAAGAAACTCTATTAAGATAAATTCTGTTCTGATGACTGAGATCATACTGTGTTGCATAAACAATTATCAACTTTTTGCAACCTATTTATTTACATGCACTTGCACACTCTGTATATTTGTTCAAGTGTGTCTCAATTGATCAGACTTTCCTGCTTGCAAAGTTCATAATGTTCTTGAAGTCACAAATTGGATAGAGCAGGAAGCATAATGGAGTGTTTGTCCAAGTAGTGTTGATTGTGACTAGAAATCCTTTCTTTCCCAGTGGCGCTCCTTTGCCAGCCATTTTTAAAGGTGAATCCAAGTATATAGACTACGATTCATTCAGAGGGCCCTCAGGTGTCCGAGTGGTCAAAGGCACTCCCCTTTACAGACCACTGACATCTCAACTCTGTCCTACTAGTTCAACTCTCAGGATCGGTATGTGTGTATGTGAGAATGATTGGTAACAGATTCCTAAGGTTCTTCCTCCACAAGATATGATGTCCACCATGACTTCCACATTTTTCTGTTCAAAACATCACTTTTCCATCAAGTTTACATAACAAAAATTAGAGAAAAGGATTTGGATTTGAAATTAGATTTTCTTTATAAAAAATAGAAAAGAAAATGGAGAAACACATGTTGGCATTTTTGCAAGATGAATTGCATAGTTCATACAATTTGTCACAGAAAAACAGAAAAGAAACAATCATAAAGTTGTGGATTATTAAAGAAAAGTAAATCCCTGACAGATAAGCTGTTCAAATTTCTCAAGCATTTCATGAATGGCATTTCTTACAACCATAACAAAAATCCTCAAAAACTGCAAGGCTATTTCTGTAACACAAACATAAATTCCACAACTTCTTGCAAACAGGAAAACTGCTGTGCATTCAGTCCATTATGTTATTTTACCTGCCTAACAACTCTTGTGCCTGGAACACAGGGGCCAACACGTCACAAAAATTGTTTGAAAAGAGAAATTTAACCAAGGACAATCAATGCCACTGACATGAAATAAAGAAAATAATAATCTTCAAGCTAGTATTTTTTACAAACTGAAATGCCTGCTACTGCATTTAACTTGGCTTCCAAGTTCTTCTCCTGGTAACTCATTTAGACAAAGTTGGATCATGTTTGACGAACACAGAAGCTTTCATACATTTAAAAAAAACTAGTACGTTCATTAAGCAATAAGAGTGCTTACTTGGTCTCCCTGTTTAAGAACGGTCTTCATGCGGTCCCCTGTGAACCACTTCTGCTCCCCCTTCATCACCAGGTTAGATGGTGGGTTGTGGGTCTCTCCCACGCCTGAGCTCCATACCTGAATAGGAAAAAAATAAGTAGTCCAGTTTTCCACAGAATATACTGTCATGCTTGGGAATAGCATTAATGCTGGCAAGACAGAACTGAATATTACGACACCAATTTGTAACCTGCACCTCCATGGATGTTTCCATTAAATACAGCAATTGATGGCAGAAAATAATCAATTATCTAGGCATCTACCTTTCTGAATATAGGTGGAATTTCATGAGAAACAAAAAAATTGGGCTTGAAAATACAATGCATGATTTGTGCATTTGGTTTCTAATTGGTCATGATGAAATAATGAATTCAGCCATCATGCATCACAGAATAGGCACTTAACTGATACGTACATTCCACCATTCGCAAACCAAAGCCACACTGATCCAGCATCAGAGTACTAAATACAGAGTGGATATGATTTAACATCATTAAATACCATTTTTCAAAAATGTTTCTACGTAAATTACAACATTACGTTTGACACATACCTCAATATAAGATATCTCACTTAAGATGTGCTCCCATGCAAAGAATTATAACAAGGGAATAGTTTAGCAACAAGTCAAGTTTTCTAATTTATCTGAAAGAACCATGGTTACACAGCACATTAAAAAACAAACAACAAAAACATGAAAATTTGTCTTTCTAAGATAGTCATCAAGTAATATACATGAAAATACACTTTAGAAAATAACAAACAAGTCTACCCTTAATCTCAAACAGCTCCAGATTTAAGAAGGATGTTGCCGACAATGAAACGGGTTTTAGAAAATCTGTAATTTCATCCCCCTCACCACAAGCAAAAAACATCTTATATAAATTGGCGACAGATATATTTAAATCTCTTTTCGCTGCAATGCATGAAGACTTGTTACTAAAGTTTAGGCACTGCCTGAAGAACTAATCATCTAGTGGTCCAATATTCATTTCATTAGAAGAAAAAATACATTTTCAGGATACAGAATTAATATTATTAAGGTCAAAAGCTAAGGAGTCATAACCTGTGATGCTACAGAAAGGCATCTTTTCTTAGTTTCCTTATTAAGATAGTTCTGCCAGCTATTACACAAATACAAACTGATTTTTAATGTTCTGTGAGTTTCTATACAAGTTCTCTGAAAAAAGTACAAAACTTACTGTGACATATTCACCAGCTCTCAGTATTAGGTTATGATGGAACTTGTATGTTGTTTCCTGACTATCAGCTGTATGGACCAACAACCAGCCACCAATAGCTACATCCTGAAAATACAATGAGAATATTTATTAGCTCCATTCTACAACTTAGTTTAAAGCACACTAGTGTATTCATATTCCTCATTTTAGTGAGCATTATATTTCAAGGTCTAATAAACAAGAGTGTCCTGTCAGCCCCCAAAAGACCTATGTATACCAATCAATATTGTTCCACAAGTCTGAGCAATTTTCAGTAAGGGGCAACAAATACCATTTACTGCTATTGTTGCCTTGGAAAACATGAATTTGAAAGTTCAGAAGTATGGTCTGAGACAGCAAATTCAACATTACATTCAAGTAAGTATATTTGGCCCTAATAACTTCCAGTTTAATTACAGACACCACCACATTTCCAAACCTTAAAGAGGTTCAAGGTTTCATAGTGGCTCTCAAATGGAGATAATTTTTTGGTTTGTTGTACCAAATGACAGAGGCAATCACGTCTCCCACCATGAGCAATACTTAAATCAAATGAGATCCAATAATTGTCACATTTTCTTCATTTTTTTTTCCAAAGAGTACATAATCATTTTACACTGCAAGCTGATTGTATGGACTTTGTCACAGGTTGATTGTTCCCTATGATTTTGTAAAGCATGCTTATTTTCTGAATGAATTTTACATAATTTTTCAGATCCATGATATACTTTCTTGTTTGTTGAGTTTTATGTTATTGGCTCACTCTGATAAAAATGCATGGGTGTTGGCATCCCACTCAAAGTTTCCCTGCTTATTATATCAAAAGTGCTGCTAGAAAATTGTAGACTTCAGCATCAATACTTCCTATCTTTATCAAATAGGTAAATATTTTCTTTTCTTTCATCTTAATCAATAATTTCTCCCAAACTGTAAAATAAACAAAATAGTATCAGGCCCCTGCCACAGAACAGTGAAATGCTGGTCTTTAATATAATTACAGTATACCGTGGTATGTGCAAAAAATACGTTGGAACAAAATTTTGTGTGGTACTTCATCGACATAACATCCATTTTCCACACATGCCTGTGCTATTGCCACTGATTTACATGCTTCTGCACTGTGTAATGTTACAGGTGTAATTGCCACTGATTTACATGATTCTACACTGTGTGATATGAGGATGCCACAAGTGTAGTCAAGTCATTTCTATGCTAAACTGCTGCTGCCCATCTGATTGCCACTGCTTTAAATGATTCTGTATTGTGTAATGTTACAGGTGTAATTGCCACTGATTCACATGCTTCTGCACTGTGTGACATCAGGTTGCCGCAAGTGTAGTTAAGTCAGGTATATGCTGCTACCTTGTGATTGCTCCCGATCTAAATGTTTCTGCACCGTGCAATATCAATATATTACAAGCAGGACAGGCATGAGGCAATAGAGTGCCCAGCGCAAAACAGACATTTGCCCCGTCCCATCACATTAAAATACTGGTTGATAAGCACACAAGAGACTGATGCAAGTTATGACCAAGTAAAAAGATTTTCATTGAAGAAATACAAAGGTTTTCTTTCATATTAGCTCCCTTGCCTGATATTTGCACCCCTCTGAAAACAGCTACCTGTGCAAGCCGCCGCTCACACATAACTTATGTTGGCCCTGGTTACCAGCCTAGGTCTTTTTAGTCCAACATTAAATTTCAAGCTACAATATAGTTAGGTAAACCCCCAATGTTGTGCATATGACGTTGTGTGCAATTTTGCCCTTTAACTTCATAGAGAGAGTGCAACACAAAAAGTGCCTTAACTGAATTAGCTAACGTTATTCAACCACACTCAGCAACACTGTACCAGCATATGGCTGGCATGGGTAATACAATTTATGTATAATGAAGCACATCTATCACATACCTCTTTACCAGTGTTGTGAAGTTTGATGAATTTGCCCTCTGGATCAGTCTCATAAACTTCAACAGTACCACTGGCTTGTGCCTCAGAAGCAAAGTCACTGCCAGACTTTCCTTCAGTAAAGGTCTCGACAGATTCAGTCATCGTAACACGTTTCCTTTTCTGTCCACGTGCTGAACCTTTCTTGGGTGTACTCGAGTCTGTGCTTTCTTGAGACAGGTTTAACCTAAAGACGTCACAATAAAATGGTAAAGGTTAATATGTGACTTAACAACAGTGTACAACTATCATTTACCTCTTTCCTCACTTGCTAAAGTGCTAAGTGACAAAAGACCTTCAAAATAAATTATATTTTGTTGTATAAACAAGGACTGAATTTTCTGTAAAATCAACTCGTCTTCTTGTAATTCATTAAACCAGTCCCAAGGGCTCATATCGGTTTTTAATATATAATACAAGGGAAAACAATTTCTCATTTCAGCTTTGAAATTCAACATTTTGGACAACAAATTTGGCTTAAAACAAATAGCAGTCTGTTTTCTAATCTGGATTTCCTCCAAATATTCTCTTCCCATTTTTCACATTTGGACATTTATGTTGGGGTGTGGGGTCACTGCAATTGCATATCGAAAATTGGAAATTGCCACCGCCATGTGGAAGTGGCATATGGAAGTCGATTACCAGCGAGCCTAGCAAACTTAAACTTATGTTATATCAACTCATATCTGCCTGAAATCGATAGGAAAATGATTTATTTTCTCCGAAATGGCAACTATTAAAATAATTATGTCTTTATTTTGCTGACAGACTAGACAAAACAATAGCATAGATGAAACCTAAACCCGGTACTCACCATTTACTAGTCACACAACTTCATAAATCTCAAATGATGCCACTGGTGAAGTCCAATAGTCACGCAATATCAACAACACACTCCTTTTTGATGTTGCACAGAAATTCAATTGTATTAAATGAAAGTCAGATAAATTTTTGTAAAATCCAGAAAGAACATATAATTCTCAATATATTTATTGGAGAACAATGACAAGCTTGTCACTGTTGCAGCAATTTGGCCAGTCTGATTCATCAAGCAGACAGCACATGTCAACGTGGTAATCACGTGTTACAACAAAACTCCAGAAGTTGTTATCTGAATAAATATGGAGAATTTTGTGTTCTTTCAATTTTGTATTTTTATTACAACCAGTATACGACTTTAGTGTTTTTTTTCAATTTTTTTCTCTACAATATTTGAAAATGTGGGTTGAGAAATTTGGGTACTCATGAGACTAGCAATGCAAATACCAGGTCACATTTCATCACCGCCGTAGTTTTATCTTGTTTTTCAGCAGATTAAAGACATAATGATTTTAATACTCGCAATTTCTAAGAAAATAAGTAATTTTCATATCAAATTCATGCATGTATGACTCGATTTAACGTTTAAGTTTGCTAGGATATCCGGTAAGTGGCTATACTTTGCCACCACAATGACCTCTTATGATGTTAGCCTGGTTTTCATACCTTCCATATAAGGAAAGATACAGATATCGAGCTGACTGTGAAAATAAAAGTCTACTAGACAAATCTAATCCAATGAGTGTTTGGATTGACTCAGCATATGTTTACTGCAAGCACCCAAAAGATCCATTCTGTACCCTTCAAATACTTTGGTTAGAACTTGATAAATTTAACTCGCGATTAGTTTAGTTATGACTCAATTATGTGACTGTTTCGGGCATCAAGTGGTGGCAGAATACCCCAGAGTTTTTCTAGACTTTCATCAATATTTGCGAAATTCAAGGACATTTCATGGTCGGAAGAAAAAAAAATGTCTCCCTGATTAATCTACTGATCATGTTTATACAACTTAGTTCATCCCAGAGAACACATCTGTCATGTCCAATATTTAAATCCATCAATGAAAACTACTGATGGAATTTGTAAAAAAAATTTTTAACAATTCAGCAAATAATTTATATGTCTTTTGATGAAGCCTCCATGTCAATATGACATCCATCCTGAGACAAGTTTATTAGAATGACGGCATGGTGCCCATACTGGCAGAGAGACCGGCACTATTTACATTCATTCGTAAAAAGTCTTCTGGAGAAATTCCCACATCAACAGGAGGACAAGATTTTCAGATGGACAACATAGTGTCCATATTGGAAAGCTTAATTTGACTTTGATAAACAGTCCATTCTTTAGAATACCTGGCCTCCTCTCCCTCTAGCAGCCTCCTGTAGGCCTCAATCTCATTGTCCAGTCTTATCTTGACATCAAGCAGGTCTGCATATTCCCTGGTTTGCTCATCCAACAGTTTACGCAATTCCTCAATTTCCTGATCCTTTAGTGTTATCTGGTTCTCAAACATCTCTCGATCGCTCTCTAGCTGTCCCTCTAAGTCACGGATACGTGCCTCATAGGCAGCATTCTGGGAAATAAGGTAAACTGTATGAAATCTGCAACATGCTGTATTTAAGCTGTTTTCACTTTGATATAAAATTTGAAAGATGTTGCAAATGAAAAAGTGTTGTAAACAAGAAGTAAATTTTTAAACAAATTGGCCAACATAGTTCACTTCAAGTTAATAGTTTTAATGTGTAAACAAGATGATTTGCATTAGGAAACCACATGTGACAATACTTCAGAACTAAGAAATTGTCTTTTAAGAAACCATAACCCAACAGTTCTATCTTGTGACATCCTGAGATATTCTGGTGAAACTTTCCAGTTTCCCCCAAAAGGGGAAAACAGAATCAATCATTATTGAAAAGAATTCCATTTGTCTGAATCTTTCTTTTTCTTCTTATCAATGGACATGCTATACCTGTTCCTGTTGATTTCCTTTAAGTAGTTGTTTTGGGTATCAATGATAAACATGTAATTACATAATAACCCTATCGTTTAATACTTTTATGAACTTATGCTAATTGGACAATGTAAAAAAGAAATGTATTTTTTTTCATTTAAGACAACTTTTCATGATTAAATTTTTTTATATTAGATCCCCCTTCATCTGAACACATAAAAGTCCCAGTTTTCAACTGGATTATGTGTGCAGTATTTGTTTTATGGATGCAAGTCGTTTATTCCTCAATCAATATCTTAGCTAGAAATATTATTAGGAAACTCACTGTAATTGAACCATATGTAAACAGGAAAATTGGTAAGTATAGCATTTTTCTTGTCATAAAAGTTCTACTTGATGGCAGAACAACACCATTTGTAAAAATTCAAAGCCAAATATTTCAAGATGTTTTCTGTCAAATTTGGTTCAATTTTGTAAGAAGATCTTGAGAATTCATTTAAAAGCATTATCATTTTTAGTAATGTTGACTACATTTGATGGTAGATCATCATTGTTTGAACAAATATACGAGTTACATGCCCAGGTGCTCTCTTTCAAATATGATCCAATTCTGTTTAGCAGTTCCTCAGACGTTTGTCCACTGTGAGTAAAAATGGCCACATCTGATGCAGTCTGCTATAATCTGAACAAATTTTGAAGGTGCTTCATGCCACAATTCTTTCTCTGAATTCGTCTGATCTTATCGACAAGTTCTTGAGAAGTTTAGTTGGTTTCTTCTTCATTTAGTAACGGCACCCATATTTTATCGCCAATTCACAACTGACTAAATGAAAGCGGTGTCAAAGCCAACAACACAATAAATGGATATACGATAAAACAAGGTGTAAGTGGGCCTAAGACCACAAACCAGATGGACATAACAGCCAAATGCAAGAGCAGCTAGCCAAGAAATCTCAATACTGTTTATTGTATGATATAATAAGTAGTTTCAAGTTATCTTTATACATGTCTGATGGCACAATAAAAAGACTCTATGCTAGGACATCTCTCTCAAAGTAGACCGAATTATGTTAAGCAGTTCTTTCAAGATCAAGCTGTCTTAACCGTTGTTCTCTTAAAAGTATAGTAGCCATATGTGATGGTGGTTCAGCAAGATTTATTTATATATATATATATATATATATATATATATATATATATATATATATATATATATATATATATATATATAAAACCTTCAAGCTAAGATGCTAAAAGTTGAATTATGTTCTTTTAAAGTTATCACAATTATTTTTCTATTTTGAGTAGCAGCAGGCTTTTAGATACCATACTGGCATCACTTTAAAATCTCTTCATGCCAAGATATTATCAATTGTATGATTTCTGAGAAGCCATTTAGTGGCTTTTCAAATTTCAGTAATAGTAGCCATGCATATGATCTGTAAAATTCTGGTGAGCGAAGTCATTTCAAGTTGGGTTTTATGCTTCTATTTATAGAAACAATGGCCATTATCTATTAGCAAACTGTCAACATCTGTACAGAACAGAAAAAGCCTTTATGCAAGGACACTGTCAAATGGTTCTTGAGGAACCTTTTAAAAAAGATTTATATTTTAGTAATGGTTGCCATAGGTGATTGTGGATCAACCTCATTTATACAAACTGAAATTTAATTCTGTCAAACTGAATCAAATTCTATTGAGCAGTTTATGAATACAAGTCATTTTTAAGGGTTTTTTCAGTATCGGCGGCTAAATTTGAAAGCCCCCCCCCCGCTGCTTCCCATCAATTAAGGATGACATTCTCTTCAGTAATTCTTCAGAAGTTATTTCAGTTATCAGAAATGGTGACAATATTGGATAACAGATTGACATCCAATGAACGAATCGGAAAGGTCACGCCATCAGAATACTATCTGTACAACGTATGCACACTGGTCAAGT
Source organism: Sinohyriopsis cumingii (assembly GCA_028554795.2). Classification (NCBI taxonomy): domain Eukaryota; kingdom Metazoa; phylum Mollusca; class Bivalvia; order Unionida; family Unionidae; genus Sinohyriopsis; species Sinohyriopsis cumingii. Next base: position 77,378,563 of record CM068827.1, on the reverse strand, counting down.
AGTCTTTGAGAACTAGTTTTAAATACCAGATATTAACAGAAAACACAAACTGATGATGCAGAGCAGATGGTCAATTATGGTCAAAAGAGTTTTTAAAAAAAAACATAAAACATATCTGATTTTATCTATTTTCATGCCAAGTTGTGTAATCAAAGAACACCATAAGCTCATAACCTTACCTGTGCCTTCAGCTTGGTAACTTCTGAGCCCAATTCATCTACTCTGCGTCTTGTGATTACCAACTCATCTTTTGCTGTGCTCCCAAGTGACATACTGCGATCCAGTGATCCCTGGAGCTCATTCACCTGTAAAAGCAAAGTTAATGAGATGTAATTGTATAAAATGAACCATGCTGTGTATAAAACACATGCCCCACACACACAAAAAAAGGGTTTATGTCCAGACCATCTTAGAATCTACCAAGATAACAAAAATAATTTAAATTAAAAAACACTGCTTTCTACTGAATCATGCTAATAATATTACACAAACGAAATGCAAGTAAAAATCACCATGAATCCATGGCAAACTTTTTGTTTGCAAGGTTTGCACTGGAAGACTTTCAGTGCAAACAAGTAAAGAAACAGGAGGCCTAAGTGCATCTAAAATTGCCTTAATGTCATCTGCTTAATAATTACCCAAGTAATCTGGATGCTTTATATCACAATATCTCTGATTCTGTTGATTGCTAATGATATGAAAACAACCGTTTAATGTTTCAAAAGTTTCTGTCACCATCATAGATTACTTCCCCTGCCATAGCAGGCAACTTGCCATGTACAACCTCTCTCTCTCTCTCTCTCTCTCTCTCTCTCTCTCTCTCTCTCTATATATATATATATACATATACACACACACACACAAACACATATGCAGTACACTTGATCTTAATCAACTGGGCATGAGATGGGAAAAGACTGAACATTCAAGGTTCGCTTTAAATGTCCACTGAATTTTGTGTCAGGCCATGCTTTCAATAATGCCAAATCCAAAGTAGCAAGGGTCTTGTAGCTTTAGACGTATCTGTATCAAATGGGAGAAAATGCTAATCTTAATTATGTGTACCTCCAAATGCATGTTATGTTCATGGTTCCCACGCTTTTCTAAATATAAATTTCCAGGGTTTTTCCAGGATGAAGTTAAGTTTTTCAAGGTTCACATATGACCATTAATGAATGGAATTAAAGAACATTTTAGATTATAAACATGCATTTTCTAAATCTAAACAGGTTTTTATTTTCTAGACTCTCCAAAACATCGAAGGCAGAAAAGATGATCATGTAAAAAACACAAAATGTATCACACGAAACAAGTTTGATTATATTCATATAAATTGGCATGTAAAGTCAATTCAATGTACAGAATAAAAGTTCTAACTTTTTTTTGCTGATCTGCATTATGCTGCTAAGTGTGAACGACATAATGAACATAAATTAGTTTTGTTTTCTTTCAAACCTTTAAATATGAAGAATTCTATAGCAATATATATCTGCATCTAATAGAAAGTAAACACTTCCTATTACAGGATATAAAAAACCGTGATAGACACGTCACACAACTTAAACACAAGTTTCTCTTGGAATACACAATTATCGAAAATGTTGTGTTGTTTCATTTTTGTATTTTTATTACAATCAGTATACGACTAGCAATATAAATCAAGAGTACCAGGTCACATTTCATCAATGCCGCAGTTTCATCATGTCTTTCAGCAGATTAAAGATATAACAATTTCAATACTCACAATTTCTGTATAGCGCTGAATAAAACACCAGCACAATACTAGCCATATAGCAAATTTAGGCATCTTAAACAAAAGGGTAAAATCCCTAACATAAAAAGTCGGATTTTTGGTATAGACTGCACTCTTTCACAAAGTCTAAAATCTTCTCAGCTGGAACATCATCACAAGACAAGTCCCTGGAAAACAGCAGACCTGCCAACCCTAAAAAGTTTATCTCAGTAGTGCAGCTGATCTGTCTCCATAAATCTGATCAGTTTTCAGTAAGGTGCAACAAAATATCATGTACTGCTGCTGTCAAGTTGGAAAATGTGTATTTTAAAAGTTCGGTATTCCAAACTGATGCATCGACAGTAAACATTATGTTCATCTGAAAAGTTTGTAAAGTAAAAATAGACCTTCAATTGCAAACCCTAAGCAGTTCAGTAGCTTGTTGCTATCTCTTATCTTCACACTATTCTTGGAAACATTTTCTGCACAATTTATGTCTAATAACTGTCTCTGTTCCTACTTTTATTCAGAACAATTTTAATATTCCTTTTTATTCCTCTGTACTGACTATTAAAACCTTTTTTATCTTTTGGTCTTTAAGGTCTATCGGTAGCTGGGTGATATTTTTAAAAATTTTATAATCTGCCATTTGATCATGCAAACTCTTTCATAAATGCCAACCCTGCGAGAGGAATAAGTGTGATTATTATTATAAATGGCAAAAAATCATAATCCATATGCAGTCTCGTGATAAATGTGCTGAAAAAAGCATAATGATTACACCAAAAAGGGTAATGGTTGGTATGTATGCACTCTGTATGGGAAAATATGTGCAGTTTAAAGTGTCTTAGGTACTACAATAAAGTTAGTCTGGTTCTCTAATTCCACTAAAGCTAATATGTAACCCTCAATCCAAATCAAACACAGATGACCCAATTATCTTGATTCTACAACAACAATCACATTTCCATATATTTTCCTTTTATTCCACAAGTCCAAATTTTAAGGGTCATTTTCCTATGACTTACGGCAAAATCGAAAGTGTTGGCAGGTCTGCATTAGTTGCTTCTGCCATTTCCTACAAAGGAAAACACTGGTAAATTTGTTTTAATATTGATGACACTGAATACAGACTATATTTAATTAAGGAGTAAAAAACAACCAAAACTGATCTAATACCTTGCCCTCGTACAGAATTTCAACCTCCTCCCGCACCAACCTAAGTTGCTCCTCATGCTCAGCCCTCAGGTTCTGCAGCATTTCCTGGACCTTGTTCTCGTAATCCTGGTGAATACGAGAATCAACCTCCTCTATCTCCATCGTAGTTCGAGTACGGGTCTCATTTAACTCCTGAAATGCAAAACAGCACAAAGATAAAAAATATCTGAGGCATAAACATGGGTGGGTGTGTGTTATTTGGATTTTTAATGTAGCTTTAACAATTTTCAGTCATAATAATAGCTATGTTTAGTACTCAGACATGATTTTGGTCTTCCATACAAAAAAAGCTGAAAATCTGAAGGGAGGTTTTGGGGTCCTCCCCCAACGGGGTTTTGAGCGGCAGCACCCCCGATCAGGGGGTCCAGGTCAAAATGCATTTTACACTCATGAAAAGCTGCTCCTGGTGCAACTTATGATCATAATATATAACAAAATAATCATCTGAAAAACTAACAAACTTACCAAAAATTTTCAACTTGAATAATTTCACAATATTTATTGTCACATGAATTTGTTTTCCAATACTATTGATGCTTAAGTTATTTCATGTGCATGTCAGTGTTAACATCGTAATTAAGTCAATAATTAGGCATTTTTTACTGCCAACATATTACACTTTTCTCTTTTCATAACAAATCTGTAAAATAAACACCCAAGTACATCACCTATATACAAATAATCCCACATATTCACTTGTCTTTTTGTCAACTGGACATAACCTGTTGATATGCCAGTCGAGCTCTTTTTGAGGCTTTATCAAAGATTTCTTTAGTCTTTCTTTTTCTCAACTATGACTTTGTTGGCTCAATGTACAATCGTTTCTTTTCCTTCTCAACGACAGCCTTTTTCCTTTCAAGCTCCAGCTTGTGTTAGCGACATGCAGTCCTCAAGCGTTTAGTTTTCTTAAAAACTGACCAACTAAATTTCCATCGACCTTTTGCTCCAGCCATTCCCATACATTTTGTAAACCTTTATCTAAACTTCTCATGTCATGGTCTCTCTCAACAACTCAGGACGCCACTTTTTGTAAGCATGCTTCTTCTTTCCATTGCCATCAGTTTCATTTTCACGAAGATTCATTGGATGAATTTAAACTTTTGACCAATCAGAAAGCTCTTTACAAGAGTTGTGGGCTAACTAATATAAAGAGCGAATACGCTACAAGGGTTGTTGCGGAATGGGCCCAAACAGACTGTTTAAAAAAACGGGAAAAACCCGGATCAGACATTTTAAAAAAAAACAGACTATATCAAGAAAAATCGGATTTAAGTCAGGAGAAAAGCGGAATTCTGCTTTAAATCGGAGATAAATCATGTCTGAGTACTGCAGCAGCATGTCACAGACATGTAGCATCATGTCCCATCCAGTGACATTATTCTGACACCAGGCTGACCAGTCCTAACACTAACGGCTTAATGTTGAACATCAAGCAAGGCAGCTGCTAGTACCATTTTTAAAAGTCCTTGGTATGACTTGCTCTAACCACTTAGGCCACTGAAGCAATCCTCGATTAGAGGAAAATTATTTGCTGTGAGCAACAGACTACAATACAGCTCAATACAACACAGCAATAAAATAATCCTATATTTGTATTAAATCATTTAAATAATCTTTTTCAAAACTACATATTACTGTCAATTCTAATAATACAAATTTCATAGCTTCAATCAACAATTTCACTAAATGACTTTCATTGCAATTTCTAAAACAGGCATAAAGCAAAGATTGTGGTAATAAGATATAGCAGTATACTACAGAGTAAGGTATAACCCTGGATGATGTCAAATTCTAAGGACAGACATACCATTGCAGCAATGAAAATTCATTGTCAGTCAAGGTTAATGATGACGACATGAAACAGAAATAACAGTACTAGATGGCTGAAAGTGTAATAATGAGATCCAACAACCAGAAATAGCAACATCCTTGTATTTATGCGTATATCAATGACAACTTGTAAAAAATAATGTCCCTGTGAGAAATGTGTGAATAAATCCTGATACGTAAAAGAAGTCATATGCATCAGATCAAGGGAAAAGTGCCAAATCTGAACTTGAGGCAATTTTGGCACGACTAGTCATTTAATTTCCTCCAAGGTTATGCAAAACGTGGACATATTGCATTCCCGCACACTAGAAAAAACTCGGATGATTAATGGTGGGCAATAAAGATCATCGGGTATGACAAATTATAGACAATGCAGTATTTGGTACATCTATGCTCATGTGCATTACAATTTGAAGATTTACCTGCTCATACACCTGAGATTTAAAGGACAATTCCTCCTTCAGGCTTTGAATTCGATTCTCAAGATCAACCCGAGCCAGGGTTTCATCTTCCAGCTGTTTCCTGGCTGTGGCCAACTGCCGCTCAAGCTGGGCTAATTCTGCACGGGCACGCTGAAAAAGTGTTTTAATATCAATAATGTAATCAGTGATTACCTGGCTCATCTCTAGGAAGACCTTTAGAAGTCTTCAGCAGCCAATGTAAACAGTAATTATCATGCAGAAAATACATTCAGACTGTCCTATAACCTGGTCACTGTGATAAAACATTGAAGACAAAACAAAATAATAATGAGAATGCCAATGGCACTGTGAGGGTGCAAATTTCTGTCAATCTATCAAAAGCATATTACTTTGGGCCAGAGAACAATAATTAGATTTATGGGGACAGGTTCTTGTCAAATTGCTATACTGCAATGATTTCTAATGTCTGTGTTGGGAAAGGATGTGATTCTTAATTAAGCCGTTGTTTACTTAGCTGTCAGATGACTAGAAAGGGGACGTTTAACTTCGATTTCATATTAAACTGTCAGAATTTGAAATTCTCCAGAATAGTTATTCGGGAAAGTAGAGGTCAGGCTGACCTCAATTTTGCCACCTAGTTATAAAAGGCAGTAAATATATTTCATCCCGATTGGTTACACTAAATAAGGGATGTGTTTCCAAAACCAAATTCCTTGAGTTCTAAATATTCCCCCGTCGAAAAATCTAATCGGTCTGCATTTTTCCTGCAAGAGTGAAACTATAAGAGACTCCGAGAATAAATTTGGAAGAGATTCTATCGTTAAACATTTATCGAATGGACAGGATGTCTGGAAAGTCAACAGACACAATTCTGGCAGTATATGCGAACAAAGCTTGAAGCATGAGGTATCTGCATCAATTTCATATAATTTGTTGATACCAATATTATGACTTGCATGAATTTATTTGCTTATATTTGCATGGTTTTGTTTAAATTCGTAGATCAACTTTCTTAATATGAGATAACAGTGTCTGAGTGCATCTGAATTCTTACAATAATCTTATTTATGTCTCGTGTGCTGTTAATGTGAGTCAGGATCGAATAGCCATTAGGAAGTACATTAATCTTATGAAAATAAGTTTGTTTATGGTCTGCCATGTTTAGCTGACAAAATAACCTTGGCATCTGTCTCAATTCCGACAGAACGATATCTGACCATAAGAGAGGGAAGTAATGACCAATTCCCAGTAGAATAACCGACAGAAAATTTAGGTTGCTTCTCTGTTTATTTTAAAAGGGGAAATAGCTCCATTGACGTGTACACTGACGTATACAGGTACCTATTGATACAAGTATCTACATGCTTACGTATCCACCGACCCACACAAAGTTTGAGGGCCGGAAAGAGGCGAGACATTAGGGAGGTTGGAGGAAAAAAACCAAAGAGCAGAAGGACCAAGAGGAAAAAATAGTGACGCTGGAAGTGAACCAGAATGCACAGGTTATGAAGTTGTACAAGGCAACAATTTTGGTCATTCACTTAATTTTATGATGAACAAATTCTATCATTTAAAACAGATCAGCTATTTATATAAATATATCTGTGTTTGAAATTCGGTGAAAGATTTATTCCAAAAAGTGTATCTTCCTACTGTAATGTATTATCTCAGTTGTTTATGTAATTGATTAAATTTTTTTGTATGGAAGTTCATGTCATTCTGTTCTATATATCTGCTCAGAGCTCTATTTATTCCACCTGTAAGTTCCACCACTTAATATTAATATTTACTTGATCCAGGCAATAACGCGGAGGGTGATCACCTCCTAGATAATGGCAACCTCATAATACCTCACCACCAGTAGCAAACCTCTACATGCACAATTCACGGATGGAAAGAATAAAAAGTATGCATAGGGTCTAACTGCACATGAGCACAACCCTGGCTACACAGTACCAGGTAAAAGTAGGTATTTTGAAAAGTAAAATACAGTAATAAAAAAAAATCTTACAATAAAATGTCCAAGACCATTTTCATTGAAAGATGTCAAAGCCCATATTTCATGGAAAAAAGGTGTCTTTTTTAGTTGCTTCTCAAAAGATGTGTTACAGAGTGTTACAACTGCAATCAGACTGACACATTAAACTGTATCAACCACAATACAATGACCTAATTCAGTGTTAATCAGTCACACACTGTTTCAACTACAATTACACACACCTACCTAGCAGTAGTCTAAACACAGAGACCAATCATTATAAACAAAGTACAATGCTGAATGACTGAAAAGGTGCCACGAATGACTGATGGCAAACTTTATTAATTATATAGGTAGTTTTTTTTTTTTAGTTTAACATTCTTGGTTTTATTACGCAGAGTAAACTGAAGCCAAGTGTCTTTCTCAAGGCTGACATGGGAGGGTATCATGACGTGTGCCCAATAGTGTATTTGGAACTACTTTATAAATAAATCATGTACACTTATGTAGTAGACGCTTTACATTTTGGTTGATTAAATTTGTTCCTGAATAAACTAAAGCAGATGTTTCATGGACTGCCACATACCAGCTGCATTGCCACATCCTGTGATAACTTTTTTGATACAATGTTAAGGATTTAGGCTAGTGATAGATACCAGACAGGTCATAAAACTGCTGGGTCCCTACAAATAACATCCAAGTGACAAGGCATAAACTGTCCTCTTTAGTTGGTAATAAAAATGGCAAAAAATATACTTAAAGTTTTACAACCTGAATTTCCTCAAAATGTACTTTCTTAGTTCTGCAAATCCAAATTCCATGAGCCATGTCATTGATTCTCAAGCTTGATTACACATTTTGAAATTGTACTGTAACTTCGACTATATTACAAGTGCAATTACAGCCACCTTACTACACTCAAAATGAAATAAACATTATATTCCATAGCGTCTTTTTGATAATTGCAATTGCATATTTTTCCCACATTATGATTTCAAACATTCAATGTCAGAACAGAAACACACTTGTCAAAGACGCTGCTCGCTCGCTGGAATCAGATGTACTTCATGTAGAATTGACACATAAATCCAGTCATTATCACGAAATTTAGCAGAATCAACAAAAACACCATAATCTATTCATTCCAGACTAAATGGAAAAGTTGTTGCAATGCGCATTCATTCACAATATGAATCTAAATTTCATTTTTATCGGACCAAAATACCATTTTTTCCTAAAGTGACTATTTTCAAACTTATCTGGACAGAGTTATATGCGCATTATTAATTTTGTTGTTGTGTACTGATGAATCTGCGCTTGTGTATTTAGTTTGGAATACAGCATAAATTCAGTTACTTTGTTTCTTGTCTATTTTTGTTTATATAATTCAGCCATAGGTAGAATAAGAAAATAAGCATATAATAAAAAGGTTATTGCATATGTATGGGAAAATGAACTCGTTTTTGTCGGATGGATATACTGCACTCCCAAGGTTCATATTTTCCCCATACAAATGCAGTAACCTATAAATCCTAACTAGCACAATGCAAAATAAATCTGCATTTTGCTTACGTAATATAACAATATCATTGACAAAATTTGAGCCCCATGCAGATTTGGTAAAATTACGCCATGCAGTTTCAGGGTCTATTATCTATTATTAGCAGTGATTATAAAATGGATGCTGCAGATGACGTTCTATTTGAATGGAGCATTTCATGGAAACCCATTTTCTCACCTGTCAATCCCAATGAAAAAGATATTTACATCTTACATGCTGAGGATGTGGAGAAAAAAAAGCTGGAACCGCTAAGTTATCACACCATCTTGGTTTGGAGAGACCAGACATACTTGTTTATTAACTATCAGCTTTTAAAAATTTATATTACCAATATCATCTTTTGTCATTATATCCCCATCAAATTGCATAACATTAACCATAATATCGCCATTCAAAAACACCACAATCACCATCATCACAACCATCTTTTCCATCACTGCTGTAATAAAATCATACAAACACCATCAAACGGTTTCTTTAACATTAATTATGGAATACTCTTTCTATGGATCCATCTTATTTTACTTACTGCAGCTTCTGCTTCAGCATGTTTTCTCTGGTTCTCTGCATCATCCAGTTTGGCCTGCTGATCTGCCATCTGGGCCTGCAATTCAAGGGCTTTTTTCTCAGCATTTTTGGCATCACGATCTCGCCTATGATATCTGAAAGAAATTAAAAGTAAAAGATGTGAATGATTTGTGCAACACAAAAGGCTTCACTCAATAAATTGGTTTCACAGGGCCTTAAACAGAGAAGCTGAATGAGGAAACCAAAACTAGGAGAAAACAGGTATTCAGGAGGGGTGGGGAGGAGAGACTGGAGTCATGTAAATGATCACATGGAATGCTTCAAAATCCAACTCCTTGAAAAACAAGCAACACCCATCAACATGAAACTATAGCGATTCAGCTAGTACCTGAGATGAATGTATCAGCTTTCATTCAAACTATGTATTCTGATAAAGGAACAACTCTCCTAAATTCATTCTTAGAACTCTTTGCCCTATTCTTTATTAAGTAATTGGTGGTGGGCACAAGATGCCTAAAATCATCCTGCCAGCAAGATTTACAACGAAACAACCTTTCTAAACATGTTACATGTATTTTCAATGCATTATTGAAGTCAGAAGAATAGCATTATATACTCGTCTGTACGTAGTCCAGTTCAAACGTACACATAAACTGATCTGTATGTGTGTGTGTATATATATCTATACATATACACACACATACACAGAGTAATACCTGTTATGAGAGACCATGCCTTCTACCAACAAAAAGCGGTCTCTCAAGACAGGTGGTCTCTCATAGCAGATTTGTACAAAAAGACCAGTTTTCAAGGTCCAGTTTCAGAACAATTTCAAGAAAAAGAACCACAATCACTGTACATAATATTCTATTCTTTATTAATAGTTCTTGGTAAAATATTGTATGCATTCATCTAAAAACAAAATTATATAGCAATAAAGATACTTCTATCATTAAACATGAAATCACATTTACATTTGAAGATCACATCTTTTACCATCTGAAATCATTTCTGAATTACTCGTTTTCCTTTGTAACAACCTAAATTTGTTTTACTGATGTTTAAACTGCTTTTTATGCGAGCGGACTACTCTGTTTCACTTCTTTCAGTTACAATAATTATTTTCTCCAGCCTTAAAATTTGTCTCTTTTTAGTTGGAGGTTTGTTCATTGTTATTAAGGTTCTAGGTGTTAAAATTATTAGTGCTCAATTGTAATATCAAACGTAAAGATGGTTTTGACAGGGCTGTGGGAAAATATGAAAAATATATACATAAGCATTGCATATCTAACAACTAACGAAATAAAAGAAACAATTATCTCATCCAGAAACAGAACCATTTACTCAGAGACAAAAGTCACTGACTTCATTCAAGATGACATACTGGGATTAACTCTATAAGCAATGTGTGTAACCCTGTTACACCAACCTGAATAGATTAGGATTGCAATCACTTAACATCAGGGGAAAATACAACAAACATCACACGTTTTGAACACTATCAGTCAAAACCCACAAACGATTGTCTCTTACTGGACAATGACCTTGTTCACCCTGACAATACAGATAAACTCTATAGACAAACAACAGACGCAACCACTATGTAAACTTTGGCACTACAACGGCAATTTGTGACATGTACATTAGCATGGTTTACGAACTGTAGCATCTATCACCAGTAGCAACAGTCTTTTTTTTTAAAACAAAAATATTCCTTTTATGTTTTGTTTTTCATAGAACAATCATAACTAATCAAGTTGTCATTGTAACAATAGATTATATAAAGGTCAGTGGTTGCTCATAGCAGTTTTTACTGTGTGTGTGTGTGTGTGTATATATGTGTATATATATATATATATATATATATATATATATATATATATATATATATATATATATATATATATATATTCACATGGGTATGTATGGTAAACCTTAATGCACAATAAAATAGACAAACATGGCTTGCAAAGTTATAGACCAACAAGAGATATTTAAGCATTTTTCAATGGTAAGAAATTAAGAATTTATCAGTGTTTCTATTTTATTTAAAGTATGCTTTCATAGAACTGCAAATTGGTCTAAAGTTCTGAACGTGAAATATGTTTTTCCCATCTCCATCTGTGAACAAGATTGGTTGATACGCATCCACTTCTTGATACTACTCAATGATACAGTTGCTGAGCTGTGAAGGATAATTTACATATTGTGCAGTTAACGTTAATTTTCAAGTATCAAAAGGCATCTACTTAATGATCAAAAACTAAAAGGACCCATCCCCTCATCCATTCAAGGACCTCTTGATCACCCTTTACTATAATACATCATAAGTAATAAATCTTGACAAGCCTCATACATTCACTTCCTTTGAGTAGGTGTGTGATCCAAATAGAGTTAATCATTCAGTAATGTGTGGCTTTGTTCTAAAGCTGGTTTCACCATTTCATTCACTCTGAAAAATTGTTAAAGCTACATTAAAGGAGACTAGAAATCAAAATTTTCCTTTTACGTATGTAATTCTCTACAGATTTTAATCCGACTGTCATGTTTGTAAATTAAATATCGTAAGCGGGTAGTGATTTTAATGCATGGAAGATACCATGATTCCATAAATTGTCGAGTTTTCCCGAGTTTTGATGAGACGACAGATCATGTGGTACCGTGATGCAATACTAGCCAGTCCTTGAATACAAACATAAACGTTGGCGAGCGAGGCAGAGGGAAGGAGACCACATTTGGGTTGCACATTCAAAACTTTAATCTGCAGTCTGATATAATAGTTTATGTACTGTACTGGTCAGTGCTAAAAGAAATTTTTTAGGCACAGGTCCCGGGCTGGTGACTTAAATAAACTCAAGCCCTGACTGAAATTCCACAAGCCCGGACAGTTCATACCTGTCACCTCTCAAGCCGGGAGAAAAACCTCCCGATTTTGGAGGTAATTCCTCATCTACATCCCGATCTCGTAATATCTCTAAATTTTTCGCAGCGAAGTCACGATTATTACATTATGTCTGTCAATTTTCATTTATCAAAAGAAAAAAAACCAACCCCAAACCATTTATAAATAGATATAACGTATGCAATCCACAGTCTAAACTGCCACACTGCAGAAATCGTAGTGATATGACTGAAAAATTGTTAAAGCTACGTTAAAAATTCAAATCACAAGCACACACGTCTAAATCCAGCACTGGACGAAATAATTAATATCACACAAGTTTTTTTTCTTTTATTCTTCTTCAGTAAATAGAACGTGAAAATTAAACATTATTCAAGTAAATTTCAGATGTTTTTAAACAACTACAACAGTACTATAGTATAAAAAAATTAAAAGAATAAAATTGTCACCAATTAGCTTAAATGAATGATCACTGTGAAATTTTCTCTGCAAACAAAATCGCATCTCCATTTCCGCCGAAGAAGCTCGGTAAGTTAACACCTGACATTCCTCTACCGTATATGTAAAGTTTAATTACCATGATTAAATTACAAGGAATAAAACAAAATATACCATGCAGTATATGTGGCCCTAAAGAACTAATTCTGAATAAATATTTTGTTCAGCAAACAGTCTTACATGCATTAAGACTTAAACCTGAAGTCCATGGCATCGTAAGTAACAAAATAGGCATCGTTTATTTTGGCAATCAATTGCTGGTGCTTACACATACACACACTGTCGAACATGGTTTCTTTGAAGTATGTCCGATGGGCAGTCCTTTTCACAAGATCAATGCAAGGATAAGGAGTCTGTTCATTAGTCACACCAGCTTTATTGTTTGCATACTTAAATTAAAACTTTAGCTATTTTGCAATTTAGCCAGAGCTGACCAGAATATGCAAAATGGGCTTGTCCTTGCGGGAATAATAAGGCATATCACATTGAGAAAAGGTACGTCCCATGGGCGCTCGCACATTGGGGCAAGGGGTTGGGTCAATAGTGTCCCCCCCCCCCCCGTTTCTATTGTCAGCCATTTAATGTGAAACTTTGACCTCTTTTCTTTTAATCGCTGCTATTTAAACTGCCCAAGGAATAGTTTTATATCAGTTCCAATCATTACAGATTACCGTTTATACATACTACATGTATACAATGATTTTTTTTTAAATTTGTAATTTTTATAAGATTACTGAAAATTATGTTTTCTCAAAACACGACAGGCTTAGATTATTTTTGGCAAAGCCTCCATTTGATTAAAATCAAATCTAAATTTCACCTTGGACAGTAGTGATTTGATTTAGATTGTGCCGTGTTAAGGCATGTATGTCAACATCTTGAAAATACATTTACTCATTTCACCAGCGCGATCAAAGTTTCCTCAGGCAAACAATTTTTGTTTCGACAAGCCTGATGGGCACCTCACTTTGAATACAGGATGGGCCGGAACTAAAACCAGAGGGGCCCAGGGTGTCGGGCTATCAGATTTATTTTTAGCACTGCTGGTGTAGATAAAAGATCTGTGAACTGATTCTTGCATTTTGTGGTCACTTACTCGGCCTTCTGCCTATTTTCGTAACTTGCACGTTTAACACTTTTCCCAGGATTTAAAATATTCAACGTTATGTCTGGAACAGCGCCAACTTTTAGTCTAGGCCTAGCATTTGCGTATCCTTGAGCTGCCATTTTTTCAGAATCCCTCTCGTAACAGTCCTTTGAGAAATGTAACGAGCACAGTGCTGTAAGGTGTTGCTTTGAAATCGACTCGTTTGTAATAATGTATCCATTCTTTCATTATGCCTTTATCTTTCAGAAAAGAAAAAAAATGTTGTCCAAAGGCTTTTCTTAATGTTCTATTACACCCGTAAGCAACGCAAAACAGTATTGTCTTTTACTCTGGCAACTCCCACTTGGGCTGCTGGAGTCGCTACTATGACGTCACATCCCGAAAGTAACCAAATAGGTGCGAAAATTTTGCATACGAGGTCACGGAAATTCAGCTCCTAGAAGATAGGCCAATATTTTAATATTGGCATTACGGTCGCAGATGATACTTTAGAATAAGGTTTTCTGCTATAGTACTTTTATTATTATTCTATATTTCCATTGGTTTCTGGTCTCCTTTAAAAATCCAAATCACAACACACACTACTCCATACTGTATTACATCTGATAGACCAATTTGAGTGGTTTCATTTTGGTCCTGGGGTAATGAACAATTACTTGGCTGTATCCCTAGTTCTAAATTTCTCATCATTTCCCATAGGAAAATTAAGATTTAAAATCTTCAACTCAGAAGCTTTAATATCTTTGCTGGCAGCTCACAGAACAAAAATTTGAGTCTCCTGATACAATTAACTTCCTAGCTGGCAAAAGCAAAGTGGTTTTTACCTTTTCCACGGTATTAAAAGCCTCTAAATTGAGAAACTTTAATGTTCTGTGTGCAATGCATACTCTTCTGAACTGTCTCAGAATAACAAGGCTGTCAGGACATTAACTGGGTTTTTTTTTTGTGTTTTACAGCACAGCAAAACTATCTAGGTGTTTTTAATGCATAGACAATTGAAGTAAAGTGATTTGCCCAAGGACACCAGAGTAGCAGACCTAGGTAAATCGAATCTGCACCCTCTTTGTTCAAAAGTCTGGCATGGTAACCATCGAGTAACTGCGACTTCTGCCACCATCATCCAGGAGGGCACACTGGACATATTATACACCCCCTGAACTGATTGGGTGGGAGTGTAAATAAAATCTGGTCGTATTTCCTCTTGTTTTCATGATAATGTTTTCCTGACCCTGAAAAAAGTGTAAAAATCTTGTGCAACTGAACAACACATGTACACATAGTCAGCCTCTAGATTTTATTTAAATAATGCTCCTCCTCCTTCACACCTTTTGACTGATGTCATTTCACAGCAGTAAACAACACAAATAACATAAGTGTGAAACAAAAAACAACATGTACTTTCTTCCTCTAGCTATGACTAATCCATAAGAATCAACTGTGCAACAAGTTACAACTTCATGTAGCTCCCCCACATCAAAATATTCCAATTAGATGCTAGGAATCACCCATTCAAATTCCTTTCTGTTGCATATATGCATCTTCAGCCTAAATACAACACTCTCCAAGCAATAGGGTTTGGTACTTCTTGAATTTTTGAACAGATATTTTTTTCTTAAATACATGAATCTCTTGAAATATATTGGAAAAATATGACAAAAGTGTAAAATATGAAAGTGTGAACAAGAAATGAGTTTCATTTAATCTGAATTGTTTTACAATGTCTAAGTGACACATGAGTTGCTCTGAAGAGCTTACCAGGCCTAAAACTGAAAATAAAGGTGTGGGTTCAAATCGTACCATTCAATAAACACTGGTTGATTACCACAACGTCCTTGGGAAAGGTGCTTTACTCCAACTGCAGTGGCACTAAATAAAACTACTTTATTACCATGTTTTAAAACACAAATCAAACCGAAGCAAACATCTCGCACAAACATTTTATCTTCATCACAGAATTTTTTCTTGCAAACTATGATCCAAGGGGATAACCTCAATAATGTATATAAAATTCCCTCCTTCAATTATACTTTAAGGTCTTAGGTTTTGATATAAAAAATTGTGTGATCCAATTCATTTAAAGCTGGACTCTGGCAGTTATTGGGTTCTAAAGCTTACCAATCAGTGTCTGTCATGGCATCAATTAGCAAGATTGAAACAGGCTCTTGTTTCATTTGCTCAGTCTTCTCAACTCTGCCTGCACAGGCAATGATGACATGTCAGCAAACATGGCAGTCCAGTTTGTTGTCCCTGAACTTTACTCTATGGTACATTTCAGACAAAATAGTAATGTTATCAAACATTTTGAAGGTTTCATAAAGAATTTCAACCAAAAGAACCCATGCCACACCAGTCAATTTTGCCTTTTCTAACACAAACTCAAACAAAAGACTTTGGGCTCCGTTTGCTACAAAAGACAGTATACAAAAAATGCAGCATAACCTTTTTCTTGGCAGAACTGTAACTTGTAAATCTGTACGGATTTTAGAACTTTAGACATGACAAGAGATAGTAATACTCCAACAAATGAAAAGGTCATAACAGGCATTTTGTTACATTTATTTAATGGAATGCAAAAATTGGATCAAAAGCCATGAACCAAGGTTTGATCTCTGTCTACAATATACCAGTTTTCCCCAAGAATATACAAATGCGCACACCTCCCTTATTAAAGAGGCTATGGCAGCTCCATCAGGACAAGTGGGAAAATGGTATGGAGACTTTCTTGAAATCATCTGTACCCTCACCACAATGCTTAGAGAAACAAAACAGGACACAAGGTGTACAGTAGGATCCCAAAGGCAGGGGACAATGTTCTCCACCCTCCAAATACAGGGGATACACAGCATTTTAAAAGATCAAAGTTGTTGTTGTGTGGTTTAACGCCATTTTTCAGTACACGATAGGCTACACATGGCAGCCAGTATTAATGGTGGAGGAAGAACCCAGAAAAACCCCGGAAAGAACTACCCATGAGAAGCTACTGGCAAGCTTTCTCACATACCAACATTGGCCGAATCCAAGACTCGAACCCACACAGAGGTGAGACGCAGTGATCCGTAACAGAGAGTGCTTTCGACCACTCTGCCACTCGAGGCTCCTAAGGGACAAAGTAAAATACATAATGTGCAAGGAGTGCTAAAAATGAGACTCGCATTTCCTTTGATGGCTGTGTTACCTTAACTCTGCACTCTATTATATTTGCCTTGGACACTAACATTATTGTAATGTTTTATCATGTAGTTCTAGAAGTCTGAAATTTGCATATGAAATAAACTGCACCATGGAATTTTTCATACAGGAGCTAGCTCCAATTAAAGTCTATTGTTCATTTATTATCCAGCAATACCCATTTTTTTCTTAATTACATTTCTTCTCTAATGAATAAATCATTAATGACAAATTGTGTATCTGTATATATTTAGTCTTCTGCCTTTAACTCCCCCTCAAAAGAAATAAAACTTTTGCTGCCATTGTGAGACTTTAGCCTCAAATATATGCTACACAAAAGCCCTCAAAGACTTAACACATTAACCCCTGGCGACGAGAATACTCGTCGTACTTTTCCTCCGTGATCTCCTGCATGCCTCACCAACGTGTCTGAGTTTACATAGCTTGTATCCCGAGCGCCGAGTTTGAGAGGCAGTATTTGTCTAGGCCTGTATCCCACACAAGTTAAATCTGTGCAAACCATTCATTGATTTGAAGCCATTTCCTAAGTATACAGGCAGTTTAACAATAAAATTGTAGCTTACATAGATAGAGTGAACACTGCTGAACGGAGGGAAAAAAATTTGACTTCAATGGCAGCAGAAATAGTGAAAATATATACATATGAAAATGCTGCAAAGAGACAAGAATCAGCCACTAGTAGTAGACTTTTACTTGACAGATTGTGACGGAGAATTTTCTGGATTTTAATCAGACGAGACTGATAGTGACATCGAAAAAGCTGCTGGAAATAACTGTGGCAGTGATGAGAATGAGAATGTTGAAGAAGAAGAAAATGAAAGTAGAGCTGATCGATGATGGTAAATGATAAAACACGCATTGACAAGAGGCTATACAAAGGACCAGCAACGGATTTAGACCCTGATGCAAATGAATTTAATTTTGTGGAGCTTTTTCTTCTTTTGAATAATCGTTAAATAAATGTTTGGGAAATATATGTTGCTAACGTGAGTGTTCATAGTTCAAGATTTGTTAAGTGTTTTATTAGTTTTAAAATTTTCAGTGAGAGTTCTGAGAAAGAAAGGTAAGTAAAGAGCAAGTAAAATATGCCCATTTGTGTACAGTATTCACAGGATGTTCAGTTTACAAGAGAGGACAAGTGGAATTTCTGTGTACATAAAATATAATTATTTCATGTGTTGATGGTGTTAATAATTCTGTGTGAATTCATAATGGATTTTATGGATTATTCACAGCAAGAGAAGCAAATTGGCAAGTACATCATTTGTTTTCACCATCATGCATTAGTTTTATTTCTGCATGTAGCATGAAATTTATATCATTATGTATCTAAGTTTATTGAGAACTGCCGTGCCAAATTTCAGCTTAATTAAATGAATACGAATAAAATAATAACAATTTTATTGCAAGTAGCCCCCTCTAAAAAAATCTGCAAGCCAATTGCTGTCAGCTAGTCTCAGGGATACAGGCACTGGAAAGGCTAACACTGCTCCAGGTGATCTCTGCAAGTATGCTGCAGGGACTGCCTGGCTATTTGGCTCAGGGGTTAATGTGTTAATATCACAAATGGCTGAATACCTAAAACCTTAATGATGTTTTGCATTACAAAGGATATCAACTGTGATCTTGCAGCTTGTATCACCCTTAGTGGCTTTGATAACTGATACTGTTATCATAGCTGTAGATCAGTGTCAACCAGAAAAAAGTGCAAGGTGTACGTTCCGATTTATTCCCTGACAAAAATGAAAGAAACCACTGCAAATCTGAAATAAAATGTAGATGGGTACTGATTCTGGTCTCTCCTCCACAACAATACACTTGTAATTAAATTTCCTGTCATTCTGAAACGATAGTACACTGAACTTTTACATGACCAGAGCGGAATTGACTATTTATTTCCATGTGACAAACAAACCATTTATACCCCTCATTTAGCAATCTACGAGCACTGATCATTCATGCGTAAAATCTGGGGGAAGGGGTTTGACCAGAATTTTTTTTGCACCTTTAATTGTAAATTTAGTGTGTAGGTGACCATGGTTGTGATAAAAAGAAATGGAATTCAGTTGAACCAATGTAACTGAGACATCCAAGCGGTTCTTGTGGCCAAAACATTTTCAAGTCATGAGCAAAAAATCAGAAAATGCACCCCAGATGCACAAAATATGAATCATCCACTCCATCAATTTTAGCATAGATATCACCTTAAAAGTGTAGACTATGCACTGATATAATGGTATCGTGTGCTAGTTAAGCAGCTGAAAATAATTGCTGTGGATATAGCATTTATTGACCTCATTACAAATTGCCTAGCAACTAGGATTAATCCAGGTAGATGGATGCTAATAATTACACTGACACTGAACCATTGTATGTCTGTGTGTGTGTGTGTCTCTCTCTCTCTCTCTCTATATATATATATCCTAATCATTATAATGTAAATAGTAGTTATTAAAAAGGAGGGGGAAAATCTACCTACGTACCACACTTTTAAAACCAGTGCAACAGGAAACATTGGGGGGAGGGGGGCATAATGAAGCTTGTCACCACCTTTGATTACTCTTGTGAATGGAACTAAAATGCTTGTGAACTTTACTTTTCAGAATATCTTGCCAATAAACTAAGAGATATTCTCTGGATTGTTACACAATGGCTCTCAGTAATTAATCACAATCACTCAAGAAAAAATGTTCTTTGATGTCTCAGTTTCAAAAATGACATGGCTGTGATGATCATTCCAACACTCGGACTCAAAATAAATAGGTTACAAACAACCATGAGAAGGAAAATAAATACCATAAAGTTGTAAGAAATCTTAAGCATCAGTTATAAAATAATGTACAAGTGTTTCCCCATGAGCATCAGGGGCCCAGCTAAGAGATCATGACTAAGAATTCAGTTTTAACTTTATAAAGGTTTTCATTGCAGTTTTGTTGTCAGGGGTAAAATGACTGATCAGTTTTGAAATTTATTGAGAACCCAGTTGTACACACTGCACAAGAGTAGCATATAACCATAGCATCAACAGGTGAGCACGCTTATAATCAAACCAACTCTCTCTAGGAATGGAGATAGTGAATTTGTTGTGTACGTTTTATAATTGGATAAGGGTAAATTGACTACCAACTCTCCAATATTCAGCAAAATACTGTACTTGTCCATTAGGGAAAATTAATGGACATTACTTACCTAATGGACACATGTCAGTCTTGTAATTTGTGAACCCCAATGCATCTGGTAGCATAGGCACAACGCACCCTGTGGCATGATGTAATGGAGGTACTCCAGCCTTATGAACAATGGAAATTACATGGTTCACTGACGCTCTTTATACTGAAGGGACAACTTTGGCAAGGGCGTTTGTCTTTGCCTTTTTGCTGCAGGCTGCATTATATGTTGATGTTCCAAGTTGAAAGTCTTGCACATTTTGTAAGACTGCTTTTTTGATGTTCTATTTTAAGGATTTGAGATCTTTTAGGCTTTCATCTGTTTTTATGTCTTTCTGAGACATTTTTGCAACATCTTTACCTTTAAGGTTTTGTCACATGATGAATATTTACTTTTGGTTGGAGGGGTTGGTCTTCAGGAGATTGTGGCAGGGTCAATGTACAAAAGCTTGCTTTTTCTGATTTAACATTACTAAGAATACTTGCCTGTCAGTCATCTTGTACCACTCAGCCTTCACCACCCAATCAAAAGTTGAGCTTATTCAACCAATCAAATTCATGCAAATGGATATTCAAGTTGGTGATGTCGTTTTTCTAAAATTATTTTTAAGGTCAAGATGGACAGTTGGACAGTTGACCCCTTTTCCAAAATCAATTGAAGTTCTATGGCAATAGGCATTGTTTGGCAGCTTCATCTGCTATGGAGTGTCTTGCAGAAATCACTTCACAAATGCCTTTGCACAAGAAAAATGAAAATTAATAGCTCATATTACACGAGTTATATAACTACACATCTCTGCTATAAATAAGAAAATTAAATACACCAGATACTGATTTTACACTTAAAAGACAGACAGACACAATCTGATTTTGGATAAGATAGGGTTGTCATGTGTCATCTTTTTTGCCAGATACATTCTCCACTTCAGTCCTTAAAGCCCCAATGTCACTGTTATGTGCAAAATGTCATATACGCCAAATCACCTCAGTAATATTGAATCTTGAATAATATTTACCCTAAATATATCATTGGGTTCCATTAAATCCATATAACATCTTCCATCCCATTAATAGCCATAAAATTTCTCTCTCAAATTGAGAAACAATGCTAATTTTCGCATGTGTACAAATTAATCTTATGTTGATCGGCAACATCTGTGGATCGACAGATTTCAGTTAAAGCTGGAACACAAGATTTGCTGACATCACCATTGTAAAAAAGGTCAATACCATCCTATGCTAGTAGATCCACTACCCAAGTTCCTGGTTCAAAGTACAGTGTACTCCAAAAGCTGATCACCTTTGTCTAATTTTTATCTAATGTGCCCTTTTTCTTCACAAATCCTCGTAAAAAAAATGGGCTTGCCTCTCTTCATTCCTCCTCAAATCAATTTGTGCATTAAGCGTGACTGTTACAGAGTAGACTATAGGAATTTGTTGAATGCATCATGTTACTGCTTTAGAACACTACAGATAAAATGGAGATACAAATGACTTTGTTGACTATATTAAGCGGTGGCACCTCTTAATTCTAAAACGATATTTGAACGTTACTTGAACCTAACATCTTGATGATTTCAAAGAACGGTTTATATCCGATAGCTTTGTTAACAAATCCTTTCCATCCTTCCAAACTTTTGTTAGATTGGAAGATGTTGAAAATTATGATAAATGGCAGCACTGTGGTTTTGGAGACAATTAATAAACTTTTTTTGTTAATGGACAGTTCAATACAAGGCTCAACCTCTACTAATTCTTAACACTGTTGAGAATGGTTTATTCCCCATGTAAGATTCAAGTGCATTCCAAAGTCACTTTAAACTGTAGCCAGCGTTAAGTTTACATCATGATCAGTAGAAAGTGGATCAGTGACAACTATGGAATTAAAGGTTTTCATTTTATTTAAAGAAATCTGAACAAATGTATGCACTAACTTGACAAAATGCACACCATTTGGGTTCCTCTGAACATCATAAATGTATCCAACTGCTACCCCCAAAAGTTCTCTTTTGAAATAATCATTGTCATTGCTCCAAAATGACACCCTCTGGCAGTACAAATACTTTTTCCACGAAGAATCACATTCCTTAACTTATGAAACTTTTAGGAAATGATATACTTTTATAACTTTACAAGTCCATTACAATTATTAAAGATAATCCACAACATCTAAATAGTGTACAATTCATACTGTTCTCATTCCAAATTCTTTTCATTCTTCAGTGCAGACTTTGGCACAGATTCATACTCTCTGATGAGAATAATTAGCATTCTCCTGTAAGGATAGTTCAATACTATCATGCTTAGCTGTTCATTCTGACAAATGATAGTCATGCCTACCTAAATACATGTAATAATTTTTCTCCCTTGAAATTTCATTGAGTGAATCTGACTTTTAGAACACAGTTTTGCCAGTCTGGCTTTTATAATACTGTCAGTCTGACCATCATCAGCAGCATAGCAACCAAAGTGAGAATGCAGCATGCCAGGTTAATAAAGTCTGGGTATTTAAATAGAACACCCTGCAAATACAATTTCCGCTGATTATGTATATAACTGCATAGCATAAATCACAATTACATAATAAGCAGACAAGAATAATCCTTCATAAATGGCTTTTACACAAGCTTTATTTATTTATTTATAATTTACCTTAAAAGCTGACCTTTTTTGATGGTGCAGCATGTAGTCGACATAATCTGGGTGCATAAGTCAAGCAGCATTTCCATTTACCCTTGATTTTGTGCTTCAGAGGCCCTCACAATGTAATTTTACCCCCATTCATGTTACCAAAGTATTTTTATATACTGAGTTTGACCCTCAGTTCCGACACCAAGGGGGATTTCTGACCTTCCATCCTGCACACCTAATGGATACACTGGTCATGTTTTGTTTTAACCGAGCATAAGCCTATATCACTGATAAGCTCATTATAGTATTAGCTAAGCATAAGTAATCTGATGTTGCATGTGTCAGGAATTTAGATGCTAAAATATAATTTCGAATTTGAAGGAAGTTTTTTTTATCATGGAGGGTTATTGTAATTTTAAAACAGAAATTTGGAAGTGAATGTTTTGTGTCCATTTATCAGCTGACAAAGACAGTCATCAATCAAGTTCACTACAGTTCCAGGTGTTATTTGCTTAAAATAAGTTTTGATATCACATACAGACCTGCCAACACTGAAAAAATAAAAATCACCATTAAAAATCAGGAGGCATAATGATAATATGATAAAGATGTCTACTTTTATTATTTCAGTCCATTTTTAAATCTTTCTCATTGGGACTGGGTAATGTTTTAGAGCCAAGGAACCGTACAAAAGACTCCTCTGCTGGTAGGCACAAAAAACTGAATGAATTAAGTATATATTAACAACCCACATACCCTACCAACTGCAGCATGGTGTGCTTACATTACGCTTTGATAAACTAGACTTACTGAAGTGTTACATGCAGTGGACTTCCATTATTTACCTGCATTCTTGTATGCACAATAGACTTTATAAATTTATATAAGGGTTTGGCAATAAAATGTGGCATCTGCCAACAGCCTACAACCCTGATGGGCGACTTTTTAAAATTTACATACTTACTAAAATATATACCATTCTGTGATTTTTTATGTCTGTTAAGCCTCCCCTGCCCCAATATGTGTGTTTCCCATTGTACAAGTTTTAAAATTAGACAAGAGGGTAGTCTTTTTTTAGTTTTATATTTTAAAAAAACCCACTATATATATTAGAATGATTAGTTATATAATGTACCAAGCACTTCAAGTACTGAGCTAAACCAGCTCAATTAGATGCATTAATCTATTTTGGGAATTATTTTAAAAAATTTTTTATATCAACATTAAATATTTTATAATGATTAGTATATAATGTACTAAGTGCTTCAAGTGCAGGGCTAAACCAGCTCACTTAGATGCACACATCAATTTTGGGATTTCTTAAAAAAAAATATTTTACCCTGTGGGAAAAGTACTAGGGAGGGGAATGGAAAAAAAGGGAGGGGCAGCCAGCTGACCAGAATCAAATTTTTTTGTTGTTGGCCTAAGCCGTTTTTCTTAAATTTATTTAAACCACTCCCCTTCCATGAGAAAGACTAATCGCTGGCTGTTGTTCATGCATTTTTCATATATAATCCCCTCTCCTTGTGAAAGACAAGTTTTGACATTTAGTACCAAAGGTAGTCAACCTCTACTGCATTGCCTATGGGCATAGAGTATTTTTATCAAAGGGCAAATGATTAATGGCTATGTAAATACCCACCTTCATTTCCCCACCAACCTGTTTTCATAAATCATACTTTACAGCTTCTCTACAACCTTCAATAACAATTGTCTATTATGAAACTGACTTTAAAATGATTTTTTTTTCCACATGAAAAAATTTGATTTCTGTTCTGATAAACATCAGAGGTGATTGTGTGGGTGTAATATAGGCCATCTTTAGTAGGTAAGCTGCCTACATTTACGTGCTGAGAAAATAGATTCAAATATGCAGACTGAACCTGTTTTGGCTCTGAAGTTTGTGTACTCATTATTCAATAAATTGCCAAAAGTGATAATAAACCCAGATAAAAATAATATCATACAGGTTAGAGAATTTTTAGTTTGTACTCTATGGAGGTTCGAACCTAGGTCCGCAGGTCAACGGCATCCATCACCTTGCATGCACACATGAGCCCATATTCCCTCACGACTAAGCACACATCACCAAAAAATGGTGTTACTCAATCGGTGTTATATACACTCATGTGTAGCAGACACATACATGCCAACCCTTGGCGAGGAAAAAGTGTAATCCAAGTGGACAAAAAGAGTAATACGAGCAGAAAAAGAGTAATCCACATATAACATGATAAATATTCAATCACCCTATGTACAAAATGATCTATTTGTCCCTCTGGACTTTTAACATCAATTAGTCCTTAAAGCTTTCGTATACAACACTTTGAGCTTTAAAAAGCAAAAGACTCGTATTGCATTTCAAAACACTTTGTACCAGCCAAGACTATGAAAGGTTTGCACACCAGCAGAGCACTAAGTGCTGTGTTACAGAGCCTGGATCTGAATTCAGTTTTATTTTTGTTAACAATACTGAACAATCTCTCAAAGTCAGCAATAGAATGGTAAAGAACCAATATTCTTTTCATAACCTGACAAAGAAGAGGAAATTTATATCTTCCAGTTATTGGGTCATTTAGCTGGGAAATAAGATGAAAAAAAATCAACTCTGTCTGCATGAAGTACATTCTCAGGTAGAGTGCCAACTTGATACTTCAGAAGTTCTCCTAATTTATCAGCAGCCTTTCCTGCAGAATGGTGCATCATATGAGACAACCTGATATGTACAATGATGAAGACATTTTTCAAAATATAGAAAGATCTCCTTTATGATTTCCAGTCATCATTGATGCAGTATCAGCTGAAAACCCCATACAGTTGTGCCAACTTAAGTTTATTAAAAGCATTATCAAGCAAATAGAAAAGGTTTTCTCCAGTGGAATCTACTGTTAATTCTGGTAATGAAAGAAGAGCACTCTGACTTTGCCCTTTTCGTTGTTAAAGTCTCTTACACAGACTGGGTACTACTTTTTGTCATAATCACTACTCCTGTCTATTGTAATACTAAATGGCCCAATTTTCATGGTTTCTGCAATTTAAAGTGAAGTATCTTCTGCTAAACACCTAACAATATTAGATGATTCTGTTCTTGCACATGCATAGTATCTGCAATTCAGGAATCAGGAAACATCTGTTTGAACAAAGGATCAATGTAGTCTTCTACCGCTAGGGGTACTCCGTGTTCTATTAAAAACTCTGTAGATAACACCTCTGCATTAATATAATTCTATACGAATCCAGGGACAGCACTTTCCGTTCTGTCTGGTGTATATTTATAATTCTTTATAATTAATTATATATACCTTGATTTCTTTCATGGGAATCTGGAAAGACTGTGTAGATACATAATTAATTACTACGTCGTCATGCGAGTGTGTCTGCTACACACGAGTGCATGTAACACCGACTGAGTAACATCATCTTTTGGTGAAGTGTGCTAGTCATGAGGGAATATAGGTTTGTGTGTGCAGGCAAGGCGATGGGTGCCATTTACCAGCAGACCTGGGTTTGAATCTCCGTAGAGTACAAATTAAAAATTCTCTAACCTGTATGATAGGATTATTTGAATTAAAATATTAATTCTGCCTACTATTATCAAGCATTCTTCTATAGGAATCTAGGGACAGCACTTTCCATTGTCTGGTGTATATTTATGACTCTCTCTCTCTCCCTCTCTCTCTCTCTATATATATTTCTTTCCAACAGTAAATTGCACAGCAGACACACTCGCATATAGAGATCATAAAAGAAATACACATACATGCATACACACTGTATTGTGTCTCATCATTACATTAATGTGATAATTTAAAAAATAAAAAAACTTATATTCATGTTAAATTGTGTCTATTATAAACCACTCATGTGTACATATCATAGACACACAAAAACATACATTAGATATCCAGTTTGAGTTTTACCAGGGGAAAGAAGATACAGATGAAGTGAATGAGAGCACGAAGGGTCTTTGATATCGAGTTGTGCAAAAGCTTACTATGCCTTTGAGAGGAAAATTTTATCACGTATAGTTTGATAACTCTTTTACATCCATTCAACTGGTACAAAGTTTATTGAGACATGGTATATATGCCTGTGGCACCATGAGGAAAAACTGTAAAGGTTTCCCAGAGGAATGTAAATATCCACCATATATGGAGCAAGGAGACCATTTAATATGACTGGATGGAAACCTGACAGCCACACTGTGGAAGGACAAGAAACCAGTGACAGTCCTATCCACAGCAACCATAACTGATATTGCTAACCGGAAACAGAAAGATGGGACAGTGTAACTAGTTAACTGTCCAAAGGCCATCACAAATTACCGAGAGATTGACATATGTGACCAACTCAGGGCCAAATATCCAGCTGGACAATCATCAAAGAAATGGTGGCGATATATTTCATTTCATTATAAATATCTACATAATCAATGGTTTTATAACAATGGTGGAGAGTCATCCTGAGAGTCAGTAAAGAAGAAAACGGTTCAGATGGTCAGATTTTCAAATTAATTTGGCGAAGCTGCTCATAGGAAGTTTCAAGTGCAGGAAGGTTGCCATGCTTTGAAAATCTGTAGCCCCAGCGGCACTGGACAATACTGTGCCTCACAGACTGCACACTTAAAAGGAAAAACCCACCTGCAAATACTGTAGCAAGCATGGAGAAAAGAAACCAAATTTGGCTGAGTCATTTGCAACGTCCATCTATGCTGCATAGAATGTCAGAGCCTGTTTCATCAAAGCATGGGCATGGTAGAGGAGTAGCTGTGATGTGCTCCAGTACAATTGTAGATAGTTTTTTCTTATTGTCATATTTGTTTTGTTCCTCAACATGAACGTCTGAGAACAAGTGATTTGCTAAATAGCTTATACCTGAGATTAGAATTCAATGAAATGAAACATTAGGTAAGATCATTTATTTTTCTCTCACATGTATAGGCCTACCAGATAGATTTACATATCCTTAACCACATCACTAATGATAAAAAACAAGAACTCACTATGAAATATTTTTTAATAACCTTTACTAAGCCCATGTATGGAAAGCAGGCCAAGTGAATGAATAACTAATATGTTTTTGTGAAGGCCATTGAATTGTGCATGAAAAATCTAGAATATTAGTCATACACAAAGTACGAATAATTTCAAGATCCAAAGATATAATAACATCAAAACTTTGATGCTTAATTTCATTGTTGCCAACAAAACAGTACCTTAGTTTTTCATCGATGATGAAATGAATCATTAAAGTCCATCCTTGCGTGAAAAAGAGTCATATATCTAACTTAATCACACTACGGCCAAGAGTAAAATGATGCCTAACATACCACGTGGGTGCATTAATTTTTAGAAACAGGGATTTTCTTGATATGACCACTCACATTTTAATTATGTTTAAAAAATTTTTTTTATAATTATAGGTTGTAATAATTAGTATTTACTGGTAGTATTATTTTCTATTTGTTAGATATGATTTTCTTGGCTATGTTATTATCATTACAAAATGAGTGACATAAGAAAACAACCATGACCTTATATACCACATTGATTTATCCAACATCGCGTTATGTAATACATTTTGGACTATTATTTTTTTAAATAGCTAAATATTTAATCAGAATGTTTATATCATGTTTCTTATGAATTTTATATATTTCTTAATGTGTATGCCAAATGTATTACAATTACTGCCTGTCTAATGAACAGGTACTGCCTAGATACTGCGATGCCTGCCATTATTACGTTTCTGCCTCTTGTCAGGTTCACTTGTGACTTATAACTGATATTACGAAAAATATAATGCGAACACAGCAGTGAAATGTTTTAGTTAAATATTTTCAAAAATAATGTCACTAAGTATGCTGATTAGAAACATGTTGGTATTTACATACTGATGCTGGAACAAAGTTGCTTTCTTTTAATAACTGCAACTTGTGCATCAGTAGTTGTCTTAACAGTAACTTACGGCAATCCGGCATTAATAACAAATGCTGACTTATGGCGGAAATGATTAGGTTATTTAGAAGCTATTCCAGCAATGCGAGAATATCATTTTTGAAGATGACGTTGCTAATGGGGAGCAAGAGTATGACGTCATGAACGTCATATGGGAGGCACAGGAAAGAGGGTTAGATTTTTATATGGGAAGCAAAGGGTTAATAAGTTCCTTTGGATTAGTGACTTTTCCCTTTTTCTGACTTCAGCTCACACACCATGCTATTGCATTTGTCACAAGGCATCTAAGGGCCCCCGATTGGCCGAGTGGTCTAAAGCGCTCTCCGTTTTGGATCACTGCCATCTCACCTCTGCCTGCATGGGTTCGAGTCTAGATTCGGCCAATGTGGGTATGTGAGAAAGCTTGCCAGTAGCTTCTCCTGGGTCGGTGGTTCTTTCCCCACCATTAATACTGGCTGCAATGCATAGCCTATCATGTGCTGAAAAATGGCGTTAAACCCCACAACAACAAGGCATCTGCTATTTTATAAATGACATCCATTTTTCTGTTTGCTTTTCATTTATTAACAAAAATCCCCCAACCATTTCTTTACTAATTTCTGTCTGCATTTTTGTATATGGTTGACAGTGTTACTTGCACATCTTTTATAGACTTATAGACAATTCGGCCCAACTTGGACCGAAAATAAGACAATTCGGCCCAACTTTGCGACACATACATTACCATTCTACATTACAAAATATTTTATAAAATACATTATTTATTTTTATTTTAAAAATTTCGTGAAAGCACTTAAGTATAAATTTTTTTTTCATTTTATCTTCTTATAAAATATAAAATAAGTCATTATGATTATATCAGATCAATGATCATATGAATAATGATGATGTTCAGCTGTCACATACAGAAGAAATAACTACAATGATGAATGTACGTGTTTAATATGGTTAATGAAACATATTTGTAAAAATTTCATGCCATATTTTCATGACCAAAATGAAACCAAGAAAGCTGAGTGAAAACGATTACAGATTTAATGAACAGTCTTTTGTTGTATGTATCTGATACATACATTATATTTTTGGAGTGACTAAAAAGGCATACACATTGTAAACTTTCGTGCTTATATTTTGAATCAGAAACTGTTATGATTAGAATGGTATTAATTTGACAACTTAAAATGTTTTTGGTGTTTTGAATATTCATTATCAATTCAAATGAAATTTAAAATACGAGAAATTTTGGTAAAGATCTATCTTAAGTTGTGCACATTTATCTGTCTTTTTCGTAACTCATAATAGCAAAACGCAATAATGTTCTGAATTAAATTTATGTGAAATTATCGCAAAATACCTAATTATGCAATTTTCAACCATTTTCCCGGTATCATTTTATTTGTAAATCATAACAAATATGTTCAAATACGAGAAGATCTCTTGTAACGTATGTATCTGGCTTGAGAATTAAGGTTTTGAGACCAAGTGGGCAAGTGGCTAACAAAATCGACCCTCTTCCACAGGAGATATAATGCATCTCATTATTGTCTACGTTACCCCCAAAGCATCACGTCCATCTCTACTTCTTTTTATCAGACGTCCTTTCTCCACAGTAATATTTGTCTTTGGGACAGTTTTCCTAAAGATACCAGAAAGCTCCTAACCATTATAACTTCGGAAAACATTTATCTAGTTCATCAAATGTTTCAAATTTTATTCTCAACTTATTCTATTTTACAAAGTAATTAAAATGAGAATGAATAAAAAAGTTACCTAATGCAAGGATTTTGAACTATACGGTAAAAACATATTACATAAGAATTGTCAAAATAGCAAGAAGACAGAGTGGATATCAGGAGAGACGTGGACTCACATAGACTAGAGAAGACAGATTAAGAAGAGACTTTTGGACTCCAAGTCACCAAGACTAAAAGAGAATTTCGAAGGAGCATAGAGAAAAAGACAAGGAGGTGAAGAAATCAGCAAGGAGAGACAGGAGAAAACATATTATATAAGAATTGTCAAAATATATGCTAAAAATAAATACTTGTCAAAACTATTGTCAGTTGTATTATAAAATTGGGCCGAATTGTCTTTCGAGTTGGGCCGAATTGTCTTATTTTCGGTCCAAGTTGGGCCGAATTGTCTTTGGGCCGAATTGTCCAATAACCCTTTTATAGACATGCTATTAAAGGAATTGCTCATTCACAGTGCTTTCTAATGGCAGCTGTAATGTTTTTGAAAACATAAATTGCCTATTGCATATTCAATACACATTTTTGCATGACTTTATGTATACATGTACAATTTCATTTATATATTGTGGCACAGCATCAATAGTATTAATCAAGTCATACATATTGCAATATTTCAGGACGCTGTAAAGGTTTCACTTCAACGACCTTTACTATGATGTTTTTGGTTAAAAGCAATATGTTGTTGTTGTTGTTGTGGGGTTTAACGCCATTTTTCAGCACACGATAGGCCATATATGGCGGCCAGTATTAATGGTGGAGGAAGAAACCGGGAAAACCCCGGAAAGAACCACCGACCCACGAGAAGCTACTGGCATGCTTTCTCACATATCTACATTGGCTGAATCTGAGACTCGAACCGGCGCAGACAGAGGTGAGATGGCAGTGATCCGTAACGGCCAACGCTTTAGACCACTCGGCCACTCGGGGCCCCCAAAAGCAATATGTAAACAACCATCTAAGAATTTGTTCTGCCAAGGGGTACATGATTCGGCTTTCCTTATCAGATGTAGGAGGCTTGTATTTAGAATGGGGGTAAACGGAAAGTAGATCTTTGATACATTTTATATGGATTCATTATGTTTTTTAAATATATTACTAGAAAATGAAACAATTGAAAAGTCTTTTTAGTTAACCTCAAATACGAATGCGCAAAGAACTATCGCAATAAACGACCGGCAGCTGGTGCAAATCTCTGAAATAGTCAATACCGCTACATTAGGAAACCCGCGAGACAATGAGAATTGAGTACATGTATATCTGGTAGTGGCTTTTCTGAAACAAACCATATCGGCGTAATAATGCTGGCATACCGGCATCAGCATTTGATAGCTTTGTTGCAATCAATTTCGACATCATACATCGATATTTTTATTGACAGTGCAAAAAAGTATTGATTATACTTACTTTGCGGCCCAATCTTCAGCTTCTGTTTTGTATTTATTTGCATCCAACTGCAATTTAGCCTTTTCTTTCGCTGTTTCGTCCAGTAATTTTTTCACGTCTTCTAACTCTTGTTCATACAACGCTTTGATATTTGTTACTTCTCTTGTAACTGTCTCCTCCGTTGATCGAACTTGTGTGGAAAGACGGGCGTTTTCGTCTTCCAAGTAACGGACTTTATCAATATATGCTGCTAAACGATCATTCAAATTCTGCAGTTTCTCTTTCTCTTCCATACGAGTTATCCTAGCCGGCGAGGGGGATCGGGTTCGCCTTCCCGGGCTTGACGTCCCAGCCCGGGGAGTCTCAGCCTCCGATGTAGTCTGCTGGGTGTACGTTGTTTTTCGGGCAATTCGGGTCGCCATCTTCTAGTTAAATTAACAATACCTGAATAAGGTGCCCGTAATCTAATTGCATACAAGTCAAAATGGCCGTCTCGCGTGGTAACGCGCTTTTTTGTCACGTGACTACAAATGCTTCAGGCTTGAGTGCTGCTTAATTTGTCATGCTTGGTAAAGGAAGATCAAACATGCGTAACTTTTAGTTCTTTTGCCGACAGTGATGTACAAGTACTGCTGCTCTTGTCTGATCCAAGGCTAAGCGAAATAAATAAATAAATAAAAAGAAACAAAAAGCGTTGCACAAATGTACATAGCTATTTTCATTGGAATTAAATGTTGAAAATGTTTGATGTTGAGTCTATTTCTGGAGTCGCTCAAGTTTCAGCCGGATTATCAAGCACTTTGGCTAGTT
Source organism: Sinohyriopsis cumingii (assembly GCA_028554795.2). Lineage (NCBI taxonomy): Eukaryota > Metazoa > Mollusca > Bivalvia > Unionida > Unionidae > Sinohyriopsis > Sinohyriopsis cumingii. The sequence continues at coordinate 77,345,895 of CM068827.1, read as the reverse complement.
CAAAATTGGTTGTGCACTTTTCGCTGTCAATTTATTACATTTATCTTAACTGATTCCTGACACGCACGATCACCGACTATACTATTTATAACGAATGTTTTGCAAGTTGTATTACTTTTCATGGAACATGATCAACCATTATAATTTCATGTGTACCGCCATTAAGACAAGATCGTATTTATTCAGTAAAGATTATCTGTTTACGCACTGAGCGAATCCAAGGAACATTACCTACACTAATATGTCAGTTTCCCTTCATAACTCGAACAAATCCCAATAGTCATTAAAGCGGACTATATGTATATACATTGATTGTCCCTTTGAAAGCAACACTGATTATACAGTACAAATTAAAACAACAACGCGTAGTCATATCCAAGCTAACAAGGATAACGCAAAACGTAAACGAATCAAAATTAATTTATAAATTGTGGTCCTTAATTACTTAGCACATCACGCCCGACGCAGCAGTAATTAAAAATAGACAATGAGTAGAATTCATGCGCACATAAAAATCGCACGACTAATCACACATAACAGTAGTATAAGGGGTGAGATTAGCGACAATGGGAATTAGCATTAAAAACACACCCTGGGTAAGATTAGCGACAATGGAAATTTAACATTAACCACCCTGGGTAAGATTAGCGACAATGGAAATTTAACATGGGCAAAAAACCCTGGGTAAGATTAGCGACAATGGAATTTAACATTGGAGAAAGGAAAAAAAAGGAAATATTGATTTTAGCGACAAAGGCAATTGAACATGGGGAATAGAGTTTGGGTCTGTCTAGGGACAAGGGGAATTGAACATGGGAATAGAGTTTGGGTTTGTCTAGGGACAAAGGGGAATTGAACATGTTAGAAAAAAAACTACTTTAGGGACAAGGGGAATTGAACATGGGATTTTTTTTTTTTTTAAATTTCTATAAAGGGGTAGGCAATCGAAAGGCTATCTCTTTTCGAGAAATGTGGGTGGCCCTGAAAAGGGCCTTTGGATTTATGTTAATATTAATATTAACATAGACTGCATCTGTCACATCTTCTTCTTCTTAAACTCCTTCTAACTGCAGGTCCATACACAAGTACCCTCTTGAGGCATCCTTGTCTTTCTATGTAAACTCTTCTCATCCATAGACTAGTATCTGTCCTATCAACAACAGCCCACTTGGACCGGACATACATGAGCATGTCCGTCCTAAACATCATTGAAGACACAAGGCTGGATGATTCAACTGTAGTCCACATCGTGAGGCGACGAGAACAGGTGAATCAATGCAGTGAACTGCGCTTATTTATAGGTAGAGGAAGGATTGAAACGGATTGAGTTCATTCACCAATCCGAACACGCGTTACAAAATTCAGTCAGTCCGCATCCAATCCGAAGAGAGCAGTCTGTGACGTCATTTGGTCTATATAGATTGGCTAGCGCCTGTGTGCTGTCAGTCTATGCGACAGTGATTCAACATGACGGAAACTCAGAAAACGATCCATTGGGGTGCACCAGCAGTGGAGACCGCCCAAGGGAACCCGGACTTACTTTCAGAAGAGGTACATTGGGATTTTGTGGATTTTTTTACTTCGCAAGAATTTGTTCCGGAACCTTCGTCTCATTCTTCATTACCGCAAGTGGAGAATTTTAGACAGAGACAGAAAGAAGAATTGGAGAAATTTATGCAACGACAAAAGGAAGCGGAACAAGCTTTTCTCCTACAGCAACAGCAACAGCAACAAGAAGAGGTAAGAAAAAAACAACAACAAGAAGAAGTAGCAGCAAAGAAACAAGAGGGTGAAAATCAAACGGCTACGGTACTGTTGGACATTTTAGCGGAGTTAAGAAGTCTGAAACAAATGTATCAGACTTCTTTATCACGACCGAAGAGAATACGACCTTCCCGAGCTAAACACGCCAACCCTGTGACTAAGCCTATCGTACCACCCTTAGTGATTTCAACCCAATCATCATCATCAGAAGTAGGCCTCGGCCGTGGCAAAGGCTTAAAACAGTTAAAGTTGATTGCTTAAACTCACCCCTACACCAAAAAAGGCCCTTTTCAGGGCCACCCACTTCTCTCGAAAAGAGATAGCCTTTCAATTTGCCAATAACTCAAAAATCAACAAAAAAGAAAAAAATTTTTACCCTTATAGTACATGTCTGTGTATGAGTGCGTGAGTGTAGCTTCTTATTTTAAAATCAAAACTCAAAGACACTTACCTTGTATAATTAATGTATTCTTTTCTCCATAGTTACAATCCAATTCACAATTCACAACAGAACACTTTATAAATTACATTCACTTCTTTTGTTTCTTTTTTTACTCTCTCTTTTTTCAATTTCTTCACCGTCACAGTCTTTTCCTCCTCTTCCTCCTCACTTTCTTCCCTTCTTCTTTTCTTCACCTATCTGCTTTTTTCCTCTGAAGAATCTCTCTCTTCTTCTGAAGAATCCCTCTTTTCTTCCGACTCCTCTTGTTTCTTTTTTGGGAAATCTGGAGACCAATGTCCTTTTTCTTGACAATAATAACAGGTATCTTGACTTTTGTCTTTTCTAGCCCCTGTTTTTGTTCTTTTTTGACGGTCTGGACACTCTGAAGACCAATGCCCTTTCTTCTGACAGATATAGCAAGTATCTTGACTTTTATCTTGAAAGGAAGGAGAGTAGTCCGTCGGCTGGTCTGAAGAGAATTTTCTAATGACCCCTCGCAAAGCTCTGATGAAACGTTCGATTTGGCTAGTCTCTTCCATCGTTGTGCTCGGTTTGAGAGTGAAATGAATAGTGAAAGGACAAGACACACACCCTTTTTATATACGCTGGTTTGCCATGACTATAAATTAGTCTATGGTGTTTAAACTTGAGTCATTTGACGTTTTGGACTCAAGATGAAACGATCCTATTCATTCGAGAAGAAAGAAGAAGAAGAAAGTAAGAGGCAGAAACGTGATCTATCGCCTCGTACCAGAGCTGAAGTCTTGGCACAAATTCATGCCAGTGATTTTGAAGAGGACATGAGTGAACCAGAATCCGAACCCTCTAAACAAAGTTCACCACTCTTAGTCAACCCTGAAAAGTACTATTCCATTCGAGAGACGGAAAAACGCTCCTCTAGAAAATTTAGAACCACGGCTTACACCTACACAGTGAAGTTTAAAGATTTCAAGTCCGACGTACCATTGGAGAAAGCAGAAGGGTTTATCACCGAGATGTGGGATTCTTTGCTCACCGCACTCAAGCGACAATTTCAACCCAAAGAAGACGATCGCTTGACACTATCCATAGATCACGACAGCTTGAAATCCCCTGTTTGGATCGAGTTTAGCAGACCCGCAGAACTAACCCCTTCCAAAGTCATGGACAAGATTCAACACGTACAACAATCTAATAACCAGTTTGACATCACCGATGGTAAAGCCACACTGAAAATGGCCCACGTCTCTCCTCCTCAAGGGACCGGACAACGCAATAAGGTGTTATTGGTGAACGACCTTCGCAACACCAAAAAGAGTCTCGTCCAAATTCACAATTCTCAAGACCAGATGTGTTTAGCCCGAGCCATCGTGGTGGGACGAACCTATGCCAACAAGAACGACACGGTAGAATGGAAAAGAGCCTGGAAAACTATTCAACGATCCGACCGAGCCAAACAACGAAACGAAGCAGAACTCCTGTTACAACAAGCCGGACTGTCCAAAGACACACCCTGTGGCATTCCTGAGATGCAGAAATTGCAAGATGTCCTAGCTCCACTCTACACCTTGAAAGTGCACCCTCAAGAAATGCGCGGACCTCTGTTGTTTCGAGGGAAAGACTTTAAGGACGGAAAATACATTCATGTCTATTATCACGATGGCCATTTCGATACCATTACCACTATCACTGGATTCCTGGGATACAGTTATTACTGTGAGAAATGTGACTATGGCTATAACAATCGAGAGCAACACAAACATTGCGGATGGAAATGCCCAGGATGTTTGGCCTCTCCACCATGTCTGAGCGAAGGACAAGAAAGAGTACAATGTCCTGCTTGTCTGCGCACGTTTGTCAGCCCTGCCTGTTACCAACAACATCTGAAGACGCAAGGTTCACAGCAGAAATGTGCTTGTCAACTCCTGAGATTGTGCCCTACGTGTCGAAAAGGCCTACGTACCAATAATACCAAGGCACACGTATGTTCAGGAAAGAAAAAATGTCACATTTGTCACCACATCGTGGACTTGGAACACCAATGCTACGTGCAAAAATACCAACCCCCACCAGAGAAAGAGGACGGTCACAAGAAGAAAGGCAATTTCATCTTTTTCGATTTCGAATGCATGCAAGAGACTGGCATTCACATTCCTAATTTCTGCGTGGCTCATCGAGCGTGCGAGAAGTGCATTCAAGAACCTATCTTCAGTCATTGCCCTCACTGCAGCAAGATTCCCGGAAAAAATCTTTCGAGGACCGAACACGTTAGCCGATTTTGCCCAATGGGTCTTAGATCCCATCGACAAGACGTGGAGCCAAGATGACATCGAACGTTACGGAGATTGTCATCGTCATGCCACGGTGATGGCTCACAATTTCTCCGGATACGATGGACAGTTTCTTTTGAGGTACTATACGGAACATGGCACCGAACGTCCTAAAGTCACTTTGAACGGAGCCAAAATCATTTTCATGCAAGTGGGACAAGTGCAGTTTAAAGATTCGATGAGTCACTTGGCCATGCCTTTGAGTCGAATGCCTAAAACGTTTGGAATGACAGAAATAGCTAAAGGTTATTTTCCTCACTTTTTCAATACGGAAGCCAATCAACACGCCGTTCTACCCCATTTGCCTGAGGCTCACTTTTACGACCCCGACAACATGCGTACCGAACAACGAGAAGCTTTCTACGCTTGGTACCAGACTCACGCCTCCGACCCTTTCGACTTTCAGGAAGAAATGCTAAAGTATTGTCGTTCTTACGTGGACATTTTACGGCGTTGCTGTGGAAAATTTCGAGAACTGTTCATGGAACACGGAGGGGTCGATCCTTTGAAAGAAGCTTGCACCATTGCCAAAGCGTGTTCCTTAGTGTATCGACAACGATTCATGCCTGAAAACACCGTGGCTGTCATCACTCCTCAAACGACCCACTATGTCAAACGTCAATACTCAGTCAAAGCCCTACGTTGGTTACATTACTTGTGCGACAAGGAAGACAAATGGATTCAGCATGCCCGCAACGGAGGAGGCGAAAAGACCATCGGAACGCATTCGGTCGATGGCTGGGACTTAGAAAACCCGAAGATCGTGTACGAGTTTAACGGTTGCTTATTTCACGGATGTCCCGTCTGTTACCCTGATCGTAGCACTAAAAATCAGTTTTTACAACGAACCATGGAAGACTTGTACGAGGACACTTGTCAGCGACGCCTAAAGTTAGAGCAGCAAGGATACCAAGTGGTGGAAATGTGGGAACACGAGTACGATCACCGTATGAAAACCGATCCCGAGTTTAAACGTTTCGTGGAAAGTTACAAGCTGATGGACCCCCTAAACCCGAGGGATAGTTTGTACGGAGGAAGGACCAATGCCACCTGTTTGCTGTACCAAGCCGACGAAGAGAAAGGAGAAGAAATCAAATACTTGGACGTGTGTTCGCTGTATCCTTACGTGTGCAAATATTGTCCCTTTCCTGCAGGGCACCCACAATTGTTCACGGAACACATCGACCTGAAAAACATTCGACAATACGAAGGCTTGATCAAGTGTAAAGTTTTGCCTCCCACGAACCTATACCATCCCGTCTTACCTCACCATTGTCAAGGCAAACTGATGTTTCCATTGTACCGTACTTGTGCCGAAACATGCAACCAAGACCAACCTTGTCAGCACACCCAGGAAGAACGTGCCTTGACGGGAACCTAGATCAGCGTCGAATTGTTCAAAGCTCTGGACATGGGATACCAACTGTTAGAAGTGTACGAAATTTGCCACTTTCCCAAGACACAACAATACCACAAGGGTGATCCCAGTCAGAAAGGCATTTTCCCCGACTACGTGGATGCCTTTTTGAAACTGAAGCAAGAAGGCAGCGGCTATCCTTCCTGGTGTCACACTTCCGAAGACGAAAATACATTCAAAGAGAAATACTATGAACAAGAAGGCATCTGTTTAGACCACATCGAGAAAAACGAAGGCAGGCAGTCGTTTGCCAAAGTGATGTTAAATTGCTTGTGGGGTAAAATGGCACAACGACCGTGTTTACCCAAGACGGAATATTTGACAGAACCTTCCCGCTACTTTCAGATGATTCACGACAAAACCAAATACATGAAATACGTGGACGTCGTTCGCGAGGATTTGATCTTCGTCAATTACGAAGAAGATCTGGACTTTGTACAAGACGACCCCTTTGGAAATGTCATCATTGCGGCTTACGTGACAGCTCATGCTCGCTTAAAATTGTACGAAGCTTTAGAACTGTTAGAAGAACGTGTCCTGTACTTTGACACGGACAGTTGCATTTACATCCATCACCCGAGTCAACAGCACCCTGACATCGAAGGAGACCGTTTAGGAGCCTGGACAGACGAGCATCCCGACGACAAGATTCTAAGTTTCGTCAGTGGTGGTCCCAAAAATTACGGCTACGAATACCGGGACCCACAAGGAGAAGTGCACACGACGTGTAAAGTGAAAGGATTGACTCTGAATTATCGTACCAGTCGTGTGGTGAACTTTGGGGTATTGAAAGAAGCCTTGCAATCGGGAGAGGATGCAAACTTTAAAGTGACCACCTATCAACCGAACAAAATTGTACGTTTACCCACTCACCACATCGTCAGTCGACCCTTGGAAAAAGTCTATCAAATCGTGTACCAGACGCGAGTGCGACTTCCCAATCATTTCACCTTACCCTATGGACACGGCGGTATTGGTCTGTATATAAAAAGAAACCCTAGGCAAGATAGATAGTTCATTGTGACTACCAAGACCGAGCGAACAAGATGAATACTTTCAGAGAAACACAAAACAAGTTTAGACAGGCACAATTCAAGTGTGGGGCTTTTGAAGTGGAATGCGATTGTGAGCTTTGCGACTTTTCAACCTGTGTTAGTGACGGTGCCAGAAGAACCCGTCACCCAGTACGGGACTGTCGTGGACAGGCCTGAAAGACCCTTTCGGGAGGACACTTGTGTGACCTTACCCCCTACTATAGAACTGGTTAGAACATTACCCAAAACATGTTGTACAGACATTTGTCTTTATTCCACGTTAATGGCACTGGACAACAAATTTTTACAAAAGTCATGTTACTGAAATAAAATTAGTCAATTCTTATCAATTTTTATGTGCTGAACACGAATATGACAGTCAAATTGCAAAATTGGCTCTAGTTTTTTTGTAATCTGCAAGAAATTAATGTTTACATAACGAAATGCATTCCAATAGTAAAAGGTCAACTGTAATAGCCTACCTATAAAAAATCAAGTCATTGACTACATCTTAGATTTCTTCGCCTGTCTCTTGTACAGCTGTTCGGGAGCATCTCTGAGGAGTGTCCAGCAGTAGTCAGCCAACATTGTAGTGGACCATTTTCCCTGGTATATTTGTTCCATTGTTGCGATATCTTGATGAAAACGTTCGCCGTGTTCATCACTAACAATACCACAGTTGCTAGGAAAGAAATCCAAATGGGAATGAAGGAGGTGAATCTTTAGAGACATATTGCAGCCAAGTTTCTTATACTTCATCAACTTGTCTTCTACTAGTTCCTTATAGTTTTCTGCCCTAACATTTCCGAGGAAGTTTGTAGAAACTAGGCGAAAAGCATTCCATGCTTGTTTCGCGTCACCTTCCAGCAAGTTGTTGAACCGGTCATCTTTGAAAAGCTCTCGAATCTGAGGACCCACAAAAACTCCCTCTTTAATCTTTGCTTCGCTGAGTCGAGGGAATTTTTCATGCAGGTATCGGAATGCTGGCAAAGTCCGGTCAATGGCTTTCACGAAGTTCTTCATCAAACCTAGTTTGATGTGAAGGGGTGGTAGCAAGATTTTCTGAGCCTCAACCAGAGCTGGGTGTTGGATATTCTTCTCTCCAATAGCTACATTCTGCCTGTGAGTCCATTCCTTCCTCATGTAGTGCATTTCCCTTGCTCGGCTATCCCACTCGCATAAGAAACACATGTATTTTGTATATCCTTGCTGCAGTCCCATTAAAAGGGCAACTACCTTCAAATCACCACAGAGGTGCCAGCTGTACTTGTTATACTCAATGGAATTCAGTAGCTGCCTTAAGTTATCGTATGTCTCTTTCATGTGGACAGCATACGCTACTGGAATAGATGGAAGAATGTTTCCATTGTGCAAAAGCACAGCCTTGAGACTCAGTTTCGAAGAGTCCACAAATAGTCTCCATTCTTGTGGGTCATGAGTGATTTTTAAAGCATTCATGAGGCCCTCAATATCGGAACAGAATATCAGATTACTTTCCTTTCTGAAGAAAGGCTCCAATTGCTGGTGGCGCTTTCGATATGCAGTAATTGTGACATCTTCTTCTAGAAGATTCCATTGTTGGAGTCTTGATCCTAGCAATTCTGCCTTGTTCTTTGATAAGTCCAAATCACGAATCAGGTCATTTAGTTCTTCCTGTGTTATTCTGTGTGGGGTTGATGATGCACCACAGTGAAAATCTGGATCACTGCATGCTGATGGACCAGGAGAAGAACAGGTCGACTCACCTTTGTCTTCGTCAGATGAATCAAGAGAATATTCTGCTGGAGGTTCTGGAATAGGAAGTCCCTCACCATGTGGAACTGGTCTCAATGCAGACGGAATGTTTGGGTAGACTATTCTCGACTTCTTTCGCTTCGTTATTCCGCCGGAAAGAGGAGAAACCAAGCAGAAGTAACAGTCATTTAGGTGGTTGCTTGGCTCTCTCCACACCATTGGGACTGCAAACGGCATTGATGACCTTTTGCAATTCAACGACTGTGAAAGCTGTGTTGTACATGTAGCACAGCATATATGCGGAGCCCAAGGCTTGTCTTGGTCACCAACCTTGCATCCGAAGTAAAGATGATATGCCTTCTTCACTTGAGAATTGATACTTTTCTTCTGGTTGGCAAATGTCACTTCCCCACAAATATAGCAAAAATTGTCCGCGGTATTAACACACTTTCGAGGCATTACTGTTCTTTATTGTACGTAAATGGATAAAATAATAAGTTTTATGTAACAGTAGCTTGAACTGTCTCGCACAACGTCTAAAATATTTTAAATGCTGAACCTATCTGATTGGGCTTTATATAGTACACTGCTTACGTCAGCTTCAGCAGACGCCTGGCATTAGTATAATAGGCCTACACATGTATAGTACACTGCTGACGTCAACTTACTTCAGCAGCCGCATGGCATTAGTATTGCATTGCATCAGAAAATGATGCAATCAACTGTGGATGATGTGAGCATGATGGTATTATGCAATGTTACATCATTATTCCGGATGTTGCTGCAGTCCTACTGGAGAAATTTACACAGTGAAACATAGAAAATGAGGTATATGAATATCTTCAAAACGAGAGCCAATACAAATTTTTCACGGTTATATTCGTGTTCGGCACACCAAAATACTACAGATTAGGGCCTTTTCAAGTCAGTAATGATTTCACTGTTGACCAGTGTGGTTATCATGTGCTTTTCATCCTTATACTTAAGCCTTTGGCTTTTATGTTTTTTTGTCTTTCGTATTCATGTTTGAAACATTCAATAAACGTGTTCTGAAAAAAAGTATATAAACTCTTGTCTTGTTTGTTTTCGTGTCACAAGTGACATTTCTCACACTATGGCTACCTCTGCTGTCTCTGCTCCCTCTTCCTCTACTGTCAAAGTCATCGACGAACACTTAGATCGTGCCAGTTGGGAGGCTTTGTATCTTCGCCATCCCTTTAACATGCTCATTGCTGGACCTAGCGGTTCAGGCAAAACCGAATTCGTCAAACGTTTGATCGAACATAAATATCATTTGATCGATCGGCCACCTCAACGGATCGTGTGGTGTTACAAAGAGTGGCAATCGGCGTACAGCCTCTTGCGAGAAAGTCAAGGCGATTCCATCGTGTTTGTGGAAGGCATTCCTAAAGAAGACGAAGGCATCGTCTCTGACTCCCGTCTAACCCATTTGGTCATTTTTGACGACATGTTAGGAGAAGACGAAGAAGAAATTAAACTGTGGTTCACGCGCAAAGGGCATCACCGTAATGCCAGTGTCGTTTACATCACCCAAAATTTGTTTCAACAAAGTAAAGCCCATCGCACCATCAGTCTCAATGCGCATTACGTGGTCTTGTTTAAAAGCCCTCGAGATAAATCGCAAGTGCAAGTCTTAGCCAAACAGTTAGGAACGCCTTGGCTGACTCAGGCGTACGACGATGCCACTCAAACGCCACACGCCTATTTACTCGTCGATTTGAAACCTACGACCCCCGAGGATTTGCGATTTCGTACCCACTTGTTTCACCACAGGTGCCAAGACGGAGGGCCTGTCCTGTACACGTCTCCGTCCTCGACTTAATTTCACTCCACAAAAAAAATCTATAAAAACCTCAGACCCTTTTCGTCTGTCTCACACAGCGTCAACATGATGTCCCTTCAGTCGCATCTTCCCGTCAAATTGACTCGTGCCTTGTATGGCATCAGTCGAGAAAAAAATCCACAAATACAAGCTCGTGTCTTAGAAGCTAGTCTCAAAGAAGTCTTACGATGGTTCACGGTGACGGCACGTCAATTACTCCAAGGAATCATTCAGATTCCTCATCAAACGAAACGCTTTTTCGATCGAAACAAAGTCGCTTTGGTCCAACTGGCCGATCCCCGCATCGACACTCAAACCAAAACACAAATCATTTTGAAACCTGGAGGGAGCGGTACTCTAGGAGGGGTCATCATTCGCTCTCTCTTAAGATGGGATCCTAATGCCCCCAAACTTCTCCCCAAGAAAAAAGTCCAACGAAGCCCCAAGAAGAAGAAAAAGACCAGGTCCCCAAGAAGAACTTCTCCAGTGGCGGGACCCTCCTCTGACCAGACACCACCCCAGAAAAAGAAAAGAAGCCCCCAGAAAAAGAAACAGAGAAAAAGTCCCCAGAAAAAGAAAAGTCCACAGAAGAAAACTGGTCGCAAGAGAGCCACTTCGGCCAGGACGCAACTTTACACTCGCAAACCACGACCTGCCACGGCGGTGACCGCATCTCCGGCAGCCTCACGTTCATCCACTTCTCCGTTGATGACACCAAGAACTGAAGAGTACTTGGAGACGTTGAGCACACCAAGAACTTCTCCGTTGATGACCCCAAAAATTACTTCCCCAGTGGCAGGACCCTCCAATTTAGTGGCAGTGGCTGCTACTCACAAAGTACCTTCTCCCAAAATCAAAGTTCAAGAAAGATCGGGCATGTTACAAAGTTTACTGGATTTGTCCAAGCAAGAACTGGCTCGATTTAGTCCGTTACGTACCCCTGCACGACGTGTCATGCCTGTCCTCAAATTGATACGACGTAAAGACAATCAGTGGCGACGCGTTCCAGTATAAAAAAGGTGTGTGACCAAGTAGGGTATCAGTGTTTTTTGGTGCTCCTGAAGACTCAATGATGTCACCCTCCAGAAAACCCCAAGGAAAGAAAAGAAAAGGGCTACCACCACGTTTAATCAAACATGGGGACATGTTATCTGTCCTGTCCAAAGCTTCTCCACCTCTACGAAAAAAACTCATTCAATCGGCCTCCAAAGAGGTCATCGTTACCGTGTGCGAATGTTGTTTAACGTCTTGAAAGGCACGATCCCTTTGTCCAAACACCAGAAACAATGCTTAAGCAAACATCGTCACGTTCTTCGCCAAATTGTTCAAAAGAAAATTCCCATTCGTCAAAAAAAGAAGGTGTTGGTCCAACGTGGAGGCATTTTACCTCTCTTGTTAGGCCCCTTACTGAAAGGAGTCTTGGGAACCATGTTGGGAGGACTGGTGGGAGCAAGATAAAAAGGCCCTCGGAAGTCCCAAGATTTCAGAATCGACCCCTGACAACCCCATGGAAGGACGAAAACTAGCTTTAGTGCCTTACAAACGATGGATGGAATACCATCAGTGGCAAGAACAACGCACCCCGCATTTACCTCCCAATCCCAATTTGAGCGAGATGTCCCAGTTACAACACGAATTGCAGTCCTTGATGGATCGCCAAGATTTGTCCGAAACAGAAAAATCGCAAAAGTACGGTCAACTCTTGCAACGACTGCAACTCCTTCACCAGAAAGCTTTAGACGAAACAGCTCTACCCACTCTGAAAGATTTTAAGACCTTGATGAAAAAAACAGCACCATCACCAGTACCAGTACCAGTACCAGTACCAGTACCACGACTACCAGTGACCAAGACAGAAAAAGGAGAAGAAGAAGAAGAAGGGTTTCAAACTCCACCAGAAAATGTACGCAAGTTAACAACACCACCTACCTCCAGAATTGGATGGATTAAAAAGATGATGGCCACCCCTTCTTCATCACAAGAGAAAAAGAAAGTGAAGACAGAAGTGAAGACAGAAGTGAAACAAGAACCGATATCCCCCGCTCAGACATCCTCCTCTTCAACACCTATTGTCGGTCGCAAACGCAAAGCATTGCAATCCAAGAAAATACCCCAAGAGGAAAAGAGTAGCATCCTCCAAGAGTGGGTGTCTTATTAACACACCAACGAACACAAAAAATGGAAAAAGTCTTAGCCAGCATTTACTACGATCCCTCCCATCCTGCAGGTTACGCAGGAGTTCAAAAATTGTATCGTGCTGCCAAAACTCGACCGAAAAGTCTCCGTTTACCTCAAGTGCAACGATGGTTACAAGAACAAGCTACCTACACTTTACACAAACCCATTCGACGCAAGTTTGCCAGAAGTCGCACCCGAGTGGAAGGCATCGACCATCAATGGCAAGCCGATTTAGCCGATGTCTCTCATTTGGCCAGCTACAATCGTGGCTACAAATATTTGTTTTGTGTCATCGACGTCTTTTCCAAATTTGCCTGGGTCGTGCCCTTGACTTCCAAATCGAGCAGCGAGTTAGTGCGAGCCCTGCAACGGGTGTTGAAACAAAGTGACCGTCACCCTCTTCGATGGCAAACGGACAAAGGTACCGAATTTCTGAACCAAGCTTTCCAAAAAGAATTAAAGAAACGTGACATTCATTTTTTTACCACCGAGAATCCAGAAACCAAAGCCAGCATCGTGGAACGTTTTCAACGCACTTTGAAAGAACGCATGTGGAAATATTTTACGCATCACCACACTCTGAAGTACATCGACATCTTACCGCACCTGGTGCAAGCGTACAACCAATCTTACCATCGAAGCATCGGACGTGCCCCGCAAGACGTGACTCCCGACAACGAAGTGTTGGTGTTTAAGCGTCTGTTTGGTACGTCCCCGACGAGGGCTGTCCCCAAGAAAAGTGGAGAGTTGGCCGTAGGAGATTGGGTGCGCATTGGCAAAACCAAACGCACTTTCGACAAAGGTTACTTACCTAACTGGACGACCGAATTGTTTCGTGTCACTGGACGAGAGCATGGTCGTCATCCTGCCGTCTATAAATTGGAAGACATGAATGGAGAAGTGCTCAAAGGAACGTTTTATTTGCCCGACTTACAACGTGTCACCAAAAAAGAAGACGACGTGTACGACATCGAAAGCATTCTCGAACGCAGAACCCGTAAAGTGGGCAAACGACGTGTCAAAGAAGTGAAAGTACGTTGGAAAGGATATCCACCCAGTTTTGATTCTTGGATCGACGCTTCGCAAGTCATCGACTATAAAAAGAAGTGACCATCATGCCCTTTCACACAGACGCAACTACGTCAACCACTCCTCCTTCAACTAGTTCTTCTGTGCAAGATTTACAAAAACAACCCTTGTGGGTATGGTGTGGAGAACGTGTGCCTAAAACACAAATCGTCTTTTTCTGCCAAATCTTCGTGGTGTATTGTGTCATCGGGGCAGCCATTGCCAATTTGAGTTTGCAACAAGGAGACAAACAATTGTGGACCATTTTATTGAGCAGTTGCATCGGTTACCTGCTTCCTAATCCCTCCCTGAAATTCTCCTCGAACGGGAACCACGGGAACCTTGTGTCCAGTGCCAGTGCCAGTCACCACTCCAACAACAATCACAACCAGAACCCCATTTTGGGCGGAGACACGCCTCTGACATCCACTAACCCCTCGGACAGCCACAGAACTCTGGAATTATGAGTCACCAAAACCAATTTTACTTAACCTTACCCAGTGACAGTTCCATGGAGGTGTTTCCCAACAACACGTTGTGCTGTTACACGGCCAGATTACCTCAAGCCATCCAGTTAGATCACGAAGCCCATTGGGAAGTGGCTTTGGTAGAAATGATTCACCCTACACAAATCCAAAACATCACCGAAAAGCAAAACACTTTTGAGGTCGAAATCCTGAACCAACAATTACAAGAAGCCATGAATGACATTGGGTTTTCAGGGGACACAAGACCATCCAACAATTCACCCTTCAATATCTACACCTTGGAAATTCCGGCAGGGTTTTATTTTAGTGGTCAACATTTGGTGGACACCATTACTTCCAGGTTCGAGTTAGCCTTTGGCAAAGCCCTGAACAGAGTCAAAAAAAGTGTGACCCTGGAGTACCATAAAGTGGCTCGTCGCTTACTGATGAAATTTCAGGATATCTAAACGTTGCCATCAGTTTTAATCGTGAATTGTTTGATATTTTAGGTGGAGACACAAAAATGGCTCCAAATTTTAAACCGAAGATCAACAGCAATACGGAATTTTACAAGTTTTTTCGATTCCCTGTAGAACTGAACCAAGGACTGAATTTGATGTTCGTGTACTCCGATGTGGTGGAGTACAACGTGGTGGGACACACCTCTGTGCCGTTACTGCGTGTCATTCCTTTCAAAGTGGATAGTACCACGACCAGTGACCAGGAAGGTGGAAACACCATTCACGTCCACCGGGAATTTGTGCATCCTCATTATTTGCCTGTCAGCAGGTCGTATTTGGACACGGTCAACATTGCTATAAAAGGAGATTTGGGACAAAATATTCCATTCACCAAAGGAAAAGTCACGGTGAAACTCCATTTTCGAAAACGATTCTCTCACGACTCGTAAGTAAGTCATGTATCCAGTGTACCGAGGGGTTGCTCGACAGCGAGGACACGGTTTAGGAGATATGTTAAAATCGGCCTTTCGTTCGGTGGCCCCAGTGTTGAAACCGATGGTGACACGCGGATTGCACGCCTTGAAAGATGCGGTACTGACGCAAGGCAAAGAATTTCTCCAAAATGTCATCATCGACAAACAAAACCCTAAAGAAGCCTTCATGAGGGCAGGCAAAAATGTCTTCCTGCAAACAGGCAAAGACCGTTTGGGCCGACGCCAAACACCTATAAATGCCCTGCACGCTACCGAGTCAGGCATTCAGCAAGGACAAGGCAGAAAGAGACGACGAAGAAAACACCCTTTCACCAGACTTCAAGCTAGAAAGACCAAGAAAAGAAGAACCGTTCGAGACTTAGACGTTTTCGATTATTGAGACACAGCAACAAAAAAAATGATGCACCGAGAGTCTTGCGCCTGTTCCAAGACGGAACTGGATCTGTTTGCCATGCCACCCACCATGATGACCATGCAAGAATCCCAATGGGTGGAATTTCATCCCGTCTCCTCATTGACCGATTCCGCTCCCATCGAGTTTGAAATCAAAGGACAGCCCGAAGATTACATCGATCTGAATAGCAGTTACTTGTACTTGAAAGTCAAAGTTCAAGATAAGGATGGAAATGCTATAGACACTGAGCCAGTAGCTCCCGTCAACAATTTCATGCATTCCTTGTTTAGCGGAGTGGACTTGTACTTGAATAACAAACTAGTCAGTAGCAGCATGGATACTTACCCTTATCGAGCGTACCTGGAAAATCTCTTGACGTATGGAATAGACGCCAAGAACACTCATCTCAATGCCTGTGTGGTATGGGAAGCTGACGATGCAGGCGAATTTGAAACGTTCAAAACTGATACAGCCAAAGACCACAATGCGGGATTTGTAGAACGAAGAGACAGAATCAAAGACGGACACAGTTTAGAAGTGATGGATCGTTTGCATTTGGACATGTGGTTGCAAGAAAAGTATTTGCTGAACGGGGTGGATGTCCGCCTGAGACCGAATCGCAGCAGTGCCGCTTTCCATTTAATAGCTGATAGTGACGATAATAACAAAACCAAAATCCAAGAAGCCAGACTCTACGTACGCCGTGTGGAAGTGTTACCTAAAGTGGGAAACGACATCAGTCAGACGTTGAGCAGAACGACCGCCAAGTATCCGATCCGACGCGTAGAAGTGAAAACCTTCACCATTCCTAGGGGACAGCGATCCATGATTGAAGATCATCTGTTCCAAGGACAGTTACCCAAACGTTTGATTGTTGGTATGGTCGAGAATACAGCCTTCAACGGAGCTATCGCTAAAAATCCTTTCTACTTTCAACACTTTGACGTGTCCAAGATCGAAGTCAGTCGCGATGGCAAGACCTTGTGTACCCGACCTTTCGAACCTAACTTTGACAAGAAGAATTATTTGAGGTCGTACTTGTCGCTGTACGAAGCCACGGGACAGTTAGGAACGAACACCAGTCACGGCATTACGTACGAGGATTATGCAGGAGGCTACGCTTTGTGGGCTTTCGATTTCACTCCAGACCAAGGCAGCGACGAGGGACATTTCCACCCTATAAAATCTGGCCAGATTCGTGTGGAACTTCAGTTTGCAAAGCCACTGGACGAGACAGTGAACGTCATCCTGTATGCAGAATTCGATAATACCATAGAAATCAACAGTTTGAGAGAAGTCATTCTAGACTATTAGAAGCTATGGGAGACTGTTCTCCCTCTTTACCTAGTGGAGAAGCTTTGAAGATGGAATGTGAGGAGACCGTGGAAGGAGAATCCCAACACAAAGACGAAAAGGACATCGTGATCAAGTCGAGATGTCCAGAACAAGAACAGCAATTGGTCTCCTGCTGTGCTACATACCTGGCAGACACAATTACGATATGGATGAAGCATGATTACTATGGATGTCAAAACATCAGTCAAGAAGAAAAATTCAACGAATATCTGGACGAAGCTTGGAGTCTGTTTAAAAAAGACGTGTTACGTTGGTGGTATAAAGACTTGCGTGAACATTTCTGTCCTCCATTAACGACTCGAGACATTCATTACATCAATGCTCTCTTTGACAAATTCAAAGAGAAAGTCGAGATTGAAATTGATCACTTATTATCAGCAAAAGAACATTTAGTGACTTATTTTGATCATGATTTTTCTAGAAACGATGAGAAAGTAAATCGTTGATTTTGTGACTAGTATGCTTATTTTGTTGTCTTCAGCTAGGAAACGTAGTGTCCATCCATGACTCAATGACTTGCAACAGTGGAAATCACAATTTCATTCACAAAGTTGCCAACCCTGTTTAAAGTAGAGTGTAAATTGAAAAAAAAATGTTTGTCATTTGAAAAAAATGTTTGATATTATATTGTTGGATTATTGTTAAAAAATGTTAGAGTTGTTGGTTAATGTTAAGTGATTTTGAATAAAAAATGTTGTGTTTTGAAAAAATGCCTTTGTCGTTTGTTTGGTTATAAGAATGTTGATTTATGCTCTTTGACTTCTTACTATCCCTCTCATGACACTCATTGAACGTTGCGGCTCGAAAACCGTAGAGGGATGTTTTCCTTCACGTCCGCGCTTTGACTTTAAGAACCGGGTTGTTTCCAGTCTAACCATCCATTGTCGACTCATCCTCCTACGAAGATGTGCTCCAAACTAGCTAAGTTAAACGAAGCCTACGTGAATTTGCATAGGGTCAGACACAGTCTGATACCGAAGCCAGAAGAGATAGAGAATGTGAGAATGTTAAAAGTTACTGAAGACCTGATAGAAGAGCTCTTCAGAGAAGAAGTGAACAGGGAGAAAGAAGAATGGACAGAGAAGTACAGACTTCAGAGACAGCGGCAGCAACGGCAACAACAACAGCAACAGCAGCAGCAACAGCAACCTGAACCTGACAGAGGCTTTGTCGATTGTCGTATCGACACCAAAGAGTTCTTCTTCTCTTTCCGAAGAAGCAGACCTATTGCCAGAAAGTCTATCCTCAGAGGACATCGCATTCTTAGAAACTAAAAGATTGCCATAGCAAACAAAAAAGACAAAAAAACAGCCCTTTTCAGGGCTACCCAATACTCTAGAAAAGAAATAACCATCAATTTGCCAATGTGTGTAGGTAGAGTAGTGTGAATATAAACACTAACTCTTTTTTAATAGTAAGAGTGTATGTGTTTGTGTGTTTGTGTTTGTGTGTTTGTGTTTGTAACGGATGAAGTAGGTTGGTGTGGATAGTAGATTAAGATGATGTTTTTTGGTGTTTGAGGTGTGGGGAGAGTAGATTTGGGGGGTTTGATTGGATTGCTTTGCGTATGTGGATAGTCTATTGAAGTGATTAATGAAAAAATTTTTTTAGAATAGGAATGGGTAGTATAAAAAAAGTGAGTGAGTGTTTCTTTTAGGTCCGCGCGTTGTTTTGGTCATGATCTAGGTAAGATCAATTTTATGTTTTTTAGGGGGATGTTTTCCTTCACGTCCGCGCTTTCACTATAAATTGAAACTCGCTGGGCAGTCTAGCTACCCTTGTTGATTGATCAACACCAGAATGAATAGCAGAATAAGCAAACTTCTTGAACTCCAGATACATCTGGAATATGTCAGGCGCCTGTTAAATGAACTGTTCGCGGAGGCTATAGTAGAAGAGGAAAGAATAAAGAAGGAAGAGGAGGAGAGAAGACAGAGGGAAGAGGAGGAAAAGAAAATAGGAGAGAGGATGTCGTACAATATTCCAGAGACAGAGGATTGGGGTGCTGAAGCGAATCATCCTCCCTCTGCGCTCCCAAGAAGAAAGGTGAAAGGAGACTGGGGAAGAAGATGCGTGTGTGGCGCCAGGCCAGGAAGGTGCCATCATTAGATAGGTGCATCTGGAGTTCAAAAACAAACAGCCCTTTTAAGGGCTGCCCAATACTCTAGAAAAGAAATAACCATCAATTTGCCAATGTGTGTAGGTAGAGTAGTGTGAATATAAACACTCACTCTTTTTTAGTGTGAGGGTATGTGTTTGTGTGTTTGTGTTTGTAAGCACTCAAGTACGTGGGTGTGAATAGTAGATTATGGGTTTGTTTATTGTTTCTTAGCGTATGTGGAGAGTATAGTTCGGGTTTTGTAACCTTTCATGTATGATTGTGTGGATAGTAGATTATGGATTTTGTTTTAATGATTTGCGTGTGTAAATAGTAGATGTGGGGTTTGTTGATTGCTGGTTCACGTATGTGGATAGTAGATTATATGACATGAGAAAGTAGGGGATGTTTTCCTTCACGTCCGCGCGTTGTTTGGTCATGATCTAGGTAAGATCAATTTTATGTCTTAGGGGGATGTTTTCAATCACGTCCGCGCTTTAAGTATAAAACTAACAGTGTTTGCCATTGGAGCCCATTCTACGGAATAAGCAAACAAGAAGATGCCAGCAGCTTCAGCTTTGTATAACAACCTTATGGGAAGTTGGTATTGGATGGTGGATGGATTGAATGTAGCAGAAAGGCTTGAACAGGAATGGAGGCATGCAGTGACAAAAGACTTCGTCTCAAGACAAGTAACCAGCCTCCACTTAGTCATCAATATTGTAAAAGAAATGATAGAGGATGAGGAGAAGAGAATCAGAGGTTTAATTAACCCACCGTATGTTAAAGTGGGTAAGTTGAAAGAAGCCATAGTTTATGTGACGAGTGTAAGGTGTTATTTAGAAGACATTCTAGAATGGACAGATTGGTCTTTTGTGAAGTGGGGCTTAGACAAGCTTAAGAAAGTCGAAGAAGTAATGAGAAATGTGCTGACCGAAGAGGTCAAGAAGATCAAAGAAAAGTGGTCAAAGGAAAGAAAAGAAGAAGAAAATAGAAAGAAAAAGGAAGAACTAGAGAAACTAAACTCAAACTGGATGAAAATCCAAGAGAAGTTCCGAGCCATGGGTCACCCGGACTGGATGCCGGAAACAGAAAAGAAGAAGAAGAAAGGAATGATGGAAAAAATAAGAGGATGGTGGAAGAAGTTAAGGAGTTAGAAGAAGAAGAAGAAAAAACCCAAAGGCCCTTTTCAGGGCCACCCATATTTGTCGAAAAGAGAATGACTTTCCATTGCCTACCCCTTTATAAAATTTTTTAAAAAAAAAAACAAAGTCCCATGTTCAATTCCCCTTGTCCCTAAAGTAGTTTTTTTCTAGCATGTTCAATTCCCCTTTGTCCCTAGACAAACCCAAACTCTATTCCCATGTTCAATTCCCCTTGTCCCTAGACAGACCCAAACTCTATTCCCCATGTTCAATTGCCTTTGTCCCTAGAATCGATATTTTTTTTTCCATTGTTCGAATGCCTTTGTCGCTAAAATCAATATTTCCTTTTTTTTCCTTTCTCCAATGTTAAATTCCATTGTCGCTAATCTTACCCAGGGTTTTTTGCCCATGTTAAATTTCCATTGTCGCTAATCTTACCCAGGGTGGTTAATGTTAAATTTCCATTGTCGCTAATCTTACCCAGGGTGTGTTTTTAATGCTAATTCCCATTGTCGCTAATCTCACCCCTTATACTACTCATAACATTACATTAAATTAACAGTTACTACATGTAAAGGAGATCCAAGGTGTGTGTGTGTGTGTGTGTGTGTGTGTGTGTGTGTGTGTGTGTGTGTGTGATTTGCATTTTTAACGTAGTTTTAAAAAAAGTTCAGTCATATCACTACGATGTCTGCAGTGTGGCTGTTTATAGTGATTCCTAGCACTGAGACATCATGTCGCAGACAAGTAGCATGATGCCCCACCCAGTCAGATTATCCTGACAACAGGCCGACCAGTCCTAACACTAACCTCTTAATGCTGAGCGCCAGGGTAAAGCATTAGACAGATTTGACATTATCACAGTTTGTGCACAACATGATATTAAAACAATACACAAGTTTACTTTCTAAATTTGACTACTTTTAACTTCATCTAACATGCACATTAGTAGTTAATGGGGATCTTATAGGGTCTATGGGATTTATCATTACAGACCCCCTTGGGAACATATAGGGTCTATGTAAATTTAACATGGAGAAAAATCGTGGGAACATATAGGGTCTATGGGAATTAACATGGCCAAAAACCCTGGGACAATATAGGGTCTATGTAAATTTAACATGGAGAAAAATCGTGGGAACATATAGGGTCTATGGGAATTAACATGGCCAAAAACCCTGGGACAATATAGGGTCTATGTAAATTTAACATGGACATAAACCCTTGGGACTGTATAGGGTCTATGTAAAATTGAAACAGGGAGGGTCTCTATTTTTTTTTAAAAAAAATAAAATAAAAAAAGGGGTAGGCAATTCAAAGACTATCTCTTTTCGAGAAATATGGCTGGCCCTGAAAAGGGCCTTTGGTTTATGTTAATATGCCCTTAACATAAAGGGCATTTGCGACATCTTCTTGTCCTCAAACTTCGTCTTACAGCAGGGCCATACATCAGAGTCCTCTTGAGGCAACCTTGTCTCTCTATATAGACTCTTCTTATCCACAGGCTGCTGCTGGTCCTGTGGACAACGGTCCACTTGGATCGGACATACATGAGCATGTCCGTCCTGAACATCATTGTTGACACAAGGGTTGAAGATTCAACGTCGGTCCACATGTTGAGGCTCCGAGAATAGGTGAATCAATGCACTGAACTGCGCTTATTTATAGGGACAGGTAGGATTGAAACGGATTGAGTTCATTCACCAATCCGAACACGCGTTACAAAATTCAGCCAGCTGCATCCAATCCGAAGAGAGCAGTCTGTGACGTCACGTAGTCAATATAGATCTGCTAGCACTTGTGTGCAGTCAATCTATGCGACAGTGATTCAACATGACGGAAACTCAGAAAACGATCCAATGGGGTGCACCAGCAGCGGAGACCGCCCAAGGGAACCCGGACTTACTTTCAGAAGAGGTGAATTGGGATTTTGTGGATTTTCTCTCCTCGCAAGAATTTGTTCCGGAACCTTCGTTACCTTCTTCATTACCGCAAGTGGAGAATTTTAGACAGAGACAGAAAGAAGAATTGGAGAAATTTATGCAACGACAAAAAGAAGCGGAACAGGCTTTTCTCCTGCAGCAACAGCAACAAGAAGAAGAGGTAAGAAAAAAACAACAGCAAGAAGAAGTAGCAGCAAAGAAACAAGAGGGTGAGAATCAAACGGTCACGGTACTGTTGGATATTTTAGCGGAGTTAAGAAGTCTGAAACAAATGTATCAGACTTCTTTATCACGACCGAAGAGAATACGACCTTCCCGAGCTAAACACGTCAACCCTGTGACTAAGCCTACCGTACCACCCTTAGTGATTTCAACCCAATCATTATCATCATCATCAACATTACGCAGTCCAGAAGTAGGCCTTGGCCGTGGCAAAGGCATAAGGCAGTTAAAGTTGATTGCTTAAACTCACCCCTACATCGTAAAGAAAAAAGGCCCTTTTCAGGGCCACCCACATATCTCGAAAAGAAATACAATTTCAATTTGCCAATAACTCAAAAAAAAAAAAAAAATAAACCCCACCCATTTTTACCCTTATAGTACGTGCCTGTGTATGAGTGCGTGAGTGTAGCTTCTTATTTTAAAATCAAAACTCAAAGACTCTTACCTTATATCATTCATTTATTCTTTTCTCCATTTTTTACAATCCAATTCACAATTCACAACTCAACACTTTAATAAAAAGTTCATTGATTTCTTCTTTTCTCCTTGTTTAGTCTCTCTGTTTTTTGAATTTCTTCACCGTCACACTCTTTTCCTCTTCTTCCTCCTCGCTTTCTTCCCTTCTTTTTTTCGTCTCCTGTTTCTTTTTCTTCACCTGTCTGCTTTCTTCCTCTGAAGAATCCCTCTCTTCTTCTGAAGAATCCTTCTTTTCTTCTGACTCCTCTTGTTTCTTTTTTGGGCAATCTGGAGACCAATGTCCTTTTTCTTTACAATAATAACAGGTATCTTTACTTTTGTCTTTTTTAGCTCCTGTTTTTTGACGGTCTGGACACTCTGAAGACCAATGCCCTTTCTTCTGACAGATATAGCAAGTATCTTGACTTTTATCTCGAAAGGAAGGAGAGTAGTCCGCAGGCTGGTCTGAAGAGAATTTTCTAATGACCCCTCGCAAAGCTCTGACGAAACGTTCCATCTGGTTAGTCTCTTCCATCGTTGTGCTCGGCTTGAGAGTGAAATGAATAGTGAAAGGACAAGACACACACCCTTTTATATACGCTGGTCTGCTATGACTATAAAGTAGTTCATGGTGTTTGAACTTGAGTCATTTGACTTTTTGCTTTCAAGATGAAACGAACCCATTCATTCGAGAAGAAAGAAGAAGAAAGTAAGAGGCAGAAACGTGATCTATCGCCTCGTACCAGGGCTAAAATATTGACACAAATTCATGCCAGTGATTTTGAAGAGGACATGAGTGAACCAGAATCCGAACCCTCTAAACCAAGTCCACCACCCTTTGTCAACCCTGAAAAGTACTATTCCATTCGAGAGACGGAAAAGCGCTCCTCTAGAAAATTTAGAAACACGGCTTACAAATACACGGTGAAGTTTAAAGATTTCAAGTCCGAAGTACCGTTAGAGAAAGCAGAAGGGTTCATCACCGGAGTGTGGGATTCTCTGCTCACTGCACTCAAGCGACAATGTCAACCCAAAGAAGACGATCGCTTGAGACTTTCCATACAACACGACGGTTTGAAATCCCCTGTTTGGATCGAGTTTAGCACCCCTGCAGAATTGACCGCTTCCAAAGTCATGGACAAGATTCAACACGTGCAACAATCTAATGACCAGTTTGACATCACCGATGGAAAAGCCACATTGGACATGACCCACGTCTCTCCTCCTCAAGGGACCGGACGCAAAAAGATGTTATTGGTGAACGACCTTCGCAGCATTAAGCGTAGCCTTGTCCAAATTCACAATCCTCATGACCAGATGTGTTTAGCCCGTGCCATCGTGGTGGGACGAACCTATGCCAACAAGAACGACACGGTAGAATGGAAAAGAGACTGGGAGAACATTCGACAATCGGACCGAGCCAAACAACGAAGTGAAGCAGAACTCCTGTTACGACAAGCTGGCATGTCCAAAGACACACCCTGTGGCATTCCTGAGATGCAAAAATTGCAAGATGCCCTAGCTCCACGATACACTTTGAAAGTGCACCCTCAAGAAGTGCGCGGGTCTCTGTTGTTTCGAGGGCAAGATTTTAAGGACGGAAAATACATTCATGTTTATCATCACGATGACCATTTCGATACCATTACCAGTATCACCGGATTCCTGGGATACGGTTATTACTGTGAGAAATGTGACCATGGTTATAATAATCGAGAGCAACACAAGCATTGTGGATCGAAATGCTCAGGATGTTTGGCCTCTTCACCCTGTCTGAGCGAAGAACCAGTGCCTTGTTCCACTTGTCTGCGCACGTTTGTCAGCCCTACCTGTTACCAACAACATCTGAAAACGCAAGGTTCACAGCAGAAATGTGCTTGTCAACTCCTGAGATTGTGCCCTACGTGTGGACAAGGCATACGTACCAATAGTACCAAGGCACACGTATGTTCAGGAAAAAAGAAATGTCACATTTGTCACCACATCGTGGACTTGGAACACCAATGTTACGTGCAAAAATACCAGCCCCCACCAGAGAAAGAGGACGGTCACAAGAAGAAAGGCAATTTCATCTTTTTCGATTTCGAATGCATGCAAGAGACTGGCATTCACATTCCTAATTTCTGCGTGGCTCATCGAGCGTGCGAGAAGTGCATTCAAGAACCTATCTTCAGTCATTGCCCTCACTGCAGCAAGATTCCTGGAGGGCGTGAAAAAATCTTTCGGGGGCCAAACACGTTAGCCGATTTTGCCCAATGGGTCTTAGACCCCATCGACAAGACGTGGAGCCAAGAGGACATCGGACTTTACGGAGATTGTCATCGTCATGCCACGGTGATGGCTCACAATTTCTCCGGATACGATGGACAGTTTCTTCTCAGATACAATACGGAACATGGCACCGAACGTCCTAAAGTGACTTTGAACGGAGCCAAAATCATTTTCATGCAAGTGGGACAAGTACAGTT
Source organism: Sinohyriopsis cumingii (assembly GCA_028554795.2). NCBI lineage: Eukaryota > Metazoa > Mollusca > Bivalvia > Unionida > Unionidae > Sinohyriopsis > Sinohyriopsis cumingii. The sequence goes on along the minus strand of CM068827.1, from coordinate 77,320,602 downwards.
TAAAGATTCGATGAGCTATTTGGCCATGCCTTTGAGTCGAATGCCTAAAACGTTTGGAATGACAGAAATGGCTAAAGGGTACTTTCCACACTTTTTCAATACGGAAGCCAATCAACACGCCGTTCTACCCCATTTACCTGAGGCTCACTATTACGACCCCGACAACATGCGTACCGAACAACGAGAAGCTTTCTACGCTTGGTACCAGGCTCATGCCTCTGACCCCTTCGACTTTCAGGAAGAAATGCTAAAGTATTGTCGTTCCGACGTGGACATTTTACGACGTTGCTGTGGAAAATTTCGAGAACTGTTCATGGAACACGGAGGGGTCGATCCTTTGAAAGAAGCTTGCACCATTGCCAAAGCGTGTTCCTTAGTGTATCGACAACGATTCATGCCTGAAAACACCGTGGCTGTCATCAGTCCTCAAACGACCCACTATGTCAAGCGTCAATACTCGGTCAAAGCCCTACGTTGGTTACATTACTTGTGCGACAAGGAAGACAAGTGGATTCAGCATGCCCACAACGAAGGGGGCGAAAAGACCATCGGAACGTATTCGGTCGATGGCTGGGACTTAGAAAACCCGAAGATCGTGTACGAGTTTAACGGTTGCTTATTTCACGGATGTCCCGTTTGTTATCCTGACCGTGGCACTAAAAATCAGTTTTTGCAACGAACCATGGAAGACTTGTACCAGGACACTTGTCAGCGACGCCTAAAGTTAGAACAGCAAGGATACCAAGTGGTGGAAATGTGGGAACACGAGTACGATCACCGTATGAAAACCGATCCCGAGTTTAAACGCCTCGTGGAAAGTTACCAGTTCATGGACCCGCTGAACCCGAGGGATAGTTTGTACGGAGGAAGGACCAATGCCACCTGTTTGCTGTACCAAGCCAACGAAGAGAACGGAGAAGAAATCAAATACTTGGACGTGTGTTCGCTGTATCCCTACGTGTGCAAATATTGTCGCTTTCCTGTAGGGCACCCGCAATTGTTCACGGAACACATCGACCTGAAAAACATTCGACAATACGAAGGCTTGATCAAGTGTAAAGTTTTGCCTCCCACGAACCTATACCATCCCGTCTTACCTCACCATTGTCAAGGCAAACTGATGTTTCCTTTGTGCCGTACTTGTGCCGAAACGTGCAACCAAGACCAGCCTTGTCATCACAGCCAGGAAGAACGGGCCTTGACGGGAACCTGGGTCAGCGTAGAATTGTTCAAAGCTATGGACATGGGATACCAACTGTTAGAAGTGTACGAAATTTGCCACTTTCCCAAGACACAACAATACCACAAGGGTGACCCTACTCAGAAAAGCATTTTCGCAGACTACGTGGATGCCTTTTTGAAACTGAAGCAAGAAGCCAGCGGCTATCCTTCCTGGTGTCACACTCCCGAAGACCAAATACAATTCAAAGAGAAATACTACGAACAAGAAGGCATCACTTTAGACCACATCGAGAAAAACGAAGGCAGGCGATCGTTTGCCAAAGTGATGTTAAATTGCTTGTGGGGTAAAATGGCACAACGCCCGTGTTTACCCAAGACGGAATATTTGACAGAACCTTCCCGCTACTTTCAGATGATTCACGACAAAACCAAATTCATGAAACACGTGGACGTCGTTCGCGAGGATTTGATCTTGGTCAATTACGAAGAAGATCTGGACTTTGTACAAGACGACCCCTTTGGAAATGTCATCATTGCGGCTTACGTGACAGCCCATGCTCGCTTAAAATTGTACGAAGCTTTAGAACTGTTAGAAGAACGCGTCCTGTACTTTGACACGGACAGTTGCATTTACATCCATCACCCGATTCAACATCACCCTGACATCGAAGGAGACCGTTTAGGAGCCTGGACAGACGAGCATCCCGACGACAAGATTCTAAGTTTCGTCAGTGGCGGTCCCAAAAATTACGGCTACGAATACCGGGACAAACAAGGAGAAGTGCACACGACGTGCAAAGTGAAAGGACTGACTCTGAATCATCGTACCAGTCGTGTGGTCAACTTTGGGGTATTGAAAGAAGCCTTGCAATCGGAAGAGGATGGAAACTTTAAAGTGACCACTTACCAACCGAACAAGATTGTACGTTTACCCACTCACCACATCGTCAGTCGACCTTTGGAAAAAGTTTATCAAATCGTGTACCAGAAGCGAGTTCGACTTCCCAATCATTTCACCTTACCGTACGGTCACGTCGGTATTGGTCTGTATATAAAAAGGAACCCTAGGCAAGATCGATAGTTCATTGTGACTACCAAGACCGAGCAAACAAGATGAATACTTTGAAAGAGACATCGTTCCAGTTTGGGGATTGTAAAAAAGTTGTATCTTCCTCTAGTGTGACTAATATTGGATGGATAAGACCCATGCATTGCGACGGAAAATGTCCGGAAGGAAACTGCGATTGTCCATGTGGTTACCATTGTAATTGCGTCACGGAGTTTGCAGACGAGTGCGATTGTGAGCCTTGCGATGGATACGATGCTGTACGTTGTGACCTGAGCGATGCCGTAAAGCATCATGGGAACTTTAGTGCCCCTACCCCTATCATGGAAAGTGATGCTGTGCGTGTCAAACCTGTCGGATGCGAAAGTGATGCCGCTCGTCCTCTTGGACATTTTACTGGGTTTCGTTTTAAAGGGGAATGTTCACCTTCACGTCTACCCCCCTACGGATGTCATCCAGCCTTGAGCAAACTCCTACCCATGTCACTCAACCCTCATCGAAACGAACCTGTGAAAAACGAATATTCGTTTCCTGTGCGTTTGTCGGAATACTGTGACTTTGAAAATCGTCTTCAATCGTTCAAAGGAAAATGGCCAAAGTATCTGGGAGGACCGACCCCCGAAGAATTAGCCAGAGCCGGATTTTTCTACTTGGGCGAAGGAGATAAAGTCAGGTGCTTCAGTTGCGATGTGACACTTCACCACTGGGAACCGCAAGATTCGGCCTACGTAGAACATGCTCGATGGTCACCGAATTGTCATTACTTACCCTTAGTGGGACCGAGACATTGAAGTAACTTCTTACCATAATGATCTGTTCATGGATACTTTACAAGAGAACATTCGTGCTTTGCCTGTGGAGTTGAGAGAACGCATTTACCGAGAGCTGGTCAAAATACAAGTGAAACGTAAAGAACAATTGCATCCGTTACGTCACCGGTGTTTGAACCACTGGTACCTGAAGGCTATACAAGGATTGATTCAATTGAAAGTGTTCCATCGGACAGACATTGATCAACGATCCTCTAGTTTTAAAAAGGATTGGTTTGGTATGGACGATTCTACCTACATCATTGTAAACGTACTGCATCGAATTCCAGAGGAAGAGTTAACGAATTACCAACATCTTGAACACAATGTCAACTTAGTGAAAGAGGAAACTTCTGAACGAATTGTCATGTGTAGATTAGTGACTCAACGATTTAAATTTGACACTGAAGTGAAACCATGTTTGTGCAAAGAGTACATTTCTTGTGTCAGACCAAAGAGGATTTAGTATGACCTATTCATGGATACTTTGCTAGAGAACATTCGTGCTTTGCCTGTGGAGTTGAGAGAACGCATTTACCGAGAGCTGGTGAAAATACAAGTCAAACGTAAAGAACAATTGCATCCGTTACGTCACCAGATCTTTAACCACTGGTACCTGAATGGTATAAGAGAACTGATTCGTCAGAAATTGTTTCAGTGGTCAGACCTTGTTCAACACTTTGAGTTAGTGAATGATCGAAATGTTCATTATTTTGGTTACTTCGAGATTCACCTACAGCAATACATTGAGGAAGACAAGTTAAAGGATTATCAACATATTTTACGTGGAATCTACTTAGAGGAAGAGGAAACTTCTAAACGAACTCTGAAGTTTCGGTTACAGTATGCAAGATTTAGATTCCCTACTGGAGAACGAAGATCTCTGGCTAGAAAGTACGTGTATTGTTTCCGAAACAAAGAGACTATAAAAACAGGCTGCCATGCCACGACTTATGTCACATGTCATCCAACAGATTCCGTGGAAGGAACTCAATGACCATATTCAAACCGTGGATCATTACCATCGATTATTACAAGAACTCTATCCATTCCATTTGGGACGACAAGTGGTGTGTGTCTTAGTGACTTGTTTTTTGGGATTTCGTTTACCAGCCGATTCTTTGTGGACTCTTTACGATCAGTACTTACCACCTCCATGGCCTTAAATGGTCACGAAAAACTCCTTTTGCTCAAAGCCTTGCGTTTTCATCTGGATACTTCTCGACCTCTACGGGAAAAAAAGATTCGTCAACTTTTAGCGACCCAAGACGTGTATGACGATGTGTGTGTAGCTTGTGACTTACATCCCCATTGGACAGATGTCCGTGCCTGGAAAGAATGGGATTTTGAGGCTTGGACCCAAGAAGTGGCCCAGTATGCACGAGAGTTGTTCAAGGAAAAAAGTTACTTTTCAACCCGTGTTAGTGACGGTGCCAGAAGAACCCGTCACCCAGGACAGGACTGTCGTGGACAGACCTGAAAGACCCTTTCGGGAGGACACTTGTGTGACCTTACCCCCTGTTGAACTGGTTAGAACATTACCCAAAAGATGTGATTGTTGTACAGACACTTGTGTTTATTCCACGTTCATCGTTATCATGTGCCTTTTATCCTTGTACTTAAGCCTTTGGCTTTTATGTATTTTTGTCTTTCGTATTCATGTTTGATAAAAAAACATTCAATAAACGTGTTCTGAAAAAGTATATAAACTCTTGTCTTGTTCGTTTTCGTGTCACAAGTGACATTTCTCACACCATGGCTACCTCTGCTGTCTCTGCTCCCTCTTCCTCTACTGTCAAAGTCATCGACGAACACTTAGATCGTGCCAGTTGGGAGGCTTTGTATCTTCGCCATCCCTTTAACATGCTCATTGCTGGACCTAGCGGTTCAGGCAAAACCGAATTCGTCAAACGTTTGATCGAACATAAACATCATTTGATCGATCGGCCACCTCAACGGATCGTGTGGTGTTACAAAGAGTGGCAATCGGCGTACAGCCTCTTGCGAGAAAGTCAAGGCGATTCCATCGTGTTTGTGGAAGGCATTCCTAAAGAAGACGACGGCATCGTCTCTGACTCCCGTCAAACCCATTTGGTCATTTTCGACGACATGTTAGGAGAAGACGAAGAAGAAATTAAATTGTGGTTCACGCGCAAAGGGCATCACCGTAATGCCAGTGTCATTTACATCACCCAAAATTTGTTTCAACAAAGTAAAGCCCATCGCACCATCAGTCTCAATGCGCATTACGTGGTCTTGTTTAAAAGCCCTAGAGATAAATCGCAAGTGCAAGTCTTAGCCAAACAGTTAGGAACGCCTTGGCTGACTCAGGCGTACGACGATGCCACTCAAACGCCACACGCCTATTTACTCGTCGATTTGAAACCTACGACCCCCGAGGATTTGCGATTTCGTACCCACTTGTTTCACCACTGGTGCCAAGACGGAGGGCCTGTCCTGTACACGTCTCCGTCCTCGACTTCATTTCACTCCCCATCAAAAAATCTATAAAAACCTCAGACCCTTTTTCGTCTGTCTCACACAGTGTGAACATGACGTCCCTTCAGTCGCATCTTCCCGTCAAATTGATTCGTGCCTTGTATGGCATCAGTCGAGAAAAAGATCCACAAACACGAGCCCGTGTCTTAGAAGCTAGTCTCAAAGAAGTCTTACGATGGTTCACGGTGACGGCACGTCAATTACTCCAAGGAATCATTCAGATTCCTCATCAAACCCAACGCTTTTTCGATCGAAACAAAGTCGCTTTGGTCCAACTGGCCGATCCCCGCATCGACACTCAAACCAAAAAACAAATCATTTTGAAACCTGGAGGGAGCGGTACTCTAGGAGGGGTCATCATTCGCTCACTCTTAAGATGGGATCCTAATGCCCCCAAAGTTATCCCCAAGACAAAAGTCCAACGAAGCCCCAAGAAGAAAAAGAAAAAGACCAGGTCCCCAAGAAGAATAACTTCTCCAGTGGCAGGACCCTCCTCTTACCAGACACCACCACCCCGGAAAAAGAAAAGAAGCCCCCAGAAAAAGAAACAGAGAAAAAGTCCCCAGAAAAAGAAAAGTCCACAGAAGAAAACTAGTCGCAAGAGAGGCACTTCGGCCAGGACGCAACCTTACACTCGCAAACCACGACCTGCCACGGCAGTGACTGCGTCTCCGGCATCCTCACGTTCATCCACTTCTCCGTTGATGACACCCAGAACTGAAGAGTACTTGGAGACGTTGATCACACCAAGAACATCTCCGTTGATGACCCCCAAAAGAACTTCCCCAGTGGCAGGACCCTCCAATTTAGTGGCAGTGGCTGCTGCTCACAAAGTACCTTCTCCCAAAATCAAAGTCCAAGAAAGATCGGGCATGTTACAAAGTTTACTGGATTTGTCCAAGCAAGAACTGGCTCGATTTAGTCCGTTGCGTACCCCTGCACGACGTGTCATGCCTGTCCTCAAACTGATAAAACGTAAAGACAATCAGTGGCGACGCGTTCCAGTATAAAAAGAGCCTGTGACCAAGTCGGGGTATCAATGAACTTGTAAAAAAGATGTCACCTCCAAGAAGCCACAAAAGAAAGAGACAAAGGCAGACGCGTCATCCGACAAAGCGCTTAGCCAAGCATCGACATTACCCTAAGAAAAGACACAGTCGTTCCAAGAAAAAGAGGCGTCAACAAAGGGGAGGATTCCTCGGCGATTTTGGGAAAAACATTGTCACCTTTATGACAAAGCGATAGTCCCAAAAAAAAGATAAAAGGGTGTGCGTTAAGTCATCGACGTTAGTGTCTGTTCGGTGAATGTCCCGGAACCCACAACCAAAAATGTCACCCTCCAGAAAACCCCAAGGAAAGAAAAGAAAAGGACTGCCACCACGTTTAGCTAAACATGGGGACATGTTATCTGTCCTGTCCAAAGCTTCTTCACCCCTACGAAAAAAACTCATTCAAACGGCCTCCAAAGAGGTCATCGATACCGTGTGCGAATGTTGTTTGAACGTTTTGAAAGGCACGATCCCTTTGTCCAAACTCCAGAAACAATGCTTAGGCAAACATCGTCACGTTCCTCGCCAAATGGTTCGAAAGAAAATTCCCATTCGTCAAAAAAAGAAGATGTTGGTCCAACGTGGAGGCATTTTACCTCTCTTGTTAGGCCCCATACTGAAAGGAGTCTTGGGAACCATGTTGGGAGGACTGGTGGGAGCAAGATAAAAAGGCCCTCGGAAGTTCCAAGATCTCAGAATCGACCCCTGACAACCCCATGGAAGGACGAAAACTAGCTTTAGTGCCTTACAAACGATGGATGGAATACCATCGGTGGCAAGAACAACGCACCCCGCATTTACCTCCCAATCCCAATTTGAGCGAGATGTCCCAGTTACAACACGAATTGCAATCCTTGATGGATCGCCAAGATTTGTCCGAAACAGAAAAATCGCAAAAGTACGGTCAACTCTTGCAACGACTGCAACTCTTTCACCAGAAAGCTTTAGACGAAACAGCTTTACCCACTCTAAAAGATTTTAAGACCTTGATGAAAAGTCCAGCACCATCATCATCATTACCACCACCACCACCACTACCATCCCCAAGGGTCACCAGAGATGCTACCCCACAAAGACCTGAGGAAGAAGAGATGCGCGAAGTGTTTCAAACACCGTCAGCAGCTCCCATTTCGAGTAAGATTGCAGCATCCTTGTTGACCCCGTCCCCTACACCCCAACGAGAAGAAATGAAAGCTTGGGTTAAAAAGATGATGTCCACGCCTCCTTCGACAGAAGTGAAAAAGAAAGAAGGGAAACCAGAAGCGAAAAAAGAAAAGAAAACCAAAGCCATTCCATTGTCACCTCCACCACCACCACTACCTTCGACTTCTACTCCCGTAGCCCATCGGACACGTAAATCTGTTTCCAAACCACCCTTTCGACCCACCCAAAGTAGCATCACCGAAGAGTGGGTGACTTATTAACACGCCAACACAAAATAAAACATGGAAAAAGTCTTAGCTAGCATTTACTACGATCCCTCGCATCCTGCAGGTTACGCAGGAGTTCAAAAATTGTATCGTGTTGCCAAAACGCGACTGAAAAGTCTCCGTTTACCTCAAGTGCAACGATGGTTACAAGAACAAGCTACCTACACTTTACACAAACCCATTCGACGCAAGTTTGCCAGAAGTCGCACCCGAGTGGAAGGCATCGATCATCAATGGCAAGCCGATTTAGCCGATGTCTCTCATTTGGCCAGCTACAATCGTGGCTACAAATATTTGTTTTGTGTCATCGACGTCTTTTCCAAATTTGCCTGGGTCGTGCCCTTGACTTCCAAATCGAGCAGCGAGTTAGTGCGAGCCCTGCAACGAGTGTTGAAACAAAGCGGTCGTCACCCTCTTCGATGGCAAACGGACAAAGGCACCGAATTTCTGAACCAAGCTTTCCAAAAAGAATTAAAGAAACGTGACATTCATTTTTTTACCACCGAGAATCCAGAAACCAAAGCCAGCATCGTGGAACGTTTTCAACGCACTTTGAAAGAACGCATGTGGAAATATTTTACGCATCACCACACTCTGAAGTACATCGACATCTTACCGCACCTGGTGCAAGCGTACAACCAATCTTACCATCGAAGCATCGGACGTGCCCCGCAAGAAGTGACTCCCGACAATGAAGTGTTGGTGTTTGAGCGTCTGTTCGGTACGTCCCCGACGAGGGCTGTCCCCAAGAAAAGTGGAGAGTTGACCGTAGGAGATTGGGTGCGCATTGGCAAAACCAAACGCACTTTTGACAAAGGTTACTTACCTAACTGGACGACCGAACTGTTTCGCGTCACTGGACGAGTGCATGGCCGTCATCCTGCCGTCTATAAATTGGAAGACATGAACGGAGAAGTACTCAAAGGAACGTTTTATTTGCCCGAGTTACAACGTGTCACCAAAAAAGAAGACGACGTGTACGACATCGAAAGCATTCTCGAACGCAGAACCCGTAAAGTGGGCAAACGACGTGTCAAAGAAGTCAAAGTACGTTGGAAAGGATATCCACCCAGTTTCGATTCTTGGATCGACGCTTCGCAAGTCATCGACTATAAAAAGAAGTGACCATCATGCCCTTTCACACAGCAGACGCAGCTACGTCGACCACTCCTTCTTCACCCAGTTCTTCTGTGCAAGATTTACAAAAACAACCCTTGTGGGTGTGGTGTGGAGAACGTGTGCCTAAAACGCAAATCGTCTTTTTCTGCCAAATCTTTGTGGTGTATTGTGTCATCGCCAATTTGAGTTTGCAACAAGGAGACAAACAATTGTGGACCATTTTATTGAGCAGTTGCATCGGTTACCTGCTTCCCAATCCCTCCCTGAAATTCTCCTCGAACGGGAACGTTGTGTCCAGTGCCAGTGCCAGTCACCACTCCAACCACAACCAGAACCCCATTTTGGGCGGAGACACGCCTCTGACATCCAGTAATATCCCCTCGGACAGCCACAGAACTCTAGAATTATGAGTCACGAAAACCAATTTTACTTAACTTTACCCAGTGACAGTTCCATGGAGGTGTTTCCCCACAACACGTTGTGCTGTTACACGGCCAAATTACCTCAAGCCATCCCCTTAGATCACGAAGCCCATTGGGAAGTGGCTTTAGTAGAAATGATTCACCCTACACAAATCCAAAACATCACCGAAAAACAAAACTTTTTTGAGGTGGAAATCCTGAACCAACAATTACAAGAAGCCATGACTGACATCGGGTTTTCAGGGATCACAAGACCAGCCAGCAAACCAGCCTTCAGTATCTACACCGTGAAAATTCCAGCAGGGTTTTATTTTAGTGGTCAACATTTGGTGGACACTATTGTGGACAGGTTCGAGTTCGCCTTTGGCAAAGCCCTGAACAGAACCAAAAAAAGTGTCACCCTGGAGTACCATAAAGTGGCTCGTCGCTTACTGATGAAATTTCCAGATACGGACACATTGTCCTTCAGGTTCAATGGTATTTTGTTTGAAATTTTGGGTGGACATTCAACAATGGTCACAAACAATTGGAGCCCCAAGATCAACAGTAATATGGATTTTTACAAAGCTTTTGGAAAACCGGTAGAACTGAACCAAGGAATGAATTTAATGTTCGTGTACTCCGATGTGGTGGAGTATAACGTGGTGGGACACACCTCTGTGCCATTACTGCGTGTCATTCCTTTCAAAGTGGATTCTGCCACGAACACTGACGAGGAAGGTGGAAACACTTACCACGTCCACCGCGAATTTGTCCATCCTCACTATTTGCCTGTCAGTAAGTCGTATTTGGACACGGTCAACATTGCTATAAAAGGAGATCTGGGACAAAATATTCCATTCACCAAAGGAAAAGTCACGGTGAAACTCCATTTTCGAAAACGGTTCTCTCACGACTCGTAAGTAAGTCATGTATCCAGTGTACCAAGGGGTGGCTCGACAACGAGGACACGGTTTAGGAGATATGCTGAAATCGGCCTTTCGTTCTGTGGCCCCAGTGTTGAAACCGATGGTGACACGCGGATTGCACGCCTTGAAAGATGCGGCACTGACGCAAGGCAAAGAATTTCTCCAAAATGTCATCATCGACAAACAAAACCCTAAAGAAGCCTTCATGAGGGCAGGCAAAAATGTCTTGCTGCAAACGGGCAAAGACATTTTGGGCCGACGAGACACACCTATAAATGCCCTGCACGCTACCGAATCAGGCATTCAGCAAGGACAAGGCAGAAAGAGACGACGAAGAAGAAAACACCCTTTCACTAGACTTCAAGCAAGAAAGGCCAAGAAAAGAAGAACCGTTCGAGACTTAGACGTTTTCGATTATTGAGAAAGAACAGAACAAAAAATGATGCACCGAGAATCTTGCGCCTGTTCCAAGACGGAACTGGATCTGTTTGCCATGCCCCCCACCATGATGACCATGCAAGAATCCCAATGGGTGGAATTTCACCCCGTCTCCTCATTGGCCGATTCCGCTCCCATCGAGTTTGAAATCAAAGGACAGCCCGAAGATTACATCGATCTGAATAGCAGTTACTTGTACTTGAAAGTCAAAGTTCTAGATAAGACAGGAGGTGATATAGACACTGAAGCAGTAGCTCCCGTCAACAATTTCATGCATTCCTTGTTTAGTGGAGTGGACTTGTACTTGAATAACAAACTGGTCAGCAGCAGCATGGATACTTACCCTTACCGTGCCTACCTGGAAAATCTCTTGACGTACGGAATAGACGCCAAGAACACTCATCTCGATGCCTGTGGGGTATGGGAAGCTGACGAAGCAGACCAGTTTGAAGAATTCGAAATTATTACAAATGATAAAGATAAACCATACAATGAGGGATTTACAGAACGAAGAAACAAAATCAAAGGAGACAACAAAAGTTTAGAACTGATGGATCGTTTGCATTTGGACATGTGGTTGCAAGAAAAGTATTTGCTGAACGGAGTGGATGTCCGCCTGAGACTGAATCGGAGCAGTACCACTTTCCACTTATTGGCTAATGCTGACGAGTACAAAACCAAAATCCTAGAAGCCAGACTCTACGTACGCCGTGTGGAAGTGTTACCTAAAGTGGGAAACGACATCAGTCAGACGTTGAGCAGAACAACTGCCAAGTATCCCATACGACGCGTGGAAGTGAAAACTTTCACCATTCCCAAGGGACAGCGATCCATGATCCAAGATCATCTGTTCCAAGGACAGCTACCCAAACGTTTGATCGTTGGTATCGTCGAGAATGAAGCCTTCAACGGAGCTATCAATAAAAATCCGTTCAACTTTAAACACTTTGACGTGACCAAGATCGAAGTCAGTCGCGATGGCAAGACCTTGTGTACCCGACCTTTCGAACCTGACTTTGCCAACAAAAATTACTTGAGATCGTACTTGTCCCTGTACGAAGCCACCGGCCAGTTAGGAACCAACACAAAGATTACGCAGGAGGCTATGCTTTGTGGGCTTTCGATTTCACTCCAGACCAAGGCAGCGACGAGGGACATTTCCACCCTATAAAATCTGGCCAGATTCGTGTGGAAATTCAGTTTGCAATCCAACCAGACCCCACTACTGCTAATCCAACGTTGAACGTCATCCTGTATGCAGAATTCGATAATACCATAGAAATCAACAGTTTGAGAGAAGTCATTCTAGATTACTAGAAACCATGGAAGATTGTTATCCCTCTTTACCTAGTGGAGAAACTTTGGAGATGAAATGTGAGGAGACTGTGGAAAAAGAAGAAGTGATCATGATGAAGTCGAGATGGCCAGAACAAGAAGCCCATTTAGTCTCCTGTTTTGCCAAACACTTGGTCGAAAAAATGACGGAATTGATCAAGAAAAATTGCTATGGATGTCAAAACGATCATCCCAGTCAAATTCAACACGATAAATGCCTGATGTTAAGTCAAGAAGAAAAATTGGACGAGTATCTGGACGAAGCTTGGAGCCTCATCTCGAACAAAGACGTGTTGTACCAGTGGTATAAAGACTTGCGTGAACATTCTTGTCCACCATTAACCACTCAAGAGATCCATCGTATCGAAGCTCTCCTGAATCAGAGTGAGGAAACAGAACGAATAACCGTTTATTCGTCAGACATTTTCAAGCAAAAAGTCAGGATCGAATTGACGACTTATTATTACCTGTGAAGAAAAAACACAAAACAATGGATACCTGGGAACTTTATTACCTTTTGAACCACAGTTCGTATACGTCTTCTTGGAATCCTGTCGTCTGTGCTAAAGATGAACTCCCTCATCGCAAACCTAAAGACCATCAAGCTTACGTGATCAACACGGACGACAGTCATCTCCCAGGAACCCACTGGGTAGCCGTTTACTTTCCTCAAGAAGGATGTGTGGAATATTTCGATTCGTACGGATTGCCCCCTTTGGAAGACGATATCATCGACTTTATGAGAAGAAATGCTCAAACCACCCGATTCAATAACGTGAAATTACAAGGCACAGATTCCTTGGTGTGTGGACAGTACTGTGTGTATTTTCTGCATCATCGCAGCCTGGGCTATTCCTTAGAACATTTAGTGACTCATTTTGATCCTCGTTCTTCTGCTAGAAACGATGTGAAAGTAGATCGATGGTTTTGTGACCATTATGCTTATCTTTTGTCTCAAGCTAGGAAACGTAGTGTCCATCAATGGCCTAATGATTTCCAACAGTGGAAATCACAATTTCATTCACAACGTTGTCAGCCCTGTTTAAAGTAGATTGTCCATTGAGAAAAAAATGTTAGTGATTTGAAAAAATTGTTTGATGTTATAGTGTTGGATTATTGTTAAAAATGTTAGAGTTGTTGTTTAGTGTTAAGTGATTTTTGAATAAAAAATGTTGTGTTTTGAAAAAATGCTTTTGTCTTTTGTTTAGCTATAAGAATGTTGAATTGATGCTCTTTCATTTCTTACTATCCCTCTCATGACAATCACTGAACGTTGCGAATCGAAAATCGTGTGGGGATGTTTTCCTTCACGTCCGCGCTTTCACTATAATAACCGGGGTTGTTTCCAGTCTAGCCATCCATTGTCGACTCATCCTCCTAAGAAGATGTGCTCCAAACTAGCTAAGCTCAACGAAGCCTACGTGAATTTGCATAGGGTCAGACACAGTCTGATACCGAAGCCAGAAGAAATAGAGAATGTGAGAATGTTAAAAATCACTGAAGACCTGATAGAAGAGCTCTTCAGAGAAGAAGTGAACAGGGAAAAAGAAGAATGGACGGAGAAGTACAGACTTCAGAGACAGCAGCAACAGCAGCAACAACAGCAACAGCAGCAACAACCTGAAGCTGACAGAGGCTTTGTCGATTGTCGTATCGACACCAAAGAGTTCTTCTTCTCTTTCCGAAGAAGCAGACCTATCGCCAGAAAGTCTATCCTCAGAGGACATCGCATTCTTAGAAACTAAAAAAGAATGCCATAGCAAACAAAAAAACAGCCCTTTTCAGGGCTACCCCAATACTCTAGAAAAGAAGTAACGATCGATTTGCCAATGTGTGTGTAGGTAGAGTAGTGTGAAAATAAACACTAACTCTTTATTGATAGTGAAAGTGTATGTGTTGGTGTGTTTGTGTTTGTAAGAGCTCAAGTAAGTTGGTGTGGATAGTAGATTAAAATGATATCTTTTCTTAGTGTTTGAGGTGTATATTTGGAGTTAGATTGAATTGCTTTGCGTATGTGGATAGTCAATTGAAGTGATTTATAAAAAAATTTTAAAATAGTGATGGGTAGCATAAAAAGTGAGTGAGTGTTTCTTTTAGGTCCGCGCGTTGTTGTTTTTTTGGTCATGATCTAGGTAAGATGAATTTTATGTTATTAGGGGATGTTTTCCATCACGTCCGCGCTTTCAGTATAAATTGAAACTCGTTCGGCAGTCCAGTTACCCTTGTTGATTGATCAACACCAAAAAATGAACACGAGACTTGAGAAACTGTTGGAGCTTCATGTGCATCTGGAATATGCCAGGCGCATATTAAATGAACTGGCCGCGGAAGCCATTGTCGAGGAGGGAAGGATAAGAGAGGAGGAAAGAAGAAACAAAGAAGAGGAGGAGAGAAGATATAAAGAAGAAGAAGAAAGAAGATATAAAGAGGAAAGAAGAAACAAAGAAGAGGAGGAGGAAAAGGAGAGAAGAAATTTCAAAATCCCAGAGAGCGAAAATTGGGATTCTGAAGCAACATATCCTGCCTCTGCTCTCTCCCCCCAAAAGGTAAAAAGTAACTGGGGGATAAGATGTGTATGTGGCGCCAGGCCTGGAAGGTGCCACCATTAACCAGGTGTCCATGAAGTTCCAAACAAAACAGCCCTTTTCAGGGCTACCCAATACTCTAGAAAAGAAATAACGATCAATTTGCCAATGTGTGTAGGTAGAGTAGTGTAAAAATAAACACTAACTCTTTATTGATAGTGGGAGTGTATGTAATTGTGTGTTTGTGTTAGTAACTAATAAAGTAAGTTTGTGTGAATAGTAGATTATGGGTTTCTTTATTGTTTCTTAGCGTATATGGAGAGTATAGTTTGGGTTATATTATATGAAATGAGAAAAGTGGGGATGTTTTCCTTCACGTTCGCGCGTTGTTGGGTCATGATCTAGGTAAGATCGATTTTATGTTTTTTAGGGGGATGTTTTCCATCACGTCCGCGCTTTCACTATAATAACCCACAGTGTTCGTTGTTCAAACCATTCTGCAAAGAATAAAAAGAAGATGGCGTCAAACCAAATCGACAAAATTCAAACCTTGCAAGACGTTTTAGACAACTTAGGAATAATGGAACAGATGCTATTAAGACTGGTTGAAGACCATTATTCCTATAGTCCCCATCGTGTGAAGATGGAAATTAATAACTTAAGGAAAGCAAAGGACAAGATTAGTGGTGTCATGAAAGAGATCAAGGAGGAGAAGGAGGATGAAGAGGAAAGAATAAGAATACGCAAATGGAACGAAAAGATTGAAAAAGAAGAAGAAAATGAAAAGAGGAAGAAAGAAGAGGAGGAAGAGAAGAAGAAAGAAGAGGAGAAGAAAAAAAAGAAAGAGAAGAAGAGTGTAGGAGATAAAATAAGAACTTGGTGGAGGAAAAGAAGAAATTAGAAGAAGAAGAAGAAGAAGAAAACCCAAAGGCCCTTTTCAGGGCCAGCCATATTTCTCGAAAAGAGATAGTCTTTGAATTGCCTACCCCTTTTTTTATTTTATTTTTTTTAAAAAAAAATAGAGACCCTCCCTGTTTCAATTTTACATAGACCCTATACAGTCCCAAGGGTTTATGTCCATGTTAAATTTACATAGACCCTATATTGTCCCAGGGTTTTTGGCCATGTTAATTCCCATAGACCCTATATGTTCCCACGATTTTTCTCCATGTTAAATTTACATAGACCCTATATTGTCCCAGGGTTTTTGGCCATGTTAATTCCCATAGACCCTATATGTTCCCACGATTTTTCTCCATGTTAAATTTACATAGACCCTATATGTTCCCAAGGGGGTCTGTAATGATAAATCCCATAGACCCTATAAGATCCCCATTAACTACTCACATTATCATTGAGAAGTATATCTGACACTTATGTTAGTCCCAGTTTTTATGTAGAAAATAACCTTTTCTTTTGAAGATTTAGGAACTGACATAAAGGTGAAGCGACAATACAGGCAGGACTGAATTATAGTGAAAGTTAAATAGTGAACTGAGATCATTAATTTGACGCTCTAATGAAGTAGTTTTCATCTTGTCATAAATAAATTGTCAAAAATACATTCCATTTATATTGATACTTTGGTTCTATTTATTAAGCATGCCTATAAATATCATTGATATAATATCTCTTTCGTTTCTTAGCATGCATACAACCAGATGACCCCTTGTTGTTATGAAGTTCGCAATGTGTTTTTATTCACTTGCAATGAAGTTACTTCTGTTCGTTACCTGTTTTACGCTGCAAAGTTAATCGCAAAGCAGAAAACAAAAATTTGACGGGTCAATCACAGTAAGATATTCAGAAAGCAGTGTCATTATAGGCCTTTTGGACCTGGCTGGCTTCATTGACTTTTGGACTAGATCACTATTTTCGTTGCGTGTTTGGGTGTGATTAGGATTTTTAACGTAGCTTTAACAATTTTTCAGTCATATCGCTACGACGTCTGCAGTGTGGCAGTTTATAATGATGCCTAGCACTGGGACATCATGCCACAGACATATAGCATGATGTCCCACCCATTCACACTATCCCACCCATTCATATTATCCTGACACCCACGACCTCCCGCTTCAGAGGCGGACGCTCTAACCACTAGGCCACCGGAGCGGTCCACTATTTTCGGATTATTGTCGATTTTTTAAAAAGACATTCTGTGTGATGTGAATGTATTACATCCGGAGTATTTGTACATCAGCACTTTTCAGGCTATTGGTATATCAGCAAATTCTTAATTTGCATTCATTTGGAAAACTGGAACACCACTGGAATTCATTCGGGAGAACTCTATACTTTTGAACTGTGATATAACTTTTAGGACTATTTGGGATTTAATTCACATTACTGTAAGTTCCTTTTAAATTTTGACCGTTAGTTGACTCATTAAGGACAATACATTATTAATTATTTCACTCTAAAACATATGTAAATAGTATTGTTCTGTGCGAGTAAAATACTACTGCATGAATAGGATTATTGATAGATACTATACCGTATATGGAATACTTCGCTGATATTATTTGCTTTATCTTGCTATATTTTATATTGTCTGTGGTAGAGACTGTGTGAAAATATAATATATACGTCAAACAAGTTTACAGATTGATGCGTATAGTATTTTAAAAGGATTATTGAGTTATTCAATACTGGAATTAGATTTTCAGAACAATGAAGTGTTATTAACGTCACAGAAGAGATTAAATCGCTACTTTGCTTACAAGCATCATACAGATTATTCAAAGAGGTTTAACACATATTGCATGATTTTTAGGATACACATCCGGAGCATCATGCTACGTTAATTGGCTTATGAATACCTTTTGGAACATCAGCGATGTAGACATGATCAAGCTTACGAGAGAAAAAAAAAACAACTTATTATGTCATTGTATGGTATTGTGCAAGAAAAAATGAAGCCGCTGACGTTGAGAGGTCGATCTAGCGATGCTGTGGAAAGAATTAGTGAATATAGCAACAGCAGCGAAGATCACCAAGTACAAATGAATTAGATACTTTCAGCGTTTTGATATAACATAATGGCACTCACACTACGCTTCAGTGAGGCATATTATGAACCGATTTACAGCGTCGCAGAAGCGAAGCGACGTTAAAAATGATAAAAATTCTCAGAAGCAATTTTCCAAGTCCAATAAAGCTTAAACTATGATAGAAATATACGAGCACTCACGAACGTTTGACGTTGCTGGGTATAAACGTACAAAGTCTGGCATGTCAGCTCATTTCGGCTGAAACCGACTTGATGGAAAGTTTATCCAGGTTAACAAAGTAATTGTATGATGATTTAAAAAAAAATCATGTCTGTATGCAAAAGCTCCTTTTACAATTTCGAATTACAATATCACAAAAATAGAACTGGTCGCTTGAGGGAATCAAATTTTAATTTATTATTTGGATAATGATCTCGTTAGTCAGATACCAACACATGTACTGAAGGAGATAAAACGAGCCCAAGTTCTGGAATTTAAATTACGCAAACGTCATCGCGATTATGAAAATTACCATTAAAGTTTTCCAAACGCGAACACACCAAGTAAAGACGCTAGAAAACTTAAAACGAAGATGCGTCAATTAATATTATAGATGATATAGTGCTCTGGCACCTGCGGAGTTAGAACATATATTGTTCTTGGTATTCATTTCACAAAAACGCTTAACCGTAAGTCATCAGACAAGGATGGGTTAAAAATCGCAGTCCACTAGATTCATAACGGTATCCGTGTGATCTTAAACAGTAAAGACACCGATAAGAATTCAGCACAGACTTTGAAAAGATTTTCGAGACGCTGGACAAAAAAAAATATACCACAACACATTATATGGACTCTTGGCAGATGGTTGGAATTTCGGCCGCGTACTTCTCCAGACGTAGCATTCCACGAGTCGACTTGCATACCAATGTTCCTCTGCGGTCGACAAAAAAACTTGAAAAATGAAAAATAATGACGCCGATGTTTTCTATGTGTGCTTATGTCCGCGTTAGTTTCCGCGAGCGATCACAGATCAGCCCACGACAACAACAATAATATGTGGATGGATTCCAAGTTTGCTAAAATGGAATTTCCTGTGCAGGTTACTAAATCTACACTAAACAAGTTTGAAGAACTCAATCCTGGTATTGCCGTTAATGCTTACCCTTGGGACAAAAGTTTTAATGCTCTTGCGCTGTCCGCACATATACAAAGTAAACAGTCGCATGGGCGGACTGAGGTTTTTCAGCTTTTGCTGAGTGATACGAATGGTCAGTGTTACGATCTCATTACTCACAGATAAAGAGTATTTTCCTGTTGCTTAAGCTGACATAGTAAGTACCATGGTAAAAGATTTTCGCGTCGAAATTGCCTGCATGTATTTACCACTCAACAAGCGTTGCTTTTACTGTGATTGAATTAGTGAAAAACCGCAGTGTACAATTACGCATGAGCCTTGCAAAATATTCTCAAATTAACTTCGGTGCAACGTAAGAAGATAGTTCCATATATCATCTGCTAGAACTTTTCGAATGCTTGAATGTTTGTGGACGCACCAGAGGTGCAGTCAAAGATAACACAAGATGCTGAACAAATCCCATGCGGGTTTCGCTACACAGTAGTCGGATGCGGCTGAGAAACAGAGCCGCCAATGTTATATTGCGGCAACATACGGTCGAGGTATTTATAAAATCGTTCGATGTCATGGCGAAACGGATAGGGCAAAAGACTGCATCACACGCAGACATGACCAACTATGATATTCAAAAGTTTTCCAAGGCAAGACATTGTTGGATCTGTAACGAACCTTTAACCTCCACCAAAAATATATTACGCCATCACTCTCATTACTGGCACGTAGAGAGGAGCCACGCATGGTGCATGTAACCAACATTTACCACTTTACCCTAACAGAACAAGAATCCTTTTGCCTTTTATAATCTACGTGGACATAATGGAGCAATAAGCGTTATCCTCTAAAGGATATAAATATATATGACGTTTAGACTAGGACAGCTGCAGTTTAATGACTCGCTGAAGTTTATGAATTCCCCTCTGGAATAAATGTTGAGCGACCTCTCAGCAAATGGCAATGATCGTTACCAATCAGTTTTTGATATATGGGTGATGTTGATGATATAATATTTACCTTGCTGACTCGTTAAGGAATCTATATCCTTACGAGTCCATGAGCGACTGGGACCAGTTTGCTGAAACTCATTGCCATTGATCAAGGCATTTCATTCGTTGCTGTCACCCGAAGGCATTTCCGCCAACGACTACAAGCACGCAAACAATGTCTGGTCTGTGCTTGGTTGTAAAAACCTTTGGGACTCTCGCGATTTATTCGTGGGTATCTTAAGACGTTTCGTGATACAGCCATGAGTATGTGCACAATCTCGATCCAGCGCAATACTTCTCATCACTGGAGATTTCTTGGGATGAATTGTTGTCAAAAAACAAAGTCGAGCTGGAGTTGCTCACCAGCATTAATCAGCATATGGCAGTATTTCAATTGCGATCCTTCACTACAATTACGTTAATAATCTACTAGTGGACGGATACGACTCCGCTGTCCCAAATAGTTCCACCATGTATTAATATACTAAATATTTCTAAGAATGGGCAATGATGCAGTCCGTACCGTTTGTAGGAATGGAATGACTGGAGCCTACTCACATAGATGTAAACAAATACATTGTAGAGTATGATAACAATAGTGAACAAGACATTTGAGTCAAGCAATTCGTTTGACAGCGGGCTCACAACTGTTCACTCTAAGAAACCTAAGCTAAAGTTGACGAATAATATCTATGTTGACGCGTCTGTGTTGGACATGCCGAATCTTCTGATGTAAGAGTTTTGTCATGGCAAAATCAAACCGTTTTTCCAGGATCGCGTCAGTGCTATATACGGACACCGATTCACTTATGTATATCACCACTGACGACGTCTTTGCGGAATTGGCATCGGACATACTGTAAAAGAATTTCACGCAAACGATTATGACAAAAAATTATTTATTTATTGCTAATAATAGGCGTGTTGGCAAGTTGAAAAATGAATGTGTGGGAAAGTCATTCGAAGAGTACTTGGGATTACGTCCTAAAATGTAATAGGTCGTGGTCGGACCGCAGAGAGGTAACACCATCAAAAAGGTCAAAGGAGTTTCACCAGTTGTTGTCTTGAAGGATATAAAATATAACATGTATGGTGAATGTTTGCGCAATCGACGCAAACTCCCACGCACATTCCGAAAATATCGCATGTGTGTGTATCATTGCACCGAGGTGAGCTTGCTTCCACTTGATACCAAGTGATGTATATTCCCCGACGTAATCCTAACTTATGTATTCGTACACGATAGCATTGTTAATGAACTTATGGTTAAGCGCTAGTGCAGTAAAATACAATTTGGTGGTAGGTCTATATACGCGGCAATGATTTGTAACTCGTACGTATGCTCTGCTTAGTGGATGCCGTCCACTCACCGACGGCGCCAAATGGTAACATGTTGACTGGCCCGGTAAATCTACTCGGTCTGGAATTGTAACTGCATCAATGGACCATACCGAGTCAGTAGTACGACATTGCCTGACTTAAAACTCACCTGGTGCATACAGATATCGAAGCAAATTGTTTCTGAGTGAATCAAATTGTTTCTGGGTGGTTGTAAAATGGCGGTTGTAGATTTTAGTTACTTATATAGGTCACGGCCTTCTATCCCATGGTTTATACTACAATAGATCATACGCGTATGCATTTGAAACAGCAGATTTATATCTTTGAAAGTTATCAATATGTACCTAACAAGAGGACAAAGTCATAGGGTATAGAAGCTTTGACCGACAAAACCGCCGTTTCACTATTACTGGATTGTGCATGTCTTTGAGAATGTGACGTAATAAATACAATGTTTGTGCCTGGTATTTAAAGGAAATTACTCGAATTTTGATGTCTGTAAATCCACGACCCATAGGTTTCTTATCTGTGCTTGGAGTTGTTGGTGATTTTCCATTTTTCGCACTCTGCCATGCTAATTATTTTATCCTCGATAGCCACCGAATACACCTTTCTAATCGTATTGATATTAACTTTTGTTACCGTGAGCAGTTCTGAATAAACAGGTATTCGTGAATGTAGGCTTATCGAAATGATATTTTTAGCATGTCCAATAGACAGCGAAGGGCTAGTTCATGCATCCACAAAACAGCTCTGCCAGGAGTACATAAAGTATGCCTAATTGCATCGTTGTCTTTATTCTTACACAAGCTAACGTGACTGTGTGTTTACCTTCAAAAATAAAATCGCGAAAATCTCTGCAAAAATCAAAATATGTGACTGATGGAAATTGAAAAGGAAAACCTTAATAGCTGAGGTCGATACTGTAGAAATACAGAGTTAAAATTTGGGGTGGTCTTAATGAATACGGCTTCTATGATCTGCACGATTGGATAAGTAGTTGACAAACCTCATAGTTGGACCAGCGGATTTCGCATAATTATCACAGTATCTGGCGAGTCCAAGAATCGTCGCGGAAATGTCAACGTTATCGATAATTGATTCGATTTCGTTCCGTCAATGGAATAGTAATGTTATGTGTTTGTTAATATAATCTAATTGTTGACAAATCCAACTCGGGCATTCTCACCATAATTGTGATTGTCATCTGTATAAGTTTCCCCTCAAATTCTGTTATGTCAATGCAAGCACTCCCATATCAAATGCGGGATGGGATATATCTTCGAAAGGAGCCATGGTGAAACTATACATTATTGGTTTTGTCAATACCTTTTGTTGCCGTTCCCCATTACCATGCTTGCAATATTGAAATCAGCTATTCGTCGTTGAGCGGCTCCATCCAAAATTTATCCAACTGACATTACTTCTGTTGATGGTTGTTAATCACTTTTAGTCGTTGTAGTCGATCTCGAATCGATTGAAACGCTCACAATCCCAAATTCTTTAACCGATCATCAACAAAGTTTTTCATTCAAACAACGACTTGCTTTGCAAATTGTTAGCGACTGATGTCAAAGCCGTCAGTACCTATGGTGCCACTGCGAGGAATCCATGAAAAACATTACCAAGACCATTTCCGTAATATGTCATGAAAAAGGTTTATTCGCGCCACGCGTCCACGAATGACTCACAATATATATTATATACAGTTGTAATGTCAATGTTTTACTACGGAGATCCACAATGTGCCATACTGATCCAAAAGAATAATATCTATATGCATCAACCGGCTATTATGACAAAGAAGATAAACTAGTGGCGCGAGAATAATTGATAACAAATTATCTGGCTCCGAACTTGCTCAAAACCCTACAACACACGCTATGCCCATCGTCTCGGATTTATTTTCGTAGCTGCTACTGATGGCGTCACAGCTTAAGTGATTTGAATCACTGAGGTAATTTTGACAATATCAGGCACTATTTGATATCCGATGCGTAAAAATAGCTTGTCATCGGAAATATCGTCAGGCCTACTGAGAATTGTTGTTTTTGATTTTTAGATGAATCTTTATTATTATTATTATTCACTGGAATTACAAAGTGCTTTTGAATTTTTGAACACAACACTGCTTTGAGATTATTGAAAACTCATTAAAAGACATTCTTAATTGTATCATTATTGTGCATCAGGATATTCAAGATTATTGGAATCGAAGGGGAACATTCTGTACTTTCGTACTTGTAATTTTAATCTAACCGTGCAGCCTAGGTTAAACTACAGCGAAATTATGTCCTATGATAGAATCTATAAATCTTGTTCCTTATAGCTGATAACTTTTTTTTCTGATAAATTGCGGAATTTAGACTTCTCTTTAACTTTGATACTTTTTCTTCTGTTGCTTGGACCATCCTGTGGTGTCGGTCCTTTATGTAGCTAAAATTTTGTAGTCCCAGATACATTACTGTCAGCTAACAAAATATATTTGAATTGAAACTGCCCGAAGAATGAGCGTAAAAGAATTTGACAACACGTGACAGTGATACTTATTACATTATAATGTCATTGTTTTGATTTAATTAATTTTCACTTATTACATTATAATTTAATTTTATGATTTAATTAATTTTCCATATTTTAGTTTTTTATTTGTCTAATTCAAATCCATGAATTTTTCAGTGTTTATTTTCCAAACATTAAAACTGGGAAGAAATTTGTTTAAAACATAAAAATCGACAATCAGTAAAAGTCAGTAAAACTGAGTTTAAAAAAAGAAAGTTAATCATTTACACATTTTTCTAGGACTGTTCACTGCCTTTTAATCGTTTTTAATTAAGGTTGTTTACTTGGTTGTTTATTTTACACATAAACATATTTGCCTCTCTCTAAGCTAACATTTTTTTCCAAAAACTTTGGTTTCATTTGTTCTCAGAATTTTCTTCAAAAATCTGGTAAAAGTGCCAGCTACGGTTTTGTGCTTTCGACATGCTTCTGTATTTTGTCAGAACGAGCGCTGACCTCATTGTTTCAGTACTTGAAAATTTCTAAGCTCAGCTCAGCTGGTTTTGGTATTAGTTTTCGAGCATAGAATTGAATTTTGACCTTTGTTTACCTATTTATTTAAAGGGTTGATGTTATTTTAGATTTAGCACCACACTAAATGGAAATGATGAGATAGTCCGGACATATGAAACGTTTGATTAGCCAACCTTCATTTCCTGTCTTGTGTTTATATCTCACAGTTGCAGAAAGCAAAAATCTTGTAGAAGAGTCGTTGTTTATATAAATAAGTGCTCGAAGTATATGGTGAGGGAAGCAGTTTGATACACGGGTGTAAATCAGTTAAGCCTGAATTCTTTTATTTAAAATGTAATTTATTGGTTAAGATCGTTAATAGAAGAACAATATTGTTATAATGTCTACCCTTTAAATAACATATGTCATCAACCTCGTGTTCCATCACTGAAAGTAAAGAATCCTATGAAACTTATTTCTGACGTGGCATATGAAATCTTCACATTCAACAACAATGATACATCAAAGGAAAGGTCACTATAATACACTCTAAATTAGGTCTCATAAAGTTCAAAGGCCGCAGTAGATTAAATCTAAATTATCTGTCACAAAATTATCAAAGGGCAAAGTAAATACAGTCTAAATAGGGTGTTATAAATTTATCAAGCTGTATGGTTTCCTCCAGGTGGCATTTTACAAACAAATTTACAGCATCGTGACATTGGTGTTATTCTAGAGAGTGGAGTTAATCCACTCTGAGGCGTATGGGTCTGCATTGCTTGTAGTTTGGTATGTTATACACAGTTAAATACAGAAAGGTCGTGACCACCTCATTTTATCGTGATCTGGAGCGGGGGTTAACATATACAAAACTGTATCCTAGTTCTCGTCTATTTTATTAATATTTATCAGAAACTCAATCATCATACACATTGTTTGATACATTAGACGAAGAATTTGAGTGGTGAAGGTGAAGACTACCTAATCATGTAGTTATATAAAAGAATGATAGCATGAACATCCGAGGTACAAAGATAAAATCAGTGTAGGTAATAAAGCTCTATAGACTAATTTGTAGTCTGTTTGTCCATGGGTCATTCGTCTATCATTTCGTTGTACATTTACGTACAGATCTGGGCGTGTACTGTTTGATGCTGGGTTTATATTATGTACAGTTATATATCATTAAGCCATAAAATCATGTTTGCTGTATTTGAACGTCTTATTTATCTTCAAGGCATGGATTATATTGATTCTGTGAGATATTTCAGCTATCTGTGTGTACATGCCATAAAGCACAGCATATTCTTTGATGACGTCTGACCATCTGTCTGTTCATTGTACAGATTTGTCAGAGTTCTCCAACATTTACCATTACTACAAATTACACGAATTTGAGGTAAGGAAGAATCGTTGGTTTAAGGTTAGAAAGGTCAAAGATCAAAGTCAGTGTGACTAAATAAGTTGTTTCTGTATGACATTAATTCTACATCACCGACTTGGGCCACATTTTGTGTGTGGTTTGCACATAGGGCAAGAATGAAGACTATCATTTTTAGGTTCGAATGTTAAGATCACTGCAACTTCAAGAAATATGGTTCCTGCACGATAACATTAAAATTCTAGTTAAAGAACTGGACAAAACGTTTTGTATGGCTTTCATTTAGAGTAAAATACAAGCCAATTATAGTGACAGAAAAATTGAAAATGGTTTCTCAAAAATAATTTTAGTTCTAGAATATATGCCTTCACTTACGTTTGTATCTGGCTTAAAACTTGCGTAAGAAAGAAATCGAGTGATTTTGTAGGTTAAAATATTAAACGTTAAGGTTAATGTACTGCTTATAAAATGAGTTACGCACAGTACATTTTTTACTAGGTTATTTGTCCAAACTTTGTGGATGATTTGCATTTAAGGTATGAAAGAAACCTGTACATTCTGGGGCTTAAACATCAAAGGTCAAGGTAATGTCGATATTTCTGAAAACTAATGTATGTGTAATTCTAGTTCAGGTCAAGTAATTTTCGGAGCCAGCCATACCCTACTAGTACTTGTGTAGAAGACTGTTAAAGAATGGGGGCATAAAATGTGCCATTCATCGTACAGTTGTTATGTAAATGTACCTAAAATCCTTATAAGACCGTACTATTTATTGATTAACTCAACTGAAAGACAGAACTACCGGTGAGGTAGTAAATTATTGTGTCATATCCATGTAGATGGTGCTTGCGAACTTCTTTATTACAATTATTTCAGATGGGTCAAGTGTTAATCTCAGACCGGTGGAGATTTAAAATGTTTTCTTTCATTTGTACACACCACCATGGCATATATGCTGCCATATTAGTAATTTCAAAATGTCATGTAGCACGATTCGTAATGTGATTAAAGTCACATAATCTAATTGGAGAATTCTTATTAGAATTTGCTTCAGTCAGAGAGATAGTGAGTAGAAATGTAAGGGACGTAACTTGCAGTATTACTAGTAAAGTCCAGCCTGTGCATGCATTTGAGTGTGAAACATGTACCAGCATCACTAGATAACAAGAATTATGTTATGAGAAGCGGGTCCAGAAATTTGAGTTGATATCACTAAGACCAAGAAGAAAAGCCACAGAAAGCTCCGCCATTTTAATCATATACAGGGCATAATTTTAACCATCTATTAAAAAAAAGCAAACTTTCTCTAGGAAACATTCTACTTGTTAAGTACTCATTGATGGAGGAGGGGTATGCTTGAGTCACCCACCCCTGGTTACTGCCTTATTCTTTTGTAAGAACTAAGCGGTCATAAAGCTCAATTCCACACCAGCTCAAAAGAATAAAAGTACTCCTGCTTTAAATAACTGTCCTAACACACATTCGCCTGTAACCATGCTGCCGGATTTTATTCCTTTTTCTTAAATTGTTCTTTCCAACCCAAACAGTATATGAAATATAGCAGAACCTTCAGATATTTTTGAAAACATTTACCTTATTTGTGTTGATGTTATCTTAGTAATAAACATTTCCGCACATCTTATATGCACGCGTATCAGTAGACCAGGATATATACCGTTTGCTTGAATTAGGAAATAAAATAAACATCATAGATTACAGTCTGTTGGCATACTTTGCCATGGCAGATCTATGTTTGTACTGTTTACATTTTAGTAAGTACTTTATTTGAGCAAATAATTTTTTTTTTCTTCACAGTTCCGAAACTTCAAGGCAAGCATGCCATAGGAGAAGAAGAGATTAACTTATGGATGTGAATGCTGGTGACTTTGATGCCAGCACTGAAGAACCCACAAAGAGCTTTACAGAAGAGACAGGTCATAGGTTACAAAAATATAGACTTGCCATACTCTCAGCAGCGCCGCAAGCATCAGATAAGTTAACTGGCTTTCTAGGTTATCGTATAAATCATGCATGTACCTGTGATACTTATTCAGATACTAGTCTGTTAAATCTGGCAAAATAACTGCAAGTTCGATTCCTTTTGTGGGAATTAGCCATTTAGGTAAACATTTACCATAATTTGAAAAAGTTCTTCCATCGATTGTTTGTGTCCACCCTTTTCTCTAAACACCGGGTTGTTTAAGAAATGTCCAATCTGGAAACATGAATCCACATGGATTATAGAAAAACAACGTAAACATTTTGCAGACTGTTTGTTTTAGAAGAGATGTTGACTTTCCGTGATACTGACATACATAAAATCAGAAAACCCAGATAATAACATTTGCTCGAGAGAGTTATTTCTTATACGTACACGAGCCAAAGCTTGTGATAACTGAAATAATCATAATCAACTGTCTTGTCACTTGCAAGATGCAAAGTGAATACAATTGTACCTTGTAGTGGATCCTTACATCCTTATATCTCAACGTGCAGGACATGGCAGTTTCAATTTATATCCGGGTATTTTTTATATTCTTCATCTCGCTCATTGCTATTGATTGTGCCTGGGACTTTTTAATAGTATTTCAAAACTTAGCAGTTGCTTTAAATTCACTATCTTTCATCGGGTACTATTTTTGTGTGGATTTTGTGGATTTTACGAACCACAAATTGAAAGACCCATTGGTCAATGACGTTTCATTGGAATTTTAGAGCTGGTAGGATTATTCGATATTTCGATCCTTGCTGCTTGCTAAAAGTTCACTTACTTAGTGAAGACTCAAGGCGGCAAACCAAACAACAACGGAGATATTTTACACCGGAATGCGAGGAAGTAAAGTTGAGAACGTTAGTGAAATCAGGTTCAGAACTTATATTTATCTTCAGATCATTTTTCATGTGCGACAAGAAGATATGGTAATTAGGTTCAACTGTACACATTATTTATTTTAATGTGTTCCGTTAATATGATACATAAATAAGGTCCGTTTTATATCACAGCTCATAGTTCTCTTTTCAAGACAAAGATAGTGGAGCTTATTAGTTATTTACCTCCATCCTTCAGCAATTTGCTCTCCTCAAGATATATATTTTACTGCAAATTCTAGGATTTAACCTAAATGTATGCTTCTATGCTGACAAGACCGCAGAAGGGTTCACTTTCTTCTGCATGAGCAAGTCAAGTAAAGTACGGATAATGCTGTAAAAAAACAAAGAAAAATCAACAACAACTTCCTTTGGAAGAGTTATGGTCCCTGATTACAAAATGTTATCCAAATGTTTCATGCATTTGCATTTTGATGAGAGCTTAGTGATTTTGATTTCATTCATTCCATATCAACATCTATAGGAATTATGCCTCTTGTTTTGCTATCTCTAGCTGCATAATCTAACCTTGCAAGAAGCTGTTCATAATTTAGACAAGTTATGGCTCAAAAGTTCCCATCCAAAAATCTTAGGTTTCTGAAGTGTAACTTTGCTCAGATTCTTGGATTGCAATCAAAATTAACATGCATATCTATATTGATATTGTCTTTAGTTAGCTTGATCCATAGTGTTGACAGGCATTTACATGAATTTGGGCTCCTGATTTTCTGTAATCGCGACATGGGTTTATGCAGCAATAAATTACCAAGGACTGTTGGATTTCAGTTTAATTGGCATGCATATTTATACTGATGGGACTTTGAACAAGTTTCAGCACTCCACATTATCATTGAGAAATGTATGGTTTCTGATTGGTTTATGCAGCATTACCGTACCAATGCTTTCTGAAGTCAACAAAAGTTAGTATGCAGCTTTACACTTGAGACACATTGAATAAGTTAAGACATGCCACTATGCGAATGCTGCTTATAATATCCCGTTGATTTCTCGTTTGATACACAAGAGAATGTCCGATATCATGACTCCATGAATCTGTCAGTCTATTAGGCGCTCTGCTTTCTTTATCTTTGTTACTTTATGCCAGCCAGTATTGTGTAATTAGTTTTGTTTTTGCATCCCTGCACTTGGTGCCAAAGAAACTACATAAAGTTGTCATTGAAATTCAGATATTTGATTCTCAGTTGAAATTACACCTGCACATAATACCCACAAATAGATGATTTCATGACAATTTGCATAGTTCGTGTTTCTCGAACAAACAGATCCAATCACATTGTTTCACATATGATCCCATTGGCATGGGACACTGTGTGTTTCACCCTCCAAATTTGAGAGACACATAATTTTAAAGGAACCCATGAAAATTGCTTATATCCTCACTAGATCTGCTGAAAATGAGATTATCTTATTTGCTTTGACTGTAACTTTGTGATCTTTTCCTTGGGTACTTATATTATTCAAATGAACGTTTCATCATTTGATCATATAACTCAAGAAAACCCATTATGAGTTGCACCGTGTAATTTTACATTCTGGATCATGCTCACGTTTAACTTTAGTGTTCACGCCTTATCTACCAACATTTAATAAAAGAAATATCCATGTTTCCTTAAATGCTTTTCGTTTCAAATTAATAAATCACCTGCATAAATTAGTCGCTATCATTATTTCACCACTGAATACATCAAATCTTTATTGCGAAAGTTCAGACTTTGACGTTAGAAAAATATTACACTAATGGTGGTCTAAAATGTGAGAGCTTGGCAGTCTACCATAAACCTTGAATGTTTTTTATATATACTTTGTTTTGAAATGAACATGCATTGCTCTCTGTTAGCTTTTATCGCATTGAAAGACTGTGCCTTGGATCGATATTCACTTAAAAGTTATAAGTATATTTAAAAAAGATCCCCCCAAACAAAATAGTGTGCCCATAAGACCAAACTTTGCAGGAAACCTGAAAACCAGCATTTGTTGTGCAACATTACATGATATACGATAAAAGGCAGATGATCTATATATCGTGGTAAAGTATACTGGGTTAAAATATGTCATGTAATGTTATCAAAACAGGGTGTAAAAGCATACCCGGATGCAATGTGCCGTTTTATCAAATTGATAAGGCACGAACGTTCAGTTTCAACAGATGAAAAACATTGTCTACTGTAACCTGGCTTATTTGACTTAATTTAATTTCTTCGACTTCGTTTCATATCCGGCATGAATAAATTTTGCTTTGTAGCAACTGATGAATTTAAAATGCTTGTACTTTCACTCATATTTTTATATCCTGGATAATTTGGAGGCAATCATTAGTGCCCAGTATGACAGGTGAACGTTGGTTACAATTATCTTTCCAATATAGTCTGTACTTTTCATTCTTAATACCGAACCCTCAACTATGTCCAAACAAAAATAAATCATATCTTATTATAAAATGAAACACGAATCCAGTCATTGAAGAAGAATCGTTTTTTTCATATACCCATATTTCTGTTTAAATATTTATTTCAATGAAGAACATGAAATAATAGTCTACATCATTATTGAATGCAGAAGTTGGGTCATTTTACAAACAACAAATTACATAGATATCTTTTCTATGATTGTTGACTAAACTTTAAGATAACTTTTATCAATGTGGTTACTTGGATTTGAGTTCACGACATTAGTTTTCCACTTGGGAATTCATTGTTTATCTGATATTTCTCACGTTCATTACTAAAATGTAAGTAATATACCTGACCTTGTTTACTACTTTGAATGATCTGGAAATAAACTTTTGATCCACATCCTGGTTCTCTTATCGTGTCATGTTTTAATATTAAGGTTGTTTATATCAGAACTATTCATTCCTTTTTAATATCTGTCTAGTAGAATCAGTCTTTTAGTTGTGTTTAGCTCTAATTTGCATGGATTTATTTATTTAAAATATTCAATGGAATATCCAAGTGCTCATTGACGTTTGGACGTAATCACTATTGTTTGGATTATTGTGAATTCATTCATGTACATTCTTGATTATATCATTGTCGTAGATCAAGGCTGTTGAAATATCAGTACTCTCAATACTTGAACTCACTAGGAACACTATATTTTGGGACTTGTGCTAGAACTTTCAGGAACATTTGGAATTTTATTCATAATACTGTAGGCTTATTTTAAATTTTCACTTTGTATTATAGGAAAATAAATTATTTGTTAAATATTACTAAACGTAGTGGCTTTTTATGTTACTTAGTTTAAGACCAGAGAGTCGTAACACTTTGTTCATAGAATCAAGCAAGAACTTGGAAAAATACATGTTAGTTTGTGGTACATAAGTTATGGTTGAATGGGATACTATTGCAGACAACTCATTAAAGTCGTATAATTTAAAAACCAAACGAATTCGATTGCTTTAAATGAGCCTTAAGTTGCACGCCAGAGCAAGGCTACGTGTCAGGAAGGAAGAATCTGCCATCAAGAAGCCAGCTCAAGTCCTCTGCTACACAGTCAGCACCAGCTTCTAGCTATAAATTAAGTCTCGCCAGACGAGATGAGTAGTAGCTGACATCATGAGCCCTCAGCTGATATACGCCTGCTACTTTATCTTTATATTTGCACCTGAGTCTTACACAAATATGTGACACCCATCTGAATGGTCCTAACAATATCAAATATCCACCGCACCATTGACAAAAAAAGAGTCAATCATAGCACCAAATTTAATAGTACTAATATTAGTACCCTTACTTCTACCTCGTGGACAGGGTACTAACATGGGCATATAGGTGTCAATGGAGAAAGCCGGGTGTGATTCACACCCGTCGCTCTTTTAGCCTAATATCAACAATTTTAACATATTCATTGCATATAACCCAATAAATTGAGTAGTCTTCTTATTTAATACCGGAAGTATCGAAACTCGTTGTAGAAATAGTTGTAAAATCTCGTTTACCTTTTTTATCCGATATTTTCGTTTAGATCGTCCGCCATACTAGTTAAAATAATGATTACTTCCGTTCTCAGCCTCGTTTGTTTGTGTGCCATATAAGGACATAGAGGCCTTATTTGGAAAGGAAAACAAATCGTAGTAAACATTTGGCGCGGTTTGAGTCAGAAATTCTGCGCATTAAAAGTAAATACAGTTTTTCGGCAACTTTGAAATTCCACCAAGAAGCCATTATTCGCCACTTGATTGATAATAACATAGCGTAGAATATCCAAATACGTAGAAAAGGGGTCACGGCGAGAGTCTCGCGTTATCTGTCATGGCGGACATGGTGAAGTTAGTGTAACCATGCCAATTTATTTTATCGTCTAAGGGCTTAACAAATTCAAAATAAGCCAAACTTCTTTCACAACATGATTATACTTATGTAGTAGATTTCTACACTGTTTTCTGACTTTAGTGATGATTTTGTTTGCTCCATTACTTGATATGGGATCAGTTTGTAGCCTCAACCACAACAGATCAAGTTGATGCTACGACATCTTAGCTACAAATTTAACAGAAAATGAGGACATCAAATGGAATCACACTGCAAGACTTTTGGTCTGTACCTGTGCAAATTACACAACACACAGCTTTGTGATTATCAAAGATGCTGGCCAGTTCATTGGACAGAAATGCACGCTTCCTTCCCTGCATCCAATCAGTGTTTCTTTTATCAGCTTTATTGTATGATATCTCGTCAGATGCATATTTACCATGTCTACAAGGACTATAAGTCTCCCAAAAATGGCAACAAATGGTGTGTGTGTGTGTGTGTGTGTGTGTGTGTGTGTGTGTCTTTTCTTACTAAAGGCTGATTGATTGTGGATCAGCATAGTTTGGACAGACTTGATGCCTTTATGCCAGAATGCTATGTGCCAAGCTTCGTAGAAAATGTTTTAGTCGGCTGTTAAAAAAAGTTCAAAATGGCGATTACTGATGAATGGGGTTTTCTATTTTAAGTAATGTTGACCATATTTGAAGGTTAATCGACATATTTTTTTTAAAAAAAAAATATAATTTATAGGTTATTCTGCCACTACGCTTTGTTCTAAATTCGATCAAATTCTGTTTTTTGAGAAGAAATCATTTAAAGCTTATCCGCTATTGAGGGTAACGTTGGCCATATTTGACGACGGATCAAATATAATTTGTACATTTTTGAAAGCTTTTTACATAGCTATGCTCACTGCCATATCAGTAAAAATTGGTATTAGGGCTTTGAGAACTTTACAATAACAAGCGTTGACAGATGAAGGGCCATTCAATAAGCTTACTTGGACTGATATCCAGGTGAGATAAGAAAACATTCTACAGGATTTATTCAGCTCTGAGCGAACTAATCTTGGAATAAAAATTTGTAATATTTGAGAATTGACGCTGACCATGAAATATCGACGACAATAAGGTATATAGATAGACCCTGAAGCAACTGTTTTCTTAGCACATGGGGTCAACAGTACCAAAAAAATGTGCACAGAAAGTACCTTACCTGCCACTTTCTTGCATTTTGGCGTTTATGTAGAGGTCTGCCAGGTTACATGGGTAGACCATGAAAACAGCTTTTAGGAATTGTTGTTTATTTCATTTGATGGGTCAGAAAGACAAAAACAAATTTGAGTATTAAGAAGTTTATATCATTTAGTTTTTGTTTTATTCTACTATTGTATGACATTGATATAGCTCGAATCTGTATTGCGATATATGAAGTATAAAAAAAATATTTTGTAATTTATCGATGCATTGATAATAATGAACCACTCAGTACTCTCGGACACGCCAAGCTGTCCTCACTATCAATATATCATTCAAATGTTTAAAAGATCTTTGGACCCAATGTCATAAATAACAAATTGTCACGTAAATTGCCAATCATATTCTCTTTAGAATCTTGAAACTGCATCAAAGTATATTATTTTCATATGTCTCATACAGGTGGGTCTTTTGCTAAGTCAAGAAGTATAGTTTGTTACCTTCCTTATGATGCGCGATGACCTCATTAAACGTAGTGAATGACTCATTCATTACCGGTATGCCGATTTTGACACAAGTCAGCTTAAATAGCATACTGCGTTTGCATGTTCTTGTAATTACTGGTATTATGAGCCAGTTAAATTCGCTTTCCTTTTTTCGGATCAGAACATCGCTCGGTCATTTCCGCCAGGTCGTGAGATAAACGGAGGAAGTAGTTATAAGAATACACATAACGTATCTGGTGATTGGCCTCTGGCGTAGTTCACCAGAGTTTACGAACATCAAAGGTCGAGAATATTCCAATTGTACCTATGTCTCGTACCGCTGCCTGCTTATTTCATGTGAACGAAAGTAGTTCAGAATACAGTTGGCAACGAAGAAGAAATACATCAGAGGATTCTTTCTCGACTTGACGGAAAAGGTTAATTATGATACGGTTGGTTAAAATATCACTTTCGGCGATGCCGGATATGTCGAAGTATGATTGTATGGCGGGGGCTGGGGTGGATTTACCATCATAATTCGCTAAGAATTTCTTATTGGCACGAATTTCATATTAGTATTTTGCTTTAATTCTATTTAAATTCTCCATGTATAGAACGTACATTACAGACTGCAGCCTTACATCTGTCAATATTTCTGTCTAACTTTGATATGCTTGATAGTGGAGTACAACAATTATATTACTTTTTTGGGGGGCGGAGAGGAAGATGTAGTGGTCAGCTATTAAGTTTCTCGATGTAGGCCAAAACATGTTTAGAGGTGTAATCGGGGGTGGGGGTGGGGTGCACCCCCTTGCTTCTATGTGCGGGCGCCCATGTTCTATACGAGAACATCATACATTGCATCATTTCTGGCTCATGGTAATCACCATAACGGTAAAATATATAACATCGTAGAAAGTATAATGCAGCAAAATGCAAGGTACACCGAATATGTTGTTAGTGTAATCCAAGTTAGAATAGTGTAATCAGCGCCATCTGTTGTGATGATGGGGCATTACTGTATTCTGCATTAATTAGTTATGAAAAAGACGTAGCTGTTAGATTAATTACCAAAGGCAAACAATTTTCATGGGTCCAGTATACTGCAGTTCTAAGCATGGAAGGCATAAGCATGGATCTCTGTTCCACCAACAAGCCTTGGTTAAATTGCGGCGCCTCAAAAAAGAAAGAAAAAATCATTGCAATATCACCAAAATCGGAGAATCAGTAGATATAGATACGCACATAAATATACATGTATATTATGATCTGGAACACACTTCAGTGTCATGGGATTCAATTATTCCCTCCTTGTGTCTGCCTTTGCGTTCTGTCTGTAAATATAGCTCATTCTAAATTACTGACTGGAAATTCTACAAACTCATTTCATAAGTTTGTTAATAAATCAATTGTGATTCTTAAATTTAATTTTTAAAATGAATGTCTTGCTAAATATAAAAAGTATATAAATTTTATATGATTATTACATTATTGAATGAGAAGCAAGATTTTAATTTTTGTATATTTTTACGCTGTGATTAAAGAATGAAAACTATATAAACAATGTTAGGTTTTCATTATTCACATAAACGGATTAAACATTCCTGTGTCATAAATATTTTCCAATTACTTAAACAACACACACAAAAAATGCTCTCGTGAGAAGTTTCCACGTAGTCAGCCTCACAGCAATTCCACGTAGTCAACCTCACAGCAATTCCACGAATTGTTTGGTTTGAAATGGGCGAATTAGAGTATGTGTGCATACAAGAAGTTAAATAGCTGTTTTGAAAGGCTAACACAAACCCTTGGAAATGAAATCGTACGTTCCTAACCAAACGTTGCGTCGAATACCTTGATGTCACGCTGATCATTTATTTCAGCATGTGCACATCTTGCTAATGTATATCTGTGATTTCATATATATATATATATATATATATATATATATATATATATATATATATATATATATATATATATATATATTAAAAGACCACACTGTGGTAAACGTGTGTGTGTGTTTGTGTGTGCGTGAGAGAGAGAGAGAGATTGTGGTTTTACGTTACACTAGCACCGTTATGCTATTTAGCTCAATAAAAAGGCTACACGATAAATGCTGTACGCTTAAATGGGATTCATTATCAATAAGCCATAAGGGACAAAATAAATAATGATGAGATGGTGAGGATAATTAATAAAATTCCCAAACAACGGAGTAAGTAAATGGTATGTATAAACGGTGATTTGAAAACAAAAGATAATTTAGGCTGATTGACAGTAGTAGTTAAGTGGGATACTATAGGGACAATGGGACTTAGCATTAAAAAGACCCCTGGGACACTTTAGGGACAATGGAAATTTAACATGGAGAAAAATCGTGGGTCACTTTAGGGACAATGGGAATTTAACATAGAGTTTGGGTCTGTCTAGGGACAAGGGAAATTAACATGGGAATAGAGTTTGGGTTTGTCTAGGGACAAGGGGAATTGAATATGGGATTTTTTTTTTTTTTTTTAAAAGTTTTTTTTAAATTTAAATTTAAATTTAAATTTAGAAAAGGGGTAGGCAATGGAAA
This sequence comes from Sinohyriopsis cumingii, assembly GCA_028554795.2. Lineage (NCBI taxonomy): Eukaryota > Metazoa > Mollusca > Bivalvia > Unionida > Unionidae > Sinohyriopsis > Sinohyriopsis cumingii. The sequence continues at coordinate 77,283,571 of CM068827.1, read as the reverse complement.
GGCTATCTCTTTTCGAGAAATATGGCTGGCCCTGAAAAGGGCCTTTGGGTTTATGTTAATATTAATATTAACATAGATGGCATCTGTCACATCTTCTTCTTCTTCTTCTTAAACTCCTTCTAACTACCGGTCCATACACAAGTACCCTCTTGAGACATCCTTGTCTTTCTATGTAAACTCTCCTCATCCATTGACTAGTATCTGTCCTATCAACAACAGTCCACTTTGACCTGACATACATGAGCATGTCCGTCCTAAACATCATGGAAGACACAAGGGTGGATGACTCAATGAGCGGGTACAAACACAAACACACAAACACAAACACACAAACACAAATACACAAACACATACGCTAAGAAACAATAAACAAATCCATAATCTACTATCCACACAATCGTAGGTGAGCGGGTACAAACACAAACACACAAACACAAACACACAAACACAAATACACAAACACATACGCTAAGAAACAATAAACAAATCCATAATCTACTATCCACACAATCGTACGTGAGCGGGTACAAACACAAACACACAAACACAAGCACACAAACACATACGCTAAGAAACAATAAACAAATCCATAATCTACTATCCACACAATCGTACGTGAGCGGGTACAAACACAAACACACAAACACATACGCTAAGAAACAATAAACAAATCCATAATCTACTATCCACACAATTGTACGTGAGCGGACACAAACACAAACACACAAACACAAACACACAAACACATACGCTAAGAAACGATAAACAAATCCATAATCTACTATCCACACAATCTTACGTGAGCGGGTACAAACACCAACACACAAACACCAACACACAAACACATACGCTAAGAAACGATAAACAAATCCATAATCTACTATCCACACAATCGTACGTGAGCGGGTACAAACACAAACACACAAACACAAACACACAAACACATACCCTCACACTATCTTAAAAAAGAGTTAGTGTTTATATTCACACTAATCTACCTACACATTGGCAAATTGATGGTTATTTCTTTTCTAGAGTATTGGGTAGCCCTGAAAATGGCTGTTGTTTTTGGAACTTCATGGACACCTGGTTAATGGTGGCACCTTCCAGGCCTGACGCCACATACACATCTTATCCCCCCAGTTACTTTTTACTTTTTTGGGGGAGAGAGCAGAGGCAGGATATGTCGCTTCAGAATCCCAATTTTCGCTCTCTGGGATTCTGAAATTTATTCTTCTTCTCTTCTTTTCCTTCTCCTCCTCCTCTTCTTTGTTTCTTCTCTCCTCCTCTTTGTATCTTCTTTCCTCTTCTTCTTCTTTATATCTTCTCTCCTCCTCTTCTTTTTTTCTTCTTTCCTCCTCCTCTCTTATCCTTCCCTCCTCCACAATGGCTTCCGCGGCCAGTTCATTCAACAGGCGCCTGGCATATTCCAGATGCACATGAAGTTCCAACAGTTTAGACAGTCTCGTGTTCATTTTTGGTGTTGATCAATCAACAAGGGTAGCTAGACTGCCCAGCGTGTTTCAATTTATAGTGAAAGTGCGGACGTGAAGGAAAACATCCCCCTAAAAAAACATAAAATTGATGTTACCTACATCATGACCAAAAACAACAACGCGCGGACCTAAAAGAAACACTCACTCACTTTTTTATGCTACCCATCACTATTTTAAAATTTTTTATAAATCACTTCAATAGACTATCCACATACGCAAAGCAATCCAATCTAACCCCAAATATACACCTCAAACACCAAAAAAAACATGATTTTAATCTACTATTCATACCAACTTACTTAAGCACTTACTAACACACAAACACATACCCTCACATTTTTTAAAAAAGAGTTAGTGTTTATTTTCACACTTCTCTACCTACACACATTGGCAAATCGATCGTTATTTCTTTTCTAGAGTATTGGGGTAGCCCTGAAAAGGGCTGGTTTTTTTTGTTTGCTATGGCATTCTTTTTTTAGTTTCTAAGAATGCGATGTCCTCTGAGGATAGACTTTCTGGCGATAGGTCTGCTTCTTCGGAAAGAAAAGAAGAACTCTTTGGTGTCGATACGGCAATCGACAAAGCCTCTGTCAGGTTCAGGTTGCTGCTGCTGCTGCTGTTGTTGCTGCTGTTGCTGCTGTCTCTGAAGTCTGTACTTCTCTGTCCATTCTTCTTTCTCCCTGTTCATTTCTTCTCTGAAGAGCTCTTCTATCAGGTCTTCAGTGATTTTTAACATTCTCACATTCTCTATTTCTTCTGGCTTCGGTATCAGACTGTGTCTGACCCTATGCAAATTCACGTAGGCTTCGTTGAGTTTAGCTAGTTTGGAGCACATCTTCTTAGGAGGATGAGTCGACAATGGATGGTTAGACTGGAAACAACCCGGTTCTTAAAGTCAAAGCGCGGACGTGAAGGAAAACATCCCCCACACGGTTTTTGAGTCGCAACGTTTAGTGAGTGTCATGAGAGGGATAGTAAGAAATGAAAGAGCATCAATCCAACATTCTTATAGCTAAACAAAAGACAAAGGCATTTTTTTCAAAACACAACATTTTTTATTCAAAAATCACTTAACACTAAACAACAACTCTAACATTTTTTAACAACAATGCAACACTAAAAGTTTCTCCACTAGGTAAAGAGGGATAACAGTCTTCCATGGTTTCTAGTAATCTAGGATGACTTCTCTCAAACTGTTGATTTCTATGGTATTATCGAATTCTGCATACAGGATGACGTTCACCGTTTCATCAGGGTCTCGGTCTTTAAACTGAATTTCCACATGAATCTGGCCGGATTTTATAGGGTGGAAATGTCCCTCGTCGCTGCCTTGGTCCGGAGTGAAATCGAAAGCCCACAAAGCGTAGCCTCCTGCATAATCCTCGTACGTAATACCGTGACAGGTATTGGTTCCTAACTGTCCGGTGGCTTCGTACAGGGACAAGTACGATCTCAAGTAATTCTTCTTGGTAAAGTCAGGTTCGAAAGGTCGGGTACACAAGGTCTTGCCATCGCGACTGACTTCGATTTTGGACACGCCAAAGTGTTGAAAGTAGAAAGGATTTTTTTCGGCAGCTCCGTTGAAGGCTGTATTCTCGACGATACCAACGATCAAACGTTTGGGTAACTGTACTTGGAACAGATGATCTTCGATCATGGATCGCTGTCCCTTGGGAATGGTGAAGGTTTTCACTTCCACGCGTCGTATGGGATACTTGGCGGTCGTTCTGCTCAACGTCTGACTGATGTCGTTTCCCACTTTAGGTAACACTTCCACACGGCGTACGTAGAGTCTGGCTTCTAGGATTTTGGTTTTGTAACCGTCACTATCAGCCATCAAATGGAAAGCGGCACTGCTACGATTCAGTCTCAGACGGACATCCACCCCGTTCAGCAAATACTTTTCTTGCAACCACATGTCCAAATGCAAACGATCCATCAGTTCTAAACTTGTGTCGGCTCCCGTGATTCTCTTTCTTCGTTCTACAAATCCATCATTGTTCTCTTTCTTTTCATCAGTTTCCAATATTTCAAACTTGGTAGGTTCGTCAGCTTCCCATACCACACAGGCATTGAGATGAGTGTTCTTGGCATCTATTCCGTACGTCAAGAGATTTTCCAGGTAGGCACGATAAGGGTAAGTATCCATGCTGCTACTGACCAGTTTGTTATTCAAGTACAAGTTCACTCCACTGAACAAGGAATGCATGAAATTGTTGACGGGAGCTACTGCTTCATCGTCTATAGCACCTCCAGTCTTATCTAGAATTTTGACTTTCAGGTACAAGTAACTGCTATTCAGATCGATGTAATCTTCGGGCTGTCCTTTGATTTCAAACTCGATGGGAGCGGAATCGGTCAGTGAGGAGACGGGGTGAAATTCCACCCACTGGGATTCTTGCATCGTCATCATCGTGGGGGGCATGGCAAACAGATCCAGTTCCGTCTTGGAACAAGCGCAAGATTCTCGGTGCATCATTTTTTTTTTTTTTGGTCTCTTTTCTCAATAATCGAAAACGTCTAAGTCTCGAACGGTTCTTCTTTTCTTGGCCTTTCTCGCTTGAAGTCAGGTGAAAGGGTGTTTTCTTTGTCGTCTCTTTCTGCCTTGTCCTTGCTGAATGCCTGACTCGGTAGCGTGCAGGGCATTTATAGGTGTTTCTCGTTGGCCTAAAATGTCTTTGCCCGTTTGCAGCAAGACATTTTTGCCTGCCCTCATGAAGGCTTCTTTAGGGTTTTGTTTGTCGATGATGACATTTTGGAGAAATTCTTTGCCTTGCGTCAGTGCCGCATCTTTCAAGGCGTGCAATCCGCGTGTCACCATCGGTTTCAACACCGGGGCCACCGAACGAAAGGCCGATTTTAACATATCTCCTAAACCGTGTCCTCGCTGTCGAGCAACCCCTCGGTACACTGGATACATGACTTACGAATCGTGAGAAAACCGTTTTCGAAAATGGAGTTTCACCGTGACTTTTCCTTTGGTGAATGGAATATTTTGTCCCAAATCTCCTTTTATAGTAATGTTTACCGTGTCCAAATACGACTTACTGACAGGCAAATAGTGAGGATGTACAAATTCGCGGTGGACGTGGTAAGTGTTTCCACCTTCCTCGTCAGTGTTCGTGGCAGAATCCACTTTGAAAGGAATGACACGCAGTAACGGTACGGAGGTGTGTCCCACCACGTTATACTCCACCACATCGGAGTACACAAACATCAAATTCAGTCCTTGGTTCAGTTCTACCGGGGCACGAAATAACTTGCTAAAAGACTCGTTGTCGTAAACGATGGGTAATTCGTTTTTCTTGATCATGGTCTTTCTCATGTCCATGTCTCCGCCCAACATGTCAAACAATTCAGGACAAAATAAAATGGACATGATTTTACTCCGTTCAAATTTCATCAAGAAGCGACGAGCTGTTTTGTGGTACTCCATGGTGACACTTTTGTTGACATGCTCCAAAGCTTTCAGAAACACGACATTAAACCTGGAGGTTATGGTGCTGACCAAATGTTGACCACTAAAATAATAGCCTGGGGGAATGAACAAGTGATAGGTGGTGTACTTTTGATTTTGTGTACGGGTTTTCTTGTCATATTTGACATTGCTATCCATCCACTGTTGCATTTGCTCGTCATGAACTTCCACATCAAAAAAATTTTGATTGGGAAGGACATTGAGGACTTGGGTCGGGTGAATCATTTCTACTAAAGCCACTTCCCAATGGGCTTCGTGATCTAACTGGATGGCTTGAGGTAATTTGGCCGTGTAACAGCACAACGTGTTCTTGGGAAACACCTCCATGGAACTGTCACTGGGTAAAGTTAAGTAAAATTGGTTTTGGTGACTCATAATTCCAGAGTTCTGTGGCTGTCCGAGGGGTTACTGGACGTCAGAGGCGTGTCTCCTTCTAAAATGGGGTTCTGGTTGTGATTGAAGTGGTGACTGGCACTGGCACTGGACACAAGGTTCCCGGGGTTCCCGTTCGAGGTGAATTTCAGGGAGGGATTAGGAAGCAGGTAACCGATGCAACTGCTCAATAAAATGGTCCACAATTGTTTGTCTCCTTGTTGCAAACTCAAATTGGCGATGGCTGCCCTGATGACACAATACACCACGAAGATTTGGCAGAAAAAGACGATTTGCGTTTTAGGCACACGTTCTCCACACCACACCCACAAGGGTTGTTTTTGTAAATCTTGCACAGAAGAACTAGGTGAAGGAGGAGTGGTCGACGTAGCTGCGTCTGCTGTGTGAAAGGGCATGATGGTCACTTCTTTTTATAGTCGATGACTTGCGAAGCGTCGATCCAAGAATCGAAACTGGGGGGATATCCTTTCCAACGTACTTTGACTTCTTTGACACGTCGTTTGCCCACTTTACGGGTTCTGCGTTCGAGAATGCTTTCGATGTCGTACACGTCGTCTTCTTTTTTGGTCACACGTTGTAACTCGGGCAAATAAAACGTTCCTTTGAGCACTTCTCCGTTCATGTCTTCCAATTTATAGACGACAGGATGACGGCCATGCACTCGTCCAGTGACGCGAAACAATTCGGTCGTCCAGTTAGGTAAGTAACCTTTGTCGAAAGTGCGTTTGGTTTTGCCAATGCGCACCCAATCTCCTACGGCCAACATTCCACTTTTCTCGGGGACAGCCCTCGTCGGGGACGTACCAAACAGGCGCTCAAACACCAACACTTCGTTCTCGGGAGTCACGTCTTGCGGGGCACGTCCGATGCTTCGATGGTAAGATTGGTTGTACGCTTGCACCAGGTGCGGTAAGATGTCGATGTACTTCAGAGTGTGGTGATGCGTAAAATATTTCCACATGCGTTCTTTCAAAGTGCGTTGAAAACGTTCCACGATGCTGGCTTTGGTTTCTGGATTCTCGGTGGTAAAAAAATGAATGTCACGTTTCTTTAATTCTTTTTGGAAAGCTTGGTTCAGAAATTCGGTGCCTTTGTCCGTTTGCCATCGAAGAGGGTGACGACCGCTTTGTTTCAACACCCGTTGCAGGGCTCGCACTAACTCGCTGCTCGATTTGGAAGTCAAGGGTACGACCCAGGCAAATTTGGAAAAGACGTCGATGACACAAAACAAATATTTGTAGCCACGATTGTAGCTGGCCAAATGAGAGACATCGGCTAAATCGGCTTGCCATTGATGATCGATGCCTTCCACTCGGGTGCGACTTCTGGCAAACTTGCGTCGAATGGGTTTGTGTAAAGTGTAGGTAGCTTGTTCTTGTAACCATCGTTGCACTTGAGGTAAACGGAGACTTTTCAGTCGCGTTTTGGCAGCACGATACAATTTTTGAACTCCTGCGTAACCTGCAGGATGGGAGGGATCGTAGTAAATGCTGGCTAAGACTTTTTCCATTTTTTGTGTTGATTGGTATGTTAATAAGACACCCACTCTTGGAGGATGCTACTCTTTTTCTCTTGGGGTATTTTCTTGGATTGCAATGCTTTGCGTGTGCGGCCAGCAATAGGTGTCGAAGAGGAGAAGGATGTCTGAGCGGGGGATATCGGTTCTTGTTTCACTTCTGTCTTCACTTCTGTCTTCACTTTCTTTTTCTCTTGTGATGAAGAAGGGGTGACCATCATCTTTTTAATCCATCCAATTCTGGAGGTAGGTGGTGGTGTTAACTTGCGTACTTTTTCTGGTGGAGTTTGAAACCCTTCCTCTTCTTCTCCTTTTTCTGTCTTGGTCACGGGTACTGGTGGTACTGGTACTGGTACTGGTGATGGTGCTGGACTTTTCATCAAGGTCTTAAAATCTTTCAGAGTGGGTAGAGCTGTTTCGTCTAAAGCTTTCTGGTGAAAGAGTTGCAGTCGTTGCAAGAGTTGACCGTACTTTTGCGATTTTTCTGTTTCGGACAAATCTTGGCGATCCATTAAGGACTGCAATTCGTGTTGTAACTGGGACATCTCGCTCAAATGGGGATTGGGAGGTAAATGCGGGGTGTGTTGTTCTTGCCACCGATGGTATTCCATCCATCGTTTGTAAGGCACTAAAGCTAGTTTTCGTCCTTCCATGGGGTTGTCAGGGGTCGATTCTGAGATCTTGGAACTTCCGAGGCCTTTTTATCTTGCTCCCACCAGTCCTCCCAACATGGTTCCCAAGACTCCTTTCAGTATGGGGCCTAACAAGAGAGGTAAAATACCTCCACGTTGCACTAACATCTTCTTTTTTTGACGAATGGGAATTTTCTTTTGAACCATTTGGCGAAGAACGTGACGATGTTTGCCTAAGCATTGTTTCTGGTGTTTGGACAAAGGGATCGTGCCTTTCAAAACGTTCAAACAACATTCGCACACGGTATCGATGACCTCTTTGGAGGCTGTTTGAATGAGTTTTTTTCGTAGGGGTGGAGAAGCTTTGGACAGGACAGATAACATGTCCCCATGTTTGGCTAAACGTGGTGGCAGTCCTTTCCTTTTCTTTCCTTGGGGTTTTCTGGAGGGTGACATCTTTGAGTCTTCAGGAGCACCAAAAAAACACTGATACCCGACTTGGTCACAGGCCTTTTTTATACTGGAACGCGTCGCCACTGATTGTCTTTACGTCGTATCAGTTTGAGGACAGGCATGACACGTCGTGCAGGGGTACGTAACGGACTAAATCGAGCCAGTTCTTGCTTGGACAAATCCAGTAAACTTTGTAACATGCCCGATCTTTCTTGAACTTTGATTTTGGGAGAAGGTACTTTGTGAGCAGCAGCCACTGCCACTAAATTGGAAGGTCCTGCCACTGGGGAAGTTCTTTTGGGGGTCATCAACGGAGAAGTTCTTGGTGTGATCAACGTCTCCAAGTACTCTTCAGTTCTGGGTGTCATTAACGGAGAAGTGGACAAACGTGAAGCTGCCGGAGACGCAGTCACCGCCGTGGCAGGTCGTGGTTTGCGAGTGTAAGGTTGCGTCCTGGCCGAAGTGCCTCTCTTGCGACTAGTTTTCTGTGGACTTTTCTTTTTCTGGGGGCTTCTTTTCTTTTTCCGGGGTGGTGGTGGTGTCTGGTCAGAGGAGGGTCCTGCCACTGGAGAAGTTCTCCTTGGGGACCTGGTCTTTTTCTTCTTGGGGTTTCGTTGGACTTTTGTCTTGGGGATAACTTTGGGGGCATTAGGATCCCATCTTAAGAGTGAGCGAATGATGACCCCTCCTAGAGTACCGCTCCCTCCAGGTTTCAAAATGATTTGGTTTTTGGTTTGAGTGTCGATGCGGGGATCGGCCAGTTGGACCAAAGCGACTTTGTTTCGATCGAAAAAGCGTTTGGTTTGATGAGGAATCTGAATGATTCCTTGGAGTAATTGACGTGCCGTCACCGTGAACCATCGTAAGACTTCTTTGAGACTAGCTTCTAAGACACGAGCTCGTGTTTGTGGATCTTTTTCTCGACTGATGCCATACAAGGCACGAATCAATTTGACGGGAAGATGCGACTGAAGGGACGTCATGTTCGGACTGAGAGTGAGACAGACGAAAAAGGGTCTGAGGTTTTTATAGATCTTTTTATGGGGAGTGAAATTAAGTCGAGGACGGAGACGTGTACAGGACAGGCCCTCCGTCTTGGCACCAGTGGTGAAACAAGTGGGTACGAAATCGCAAATCCTCGGGAGTCGTAGGTTTCAAGTCGACGAGTAAATAGGCGTGTGGCGTTTGAGTGGCATCGTCGTACGCCTGAGCCAGCCAAGGCGTTCCTAACTGTTTGGCTAAGACTTGCACTTGCGATTTATCTCGAGGGCTTTTAAACAAGACCACGTAATGCGCATTGAGACTGATGGTGCGATGGGCTTTACTTTGTTGAAACAAATTTTGGGTGATGTAAACGACACTGGCATTACGGTGATGCCCTTTGCGCGTGAACCACAGTTTAATTTCTTCTTCGTCTTCTCCTAACATGTCGTCGAAAATGACCAAATGGGTTAGACGGGAGTCAGAGACGATGCCATCGTCTTCTTTAGGAATGCCTTCCACAAACACGATGGAATCGCCTTGACTTTCTCGCAAGAGGCTGTACGCCGATTGCCACTCTTTGTAACACCACACGATCCGCTGAGGTGACCGATCGATCAAATGATGTTTATGTTCGATCAAACGTTTGACGAATTCGGTTTTGCCTGAACCGCTAGGTCCAGCAATGAGCATGTTAAAGGGATGGCGAAGATACAAAGCCTCCCAACTGGCACGATCTAAGTGTTCGTCGATGACTTTGACAGTAGAGGAAGAGGGAGCAGAGACAGCAGAGGTAGCCATGGTGTGAGAAATGTCACTTGTGACACGAAAAACAAACAAGACAAGAGTTTATATACTTTTTCAGAACACGTTTATTGAATGTTTCAAACATGAATACGAAAGACAAAAATGCATAAAAGCCAAAGGCTTAAGTACAAGAATAAAAGGCACATGATAACCATGAACGTGGAATAAACACAAGTGTCTGTACAACATGTTTTGGGTAAAGTTCTAACCAGTTCTATAGTAGGGGTAAGGTCACACAAGTGTCCTCCCGAAAGGGTCTTTCAGGCCTGTCCACGACAGTCCTGTCCTGGGTGGCGGGTTCTTCTGGCACCGTCACTAACACAGGTTGAAAAGTAACTTTTTTCCTTGAATAACTCTCGTGAATACTGGGCCACCTCTTGTGTCCAAGCCTCAAAACCCTGGTCTCGGTGATGTCCAACATTTGACTCCTAACCAATCTGGTTTCTTCTTCGTCAACGACATGGTAAGTTACTTCAATGAACAATGAACTATCGATCTTGCCTAGGGTTCCTTTTCATATACAGACCAATACCAACGTGACCGTACGGTAAGGTGAAGTGATTGGGAAGTCGCACTCGCTTCTGGTATACAATTTGATAGACTTTTTCCAAGGGTCGACTGACGATGTGGTGAGTGGGTAAACGTACAATCTTGTTCGGTTGATAGGTGGTCACTTTAAAGTTTCCATCCTCTCCCGATTGCAAGGCTTCTTTCAATACCCCAAAGTTGACCACTCGACTGGTACGATGATTCAGAGTCAGTCCTTTCGCTTTGCACGTCGTGTGCACTTCTCCTTGTTTGTCCCGGTATTCGTAGCCGTAATTTTTGGGACCACCACTGACGAAACTTAGAATCTTGTCGTCGGGATGCTCGTCTGTCCAGGCTCCTAAACGGTCTCCTTCGATGGCAGGGTGCTGTTGAATCGGGTGATGGATGTAAATGCAACTGTCCGTGTCAAAGTACAGGACGCGTTCTTCTAACAGTTCTAAAGCTTCGTACAATTTTAAGCGAGCATGAGCTGTCACGTAAGCCGCAATGATGACGTTTCCAAAAGGGTCGTCTTGTACAAAGTCCAGATCTTCTTCGTAATTGACCAAGATCAAATCCTCTCGAACGACGTCCACGTGTTTCATGTATTTGGTTTTGTCGTGAATCATCTGGAAGTAGCGGGAAGGTTCTGTCAAATATTCCGTCTTGGGTAAACACGGTCGTTGTGCCATTTTACCCCACAAGCAATTTAACATCACTCTGGCAAACGATCGCCTACCTTCGTTTTTTTCGATGTGGTCTAAGGAGATGCCTTCTTGTGCGTAGTATTTCTCTTTGAATTGTATTTGGTCTTCGGGAGTGTGACACCAGGAAGGATAGCCGCTGGCTTCTTGTTTCAGTTTCAAAAAGGCATCCACGTAGTCAGCGAAAATGCCTTTCTGAGTAGGGTCACCCTTGTGGTACTGTTGTGTCTTGGGAAAGTGGCAAATTTCGTACACTTCTAACAGTTGGTATCCCATGTCCAGAGCTTTGAACAATTCCACGCTGACCCAGGTTCCCGTCAAGGCACGTTCTTCCTGGCTGTGATGGCAAGGTTGGTCCTGGTTGCACGTTTCGGCACAAGTACGGCACAAGGGAAACATCAGTTTGCCTTGACAATGGTGAGGTAAGACGGGATGGTATAGGTTCGTGGGAGGCAAAACTTTACACTTGATCAAGCCTTCGTATTGTCGAATGTTTTTCAGGTCGATGTGTTCCGTGAACAATTGCGGGTGCCCTACAGGAAAGCGACAATATTTGCACACGTAGGGATACAGCGAACACACGTCCAAGTATTTGATTTCTTCTCCTTTCTCTTCGTCGGCTTGGTACAGCAAACAGGTGGCATTGGTCCTTCCTCCGTACAAACTATCCCTCGGGTTCAGCGGGTCCATGAACTGGTAACTTTCCACGAGGCGTTTAAACTCGGGATCGGTTTTCAAACGGTGATCGTACTCGTGTTCCCACATTTCCACCACTTGGTATCCTTGCTGTTCTAACTTTAGGCGTCGCTGACAAGTGTCCTGGTACAAGTCTTCCATGGTTCGTTGCAAAAACTGATTTTTAGTGCCACGGTCAGGGTAACAGACGGGACATCCGTGAAATAAGCAACCGTTAAACTCGTACACAATCGTGGGGTTTTCTAAGTCCCAGCCTTCTACCGAATACGTTCCGATGGTCTTTTCGCCTCCTCCGTTGCGGGCATGCTGAATCCATTTGTCTTCCTTGTCGCACAAGTAATGTAACCAACGTAGGGTTTTGACCGAGTATTGACGCTTGACATAGTGGGTCGTTTGAGGACTGATGACAGCCACGGTGTTTTCAGGCATGAATCGTTGGCGGTACACTAAGGAACACGCTTTGGCAATGGTGCAAGCTTCTTTCAAAGGATCGACCCCTCCGTGTTCCATGAACAGTTCTCGAAATTTTCCACAGCAACGCCGTAAAATGTCCACGTCGGAACGACAATACTTTAACATTTCTTCCTGAAAGTCGAAAGGGTCCGAGGCGTGAGCCTGGTACCAAGCGTAGAAAGCTTCTCGTTGTTCGGTACGCATGTTGTCGGGGTCGTAATAGTGAGCCTCAGGCAAATGGGGTAGAACAGCATGTTGATTGGCTTCCGTATTGAAAAAGTGTGGAAAGTACCCTTTAGCCATTTCTGTCATTCCAAACGTTTTAGGCATTCGGCTCAAAGGCATGGCCAAGTAACTCATCGAATCTTTAAACTGTACTTGTCCCACTTGCATGAAAATGATTTTGGCTCCGTTCAAAATCACTTTAGGACGTTCGGTGCCATGTTCCGTATAGTACCTCAAAAGAAACTGTCCATCGTATCCGGAGAAATTGTGAGTCATCACCGTGGCATGACGATGACAATCTCCGTAACGTTCGATGTCCTCTTGGCTCCACGTCTTGTCGATGGGGTCTAAGACCCATTGGGCAAAATCGGCTAACGTGTTTGGTCCCCGAAAGATTTTTTCACGCCCTCCAGGAATCTTGCTGCAGTGAGGGCAATGACTGAAGATAGGTTCTTGAATGCACTTCTCGCACGCTCGATGAGCCACGCAGAAATTAGGGATGTGAATGCCAGTCTCTTGCATGCATTCGAAATCGAAAAAGATGAAATTGCCTTTCTTCTTGTGACCGTCCTCTTTCTCTGGTGGGGGTTGGTATTTTTGCACGTAGCATTCGTGTTCCAAGTCCACGATGTGGTGACAAATGTAACATTTTTTCTTTCCTCGACATACGTGTGCCTTGGCATTGTTGGTAAGTATGCCTTGTCCACAGGTAGGGCACAATCTCAGGAGTTGACAAGCACATTTCTGCTGTGAACCTTGCGTCTTCAGATGTTGCTGGTAACAGGCAGGGCTGACAAACGTACGCAGACAAGTCGAACAAGGCACTGGTTCTTCGCTCAGACAGGGTGGAGAGGCCAAACATCCTGGGCATTTCAATCCACAATGCTTGTGTTGCTCTCGATTGTTATAACCATAATCACATTTCTCACAATAATAACCGTATCCCAGGAATCCAGTAATACTGGTAATGGTATCGAAATGGTCATCGTGATGATAGACATGAATGTATTTTCCGTCCTTAAAGTCTTGGCCTCGAAACAACAGAGACCCGCGCATTTCTTGAGGGTGCACTTTCAAGGTGTAGCGTGGAGCTAGGGCATCTTGCAATTTTTGCATCTCAGGAATGCCACAGGGTGTGTCTTTGGACAGGCCAGCTTGTTGCAACAGGAGTTCTGCTTCGTTTCGTTGTTTGGTTCGGTTCGATTTTCGAATGTTCTCCCAGGTTCTTTTCCATTCTACCGTGTCGTTCTTGTTGGCATAGGTTCGTCCCACCACGATGGCACGGGCTAAGCACATCTGGTCTTGAGGGTTGTTAATTCGGACAAGACTACGCTTAATGTTGCGAAGGTCGTCCACCAATAACATCTTTTTGCGTCCTGTCCCTTGAGGAAGAGAGACGTGAGCCATTTTCAGTGTGGCTTTACCATCGGTGATGTCAAACTGGTCATTAGATTGTTGTACGTGTTGAATCTTGTCCATGACTTTGGAAGGGGTTAGTTCTGCAGGTCTGCTAAACTCGATCCAAACAGGGGATTTCAAACCGTCGTGATCTATGGATAGTGTCAAGCGATCGTCTTCTTTGGGTTGACATTGTCGCTTGAGTGAGGTGAGCAAAGAATCCCACATCTCGGTGATAAACCCTTCTGCTTTCTCCAAGGGTACGTCGGCCTTGAAATCTTTAAACTTCACCGTGTAGGTGTAAGCCGTGGTTCTAAATTTTCTAGAGGAGCGCTTTTCCGTCTCTCGAATGGAATAGTACTTTTCAGGGTTGACTAAGGGTGGTGAACTTGGTTTAGAGTGTTCGGATTCTGGTTCACTCATGTCCTCTTCAAAATCACTGGCATGAATTTGTGCCAAGATTTCAGCCCTGGTACGAGGCGATAGATCACGTTTCTGCCTCTTACTTTCTTCTTCTTCTTTCTTCTCGAATGAATGGGATCGTTTCATCTTGAGTGCAAAACGTCAAATGACTCAAGTTTAAACACCACAGACTAATTTATAGTCTTGGCAAACCAGCGTATATAAAAAGGGTGTGTGTCTTGTCCTTTCACTATTCATTTCACTCTCAAGCTGAGCACAACGATGGAAGAGACTACCCAGATGGAACGTTTCGTCAGAGCTTTGCGAGGGGTCATTAGAAAATTCTCTTCAGACCAGCCGACGGACTACTCTCCTTCCTTTCGAGATAAAAGTCAAGATACTTGCTATATCTGTCAGAAGAAAGGGCATTGGTCTTCAGAGTGTCCAGACCGTCAAAAAAGAACAAAAACAGGGACTAAAAGAGACAAAAGTCAAGATACCTGTTATTATTGTAAAGAAAAAGGACATTGGTCTCCAGATTGCCCAAAAAAGAAACAAGAGGAGTCAGAAGAAAAGAAGGATTCTTCAAAAGAAGAGAGGGATTCTTCGGAAGAAGAGAGGGATTCTTCAGATGAAGAAGAGGAAGAAAGAAGACAATTCTATTTAAAAGAAGCAAAGAAACAGGAGAAGAAAAGAAGAAGGGAAGAAAGTGAGGTAAAAACGGTGAAGAAATTCAAAAAACAGAGAGACTAAACAAGGAGAAAGAAGAAGTCAATGAACTTTCAATTAAAGTGTTCTGTGGTGAATTGTGAATTGGATTGTAAAAAAATGGATAAAAGAATACATGAATGATATAAGGTAAGTGTCTTTGAGTTTTGATTTTAAAATAAGAAGCTACACTCACGCACTCATACATAGACACGTACTATAAGGGTAAAATGGGTGGGGTTTATTTTTGAGTTATTGGCAAATTGAAATTGTATTTCTTTTCGAGAAATGTGGGTGGCCCTGAAAAGGGCCTTTTTATTTTGGTGTAGGAGTGAGTTTAACCAATCAACTTTAACTGCCTTAAGCCTTTGCCACGGCCAAGGCCTACTTCTGATGATTGGGTTGAAATCACTAAGGGTGGTACGATAGGCTTAGTCACAGGGTTGGCGTGTTTAGCTCGGGAAGGTCGTATTCTCTTCGGTCGTGATAAAGAAGTCTGATACATTTGTTTCAGACTTCTTAACTCCGCTAAAATGTCCAACAGTACCGTAGCCGTTTGATTTTCACCCTCTTGTTTCTTTGCTGCTACTTCTTCTTGCTGTTGTTGCTGTTGTTTTTTTCTTACCTCTTCTTGTTGCTGTTGATGTTGCTGTAGGAGAAAAGCTTGTTCCTCTTCCTTTTGTCGTTGCATAAATTTCTCCAATTCTTCTTTCTGTCTCTGTCTAAAATTCTCCACTTGCGGTAATGAAGAAGGTAACGAAGGTTCTGGAACAAATTCTTGCGAGGTAAGAAAATCCACAAAATCCCAGTGTACCTCTTCTGAAAGTAAGTCCGGGTTCCCTTGGGCAGTCTCCCCTGCTGGTGCACCCCAATGGATCGTTTTCTGAGTTTCCGTCATGTTGAATCACTGTCGCATAGATTGACTGCACACAAGCGCTAACGAATCTATATAGACCACGTGACGTCACAGACTGCTCTCTTCGGATTGGATGCGAGCTGACTGAATTTTGTAACGCGTGTTCGGATTGGTGAATGAATTCAATCCGTTTCAATCCTGTCTGTACCTATAAATAAGCACAGTTCACTGCATTGATTCACCTATTCTCGTCGCTTCAAGATGTGGACCACAGTTGAGTCATCCACCCTTGTGTCTTCCATGATGTTTAGGACGGACATGCTCATGTATGTCAGGTCAAAGTGGACTGTTGTTGATAGGACAGATACTAGTCAATGGATGAGGAGAGTTTACATAGAAAGACAAGGATGTCTCAAGAGGGTACTTGTGTATGGACCGGTAGTTAGAAGGAGTTTAAGAAGAAGAAGAAGAAGATGTGACAGATGCCATCTATGTTAATATTAATATTAACATAAACCCAAAGGCCCTTTTCAGGGCCAGCCATATTTCTCGAAAAGAGATAGCCTTTCCATTGCCTACCCCTTTTCTAAATTTAAATTTAAATTTAAATTTAAAAAAAACTTTAAAAAAAAAAAAAAAAAAAATCCCATATTCAATTCCCCTTGTCCCTAGACAAACCCAAACTCTATTCCCATGTTAATTTCCCTTGTCCCTAGACAGACCCAAACTCTATGTTAAATTCCCATTGTCCCTAAAGTGACCCACGATTTTTCTCCATGTTAAATTTCCATTGTCCCTAAAGTGTCCCAGGGGTCTTTTTAATGCTAAGTCCCATTGTCCCTATAGTATCCCACTTAACTACTGACAGTACACATGTTGGTTAAAAATACTCAAACGAAATAGACTGCATACAAACTATATTTTAGAATATATTTTAACTGCCTTCAATAAATTTAAAATACAAGTCACATTTACCTATATCAAATAGGTCCTTAATGTGATGGACATTGTATTGTAAATTCGAAGGTGTGTAGGTTGGAGATCGAAATAATCTATCAGAAAGAGATTCACAATAAAGAGGTTGTTGCAAGAAACGAACCGGATCGGTCTTTTCCATTTAATATATGGTAGGAGCCATACATTTAGTACGTACGCAAAAAATCAGGCAAAGCTTGACCCCCCCCCCGTAAACATGCGTACCTTTTTAAACACCCACCCACCCAACCTGCGTACGTACGCTTGACGCACTCCATCCCGAATTTTATAGAACGGCATATATTTAATAACGCAGAAACAATCGAGGATTAATAATATTAATGTGTTTAATAAAACGGATAGTCCACCGACGTGAAATGTATGTCTGCATCAAAGAAATAAGCTGTGTAACTGTGGCTCATTTGAAGGCCAATGTAGACAAATTATTATCGAGGTTTCACACACACACCGTTTTCTATGCGTACGTACATTATCTGTAGACCCCCCCCCCATATGTAAGCGTATGCATTTGGGTTACCCCCTCCCACTTCCACGCGTACGTACTAAATGGACGGCACCTAGTGGGTTGTATAAGTATGTAGAGTTCTAATTCGTGCAATGACTACCTGTCCTCGCGGATGGTTATATAGGATTGAGGCAGCTGGCCTCAGGAGGGTTTTAAGCACATGGAGTCTACTATTAACAACAACATCCCATGACGTCCGCCACATGTTCAATAAGGATTTAAAATCAGTGTATGGTATTTTATAATCAGATGCTTTTAAAGCGCTATTGGACAGTGCGGTCTGTTCTTCATTACCTTTAATAGTGGCATGGCTGGGTAACCAACCGTATACTATATTGTTAGAAGTACATAGCTCTGTATGATTAAAGAGATGGTTGGTCAGTAATGAGTTCCCCAACTTGCTATTGAAGAGTGACTAAAGCACCGATAGTGACTCGGAATTTGTTTAAGGAATCCAGAAGTTCCAAAATTGAAAATGGTTAATTAAACTTTCTGAATTATTTGAAAAGAAATGTAAATTTATCTTCTCTTTTTGTGTTCTCTGTCGTCGGAAATTTGTTGAATAATTAGATGATGATGAATTTTTTTTAAAAAACTATCAACAAGTACATTTGCCATCTCACTTATGGAGTTGTAGATTTTATTTTTTAATTTAGATTAGTTTGCGGAAATAGTTGTTTCGGGGCTCCGAGTGACCGAGTGGTCGAAAGCAGTCACCGTTACGGATCACTGCCGTCTCACCTCTGTCTACGTGGGTTCGAGTCTCGGGCTCAGCCAATGTGGGTACGTGAGAAATCTTGCCAGTAGTTTCTCGTGGGTCGGTGGTATTTTTCCGGTGTTTTCTCGGGTTCTTCCACTACCATTTATACTGGCCGCCATGTATAACCTATAGTGTGCTGAAAAATGGGAGTTAAACCCTACACCATCACCAACAACAACTACAAGAGTTGTTTCCCTTACCATTCATTTCGCTGATCGTGTCCTGAACCTTCTTTATCGAGAAACGAGAATTTAAAGTAGAAAAGTAGCTTTTTTCTCTTACATTCTATAATTGTGCGTCGACCGATAACACAGAATATGCGGTGCCAGCTTAAATATTCTGGCGTTAAATTTTCTAAACTGTTTTCGGATTCTCTACAATCTTCAGTGGATCGTGTTTTTATAGCTGTTTAAGAGTTAGATGAGGACTTGGGAATGGATAATTCTTTAATCTCATGTGAATGGATGCAACATTTTGAACAATATTAGAGAAATATTTGAGAAAGAGAATAAATTGGCAGATATGTACAAGTATATATTCCCGTTCCCGGATGCAAGTACGTCGGCGACAGAATTTTACAGACACAAATCGTGTCTGGAAATTAAAAGCTTCCGCCTGTCTGTCATTTATGTGTGTGTGTGTGTGTGTGTGTGTTAGTGACTTGGATTTTTAACGTAGCTTTAACAATTTTTCAGTCATATCACTACGATGTCTGCAGTGTGGAAGTTTATAGTGATGTCTAGCACTGGGGCATCATGCCGCAGACATGTAGCATGATGTCCCACCCAGTCAAATTATCCAGACACCAGGCTGACCAGTCCTAACACTAACCTCTTACTGCTGAGCGCCAAGCGATGCAGCTGTTATTACCATTTTTGAAAGTCTTTGATATGATTCGGCCGGGGATCGAACCCACGACCTCCCGCATCTGAGGCGGACGCTCTTACCACTCGGCCACGTACTTTGATCTCTATAAAATGATATGGGCATTGCAATTTAAGGGTAGAACAAGTGACGTAGGCAACTGTTGAGCAAGGCTGTATCATTCATTTGGTTGACTTGTGGTGTTTGGTGGTATATCAATGAGACAACGTGTAATCATTCTATGAAGAGTGACGCTTATAGCAATGGGTTGTCATTTGTGATTAACTGAATGACACTATGAGGAGCTCGATTGTTCGCAATAAAGGAGATTCCTCCTGAAGCCCGGTCAACATTCTGAGAGTAGATGTTAAAACAAGAGTAATGTTTTTTGTGTAATGTTGTCTGTGTCCCTGAGATAGATTTCCTTCAGACAGGGCACTGCGGGACCATGTTCATATAAAAATGAATCATATCATTGTAGTTGTTTCTAAGTCCTTGACGATTCCATTTATGATGGTGTTCTTCATAATGAAAGGAAGAGGTGGTGTAGTAATTTGGCAGGAAATTTCAGGAGGGAACACTTCTTTAAGTTTTTCATCAGGAGGAGGTACGGGGTTAATTTTTGCATAGATCTGTAGCCGCCATGAGGGCACGGAATGTTTTTTTTCTGCATAATTATCCTCAAAGACACCGAACGTCTTATGCAGGTTCATTTTGTCATCAGACCGAACGTGCTGCCTTCCAGCGTTCATTTTCTTCTTTTTTTTTTTTTTTTTTTTTTTTTTTTTTGTGCTGATTTTTGTGTTTGGGCTTTATTGAATGTTGTCTTTGTGGAGGTTTATTTTTCTGAGGTTAATAATGAATAACATCTGAAAGTGTTGCTGCCTAGGTAGACTTGTTTGGGCCTCCTTTGTTCCCTTCAGGCTGGTCTTTACTGCGCTTAAAAAGGTTGGGCCATGTTGGGAGGTTCTATATCCTACCGTCTTTCTGGTCTCTGGAAAGGGGATATTTGATGTATATTTCATACTTTGAATTTCCTTCTGCTCTTCCAGGTTTGGCAGGCTTTCGAGTTACGGTGATGATCTTTTCTACAGTTTATAATTTTCAACTCTTTAGTCTTAAACTAAGTAACAGAAACGGCAAAATCCAACATCTTTTGTAAAATTCAACAATTTATTTCCATATAATTCAAAGTGAAAACTTAAAAGGAATTTACAGTATTGTGACTTAAATCCCAAATAGTCCTGACTGTTTCATTAGAAGTCCAGAAGTATAGAGTGTTTCGAATGAATTACATTGGTGTTCCAGATACATTCCAACCTTGACTGTGCTGATGTGCAAATGGTCTTCACGTATCACAATGATATAATCCAAAATGACCTTGAATGAATCAAGAAATTACAAAATAGTGTTTTAGACTAAAATTATCAAGGAGCTCTTTGTATTTCCTATAATTTAAATAATTTAATTCCTCGCAAATTATAACTCAACACAGCTAAAATACTGATTCTATTACAGATGTTAAGACATGAATATTAATCTGATGTAAACAACTTTATTTGCTTCCCCACTTGACCCATGTCGCAATAACCGTTTTCCAGACATAATCTGTCATCTTAATTAAATTTCCCGTCAAACTGGTAAACAAGGACGGGCCTGTTTAAGTTTTAGCAAGCTACACGAGAAACAGCAGGTAGACTGTGTTTTCCCTTCGGGAATACCAATGCCTTGAGCTCAAATCTTAGCAAACATGTTTGCAAAAGCAATGACATTAATCAGGTAGGCCCAAACTCCTACCTTCAATTATGGACAAAGATCAATCACACAGTACAAATTAAATATAAATAACAGTACATTGTGGGGTGGCTTTACATTCAGGTTCACGATATGAAGAGTCTCCTCATCGGCCACACACATGGCTTTTGGAGCATCTGTCTTTGTGGTAACTGTACATCTTACGTTTCAAATGTCCAAGTGGATTTGGGGTGCATATCTCTATCTTAACCTGCAAGAATCCAAACTTTACTACCTTGGGTAGTGTTTGTGTGTTGAAGGTAAATTTTATGGGGTTGGTGTAATATATATTTGCGGATAAAGAATCAACGAATGGCAGTGACACCCTGGACGTTCATGCCGTTGATGATTTCTGTTGTCTCTAACTCCCGCCAAGATACGGCAGCAAATTTTTCACTTAGATGAAATCAGCGACGAGTTTGGAAAAGAGGTTTCCTGGTTTATCATGAAAAGTTCTATTTCTTGGATAATTTCAATCTATCCTCTTCACTCACACTCCAAAAACAAGCATCCTGAGTTTAATTTGTTCACTCTTTTAGGTGTGCCGAAGCGCCTAAGTATAGTGTTTTGAATTACTACAAATGGGGGATAGCGCTGCAAAAAGTCTAGGTGCAACTTTTGACTGGACGCGTAGAAATGAATCCACGCCGTATGGCTGAATCAAATGAACAACGGTTTTGTTCTTTTCGGTTGATGTTGTGTTGATTTTCCATTATGTTTTTTGTTGTGTATTCAACATTCATTATCCACCCAACACGGATTCTAAAGGGACACGGCTCAAGTGCAAGGAGTTCGCAGGAGGGACGCTCAGCCTTCAATATACCTCCCGATTAAACCGTTAAGTCACCCCAGTCCAGGAAGCCTTCTGAGACAGGAGAAAGTAAGGAAACTGTTGTGGCAAAGGTGTAACAAAAAGTGATACAGGAAACTATAAAGGTGGAGAGAAAGATTATAAGGTTAAGAAGAACTCCAAGCGGTCAGCATAACAAGCCAAACTGCCTTTCCCGGGCTAATAAAGACCAAGAGTCTGTTAAGAAGCAGAGGCCAAAAGTATTGAGTTGCGTGAGGGAGCTACTCATGGATCTCCCTTTCACTCAACTACCAGGATCCTTTCCTCCCTTGATACCGGTCGCAACCCATGGGTAACAGGTTGCATCAAGTCAGTCGCCTCTTACAACATGCAGCGAGGACACATCGAGCCTATTATACAACCCAGAGCCGCTGGGTTGTATGTTAAAGGTCAGGTAGATCTACCAATGGGAGGACTGGGGAGTGTTGAACGTTTAAAAAAAGTCTTATTTGCAGTTCTTCCGAATCAAATTTGAGAAATGATCTTCATTCAAAAACAACCGCCGTTACAAGAAAACAAATGCTTAATAAAAAATATACCCTGGCAATTATGATTGAATTACTAATAGACGGTGAAGGTGAAGTGTTCTAAAACCCAAAATAGCAAAACTGCTAAGGGAGAAGAAAGCATTTATATTGTCTTATTATTAATCATATTATACGTTGTTGTAGGGACATGGCAGGTAGGGACCTTAGTTCAATCTTCCATGATTAGAATGTACCTGACTCGCTCACTATTTTAATTAAGACATCACGGCGTTCTTTGATGGCATCATGGGACATCCCTCTATTGTAAGGGTCTCAAACTCAAACACCCTGAGGGCCGCATAAGGGCATTGGTGATGGCCAAATGGCCGCACCACCTTTGTTATCTCTTATGACACCTTGTGACGCCAATCATTTTGCGGGCCGCGTTTTTTGAGACCCCTTCTTTGTTGCATCTTGTTTCATGTTAGCAGCCAACTTGGAACTTTCATTATCCTACATTGTAACTTCAGTATGTGAAAGTTTTACCAGTGAGAAACTTAACAGTGTCCAATAAAATGAAATCCGTCAATTGCAAACAGGAAATTTAGAGCTGGAATGACACAATGCTATTAAAAATGTTAACGTGTGTAATAAAATGCACATAAAATCACCGACATGGAATCTGAAATAGCATTATTGTACTAACACTCAACAAATTCAATAATAAATGTTGGCAGCTGCAGAGCTGCAATCTAGAAGGTACATCTCTGCATGCATATAAACTGTAAAACATAATATACAGCAGATACTAAGAAAAACTGCAAAATACAATAGTGCAAAATACAATAGGCAGCATATTCTAATAGACAATACATCGGTATAATTAAAATACATGCATACAATGTTGGCAGATGCAGGATATTGGTTTTAGTACACTCCCAATCAGAACATTGGTCAGCCATTTGCGTCAAGTGAAGAAATAACCTTCGAATGATGTCATCGTAATAGGCTGCGTGTCGATCAAACGTTACTTCCGGTGCTTATAGCATGGTTTAGCGACGTAAAGCCACATGCCTTTGAAATTTAGCGAACAAACAATACTCGCAAGGATACCTCACTCTAAATGAATTATTATTTTGTATAAAACCGATTATACTAAATAACAGATACAAGCAAGGTACGAGGGTAAACAATCATGTCCAACTGAAATCGGAATCCATTCACCAGAGAAAATTACTTAATTGAATAATATAGATTTTTGTAAGATCAACAATTACACAAAGAAATTATGCAATTACTTATAATTTGAATTTTATGCAATCCTATAGAGAGTAAATTATGTGTGCATTATGTGTCAGATAATATGGAAAATTTAATGATATCAAATTCCACAAATGGTAGTAAATACGAAGAAGTCATAGTTTACCTGTTTATAATCTTTATTTTTTAAATCATGATATCTATTAGTTGTGGTATTAGGTAGATCAGTTTCAGATAATGTCAGTGTGTTGTCATTGTGATTACAAGTAACATAAATTTGTATATTTACAAATGAATGAATCGCCCCTACTACACCCATAGCCTCTGCAACATGTCCATCCTCCTTCTGGGAAACATATCACGTGGTTCTATTTGTAGATAACTAGCAAAATTAATACCTTTTGTAAACCACAGAGTGACTTTCAGTGGGCTATTAAACACATATTCATATATATCAACTGCTGACAGAAATGTGGGGAGGGGAATCAGGGTGTAGATTTGACACTGTTAGATGGAGTGTTTTGCACTTTGGTCCGTATCTAAGCAATGCATATGTAACATTTACACAGTTTACCAATTACAGAGTAATTATAGTGAGCAATATTATATTTCCTATTTGTGTTTTGAAACAAAATGCTTCAGATACGGTTACTGAGGTCTCCTCCACATTGCTTAATGGTGCTGACCTCTCATGACTTTGCGTCCCACTAATTTCTTTCAGTGAATGTTTGGAAACTTCATATTTTGCATTTTAATGGACTTATGTCTACCTTACTTTAGTTTTAAATTATGTCTTCTGGGAGGAATGTTAGGTAATTTTTCCCATTTAAATATCTTTTTCTCTAGCAATACATGTACATATAGATGGTCACCTTTACCTTTTACTCATTAATTACATAATATGACAAGGCTGGTAAAATATTTCAGTATTAAATTGAAGAGCAATAATATAATGGTGATATTAAAAAGATGACTCTTATTAGACAGCATTATTTTAATATTTTTTCAGATTTTCTTAAATAAATCGCAATACTTAAATGTTGCCTGAAATGCACCATTGCTCTTTAGGTGAACATGAACTTGCAAGATAATGTAATATTTACTAATGTAATCTTTGACAAGCAGAACTATGCACATTGCTTACGTATGTATTAAACTACTATTCCTAGGGCTGTCAAGAAAATCAAGGGTGGATATATTATAGGACATACGGTACTAATTATATGGAAAAATTTGAACCAGCCTGGAAATGAGTGAACTTAAAATAGAATATATATGGATTTGGCTGACCAGGATTGGTTGATAATGTAAGTTATATTTTAGGCAAAATAATCTTTTGAGAGCTTATCCTAGTAGTAACTGAAATTGTTTTATTGACGGAATATTAGTCCTTTATCAGTCTTGAGTTGGAACATTCATTACTAATATTAGCACATGACTCTTTGGTACGGAATTGAAAGCACATGGTTCAAACACGTGCAGGTTCATAGAATGCCGCGGCTCATATCCTTTCCTCTACACAGAAGCTGACATCCATTGCATCTATACTAATAAATATAGATTTGATCACGAGCACTCAGAAATTTTAAGTTATTGAATTTTTAATATCATGGTATTTGCATAGGTTTACTATGGGGACTGAATTAGTACCGTGAGTCCCTCAGGTATTCTACAACAAGGATCCTTCGGAGTAAATGTTCTTGTATTCCTTATTATAGCATTTCGGTATCCGTGCATTCTTGGTAAAGTCTATTTTGAGATTAAATCGTTGTGATGTTAGAAATTTAAGCATATATCGTTCTAACTATGATAGCTTCCGATAGCTAAGATTTTTATTTACATAAATCAAGTCGAAATTTCTACCTCCGCTATTCTGAGATAGTGTTAATTTCCTTTTCAACATAATCTGTTGACATTGTTTAATCAATAACATGGTTACTAGCATTATTATGTGTAATTACTATTTTCCCTTGCTTGTTGTTACATTAATAAGTGTAATTACTATTTTCCTTGCTTGTTGTTACATTAATAAGTGTAATTACTATTTTCCATTGCTTGTTGTTACATTTATTCACCAATTTTCTTATATTGCTCAACTTCTGCTATAAATACTTGATACGTCTGGTTCTTATGTAATATAAACTCTCAATTAATAATGACGTTTTTCAACTGGTTCTGATGTAATGCAAAGTCTAAATTGAAAATGACGTTGTTCAACTGGTTCTGGTGTAATATAAACTCTAAATTGAAAACGATGTTGTTCAACTAGTTCTGATGTAATGTAAAGTCTAAATTGATAATGACGTTGTTCAACTGGTTCTGATGTAAAGTCTAAATTGAAAACGACGTTGTTCAACTGGTTCTGATGTAACGTAAAATCTAAATTGTTAATGATATCGTTCAACTAGTTCTGACATAATATAACGTCAAAGTCGACAATGACGTCGTTCAACTGGTTCTGATGTAATGTAAAGTCGAATTTGATCATGACATCGTTCACTTGGTTTCCAAACTTAAGTCTGCAAAAGAACTGAAATTATATCAATAAAACATTGTCTTTAATTTTTCAGTAACAAATAGGATACGTTTTCAAAAGATTATATTTACTGAAATTTAGTATCGATCAGCCTGGCATGCCAAATCCACGTATGTTCTATTTTATGTTCACTCATTTCTTCACTGGTTCCCTTTTTTCCATGTCATTAGTACCATGAGTTCTGACAGTATGGCCCCATCCTAGCGAGGGGAATTTAACATTAGTCCATTTGTTTCACATTCGTATTACCTTCTGGCCCCATGGTGAAAAGACTACAAACATTGAGACAGTTAAATCTCGTAGTTTTCTCCCACTACCTGTGCGAACTCTCTCTCTCTCTCTCTCTCTCTCTCTTTCTATATATATATATATATATATATATATATATATATATATATATATATATATATATATATATATATATATATATATATATATATATATATATATATATATATATATATATATATATATATATATATATATATATATATATATATATATATATATATATATATATATATAGGTAAAGAGATACATAGGTAAGCTGATACAGTAAGTGCATATGTAGGTAATTAGGTAAACAGGAAACAAATGGGTATTTTCAAGGTGATCATGTCCGCCAGCAGAATGAATAGTGAGCTTGATTGGTGATGAAAAGGAATGTTTTATTAGTAACAGTACATGTGGAGAAGCTTTCTTAGTGATTAAATATACTTTTCTTTCTATATAGGACATTTAATCTTAAATTATCTAACCATGTATTTTGTTTCTGTGTGCTGAGATATTGACCCACGTAACCAATGAAAACGGAATTCAGATAAACCATATAGAATATCTTATCTCACATTATGCGGGTGACACTGCTCTCACTCTTGGTGGCTCTGAAAAGTCCCTGAAATTAGTATTCGATAGCAGTTAACAATACATTTTAGGTCTTAAGATAAATATTGAATAATCACAAGCGGTCTGGATGGGAAGTCGAACAATTACTAAAAACTACCGTTGCTGACACCATTTAGATTGGGATTCATCTGAATTCGTTTATCTAGGCATAACAGTTTACATAGAACTAAACAATATGATATGGTAAAATTAAACTATAATAAGATAAACAAGGGAAATAAATAACTAGTTCTATAACTGGAAAGGTTATAAACCAAAGTTGGTAAAATTACAGTTATTAAAAGTATGGCATTATCCAAACTCATTTACTAATAGGTTTACTGAATCCCCTTCATAGTTTACTCCAAGACGTAGATTCTTTTTCTTACATATTCGTTTGGAGTTCGGCATACACAAAATTAAAAGAAAAGTAATTATAAAAGAGCATAATGAGGATGAATTTAATACGTTGATTTCACTATGTGTGTGGATTCTATGAATATGGCACTGATCAGCAAAATGATTACTCTTGAGCCCAAATAGGTTGATTTCACTATGTTTGTGGATTCTATGAATATGGCACTGATCAGCAAAATGATTACTCTTGAGCCCAAATAGGTTGATTTCACTATGTTTGTGGATTCTATGAAAATAGCACTGATCAGCAAAATGATTACTCTTGAGCCCAAATAGGTTGATTTCACTATGTTTGTGGATTCTATGAAAATGGCACTGATCAGCAAAATGATTACTCTTGAGTCCAAATAGGTTGATTTCACTATGTTTGTGGATTCTATGAATATGGCACTGATCAGCAAAATGATTATTCTTGAATCCAAATAGGTTGATTTCACTATGTTTGTGGATTCTATGAATATGGCACTGATCAGCAAAATGATTACTCTTGAGCCCAAATAGGTTGATTTCACTATGTTTGTGGATTCTATGAATATGGCACTGATCAGCAACATGATTACTCTTGAGCCCAAATAGGTTGAGTTCACTATGTTTGTGGATTCTATGAAAATGGCACTGATCAGCAAAATGATTACTCTTGAGTCCAAATAGGTTGATTTCACTATGTTTGTGGATTCTATGAAAATAGCACTGATCAGCAACATGATTACTCTTGAGCCCAAATAGGTTGATTTCACTTTGTTTGTGGATTCTATGAATATGGCACTGATCAGCAAAATGATTACTCTTGAGCCCAAATAGGAATATATCGTGCTTGATCATCTCCCAAACATAGAAAATGTTTTCCTATTTGGAATGAATTTCATAAAAGAGCTGATAAATGCCTGAATAAGATTTGGGTCGATATATTATCATGTGTAGTGTCGTATAATAAGTTTGCTGTTGAAAGAAATAAGAAGAGTTCCTTGAAAACGCCCTAGAAGTTCAGGTCCTGTTAAATGACATAAATGTTTACAAAATTTAAATGATGTTAGTATTGATTTTAATACACAATAACCATGCATGCAACCATTTTTTCCGCTTATAATAATGGACAAAAGGGCTGTGATATAGTGTTCGAAACACTCGTTTATTTGAATCAGATGCCAGCTTCGACGGCACAATGGAACAGAGAAATTTGACTCAATTAACTGAGAATGAGTGGAATAAGCCTCATTAGATTATCAAATAGCTTAGACTTACATGGTTTCAAAACCAGGTCTTACACAGAAGTGTGGCAAGAAATACGTTTCTATAAAGAAATTTGAAAAAATTCCAAAAAGAAAAACCTCTTTAGAAGTATTATACCATAATATATAGGACAGACCAAAATGAGAATCAATCTTGACCAGGGTTATTGAATGGATAAAGAGTGAGCACAATCATCTCCACAACTTGTATCTATGCACGAGAGAGGTTCTGCTTGGTATAATAGACAAAAAAACTGGTGAATAATGTATTTGAAAGCAGATATTCATAACCGCAGATTTTTTAATTAATTGCCAAATACGTCTCATTCTAAAAAGGGACCGAAATAACAGTTTCTGTCAGAAAAAAAAAGTATTCTGCATACTTGGAAACATTTTGAAACAAAATGATACCCTTTCAAAAACTGATTTTAAAATAAATATTAATTTATCTCTATTTGCAATTCCGTCTAACGTTATGATATTCGTTGATATGAATTGATACATTATTAGGTTAACTATACATGCCTATATGCAATGATGCTTCCTTTTCATTGCCACTCATATTGTCTTAGCAACGATCTATAATAATAATAATAATAACAATAATAATAATAATAATAATAATAATAACGACTTTGTATAGCGCCTAATCTTTAGAAGCTCTAACCACTTTACAATAGACAACACCTATAACATAAAAAACATATACAATGACATTATTACAAAAAATAAACACCATGAAATTAAAAAACATAAAAAAACATGCTGAAAATATTTAAGGTAGTGAACGTTATTAGATTTTTAAGTTTGTTCTTGCAGTCGAAATAAGTGAGTTTTAAGAGCACTCTTGAATGAGATTACTGTGTCTTTGTGTCTAAGTTCAGTGGGTAATTGATTCTACGTTGCTGGACCCTGGTATGCAGAACAACGTGTTCAATATGACTTCGTGTTCGTAGTGGGAATAATGAGTACATGTATACGTTTGTCAGAAGAGGATCGCAAGTATCTTGCTGGTGTATACACATGAATAGGTGTGTTGGACTGGAGTCCGTCAGTGAAACGTAGCACAGAGAACAAATTTTATGTTTGATTCTGGATCGAATGGATAGCCAGTTTAGGGTACAGAGCAGCGGGGAGGTGTGCTCTGATCGTGGTACTCTAAGTATGATCCAAGCTGCTGTGTTTTGAACTTTTTGAAGTTTCTGAAGTAGATATTTAGATGAACCAGACAGAATTGAGTTACAATAGTCCAGTCTTGAAAGTACTAATGAATATACAAGTGTTTTAGTGCATCAACTGAAAGATATTTGCGAATGGAGCTGATGCGTCTAAGCGCAAGATATGCAGCCTTGCATATGTTTATGACATGCTGGTGTAACGTGAGAGTACTGTCCAGAGTGACACCTAGGTTTCGTACTGATTGTGTGAATTTAATGTTGGTGTTACTGATATTTATTGTTTGAGGTAAAGGACGTGACTAAGAAAGTCTTTGTGTTGTGATCAGAATGGCCTCAGTTTTATCATCATTCATCTGCAGCTTGTTACATGTCATCCATGATTTCGCATCAGAAATGCACCTCTCTACACCTTGGATGGTAGCATCAACTTCATTTAGGTGGCTAGATTTGTATATTTGGGTGTCGTCAGCGTACAAGTGGTGAGACACTGGATGATGATCTATGACACCTGAGAGCGGCTGAGTGTATAGAATGAAGAGAACAGGTCCAAGAACAGACACCTTTGGAACACCACAACATAGATTAACTGGGCTGGAGTGTATTCCATTTGCAGACACAATTTGTGTCCTGTTGACCAAGTAGGACGTGAAGCACAGTAAGGCTGTATCATGAATGCCAAATACATACTGGAGACGGTTAAGTAATATATCATGGTCTATTGTGTCAAATGTTGCAGACAACTCAAGGAGGGTGAGGACTGTAATCTGTCCGGAATCCAAAGCAGAGAGAATGTCATTAACTACTTTTAGAAGAGTAGTTTCAGTACTGTGGCAAGGGCGATATGCAGATTGTATATGGCTAAAAAGACAGTGTGAATTCAGATGAGATACAAGCTGGGATAGAACAACCTTTTCTAAGATGTTTTTTAAATATGAATGGGAGATTAGAAACTGGGCGATAGTTCTTTAAATCGTTATGGTCGAGGGTTGGTTTCTTCAGCAGAGGCTTTACAATGGCAGTTTTGAAAATTATGGAAATTCCCCAGATGAGAGAGAGGTATTAATAACATCAGTTAGTGAAGGCAATACTGGATCTAAGCACTCAAGCAGCAGTGATGTTGGAATTGGATCAAGTTCACATGACTTTGGTGCACTCTTCATCACGATTGTACGTACTAAATCCATATAGACAGGTTCAAATGCTGCTGATGGTTTCCGCTGAAAGTCTACTGTATGGTGACGACGAGTCAATTGAAATTGTGTTGTCAAGCTTATCTCTAATGGTTTGTACTTTGTCACGGAAGAAATTTGCAAATAGTTCTGGAAGGTCGACAAGAGAGAAGGTAGTTGGAAGTGGTGTACATTTGTTGCTTTACAATAGCTTGTTAGTAATCTAGAAAGAGCTCTTTGCAGTTGAAACTTTCCATGATATGAGTACTGTAGTGGGCTGATTTCGCTGCATAGATTATGTTTGTGACGTTCTTCATCGCGGCTTCTTAGATTTGCTTATGAATAGTGAGTCTGGTGGAAAGCCAAAGCCTCTCAGCTTTACGGCGGTCTCTTTTAGCAGTGCGAAGCTGGTCCCTAACACTGCTATACCATGGAGAGGACTTCTGAATTGATATTCTGCACTTGGTGGCTGGGGTATGTTTGTCGAGCAATGAACGCATGCAGTTATGGAGTTGTTCTGCTATAGGAGGTAGGCAAGTTGTTAGGTTTGCTTGGATGTCATGCATAATTTGGTTCTTTTTATCATACAGAGGTTTCTGTTAGTAGCAAAAAAAGTGGAGGGTTAGGGACTGATAACATATAATGCAGAGGTGATCTGATGCAAATTCGTGGGATACCAGGGAGGAACGTTGAATATTATCAACAGGTCTATAAAGAATCCAGTCTAAAATGTGACCATGTTTACAAGTTTATTGGTGGGTTGGTTAACTGACTGTTTGAGGTTGAAAACATTAATGGTATCTAAGAGTTTTGAAGTGTTTGGGTTTCCGAGACAGTCAAAGTGAAAGTTGAAATCTCCAAGAATAATTAGGTTGCCACCTATCGAATTTCCATACTCCAGGAGATTCGGAAACTGCTCCAAAAAGAGAGATTCGGTCAGCTTGTTTTTTCTACTAGGAGGAGGGCGGTATAGGCAGAAAAAATGGACTGACCTTTGTTTCAGTGTAAGTGTGGTTTGGACTTGTTCAAACGATGTGTGGTAAAAATCGAAAGTTGTGGTGTGGTTAAGAAATTTGATCATGAGGTTCTTTGTGATAACAGCAATTCCACCTTCGCGAGAGTGTCGGGGAAAGAATTGATGGAGTAACCGGTGGGTGTTATATCCGCGCACTTGGGCTCATCGCCTGAAGCTTTTAGTCATGTTTCTGTCAGGAAAAAGATGTCGATATTCTGATTGTTGATAAAATTAACTATTTCTGTGCGCTTTTCCGGTGGTCCTACCGATTGGGCATATAATAATGCAATACGCAGAGATATCGCTTGGATAATTGACACAAAGGTTGATGATTTAACAGGGATTTGAATTAAGTTATCTAAATTAACGGTCGAATATTTAAATTGTTGAGCCGGAAATGGCATAAGGGAGATAACCGGAATTCTTCGTCCTGTTCTACGTTGGCCAGCTTTGAAACAACGTTTCTTTTCTCGCTTGTGTTTACATTTAAGTCTTGATGAATGTAGTCCCAGTTCGTTTAGTCTAGAGCGCTGTGTAGTATGGAGAGCCAAGGAGTGGTCATTTAAAGCAATTAATGAGGGTCCATCATAGCATAAACGGGTTGACTGGCGAGTATCACGTGATGGCAGTGAGGGAGGTTTCGCTGTTTTAATTAGTATGTTTATATGCCTATCAATACTTGTGCCTGCAAGGGTACAAGCGTGGTTGTATTAATGTATATGCCTGTATTTATGTATGTTACTAGGTTTGCGTGAATAGGTATTTACCTATACATATGTGTATATATGTATGCATGTTTCTACGTATACATGTATGTATCATAATCTGGATGGAAGGACGGATAACTAAAAGCAATAAATGGAAACTCTCTCTCTCTCTCTCTCTCTCTCTCTCTCACACACACACACACACACACACACACACAACTTCTGGACACATTTCCGGTAGTTGTGCTTACAACTTGTAGTTTTGATCCACTCTTCTCAAAATGTGTGTCTGTTACTCTGATTGGAATATATTTGGTGGTCCTATTCAATTTTTTTCAAATCGCAAAGAAATTTCTTCATTTCTTCATTTCTTCATTGTACGTTTTGCAACACTGTTGTCCTGCTTAATATACAAGTGTTCATTCAGATAATGTATTATTATTATATGCTCATTGTTTTCTCCGTTAACTTTACATTGTCAGAATCTTTCAGTATTTTGCGATATTGCACACCTTCATATTGCATTCACGTGCATAAAAGAACTTATTTCTAATGTAAACAAACAATGGACGCAGAAGCCAGCACTTTTGATTTGTAAACAAATCATGTACACTCGCGTAGTAGGCGCTTTACGTTTTGGTTGATTAAATTTGTTACTGAAGGAAGTAAAGCAGATGTTTCGTGGACTGCCACATACCAGCTGCTTTGGCACATTCCGCGTTAATTTTATTGATACAATGTTTCGGATTTATGCTAGCTATACAATAGACGCCAGAAAAATATACTTACAGTTGTACAATCTGAATTTCCTCAAAATGTACTTTCTTAGTTGTGCAAATCAGAACTACATGAGCCACGTCATAGGTTCTCAGTCTTGATTACATTTCGAAATTGTACTGTAATTTCGAATATAAGTGCAATTACATCCTCCTGACTGCACTAAATTCCATAGCGTCTTTTTGATAATTGCAATTGAAAGACTATATTTTCCCCACATTATGATTTCAAAACAGTCAGTGACAGAAACAGAAACACATTTGCAGATGTCAACACGCTTCTCCCTCGCTTCTTCAATTCGATGTATTTCATATGGAATTGTCACATACAAATCCAGTCCATAATCACGAAATTTCGTAGAATAGAAATGTTTTCCAAAATCTATTCATTCCAGATCAAATGGAAAAGTTGTTGCAATGCGCATTCATTCACAATGTGACGAAGTTATGTCGAGCACGCGACTAAGTTCAAATTAATCTGGGCGGAGTTACGTGAGCAGTAATAATGTTTTTTGTTGTGTAACGATGAATCGGCTCTTGTGTATTTAGTTTGAAATACGGCATACATTCAGTTACTTTGTTTCTTGTAGTGTATTTTGTTAATATAATTAAGCATTAGGTACAGTAAGAAAATGAGCATATAATATAAAGGTTACTGCATTTGTATGGAAAAATATGAACTCGTTTTGTCGGATGAATATACTGCACTCCCAAGTTCGTGCAGTATTTACATCAGAAAACCTCGTTCATATTTTCTCCTACAAATGATGTAACCTATAATTATAGAGCGATAATGCATAATTTATTGTGTGGACACGTTTTTCGGAGTACGAGCTATGAGTTGTTTCCCGGAATTTAGAGTCTTTACTGAGTGTCGACAAAACATCTCAACACAAAAACCGTGTATTATCATTAGTCGTACATAAATATTTGACTAGTAAAGAGATTATATGCCATAGACTATGGAAATCGAGTTCATTAAAGAAGGAAAAACCGGTAAACAACGAAACCGTGGATTCGACATGAAAACAATCGCACGTATCACTCTACTTAAACTTGGTTTGATCATGTAAGAATAATCAGGGAAAATATACGCGCTTTATTATTGCTGGATGGTTAATGCTTAATTTTGACTTATTAATTATGACGAAAGTAGAAGGACTGTGGGTTCATAAACACGTGTTCTTTCATTTATGGAGAGGGACCATTGAGGATGAGATCTTGTCAGGCTGGTACTAAACAGATGGTCATTTCTTAGGGCACTGTTAGTGCCATTTATGTAAGTCGTTGGTATGACTCGGCCATGGATCGAACCCACGACCTCCCGCTTCCGAGGCGGACGCTCTAACCACTATGCCACCAGAGCGGTCGTGCACTGATGTAGTAGAACTTGTGACATACAAAAAAGAGACTGATTCTGTTGATGAGGTTAACCTGCTGCTAAGATATCTCTCTCTCTCTCTCTCTCTCTCTCTCTCTATATATATATATATATATATATATATATATATATATATATATATATATATATATATATATATATATATATATATATATATAATTACGTGTTTAGGCTCGAATAAACAGTAACACAAGAAAGAGTGAAACAACAAGCTTTGAAAAAATACAATAATCGATTTCCCTGGAAAAATTCTGTAAAAATAAAAAAATATATGAACTTACGCTTTTAAGAATCAAGTCGAAAAATAATCCAAGAATAATCCACGAATACAATTTTTGAAGTCTTAATAACAAAATGAGTAAATAATTTCAAATTCGAATCCCGACGAAGAATCCAAGGTGGAAGACGATGACGTATGCTGTAATCTGTAGTATTGAAGTCTACAGTTCCTGGTAAAAACAATATTTATCACTCCGGTGTCGGAAATCTATATAAATTTTTATAAAAGGTGTCCTTGTTCAACAATTTCACATGAGCACATGTAGTTTCCAGGAAAAAAGAATTAATCTTTTTGAATCCAAGTATTTTCAAATATCTCCATTCCAAGTAATTTGAAATAACTCCAAACAGCACAACATACAACTTCCAGTGTAAGAGCCCAGCTAACTGAGAATACCTCTCCAATACAAAGGTTATAGCATATTCTAAAACGCAGAAAGGGGGTCACGTGATCATGTTACAGCACAACGTATACATTATGTACTTGTTAAAGATCACGTACACCCAGTGTGGCCCTGACGAAAACCAATCAGTTTGCTATAAGAAATAAAATTATAAAAATTACCTCGGGAGTCTCCATTTTCTCATAAGAATTCGATTTTTAATGAAACAACAGACAGAAACTTCAGTAGCTTCAGTTTCAGTAATGGCCTTTTGAAACAAACAGGAGATCTCATGATCTTTTTCCTGTTCGACTATAAGTGATTTGCGTTTATTACTCTGATTAGAAATAATAGAATGAGTCGTTAAAAGACGATCACTGTGATCAATAACTTCTGATTGTTCCAAACAATTAGTGAGAGTGACCTCATCAAAAGCCTGACCAATACATATGTCATCTAAAGGAATACTTTCCTTATCAACATCATTTCCAAGTGCTTTCTTTCCCATAGCTCTGGTAACTGCACACGCTGGAAATAAATCAGGGAATTCTTTTTCAATTGGATCGACTTTCTGATTCAAGCAAAGCTTCTCAGTTACAAGTGGATTAACCACAACCTTGTCTCCAGCTAGTTCGTTGCCTAGCAATAAACGAATGCCCTCAATGAGTACAACAGAGACTGTTCCGACTGTCATGGGTCCTGAGACTATGTCTGATAACACATTTACACAATGGAGAGGAACATTAACAAAGCCGCACTCTTTTCCATGAATAAGAACACTAATTAGAAGAAGACTTCTCAGAAAAAGGCAAAGTACCTGACAATAAAAGACCCTGAGAAGCTTCTGTGTCCCTTAAAATTTTAATAGGGATAGGATTCGCCGAATCACACAAGAGTGGTATAGAACCCTTCGATATGAATTATTTATAATTCTCAATAATCAACTCAGACTGGGATTTATTAGACCATACAAATGTATTGCTTTCAATACATGACCGTGATCTTGACCTCTTATAAATAAAAGCATTTGGAATAGGCGTGTCTTGATTCTGATGCCTATATTTTAATTTGAAGCAATCGGGCATAATGTGTCCTTTATTCTTGCAATAAGTACACGTAGGAAGAGACAAGGATCTTGAATCAAGCTTCTTTGAAGTTTAAATTTTAGAAGTTGTGCCAGTTTGAGTTTTAGAAGGGCTTGAATTAGGCTCAAATACTTTTCTGCTACAAGACTGTTGAGTAAAGGTCTTATTTACAAAGGAAACTTTATGAGTTAAACCGTAATTGTCAGCGGCACGAGCAGCATTTTCCAATGTTTCGATCGTATGCTCGTCAAGATAGACTCTAATGTCACTATTAGCACAGTTATTAAACTCTTCAACCAATGTGAGGTGTCAGAGACGTTCGTAATCTTTATTAACCTTTCTAGAAAAGCACCACCTATCAAATTGTCTTTCTTTTTCCCATGCGAATTCGACATAGGTCTGGTCAGCTTCTTTTTGTAGTTTCTGAATATTTGCTGACAAGACGTTTGGACTAACTCATAACCCTTTAAGATGCATTGTTTAACCACTTCATAGTAACCACATTGGTGAACTGACAGTGAATTGTAAATATCAATAGCCTTACAAGTGAGTACACGTTGTAATACTTGAGTTCGATGCACCGTTGACCATTTCAAATTTTCAGCAACTTTTTCAAACGAGCAAAATATTTGTCTGCTTCCTTTTCTCTGAAAGGGGGGCATTTATCTAATATTCTTTACAAGATCAAAAGTTAAATTTGGATTTGAAGTATGAATATGCTTGTCACCTGTCAGCTTCATTTCTTTTATTCTAAGTTGATATTCAATCTCTCTCCCTCGTTCTTCCTAATCTAAGTGCATTTGCATTTCTTCTTTTTGTAATTGCATTTGTTTTTCTATTTCTCTTTCTTCGGCTTGTAAATGCATTTCTTCTTTTTATAACTGCATTTGTCTTTCTTTCTCTTTTTCTTCCGCTGGCAAATGCATTTGTTTTTCTTTCTCTCTTTCATGTCTCTCTCCTCTTTCTCATATTGTAACTGCATTTGTTTTTCTTGTAACTGCATTGCATTTGTTTTTCTTCTTTATCTCTGTGAAGTTCCAGCTTCCTCAACTCCAATTCCATCTTGTATTTTAATTCTAATTCCTTAACTTTACGTCCGAGTCTGTTACAGACTTACTGATTGAAACCAGAGCACGTTTATCCAAAAAATTCTTTTCTACCAAATACTGAACCAAAATATTTCTTTTTTTCGTGTTTCGTTAAGGTAGCCTTTACCTCAGAAAGATCGTATTTTCTGGCAAGTTGAATCTCATCTTTTTTGAAAAGATCTAATTGTTCCTGGGAAGGATTTGAAAGAAATATTTCCACTTTTGATGACATTTTAGAAGAAGCTTGCCGATTTCACTACAAATTTAAAAAAAAAAAACCTAGGGGAATTCAAATTAAGAAAAACAACAAAGTTTTCTGAAATATTATAGTGAACATTCAAAATCCGGGACGAGCAACCCAATTCTTATGTTACGTGTTTAGGTTGAAATAAACAGTACCACAATAAATAGTGAAAACAACAAGATTGGAAAAAATTATCAAATTACTTTTTTTGCCTGGGAAAATACTGTAAAAATGAAGAAACAAAAAAGACTTACGGTTTTAATAATCAAATCCAAAAGCAATACAAGAATAATCCACGAATAAAAGTTCAGAAGTCCTAATATTAAAATGTTCTAATGAATTTAATTTCGAGAACCAACGAAGAATCCAAGATGGAAAGCGATGACGTAGGCTGTATCCTGTACTTTGTTGAATTCTACAGTTCCTTGTAGAAACACAAGAAATAACACTCCGGTTTTGGACATCCCAAAAAAGGTTTTAAGAATTGTCTTTGTTAAAGAATTCTGCATGAGCACTCAAAATATTTCCAGAGAAACGAAAATTAAACTTTTTGAATCCAAATAATTCGAATAATCATTAAAATGTTATTCACAAAATGACACAACAAAAGAAACACCGTCATGTCTCAGTGTTTAGAAGCTCAACTGAAACATCTCTTACTAAGCAATGGTTTAAACTTGAACGTACTCTCAGCATGGCCCTGATAAGAACCAATCATTTTACTCTGAGAAAAAAGTTGTTTACTTCACTAAAAACGGTTTACAAGCTTAGGGTCACGTATTCAATACGGCCTCGATCTCACTGTTATCATTCCAACAATTAAAATAAATAAAAAAGACTTGTTGACGTGACTGTTACTAAATTTGATTTAAGGTTGTTGACCAGGTCAGCCTTAATTGTTTACAAAAATGAACAGTCACGGTCTAACTATTTTCTGGAAAAGTATGAGTTGCAAGTAAACAGAACTACATTATTTTGACATATATTGAACTTAAAATAGAAAGATTTTAAAACTTAAACATTTAAATCAGATATAAATTAAATCAAATATACATAAGAAATGAATCGGCTTGTTAACTAAAACCCAGAAAGGAAGTCACTCAGACACACACCACACGTCGACCCCAATTCATGGGACACAGTTCTCGTAATAAGTGTTGATAATAATCCACAGTTTAAATACCCTCATTGATTTCCTTCCACGGAATCTGTTGTATCATCACTGATAAAAGTCTTTCTCGCAGAGGCAATAAGTGTACTTTCTGCACAGAGATGATCGTACTCAAGTGGTGAATCTAAATGCTTTAATCACTAACTTGTTCAAAAGTTTCCTCTTGAACTAAGTTTACATTGTCCAAAATATTTTGGCAATCCTCTAACTCTTCTTGTGGAACTCGTTACAGTACGTCTACCTTGTAGCAAAACGACTGAGTCACAACAAACCTATTCTTCTCTCCCACGTCCAGTTTAACAATGTTTGACTACTTGAGCACTTTCATCTGAATCAGTCATCATATATCATTCAGGTACCAGTGGTTTTAAACATCGGTGACGTAACGGATGCAAGTGTTCTTTGCGTTTCACTTGTAATTTAACCAGATCCGGGTAAATGCGTTCTATCAACGCCACAGACAAATCACGAACGTTCTCTTGTAAAGTATCCATTCAGTGTCCTCCAAGAATCAGGAATCGCTGGGTCGTGTCCAATACCCTCGTTTATATTTGTGACTGAAGTAGTGACCTCTGATAATCGTTCTTCATTAATTTGGAAAAGAGCATAGTTTAAAAATGGAAAAATGATTTTGAGTTTGCGTTTAAACTGTATTTTGACCAGCTCTCGGTAAATGCGTTCTCTCAACTCCACAGGCAAATTACGAATGTTATCTTGTAAAATATTCATCCAGAGATTACTGAGGTCGTGCCACTAAAGGTAGGTAGTTACAATACGGAGACAATCAAGCGTGCTCCAGGTAAGCCGACACTTTCTCTTCCCCCTCGTGAAGTGACACACCGCAACTGAAGCACTAAACTCTGGCTTATTCTTCGAGGTAGGTCCTCCCAGATATTTATGCCATTTTCCTCGGAACGTTTAAAAACGACTTTCGAAGTTGCAGTAATCAGTCAAATGCACAGGGAACGAATAGTCGTCTTTCACAGGCTCATTTCGATGAGCGTACGGTGAAATCCACAGGAGTTTACTTAGGGTTGCATGACATCCGAAAGATGGTAGCTGCATGGTTTCACGCGGAGGATGACATCCACCATGAAAACCAGTCAAGTGATACAGTGTGTACGGAATGGCATCGCTTTCGCATCCGTCAGGTTTGACACGCACATCATCACGTTCCATTGTATATATAACAGTTTTGGTATCAGTAGTCATAGCAAAGTTCTCATGATGTGATACCGCATCTCTGAGATCACAGAGTACGACCTTGCTCTCATCGCAAGATAGAGCATCGCACTCCACTTGAGAATCACTGAGCTTGAATGATGTTTGTTTAAAAGTATTCATCTTTCTCACTTGGTCTTCGTAGTTACAATGAACTATCGGTCTTGGACGTTGTCCCTTGTTATATGCTGACCAACATCGACGTGTCCATACAGCAAAGTGAAGTGGTTGGGAAGTCGCACTCGCATCTGGTACACGATTTGATACACTTTTTCAAAAGGTCGACTGAAGATTTGATATGTGGGTAAACGTACAATTTTGTGCGGTTTGTAGGTGGTTACTCTAAAGTTTCGTTCCTGTCAAGACTGCAAATCTTCTTTCAGCATGCCAAAGTTCACCAATCGACTTGTGCGATAATTAAGAGTCAATCCTTTCACTTTGAACTCCTTGTGCACTTCTCCTTGTGGGTCCAGTTATTCTTAGCTGTAATGTTTACGACCGCCACTAGCAAAGCTTACAACCTTGTCGTCTGGGTGCTCGTCCGTCCAGGTTCCTAAACAGTTTCCTTCGATATCAGGGTGATGTTGACCCAGGCGATCGATATAGATGCAACTGTCCGTGTCAAAGTAAACGACTCGATCTCCTAACAGTTCCAAAACGTCTTACAATTTTAAGCGAGCATGGACTGTCACGTAAACCGCAATGATGACATTTCCAAATTCGTCGGCTTCCACAAAGTCTAAGTCATCTTCGTTGCTTGGCATCCGTCCGTCTACGAGAGACGATGGCATAGCTCCAAAGTACGCTTTTGCTTATCCTTCTTTTTAGCTCTCTTTTCAGCTTGCTTTATTCTTCTCTTTTCCTCTGCGTTTTGAACTCCCTGCCTGACAGCTAGACGTCAGCTGGAACGGTTGTTTGCACAGCTCTCCCAGTCGTTGACATTGATGTTTGCTGTCTTCATATCCTTCTTGCAAACATCTTTGTAGCGCAGATGTGGTCGTCCAGTTGGTCGTGCACCTTCTGCTAATTCCCCATATAACAGGTCCTTGGGAATGCGACCTGGGTCCATTCTCTTGACATGGCCGAGCCAGCGAAGGCGCCTCTCGCTGAGTATGGAGAACATGCTGTTCATGTTGGCGCGTTCTAGAACCTCTGTGTTGGGTACTTTGTCCTGCCACTGGATGTGCAGAATGCGCCGCAGACATCTCAGGTGGAAGCTGTTGAGTTTCCTTTCGTGTCTTGCATAGGTGGTCCATGTTTCGCTGCTGTAGAGAAGTGAGCTGAGCACGCACGCTTGGTAGACACGCAGTTTGGTCTTCTCTGTGAGGTTGGGGTTGTTCCAGACCCTCTGGTTAAGTCTGGCCATCACTGCTGCTGCCTTGGCAATCCTGCCGCCCACCTCAGAATCAATGGAGAGTGAGCTGGAGATGTTTGACCCGAGGTATGTGAAGTTATCGACAACTTCCAAAGTGTACCCATCGATGGAGACAGAGGGAGGGGAGTCTGTGTCCTGTGCCATGACATTTGTTTTCTTCAAACTGATGGTCAGTCCAAATTCCTTACATGCATGGGAGAGGCAGCATACCAGCTGCTGAAGTCCATCTTCCGTGTGTGATGTCAAGGCTGCATCGTCGGCAAAGAGCAATTCACGGATGAGTACCTCTGTGACTTTAGTCTTAGCACGGAGACGGGCGATGTTGAACAGCTTGCCGTCAGCCCTGGTATGGATGTACACTCCCTCGCTGCAGTCCTTGAATGCGTACTGGAGAAGCATGGAGAAGAAGATGGCAAAGAGCGTCGGTGCAAGGACACAGCCTTGTTTGACTCCGCTAACGACTGGGAATGCTTCAGATGTTGCGCCATTGAAGCACACTGTGCTGTGCATGTTCTCGTGGAACGACATAATGACAGCAAGCAGACGTGGGGGGCAGCCGATCTTCTGCAGAAGTCTGAAGAGTCCACTCCGACTAACCATGTCAAACGCCTTCGTCAGGTCTATGAAGGCAACGTAGAGGGGCATCCGCTGCTCGCGACACTTCTCCTGTAGCTGACGTAGTGAGAAGATCATGTCTACAGTTGACCTGCCGGCTCGAAATCCACACTGGGATTCTGGGTAGACGCGGGAGGGTAGGATCTGCAAGCGTGCCAAGGCAACACGGGCGAAGGCCTTTCCGACGATGCTGAGGAGGGAGATGCCCCGATAGTTGTTGCAGTCGCTACGGTCTCCTTTGTTTTTGTACAAAGTGACGATGTTGGCATCACGCATGTCCTGTGGGATGTATCCCTGTTCCCAGCAAAGGCAGAGGAGTGTGTGTAGGGGCTGGAGCAGTGCTGGTTTTCCGCTCTTGAGGACTTCAGGCGGAATGCCTTCGCTTCCGGGAGCCTTCCCACAGGCAAGGCAATCGATGGCTTTTCCGAGCTCTTCCAGGGTGGGCTGTGTGTCTAGCTCCTCCATGACAGGCAGGTCTGGAATGGCGTCCAGGGCAGTTCCAGTGACATTGTTTTGGGTTGCATATAGCTCGAGATAGTGCTCAACCCATCGCTGCAGTTGTTTCCCCTGGTCTGTGATGACTTCGCCCGTCTTGGACTTGAGGGGGGCGGTCTTGTAGCTGGGGGGGCCTGTCGCTTGTTTGATACCCTCATACATTCCTCTTGTATCCCCGGTGTCAGCAGCTGTCTGTATACTGTTGCAAAGGTTCAGCCAGTAGGTGTTGGCACAGCGGCGGGCGGTCTTCTGGGCGTTATTCCTTGCAATCCTGAGGGCTTGTAGTGTTCTGGGGCTAGGTGCAGCCTTGTATGCCAGGAGGGCTTTCCTCTTTGCCTCAGTCACGGGCTCCATCTCCTCCCAGTTTGCCTCATACCAGTCGACATTCTTTCGCTCCCTCTTCCCGTAAGCTGTGATGGCTGAATTGTACACAGAGTCACGGATATGGGACCACTTGGAATCAATGGTGTCATCAGGTGTCACTTTGGTGAGGGCTTCCTTCAGTTTGCTGATGAACTGCTGTGTTTTCTCTGGGTTGCTTGTACAGCAGGTGTTGATACGTGGGTGACCCTTCTTCTTGGCGTGGTGCAGCTTCTTGGGTAATATTCGCACCTTGCTGGCCACGAGGGAATGGTCCGTGTCACAATCGGCACTGTGGTAGCTGCGGGTAAGGAGGACACTGGCCAGTTCTGCACGCCTGGTGATGACGAGGTCTAGCTGGTGCCAGTGGCGTGAACGTGGGTGTCTCCACGACACCTGGTGGATCTCCTTGCATTTGAAGAAAGTGTTTGTCACACATAGGCTGTGGGAGCAGCACATATCCAGCAGTCGCTGACCATTCTCGTTGATCTTGCCCCTTCCGTAAAAGCCGAGACAGGTGGACCAGCCCTCATGGTCAGCTCCCACTCTAGCATTGAAGTCTCCTAGTAAGTAAAGGCTTTCATTGTTGGGGATACTGGATATTGCCTGATCCAGAGCCTCATAAAACTTGTCTTTCTCCTCGTAGGTGGAGTAGAGGGTTGGAGCGTACACACTGAAGATGTTGACCGGGCCTAAGGATGTTGACAACCGGAGGGCAAGGATTCTCTCAGTACCTGATGATGGAGGTTCAATGAAGGCGATTAGCGTGTTCTTGACGGCAAAGCCTACACCATGCTGCCTAGGTTCATCCAAGGGCTTCCCCTGCCAAAAGAATGTGTAATTGGCTTCCCTGATGGTGCCGCTGTCAGCCAGTCGGGTCTCCTGGAGGCAGGCAATGTCGATGTTCAGACGGGAGAGTTCTCTGTCAATGACGGCAGTCTTCCGTGCATCGTCGATCTGCTGTAGGTCA
Organism: Sinohyriopsis cumingii; assembly: GCA_028554795.2. Classification (NCBI taxonomy): domain Eukaryota; kingdom Metazoa; phylum Mollusca; class Bivalvia; order Unionida; family Unionidae; genus Sinohyriopsis; species Sinohyriopsis cumingii. The sequence continues at coordinate 77,239,749 of CM068827.1, read as the reverse complement.
GTGGTCAATCCAGGACACATGGTCCTGATGTTCCAGGTTGCAAAACGAAGAGTTGGAGTCTTTTTATTTCTTCTTTTAGTCTTTCCTGGTGCAGAGTTTTGTGGCCCACTTGTCGAGATGGTTCTCTAAGCTCCACGCACCCAGTGAAGCAGGCAGGCCATGGCGGGCAGCACCTTACTGACTGGGGGCTGCCCAGCTTGAGGCGGGCGGTAGCTGTCCAGTGAGACCTGATGATCTCTCCCACCGTCAGAAGTAACCCCTGGCGCCAAGCTCTACGCCAATCGAGCTTTGACTTAGAACCGGTAAACTGCTACTTCTCGTGTTGTGCCGACGCCGTACGACGACGCTGGAGTGTCCTCTCCAGTGGAGCTATGAAGCCTGGGCAGGGTGGTATGGAGAATCAGCTGTTGCCCATGCAGCAGATCCCCCCTCTCCACGCAGCTGGTGTGCCCAAGGGAACGACGAATGCCGATACAGCTTGGCACCAACGGCGTCGCAGGAGTTGCCGGAATGACGTTGAAGTCAATGTCATACCGCCTTAGGGACTCCATCTCCGGATTTTCTGTCGGGGTTTACTCCCTTAGCCTTTCCCATGAGTGGGTATAGCCACAAGGCAGCAGAGGTTTGGAATCGGAGTTTTCCTTCTCCTAGATGAGCTACCATCCAAGGTTTACGAGTCCCATCTACCCGAAGCAACTGGTTTTAAGGCGCCAGTGGGCCGCCTTCACCCCTTCTCCTGTTAGTAGAAAACATGGTCTGCCGGGCTTCAAATCTAAGCCACTCGCGAAGGCCAGGAGCTGGATTTTAGTTGACAGAGGCAGTAAGAGACGCAGGCCGTATGGGGCATTTTGGAGGATTGGGGCGCTTGTCTCCCACTCCCACCCCGGGCAATGTCAACCTTAGACCACAAGTCATCTTCGTAATTGACTAAAACATGATACACGTGGACATCGTTCGTGAGCACTTGATTTTAGTCAATTACGAAGTCATCTTCGTAATTGACTAAAATCAAGTGCTCACGAACGATGTCCACGTGTATCATGTACTAGTATTTGGTTTTGACGTGAATCATCTGGAAGTAGCGGGAAGGTTCTTTTAAATACTCCGTCTTGGGTAAACACGGTCGTTGTGCCAGTTTACCACATAAACAATTTAACATCACTTTTCGAACGATCGATTTCCTTCGTTTTTCTCAACGTGGTCTAAAGTGATGCCTTCATGCTCCCAGTATTTCTCTTTGATTTTCATTTGGTCTTCGGAAGTGTGACTTCTTGTTTCAGTTTCAAAAAAGCATGAACCTATTCTGCAAAAATGCTTTTCTGTGTCTCATCGCCCTTGTGGTACTGTTCTGTCTTGGGAAAGTGGTAAATTTCATACACTATTACCATTTGGTATCCCAGGTCCAGAGCTTTAAACAATTCCACGCTGACCCACGTTCCTGTCAATGTACGTTCTTCGTTGGTGTGCTGACACGGTCGGTCTTGGTTGCCCAGGAAACAGTTTTCCTTAGCAATGGTGAGGTAAAACAGGATGGTAAAAGTCCGTGACAGGCAAGACTTTGCATTTAATCAATCCTTCGTATTGTCCAATGTTGTCCAGGTCGATGTGTTCCGTCAGCAATTGCAAGTGCCCTGTGGGAAAGTGACAATCTGCACACGTAAGGATACAGCGAACACACGTCCAAGTATTTGATTTCTTCTCCTTTCTTCTTGTCGGCTTGGTACAGCAAACAGGTGTGGCGTGTTACTTTTGTCTTTAGTGCGTGACAGAGTAGTCAGAGAGTAAAAGGACTTTTACATTGCTGAAAAAGGAATATTTGTGAAGTTAAAGAGTATATCAAAGAAAGGTTTTGTTTATAAAGAATCTGAATTCTATTTTATAGCCCTTGTTTTAATCCCACACATCTTGTTCCTATAGAACCCTATTAACATCGCATTTTCCATGTCGTCATAAAGGCCCGTATGGTTAAACATTTTGGACGTATCTAAAATTACGTTATCCTTTGTCGCCAGACAGGCACAGAATGTCAAACATGAGGACATGTTTTATAATACATTTACCATTTTCGCTATAAATCATCAAAATGGTGGTCATATGTCGACATTCGCTTTTTCGCCATTGCGTAATTTTTGAGAATTTATTCAGGTTTAAAATTTAATTTACCTAATTTTTATGATATGGACATACCAATTTTCATAACCAGGCTTACACAGGTGGACAATCAGGGGAAACTCTACTATTGCAAATTTTAACCTCGTATACAACCCTAAGATTAGTAGAACTCCTTTTCTACTGTTTTTGTGATAATCAATGTTTTTGTAATATAATGATTCATTAATATTGCTTTGTGAAAACAATGCCTCTCAAAGACCCGGTACACTGACATCATAGACCCGGTACACTGACATCATTGACTCGGTATATTGACATCACAGACCCGTTACACTGACATCACAGACCCGGTACACTGACATCTGAGTGCATAGTTTCTTGTTTGCTTAAACGTTATAGTCATTTTTGCGAGGTTGTTGTCCCTGTGCAACTGTGTTATGCAACATGTATGGTGTTCATGGAATCCAGTATTTGTTGAAGCAATTGTTAAAATATGTACGTTTGAATGAAACAAGTTTAATAAATCTGAATTTGAACTTAGATTTCTTTATATGCACAAAGTTGAACGTATTTTTCTGCGGCTACATACAAGACGAGAAACATTAAAACGCGTTAGACTAAACAGGAATCTCTAGAATTCGGAAATGTTCTTTATTTTTCTGTGTTGTTAAATAATGATTCTGCAAGTCTTTGGAATTTTTCACCACATCAAAAAAAAAATGCCTTATACTCTCCATGATTTGCGCAACATAATTGTAATTGTTTTTTGTAATCGTTTATAATTTCGCCTTTTGCCACCTTGCATGTTTATCATCAATTACTTTGCCAAATCTCGCTAAGGTTCTATAGTGTTTCTAAAAGATGTTGTAATCCGATAAACATCGATTTTAATGGCACTACGTCTATTTTATTTTGTAATGAAAAAAGAAATCATTATTAAAAAGAATATTGTTCATTATATCTATTTTTTGCTCGTTCAACATCGATAAGTGCGTTTTGATTACAATATACATTTCTTTTTGCTTGATTAAATCAATTTTTTTTGCATTGAATTTAAGGCATTACGTTTAACGTTGCAGCCGTCTGTTCCGGAGAAGGCAAAACAACGTTTTCGTGTGCTAATCTCAAATGCATAAACATGGATATGTTCTGCGATGGATTTTATGACTGTCCTGACATGTACGGCAAGAAACAATGTTCAAATGAGGCAATGAGCTGCAAGGACTGGTGGCAAAATTGACAGCGCGTGATGGGTATGTGTGCGCTGACGTTTGAACATCTGTCATCGCCAGCGAATGGTAAACTATTTAGAGAAAATGTATGTAAAGAAAGTTTGAGGGGAAAAAAAACAATACACAAATACTCGAATATGTTGCTTACAATAAATATATCATGCTTTTGATGATCTAAATATTTTGTTTGCTATAAATTATGGTAGAAAAAAAATCTCATAATTTATTCAATCTGATACAGGACTTAACGAATTTTTAAGTCACTGTAAACTCCCAATACTCGAATAAGGGATAATAATGGCCATAATTCGTCTTAGTAAATAACTTTTAAATGCTTCTCTCTTTACCTAGGGCAGATCAATTCAATAGAATATTTGTAACCTGAACATCTCAAAATTGTACTCGTGCAATTACTGAACATAATGGTAAATAATAGATCTTATAACAGCTTGTAAAACTGAAAACGTTTGCTCCGATCTACCACAAATATTTAAAAAGCGCTATCTTTGACGTGTCCTCTTGTATTACGTCATTGTCCATCCTTTTATAGTTTCAGTCAACTAAGATTATTCTTTCGCGGAGCATGATACAGTTTGCACAGCAATCTAAATGTATCAACTCTACTAAACGTTAACGTGTGCAGTTTAAAGAATTTCGTATACATATAATTCACTTAAGTATTAATTTGATCAAGTGTCTCGAGTTTCGCTGCGCGAACATTCCCTTATGCATTATTCAATCTAATTTTTATGCACACATCCATTACCCTCTTTTTCTCATTAAATTTCCACTATTCCGATTTTATTGACGGCTTGCGGCTAGTGCGTCTAAAGAAATGTATCCGATAGACCAATGCAGATTGTTTATTCCTAGAAGAATACATTCATTAGTGTCTGAGTCACAACGTGAATATTTTTGTTGTACCTACAGTGGAGTGCAACTTCGATCATCTAAATGAAAATAAATTAAAAGTTCTAATAATTAAAGTTCTGAATAAAATTTAGTGGAAATTCAAGTTAAATCCAACGCTGATGGTGTTTATGTGCCTGTGGTGGCCAGTATAATACTGGTGTACCATCAGCCTTTTGTTGGATCACAATAATTCAATCCAAGAATTAAATCCTTATCTGAAACTTCTGTGTACATTGAAAACTCATTTCCATGAATGTTTTTTTTTTCAAAGGGCGCTTTTCTATTTCAAAAGAAGAAACAGTCGAATTACATAATTTGAAGAAATAAATTTCAGAACCAAATGAACTACTAAACACGACAGTAATGCAATTGAATCTGTTAAGATTTAAAAACACCAATTAATATTTTTTCCAGTAGCAAGATTATATAGTACTTCACCTGACCTCAGGTCACAATTAACATTTTCTAACAAAAAATTACCTAATAGAAAATAACCTTCTAGAAACTTCTGAATGTTTATAAAATAAACTTTTAGTTATAATTATAAGTCAGTTACTAGATTTATAATATAGATTGTGTAGTAAACAACAGGTTTGAGAGCATCTGTTTCATCTCTAACACTTCTGATAATTTTCAAACATTGTCTATACAGAAGAATGCCGTGTAACAAGGGGCACCATGTTTTGAACAAAACACGATGTCCTTATGACAAAAATCATTTTGCTTCTCCCGTAGGTTGCCCTGATATGTCTCACACTGTGGTAAGATGTTCTTCACTTTAGTATTTCTCCAGACATAGTAGCGATCCGAAACATTTGGAACACGTAACAATGTTGGAAAGGAATTTTAGCGTAAATACTCATTTATAAATACATCACATACATAAATACACTTATTTAATTGTTATTGTACACACACAGACACAGAAAGATATATATATATATATTATTTCACTTTGTGTTGATCTTACCTTGCTACTCACCTCCATATTTTGCAATCAATAAACTTTCTCAAAGGTATTCTCTCATTTTATACGTGGAACAATATGGTTACATCACTGAGTTTAACATCTTTTTCGTATACAATGGTAATGAAGTCACCTTAAATTCAAACATAATTTTTGCGATTCCTCGTTAGATATCAGTGTAGGTGATAACATTAAAAATAACTTTAATGATGAAAATTCTGACAATGTAAATTCCGACAAAACTCGACATTATACGCCAAAATCTTTTCCAGAAACGTTCATCTGTCCTGAAAATTTCGTGAAATGCCGAGGATTATATTGTCTTGCAGTACGATTAATGTGTGACGGTTTGCAGCATTGTCCAGATGGTGAAGACGAAGCTGAATGTGGTAGATGATTTAGTTTTACTTGTATATTTTCAATTTTATAATAAACGTATCGACATTCTCGTCAGCATAAACACCATCATCACCATTATCATCATTTTCATTACAATTTCGCTGCTAAAGATTTCCTTGATATTATCATCATCAAAACTGCTGGTCTTACTTTAAGAAACAGTAGAAGTAGTTCTGTTTTTTTTGTTGCAATTTATCATTCAGAACAGAACAGTATCGCTTAATGTCGAATCCATCTGCAAACTGCACAGACCCAGATCTTCGGGTGCATTAAGTGACGACAGATCAGGGTGAATAAGTTTGCAGTTGAATTTAACTTATAAGAAGTTATATAAGTAAAATAGTTATTGTAAGTGCTGAAACAGTTCTGAATAATTAACTTTCACACTTTTGATCACAATACATCATTCGTAAAGGCTATACTTTTCTTTATAGTTGTATTCGTGAATCGGAAATATATGCAATATTTTCTACACTTTCATCTATGTGTTCCTAATTTGTAACAGGTTTCGAAAAGTTAGAAACTCTCTTAATTAGTAACAATGAAATAAAGGTGTTTGAGAGTGAAATATTGAGTGGACTGACGTCTCTCCATTATTTAGAAACAGACAAGTATGAATTAAGCTGTTTGAAGCCAGACGGTGTAGTCGAAAAAAATTGTTTTCCACAAAAAGATGTATTGTCTTCTTGCGAAGATTTGATGCGAAATGTAATTTTGCGAGTACTTTTATGGTTGATAGGACTATTATCACTGGTATGTAATCTTGCCTCAATCATATACAGGAAATGGAAGGTAGGCATGCAGCTAAAATGGGCTATGGAATCTTTGTAACACATCTGATAGTTGCAAATATTTTAATGGGAATATATTTGTTGATTATAGCTATCGCTGACACACATTTTCGCAATATCTTTGTATGGAACAGCGAATGGTGGCGAAGTAGTGTATTTTACACAGTAGCCGGAGTTTTATCGACATTATCAAACGATATATATTAAGAGAGAGAGAGAGATTTTAAAAAAATATATACACCAGACAGAACGGAAAGTGCTATCCCTGGATTCCTATAGGAGAATGCTTGATAATAGTAGGCAGAATTAATATTTAATAAAAAAAAATACTATCGTACAGTTTAGCGAATTCTTAGTATATATACTATTGTCCGTGTCCAATTTTTTTATTGAAAGATCAGACTTAATATATACGCGTAACAGTAGAAATTTTGCTTAGAAAAAAAAAAACAGGGGACAAGTCTAACGCCCAATTAACCTTATACCATCAATTAAATACAATTTAAATACCGTAGATATTTGATTAGATTAATGAAGGACCAATTTTCAATGGTAAACAATGCATTTCGTTTCTGACCACGATATATCATGCCAAATGTATCTTATCTTGCCTGTGTAACACTATCAGGCGAAGTGTAAAAAGATTACTGAATTTTAATGTTAGAAATATGTACATTTTAAAGGAAATATGTCGATTGACACATTCATTATATATATATATAGAGAGAGAGAGAGAGAGAGAGAGAGAGAGAGACCGACCGACATACAGACAGAGACAGAGAGAGAAAAAGACACAGAGAGAGAGAGAGTGACTCTATATAGATTAAAGCACGGATTTGAAAATAAAAATGAAATTCCTCTCTCTCTCTCTCTCTCTCTGTGTGACCCAGATCAGCAGTTTATTAGGAGCATTCAGTAGAACAAACAACACAGACATGCCCGTGCATGGTGCGACAGCAGATGACGATATTTGCTGTTTGCGGTTTGGCTCGACTCATAGGCGAGTGAATATGTTATTTATATAGTCACGTATACAGACCAAACTTATTGTTTTTAAAAGTCCCATGTAGTTCTCCGAGCTGTATCATATGTTAGGATTATATTTTATATAACTTCATTTATTGAAATAATTTATTAAATGTAGAGAGGCTCGCATATACAAATATGTTGTATATTTTTTTCTTCTTTTTTCTAATAGCTTTTATTTGAAACGGAATTTTATATATCAAAATTAACTTTAAAGTGTTGTAATTAAGTTTTAATATTTTCACCGTAACTACATTTTTGTCCCTAGTCAAAATGTATCATTTGCAAAGAAGAAAGAACAGATTTTGATTTATATGTATCAAACAGAAGCAAACTTGACGTTATACGGAAAATTTCAATGCAGTTCCTTTTAAAATACTGAAATTACACATTTCTCTAAGCAGTCAAAAATGACAAACGCTTACGAAGTGAGACAACTGATGAAAATACAATGTCATGGAGATTACAAGAGGTATTTCGCATGGCTCACGATCGCAGGGATGAGTGATATACATTGATTGTTGTTGTTGTAGGGTTTAACGCCATTTTTATCACAAGATAGGCTATACATGGCGGCTAGTATAACTGGTGGAGAAAGAACCCTGGAAAACCCCGGGAAGAACCACCGACCAACAAGAAGAAACTGACAGGCTTTCTCACATACCCACTTTAGCCGAGCCTGAGACTCGAACCCACGCAGACAGATGTGAGACGGCAGTGATCCGGAACGGTGAGCGCCTTAGACCACACGGCAACTCGTGATAAATAACGCAACTTAATCGATTCAAATGGACGCTGTTTGACTATTCGGTACACAGATTGTTCAATAGTTGTACTCTGTTTCAATGATATTTTATATCTGAATCTCTACCATCTCTTTTTTCTGTTTAATCAATAAGAATGAACAGAACAGTTCGTGAAGGAAGGTCATAAAAGGATTTGTTGTTGTAGGGTTTAACGCCATTTTTCAGCTCATGATAAGCTATGCATGGCGGCCAGTATTAATGGTGGAGGAAGAACCCGGGAAAACCCCGGGAAGAACCACCGACCCACGAGAAGCTACTGGCAAGTTTTCTCACATACCCACATTGACCAAATCCTAGACTCGAACCCACGCAGACAGAGGTGAGAGGACAGTGATACGTAACGGAGAGCGCTTTAGACCACTCGGCCACTCGGGGCCCCGTCATAAAAGGAAGCAAATTAACAATTTACTGTGAGGAGTTACCTCCCTTCGTCAATATATGTCTTCTTGCATTCAGTATTAACTTCAATGGTAATGTAAATATATTGTAAATATATGTATTTTATGTGGTATAAATAAAACATAAGCACAGTATGTAAGCTGTGTTTCTGATATAAAAATATGACTTACAACCTTTTCAAAAAAGGATAAACCAATCGCGTGCATACTTTCATCAAGCTGGTCAGGGACGAGGACAGGATTTGAGCCTTATGAGACATTTTCCAGTAGGCCCATTAAGAATTAGAATTTTGTGAAGGTGATGAGCCCTGAAATTTGTTATAGTTTGGCTGAATCTTTCTTTGTCAGCGAGTGTAGCGTGTAATTTCAGTCATCCATAGCAACCACAGTGACCAACATTGATATCTTACGTGACCCATTGGAATTAGTCATGATTAAATCATATCTCAGTTTGAATCTAGCTTCATCAGATAACACGCACACATCCTTCATATAAAGTGTAACAAATGGTTTCCAGTTCAGAAAAAGAACATCAGCTACAATGTCTGTGAAGAACGCAGATCTAATTGCTATTGCGTAGACCGAAATCTGCAGTCGCACAACACACCAACAGATCAGGGTCAGCTCTATTTCTTCTATTCATGAATTCAAAACGAACATTGAGACAGCAATCTGGGTTTACGCTAATTTCAGTTTGTTGCTAAAACGTGTCTAGAATAACGGAATGTGGAAATAGCATTTTATATATTCTGCTATACATTAAGCATTTTGTGAACTTGATGAGAACGATACATTGAGGATATCTACTTTCTTGAGTAGATAAAAAAAAATATCTCAAGAGTTATATGGAATCATTGCATTCTCAGAAATGGCGAAGCCACGAGTGATAAATACAAAGTGTTTCACTTCACGGGGGAAATGGTTCCTTATATCTACTAAAGACACTAAACAGATTACAAATGAGTATTACGGTCTTAGTGAATATCATTTTTGGGGGTTGATACATCCTTACATCAACCGAACTCCGCAGTCACTAACTGTTGTGTTGCCTCATTTTAAATTTCCTCCTTTGGTTTATGACAGTATTAAGATAAGATCTGATGAAGTTTCAAGCACAAAACAAATACAATTGCAGGGCCGTAGTTCAATTAAATGTAGGCGTTTACTTCATTATATGAGTTGAATCTATTCGAACAAATAATGAGTATAAACAGCAAATGTTCCTGGAAACAATTCTGAGCCCCACCTAGATAATTTTCCGTTCCAACAGATTCATTTAAAACCATTGTAATAGTACACGAAAAGAGAAGGCAAAAGAAAGATAAATGGATTGTTGAAGAAACGAAAACTAAGGGATGAAGATTCAATCACTTCTTTGGAACGTGTATTGCGTAATCGAGGACGATTGACTAATCGAAACAGAACACATATTTTTAGCCCAGACATATTTATCATTTCCTCACGTTATCCAATCTATGAGTTCATTTCCGGAATGAATCTTTGGAATCTTGTATCACCCTCATGAGGATGAAATAAATAAATTAAAACTATAACACTTTGGTCGGTGAAGATGTATCCTCCCCAGAGTGCACGCTATCTGCAAATATCACGTGCTCACGAAAGATGATAAAGCTTTCTTAATCAAGGTACTATTCGGATAAGACTTTTATTACACTTATAACACATTTATAAAAACCAATACTAGAACTACATTTTATAGCGAAAGGATGTTATTAATCGGCAATGAGGTTCAGTCCAGTTACTGGACACAACAATGTACATATAGTGATATAATCCCAGGAATGTGTTTACGTTACGTTTATTTAAAGCCAATGAAAGTAATTTAAATCGTCCTCCGTAATGGGAAAGTTTGTAAACACACCGGCTTGTCAGCTTTGCGCACAGATGGAATTCACAGATTTCATTGTCAAAAACTGGATCCAGACGATATGGAACTCAGAGGTGGTCTCGAAGTGATAATTGGTACGCTTTTAAATATTACTAACATACATAGATATATAGACGTACACACAGACGCATAGACAGACAGACAGACAGATAGATAGATAGATAGATAGATAGATAGATAGATAGATAGATAGATATGGTGGAAAATCAAGTTCAACTAAATATGAAGATATATAACACTTTAATACACGTCCGAAACCAATATTTAGGCTATATATTGATTAGGATCCATGACGTAAACACTGGGCAGTTATTTCCATAGACTCTGGACACCTCATCATAATTATTTAATTATTCCACACTTTAGTAAATATGAAAATGTTCTAATTAAAAATAAATTAAGGAGCGGAAAAGTGGTATGAACAAACCATGGGGATATGTGTCTTTCCATTTCAGTTTGAATATCTGATTTCCGATTTCTATTAACTAGAATATAATGCCACAAACCTTTACCATATATACCTTTTTACTAGTCATTGAGTCATCGTACCAATATTTACTCGAAGTAATGATAATAAATTTAAACTGCACTGATATAAACCTCTTTCAAAGGATATCTAATCATAAAGACTGATATAATTTTTTACTATCGTTTTCAACTGTTGACTTTAAATATAGCAGTTTAGCTGATATAATATGTAATTCCGAGTAAATAGGCACCTCCAGCCTAAAACTATATAAATAGAAGAAGAATCTAACATCTGCTACACTTAAAATGCTAATGCCTATGGCTAACATTTGCTTTTGATACGTATATTTCAGAATTTAAATAAGTTCTATCCATTAGCATTTCTGTCTCGATTATCGACTCCTAGATGAAAAGGCTCTTTCGACGGGGATAAAAGTTAGCAACATGAATTATCGTCTGCAAGACTCTGGAAACAAAAACTTGGTCATAAGGCACTGATATACCAACACCAAAATATACAAGACATGTGAAGATCATTCAGTATTGTCCGTGTGTCTTTCAAGCACTGACCATGTGTTTTTCATAGGTTAGCTCTATAGATACATTTCGTAAATCTCAAAACCGGCACATTTTTGGTTATGATGTCTTTCAGTGAGAAAGTGAGAAGACCATTAAAAGTCACAGATAAATACAGGTAATACAATACCATTACTCACAGCAATGGTACAATCATGGTTTTTGTATGGTCCTTTGCATATGGTGCTATATATTAAATTTCTACATCTTGTTTTCATTGATAAGATTCTTGTCATAAAAAGTACATTTCATCCTTCATATACGTCCTATATGTATTTAAATCGTTAATTAATTTATTAATAAACACTATCATTTCTTTTCACTCTCATGCAATACATTTTAAGATATTTCATTTTTTGCAAGGAGCTTAAGTTTAACACCGCTCAAAACAATTGGCTAAAATGGCATCCTGATATTGCCTGAAGCATAAATTAACATTAGTAACACTCTCCAACTGTATGTCTTCCACTTACTTCTCTGTTCATACGTTATATTGACCTCCTATAATTCTTAAATACTCTAATCTGTATGGCACACACACACACAACTGCAGATTCTACACCATACGATAAAAACATATACATTAATCCGAGGGACATATAGTTTTTTCAGTGAAATAATGTAGCTGCACTTTAAAATGTGCTAAATCTCTTCAATTTTGATTTCTGCAGGTTCGTCATGCTGATCATCACGTCCTCTGTTTTTAAAACTTCGTTTAAACATTCGTTGTCTCATGTTACTTATTTTATTTGAATATCTTTTACTATCATTTCTTTGGAAAGGTCCATCTTGATGTCTAAAAGCAAACGTTCCTCGTTTCAATTTTCTGTGGATATTTTCTAATCTGTCCTCAAATATTTGTTGTAAAAGTGGCATGTCTTTATCAGTGGGACTATTTTTCTTGTCCCGTTGAGGAAAACCATGTCTATGTGTATTATGATTGCTTCCCGGTGGTGTAGGCAATATATCGTATGCCTCGGAATCATTAATCGCTGTAACAGTGTCTTCGTATTCGTTGTCGTCATAATCCGTGGGCATTTCATCGTAATCCGCAGCCGGCTCCATTCTTTGAAGCCGCTGAGCTTCGCTGACAACGAATCGCACGAAATCTTCTTCCGTTGAACTGTTCTTGAACCAATCGATGTGAGTGCTAGACATCAGATGAAGGAATGTACCCCATCGATGAATAAACATGCTGAGGAACTGCAGCGTAATGCAAAACGCAAAGACGGACAAGAAGACTAGTGATAGAGGCTCATACTTGGCAATTATGTAGAAATCCTTGAGCTCATCCTCCATAGCTTGTAACTGCAAGGTGATGACGGTCCAAAGGAAGTTAATCATTATGTAGATGAATACCACATTGTTTTTCAGTGATATAAGATCATTCTTGATTTTCTCTTTGTGAGTCTTGTCCTCATCAAGGGGGTGCAGGTACTTCTTAATTATATATTTCCAAAAGTCACTTTCTTCGTCAGTAAGACATTCTTTGGGACCGCTGTTTAAGTATTCCATACCAAACCAATACGGCTTATTTGGGTTTGGCTCCCAGCCTGGTGGAGTGACATCTTCGTGTGGAAGCGTGACAGTCCTACTCGATTTGCTTTGTTGTCTGTCCGTTGTAGTTGGTCTTTTGCCTTCTGGCAGCAACGCCAGATCGTCTGTTTGTACCGCAGACGAAGCAAACTCTTTGCCGGCATCCTTCTTAATTCCCATAAAGCTGTGTATCATCTCCCTTGCATCATTCACTAGGTTCATGATTCCTAGCCTGTTTAATATACTTTTGCTTTCTCTCTTTTTCTTCTTTACTTCTTCTGCTTTCTTCGCTGCTTCCTCTTCTTCTTTAGTTAATTTCTTCGGAACCTCTCTTGTTCCCCAAGAGACGTTATTCAGGTTACACAAATAGTAAACTGTGAGTAGGATGAATGTGGAAGGTACTGTCAGGAAATACAGCAAACCATATATTAGGCAGAAAAACTCTTGTGGATGAAGTATTCCCGATATGAAGAAGACTGTTACCAAACCTGTCAAGAAGACAACGTTCGGGCTTCCAAAATTTTCAGTCACAATGCTTATGATCGTACCCACGGTAGCAATCATCATAATCACTGTATAGAGGGCGCTGAGGATGGCAGCCGCAGTTATTTGATGATCATTCTTCATTGTCATACAGATACCAATGTAAACAACCACAGGCAGCAAGGATAGAAAGTATGATTCCCAGATTCCGATGTTGAGTACTGAGTGATATGAGCCAGTAATCATCAGGATGATGGTAGAAGGAGCCAAAATCGTGGAGGCCATCAGAATGAACTGATACAGGACGTAGGGGCGACTGATGTTGTCGTTGATCCTAACTGTATCATACCAAGAGCTCAGGAGATCCATCATGTTGGCAAGGGTAGATGGGGACCAGCGCCTTCTCTGGTTGAAGAATTCGTTGAAAGTTTCTGGTGCAAAAGTCAAGGCGTCTGCTCCGGCACAGTAGTCGATTCTATGGCCTTGTTGCAACAAAAGAGTGCACAGCCAACGATCTTCCCCTGAAACAAACATGATCAGAATTTCAGTCCTTTATTCTTTGATGAAGTCTAAGAAATCAGTCACAGATAATTTTTGCAAGAGGATATGTATCTATTGACATGATCAAAGAAGTAACAGGTTGTACATGTTTCGTCCACCCATATCAAATATGACATCTGATATTATTCCAGCTTGATCTTAATATATAGTTATAGCTGTGGTTATTTTATTTAATTCTTTTCTCTTTTCACTCTGTATTAATTCTATTGTACTATAGCGCTATACATTGCAGAAATAGTTATGTAACTGTATTCTCTAATTAATTAATTAAATGTCCTCAGAACTGTCTTGTTTTTACTTTTCAACATTGTTTCTGTTTATATATTTTTGTATCAACATTGAGAAGAAAAAAAAAAACAGATTACACGTTCACGTTGTAAACTGCACATGTATGAAAATAAGGATAAATGCTATAACTTTAACAGTCTTATAAATACAGATGAGAAAAACCTATATCACATTTCGAAGTGTAATATCTTTATATTGATAAAGAAAACGCTTATTTGCTACTTGGTGAAACCTCCCGACAACACAATTATCCTTGACAGAAATAAATTACACAATCACATTTAAAAGGGACTAACTCAGAACTGAATTTCATATTTTGGTATATGCACAGTGTGTGATCGATGTTCAAGCTTAATAATTTGACTAATCATGTAAGATATGACGAACATTTCTAATAATTATACATATCAATAAAATAGTAACTATCATTATACACCAAGACTCAATAAGGTATAACGCGAACAGAATGGAGCATGAGTTGGCAAGCAAAATTCAGTTAATTGGATTACATGATGACATATTACTCACCTTGCTCAAACTGAATGTAGTGTCTTGCTTCAGTTGGCTTTGTAGTGTACATCTTCATGACATTGTCATCCATGAGGGCCGAACCTCGGAAAAGAGAGAAACATCCGGGACAACAAAGAACGCAGCCAAACACGTGTTCCGCTGCTTTTTGCAGCCAGTGACCAACAGCGTACTCAAACTGCTGGTACCACACCATTGGACCTGAAAAATATACAGAAAATTCTCTTCTAGCTTCGTACAGCATATACTCCCATCTGCCATTGCATACTGCGCCAGCAGATCAGTTAATTATGTCTACGTATGACTGATTGCGAAAAGCGTAAATATAGGTCTCTATTATTCGCAGTTGATTTGTACATAAGTGGGTAAATAAAATGGTTAATAATGGTAGTTCTTTTACTTTTTTATTATTGTCTGTATGCTTCTTTCTGTTTTGTTTTATATTTTACTGTCTCTCGCATTTCATATAAGGTGATGTTTTTAACATACGCAACCATTAAGCTCTTTTATATGATTTATTGTTTCATCATTATTATCACAGTCATAATAGCTGCTATCATGATTATTCGGATCATTGGTAGATTTTTAAAGCATCTATGAAACAGCTGAAAGGTAGAAGAACAATGAAATCCAGTGTTTTCGTATGCATCTTAAAAAGTAAAGGCGATCAGTCCAGTTACTCTTCACCTGAACCTATGCATCTTAAAAAGTAAAGGCGATCAGTCCAGTTACTCTTTACCTGAACCTATGCATCTTAAAAAGTAAAGGCGATCAGTCCAGTTACTCTTTACCTGAACCTATGCATCTTAAAAAGTAAAAGCGATCAGTCCAGTTACTCTTTACCTGAACCTATGCATCTTAAAAAGTAAAGGCGATCAGTCCAGTTACTCTTTACCTGAACCTATTGGGTGAATTCGCCCACATACTGCTCCAACTTTCCTGTTTTTCTTCATCCTGTCAATAAGCAGTTTGACAGATTCGGGTTTGAAGTCCACGTCCCCGTCCAAGGTCAAAATAAACGTGTTTTCGGCCTGCAGTAAAGAAGTATGAAATAAAAGGACAACAGATACTCGGGATGATATACATACTCGATATAATAATATTCAATCCAAAGGAACTGTGCTTCAGCCAGTTTCATACGCACTCTACGAACAGACCTTTCTATTTCCAACTGTTCGGGATTCATGAAAAATTAAAACGGGATTCTTAGTACATTATATCTATACACTGGTACATTTTCTTCACATGACCATAGGAAACTCACGTTGGTTGTTTTAATTTATACAGACCACTTTGTTCGTTGTATCGATACATTAATACACCTTTATAATATACGTTATAGGACACTGACGCATTGTCATAGCATATTGTATAGGGCATATATTTTGTGCAATTCTGCTGATTTCGTTTTTATTTCGCTTTGCTTACTTAAGGGCTGTGAAGTAGTTTTAATAATCACTACGGACTATTAATGGTATTTAAAGATATCGTCAGTCATACAAATAGTTTTTGTATACAAATGTCGGACATAGAAGTAAAGAAGTTGTTTAAACCCCGCCCAATGAATAATGACGTAATTGACATAGCAATGATATCACATTTTTTAAATAACTTTTAAGAGGATGATGTCTACCTGAATGGAGTTCAAGACGGCGACGTGAAAGCGTTTGATGGAATATATATATATATATGCGTGTGGATGGGTGTGTTAATGTCTGTGTGTATTTCAAGATATCATTTAGATCTTGTCAAACTCCAAGATGGCAAATATCCAGTGTGTCTCAACTATATTCGACATTGCCATAGTTCATGGTTTGCCATTATTAAATACGTTTTCGAAGATTTTTTTATTCTTTTTTAAATGTTTATGCTTGTTTATCTATTGTTTTGCAGAATGTGCATTTACAGCTAGGTAATGTCTCACACGCAGCCCTCTTATTAACTCTCAAAAATATATATCACCATAAAAATGTTCAAAGGAAGCAATGCATGCCCGACTAGGAGTAAACAGACCATTACATTGTGAGGTAGTTTTCACATGTATTATAAAGATTATTGCTTTGCACTTGCATTATATCCTCAGAAGAACTGACGTTAGCACATCAACCTTCGTCAATACATTTTCAAATAATATAAAACATCCTTCTGCGGCTACATCTCTTTTTTATGTCAGAAAATCATGCGTTGAGTTAGCTTTGACAATCTGCCATTTCAAGTATATTCCATTTTTAACTCAAATTTTCCAGGTTACAAACTGTTTGAAAATATACAGGATTCTAAAATAATATTCGTGATCAGTGTATTATTAATTTAAAGAACTTCATGCACATATACCATCTCATAAACCTCTGGGTCGATTCTTCTAAACAAGGACTTGATGGGTCTTGAAAGGTTATCCTTCTTCGACTTTCCCTTTTTCCTTTGTCTAGGTTTGGAAAAGCCACTCTCCATCTCTGATTCTTCCGCCATCATTTTGTCGGCCTCTTTGGCTCCCATCAGACGGTATCCAAGTAGGTAGTACAAGTACAGGCACTAGAAAATAATTTTTGTGATTGAATGATTGATATTTAATTTGAAGACAACCAGAGACGAAGGGGTTCTGGTTATTTACCTTCCTATTCAGATCTATTCTTAAGCGAAATTTCAAAAATTATGGTAGCGAAATAACGTAACTAACGGAATGCATAACATTTATATTCCTATTATTTATTTACTGGCAGTTTCACATGATTATAACGGACACTGAATGTTCCCTAAATCAATAGAATATGCGCCATTCCCGGTAGTGCTTTTAATATCGTAAACGATTAATATCTTATCGCCGAAAAAGATAATATTATGATTGAAAGTGTTACTTACACTATATATTGTTTTGTATATTAAATTCGTTTTGGGCTTGATCTTTGTCCCTTATAGATGGCACTAGTTTGGGCCTAATACAAATGTCATTTATTAAAATATATTTACTTGGACTTGATTTCAAGACCCCGATTTTTCCTTCGGAAATTCTATTTTGCCTGATTTTCTGGAAACTATCTTGTCTAGGAATATGATGGGAAAATGGCACACATTCTGGTCATCTTATTGTATCTTATGTTTTTATATAGGTTTTGATACACCAAAATTATTTATTCATATTTTATTGTCAGTAAATGTGAACTCGCTTTTAATTGTTCAGATATAAGTTGAGAGGAATCATTATTTAAATTATTGATTGTAATTACTAAAGTGGTTCTTGATTGGATTATGTCTACCGTGGGATTATTATGAATTCATTCAAAGACAGTATGGATTATATCAATGTGTTATATCAAGAATATTGGTACATCGGTACATTCAATATTATTAGAATTCATTCGGAACATTCTATACTTCCGGATTTATGATAGAACATTTAGAATTGTTTTGGGATTTAATTTGCTATTTTGTAAGTTCCTCTTAAAATGTTACTTTGTTGCTTAAAAAATTATTTATTGTATTTTACAAAAATGTTGGTTTTGCTTTCCGCTGTTACTTAGTTTAAGTCGTAACTCCATATGATATACAATATTAACATACCCTCTCAAATATATTTGGCAATTTTACAATATCTCAAAAGCATACAATATATGCTCCATAATCAAGTTTCTCATTACAATCCAACATTTGTTAGAACTACAAACCTCGATAGTCTTTGAAAAATGTCTTGTTCTTCGTCGTCTTATTTTCATGAATTTTGGAACTGAGCATTCCGATGCACATATATTACGACATTTCTGGTGTGTGGCTCCTAGAACCCGGCATTGTCGAAATTTTCTTAATAAACCAACTATTTACTGGTAGTCCATGCCGCAATCGGTACTTGCACCTCATGAAGATAACATTACGTGCATGGATTTATGCATGCTGGGAGTGTATAGAATTTCTACTACTGTGTACTTGTTTCATGCATTCAAAGCGTTTTTACAGATAGGCCGACATACCTGTGACCATCTCTTCCTGTGTCTGATCTTGTTTTTGTCCTTCACATGCACAACTAGATTCGTATGTCCAGGCATTGTCCAGATCAAGCGACCGCCATAAGGAGTGGAAAATACCTTGGGTGGGGACAGTGTGATCGGGCCTTTCACTACGGACCTACAAGAGTAGAAACTAATTTTAGAATTCACCATTTACAGGTTAAGGTTTAAATTTATTTTACATTTTTCATAAAGGTTTCTAAACTAAACCTTAAGATAATAGAAAAAAGACTACATAACTGCTACATGTAGACCATATTCGCGTCGCCTAATTCCTGCAGACCAGATGTTCGCTAACTTTGAGTTTATGAGATAAGGAAAAGCTCAGGAAAAAAAATGAGAAAGAACATAAAAGAACGAAACACCAATTATTTAGTAAGCAAAAGATGCACCGTGCAGATCCTGAAATCGATTATTTTTCTGGATAGGGGTGATGAAAAAAAATATCGGCTGTCAGATAATTCACAAAAAAATTCTTGCTCTGATGCAAGGAAATAAAAGCAAACAATAGTTTTAAAATAACCCTTACTTCAGATGAAAGAAACAAATACACTATCCTGTTTCAAAATAAAATTGATGCCCCTCCCCCATACACACACAAGTACTCAAAATTAAATTATCGGCCCTTAGAGGCTAACGCAAGATGAAATTGCGAGACCAAGATATAATGGTAGACAGGTTTTCAATCCGGACAAATGTTTATCTTGTATTATTCCATTCATACCTGGCGGCGTCTTCCATGCATTCACAAAGTTGTTGCACAAAACTGTTCGGCACAAATTTGTCCACCTTTTCGTCAAGTTCAAAGGCATCGTCGAAAATGATGTGAACTATAATGGTAGAAAGCAAAATCGTATACCAGATTATTTTAATTGAATGTATTTTCTTATTGTAGATAGAACACACGCGGAATGAATGTTTAGCATCTGATGAGACAATTATTATCTACGTCAAAAGCTAAGACCTTATCATGCATCTTTTTCCTAAAGTTAATGGTTTAATAATGCATCTCCCGTGTTCTACCTTAGAAGATATTGTTGTATAATAATAATAATAATAATAATAATAATAACAACAATAACAATGAGATTAATTTAGTTAAGATTTTGTCAGTGTTGATCTTTGTTCTCTTCTTTCATATTGTATTAGCTTTCCCTTGCTTGTAGATTAGTCATGCAAAACCTTTTCTGTCCTGCCTGTTTACAAAATAATCTTGCTGACAATATAAAAAACTATAAAAACAATACGTTCTTTCGATTATTTTGAACCGTTCTCATGAGAATCGATAAAGCACTTGTGCTATAGAAATTTAACAGGCTAAACGAACGTCTGGCGACTTCAGTACATGTGGATTATAGAATGCGGTGCTTATTAGTCATTGCCTTGGCAAGTGGGGTTATAAAGGGTTCTAGTATCGATTGTTTTAATGTGAAAGTCCCATTTAAAAAGCAATAACAATATGAATTAAAACTGTTTATAACAAAAACACTTACTCTCAAGCTCGTAATAGTCAGGATCCTTGATACCAAATTTGTCTTGGGCCAATCGACTCGCACAGTGGACGTAATCTAGTCTACAAGGTACGTATTAATGACATTAACTAAAGCGCATTTAACGTCGTCTTGAATTAAGACAAACATTTTAACGTATTTTATTTGCATCTAAAAGAAGGTGATCTGAATAAATCGTATCAGTGATTTTAAATTATTTGAAGTTTGAAATGTATAACGTAAGTTTATGTGTTCAATATAATTAACTTGCTTGCTATCGGCTTTTTCATCCCCGAATGACCATCTGAATAAAATATGCCTTTGCTAGATCATATACACTAATTTACAGAGATTCTAAAATAGAAAACAGTTTTTGTGTGCTGAAAACAGTTTAATTAAGAGATTGCTGTTAAAGAGTTAATGAACATTACTAGATACATATCTTATAATTAGTTCAGTTTATTAAACAGGCAAAGGAATTAAAGCTAAAAACGAACCGGAAGAGAGACTTCAGCAGCTGCGTCATTTCCTGTCTGGTCTCGTGCCACATGGTTGCGCACGCATACACCTGAGGAATAACATTTGGATTACTGCTGATGTAGGGATCATCTCCTGAATAACTGTCCTCCCCTACGTATCTAAACGTGTCAAAACCGGTCAGCTTGATTTCCTTGTCGTTACGGCGTCTGCGTAGTGTGAGAGTAAAATCTGGGAATACTCCATCGTAATGTGGAGTGATGAACAATCTGAAATAAAGGACAGAAAACTACTCATAACTATACTAATACGGATATGACTGATTCGTTTTCACATTTGAGGAATACCACCCTACAGAACTGTCTAATTATACAAAAAAAATGAAGAATATGTGAGACTATGTTCATCTCTTTAAAAATCTGAAAACATCGCGAATGCCATGCACAACCTATGTTCCCTACAATCAATGCTTTCAAATAAATTCAAAAACATTGCCAAATTATCAGTTAATTTATCCATGGAGTTTAAGCAAAACAAAACATTTTGAAATAGCCATTTCATCCCCGTAGGCTGTACATAGCTGATTCGACTAATTATATATGTTCGACTGATGGTATATTCTAAAGAACGAGAAGAATTGCTATTAATTCCATTTACTTACTTTTCAAGTTTTGCCATCCTTTCACTCTGCGGGAACCATATGTGGGACACTGTAATACAGTATGATAGTAAGAGAACAGCGGCAGCGACTAATGGCATAATTAGCCCCTCAGTGCCTTCATTAGTGCAAAACCATCCACCAGTGTGCCAGTTAGCTGGAAGGAATTGGTATCGACACTGTAGATAAGCAACCGCCAATGAAGTAGGTGGTGCTAATACTATCGGTAGAGAGAATGCCATCGTTTGCATGTGAAGCTTGCATATCAATCCTGCTAGATAGGTTAGAAGAATCCCAGTTCCTATCTGCAGATACATCAGGCTGTACTTGACAAAATGAGCCTCAACAGGAGTTTCCGCATTAAGATTGCTGATTGGAGAGGAGCTGACTTTGAAATCAGAATTTCCAGTAAGAAGTCTAGCCAAGAGAATTGTCAATCCAATTTTGAAAGGACCAACCAATAGAAACGTCGTTTCTCTTGAATCTTGCAAAATCTTTCTCATGTGTTTAAACGGGATTGTAATCTTTCCAAATATTGTCCATTCGCCGGATACATAATTTTCCCACCAGCCAAGAGAGGTCAGAAGAAGGCCAATTGGAAGCTCCCAGGTGGCTGTTCTTTCGAGGATTACTGGCGTGAAGGTATATCCATTTGTCTCATGGCCTTCAACAATAGAAAAATTCCCTTCCTTAACAAAATCGCCTACGGTGAAGAAAGGGATTGCAAGTATCTGAACTATAAACGCAGCTATGTTCATGATAATCGCCACTATCTCACTGATGCTTGGATTAGGTCGCTTTTCATGAACTATGACCTTGAGAAGGCTCGGAATCTGACAAATGGCGAAAGTGGTTACAATTCCCCGAAACAAGTCTGTAGACGGGAGGACTCTGTATACAAGAAGGGACACGCCAAACGTCTGAAGACACTCCAAGATTAGTACCTAAAATAAATTTACACAATTACTTGTATCATGTGTTACAATAAAGAGTTTCCTTTTGTAGAATAAATATAATTTACTTATTGGGATTGAAGTTAAAGGAATTTTTATTTTTACTAACAGAACGTTACATTTTTGGGAATTCTCGTAATATGTATTTATGACCACTACTAATCAGAAGACTAAAATGAATATATAACTTATCTCTGTATATGCTGCGAACGAATACCGTTCCTATTTGCTCGCTATTCAACATTCAATTTCTATAATTTCTTTTCAACTATACTACATCTTCTAAAATTACCAAATATTATTCATAAACTTTTCTTAAGAAATAATTGATATAAATAAAATAAATAAATGCCTGTTTTCAGTGACTGAATTCGTCATAGTTTCTTAGTTATACTATACTTCAAAAGGGATATCTAGTATGCAAGATAAATCCCCAAATTCATGGTATTGATAGAAAAACGGGAATTTGGAAAGCCCTATGCATTTAATGAACACACTTACTACAAGGACTGTCTTAGGACGTGGCCACTCTTTGCCACCGAAAAGAATCTTCATTAATGACATTAACCAGCTCCAACCCAGAGGACCGCAAACACAAAATAGAAGGGTTGTAATGTGCTCGCTGCTGGCTTGAGGAGATTCCTTTAAAAGATAAGCAAGAATAAAATTTTATAATTATTTAATTCTGTTTTTATTTCTACGTAAATATTAACCTCGTTGTATGATTTAGACGAAATTACAGAACTGTGTTTATATTTTATGTCTCCTTCAACAGAACAAGTGAAGTCATGATCTGACTTAAAGATGGAAATACTCGAATTTTTATTTAAATCTTCGAAATTTGTTGGCCTTCTGGTTTAAAAAAAAAAAGAAAGTAAAATTCTTCTAAAAAAACATTTAGGGAATGATTGGCAGCAAACGTGTGGTATATATTTGTTTTTGTTATACTTGTATCCTCAGGAAAATACTGAGGCATACCGGTAACAAACTCCGGTAAAAGAAACAAGAACATCTGTCGTTAGATACAAAATGGCGAATAATGTAAATATATCATGCTTGGTCATCTGTGAATATAAACTGACACGTATAATGTCAAAACGTTACCTTGTTGATTCCAGAAATAATAAGCATAAGAGATAGTCTGTTGGCCACGGCTCCCCCGAGAACTGCAGCAAATAGGAAGATGTACAGTACCAGTCGTACAATCTTCAGAATTTCCTTGAAAATGGCATCATTTTCTTCGAACTCTCTCTCCGAAACTTGGAAAATGTCGTACGGCCGCCTGCATTTATAATGTATGACAGTTACTGTAAACAAACTTATATTTATCAAGTTAGTTCCCTTGGCACAATTAAGAAATATGAGGAGTATATCGATAAAATAAGTATTGTTTTGGCGAAGCAGACCAATACCTTTTTCATACTGCCAAATTAAACTAATCTTTTCTTATATTGAAATTATCATTTGCTGAAAGTTACCTGGTTTCATACGTGTAATATCGTATAGAAATACTCTGCTAGCCTTGATTTAAAATTATTCTAATATAGTTATTCTGATATGAACATGAAAAATGGCTGAAAAGTTATTCAGGCCTGGTAGTAATGGGCACATCGCAGAGGGCCAGGATCTCTACAATTTGCTTGATATAGCTTTAAAAAGAATAAATTATGCTGGATGACTATCGTTCAGAGAAGATCGGTATGTATGAGAGAGTTATATGTCTTCTAAATGAACTGCTTTGAATACTTAGAATCCAACTCATTCATATTTTCACATGTATAAAGGGACGTAATAACGTTAGCTAAATTAAAGGTTTCCTAGTAAAGTTATGCTGTAAAAATCAAGGTTATGAATGCAGGGAAGCAGTGACCTTAGCATAAATGATAATGTACAATAATCACAATTAAATTTATTCAAGGTATCATTAATACAAAACGAATCGTCAAACATGATTGAAATACAGTAAGGCTTGGTAAACTTATGTCATAGAAACAAACATCGGGAGAAATGGACAATCAGGGCCAAAACTCCTGTAAATGACGTCGAGTACTGCTGGAAATCAAACTCGCTGAAGAGCTAGTTATTCTAAATAGAAACGCAATCTTCAGTTATAATCGGACACATTTTATAGAAACCAAAGTCAGAAGGAACAGCAATACCTCTTCTAAACGAGGTCACTCCCGCAAAATCACATCTACATCTATGAGATAATGTTCATACAACATCGCATCAGAATGTTTTGAATTGTTTCTGGGCTACCATTGTTACCAGCAATATCCACTTTGAATATATGAAGTTTATTGCCAAAGGCCATAATTCAATCCAAACTGGAGCTGACGAGACAACCTATAAACGATTCACCTGGGATCGTGAAACAATTCGTACAAGTTTTATCAGAATATGTTGCACGTTTTCTGCGTTTTGCAGGTTACACTTATCTGCTGTAGTAGAAATGTAACATTAATGGCAAAGGAGAATTGACTCCGTCAATACTGGATATGAAAAACAAGAGTTATTGAAGCTTCCACATATAATACGAGATCCAGTTATTTGCAGGTGTTGTTGACCTATCCTAATTTCAAGAAATGTGAACTGACGGACGGAAAGAACTATTAGAACAGTGATGAAGCATCCCGATGCGGGTCCCTGATTATTTTCAGTGCTGTTTATTATGCTTGTCAATTCCTTCAAGTATTATGCTAAACCTGATGCACTGCATTATTTTTTCAAAAACGAAAGAAAGTTTTTAGTTAGATATCATCTTGATAAACATATTTACACAAAAGGCTCACCAATTATCGGTTTCCATAGATTCGTAGGAAGTTGTTGTCGTGCTCTTACTCTCCTCTGACATTTGCATTTTTGGTGGAAGGCTAATACCGTCTTCCGTCAGATTGCCACGAGACGGTGGTTGAGGAGCCGTTTTGTTCTTCCTTTTCTCAAGACTACTGAGCTGCCCAGTTCCATCATCATTTAGCTGAACAAGTTTTTCCTGAAGAAGTGCAGCCGTATCGGTATAACCGATATCAATACTAACGGCCGAATGTCTTGGTGTGCTGTTCATTGGACCATCAGAGCTGTCCGAATCACATGATTCCGACGACAGCATAGACTGCTGAGATCTACGACGCTGTTCGTCTTCCAAATGCTGTCGTTCCATAAGTTCTTGCTGTTGACGTAGGCGACGCTCTTTTTCTTGTTGCTCTTCAATCTACGGTCAAAATCATATACTTTACTTTTTGTGTTAGAATTACTCGAGTATTGGCAATGTTTGGATTTAATTATACATTATGACACAAATGACAACACTTGTTAGGTTTGATCATTATGTGTGTGTGTGTGTGTGTGTGTGTGTGTATGTGTGTGTGTGTGTGAAACAAAAATGACATACCACTGTGCAACAGGAGAAACTGGCAATATGCTTTCATGGTTTTGGGATCAAGTTTGCAAAGTAGAAAACACGATTAAAAAACAGGTACAAACACAAAACTTGGCTAAAACAGAATGTTAATGTAATAAACCAGCATATGGATACTATTTTATTAACTTGTATGTGTTTGTAATTGCTCTTCATTTGTTGTCCACCATGAAAATAGAATCTGCACGTACGTTTTCCTTTACACACACGCGCGCACGCACCCCCACACCCCCATATATATATATATATATATATATATATATATATATATATATATATATATATAGAGAGAGAGAGAGAGAGAGAGAGAGAGAGAGAGAGAGAGAGAGAGAGAGAGAGAGAGAGACAGACTACGCTGATGTAGTGGGCAAAGAGGACTTGCCTCCCAAATTTGACAAGAAATTAAAGTATGTGTTCCGGCGTGGATTCTATGAGGATTTTGGTGAAATAATGTATTTGTGTTAAATATCAAATAAACATACACCTTTGAAGCTCATGAAGACAACTTACAATAGTAGCGAATATACTGTGTTGTATATGTTTGTGTATTCGCAACTTACCTTCACCCTCAAGACGGATTCCATGATGTCTTTGTGCCAGTTTTTCAGAAATACCTGTAAACGAGATTGTGAATTGGTAGGATGAACGGAGATGACTTTTGTTTTCTTTACAGGAACTCTTGCTCTGCAAAGGCAGTTTAAAACGATTGCTGATGTGCCAGGGCCAACAGAGTTAGCAAAGTACGACTTGATTTTGTTATATAAACTCAGAGACATAAACCAGATGATAAGACAAAGGAGGTCTATATCCATTCAGCGAAGAATAATGTATTCATTGAACATTGTATCAGATTTATGATTTTAATGATTTATGATTTTAAGGAGGTCTATATCCATTCAGCGAAGAATAATGTATTCATTGAACATTGTATCAGATTTATGATTTTAATCTGTCTGTTTACTTTTTAAATCTACAAAAGCTTCTGTCAAAAAATAAAATGTACCGTGATCCTACCTTAGTTTTACCAATTTGGTATCCCTGGATGCCCGCATTCTGCAATATTATCATACACTTCTCTTCAGCGTGTTCACAGTAATCAACATCACAAAGCAAACCATACCTGGGTTACAAGATTAAACATATTGTTATGATTTAGCAAAATTATTTTAAAACATAATAGAACTTCTTTGACACCATCCTTGCGAAACGGAACGGCAGCAAAGTGTAAGAGAACAAAATGTACAATCGACTTCAAAGATGATTGTTTTGGAGACATTCTTCATGCATCATTTACGAGGTCTCTTTTCAAAATATTTATATGCATACTAATACAAACCACTGATACTGAGGTAAACGAAATTAAAATCAGTATTAAAATCGCAAATATTTTCTTTCAATGCGACACTAGTATATTTTCGTAACAACTTTGCATCAAGATGTCAGTTTCATTAAATTATATACCTAAAGTTTCATAATCAGTTATAATAATTGGGACATGTCTACCTTACACTCACAGGTAACGATTGTTACAATGGAACACGACTACCTTTGAGCAAAGTCCTCAAATCTAATCCTAAATGGATACCCATCTCTGCGTAGCTCTGCAAGTTCCATCAGTCCATTGCACAAGAGCTGTCTTCTGACAAGCTCAGAATCGAATTTTCCTGATGACAAATTATTATTCGGTTTGATGCACCTAGAAACGAAACAGTACTTTTCAATCGAAAACTTAAAAGGTGCACTACTTTAACTGCCGCTATTGCACAACAATTTAAGCTATCTATCACTGTCGTTCAGAATTGTAATATCGAAACATTTTTAAAAAACAAATCTGGGGCCAGCTCCATCGATTCTGATTCATTATATTTGACAAGTTAGGTCCTTAATTGCCTTTGGTTTTGTTTTTATTTGTTGTTCATCAAGAATATCACACCCACTTATAGTAATTACGCTTTAAAAAACAAACCTAAAATTTCCATTTTTTTCTCTGCCTTCTAAGCAAATTCAATGCATATTAAGAAGCTCTCTGACTCAGTATGAGCAAAAATACATACAACTTACATCATCATCAAAATAAATTAAAACCTCTTCGTAGATAAATGTAGAATTTGAAATATTTGTAGATAAAAACAAAAATCTATGAACAGAAATATCAATTAGACGAAAGCACGACGATCACGCGGTAAATTGTGATTGTTTTAATTTCATCTTTATACACATGGTTTTAGTAAGTGATTCAAAACTATTACAATAAATGAGTATATGGGCAGAGATTCTCGATAATAAAGGTCTGCTAGAGAGGCTAATAACAGCATGTACTAAAAAAAGCAATAGCTTACGTACAACACGTGACTTGAATATAATATTTTACGGACAAACATCTTACCTGACAAACAATGGTGAAGCCTGTGTTAGTTTTCCCATCAAATTTGACAGCGATTTCTGAAAACAGATATTTATGGACATATAATAGTTCAAATTAAAAAGGTAAAATAAATGACAATATATTCACTATTCAATGGGACAGACACACTCTTTTTCCCTATGTATATATATATATATATATATATATATATATATATATATATATATATATATATATATATATATATATATATATATAGAGAGAGAGAGAGAGAGAGAGAGAGAGAGAGAGATACTATTAACAAATAATGTCTTTTTGATCATTCTCCAGTGTATTAATACATGTCTGAACAGAAAGAGAAACACTTACTATATTGTTTCAAATAGTCATAAATCTAATCATATATTCATTAAAATGTACCAGAAATTTAGAAAACATCTCATTTATATGATCAATTCACCAGAAACAATTAACAAGATTTACTTTGAAATGGCGAGTCACTGTGGGTGATGGTCTCGAAGTTGTCAAGTGGTCGAATGTTTCTCCTGAAAGACCTCTGCAGAATGAAAGAAATTAAATTTTACTCAGTAAGATTTATTATAATATTCCACAATGTGTATAGAAGATTGACAAATATAATGGTTAAAGAAAACTGTGTAAAAACACGAAAATAAGCACCTGAAATATTTCAAGTGGCAGACCTTATTTAGTGCCTTATTCTCTCTGGAAAGTTACTAAATTTCACATTCGCTTATTAGCGAGTTAAACAGTACAATGTCATCGAGATTTTCCGATGCTCATTGTTATGAAAAACATACTTAGATATCAGACGACTAAAATTTAATGTCTACGTGAAATATAATTGCAAAATAACGAGAAAGGGATTCTGTAAATGTGTGTTGTTTCCATTGTCCGTACTCAGCAATCTTCAGAAAATTGACATTTGATACTGGAAGACATAAACAAACAAAATAAAAACACAACTAAAATCCGTTTAATTGCTTAGAACGTTCACGAATCTGTAAGAGGATCATATTTTAACTAAAGAGACCAAGTCCTCATCAGTTATTTCAGTCAGGGGACGGATGCTACTGATTAGCTCATGTCATTCAGAACGACTAAATCAGAATCATTCGGCACAAACATGAAAGAATGAAACTATACCGTTTTTAAGTTTATAATAATAATAATAATAATAATAATAATAACAACACAGTGGTTACTTGCTAATGTTTTTCATGATGTCTTATACCATTCTATATTGACCAAAAACAATCAGTCTTACTTTTTTCTCTTAATACGTAGAGATGCCTTCCGGGAAAGACTTTCTCGAAGTTTCTGTGGGTCAATAGCAGTAGGCCATGCTGTTGGAAGTTGGGGTCTTGAGGAATAGTTACTAGCGTAGCTGTAAATTACATGAGATTATAAGAAACCATAGGTGGTACCTCTGAGAAAATAAAAATGTTTTTACAAATGTCTGTCTATAACGGACATTACATGGAATTTCAATGATACTTTGGTATGACGGATTTAGCCTAATATGAACATAATGTGGATTGAAATTTGATATGCTATGCCGTAGATAGGGATTATTCAAGCTAAATTATTTTCAAAAGCTGAACAATTAGCTGCCATATACTTTCACGATATGTGTGAATAGAAGCGACTTTCTCAAGAACTGTTCGAATGTCATGTACTCAGAATACAACCTAGGAAGTAACGATGGAGGATATTGTCTCAAATATGATATGGTACAAAATAAAAAGCCAGGGAAATTGTATTGTTTTGTATAAATATTTTGAAAGTCAATTGTGTTTTAAATACTACCAATTACACTATGTAATTTAAAATAGTTGCGTTAAACACTAAAATTATATTACAGATAGGACCCATGCTGGGTAGTTATCTTGTTCATAAATAATTTAGTTGCAATTCAACCCTTCGGATAACACACTGATGTGGTAAAACCGACATTATAGTTGGGTGCGTGTATATAAATCAAAACGCTATGCTCCGTGACGGGTCATGGATTAGTATGCAAAAGATTAATCTTATTTTGCTTTGGTAATTAAAACTCTTTGTGGTTTGTGCAATTAGAATTGACGAAAGTTCATTTCGTTTCTTTCAGAAACATTTGTGCATGACTGTTCAAATATCCATTCGTCTGAATCAAGTGTTAAGAATAGAATGTGCAGTATATGTATATATGTATATACATGAGCGTGGAACTTTTAGCCATATGTTTGTACAAGTATATTTGAGTCTTCAGCGGGTAAAGAAATACTTTAGAATTTGGGACACATTTGGTTAAGCATCAACAAGAATAGCATCTATTTGTCAGGCTTTCGGTTTGAAAGACTAGGGTGACCTCATAGCTGGAAACAGTTTTCTTTATTACCATGACCTTCCATTTTTATAAGACTTGTAAATTGTACAGCAGTGTGTGTGTGTGTGTGTGTGTGTGTGTGTGTGTGTGCTTGCGTGTGTGTGTTGTTACTATGCACGGGAATGGGATAGAAATAATGATCTGGGTGTTTGTAATACGCCGGACACCAAAATATTACACTTTACATGCTGCTATTGATCTATCTCTCGTTATATATATATATATATATATATATATATATATATATATATATATATATATATATATATATATATATATATATATATATATATATATACATACATACATACAATATACTGACAACGAACTGTGCGAAACTATTATCTAGCTAGCCTGAGCGCTTTCGACTTTTTAATGAGTTTTTTTCAAAAGCAAATACAAAACATAGACAAGACAAACAAATAAAACAAATATAACAGTTTTTCTGTTTTATTTGTATGTCGTGTCTCTGTTTTGTATTTGCCTTTGAAAGTGACTCATTAA
The DNA here is from genome assembly GCA_028554795.2 of Sinohyriopsis cumingii. Taxonomy (NCBI): domain Eukaryota; kingdom Metazoa; phylum Mollusca; class Bivalvia; order Unionida; family Unionidae; genus Sinohyriopsis; species Sinohyriopsis cumingii. Next base: position 77,208,508 of record CM068827.1, on the reverse strand, counting down.
AGAGTTGAAAGCTCTCAGGCTAGCTTGATTCTAGTTTCGCACTGTTCGTAGTCAGTTTTTTGCATTTATCTTAATCAATCCCTGACACACGTGATCCCTTGATGGATCCAGTGCACTTGAAAGGATTGTTATTCGCCATATGATTTGTATTCTTTATATATACATATATAGTTACAAGATATGGTATTATGGTATTCCTTTTGTATTGGAGCCTTTTCCAGCTGTTTGTGATGTTTTGATAATAACCTTCAGAACAGTTAGCTGGAATTGATAATTCAAGTCAAGAACAAACCGTGACAAGTCGTGACCAACTTGCCTTAAAAGCAGGGCTGCCATGATAGTGTATGACAAGCGGCAAGGAAAAAATCAGTCAAGCTTGTGTCCTAATTTCTTTGAACAAAAGTTCATCTTACCCTAGGAACGAGTTTGAGGTGAAGAATGTCATCGGTATTTTTAGCAAGAGATAAAAAGAAAATATTGAAGGGTTCCAGTCATACAGTGATGTATTGATAACCAATGAAAAGGAACACAATTTAGATAGGAAAAATAATAAATCATGCATGCGGTTTTATAGCTCTTACATTACTGGGAATGTATTTATGTACCAGTCTCATATATTAGAGTTAAGGCAAACCAAGCCAGCGACTGCATGTATATTCCGGGAGTTATTGGATTGGGATGAATATTATTATACTCTTTCCTGATAAGTAAGTTTAAGAAAACCAAATTTCCTCCGATTGTTGCTAAAACAGCATGACATAGAAAGATACATTATGGATAGGGCATCATCAACATAGCAGCAGACGTGACTACGTTGTATCCTGGTCGCGCTCTGAGATCACAAAATTGTTGGTACAATTTATAAGCGAAGCAATGGTACTTCTGTTCTATAAACAATATAATTCCAATAATAATAATAATAATAATACTTAAATGAAGAAACTTCTATATCCATCCTGCGAGTGATTTTATCTTTGATCTCATCCCATAGTGTTGTTTTAATTTCATTTCTTATTTTGTCCTTACAACAACGGGACGTCGATTGTATCTGTATTGTCGAATGATGCAAAAATAAACATAAACAAATCTCCCTTATTCATCTGAATGAAACATAATATTCTTTCTTAAGCACCGATTTACGTAATCAAATCATAAATAGGTAGAAAAACGTACTCTGATATTGTCCCTGTTGGTGACCGAGAGGCTTTGAAAAGCGCCTGAATGAAATCGTTGTTGCTGCGGAGCAGGCAGTCGACTAGATCTTGACTCAAGTTATCTCGGTTTCTCTCCAGGAATCCATCAGCGTTGTAGGTGACCTGAACAAAATATACTTATAATCACTGCATTCAAGAATACAAACAAAAAATAGACTGAATAGCAGATGAAAAGTTGACAGTTCCATTGCTTTCGTTATCATAACTAGGCCAATCGAATTCTCTGTAACTAACAGGCGATTAGTTGTCGCCTGTTGTTGAAGCTATCACAAAGACATATAACTTTGTAAAGTGTATAGAACCATGCCACACGGACTCGAATGAAATGTAGGAACTGACTTGAAATTTGTTTAAATTAAATAAGCACACAGAGACTGCTTTGGATTTGTTAAAAAATGTTGAAGCTATTGAACGTTAAACAATTAAATCTGTACATTTATTTAAACTCCTAATACTCAAGGTTTGTATATACATAATATTCTCAAATGTTTATGCCGCATGTATCCGAGCGTGTTCTGAATTAAAAAACGAATCTCTTGACGACAAGTATGTAATAAGAACAAAGTTTTATGTAAAGGCGGAAAAGGATTTTGATATACGACTAGTGATTCGAGAGGTCGTTAAAACAGTTATTCACTTTCGAACAAATAAGAAAGTAAGCTCTTAAACTAAGAACTCATATGTGAATAATCAGCAAACGTGATGTTCCACATAAACAACAAGTGTTGCTCCGGTGCTGTCAGTGACATTTACGGGTACAAATGTTCAGTGACCTGTCATATATATCTAGGCTATTGGGGCTCACTCAGGCAAGCACGAATATAGAACACAAATAAATCAGACACTCAACAACTCAAATTAAGATGTCAGAAATGACATCAATGGAATTTTAGTACGCAAGCAAAACAAGACGCAGACAGTCGCCATCATTAATTGCGTAGTGCCATGAAAAGAAAGACCAATGAACCTACATATTTTCTAAACGAAACCGTAAAATATGATAGAAGGAAAAGGTAATTGACGTAATGGATGCAGAGTGTTGACCATTACCGACATGCAAGGATGATGTCGCCCTATCGTTTTAGGCCATGGTCGAGTATGAACAGCCCAGCAAAATACACATTCCAATATATTATAGACAGCAAATTTAAGGCCCATTGATAAAAGGTGTAATTCTAGTTTTAAATAAATTATGAAGCTAATATATAAATATTATAATTGCCCATAATTATGCCTTGCCACTCATCAATCAAACCATTTTCTCATCTGGTGTCTTTTTAAAGGACATAAACTTATATGACCACGACTCATGACATATAAATGACAGAAGTTATTTTTACTGATTCTTCAAACATGTTTGATATGTAATATTTTCTTTACCTATATGATGTAATTCAAGAAATTGTAATAGCGAATCTCTGATACGTTTTTGACTAGTGTGTCACTTTATGACCAGATTAAATCTATAAACAGAATCAAAACGATATAAAAAAAAAATAGCAAGGCGTGATAAAGAAATGGAGGAGAAAGGGTACCAGAAATTGAATAAAAGAAACAAATATTTAAAATTGAAGTAATTGAGTGAATAGAAGGAAGCAGTCTTGGAGTTTTGCAAATTACGTTTAAATTGTTTGGGATTTTTTTATACGCATCTCCTTTGCGGAAGAACTGAAAAGTAACTGCTTGTTTTAAATTCAAAGATTTACTGTAGAAGACTTTTAAATTCATTGAAATATTCTAACAGTGAAGTTTAAATTGATCTTACATACTTAATTTTGTTAAAAATCCTTTGCATAGATATACGGTTAGGTCTCGTATGATCAGTGAATTAAAGCATCTCTCTTATCACAAGATATCTTGGACACCTACGAAACTTGACTGTGAACTCTGCCTCAAAAGACCAAAATGATTTAAATGTAATTCTCATTCAGTAAAACGTTAAGGATAAAATAATATATAATACAATATAAAAATTAGCATTAGATTTACCTCCTCAGCATAGTGCCTAATTCCGAAAGACACGCTGTTTCCACGCGCAGCCATGAAGCGGGAATTGCCTGAACAATAACGCTTCAGTTTTTCAACCAAGGTCGCGTCCGAGGATTGCGGAAAATTAGATTCCTCGTCCAAGAGTGGCAGGATGCCGTGGGGTTTCTGAAGAAATATTGAGATAGGATATGTATTAATATTCTAATGGCAGAATGCTGTATGGAATGCTTAGATAAGAAATCTACACTATTATGGACGTAGAATAAAGCGAGTTTTCTGTCGACATGTAAAATAGGAAGTTGTGTCATTGTTTTGAATGCATATTGCCGTGTAGGTTTTGTTAAATGTTAAGAAAAAAGGATTAAGAACGCATAATGTCCCGAGGTTTTCTATTAAAATTGGAATAATGTTTTAATGCCTGAATGTTGTGTGGTTTCTATGAAATGTTTTTGTTATGACAATGCAATCATTTTTGAGATACAGAATGTAGCGGAGAAGATTGAAGAAGGAATATGACTAATATTTATATGGTGATAGCCAAGTTGTTTGAAATATTGACTCGGGAAAATGAGGTTTTTACAGAATGTAGAAACATGAAAAATGCATTGATAATTCAACGTTAGGATAAAATTAAGTTTCTATGGAATGCAGAAACAGGAAAATGCGTTAATGTTTGAAGGTAAGAATACATGAGGTTTCTACGGAGTGTAAAAACAGGATAATATATTAAAGTTTTGAAATTTAGAATAAATGTTGTTGCAGTGCAATGTGGAAACATATATGCATTAACGTTTAAATGTTGGAATCAAACTATGTTTCTTCAGAATGTAGAATCAGGAAAATGCATTGATAATTGAATGTTACAATAAAATAAGGTTTCTACAGAATGTAGAAAAAGAGAAATGCATTACTCTATGAAGCTTAGAATGGAATTATTTTTTTGCACTTGATGTAGAGACACGAAAATGCATTAATGTTCGATAGAATAAAATGAGGTTTCTACGGAATATAGAAATAGTAACATGCATTAATGTTTGATGATTATACTAAAATTATATTTCGACGGAAAGAAGAAACAGCAAAATGCATCGATGTTCGTAGGTAAGAATAAAATGAAGTTTCTTTTTAATATAGAAAAAGATAAATGCAATAATCTTTGAAGGCTAAAATAAAATGAGGTTTCTATGGAACGCAGAAACAGGAACATGCATTGATGTTTCAGCGTACAAACAGTGCTCTTCCAACCTATTGCAATGCTAGGTGAATACAAATATTCCTTACATTAAACACCGATCAAAGAAGAAGTCAAATTAACTATATGAGATAGTCATTCACATCTTTATCAAAGAGTGAAAAACAATAATGTCTCCCTCAAAAGCCTCCGAGTTTCGACGTTAAAAAGAATTTTAGCTTTGACGTCTGTCATAATAAATTCCTGAACCATTTTATAAATATATGCTAGACGACACGTTGCTTTCAAGAAATAAGGAATACTCTTTTGCGATTGAAATCAGAGCTGTTTAAAGAATTGCAGGGGCACGGTTATCCTATATTCCAAGCTGCATGACTTTTCCATACCATTTTAGAAATCTCAAGAAATTGTACTACCTTGAAAAATAATATGCTTAAAATCATGATCATAAATGTTAAGGGGCCACATTTTGTAATGAAATCTGAACAACAAACTACCAATTGATGCGAAACTTTCCAGAGATTAGCAAGTAAATGTTGGCATACCTGAAATATGAGATCCAGCACGTCCTCATTGCTTCTGTATTTGAGATCCGTCCACTGGATGCCCTCAAACTCATAGTCCCGTTTTTCTTGCGGGAAAATGTATTCCATAAAATACTGCTGCAGCTTTTCGTTGGTGATGTTGATGAGAAACTGGTCGAAACCGTTAATTCCGAGGTTTTCGAAACCAGACATGTCAAGTATACCGATGGAGGCACCACGTGTCATTCTAAACAAAAATAAACCAGAGAATAAATAATGCATTTTGTTCTGTAATAACATGTATATCTACTTTAATTCTGCAATTGAATCAGCTTTAACCACACGGGCATATAAGTGATAATTTTAATTGGGATATTTACTCATCTCATCCATCCACCCACCCATCCACGCCTCTAGTTTCAAAACTTTAATACAAATTCAACCACCTAACCATCACAGTAAATATTATTATCTTTCTAATAGAGAGCCACTTACATTTGTGATGAGTTACTTACATTTGGGACTTCTTGGAATGTGTCCACATGTTTCGGTTCATTTGGCCGACAATCCACCCGAAAAGTCTTGCATACAACTCTTTTGCTAGAGCATCTCGACTGTCGTTGGCCTCGCGCAGGTTTTTCCAGGCTTGAATCCTCTCACCTGTGATAATAATAATAATAATAATAATAATAATAATAATAATAATAATAATAATAGAGATGAAGTCTAGAATTAAATGTGCATTTGAACCGTAATCGATGACAATTTAAACAACAGTAAATCACAGTTACTAATTGTCGTGACAGTGTTTACTACCGTTAGTATTCACTTATTGGTCGAGTCAAAATGCAAAAAAGAAATATCCTGATCAGCTGTAGCATAATGCGCCTGCAGATCACGGTCTATGTTCTTTGTTCTACCAATTACACATAAGAAACTACACAGACCCAGATATATCGGCGTATTATGGTCTGGGTCTGTAAGGTTTGCAGTTTTACTAGACTTTTAACCGAGCACATCGCAGACCTCCCGACGCATCATATGCCAGGAGGTCTAGGTCTACGTAGGTTATTTTGAGAAATCAGTAAAACATCATAGACTCTGATCTGGCTGCGCATAATACGCCAGTAGTCGATGGTCTACGTTATTTATAGTTAGACTTTGCTTTGTAACCGAGTATTTGATCAGTGTTCATAATATATTAGTGTGATCATATTATAAAATCTATTGCGAAAACTTTTACATAACACTATGTTTACTAAACATGATTAGTCCATTCTGCCAATATCGAAAGCAACGTTTGAGATCACAAATTATTTTTTGTAATTTCAAGTTTCAATTGATCTCATTACAGCGTTAAAAACTCTGGCCTAGTTCCCAGTTTGTACAATAATAACAATAAAACCAAAAACAAAATCAATAAACTCTGTATGTATGATTTAAATTCTCCATGCATTTTTAAAACGTCTTGGGGATATTGTGATGCACTTCGTCTGTCTAACTGTCTGTCCGTTATTATATATCACCCTAAACTGTTGTGTGGATATTTAGGAAACTTAGTACTTTTGTTGCCCGATGGTGACCTTCTGCAACACGTGTGTCGTTATTAGCTACCCGCACCTGGATCCATAGAAAATTGTCAAAGGTCAAATGTACAACCATTTCAATCGCATTTACATTTTCAAATATTTTCCGACCAAATTTCATATGTGCAGCTTTATAAGCAAGATGAAGTATCATGTATGCGACGGATCTGGCTGTATGAGCCCTGGGTTACTGTATATGGATTAGGGATGAATATAAAAGATACAAAGAGTTGCGGTGGCAAGTCATTAGAAATGTTTTAGATGGAACTGGATTGAATATGTTTTTGTTTACCTTTTATGTAACTGACGGTGGAAATGAGGGCTTCAGTAAGCTCAACTTCGTCCTCAATTCCAAGAAGTTTGGCAACAGCATGTAACGGGTACTCGTCCACGACACTGACACCGTCCGTTTCCTCTATAGGCACGAAGACGATATTGGCCAAATGCAATATGGCCGCCAGAATCAGGAATATGAGGGTGATATACTGTAAAGACAATGCACCAAATTTTAAGCGGATATCAGTCTTTAATAAATATGCCAATGTGTTAAATTATGTATAACATATAATCACTCCATTTAGCGTTGATAATAATAAACATATATGGTTCTTTATGACAGCTGATAGTACATTAAATTATTTATAACATATTATCGTGCCACTGATCATCATTATTCAGAAGTCATTTTACATGGTTACTAAATATTACGTCTATATTCAACTCAAAGTATAAAAATGAACCGTTATATCGCTATACAAGGCTGAAACCATTTTGACCATGAACATTTATAAAGGTAATTAAATTTTCATTATTATTGTTGTTGTTTTTGATGATGTTGTTCTCTTTCTCAGTCAATGTGTGTGTCCGTATGTGTTTTACCCATGTAAGATCATCCTATTGTATATAACATAAATCCATCGCGTCATCTTATATCGAAGGCCTTCTTTTAAAATCCGTACCGTAAAATCATTTCCTGACCGTAATTGCTTCGCAAAATTAAAGATTTTTAATATTTATCAATGAATAAGTAAAGACAACATATATCTCGTCCTTACCTCATCCGAGAAGCCAACATCACTCATTATCTGTATTAGGTCTACATACATTGTTTTGTAGTATGCCAACTCTTCTGCGTCACGAAAGACACCACAGTCTGGGTCTGCATCTCGCATGATCCTGAAACCATATACAACTTTCATGAGATTTTATTCTTGTTTCGTACAGTTCTATCCCAGTTCTTATATCTAGTTTAAATTCATCTCCTTTTCTCAGTCTGTAACTCAGTGTGCATTTGCGGTGTTAATTCGGTTTGTCAAACCTAAAAATGATGGTGTTAATATCCAAACCTGTAAGGTCTAAAATTCAGTCAAGCTGGTATGTGTTTGCTCTCGATTTGACATATTTTTGGTCACTTTATGTACCTGCGGTCTTAACAATGAAACACGCATTTCTTCATGAAAACAATAAACTTTTAGATTGTTCCCTTAAGATGATACAATTGCTCAGGACCTTGGCCCATGTATTCCCTCTTCTGGATTTGAACATTTTAATTCTCATATATCCCACGTAACATGAGTACCAACAACATTTTAATTCTCATATATCCCACGTAACATGAGTACCAACAACATTTTAATTCTCATATATCCCGCGTAACATGAGTACCAACAACATTTTAATTCTCATATATCCCACGTAACATGAGTACCAACAACATTCTAATTCTCATATATCCCACGTAACATGAGTACCAACAACATTTTAATTCTCATATATCCCACGTAACATGAGTACCAACAACATTCTAATTCTCATATATCCCACGTAACATGAGTACCAACAACATTTTAATTCTCATATATCCCACGTAACATGAGTACCAACAACATTTTAATTCTCATATATCCCACGTAACATGAGTACCAACAACATTTTAATTCTCATATATCCCACGTAACATGAGTACCAACAACATTCTAATTCTCATATATCCCACGTAACATGAGTACCAACAACATTCTAATTCTCATATATCCCACGTAACATGAGTACCAACAACATTTTAATTCTCATATATCCCACGTAACTCTAACATGAGTACCAACAACATTTTTAGATCAGAAGTTATTACAATCCAGAATTTCTACCCCTAACCTTAAAAAGGTTATGAACTTGGTCTTTGTATCGTGGGAACAAAAGCAGATTTTTTTCCAAAACATGTTCGCTATCTAACTATTTATTGCAGACAAAGTTACATGTTTTTCACAAATATCTTCTTGTAGCTGTAAATTGAAATCTGTATCTCAGTATGATTGATATGTGAATTAATAACAATATTAATCACGTCAACGTTATACAAATACAAAAGTCAATGCTAACTGCTTTTGTTCTGCGGTAATTTCTGAAAGCTTCCATGGAACCTGGTTTTTATTAATGTTCGTGTGGACAGAAATAAAACTTTGCGTATGACTGACTGGCACCTACCTATGACAGTCAGGATCTTCCAGAAAATAGTAAAGAAGTTTCTCATGGGACATTCCAGCAAATAGTGCATAGAAAACATGGAAATTTTTTTCTCCCATCGATCGATGTACCACACGAGACTTTTCAACAATGTAGTCATCGATCTTGGCTGAAATTAAAATGAAACCATTTGTTAAAATTCTGATACTGTATTATTTTTTGTTTTGTTTAAATTAAGATCATTATTATCATTAAAGCTGTGAACAAGCATCGCGTATTATTCACTTCTGAGAGTTTATATAAATTGAATCTGTAGTTGTTCATTACAAACATTTCTGTCAAGCTTGCTTTCTGTCATTGTATATGTTGACGAGCATTGGTCTGTCTTTGATCAAGTGTTTTTAAAGAAATTTCGTGACCAACAGTTTTGTTTGTTTCTGTTTTTATAAGAAGTCAAGAGGGGAATACAAAATAAATTCATATTATATATATATATATATATATATATATATATATATATATATATATATATATATATATATATATATATATATATATATATATATATATATATATATATATATATACACACACATAGTTATTTTATCAATATAATTCCAGTGTATGCACTTCTGATTACAAAATGTAAAAGCTTTCTGCGATTTGCCTTTTTGTGGAAGACAGTCATACTTCTGAAAGACGTTTTTATGTGTCCAGCTACTTTGGAATTTATAAATCACGTGAAGTACCTTTCAAACGCACTGTACCGTGGACACGCGAAGTTCCTTCCAACTCACTGTACCGTGGACATGCGAAGTACATTCCGAACTCAGTCTACCGTAGACACATTTATTGTTAAACAAGGCAATCGTTCGAAGATCAAATTTTCATTATATTATGTATTACTGTTGATGCACATCGAAATTACTAGAATGTTCCAAATGTTTGCAAAGTTAGCCAAAACGAGACAATCGTTATGTATATATTACCTCCGAGTAAAGCTCCATTTGTGGAATAGCTCAGCTCAATAAACTTTCCGAAACGGCTGGAGTTCCCATTCATTAAAGTTGCTGCATTTCCAAAAGCCTCAAGCAGCGGATTTACCTATATGTTAGAAAAGGAAAGCTTTACTTGATGTAGCCATAAATTCTGCTGAGCAGCATCTTTCGAGAACCCCTTTTACGTGGCACATTATTGGAAAAGGTGTCTAACCATGATCTCTAAACAATTACACTTTACACATTTTACAAGCGATTCTAAACATGACTCTTCGGTAGAAGATGGAAAGTTGGCGTTAACTCTAAATTACAGACAGCTAATTCTTGAGAAAACTTCATTAGAGCAAGAAACATCAGGTTAAAAAATATATATTGCCAACGCCCAAGGTACCTGTACGATCTTGTCCAGCAAAGTTCGGTCATCACTGGGGCTGATATGCATCAGATGCCGGATCATATATTTTGTGCTTTCCGTTTTGCCCGCACCAGACTCACCAGAAACCAGGATGACCTGGTTTTGACCAGTTTCCCTAAGTGCGCGATAAGCATTATCCGCCACCCAGAATAAATGCGGAGGCCGCTCAGACCGAACGGTAAGATTGGTGTATTCATGATGATGCTGAAATATAAAAAAAAATATACACCGATGGATTTATTAGAAAGTTGAAGATGAAACGCGATGATAAAATGCCGAAGAAAAGGATCACATTACTTTAGATATCACAGATCAGGGCCTGCCTTAGGCCGATTGGACCGCGCTCACAGGGGCCCCGTGCGTTAGTATGTTTTTAAAATATATCTATAAAGCAAAAATAATATAAAAGCAATGGAAGAAAATTTTAAGTTCAATATCATGTAAACGTGTTTAAAAGTTTATTTCCAAATGCCGTTCGCATACGAGGCCCTGCGCGTAAATCGGGGGGGGGGGGGGACTCCCAAATGGGGCCGCGTTTGGTAAGGCCGTTGCTGTCACCAATTAAGATTAAAATTACATAATTACGTAATTATTGTACACTATCATGAAACTGAAAATGACAGCTAAATACGTATTCGTGAGCTAATTATGGTTTCTGAAAATAGAAAATCATACACTTCTTGTTTTATTTCTGCACAATGGGCTGACTGGTGTTTGTTGTTTTATATCATGGGAAATAATGCAGTTGTTCACTGGATAGGAATGCATTGGATCCAGTCTATAATTTCTGAAGTTCTTGTGCTAAAGGCTTGAGTTCATGCAAGAATTCAATTCTCGACTATGTTTTCACAAGGAAATTGCTTGTTAAATAGCATGTTAGTCCTTTTTCTCATTCAAATTGGCGAGTGAAATTTATCTTGTGTCAGGTAATATTAATGTCAAGTTTTGTAATGGCTGCGTGATACGTTCTGTCATAAGCTGATGTGGAAAATATGAAACATTCTTTATTGTAGTGCTTCCTCAGGCCGTCCTCGTAACTTTTAATTACAGCACATCAACAGTACAAACTAGAATTGAAGTAATGATATTTCCCAGACCTACCATTTAGTTACGCACCTGACACGGCGTCTTTATTAGAGAGGATTTATCATTTTATACATGGGTTTGAGGACGACATTTTCTTCTCAACCATAAAAAAAAATCGTCTTACTTTTCTGCTGACTGATTGTTTTCCCCATAAACATTTCGAGTGAGTTTCTAATACTAACAAAGTCGGTACTATTAAACAATGACTATTTTAACCAAGTATGTACATGTAATGGATACAAATTTTCATTTATTTTATGATATCTCCATACAGCTTGCTGTAAACTATTATCACTAAGTCTTTCTTTTTATACAGCATGTGCCTCAGAGATTTGTGAACAGATCTACCTTCTTGCTTGATATATACTTGTTGTATAAATGAAACGTTTATTGTCACTCTAGTCTTTTACAGAAAGAATGTGGGTTAATTTATAAAATTAGAAACATTTTAAATAAAAAAAATATGAAGATCTGTGATTTATTTATTTCACTCTGAGGTCATAACATTGTGATTTTATACAGTCCAAAATGTATCACTACTGGCATCACTTAAGATGGTGTTTCCGCATGCATTTTGTTATTGTGTTTAAAACTAGTCTAGCACTGCATACAAGTTCGAGTGGCAGATTTGACATAGTCTGTGGAATACTTAAGGAAACGCACACACATTATTTTTTCTCCATAAAAGACCGTTAATAGTGACTTCAAAAAAAAATTAATCGAACAGAACACCAGTGGGATGAAAATGGGTGTAAAATAATTAAATTATTTGGTACATAAAATATCTGCATTAATTTCTGCTGATAAATGACATGCGAAACCCTGCTGGAATGAAGATTGGAAAATTAATTCATAATTGAGAAATAAATTTAAAAAATATGTATTGATTCTTTATATAATAAGGAAATACGCTTATTATTGATGAAATGGTTAATATCCTTAACCTTATTAGGAAGTAGTTGAAAAAAGTAAAACTCCTAGTTGGGAAATAAAGCAAATAATTATGTATTCATACTTGTATTTAATTAAAAATACTCTCGAAAATTAATGAATTGTTGTCTTATTTTTGGCGGACGAATGCAAAGTAGCGATATGGTTTCAACATAACTAACCACCTCGATTTCGTCCCAAGATTTTGTCCCATGCTAAATGGAAAAATCATCCTGTTATAAACATGTACTTTGACAATTATTATGAATTTCGTATTATGAGCAAATGTTGACTTCCGCTAAACAATTTATTTGTAAAATGTAGTAAAATCCATGAACCAATGACTATTTCTAGTATGACCAAGGATTACGATAAATCCACACCATATTACAGAGTGCAAGTGCTTGGATTCAAACAAGAATTTGGTTGTTAAACGTTATGACACCGATTGTTATCGTGTAATTGCTTGAGACGTTCCATTCATGTTAAAACTGTTGTATGCTTAGTCAAAGTTTTCAAATGTGAGGCCAATGAAAGGTAAAAAAGAATTGGAAATATCTGCTGGGACAGCATTAGTTTGATCAAACCGCTCTTTCCGGGTAAAAATAAATGCCTGACTTCTCAGTATAAAAGCGAAGAAAATAGTCCATTTTTAACAACTTTCAAATTCAAACTCCCTTTGAATAAAAACATTCCGAATACACCCTTGAGTTGGTAGAAAATGATGTGGTAGCCATTATTTCATCAAGGCTGCATTTTCTCTGAATGTTTCCAACAAATGGCTATTATCGACTGCAAAAGAAGTTCTTGTGAAACATGTAATATGACAAACACAAATATATATATATATATATATATATATATATATATATATATATATATATATATATATATATATATATATATATATATATATATATATATATATATATATATGTGTGTGTGTGTGTGTGTGTGTGTGTGTGTGTGTGTGTGTGTGTGCTATAGTTTTATCTCTGTAGTTACAGTAAATGTTATGGTTCAATCTTCAAAGTTTTGTGAAGTTGAGACCTGAATTCTTGGTATGTTCGACATAGTATTTTTTATGGGATTTTTGGTGGCGTTGTTTACAATAAACAGGACTACATTTATTTGGTTCCAACTGCAAGCTGATTTTTCCGCTTCGTTAATGCGTAAATCATCAACATGATGCCCTAGTCCAGATCAATTTCTCCTCCAAAAGGTAAAGCATGTATGAATATTAGCGTTATATTTATGGTGAAAAAATATGTCCAGCGTGTTTACAAGTGAATGTTTTAGAAGATTCTACCACTTGTTGATGACATTTAAAAAAAAACTATTTATTCACTATTTACAAAGAAATGTGTCAAAGAAGAGATATCATGCGGGCCCGATTCTCTCGGCAGTCTTGTTGTCTGGGAGAATGCATAGAGTAAAACTCAGACATTATTGATTGTAGATGTCATGCTTGCCACATAATTTTTTATCGCAGATGTTCTACGTTCATTGTTGCAATATTCATGGTAAAATGTTAGTGATTCTCGTCACAGGCAGCAGTCTCTTTAGCAATGTCATAACACGAAGATGGTCGTGGAACAAGTCATTTTAGCAATGACGATATAGTACCTATATTGGCGAGGAACCAAACTATTTACGACTGTAGTATTACAGATATAGTCTATAGTCCATAGGTTGGTATGTTTAGCAATGTAATGTTACAGATATGGTCGATGATCGTTCACATATTCTCGTTTAATTATGCTTTGAGATTTTCTTTTTTTTTTTTTTGTTTGTTTGTTTTGGTTGTTTTTCTTTGTCTTCTTTTATTATTATTATATGCTGACTGACCAAACTCTCATTAGACTTTTCAAAATGAAACTAAGCAGCAACAATAATGTCTATAAATTATCTTACCTCTTGATCGAACGAGGGAAGTGGCTTACATGGATTTACTGCTACAAGGATGTCACTAATATATGTCTGGAAAAATAAGAAATACTGAGTATTAGTATAGAAACCGGAAAATTAGTTCTCCTTCTAAGACAAAATGAGTGCAAAAAGACACATGTATCCATATGTGTATAGGAATTTAAGAAGGCCAATTTTTTATGATGATACTATTTTTTTTCCCGAGGTTCACAAATATCATTGACATTTAAAATTCACCTTAACCATTATTAAGTTTTCTATGAGTACTCATGTGGAGGCAAAATCTCGTGTATTTTCATACATTTTACTGTATCGATAAAGTTATATATATATATATATATATATATATATATATATATATATATATATATATATATATATATATATATATATATATATATATATATATATATATAATAATAATAATAATAATAAACTCACAACGAACAGTGCAAAACTAGTATCTTAATAGCCTGAGCGCTTTCGACTCGGAATGAGTCTTTTTCAAGGCAAATACAAAACATACACAAGCCAAACATATCAAACACAAAAACTTTACATGGCTGTTTCTACAGGATATAAACCTTTAAATCCACTATGTTTCAACTAGCCTATTTCAACCAGTTGCGGATGCTTTAAAACATTCTCACTGACCTGGAAATCGATGAGACATTACGACATCCATTGTTTTATGTAAATTTATGCAAGCGCAAATTTATATCCCGGATATTTCATTGTGATAGTAGTAATTTTAGGCTATTAAGCAAATTTAAAGAACTATTTAAAAGAAAATGTGTCGGCTGCAAAAGAAAATTTTATTAGTGCATGGTTGTTTTTTTTTTGTTTTTGTTTTTTTCTATTATTTTTGGTTTAAACTGCTTGGTTTCAATGTTCTAAGGCGGCGCAACCTGTAGTAGGATTCATTTTCTTTCCTGGTTTCGGAACTCCAGTTGAGGTTGTGAGCAATTGCAATAAGTGTAATATAACATTGAAAGTGTGGCCAGGGGAGTTGAAATTTTCTGTGACCGGGCTTCTGTACAGTTTCTTTGTCATCCAATCAGATCTATGAAGGTTGATCCTTTTGTGTAGCTTTTCAGTTTCTCCAACATACTGAAGGCTACACATCTTACATGTGATGCGATAAATGACTCTGTTTTGCACGTTTTGTTTGGACCATATATGTTTAGTTTTTCTCTAGTAGCTGTGCTAGAAAATGTCCTGATCTCTATCACATGTTGACAGGTTTTGCACCTGATTGCGGAGGCAACCCAAAGGGCTAAACAAACAAACCGCGATGACCTATTAAAATATGGAAAGAAGGAAAAGGCTGATAGGATACCCTTTATCTTGACCTATATCCAGACAACCCAAAATTAGGTAAAATCATCGGGAAACACTGGCTCATCGCTGAATCGTCGGAAGCACTAAAGTTAATCTTCCCGAACAAACCTGTAGTATCCTACCGGAGACCAAAAACCCTAAATGACATCCAAGTCGAAGCTAACGCCAATCGCTAATAAAGACCACCATAGTCAATCTGGCCAATGTGGCGATAAAAGGTGAAAAACCTGTTAGATACTAGTTTGGCACTGTTCGTTGTCAGTTTATTGCATTTATGTTAATCAGTCCCTGACACACGTGATACCTTGCTGGATCAAGTGCAATTGAAAGGACTGTTATTCGAAGTATGACTTGTATTATATATATATATATATATATATATATATATATATATATATATATATATATATATATATATATATATATATATATATATATATATATATATATATATATATATATATATATATATATATCTATATATATATATATATACATACATACATACATGGAACGTTTCTCTTTATAAAGTCCTTTTCATTGCTACCTTTGTCCTTATCTGACCGACAGAACTAACCCATGAGTCCCTGTGTATGTATATACATACATACATACATGGAACGTTTCTCTTTATAAAGTCCTTTTAATTGCTGCCTTTGTCCTTATCTGACCGACAGAACTAACCCATGAGTCCCTGTGTACATATTCGTCTCTAAACGTATAAATTAATCTCAGCTAATAGGGTTTCCTACATGAAAGAACAAGTTCTGTCCGTCTTCTAGTCCATATTTTACGAATACCTCAAATTATACGCACATTTGCAAATTTTTGGCAGATTATTTTAATCGATTTGGCCGTCTGTGTGTTCGATTGGCTGATGATGTCGGGATCACAGTGACGAAGATGTTATAATTAAAACAATTCGATGACGATGATGTCAACGTTATAACTTCTTTTCCTGACTTTCGTGTTGTGACTCGATTAATGATATTGCTGAAGTCCTGTTTATTAGGATCATCGTCGTCACTACAATTATCATTATTTTTTTAGTATAAATGTAAATGACATTTGAAGTAGCAGCGACAATACTAGTGTTGATGGAAGTGTTGATGGTACTGATGGTGTTAGCAGTAGTTGCATTGAAAAGGTCCACCACACGTGTCAACCATAAATAACACTTCCTTCTCTCGTTATCTGCATACCATCAATATAGTTCTTTATATACATGATTTCAAAATATTTCATAACTCAAGTCGGCCTTAATGTAACAACCTGTCAAGATCACGCGTACTTAACAGTGGACAAAAGAGACTATACATAAATGTTAGTCATATGGCGACGAAAATTGAACTTGCAATCACTGATGTATTATCGTTATGTCTGACATTAGATTTCTTCGTATGCAAAACTTTGATTAGCTATAGGGAATAGGTAGTATAAGTATAATTGATAACTGAAATCGGCATTCATTTACCAGCTAAAAAAAACTGGGCATCGTCGTTTTCTATTTTTGTAGTTATCATTTTTGGTGTTGGTGAATTATTGTATTTTTCTTAAAACAATTGGAAAGATTTTCCTGTTTGACCGTGCTAAAATGGTCCACTGCTGTCATGGACGCCTTCCATAACGTCGTGTTTCAAAATGTATTTGCATACAACCTTTAGCTGCGAATGCAGGAATATCGTTACAGAAGCGGAGTGGAGAAAGAGTGAACAAGTATACAAGGAGTCGAACGGATATAAACAGTGATGGGTGCCAAGGTAGCGGAAATCCCCGAAGCTTTTGTATGTTAAGCGTTTCCTTCGCATAATTTTAACCTCCTAACTGTTGTTTCTATTCGCCCACCCTTACGTTCCCATCTACACACTTCACCCCGCATTTCTTTCCATCCGCCTCTGATTTTGGAGTTAGCGTATATGCGATATTTTACAATCTTTGACTCAAATGGTTGGATTTTTAGTACTAATTACTACTGCATTTTCTAATTCATACACATTTTGGGACGAAATAATGGTTAAAAAAGTCTCTCCTACCGTGACGAGTGGACCACTGTCAACCATTTTACCACCACCCTATTCCCGGCAATCGGTTATGTCATTATCAAAGTGGAAATATTAACTTTGGGAAAAGATTTAGTCTTTGATAACAAAATTAAAAAGTACTTTGGCTCTGTGTATGTATATATATATATATATATATATATATATATATATATATATATATATATATATATATATATATATATATATATATATATATATATTGCTGCTGTTGTTTTCTTATCCTCATTTCATGGAAAAAGTGAAATATACATATTTTACAGTCAGTACAGGTATAACCACACTCACCTGAGTTTTCATGATGACATTTATGCCATTATTAAATCAAACATTGTTTTAAAGAAAGACGATTACAAATTATTCAAATTAAATCTTCGTAATTTGTTAATGTTGAAACTTTAAAAATACTTTATGGCAGTTGAAATTACTGTAAATCATTATTCCTCTTTTCATAGTACAAACTTTCCACTTTATTGTTTGGAATTTTTAGCTTTGTACTTTGGTGCTATCTTTAATCAGAATTCCAATGATTTAAAGAGGTTATATATGCGATAAACAATATGTATGTTTGTATGTATGTATGTATGTAGGTAGGTAGGTAGGTAGGTAGGTAGGTAGGTATGTGTGTGCATGCGAGTGCATGTATGTACTTAACGATATATGCAACAAATATGCAACAAATAGGCAAATTCTAGTATAAATAAAGCTGATACTTACGTAGAAGCGGTCCTTTTGAAACCTTCCTCGTAGTGCTTGAACGATAGTGCTTTCATCTAAAACTTCAAGATTGCTTAAATCGTCTGGTTTCATGATAAATTACACGCGAATATTTCGTGTTTCCTTCCTAATTTGTCATAGTACACTTCTCCTTTCCTGGAATCAAGACACAAAGCCAGTAACAAAATTATATATCCATGGTTCACTTTTGGCATAAAAGAAATCTAATTCAACATATTCATGTGAGCATATCTCGTAATAATTTATGTAATATTTTTACAGTATACCGTCAACTACTTATAATAAAATATAAGAATTGGAAATATTGATCAATTCCTTTTCGTCAATGTTATTTTTATCATCAAAATAAGTTGTTCAGTCTATGTTATATCCACCAACGAATGCATTTTTATCACAGTTTATAAATCCGTACCAGTGAACAATATTTTGCAAAGGAACAGAACGTCATGAGCAGAAAATCGAAATTGGAGTCGTGGCCAATTGATGTTTGTTAGCTAGGTTCTTAGACAAGTTGTTGGTGTATTCGGTGGTGTATTGTAGATGAGTGGTTCCATCACATTGATGGATAACCATAGTCAATAAAATAAGACAAGTGATGAGTTACATCAATCAAAGCTAGACAGAATAGACTCGTCAACTGTATAGACTTTCTGATTGGTTACTCGTGTGGAACAGTCTTATTGTCATCCAGTCAAAACACGTTATTCAACCATGTCGCTTCCATGCACGCCATCGTTGCGATGATATATTCTGCCTGTCTTGTATTAATGTGCGATGTATATTGTAACATATTTTACGGACGTATGTTGTGTATGTAGTGTTACGTATTCCAGGATTTGATGTCCCATCTGATCTGATGAATGCAGTTGTAGAACGACATACAATTCATAGTTCAGCCAATATTTTGAAAGTTTTTTGTGGAAATCGAAACAACAGAATTAAATCAACGATTACGCATCTAAATCTTGAGCCATGCGTACGCACAAGCGTATTTATCTAATAATCACAGGCGTATTTATCAGTCCATATATCTATCGATTTACTGAGTTTCTCCCATAATTAATATTGTTTTCCAAGATCAGACCGAAGTTTATTTCTTTGACTGATTACACCTCATGCATCTGACAATTAATCGGCATTAATTCATCACGTTCACGCATTTTCAAATATATTTTTGTAATGGCAACGCAAAGCTAGTTAGCAATGTTTAGCCACACCTTAATAATACTTCAAACTGTGATATTAGTAAATGTTATACGGATCAGAAATAGAGTGGCATTTCTTTTCGCCAATTCAGATTGATTGTTATGGCATTAGTCACGAGATTCAATTTTAAGATGATTTTAACAAAGACAAAAGCATGCAAGAAACATACCTTTCAAAAGTACATATCGCATTTCCTTTTAACCCGTAGATTCGTTCACACCACAAAACAACGGACATTACCTACTGCCAAGCAGTGACTGTCATGACTCCACGATAGTAATACGCTTGCGAACTCATTACAATAATGGATTTGTAAAACTTTTCTCCCAGAGATAGCAAACTGTTTGGAATGTATATAATACATATGAATTAATGAAGGAAACAATACTGTTGATATAGTTTGCAATCACATGAAAACATTTATTCTAATAGGTGAGTCTCCAAATAGTCGCGAAATAAAGATTCGTAAGCAATACATACTTGAAAGACACTGGGTATCAGTCAGCGGCAGGGACAGATTTAGCGACCAGTAGAGCACTGGGTCAAGAGGTCACATAATTCCAGGACGAATAGAACTTCAAAAGGGAACGACGCGATGGGAGTGAAGGGTGGGGCCCAAAACTGTAGCAACATTAGATGATGCAAGGAAAATATCCCGCGTTCACTCGAAAGATGCAAGATGCACATAGAGAGTTTATCAAAAGTTGAAAACAAAAAAGGAAGAATAAATATAAACTAGCAAGCGAGGGTTTGTGCAAGGGGCTGATTTTGATTAATCAAACTTCTGATATTTATGAAACTTACTAGAAATTGTATTCTCTCTGAATTGGTATCGAATACTAGTACTTCAAGCATAAAACTGGCAGGAAAGTTAATATAGATGTCGCAGTTGCTTAAGGAAAGTCAATGAAGGCAGTAATTTTCGAATCCGTATTGTAATGATTCCGTCATTAACAAGCATAACATGGAGAACCATTAGAACATTCTGATATCATGAACCATACATAATTTGGCCGTTCAAGAAAATTTTGATTAATGATTCACAATCATATATTCTCACCTCATGTTAATTTATTCACACGGCTTTAGATCGTTGTCGTCGATCACATTATTTTCGCATTAATATCCTACTCTTCGGTATGTCTTACTAACACCCTTCTCTCAAAAAATCATATTGCTGATTCTTATTTAGATGATACAAACAGCTGTATAAAAATAGTTTTGATTTTGTATCCACGGAATAAGTTCACGAGCAAAATTAAATCCTAAATTACAAGGTTCCGCCAGATCTGCAATAGTAGACAAGACGTTAATGACGCTTGCGTATTGCGTTTCGCAGGATTGTGAAAAAGAAATTATAAAATCAAGGAACGTAAGAAAACTATTGAGGCATAAAGAAACAAAAACATCAACAATAAAGCACAAGATCTGGTCATTGTTCATTTCAACGGGCGTTCAGCCTCTGCATCAAAGTATACTTTGGAAAATTTTAGCGATTTGCAGCAAAAAATATTCCTGAAATGTTTGGAACGTGCGCTTTGGTTATAACTAACAAACGAATTAAGGACATTCGATACTTTCTAATGAGATCCAAACCACCCAATATCAACAAGCATGATTATTTCATCTACTTTTTTAATTAATTCAGGCATAGTAAAAATCTTGTAAACATATATAAATTTGAAAATTGAGAAAGAAAACAGGTTATAGCATGTTGTCGAAACACTTATTTTTTGAAAGATTGCATCGCATTGTATCGGATTCAAACGCATTTTTTCACACAACTTCATTTGAAACTACCTCAAATAAATTTAGCGAGAATTTTAAAATCTAACAATCGTTTGTACTTTATACGACCTGAATTTCTCATGTACGCTATTGTGCTTAATTTGTATTAAAACGGGAATAAATATATCTTGGACAATCTGTTAACATCGCTCACCATTCCATCGAGTGGTGTTAACAATCAGTAGAGATTAAATCAGTCTGCTGATGAAGTCCTTAGCGTGAGGACGAAAGCAACAGGTTAGCTTTCTCTATACTGATTGTGTATGTGATTGAAAAGTTAAAACTCATTGTCAAATAATAATAACACTACACAGTTATGGTTTCACCAAAGGGAAGAAATATCTTAACTTCACAGAACCGAAACAGTGATATATATTTGCATAAAGTGATGACATGTAATGCTTCCGTTTTCTCTCAATTCTATCTATCACACTCTTTCAGCTGACGTCAAGGTGAGTTGCTTTTTTGCATGTTTGGTTCGTCGCATGCTATAAACATCTGGCAAAGTGGTAAATATAGTATAAAGACTAACTATATCTGAGTTTACCTTGTTGGTAATTATAGCTATGAAAACACATAAACATAACAAAAATATTGTTAGCATATCAGTGTTTAACCTTTGAGACCGGACAAACGTGAGAAAGCAGAGAAACAGAAGAGGAACAAATAAATTGTTATTATATTTACACCTGACAAATACAGACGGACTAACTATCCGGCAGATTAAGTGCCACGCAGGAAGATAGACCATGATAAATTATTTTCCAAAGCACCTATTGCACTCAAGGCACATTCCCTAATTTTGTTCTTAACACCTGCAAAAACCCCACACCTTTCATCCGGGCCAAATACGTACAAATGGGCATGACAAGTTAAATGTTAGTACTTAAATATGCTGTCTGAACGTTCATTGGTTCGTATGTTACAGAAGGAGCAGCCAATGTGGCTAAGCCATCGGCAAAGAAAGTGGTTTCTATCGTATATTAAAAACAGACAGAGCACTTTTTTTAAAACCAAAACCAGCGGATTCTTCCAAAAGCAAGGATACTACCCAGGTCAACGTTATTGACCCTCCTTAGTCAGTTATCGCCACAGAAACTCAGAAAAAAACCGGTACCATATCATCCTGAAAACTAGGCCTAGTCCTTTACCTTTGTAATTTTGAAATATCAAACACCACTTTTATTTACATAATCTTTCCAATAATGTGAAGTAAATTTGTTTGCGATAGATATTAAGACTGCAGATGATTTTGCTGTCATAAATAATATCGTTGTTGAAATAGTATTCATTTTTTCCGTTTTCTTTAACGCTGCGTTTGAAGTTACACTACAGTATTTAAACGAATTCTAATGACAACCATGGTAAGGTCCATGTATTCTACAAACAGTAGTTAACAGCATATTCTCCTAATTTTATAATAACTTTCCAATCAAGACGGGTTTTTTTTTTTTTGCTAGAAGGCCGAAATTGGACAACAGAAAATAATTAAAAATAAATGAAAAAATATATTACAATTTTCATGTAAGTTTTGCAATTTTACACTCTCACGTATTCATATAAATCCGTTAGTTTAATATTATAATTTAATGACTATCTATCTATGTATCTATCTATCTGTCTGTCTGTCTGTTCTCTGTCGGTCTATCTATCTATCTATCTATCTGTCTGTCTGTCAGTCTATCTATCTATCTATCTACCTACCTATCCTTCCATCCATCCACCCACCCACGCACGCACGTACCCACCCGTCCGTCCGTCTATCTATCTATGTTTGTGTATATATATATATATATATATATATATATATATATATATATATATATATATATATATATATATATATATATATATATATATATCCATCTATTTAGATATGCGCCTTGATTCGTACGGAAAAAAACATGTCTTTATGTGTCACTTTTTATTGAATCATATCTTATCCCTAGATGATGCTGTTGATGTAGAATAGTGTTTTACTTGGCAAGAAAAATACAGATGAAACTTTCCAAATGCAACACTACCAATCTTGTGACATTATACAAATTCTAAGTGTATGCAAATGTAGTTTAGATAAACAAGGATGAACGCAATTTTCCCTTTAAACTTTTAATGGATATAATGTTTCTTGAATTAGTAAGTATATGAAATTCCAATAATAAAATTTAGTCCATTATATTACAGTTTCATACAAATGGATATCAATTGCGTCAGTCTTCAAAATGGCTACCGTAGGAAATGGCGTCAGTTGAAAAATTGTGGAACACGGTATCAGTGAATGTGGAAATTTGATGAAAACTGATTTAAAAATAACCGACACTCGAATTATCAATTGTTTTAGCGTTTTTCAATCAGGGATTTGGGGGCAGACTAGAACGGCATATTCTCAACAGTAAAAAGGTAGTTAGTGTTAATTCACCATAGTCTGGACAGTACAGGTGAATATATCTAATTCGATGGAAATCATAGGATATATAACATAGTTATTGAATGGCCATATGGTCGTATGACCTCACTCGCATATACATCTATGTGCTCTTTTTGCCATTTTGTCTTGCTGGGGGAGGGAGGGGGTGCAGTGATCTAACTTTTTATCACATCACAGGTGTATGTGTTGACGTGAACGGGGGGTGTTCCCTAAAATTCCTTCCTTAAATTTCATTTCATAAAACTTGTGTCCTTTTCTGCTCTTTTCAACAATTGTGTCAGACATCATTAACTTCTTAACTTATGAAACTTTTACTTACCAAGTAACAAATATATAAATCCAAAGGGAGAAAAGGAAATAAAAGCAAACAAGTTCATGTATAATCCGTATGAATTGAGCACTGTTATCCTTGGAGTCCTCGTAAACTTAACACAGTGTACATCCTCTGTTGTTTTACACCTACAAATTTGGTTTATGTGATTTATCATCAGACAACGTCAGACGTAAATGACCTTTAGAATGCTTTCTGATTCGCCGACTCATTATATTATGAGTATCATTATGTCACAGGTGGGTTAAAAGGAATGACTGCTTCCTGTCCCAAATCAATGGCGACATTGTATAAGTTCGGTCTAGTTAATACAAACAAAGGATGTTTTCGTATTTATATTGTGTTTAATTTTAGTCACTTTTATTTAAGTACTACATTTTTTATATATTTGTATTTTATAATTTAGTCTATTTTGGTCTTTAAATTCGTGCAGGCAGATAAAGTTTAATGTGTGCAAACAATGACATATAAATAATACATATTTTTCATTGCTTATATTCCGTCACTGAAACATACATATTTCATTTTGAAGTTAAGGAAATATCACGTGTGTGTTTCTATGTTAACTTTACAGTTGCGAGAAAAGAAAGAAAGAGCAAATACAGATAACATTTTTGTATTACCTCTATTTAATTCGTTTTAGAAGCATATTTTGTTGTAAATTAAGAAAGCAAACTACTGTAAAGTAAACGAAGAGAATATTTGCCTGATAAATTTATAGCAATAACTTTAGATAGTCTCAAATGATTTTGTTTCGTTATTTATTTTGACATATACTATGAGAATGGCGTGCCATATTATAAGTCGCCTTTGATACGTCTGTATGTATGAGCTATAGACTATAGGTCTATTCTTGAGTCGGTATGAGCTCGAAATAGGTTAAAGTATGGTGGATTTCTGATGTTAACTTTAGCTTATTTCCCCATTCCGATCGAGGATTCTGCTCTCTGAATTTGTTGTTTCTTTGTCTTCGGATCTATACTGTCAGGGACATATCATATTTCGTCACACCTGTAGCATTCCTTGAAAACTGCCTCCTCTGTACCGAGTTTTCACTAAGAAACCATACAGACAAAAATAGAAGTAGGTAGTTCTTTGTTCTTCCCCAGTTTCTATAATTCGCGACCCTTTCTGTACTTCATATCTCTTTGCACGTTGCCATTTTATATCAGTACACTTTAATTCAAGCTTTTTGTTTGATGCATCAGCCGAAATCTCTATATGTTATGTTTATCTCAAAACGTTTGTGTAACTTCTCGTCTTATTACTGGTGGATCTTTCACCTGTTTCATTTTTCCCTTAACACTGAGTGACCACTGGGCAAGAGCTCAACGTGTCCCTTAGGATACATTATGGAAATGTCTCCCTCCCCACAACGGTTACTTAAGGATTATATATGTGAATTTTTCAAACGCGATTATCGACAGGTCAATCGTCTATATCGCAGCCCATCCCCTGCACACACACGCGCGCGCACACACGCACGGCGCTGGAACACAATCTTGTTAGTGATATATATATATATATATATATATATATATATATATATATATATATATATATATATATATATATATATATATATATATATATATATATATATATATATATATATATGTAATGTTGTTGTTGTTGAAAAAAGATAATCTATGTCAGACATGTCAGCTTGTATTTTACATTCCATTTCTTTGAGTTTATCATTTCTGTCTAATTATGCTAAACTTATTTAATACTGCAAATAAAATGTTCCATCAATAAGTGAGTTTTTGTCTCTATAAGGACTGTTCATGTATGGTTCATATATGATTTAGTTACACTAATTTCCAATTATCCATTCTTAAGTTAGTCAGCAAAACTTGCCCTTCCGTTCCAGGTCAGATATTTTGAAAGATTCCTGTTAAATAGTACATCATTCGCATGGCTATTACGCTCATCTACAACTTTCCTTCTCAAACTGTGAATAAAATACATTTTGGGCGGATAATAAAAACAAATTAAAATAGCGACAAATTTCTGGTCGGAAGCTATTTATAGTATATTCCTCTGCATGTCGTAGGCCAAGCCTTGTGTCGGTGTATAACTGATAGGGTTACAGGTATGTAACACACATTCTTTAGCACATAAATATTATACTACAACGTTGTTGTTGTTGTTTTTTGTTGTTGTCGTTATAGTATTCTTTAAACAAACCGCTATTCAGTCTCTAATATGTGAATATTATTGTAGGCACGTCATATAACGAACAATGGTTATTCCACAATCTATCACACCGTACAGGATTAAGAAGGTGCTGAAATTTTTCATTATATGTAAAATGGTTTCTAAAAATAACCATCAAAAATACAATATGGTGTAATATTTCTAGGTAAAACCGACAAAAACGATCAGGCTAAGATAATAACGGCATATATCTTCGGGCGATCTGGCTATATTTTATATAGTAACGACCAATCCACTGTCTCGGTGTCTACAAAATCGATCAGTGGCTGTCATGCAAGCTGGAAATGAGTAATTCTTACATGAAGTCTTCAATTTAGAGAATGAAAAACTCACCATTAGAGAAAAAGAGGCACAGAGAGAGAGAGAGAGAGAGAGAGAGAGAGATTCGTTTAGATTAATGGACGGATGGACAGACGTACAGTCAGAAATCTGAAAAAAAGAAAATGTTCAATTTGCCATGATACGATTGAATTAAATTGGGTACATCTTCAAGAGTTATTGCAATATGATATTTGTACAAATGCGATATCTGATTTTAAATTAATACCGGTGAAGTGCCATTAAGAAGGAAAGTGGTTGTTCACCTGAAAGAAAGTTTGGTCTAACAGCAATACAGTCATCCGACCGACGGTCAAGGTCAGTGTAGGAATATTATACGGCTTATGTACTAGTATGCCAAAGATGCTTCGCTTCCGACAGGACGCCATAGTCGTAAATTACAATATTCTTTATGATTAGCATAAAACCTATCATGTCCTTTATTTAGTCTGTTTGACTAATAATATGCTTTATGCTTAACACAAAAGTATATATATTTTATTTAGTCTGTTTGACTAATAATATGCTTTATGCTTAACACAAAAGTATATATATTTTATTTAGTCTGTTTGACTAATAATATGCTTTATGCTTAACACAAAAGTATATATATTTTATTTAGTCTGTTTGACTAATAATAAGCTTTATGCTTAACACAAAAGTATATATATTTTATTTAGCCTGTTTGACTAATAATGGTTTATACTTAATACAGTAGTGTAATATATTTATTTAGTCTGTTTGAAGACTAATATTCATTTGGTAATGGATAACATACACATCGGAAACGAAAATCTCTCACAACATCAAGGATAAATAATATACAATTATATTGGAAATGGCATGATCTCTGAAACACCATTAGTATGTGTACGCATAATCTACCGACCTCCATTGTCTTACCCAAAGAATTACCAGAACATTAATTTTTCGGCCAGTCAATATTTTCTATCCTAAACAGTTTGCCTTTCATATCTGGGAGTTTCTCTTTTTGTGCAAATATGTAGCGTTTTGTTTATTTAGCGGGGGGAGGGGTTGTTTTATTGTTTTGTTTTGCTGTTCTAATGATAGAAATTGGATGACAATGACAGAATGCGGATATACGCTCCTTCCAATTTGGAGGATGTTATTATTATAGTATTAATGACTATTAATATAATAAGAAAATACATATTCCTTTATGTATGTCATCGTACAATTAGCCACTTTAATGTTCCAGAAAAATGCATTCAGGAATGTTTTAAAGATCAAAGCTTTCAAAACAATAAACTAAGATAAAGGTTTGTACCACGAACATTGTTACCCAAAAGTCTTGAAAACATTTACCAGCTTATCAGGAACGATCATTTAACATACAGTTACTTCTCATTTGTAATAAGACTAACATTTCCAAGCAGTAATTTCGTTTTAGGAAGAGAACAATTATGAATTTAAATATTTTTGTACAATCCAATTAGAATGCCTTTCTTCTCTACGTTTAAACCATTAATATCCGTAACATTATTGGTGTTGAACGATATGAATCATATCTCTGGATAGAGGCTTGAAACTCACATTCGACGTTTGAATCCAACATTTTTTATAAAGCAAAATATTCAAGATAGCAAATTGTACGTAAAAATGAATGTGTGGAACATCTTCAGTTCGAATTTCGTTTAACCCGGTTCACATAAATAATGATTTCAGTAACGGATTTCCCCGTATATATTGTGGAAATTTTCGTTGGTTTCCAGGATATGCGGCCGAGAAATATTTTTAATACTTACGGATGAGCATGGCTAAAGAGATCGAATAAACATTTAGCAATTTCATTGCGTAGACTGAAATATTTCAATCTGCTGATATCGATCACTTTTCATGATCAAAACTGTTTTTTTTTTCATAGATGTCTGGCTTAACAATACTACGAAAGTAATTTCAGATAGAAAGAAATCTGAAAATATCAGAATGAATCGTGCTCTCAGTGGGTGGGTGCTGGTAGCGGCGTGGTCTAAAAATCTCACTGCCATATCACCACTCTCCAGCGAAGGTTCTAGTCTCGACCTCGACCAATGTGGGTATGGGAGAAAGCTTGCCAGTTGCTTCCCTTGGGTCCGTGGTACCACCATGATCTTTCCAGGGTTCTTCCTAGACCAGATATGCATGCCTCCATGTAAATCTACATATTTCTTACTTATCGTGTATAAGCCCACAACCTACACCACTACACACAAATGTGGATTCGATGACAAACTCGATAACTGTATCTAAAGGATGCTTTCGTAATATTTAACACAAAACCATTCAATTTTCTGATATCTACACTGCTAGTAATTGGCATATGTGACACAGTGATTTATTACGTATTGAATATGTCTACGGGTGATCGAATAGACACGTGGTTGTCATGAAAGTTATAGGCGTCCTTGCTAAAATTTGCCTATGCCAAGTATAAGATCATTTGGATAGGAACATATTTCTTAATGCAAAAATTAAATATTACATTTGACGGACTTCTTTCCTAAATTAAAAGTAACAAATCCAAGTCCGAGCAAACTTTTGTGGATGATAATCATGGGCAATTTACTACACCAGGCATGTGCAGCTTCCGCCAGGGCGCGAGCTGATAGATTTTGTAATGTACCAAATGATGTAACAGTCACCGGTTTAATCTAGGTCGCAGGCCAGATGCTGCTCGCGGCTTTAGGTTAAACATGCCTGCACTAGATCTATAATAATCCATCAAGTTCATTCAGTAGCGGGCAAACGGGGGTGGTGGGTGTACTATGGGTCTTTTGGGTGCCAAACCCCTTTGAGCCAACGTCGTCGCCCAGGGCGCCATTGCCAATTAGTACGCCATTGAGTTCATCCTCCCTCTACTAATTGCGCTTTCAGAATTGGGGTAAATCATATTCGCTGCGTAACTAATACGAGCTTATATTCAATGAATAAAGTGTGGATGTGTCAAATTAAAATGCGTCACTTTATCAGGACAGGACAGAAATGTATCACATAAAAGACTTTGCATAATGAATGATTACATGGATCATGAGTCTCTAAGGGGGTGAAATGTGGTAAGGTAGTGGTAGATATTCTTTTCTTTCCTCAACATATTTGTAATTGATTCATACCGATATAATTCGACGTTCTTTTTAGTTCTTACCTTGTTCTTTTTACTCTGAAATAATAATCAATGTTCCATTGTTCCATGGAAGTGAATGTTCATTCTCCATTGTTCTCTTGTTCCCTAAACGCCTTGGAAGGCCTCTTCAATCAAATGCCTATATTTGCAAATTGTTCTTTTGACAGTTATGAGTTTACAGGCGACACCAAGAGAAGTGCCATCAAACGTTCTGGCTGTGAGATCAAACACGTCGTAAAATATAGTGAAAAAACATTTACCTCAAAGACTGAAGGAGATTATTCGATGGATGCAATCTTTTTGTTGCTTTATATCGTCGACTAAATCAGAACTATTGTCATATGAACAAACTTAGCATAATGATATGGAAATCAATGCTTTTGAAGCTTGTTCATGAATGAATGATCGTGATGTACCAGGAAATGGTCATGCTTAATTGATCATTATTCAAGAAATATTTTAACCCTTCAAATCATGTGATAATTATCTTTTTTTTTTTTACATGTTTCTTCTTTTAAATTTCCAGACTTACTACCCGAATGAGTTAGAATTACTCAAGTTTGAAAAGTATAAAATATATATACATGTACTAATTTTTTGATATTTTGACTTGCTTCCATCAAACACGTCACACAGTACTTCCAAATTATTTTACTAATTTTATATGCGACATTTAGGTAATAGACTTGTACACGGACAGCTGGATAGACCCAGTTCGTCCATTATGTACCTATATAACTGTAATCTTTAGCCTTGCCTTCCTACATGACATACTAATCTACAAATGTATAATGAATTCAATATGATAAAGCGGATGGGCCGTTGTAGTCTCTACTGTTTGGAGGAAACAATTTATGGACTGGCAAATTGATCGGCGACAACCTCGTTGTGATTGATACCATTCTAAAAAAGTATTCTGTGTACGTATTTTGTTCAAAGGCAATGCAATAGAGTGCAAGAACCTACGATTTTGTGGAACTCGGCGATTATTCCAAGCTAACACGAGTCTTATTTCTTTTTTATTTTTTTTTTTTTGTTTTGACATTCATATAATTTTACCCGCATTCAACTGACAATTAGACTGTGTAAAACGTATGTCAAGAGAAAACTTGCTTTTATATTTTGTATAACTCTCACATATAAAAAAAATGATTGGAAGAATCATATTAGTTGTTTTACTAGTTACATAAATTGTAAATCTACGTATTTCTTACTGGATACGCGTAATTGAACAATTTGTAGAAAAATGTGATAAGGGCGATCTCTTTGTGTAAAAAGAAATAATACAACGCATCGTTAAACCATCGACATTTATCTATATAACATTTTTATTCTACTGTATATCGTGCCTCATATAACAAGGTCGGTTAATCACCATATATTATATTGATCGTAAGGTCGGATCACTGAATAGACGCACAAAGACGTTTCTTTTTTCAGTGATTTTTAGGATTACCAAAATAATTTTCTTTACAAATTTTTTTACAGACTTGTAACGGAATTGAGAATTCCACTCTTTTTTTATAAATGTTGAATATATTTATCTTTTATAAACAAAAATTGTTTAGCTTCCTGTTATATACATATTAATATTTATTCTTTTACGATGAGACTGTTGAACTTAATATCCTAACCATTTACTTGCCCACATCCCATCTAAATCTGCTTTCTGTGTATGGTTTTGTAACCCGACCTTTGTTGTGGAAATAGTTCCGTTGTCCATCTTATTTATCTATTTGTGTGTATTTGAACAAGAAAACGTCAAAAGAAGTATTTGCCGGAAGTCAACTGAA
Organism: Sinohyriopsis cumingii; assembly: GCA_028554795.2. Classification (NCBI taxonomy): domain Eukaryota; kingdom Metazoa; phylum Mollusca; class Bivalvia; order Unionida; family Unionidae; genus Sinohyriopsis; species Sinohyriopsis cumingii. The sequence continues at coordinate 77,176,838 of CM068827.1, read as the reverse complement.
GTTTATAAATGAATAATACAATGACAAATAACAAAGTTTGGGGCTTGATCGTCAATAAAGACTGAAGTATTGCCATAATTAATAGTAACTAATTCACATTCTAGGCAAGCCGAGACAAGGGCTGTGCTCAGTATCTAGGCAAGTCGAGACAAGGGCCATGCTCAGTCTCTAGGTAGAATGAGACCAGGGTTGTGTTTAATCTCTAGAATCTAGACAGACCGAGGCTTAGACTGTATTTAATCTCAAGACAGACAGAGACAAGGGTTATATTCTGAGTTGAGGCAGGCTGAGATCAGGTATGTGTTCAATCTCTAAACAGACAGAGATCAGGGATGAGTTTTGCCAATGCTCTGATCATCAACATGTTTCATTTTTATCATTGATTGGCCGTTTAGGCGACATATTTGACCTCTTGTGACGTCAGGAATTGTAAAGGGGCCTTACTAGCATTATTGACAGTTACACTTCATTATTTAAATGCTCAAGTACATTCACTAATATATTCGTACTAATTCATACACATTCATACTCATACATATTAATATACATTCACCCATATATTCATACTCAGCCATACACATTCATGCTCATTCATACTAATATATATTCATCCATATAGTCATATTCATACTCATACTCATTTTTCCACATTTACATGTAAAATACATGTACTTTTGGTGTAATATTAATTAACAAGATAATGATTATTCATAATTAGTTATGTACTCTAATTTTAAGGTAGAGATTTTTGCAAGTTACATTTAGACGTTTCAAAATTTCTATACCAAATGAAATAAGCAATTACATATGAATGGATAATCACGACTGCATTTTGTTATTACACCTTCTGAAGTATTCACTCGATTCAACAGTGTACCGTAAATTATGTTACATTACTCCATTCAACAGTGTACGAGAAATTATTGTATATTACTCTATTCAACAGTGTACGAGACATTATGTTATATTACTCTATTATTCCACAGTGTACTAGAAAGTATGTTATATTTCTCTATTCAACAGTGTACGAAAAATTATCTTAATCACTGTCCTTCAAGTTAAAAACTAATTCAACATTGAAACGTCTATATTTCATCACTAAAAACTGTATAGTGTCGTGATTGTATTTATCTATGAATATATTTTGGTTTGTTGTGGTAGTGTCTGATGTATGAAAACTGTACATTGTTGTTCTTTTATTTTCTATGAATGTATTTTAATGTTCTGTGTTACGAATGATGTCTGAAACCTGAACATTGTATTTCTTTTAGTTTCCTACGTATGTCATTTCGTTTGATGTGTTAATGTCTGATGACTGAAAACTGTACGATGCATTTCTTTTAGTTTTCAATGTATGTCTTTTCGTTTGATGAGTTAATGTCTGATGTCTGAAAACTGTACGATGCATTTCTTTTAGTTTTCAATGTATGTCGATTCGTTTGGTGAGTTAATGTCTGATGTCTGAAAACTGTACGATGCATTTCTTTTAGTTTTCAGTGTATGTCCTTTCGTTTGATGTGTTAATGTCTGATGTCTGAAAACTGTACGATGCATTTATTTTAGTTTTCAATGTATGTCCTTTCGTTTGATGAGTTAATGTCTGATGTCTGAAAAGAGAATATTTTACTGGTGTCAGTCTCTCACAATCATTGTGCCAACACAATAAATCCTGATAAACATTTCAGGCTACTGATAACAGAGATCACGAATGCATACGAACAGTGAACTGTTTATGGCAAACGTGTATCTCAAGATTTTCCACATGAAGGAATACCGTTACATCTCTGGAAGAAATTCTTATTAAATAGTACCTAAGATGTCATATATATATATATATATATATATATATATATATATATATATATATATATATATATATATATATATATATATATATATATATATATATATATATATATATATATAGTATTTGTTCTCTCAGATATGTCCTTATAGCTCAAGCGAAAACGGAATAAAGTCCATCTAACATTTGTATCACATACTATAGACGAGACGTTGGTCCTGAACTTTCCTTTTATTTATAAATAGTGGATACTGGGTTTTCACAAGTTAACATTTTTTTCCTTGGACCCAGTTCATATTATGACATTAATGACTATGCCCTCATTATAAATAAATTTATCAGAGTCAGCAAAATATGTAATATTCTATACAAGTAGAAGTAATTAAGACTTTTTACCGTGATACAAGAATACTCTACAGGGCTCATCTCCTGTCAAGTAAAGTTCGTGAGTCTAATTTTAAATGTGCTTAATTACACCATTATTATTCCTGAGAACACTTCATGGGCATAACCCAAGTTCTCATGTGTACTTTTGTAATAGACATGCTGATCCGAGAACAGAGTAGACTGAGATCTGCCGTCTCATAATGCCCAGACGGACCAAGGTCTGAGGTTTTCGTTCGAACAACATAGAACCGTGTCAAGTAGTCTCGATAATGCCAGAGCGTAAAGTTTTGAACATATGCTCAAGACTTCAAGATTTCTCACATTCATTGCTCAATTATGTGCCGAGAAAACCGAGAAAGTGACTATCGTATTATACATAAGGAGAATCCTGAATGTCCATGGAAAACGGTTACATCCCTGGGGTGTTTTTGCGCACCAAGTTTCTTACCGAAATCTAAATATGAGATACGTCCCGTTCATCATTTTGTATGTATCGATTTCTGAAAAAAACAAACTAGCTGAAGTAAAATCATACTTAATGGGAGCTGTGTTACATAAATATATGTCTGACACCCTCTCACATATAATACATCAGATACGCGTTTGTAACACGAGAAACAATGGTACAACTTCCTCACACGGTTGTATCAACATATTATCGCATTCTTACATAATGGATGTGCGAGACTGGTGGTCAGGAACTTTACTTTTTTTATGAATAATGGGTATCGGGTACTGACTTGTTCACTTTCTTTTGTTTTGGCACAATCCATATTTATAGCATTAGCAACCACGTCCTCGTTGCCTACAGCCTTATCAGAGTCAGCAAAATACGTAATATTCTAAACAAGTAAAAGTAATTATAATTTTTACTAGCATGCAGAAAAACAAAATACTTGACAGGCCTCGTCTCTTATCACCTAGAGTTCGTGAGTTTAATTTTGAACGTGCTTAATGAAACCTTTATTATTCCTGAAGACACTTCATGGCATCACCCAGACTCCATGTGTACTTGTGTATAGCATACACTCATTTGCGTACAGAGTAGACCGAGACCTGCCGTCTCATAATGTGCAGGATATCCGGGGTCAGAGATTTCATTCGAAAAGCGTAGAACTCTGTCCTATAGTCTAAGCATAAATTTCGAACCTGGGCTCAAAGCTTGAAAATTAGAAACAATATATCAATTTGTAACTGCATACGTGTTTTGTTCTGAGTCGCCGGAGAAACTAATTTGTTTTAACGTAGGGATACTACGCGGCCGTCAGGGCGAAACGTATTCATAAGATATATCAAAATAGTTCTTTCTCCTGACTCAGATCAAAATACGAAATGTGATTTTGTATTTATTACATATCCCCCTTTTACGTTTCCACAATATTTATAGCTTTATTGTATGAATGAAATTGAAAATGATTTCGAATTTTTAAAAACTCCATTCGCTGCGTCTAAAAATATCTATAAGCAGACGTCAAAGTAGACACCTTAGTAGATCGGGTCTAGGTGTGTGATACGCAAATGCTGATAGAACAACTGTATCAACAAAGTTTTTTTTTTTTCTTTCGAATCAGCCATCAATGAAAATTAAACCGCAAAATCCAAATATTTCCATGATTTTGTTAACGTCTGAAAAAGTATTCGGAGAGAGAGAGAGAGAGATGTTAGACGTAGGCAATGAAATAAAATTAGGGAGACACGTACTGGAAACTAGCACGCTGAAAATCTATTTCATCTTACGGTGATGAAAATACCAGAACTAAAAATGTAATGTCACTAAAATTTTCCTACACTCTACGAGGCTGACTTCAATCTTTGCAATACCCTATGATGCGAAATACACATGTATGGAAAGATCTTCAACGTTTAATCTCAGCCCTGCGATCACCACTTCGGGCTACAAAAAGAATTCTCTGTGTGTGTGTGTGTGTGTGTGTGTGTGAGAGAGAGAGAGAGAGAGAGAGAGAGAACGCGAGAGAGAGGAGAGAGAGAGACCAGCTGCAGGTTCTGATGCCATGTTTTATAATCAGTTAAGCTAAATACGATAACAGAAGCCAGAGATCATCTCTTCGCTTTTTTGAAGTTTATTAGCTTCATTGAGCCATAATATTTTATTTACACAGTACGAGTGGTTTGTGTACATTCCTTTAAAATACATATTTAATATAGAAAACAGATGTATTGTTTTCTTATGAAATAATTGACTTCATAAGAAAATAATAATTAAAGAATCGTTTTCATTTATCAAGAATTTGGCCTCAAAATAATAGATTTATGACTGAAGTGACCATACCGCAACGAGTGCTGAAAACAGCGCATTTAATCATTCATAGAACGCACTGGACCGCCTACAAATGGAAACTTAGCAGATCCGATCCCTCCTTATTCATGAACGTGTCTGAAGCACAAATTTGAAGTCAGGCTCAAAACTCCAGAATTCCATGTCAAGAGGTCTACATTATCATAGACATTTAGCATATGTGTATAGATTAAAACTATAAAATATTCCTAATTTTATGATTCTAACTTGACTCTGATGATGAAAATTTGTCATTTTCTTTGAGGATAAAAAATTTTAATTTTAAGGCAGAAATTAAACACGTGATGCTCAGGTTGTTTAGTTATTATTAGACATGAAGATGAAAGCATAAGGAGAACTGGAGATGCCGGCGCAGTATCATACAACGGATCTGGATCAATGTTGTCCAAATGTCAGCTCAATCCATGTTAAGTAAATTTTGATTTAAGTTGATGTATTAGCATATCAAATAAGCATTACACAGCCTTTGTATAGTCTCTAACTAAAAGACATACAATTTAAACATAACATACAATCCTAAGTTGATAGTTTACGTGATGTTTAAAAGACACTCACCTTAGGCCTGAACAAATAGTGGAGATAAAATTTCAGTGTAAAACATAGATACAAATGTTACGCATACACGTACAAACAAACGCGCAAACTCGCTTACTAATCTAAAGTTATACAGTAAAAAGCTGATTGATTATTAAGATACCGATATAGGTATGCTCATAGTTTTCGGATAACAAATATATCAAGAGATGCCTCACGCAACTGTTATGGTAATACTAAGTACGATTCCATAAGAAATAGTAATAATTCGTGTTACTAATATGATGTAATAATAAGTCTTCAGGATACAAATGTAATGACATAAGGAATACGTAAAAATCATAGCACATATAATATATACAAGTCTACAAGAATGTATGCATAAAACCATCCAGACATTGAAGTGTTAGATAGGACATTGAGGACACATAAAATGTGTACAAGACTATAGGCAGGCAGACATTGAAGAGTTTACAACAGAACACTGAGGACAGACATCAAATGTATACAACACAATAGGCAGCCAGACGGCATATAAATACCGACATGCACTGTATGTATAGTGAGTTGTATCCACATTTCAAATACAAAAGACAATGTAATAGATGTAAAGACAAATCGTCTGGTCTGGTGATGCATGTCAAAGCTTGCAAGCATACTATCCATAAGAAAATAAGCAAAACATCATTGTTAACGGCCGTGGACTTGTCACATTATAGCCATATTTCAATTTAAATAAAACAATTATCTTTGAAATGAATACATAGATAATTGGAAAACTATTGTGTTTAAAATTGTTTAGGTTTCTAATGCAAAAGTTATAACTGTCCTTCAAGCAGCGACAATAGAAGTGATCGGTTTTCAAACGAAACCGGAACTTGTTAAATTTAGTATCATGGGTACTATTCTTTGTGTGTATTTGTAGAACATGCGCTAGGGTAATATTATCCGGGAACACCGTGGTTGTTAGAGACTTGTTTGTGAGTATAGAAATAGCTTTAAGAATTGCAAGCTTTACTAATAAGTTTTATGAAATATAGAATATTACTGAAGTCTTTTGACGCCTAAATTAATGCTTATCGACTGGAATAAAATTCAGTCGTTTTACAATAAAGTTCTCATGTAGTATAGCAGTAACGCTTGGCTGTTAATTATTCACCTTATTTGTAATTTTTTCAATATCTATAGCTACATAATCAACAATATTATTAAACACTTCATATACCGCTTTTTCGTAATTTATTAACTTATTGTCTTTACAAAACATTTTTTTCTCGGTGCATGGCAGGGTGGGGGCTGAACTTGGGATCCGTTCTAGGTCAAATATGGTTGCATAAATGGACAAAAACTCAAAGGCGGGATTAAGGTCCTGGTAGGCCCTATGCACTTCTTTAATAAATGATTGATATTGACAAGGCTCTGTATACAAGTTTCAGCAACATGGTGTTTTCATGGGCCCTGGATACAGTGCCCGTTGAATAATACGGTCTGAGAAAGACTTTGCTTTAGAAACAAGTCTCATGTCTTTGACAGAGGTAGGACGTAAATAGCATACGCTTTAACTGTTGTCACCAGATTAAGTTATTTGCAGTAAAGAGTCAGGGTAAATGTATATGCTATATGCCATATATTCTTATGAACAGCCTTCCTACGTAGGCGATTTATATATTGTGTCGGTGTTGAAAACTATTTTTGCTGCTTTATTCAGGCATGTCTGTCTATAATGTTGTCAACTTAATCAGTAAAGGCTAATGGGCATCATATACATCGCTGTTACTGATCAAATTGATCAGATTTGCTCCTACAAGGCACTTGCATCGTTATTATTGATCACGTGGATTAAGTCGGCCTGCTCCTTGAAGGTCCTCAACAACCTATTTGTACCATATTTGCTGGAACGTCTATATAATTTCCAAACGTGTCTAAGAGATGGAACCTTACATTTCAATTTGATTGATACCAGGTTGTGTTTGTTCACTTATTCTACAATCAAAATTGTAATTTTGTGACTTGATGTTTATTTCTGTTCAAATAACATCCTAAAAAAATTGTTATAAAACCATTTATAAAAACATAAATTTGTTAAATAAAACAAAACAAAATCACAAATATTTTGCAATGTAGATCATTTGTCATTTGACAAACTGTTTTAATTCAGGTTACAGAATACCTAACTATTTTCCGAGACTGTGGTCACTTTGTCAACTGTTTTGCAAAAGTTATTAATAAACGTTGTATCAATCATTGTTTGTAGTCTATAGCTGCCCATCATACATCACTTAATCTCGAACCCAAGCCACTACTATGCCCTATCGACTCTGTATTTATTTTTAAACTGGTGCTACTGAAACGAATTGGATGTTCTCATCGCACTTGCTTCAGCTCAGAATAAGGTAAAAAAAAATGTATTCATCTTCTTTACTGATGTTTTCTATAAGAATACCAGTGCCGACACCTTCAGGTACAATCGGAATATTTATATTTTCCGTTTGAGTGGAAGAGACGCGCTGTTCCTGTTAGCACAGAGTCGGTAACAATTGTCAGTTGATCTTAACACGATAATGAATAGTGTGGTTCATCAGAACTTCTTTCTTTGTGATGATGGGTGTGACTTATATCAGTGGTTTCAAAAAAGCATTCTGTATTGGCATTTGATTGGATTTAACTGGTTTTAATCTTCAAAGAGGGTATATATGGTTGGACTGAGACTGGACTTACATTCACCGAACAGTAGCATACACTCACTGTTCGTTGAAGAAAGGTCAAGTTATCGTACCTACATGTGCAATCAACTGAATCTAGAAATATTGAAAATTTACACTGTTTTCTCTTTTGCTTACATTGTACTGAATTTGTTTTCACGTTCTCGTTTACTTAGTTGCAGCACACGCCTGTGAACTTGACTGCGCTATATGACATAATTAACCACGTAGCTGTTCAGAAACGTGATATAAAATTAAGCACGTTGTAGCAGCGTGCCCTCTCGCCGTCATGACAGTTGAGTGAGTATTATGTATGAGGATATACCGTATGCAACATCGTGTAGTGTATAAGATACCATTCGCTTCAGTTTTTTTTTTTTAAAGAACTGTTTAATATATGTGCTCTACTAAAAAATATAACAGGCCTCATTATTGCCTTTGTGCTTGTCTTGGTAGTGAGATATAAAATTAATGTTATGGTCTGAAGAGATAATGAACTTACTTTCGTGGTCTGTGGTAATAAGGTATGTACGTACTGTTGTAGTCTTGGGCCATGAGAGATAAACTTACTTTTGTAGCCTTTCGTAATGAGATATAAACTCAATGTTGTGGCCTTTGTTACTGAGATACAAAATTATTGTTGTGTTCTTTCTTATTGAGATTTAAACAAACTGATGTAGACAATAGTAGTGATGCATAAACTTACTGTTGTATTATAATAATGATAATGAGATATAAATTTACTGTTGTATTAAACAATGATAATGAGATATAAATTTACTGTTGTATTATAATAATGATAATGAGATATAAACTTACTGTTGTATTATAATAATGATAATAAGATATAAATTTACTGTTCTATTAAATAATGATAATGAGATATAAATTTACTGTTGTATTATAATAATGATAATGAGATATAAATTTACTGTTCTATTAAATAATGATAATGAGATATAAATTTACTGTTGTATTATAATAATGATAATGAGATATAAATGTACTGTTGTATTATAATAATGAAAATGAGACATAAATTTACTAGCTTGGTCAAGGGTAATGAGATTTAAACTTTCTGTTGTAATCTATGGTAATTAAGTATAAATTTACTGCTATAGTCTATGGTAGTCAATTATAACTTACTGCTGTAGTCTATGATTGTGAGATATAAACTTAATGCTGTAGTCTATGATAGTGAGATACAAACTTACTGCGGTAGTATACGGTGATAATATAAGTGAACGTGGTACTAGGCCCCCAGAACGCACAATCTTTGCAGTCTTAAGTATTTCCCAAATAAAATATTTATATGATTGCATGGCAGTTGTACAAGTTAAACGGTTAGTTGGTAAAAAGTGCGTGCGCGTGTTGCACATAAACCAGCCAGTTTGTCGAGCAATTATAATTCTCAATCATATATTAATAAAAGAGCTATGTTAGACCTTTACCGACGCGAGAAAATAATTGAAACGAAACAACAGCTATGAAATGAAATGACCAAGAGTATATCTGTACTCGTGAAATATAAACCATTGGCCTTGGTGTGGCGGGAATCACAACTACGATAACTATTGCAGGAACACCAATCGAAACATTTTTGTTGGAGCTATATCCATTTTAACAGGTAGGACTGGAGAATCAAGTAAAATAATTTCGTTACAATTACATTCATGAATACATGCTTATTTATTCGGAACTCCTCGCTGCGGCACAGAGCAGTCTCAACACAATTAGTAAACTGTACTCTGTAAGCATCGAAGATAAAATCATTGCCATGGCGGAGATTGAGATTGTATTGGTTTAAATGGAAAACCACCTATATGGAACCGGGGTACTAGCGACAAAAGAGTAGGCAATTAATTTACAGACAATGTAAATATAGATCATGTTAGCCAGTGTATAACAACTAGCCCATACTAGTGTATTGGTCTGACTGGGGCAATTCCTGGTAACTTTGGAGTTGCCCGCTGGTGGATTCTTTTGCGAGATGCTCAGGGTTTATGCTGGTACATTTACGTTACCGAACGGTAAAATTGTTTATCCTAGTCGAATTTGAAGTGCGAAATCGTTAACGCTTTCAAAAAGGATGCAAAATGCAGTTGAAATTGCTTTTTTTTAAAAAGGGAACATATTTGCAGCTTCGACATCAACGGAAATGTATTTATCGTCGGTTGAAAAATCGTTTACACGAACTTGTAAATCATATACACTTGCAGATTTTGTTTAGCAACATTTTTTTACGTTAGTTATATAATTATCTTTGCTACCCAAATTTTAGTCAGAAGTCACGAGTAAATAATTCACTTGCATGTGTCGCGATGGTCAACATTGGGTAGAAGAAGGTTTTGATCCGTAACCGAAATCTCAAATCTCTATTATCATGCTACTAAAAGAGAACTTCGTCAGATAACCTGTACTTATTTTAGTACAGTCCCATCGGGCAGAATACACCATCACTAGATTATTGATTTTGTAAAGTCTGTTTTTCTTTAATTGACAAAAATAAATAGAATAACATTTGTCAAGTAAATAATATCTTATCTTCTTAAGTGATGAATATCGCATTATTTTGTTTCATTTGAAAGAACTACATATGAAGTTTGACTGAATTTTTGCTTCTTGATAAATTGGTCTGTTTGTTTTTAAAGCGTTGCTTATATGAAACTATGCCCTGTCAGCTTCCTTATGAAGTCTTTATTGTTGTTAAATATGTTATGGTCTGTGTAAAGTTATTGTTCTGTGCTTATATTTATGTAACTTTTCTAAAATGCCCATTACCATAAATAAAGTGTTCTAACAAAACCACTTTTGAAGATATATTAAAAGGTGTAGGACCTTTGGATTGAGCAATGTATCAACTTTTTGATTCACGAGAGAAGATATATTTTACAACATAAATAGAGTAACTTATCACTGACCACAGGTGCATCACAAAATGACATACCAGTCACTGTTTCAATTAAATCCACATTCCACAGTCTTGAAACCTTTATAACTATCTTTTCTTATAACAAACTCATGGCAGTAAGCTATGAAACGAAATACTAATATACAAATCCTACCTCAAATAAAACATAACAACCAAGGTGGCAAATATCTTGGAACTACAATGAATGTAATATAAATTAGTCTTCTTTTCGTCCTGTTCTAACAGGTTTTAACATATAATCAGGAACTGCACCTTTGGCCATTATTTAAAATCGATTCAGTTGAACTTTAGCAGCTGTACAAAATTGAATAGTGTCATTTGTTTCTTAAGGCACTGGCCTTAATTTTAACGTGATTGAAATCGAATCAAGAAGACTATTGGTCATCTTTGTTTACAAGAACACAGTTATGAGATTTCTATGAAATGTTTTTGCTAAAAACTTACGTTACTCTGCAAAATAAAACTGCACAATGTATTTTTACAGTGACCTTGCCTGCTTGCTACTGGACCCATTATCTGGCAAAGACGAACACATGTATCAAATTTTCTTCCACATCTGTATTTTAAAACTTATTTTTTATTGAGCAGAAACACAACGGACGTACACCACCTGCCAAGAAGGACAAGAGCAACTTATAGCAACACGCAACATTCGTTGGCGAAGAATAAAAATTTTGAATTATTAATTTTGAAGAAAAAGATACGAATGTAACAAATACAAAGAGAATAAATTTAATTCTTTTATGTAATATTGGTCTTTTGAATTAAAATAGCATGTTGAAACATTTTGCCTTTAATTTCTGCATTTGTATATTTAAAATGCATCATAAAATATATGGTTGCATACAATGAAAACAAAAATGAATACTCTGTTATAAAAATCTCAGACTCTAGGATGTGGACTTAAATGACAATATGAAAAGAAATAATACCCTGACCATTCATAAAGTCTATTGGAAGAAACATAATATAATTCCCTGACCGTTCATGAAGTATATTAAGAAACATATACAATGCCATGAACATTCATACAATCTATTGAAATAAAAATATATAATACCCTACCGTTCATGAAGTCTATTGGAAATAGCCGTCGTGGCATCTTTACCAAAAACAACGAGATAAATTAAATTTAAAGTAAATTTATGCATGCATGCGTTTCTGAGAGTTATTGCTTGAGAATATGAAAGTTCTGTATGATCTGGCGGGAAAATCTTCTAACAAAGAAAGCCAGTATGTAAATTTGCTACATACTAATGCTGAAGTAGGAGTCATTCCTTTAGCTCCGTGTACACTACAAAATTCACCAAGTAACCTCCGAACTGTAAACTTATACAATTTCATCCATCAAAGTGACGCAAAAATATGTGCGTTAATAATCTATGGTCATCATCATTATCAATTTAAATTCAAAATTTAGTTGACTCCAAGAGGACACAAACTTCGAACTTCCATAAACTTCTGTGGTTGAAACTATGCACCTAATAGGTTTGCAACATTTAAAAGGTTTTCGGCACTTGGTTAAAGGTTTAGTTTCTAGTGATGTTTTGGATTCAAAGCCAGATTTCAATAATCTCCAATAGTACAGGATGTAGCAGATTAAACTCGATGACCATGTTTACTAGACATGACCTTCTTCTATTTAATGCAAAAATTTGTTCATTATTGGCTACGTGTGACGAAATTTTGATTTCGTTGCGCATTTGTCATAAAATGCCAACACGATTAACCAAAACGATTTTTACTGCCTCGTGATGTTATGTTTAGCAATAGGTTGTATGCAATAGCATGTTTTACATGCTTACTTTATCAATACCACAAACCTACTGTTGTAGCCGACCGCCTCTGTGGACTTATTGGTTCGAGCGTCCGCCTTGGATGCCGGATGGCGCAGGTTCGGACCATATCGAATCATACTACAGACTTATAACAATGTTACTAATAAGATGCTTTGCTTGGCTCTCAGCCTTAAGAGGTTAGTGGTAGGACTGGTGTCAGGATAATGTGACTGGGTGGAACATGATGCAACATGAATGCAGCATGATGCCCCAGTTCCAGAGATCACTATAAACTGCCACTCTGCAGACATCATAGCGATATGACTGAAAAAGTGTTAAAGCTACGATAAAAATCTATATCACACACAGAAAATCTCCTTTAAAGTCAACTGTTATCTTAATTATTGAACAAACGTTTGGCTTACCTTGAGTTCAATAATGTCGTATTTAATGAAGAGTATGGTATATTCCTATAAATGTAGAAGCGATAGCTATATTCCAACCACCAGTAGCAATATATACAAATTGTCTCAAACAGGCCAAGGAAATTAAACTTCTTCACAAGGTGACAACGGTTCCTCAGTATTGTTTAAGCGTCAACTAAAGCCGGGTAAAATTTCAGTCCAAAAAAGATGGAACTCATGTACGGGTAACTTGGCGTTTGCGGCAACGATTGAGAGTTTCCCAATCAGCCCGCCTCGCTCAGCTTACCCCGCTTCGTCAACTCTGGCCCTGGTTCGATGGTTGGGCCTCATTTCGAGGAGTTCACTGATATCCCGGCATGCCTCGTCTGAAATTCATAAACGGTTCCACTCTCCATATAAAGAACAAACGGAGGCGCATCGAGGGTTAAAATTGGTTACTACTGGTGGCTGCTTGTAGGATTACTGCCATGGCCTTACATACAAAATTACATAAAGTGTATGAAAATGTAAAGTTCAAAACGGACATGAGCATAAGATAGAAATGGATTTAAATTATTAAAAATATCGTTTAATACGAAAATATGACACTCTAGAGATAAATACAAACGAATATTTATCACTTGTTATATTTGCCGTTGAGTTAAAGTCATTGAGATTCAGAAAGTGTTCATTGCACGGTCGTATAATTTCTAAAGTTTAAACGTCGCTTTCTTTGCCTAATCTGTGACTTTTTGCTGGCATCAAATTATGAAAATTCTTTTGTATCCAATACAAATTTCTTAATGTTTTCATAAATCAGCACCTTTATTTCTGTTTTTCTGTTAAGTTATGAATGCGCATTCGTGTAGTTTTATTCCAAGATTATAGAAAATCGGTATTAAGTTTTGTTGTCCAGCTTGGTTTTGTTGTGTGTTGATGGCTACATTTTATTTCAACTACTGTACCACTACTACTTCTACTGTCGCTGTTGTTACAAATATCATTTTTGCTACTTCTACTGTCGCTGTTGCTACAAATATCATTTTTGCTACTTCTACCATTACCACTACTACTACTATAGGTGACAGCACACTATGTTCACTGTTGTACTGCTTATTTTAATTTTACCCAGACCACAAACACCACAATTTATCTAATTAAAATGAAATCACTGAAATCAGAAAAAGGAAGTATAACGTTGTAATAAAGCAAATGCTTATAGTGATTTATTTATTCACAAACAAGTAAATATTTCTGCCCTCTGGGATCCTTTATTCCACCAAGGAAACGCCTTCTGTATGTGTCCATCATTCAGTTACCTGCTAGATAAATCATAATTAAAACGTACCTGACAGGTTAAATGTCCACATTAACTGTATCTTAGACAAGACGTAGAGAAATTTGCACAACATTACCCTCTATGACCTTTTGTTACTGAGTATGAGTGTAGTTTAATACTTTTCATTGAACTCAGACAAGTGTGGAGGTAGATAACTTCAAAAATGACCACACTATTTGCATGTGTCAGTTTGTTGTGAAGAAGAACAAAATGCTTCTCTGTGCAACTTGCTAGATACTCTTGAATTATATTCTGGTCTTTCTTAGAGCACCAAAATCGACGTCGTTTGCTTTTCATCTCGTCCATCTTTTAATATGCGAAGATATCGCCTCTTCTTTTTCTTCACCACGCTGACATAGCGAAATTTTTATCGCATTCCTTTAAAAGTTTTCGCTCGTAATCAAATGTGACATTTAGGGGACAGCTGGGGTTTTTGGGGTAGATATATGACCAGACCTGGAGGTCATATTTGTGAGATTGACTTTAAGTTTGATGTTATATATGTGAGGCGATTGTAATGTAGTACTCAACTGGCACATGCTAAATTAGCGCAACAAAAACATAAACAGTCTATGCTGAAAGATTTACTTTTCTATTCAACTTCTATCCTGCATTTTCGTATAAGTTTCCCTACTATAACATTCTCTTTAAATTACCATCCCGTCCTCTACAATGTTTTCTTGAGTTTTTCTATGTCCACCTTCAATGAGTCTCTGATGTCTTCGTTTTTATCTTATGTAGTATTGCCTTTTTTTCTCTTTGTACTTGTAGTCGTTTTTTATCAAAAGAAAACTTTCGTCGCTGATTTAATTGCCGAATTCGCTATGATTAAGTTATCGATGCTGTTTAATTGACTGATCGAACATTGATGCATACCAATTTTCCCATCAGAATGTTTGCCAAAGCTCCTAAATGTTTGCTCCAAACCAGCTGAAAATCAAAGCAACAACTTCACTGGTAGCTATTCCTGCAACACCTGTTCAAGCCGATGGTATTCCCATACTATCTCACACTGTAGCTATGCTAACTTTCAAACAATTCAAAACTTTTGTTATGTCACTCTGTATTTCGTTTGCGCACATCTATAGTGTCCAATATCTTTTACTAAATTTGATTTAGTCTCAGTAATGCTTCGCAACATGAAATTAAGAGCATTGTATGAGGGTAGTGGAGGATATAGCCGTGAAGCACTGTGCTGTATCATTTATTTATATATAAGAAGGAGGCAGTTTATAATTTGGTGTATTGCCCGGTTTCATGGGCTCTGTAGATGATGTACCGAGATTGCACATGTTCAGTCCATTCTATAAATATGTTACGCCATTCTATGTAGTATTTTCATTTTTATGTTTGATGTATTATCCTTTAGTTTGCTTATCGAAATATAAATGTAGCTGTCTTTTAGTCTAGAAGGACTCATCTCTCCTAAGTTAAAAGCTATGGTATACATTGAAGAATAATTTTGTCAAGCAAAATTTAATTTGCCATCATGTAATGACTTGCAAATTGTCTGAACGGAACTAGAATGGTGAACTTTATAACTCCTTAGTACCTATATTTAAAGGTGAACCAACTATAAACCACAATAACTTTTTTAAATGCATGCTGTAGGCAACAGTAAGAGCAGAACATAATGTTGCATCATACATTGCTTGACAATGCTTTCGCTTACGTTCAGGTGGATATCTACTAAATGTTATCCACGAACGTTAAAGCATTTAGAAAATGCATTTTTGATTTGGCAAACATTTCCTTAGCATCATTCTAAGTTTTCCCTATGCTATCATACATTTTACATGGCAAAATGTTAGTGTGCTATTAGGTAGTCGATTGTGAACAAAATAAAAAAAATGGTATAATTACTTTTTGCAACTTCATCGGTATTCATGTGTCATGGTGGACCTGTTAATATCGTAAATATCTTGTTCAAGGATATGTTGTATTAAACTGAGAGCATTTATCAAAGCTACAACGAAAACTATGTTCATATGTGTGTTTTGTTATTTCAATCAACATTTGGATGTTGGTATATGATAACTGGTACTTTAAAAGTGATAGCATTTCGCTACTGGGATATACGTAGACAAAATATTGTGTTGTTCCTTTTGGTGTTGTCGATTTTCATGGTGTTCAAAGATGTTCTTTGTAAAGACTTTCTTTATGCAGCAGCTTTAAAAGCAAAACTAACTTTACATTTTGACGTGATCTACATGATTTCTAAAATAGCTACACTCGCGACTATTAATAATATACCGTGCTCTTTGAGCCATGTGAATTTGTTTGATTTATAGATAGATTTTCATTGCATGTGCCTCGTCGGATCTGCCTGATCCTGAACTGCAGAAAATATGCTTCCTCTCGTTAAATTCAAGGTATATGACTGCCAGCGAAATGATAATTTTTTATATAAAGAAACGGCGATGAAAGAGATAAAAGAGCATAAAAAAAGTTGAATCATTCAATATAGCAACTTTCATCAATAAGAAAATTTCAAATATTTTTCTCTAGTTCATAGGATATGTAGACGTTTTAAACATGTTTACTTAAAGATATAAAGACCTTCACAAAAATTAACCAGTGCACATGTATTTAGTGTTCACTATTCGTTGTTTCTGCTTCCTCCTTATTTCTGGACTTGCATCGATTTTATCGAACTGGCAATCGGTGTAGATGATCTAGACAATTCTAATTTAAACTATGTAAATTCTCTTAAATATGCACTTCCTTTAGAAGTTACGTGGTCTTCTTAAACTATCAAGTTGCCGATTGAAGGAAGTCTGCCAATCAATAATGTCACACAATAAAATGCAATATCTTACAATTACTTCGAAATTGTACGAATTTCAGCACGACAAAAATTCCATGTGCCTTCTTGATTCGTTTGTCGTACCATTTTTCTAACACTTTTTCAGCAAGATCATTAACAGGGTATCTCCTTGTGTGTTCCCTTTCCAATAGCTTTTATCAGTTCCTGTTTGTATATATCCAATTCTGTCGAACGGACTAATGGTAGTATTCCCGATAAACAGCATTTATATATCCTGTTGTGCTTTATGCATTTCTTTGCTATTTAAATAACTGAGACATTGCAGAGAGTGATGATGATTTTCATTATTTTTTTGAAAATTCGTTACACGATGATAATAATGACGATGAGATGCAAAGTTCAGATATAATATAAGCAAACGATAAATCTTTCAAATGATATAAAATAAATAAATATCTGCGGAATTGTGTTTTTTTACAAATGCAAATCATCATCGAAGATTCATATGATTGTTTGAAAACAATATATGTAAGGAATTCCTGCATAGATTCCTTTAAATTTTAATTTAATGTGCTCCTAAATTATTGTGTATCATTAACATTCTCAACTCATCTAGTCCCCTATTTGTTGAACTGTTAATATCTTACACAAGGAAGTAAGTTCAGCCAGTAGGATGGTCTTTTTCTGCCAGCGATATTAATTTCACCGGCTAGCAATTTGCACCAGTATTCAACAATACTTATTACAGTGTTATATTTTCGTTTGTAATTGGTCACTTAAATATCAGGAATAGGCTCTCCAAAACAGTGGCATACTGTTTTGTGTTACTCTAGCCAATTATCAGTAAAGCATTTATGCTGCCTTATTGTATCTCCTGTCTTACTGAGGGACCTCAAATTGTTTCAGATTAAATTATATTATTTCCTAGCTATGTTGTTACATTGTTATTTGATTTAAACGTATAGTCATCAGGTAAAGGTAGTTTACCCTTAAATAGCAATTTTCAAATCCGAAAATAATGATGATATACGCAAACTGATTCCACTAAAACTGGTATAGTTTTGTATATTTAATGACACAATCAAATGTTACCCTTGTCACGTTTGCTAGGCCCCGGCTATAAAGTCATTTATAAGCAAGCTAAAATATACTGTCTTCAGAATATTACCGCTGCCATGTGTTTGATGTCTAAAGACTGCCGCGGGCTAGAGTTAATCTCTTACGCAATGTAACATGACTGGCTGGCGAGTCGGAATCTTGAATCGGCAACGGCGTTAGATCGCACAACTTCTCAGCTACGTGTTACAACTTAGTGCTAAGATCAGATAGAAGCCCGCGGGGGGGGGGGGACGAGGCGTGTTCTCATCCGTCCTCACGTTGACAGACAGCGAGAGGGACATTGTCCGCCAAGTTCGATTGGATCAGTTCACAGCGATATCCAATCGGTATTGAGGGACAGGGTGTGATTATAATTTAGATCCGAATTATAACTTTCAGAATCTCTGAGAAAATGTTAGTTTCGCCTGGGAAGATTGCTGAGCAATAGGGTTACGCCGAGAGGAGCCACTCGTAATTTGGCGGTAAAACTTAGAGAGGTAGATTCTAAGGAAAGACAAAGCTTCGAAAAAGTCAGAAATTTAATAGCTATTTTCTGATGATAGGATGTATATAGTGTGAGATGAGAGAGCTAAGGAAAAATATTGTCCGCCCATTTGCTTTCACAGGAAGCTTGTTAGGGTACACAGAACTTCGGGTTCGATTTAGTCCCTAATCTTCAAGAATTGGAGACGGAAGTCAGACTAGCCGAAACAGTCGTAGTCGACGGAAGCCTAGTCGGTGGAGAAGAAAGTGGAAGAGAAGGAGAAGGAATTCGGAGAGAGTCGAGGAAGAGGAGGAAAATGAGTCTGTAGGTGAAAGTGGAGGGGGAGAAGAAAGGCTATAGAGAAGTCGAGTAGGAGGAGAAGAAGGAATTTGTAGAAAGTCGGGAAGGAAGAAGAGAAGGAATTGGGAGAAATAGGAGAGAGAAGAATACCACAGATGAGTAGAGTAAACAAAGACAGGTGGAAATCGATCTCACGCTGCTAATCAAGTGATGCAATAGGATATCAAAGGGTCGAGCGGAAGGAGTGTAATTGGAAATTTTGTAGCATTTGATTATTGCATTGTTATCAAATTGTTATTCATTGAATTTCAACCTTTTTGTATATTTAACCATTTAACCGTCGGCATTGCTGACTGGGGGCTCGGAGCTTTAAATCTATCTTTCACTAATTTAACTTCCAGCCAAAATCGAGCCTGGGTGGGACTTCTATAATAGTTAAAATAAAATATTTGGAGCACCCTACCCCAACCATAACAATCGTCACACCATTAATGGTACCCGGATTAGTAGAATCTAACAAAACGTCATGCCACACTTTGATCTGTATCTTCTCATATAGTCGTCATTGACATATTATACAATACAGGTATCAAAACTGTTTAATGTCTTGAATTTGAAAATTGAGTTTCAGTGCGATAAAGGGTTTACTCTCTATTTGCATTTGCTCTACTAAATTTTTTAAGGTTAGTTAACCTGAGTATTATCTTAACCTGAATCGGATAACAAGTCTAATGGACTCTACATAATAGTCTTTTGAATCTGAAATCCATTTATCAGATAGAAAGTATTATCCTTCTCTAACACATTATTTGGATTCAAATAATTGAATCCAAATTGACTTTTCTTGTACAAATACAGAGGGATTCTTGTTACTGTTTGCTACCGTCCAAACTAGGCCCTTGCTGATCTCTCTCGATCTCTCTCTCTCTCTCTCTCTCACACACACACACACACACACACACACACATACATCTTTTTAGTTCAGTTCGTTACAAATGCAAAGTCTTTACTTTTGTGATGCACGTATTTCGCTGTCTTGTTTCCTCTATCAGTTGTTATCTGTTATGTTTATAACATTTACAAATGGTTCTATCTTAGACATACTTAACCATGGGCTGCAGTGTTCAATGTGCCATATTTTCTTTCGTTCAATTTCATGTGTCATAAAGTTGTAAAATGGAATAACTGAGAAAATTAATTTTAATAATATGCATAACCGTATGTTCGGAAGGCAGTAATATAGTTTATTTCATTCGTATGCTTTTTAAATTCTTCCTATATGAACCGATTTTTGGCAATTTTCTGGTAAGTCTATGCTAAGGAGGTTTATCCAGGAAACTTGTTTTACTGACTGTTTATTTTGACTGGTATACCGCCTTTGAATGCATGAAAATGTATGTGATATTCATTACGTTATTTTGTTGGAACTCTTATAGATTTTTAGACTTTATTTGTCTATGTTTTTACAACATCTACCCATTTGTTGGTTTCAATCTGAGCAAACTATTTCCTGATTCTAGAGTTAATATAGACCTTTCAAGCACAGATGAGTTTTGTCTGACTGGCTGAAAATGGTTTCTTCTTCCAGAAACTCCTTTACCTATCTGTTGTAGAATTGTTGTCATTCATCAAATTGTAACTTTCCAGGCCCTTCCTCTTTTATTATTTCTTTTAAAATCTTATTTTACATGTTTAGGCTCGAATAAACAGTAACACAATCAAGAGTGAAAACAACAAGATTTGAAAACTTTAACAAATTATTTTTTTCCAAGGAAAAATACTGTAAAAATTAAAAATAAGAACTTACGGTTTTAAGAATCAAATCCAAAAATAATCCAAGAATAATCCACGAATAAAATTTTAGAACTCCTAATAATAAAATGTTCTAATGATTTCAAGTTCGAGTCCCGACAAAGAATCCATGATGGAAAGCGATGACGTATGCTGTATTCTGTTCAATGTTTTTGTCTACTGTTCCTTGTAGAAACACAATAAATAATCCTCCGGATTTGGAAATCCAAATAAAACTTTTATGAAATGTCTTTGTTCAAGATTTCTGTGTGAGCACAAAATTCCAGAAAAAGAATTAATCTTTTAGAACCCAAATAATCTGATGAAAAATTAAATATAACTCAAAAACTAGCTACAAGAGAAGGAAACGACTTGACATCAAATTTTTTTAAGCCCAGACGTGGAGATCTCCCTCTAAACTTCACTATTAAAACTAAGTAATGCGCCATTCCTGAAATGCCTAATTGCGAAATAGAGGATCACGTGATCATGTTTGCATATAAAAAGATTACGTAGCCCCTGTATGTCCTCGATGAGAACCAATCATTTTACTCCGAGAAACGATTGTTTACTTCACTAAAACTATTTACAAGCCTAGGGTCACGTATTCAATACAGCCTCTATCTAACTCTTATTATTCCCACAATAAAAATAAATATAAAAACGAAGTTGTTCACGTGGCTGTTACTAATTTTGAATTAAAGTCGGGAACTAGGTCAGCTTTAAGTGCATACCAAATAAACTGTCAAGGTCAAACTATTTTTTGGAAACTATTTCTAAATCACGTAAACAAGATTATATTATAATAGCATGTAATAGAATAAAATATGAAAGCTGACAAACAAACAATAAAATTTGTTTTTAAAAAATTAAATCAGATATACGTAATAAAAATACCAAGTATGCGATTTACTGTTTTATTTTACTTATTTACCATGTGTGTATTTTGAAAACACATACATCACTATCATAATTGATTTGGACCGATTACTTTTTTTTTCATGATTGCATGTCAACAATGTTTTACTGCAGCACCTACTCCATGTAGCTAAGATAAAATCTTTATCTTTTATGTTTAATATGGTGATAGATTGTTCGAGAAAGCATATTTTTAACATAGAATTTTTGTTTTTTGTACTGTCCCGTTTAATTTATTTGCACACTTGATTGATATTTGTACATGTTTATAGAATTTGACTTCAGGATCGTTGCGCTCTGCAAATCTTTCGACGCAGTCATTAAATCAGTACATAAACACCCATATATTACCTTAATGTGGACAGAATTGACTCGATCTGCTATCAACAGGCAATTCGTTGCCAAAGGATACATTTCTTTAATCATTTTAAAAGTATTAATGATTCTGATTTATGTCCAATGTACCTTTTTATCGTTGGTTCTAAAGCAGCTACTTCATACACTGAGCCACTGTTGTTTTGAACCTAACTTTGTTCTGCATACATTGTAACATTGGATATTTGTGTTCAATGATTGTTGATTAAAGTGTACGAGATCTTCAAATTATACTTAAAACTGAGTTAAATATAGATTTGTGCATTTGCTCATAGCAAATAGGAAATTTTGCTCCTTCTATATACTGTAAAGTTTTAGCCATTCTTCTATCAGAGCTGAGAATGCGTCTTTCAGTTTTATTTTAACTCGGTGTAATCTAAAAATCATCACGCTTTCTAAAGCATGGCAAATATCTTTTAGGAATCAACAGATATCAAGGTTGCTATTATTATGTAGGTTATCTTCACACCTGTTTAGCTTTGATCGCACGTTTTATCCCATCCAAACTTGTAAACAATCACAAATTGTGTCTTGTGTCGACATTGTTGTGTTCAAGTTAAACTCATGACAAATTTATATCACCCTCTGAAATCTGTTGAATTCAAATACAATGTAACTTTTTGCCATTATTTATGTACAACATCTAAGTAGTGTTGCACTTTGCACAGGATGTTCCTCTTTGCACAGGGTGTTCCTCTTGTTAATTGTCTTTGTAGCCTGAGTGGTCAAGTAATTTTCGTTTTTATTTTTTTTAAATTCCACGTTATGATGGTCTAGTGATTTTTTACATTTCTTTGTAAATGGTCTTGTATCGATGTATCCCTCCAAAAACATTACATTTTCTTGATAGCAACTATTCAGTTTTATTAATAAGAGACATACTGAAAAAGGAATTTTGCAAAGACAGCCACCATCAACTCACGACAAACATATTTTATGGGATCATGTACTTTGTTCTTGCAGGTATTGACAATTAAGCTATTTGCCTTTCGAAACTAAATCATAAATTCACATGGTAATAGCAAGCAAATGTTACATAAATTTCCTGAGATGAAGTTTGGGAAATAAAGTTACTCATCGTCTCAGCACCCAATGTACCAACAGATTATGGCTTTCACACTAGGTGCTTGGACACCATACATCCAAAAGATATCAATACCTAAAGATTGAAGTGAAGAAAAAATATAATCAGAACTTTAGTCCGGATTATAACTCAAAAAGAGTATCGTATCAATTTTATTATGATCAAATTCAACCGACGTAATTAGTGTGTTGTTAATATTGATATGTAATACACATATTTGGCCTTATAAAAATAACCCAATCATCATGTCATTGCAAAAACGATAGACATACTTCAAAATAAAATCCTGTCTTTATATGTAAACGATGCCAGGGTCGTTGGCGCGGAAAATAAGCTCATTTTATTTTAACCTCGAGGCAAATTCAGACTTTTTGAGATATGAAATTAATAGGTTGTCATGCAAAGAACGTTGTTAACGTGTAAAACATGACTTTCCGCTTTATGGGCGCCTGTGATATAAATTAGATTTGTTTGTATACTCGTCCAAATATAAGGCATATCGTGGCCTTCGTCGCGTACTGAAAACTGGCGTTAAACCTCACAAAATCAAACCAATCTTGGTCTTGAAAATGTATGTCACACGAAACAACGTGTACACAATACTGCAATGATCGAGTGAATCATTTTGTGATTACTAGAATAGTCGTTTCATATATAACTTTTCCATTTTGGACTGATTCACGCGTACCCAAAACAAATATCTCATATACAACTGAACTCCATAGGTTTGGCTTCTGACAAGATGTAAATATATATAGTACAGAATCCGTTAAGTGTCTGCCTTTGTGTCAGTTTTATGTCAAACGCTTATCCCCAACATTTCTCCATTATGATATGAAACGCGGAGAGATTTGACAAAATACAGGTTGTCGCACCTAGCAAAGTATGTTGTTGTCAGCACTACGGGATTGTCCATTGTTAGTGTGTAACCAATAAATTATTAAAATGAGTACCTGACCCCTCTCATCCAGGCTTGAACAACAAGATTTATGTGTCGATTATCAATCCCATGTAAGATTATAAAATTCTGTCTTGTTGCATATCTCTTTTGTTTCTACGGTGGACGAGCGTTTTTTTTTTTTTTTTTTTTTTGTATAGGCGGGTGATCTAGATGAAAGCTTAAATAGAGATAATTTCTTTAGTTTAATGCTTGCCCTCCAATTACGCTTAACGTCCATGCAGTATTTTAACTTTATATAAAAAAAAGTCAATAGTGCGTCAATATTGACAATGTTTCTGAAAATCTATAAATTCGGACGTGTAAAACAACATCAAAATTCTAGAAATCTATAAGATTATGTTTCAGTTACGTTCAAGACAATATAGCTCAAAAATAAACTTGATGTGAGCGTATAATGTGACAAAACAATGGCAAAAACTTGCACATCTAGTGGTTACATTTAATATTACCAAGCTGCGCAAGTTTACATGCTATATTTGGTCATTTATGTCATTTCGTGAGTTTTTTTCCTTTTTATTTCTGGCTATACATAGAAGCATCATATATAATAAGCTCAACCCAGAAGTCTATCGCGGAACTAGCTGTTGCAGTAATGTGTGAACTGACGTTGTGGTTCTCAACAAAAAAGTCACGTGACGATATCGACATTTCATGGATTAAGACGTGTGTGAACATAGCCAATGGAAGTGTTTCTGCATTGTGTGGAATACAGTTTCCAATCTCTGCGGTTCCAAAGGAGAAATAAAAACTGAAAACGAACTTTTCCTGCAGTTGAAAAAATAACGAATATTACTGCAACCACAAGAGGTCGTTTGCGAGCGGTGCACTTGAACTACCCCAACTATACTAATATTTTAGAAATGGAAGTAGCAATGAAAATGACGGCCATAATAACATTCAGCTATTTGGATCTGTCTTTCTCTACTCCTGAAACAATGTATCATTGTACCAGTCAATAATATTTTAGTACAAATTCGAAAAGTAGCCCCATCCTATTAGATGTTTGAAATCAGATCGTTGTCTGACGAATATGACAATTATTAAGATAGTGTACGTAGAACACGATTGCCACGACAGAGGCAGCTTGGTCCGCTACAAGTCGAGTTTGTTAATAAATCATCATCATCATCATCATCATCATCACCACCACCATGAGGTCAAAGGCACGGGAAGTATCCCAAGTAAAGCGGATCAGCCAAAATGAATTAACATCAACAGACTGGGCATCAGAGAAGGAAAAGAAGATTAAGAAGAAGACGAAGAATATAAAGAATACATTATATGTTTCAAATTGTGTTAAAGTTGCATTTTAAACGCACTAACTTCGTAAATTTGCCATAATTGCTTGTAATTTTATTATAATTTATTCTTAACAAAATATTCAATTTATTTACAACTGCTTAGACAACAGGAACTTCCTTTTTAATCTTAAGTTATTTTTTTCAAATTAATTTGACTGTATCATGATTATGTACGTTCTTTATTTTTTGTCCAACATATCTCATGCCATTCGCCGTGTGTTAAATATTCGGGGATCGATTTCCAGGAAAGATATAATTGATCAAAGTCTATGTCAAAATTGCAACTAAAATCGAAGATTATTGGAATTATTCAAATGAAATGGGAAAGAAGAGCTTTTGTTTTACATTCAGTGTAGTTAAAATATAACACAACATGCCAGCTTCGTAAAATTGGCCAGCGATTTCGATGCCTCTAATAAACACACGTTGATTGCAAATTGTTAACACAAGAAACTGTGCTTGGATGACATAATATAGCAAGAAAAGAAACCTTCAGGTCACGACACTCAGAAAACCGTTTCCGCTGTGTTTCTAGTAATCCATCAAATATAACGTTTATTAACAATGATATCATTTATATCTCCATGTCCTAAAATGATAATTTTACGTTCGTCATCGCTCGTGTATTTACTTTATGTCATATGGATAAAATGTAAATTGTATAAATGATTATGGATTACAATACAATTCATCATATTGTATCCATCATGTCTTGTGCACGAACGTTAAAATAGACCAGTTTTAATGATTAAAAATTGTGTGACCATGTAAAGCCATTGAATCCCAGTGTCATCTACATACTCACCAATAGATCCACAGATAGATACCAGTCTCCTTGTTTTACTCCTCTCGTTCAATTTGTATATCAATGTCTTTGCAAATTTTTAATAATGGTCTTTAAAAATGTACCATTGGATTGTTTTCTGCCTTTAGAACATTTATATAACCACTACCCAGTTTTGTTTTCCTGTCTTTAATATGATCGTTCTTTTTAAAGATTCGCCTGAATTATCAAGTACGGATCAAATATCAAGCGCGAATCAACTATCAAGACTGAAACAACTCTCAAGTGCGAATGTATGACCAACTTTTTATGTGAGTGTTGTTAGGGGTACGAGATCAGTCAATATGCTCTGATGGGTTGTTGTTGTCATAACTTGTATCCAACAATTTTGATGCATGTTGCGTGGGTGTGTGTGCTAAAAATCACACCCGGCCATTCATATTACACTAGCCCTCTAGCCCTAATTGCTGAATTGGATCTAACGATGTTATTGCCAATGATTGTACTGCGACTGCTGAACATATTTCTTTTTCAGACCGTCGCTGAGTATTTCAAACAGTCTCATGTAAGTCCGTAATTCATTTTTTTGGTAAACTGAAATATATCTATTACGGTTGAAAGATAGAGTGTGTGTGTGTATATATATATATATATATATATATATATATATATATATATATATATATATATATATATATATATATATATATATATATATATATATATATATATGTGTGTGTGTGTGTGTGTGTGTGTGTGCGATCGTATATGGTATAATGCCGATGAGGCTGAGAACATAGGGGGATTTCAGATCTCGAATGTAGCACAAGTGTAGTGCTGTGGTGAGGTGACGTGATGACTGGATGTTGTGCTGAGCTTCAAAATCATATTTTCAGACAATATAAAAAGTGAGGATATTTGTTCTTACCTCTATTTTTTATTGTATAATATTCTCCATTTGAAAAGAATATAGTAGTCTTAGACTATGCAGTCACATGAGAAAAATTAATTATATCATATGAAGAAAAATATTTCAACAAAATTACCACTCTTGTAAACATGAAGTTTAGACTGTACAAATGAGGTTTTCATACACAAAGTTCAGTAAAGACAGTTAAAATTGAATGTATCAAAACGAAACAAGGGACAAAACCAAAGATTTTGTCATTAATTTCATTAGAATTTACACACACTTTGCAATTCCGCGATCCATACCATAGATAGATAGATAGATAGATAGATAGAAAGATAGATAGATAGAAATATGGAACGATTTTAGCTTTCCGTCGTAGCTTTTCATTGAAAAGGAATGAATAAGACCTGCAGCCACATTCCTTTATTGGCAGTACTATGTGCTGATGCAACGATTCTACTCGATATGTATACGTTGTTTTGAGGTGAATGACTAAGAGCAAAACTACACCCTGTGTGGTTGTGGCCGATAAACAGATTTGAAAACAAAGTAAAGTTTTCAACACTATCCAGCTATAAACAGAAGAGTTTGGGTTAGTGGGGTTTAACGTTATTTTTCAGTACATGAAAGGCTCCGCATAGTGCCCAGGATGTCTATTGGCGGATAGGAGACCATAGGAAGAAACAACGACACAAGGAATCTAAGGCAACTTTCTCACATTCCCACGTTCGTTTAGCCGAGATTCGTATTCACGCAGATAAAGGTAAGGTGTTCCAATGATCTGTTAAGGCAGTCGTTCCCAATCCCCATGTCGCCACCCAAATAATGGTCGCACGAACGTTCTGGGTGGTCACGAAGGGTAGCCAGTATCTTTTTACGATATCAATACTTATCAAAATGTGGTAACAGGGTCGGGAGGCTCAGAGAAACTATTTTTTATGACAAAAGGGTTGGGAACAACTGTGTCAAGGTAACGCCTTAGACCACTCTGCTATAACCAGAAGAGACATTGTCATTATTCTGTATGGTACCTTTAACTGTTTCTATTTCATTCATCCTTGTGTGTGTTTCAGGGGGGGTGGGGTGAGGGGGATGTTTGACTTTTTAATTGTTTTGTTGCACACAACATCTGCATTCTCCAAGCTATGTGAAATGAACAGATGATGTGCAGAGATAATGCGCATATGATTTAAGAAAATGAAATATACGTTTATTCAAAATGTCAACCTTCTTTTGCGCGTACCTGTTGCCGTTTTCTTATCTGCAACCAAGTCTGAGTGCATGTTTGCCTCTGTGTGTGTGTGTGTGTGTGTGTGTGTGTGTGTGTGTGTGTGTGCAGACATAAAAGAAAAGTATAAATCAAAATCTGTCAGAAGGCCACCTGTCCAAGAGCTATTTTCGCTTAGCTATAGCCCTTTCCGCCTAGTCTTGCTATCCTCATCTCCAGCCACGTATATGGGAATGGGATCCCAACTCTGATATCGTAAATATACTGCCATACATTCCTATTCTGCAAAAACAAGTATGACGTATGCATGACGTAAGTATGACCTTATTTATGACTAACGATTTAGAGGGGATACGCCTTGTTAGAAGGCATGGCAACACTTGTAACAAAACTTCGGGCGGAATCGCTTAGATTTGATTGATTGATTTTGTGTGGAAAGCACGGGAACTCAAGATCCGAAAATCCGTTAAAGTTAAATGTATTCCACCTACATGTAGCACAGAGTGTCATGCTTTCGGCGAACCTGATTCTTTTTTTTAAAATTAAACTTTCATGAACGCGATTGATACATTTGGGGGATTTGTCCCCAATTTTCCAATGTGCTTTTCCCTAAGGCATATCAAGGTAGCTGACCCGGGCTATCTTGGGCGGGCATCTAACCCACGACTCATGGATAACCAGTCGCACACTTTACCTAAATAGATATCGCGGATCTCTTGGTACATGACTGAATATGAAATGATTCACACTTGGCTTGCAATCGTTGGCTATTGATCCACAAGGATTCACCGATACGTAGAAATACCCTACTTTGCAGATAGAAACTCTTCAATTTTGAGAAAAGATTTTGCCTGTTCTCGCTTTTACAGTCAGTGTAGAATGCAACACAGCTGTGTTAATCCTACAATCTTTGTATTTTTAAGCCCCCTTACCCCACATACGCAGCTAATATTTTTATATGAGAAATCCATCTTTACATTGTACAGCCACTATATGTTACGTAATAAACTATTTTACCCAATTGTTTTGTGAAACAGTGACCATGACCTTTGTCCTCTTGATCACAAAATTAAGTTTCTTTCTCGACACATGTGCATGCCACCAACAGAAGGTATGTTGTCTAGAACGAAATAATTTTTGTCCGAAAAACACTTAATTATTTTATTTGACTCTCTTTGACCTTGATCTGCGATTTGTGGACCCAAAATCAGTAAGTGTCTTTCTTAAATCAAGTTCAAGCCATCCATTACTTTCTGTTAAATGCGGTATTCAAACATTTTATCACTAAATTAATTCCTGAATTATATTCTGAACTATTTTGCCAATTTTTAAATGTGTGGCATTTCATATATTAAAGATAAATGTCAAAATTTAATTATCACATGGCCGCGCCGTTTTGGCTTCATCCCAGTACATCAAGTAAAATTCCTTTCTCTTTCCGTTAGGTCGTATCGGCACATCCTGCTGGTGATAAAGTTTGGAATGGACATAAGTATATTTCAGATTGCTTCTATATTTTCAGATTTTCAAAATTTGTGCGCACAATCAAATTCTAGAATTTTTTAAACACGAAATCCTTATATGATCATTTTCTCAATCGTCATTATTCAAGTGATGGTGACTGACTAAACACGAGAATATGTTTATGTTACATGAAACAAATAGAAATACTTTTAACACTGTTTCGGGGCCCCGAGTGGCCGAGTGGTCTAAAGCGCTCACCGTTCCGGATCACTGCCATCTCACCTCTGTCTGCGTGGGTTCGAGTCCAAGGCTCGGCTAGCGTGGGTATGTGGGAAAGCCTGTCAGTAGCTTCTCGTGGGTCGGTGGTTCTTCCCTGGGTTTTCCAGGGTTCTTCCTCCACCAGTTATACTGGCCGCCATGTATAGCCTATCTTGTGCTGAAAATGGCGTTAAACCCTAGAATAACAACAGCAACAACAATAATGTTTCTTTTATTTGCTTAGTTCGTTTGTGCGAGTCCTACGATCTAAGACATGGAATCGGATTTCACAAACCGGATGGTTAAGTTTACGTCGTCATACGTCATTCACGGTAATGACGGACTTTATCTTTCAAATTTTGGATAACAGTTGCTCATTTATTACATTGCGTTTGATGTATAAAACCACGTATACAAAAATATCCGGCCGAAAATGAAGCAATCGCATTCATTCATCCTTGTATTACTAGTACAAACGGTCTCTCTCTGTGTCTGTCTCTGTGTCTCTCTCTCTCTCTCTCTCTCAAACATGACGATCCGTTTGAGTTGAAGCTACTTTATGATGGTAATATGCCAATAACCAGAAGCATAATACCTCAGTCCAAATAATGAGTCCTCTGGGAGATAAAGGCCAGCATCCAATGTCGAACAAACTAGAAATTTAATACTGTAGTTCAATTGCCTATATATTATTGGGTCAAATATGCTCTATTTTTACACTTATAATAAACGAAGTTTCCTCTATCGACTGAGTACATATTATATCTTAACCCGGATATTACGTTTAAGGACCTTAGTCTAGAACAAAAATATTATGCAGAACTAAGTTTCCTTCTTTGGGAAAATGTGCCCTTAACATTTGACCTATCGATCCCCAAGTCAACATAGGTTAATTTCGTACTAAAAATCAAAGTAATCAACACAATTTTGCTAAGACTAAGATCATTTTACAGAAACCATTTATTTTTCTTTAAGTCACACTGATCTTAGCCTTTGATCTTTTTAGCTCAAAATCAATTGATTTTGTTTTAGCCATCAACTACAAGCCATCGTCAAAGATTAATCGATGCACGTGGTCTAGAAATTTTTTGTTGTTGAGTAAACCAAAAGCAGACGGAAGGACATCATATCACAATATGTTCTCCTTGAGGGCGTAATGAAAACTAACGCAAATCAGTTAATCATTTAAAATAGAAGTTCTTTATGTAATTAATGATAAGAAGAACCTATTATATCTCCAACTTCGATTTAAAAGTATGTGAAACGATTAAACGTCTCATTAATCGATTTAAAAGTGTGGAAAACGATTAAACGTCACACTAAACATTCGTAAGTATTTCACCAGTTCAGTGACAAATTAAACCAATCTCATCATCGTACGTCACTGGCATTTGCATTACTTCGGATCTTTCTGCATTAACTGTCTCATCCAATTAAAACAATTGGTCAAAGAAATTGGAAAAATCAAAGCTTCTCAAACAAGAAAACACATCAGTTAAATAACTATTTAATTTTTGGTGTGCTACAACTTTTGCAAAATGTTTTGCTAATGGTGTCAAACTCGTGCCTCAAATCGACCGTACTTTTTATGATGGCGGCGTCTGAGTTGAAGCAGTTCTTGCCCTAATTTTACTGTAAGCAATGTTATGCTAAATCAATATAGTGTATCCAAGACAATTGCTTATTAGTTCTTAATGCCAGATGGTTTGGTTTAGGTGGTTCTGATTCTTTACGTTGAGGCAAAAGCACTGCTAAAAAAAAGTATGTATTCAAGATGCGCGTGACGTAGAATGGTGGGATTGAAACAATGATAGGTGTCAGCATAAAAAACATGTGATTTCCCTGCCTCGAGTATGCCCCGCCTGACATTCATGCAAAAGGAAAACAATATTCACGAGGCAGAGTACGGGATTTGTTATAAAGGCACATTGAGTGACATTTGCTGATAATTCTGAATAACCTAGTATAGACAAAAGCCTAAAATTCGAAAAATATCATTTCCCGTACATCTTTCGTGTTTATGAAAAGGAATGTATGAGCATGATCCTATCAAATGGACGGACGGAAATTGTTCATCCATGTATATTAAATCGAACTTAATGGCGAAACGTAATCGAATAAATCACACTATATTAACTGCGTCGATGGGAAAAGAATCACCCATAATAAATGAGGGAAAATGTTGCTTCAAAGTCAAAGTCAGTCAAATTTATCAAAGTAGAATGTTCTTCAGAGATTTTCTAAAAAACGAATACGAGACATTTTGTCTAGCACGCTTTTCTATGGTGTCGTTGATCTTTGTCTTAAGGTTACCTAAGAGCACTGGCCATAATAATTTGTTGCTCAAACTGTACTTTCTATAAATTTTCCAAAGACATTTTTAGAGGCTTGCGTTGATTTATGTTGGATCCCTGGTCTGATAGGGTTGGCACCCACGACATTATTGGATTACTACATTAGTTTAACTCATTCATTTTACGAGCATGCTATTTATGCAACAATCATATCAAAACACTAAATAATCATTATATATACGAAGGTTAACTCTAAAGGAGATCTGCATTATCGGAACTAACCGTATAGAACTTGATGTAGATGATTTCTAATATATTTTTGCGGAATTCCGTTCAGATATTTTTTAGAAATTGTTGCTTAAAGACTTGTCTCATCTTAGTAAATACAGCGTCTTAGATAAAGGAAATTCGCCTTTCGAACAAAATGAAAAGGTCATGATGCTAGTAACTTATTCTGCTCTGTCCTTCTGTACATAGCGATACTTGTTTCTTTTCCAGTATGCAAGAAATGCAGAAGACGCCCCATAACAAATAAACCGGCTACACCGCCAGCGAAGCGATTAAGTCTTGTTTGTCAGGAATGGGTATGACACAGCTATCAAAACCTTTTTTTTTTCCACAGACACACACACAAATCATAGTTCTTATAGTAAAAAAATAACAAAGCTAGTTTATCTTCACAGACAGTTCTTATAGGTTACATAGTTAAAAGGTCATCCAATACGGCATTCCATCCTACAAATACGAATGTCTGGAAATGAAAATAGCTGTGAGTACAGCTTCCCCTGAACGAACCCTCAACTAAAGGAAAAAAGGACAAATCCTTTGTATCAATAGCAAACATTTTGCTCACGCCTATTGAAGCTTTGATAAGAACATAACAAATTATCTTTGAATTCGATGACCCTATTTCCAGGCTGTCTAAGCTATTTCAGGAACATTTAAATATTGTTATTCAGACCAAAGTGTACAATCAGCATACAAATGATAGTGAGTTTTCAAGACAATATTCATTAGAACATAGTGTGCAATCGACTTACTAATTATATTGTCTACGTTTTAAAGCAATATTCATTAGACCTTATTGTATAATCGTATTGCCACTGATCATGTTTGATTTTTCAAGACTATATTGATTAGAAATCATATTAACACTTCTCTGCATACACTAAGCTCTTTTAGACTATTCATTATTTTCAAGTTTATGTACACTAAATATAATACATTATTATAAACAAGTTCTGTTTTCACCCAGCACACAATTCGACTGCACCTTTAACGCAATGCAACATTTTAATTCTAAATCAAATTGCAAATACAATGCAAGTCTATCAAAACAGAGACAACTTTGTAATTTGGCATCTAAAAACGTTATTCATGACAAGAAATGATTAAGTACTAGTATTTCCTTTAATGTCTTCTTTAGCTCATTCGAAAAAATGGAATTAATTTTGTGTAAATTGATATAGTAATTTAACAATATCTTCTGAAATACTTGATAAAGGATAATGGATTTGGATTTAATGTAGAAATAGTAAAGATTAATACTAATTAACGTAGATTAGACAGGTAAATAAGGCCGTTTATACCTATCCAGAAACGTGAAAATATTTGTTTATAATGAACTTTTATACGTCTGACACAGATACTGATACTTTCTTCGCTATGTACCTTTAATTTTGTGGCTGTAGTTCCTGACAAAATTCTTTCTGCTTATCGCTGTTTATTTCAGCCACTCTTGTTTAAGTTTTGAAAAGAACAAAGTATCTTCTGAATATAAACACATTACCATTCAGGCAACAGCCCTATGTCAACAGTCCGCAAACCAATCAGTGATCTTGATTGAAACGTCTTAGTTTCTATACAAAAATGCCCATTTCGTTATGTTGGTTAAAGTGTGTTAATATTTTTTAGAGAGACAGTGACACATACACAGAAAAACTGAAATATTTAAATTATTATATAATTTATAATGTAATAGCTCTTTAGTAGCAAATTTAGCAAATGCATACATGCAAAATTTGTTACTGTAGGACATAATAATTATTAATTAGATGGAACTCTAACAACAGAACTATTGACGTCCGTTTCCATTGGCGCAATGAAGAACACTATTTTGACAATGAGTAAAACATTACACCAAATGTATGACTTAGAAATGTAACACAATCTCCCCTGACTTAAAGTATGGTCAGCCATTTACAAATAAAAGAGCAACTTACAATTATCATGATGGTGATGTTGAAAAATTTCTTCAGATTTCTATTGACACTGTCATTTTATCATATACATCACAAACATGTATCTGTAAATTTATAGTAAACATAATTATGAAGTGCCGGATAACGTGGTGTTAAGTCATTCGCTTTGTACCTCATATATGTCCCGGGCTCAAGCCCGATTCAGACGTAGACAAAATATGGTGATCTCCCATTCATAGCTGTTCTCTCCAAATCCGGTCATTCCCTCTCAAGGATACCATTACGTAAGCATCTGAGCTATTTTATGAATATTTAATACTATTATTCAAAATACAGTTTACAATCAATATACAAAGGTTAATTGTTGAATTTCTAAACAATGTTCTTTAGAAAAGTGTAAGCAATCGACGTGCCAATGATGATCATTTGGTTTTTCAAGGCAGTATTCATTAGAACATACTGTATGTAATTGATGTACTAAAGACAATGTTTAAGTTTTAAAAGCAATTCTCATTAGATGATAATGTACAATCGAAGTACCAATAATACTGTTTGATTTTTTAATAAAATATTAATGAGATATTTTATTAAAAATTACGTGCATACACTAAACGTTTCAAGCATTTTTTTCATTATCTTCACTTTTATGTTTACTAAAGTTGCACATTATTATAAACTAGTTCTAATTCACCCACCATAAAATTAAAATGCACTCCTAATGCAATGCAAAAATCTAATTATAAATGAAAATAAGATAGGGACACTACTTCACATTAGGGATTGTGTATGTCCCTTACATGATTATAAACAGTAACGGAACAAAGCTTACTACCTGCCCCCTCCCCCAGCCTGTCACGTCTATCTTACTTTAAAACCGAGGCATGATGTGAAGGGGGAAAAGACTGAAGGGGTTAACTTGGAACGTAAGGAACAGGAAATGCTGATCCAATCCCTGGATTCCCATGGGAATTAGATGGTAATTTAGAGAATAAACTATATAGACACAATACCTGTCCCATGTCAATGTTCAAAACCTAGAGTCAACCTGCTAAATGGGCATCGTTGGGTGACTGGTAATATGTGACCGGTTTTTTGTGAGTGGTATTTGACAAGTTTCTGATTCCTGGTGACCAATGATCAGCACCCAATGATTGGTGATCACTATGATGACAAAGGTCTAACAGATTAGCAAGCTTTTGATCTGTCAAATCCAGATCACTGATCTTCCCTTTTGTTAGGAAGGTGTAATTCACGTATATGTCACGGACACTATGCCAACCTTCACGGGGCGTTTAGCTTATTTCTGCCATGGAACCATGATATGCTTATGCACTTTCATTCCCTTCGGAAGTTCCAAAGAACCATCATTAACCAGCATTGATGGAACTGAGCCAAACACCATGGATCATTAATATTTTGGTGATCTCCAAAGACTTGTTTCTGCCGACAGAGGTAGTTATCTTCCCTAAACCGGAAAAGGATTAAGACATGTCCTGGAAATGAAGATGATTATGTTGCTAAGATGAAGAGGTAACTTGCATTTGCCTCCCCTCTACTCTACAATTAAAAAATTATAGAGTACATCTGCCGACCAATCACAAATCATCAGTGTAAACTGTCTACCTTGAACAGTGAAGGTGGCTTCATATATTATAAATCCATTCTCGTACCTTTTATAGTTGTGTAAAAGTCAAATAAAGCTGCAAGATGCGCAGACTCAATTTTGCCATTGAATAATGCCATGGCAGATCAGGGGATATACAGCTGGTTAGGATTAATCTTTAGAATATATAACACTGACCCTGATCTGCATGTGCTTTATGCACTGGTATAAATGGATATATGTTGTTTGTGATTGGATTCAGCTTGTAAGCGAATACATATGATAGCGTACACACAAAATGCAGGGATTTTCTTCTAAATAAATTTGTATGAGTCAAATTGTATGACCTTCAAAACATTGTCACCATCAAAGAGTTATATTGACATGGTTTTCAGATGAAAATAATTGAATTAATAAGATTCAATTTTGGAATTTTTTCTGGACATGTCTGTTTTAACATGCTGAGTATTACGTATCCTGAAAGAAAAAGAGAAACGATTGAACATACCATCCATATTTTTAAACCATTTGATGCAATCATCTTAATTTCACAGTAACCAACGACAAAGAATGTTACAGTAAAAAGGGTTCCTATGCTCCTTCATGTGTTGTGTTTCTTTCTGATACTTGGGATAAGATCTGGATGGCCTAATTTAGAAGAACTCATCCTCTCTCCAGCTCCGTCCTTGAGAACGTCTGATCCTATGTTAGTGATCAAGCCTCTGTATATTAAGTCATGAGATCATAATTTCTGATCTATTTGTGTTTCACTGCATGTAAAGGTGTACAAAATCTTTGATAATATCAGCCATGTATTCTTGGTGGCATATGTTGGAACAATTGTCCAGCATGTTCGTCCAAACTCCAGCAATTTTGAATTAAACATTTAACATTTTGCTTCTGAGATTTATAATATGTAGAAATTAGTTTCATGCTAGAGAGGCAAAGCATTTGGCATACCTCATAACTTTAATCTGGGAACCATTTATCTGCGAAATACCTCTTGAAATTGACAAATTTATAGGATCATTTGAAGTCACCATATTTTCACACAGTGTAAATTCCAAAGATTGTGCAAACGATTTGCTATTGCTGTGAAACAATCTTACAATCATTTTTCTTTTTTCGCATGCGTTTCTTCTTCTTTGTAAGTCTTAAACGAGGCAATAATAAATGTATTAATATTATGTATCAAAACAGGATTTTAGATCTCTTACATTATGGCTGTTTTATTTAAATATACATGGTACCAATGGATGTTTTTTGTTTTACAAAATATATGTCATTGCATATGAAACCGATACATAACAAAGAAAATATTATGCTAAAATAATTTTTCATAGGAAGAAGGTTAAATAGTTTAATGTTATGTATGAGGAGGATATTTGTCGTCAATACGTCTGCTCGGTCGGACAAATATTATGTTGGAGCACAGAGGTTACAAAAATATTGAGCCAAAGCTACTGTATACTGATACTGAATACAAATTTCCCATGGGGTTACAACTGTGTCCATTTAATTTCTTCGAGATAAATGTTGGCACTTTTTTCATTGGTTCCTCCATTTTTAGATATATTACATTAAAGATGATAATATTCACGTACAGTCTTGGGCAACTAAATTTCAGCTGGGCTGCCAGTATATTATTGGGCAACTATCTGACCTACAAATCTGTCATGTTCTTCAATATAGGCAGTACAAATGCTCTTAACGAGCTATCTATGACCTTTACGAGATAGATCAAACATGGCTAAGTAAAACTGGTGGTTGGTCGGATGTGGCAAACTATGGAGATAAGCTGATAATAAAGAAAAATCAAAACCTTGCTAAAATTGAAAGTTTTTTTTTCTAAGGTAGGTGACGGCTGTTGGCGGTTGAACTATATTACAAAAAAATACAAATATTTCAAAATTAATGATTATGACAAAACATATAATGTTTTTGGTCATTTTTAAATAGTTAACAGTTGAAGCAATCCCAAACAATGAAGATACTGTTATTTTGTTGAGCATTTTCTAGCATTATACATAGTTCAATATCTATCTCAGTGAAAGGGTACACAGAAGAGTACAAGAAACATGACTTTATCACTAACTGTCCATAAAATCAAGTCTGAATTATAATTTAAAAATTCATCAATTTTGATTTGATAGAAGATAATCACTCTTCGCTGATTAATTGTTTCTTGGACAGTTAATTTGATCACTATGTCACAATTAATAAGTTCACGTCAGAAATATGACACTGAAAGCATGTGAGGATGTTTTTTGGCAGGTCATAAATTGCTAGTGATTTCCCACACGTCACATTTCTTCTCGTTAACTTTATAATTGCCTTTCACATCACTGTTCTTGTGATTATTCATATAGAGAAGCATGTATGAATATTTTTAATTATGACCTTTGAGCTTGAGACTTGACAACTTAATGAATGGTGTGGACATGGGTAAAATTACATTAGATGAGTTAGAAAGTGATAGAATATATAAGAAAATACCCCAAAAACAAACATTTTCCCTTTTGTAAACTTGACCTTGAGGGAAAGAGGTATGGGTGGATACAACACAATGTACTGTCAAGTCAAGATACACATTGTTAAAGTGTCATTAAAATATCATAACAATTTAAAACGTTATATTCCACACAAAGATAAAAGTCATCAAAACGTTATACTCCACACAAAGATAAAAGTCATCAAAACGTTATACTCCACACAAAAATTAGTCATCAAAATTTTATACTCCAAGCAAAGATAAAAGTCACTGAAACGTTATACTCCACACAAAGATAAAAGTCATCAAAACGTTATACTCCACACAAAGATAAAAGTCATCAAAACGTTATACTCCACACAAAGATAAAAGTCATCAAAACGTTATACTCCACACAAAGATAAAAGTCATCAAAACGTTATACTTCAGACCACGATACAAGTCATTGAAACGTTATACTCCAGACACGTTATAGTTTTCCTCGCTGTGACCGTGAACTTGAGGTAGGAGTGTGGGTTTGGTATGGAACACACTAATTTTACGTTACATAACTAGCATTAGTTCGTTAGCTTTTCGTGAAAGAAATATGGTAGGTAATTAAACAACCTAGATCTAAATTTGTCTTCCAGTCCTACAGTTTTCTCCACAATAAAAGCCACATCACCATCTTAGCCATCACAAGTGCCTAGTACATGTTTAAATTGTTAGAATTGTTGTTCATTTGATATCAAATACATAATAGTCTTTTTATTTAAACATAAACATTGAACGAAATTATCCAGCAATATCAAACACTTTTGGCCGTTTGGTGCATTGTTTAAAACTGCAAATGTATCATTTGCAATCAACAGCAAACAACCTCTGAATATGTACTACTTTCTCGTGTCTAATTAGTGTTCTTATTTTGGATGATTGCTCTAAATGAAAATAATATAAAATTATATTCCTTACTGCTGGTTGTTTGCCTCTTGCTCTTCATCCTTGACAAGGTATTTCAGCAGATCTTCAATTAAGTGCTCAAACGCATTCGTCCTTAGGTCCAGATGAGATGGAGTCACAATGTTGTTATGTCCATTCCAATTACCTCTCCTATATCAACCTTTTGACATGCCTGGTAAAGATATCCAATGTGGTTACCTAAGCAACCAGTCACATGACTCATTTTGTTTACAAATATTATGGGTAATGCATATAGAAACTCTGTTAGCACAAACTTTTAGCTGAGTCTCAAACTTTACAATTTGCAACATGGTATAACTTTGTTTATAATGTTGCAACAAGTGCCACCCACTTTAATGTCAAATATTAAATCATGTGGAAGGGCAGAAAGATACAGCGAACAAAAATCAGGTATCCCAGTCTTCATTTCATATATAAGCTAAATATTGAAAGTAACAAAATTTTGAGCAGTATCCGCCTGTGATGGCAACTTTCTCAAATTGTCATCTAAAATGCCTTGCTAAATTTCATTTGTCGTTAATAACACTGATGACCACAGATACGTGCATATCATGGAGATGTTGCATTCAACTTTTAAAATATTATGACTTCACAGGTTCAATAAATATATTATTTATTTCACTTAATCATTAGAGGTCTGGCAGAATCATCGAGTTTTTGGCTTTCATGGCGTCTTGGATGTTTCAGTGTATCTAGAGCAAAAGCATCCCCCATGTTGCTTGAAGTGCGAGTCAGCAAATCTGATTTTCTCATTCTTTTATTCAAGTGATCCAGTGTCTTTGAGGACCCCGCAGTATTTCTCAGGAACTCTTCCTTCATCTTAACGAATCTATTATTGATAAATCGGAACCAGTAATAGAAAAATAATTTGAACACAGAATTGCTTTCTGTAAATTCTAGAGCATCAGCTATTGCTTCACAAATCACACCCACTGCTGCAGTAATTTTGCTATTTAAAAGTAACACGTTTAAAAACTGCTGATGCTAAAATATTAGCGTATGCTTTGTGTTCCAATCCAACTACTGAACATTGTTCTCCCATATATAGTATGTGCCTATTACATTTACACTATATATTAGGTTCGTGATCTCCTTACTTGCTTAATGAGTAAAGAACAAGTTGACCTAGTATAATAATGATATAAAATACTAAATCATTATACAAATTTTCAAAGATTGTCTACAAATCTAATTTTCTCATTTGAATGACAAATGCCTGTGAAGCATCTTTTATGTGTAGTTTGTATTCAGCGCAATGTTCTGGAACATAGTTAAATTTTAATTAATATCTAGGGTGTAATGTAAACATGTATAACAATTATTGTATTCCATGGTATTCAAAATAACCAAGAAAATTCTATATTTGTGTTTCTTTAACGATTCTAATTTTATCTTCACTTCACGCATTATTTAATACCATCCATATACATTGGACTTGCTTAAAATCATAAAGCAATATAAATTAATGTATTAATTTGGATTTCAGCTTAAACTCCTTTCCGTAAGTTTCGATTTAGTTTGTAATTCATCAATTCCAATATCAAAAGCAAGAAATGTTATGCCCATTTCCGTATTTAGTTTTGTTCATTTTTTTTTAACTCATCTTATGTTACCACCTAATGGGTCAGCATATTTTTATATTGCAGTCTCAGTACATTTGTGTACGATATATATTCTTGTTTCAAATTAGTTCAGTCTTTTTCCATCTGCTCCATCCTTTCATCCATTTAATACTCAATATATTAGATCACACCGAATTAGCTTGCCACTAGTCAACCAACATTTTATTTCCATATGTTTTATTGATCAATTTCAGCGTGTAATTTGTTGCATAATTTGGTGAATATAACGTTGTTTTGTTGGTTCGATCCTGTTATTGAAATCTCTACTAGATTCATTAATCTAATCGTGATATCCTTTATTTCGACCTGTTATTGTCGGATATTGTCCCATATAGGGAGTGGCTTTAAAAATTTCTTATCCGGTCCACGCCCCTGAGGAATTTGTACATGTCTGGTTTAAACAATGATCTCATTGTCGAAATCACTAAGTTTACCATAGGTGTTGTCAGTTGGATTAGTAACATTGAATGCATTCCCATTGAGTAAGTCGATTGTTTTATAGTCTCAATTTGCATATGCTAAATTAGAGCATCAAAAACCTCAACGTCTATCGTAAAAGATTTGTGTTTAATTTTTCCTGCATTGCAGTCACTCGCAATCATTTCGCATACGTTTCTCTAGTTTAACTTTCTCTTCAAATATCATCCCTTCCTCTAAAATGTTTTCCTCAGTTTCCCAATTTCAGTAAGTCTATGACGTCTTGGATTTGGATTATGTTCCTTACTGCAATTTTTTATCTCTAGTACTTGTTTTACTCGTTACTGATCAAAATAAAACTTTTGTCACAAGATTTGAGCGTCGAATTAACTTTGATTCTAGTATCGGTGTTGTTTATCTAACTGATCTAATGTTAATGCGTACAAGAATTTCCTTCAGAAATTTGGCGGTAGTTCCTCAAATGTTGTGTTAAACCGGTTGAAAGTCAAAGCATCAACTTCACAGCAGCTATTGTTAAAAGATCTATTCAAGTTGATGTTATTAATATACCATCTCACACTGTCGCTTTGCTAACCTCTAAACAATTCAAAACTTTGTATGTTACTACGTATTTCGTTTTCGCACATCTGTAGTGTTCTATCGCTTTTACCAAATTAGATTTAGTCTCGGCAATGTTTCAGCAACCTGACATTACTACCGTTAGCTGTAGGCAGTGTGCGATATAGCGGTAAAACACACTAACATATATCACTTATTCATATATAAGAAGGAGACAGTTTATACTTTTGTGTATTACCCGGTTTCATCGACTATGTAGATGATGTGCGTGATTGCACGTGTTCATTAAGTTCTATCAACATGCTACGCCATTCCATATTGCACTGTTGTAGTTTCATTCCATCTTTTTATGCATCAGTCTTTATTTCGCTTATCAGAATAGAAATGAACTATCCTCTGGTCTGGAAGTTCTCGTCTATCTCTACGTGAAAGCCACGGTATACATTGAGGAATTAATTTTGTTTGGTAAACTTAAATTTACTAGGATGCAGTCAATTGATAAGTAGCTAAAAGAAACTGGGATGGAGAACTTTACAACTTCTTATTATCTGTTTGAAGGTGGAGCAACTATAAGTCACAATAACTTTTTAAAATACATGCTGTTTGCAATAGTAAGAACAGAACATAATTCTGCATCATACATTGCATTGACAATGCTTTCGTTTACAATACCGAAAATAATGTCTTCAAGGGTATGCTGTAGGAAATTGAGAGCATATATTGGAGCTGCTTGAAAAAAAAAAGTTCATATGTTTCTGTTTTTTTATTTCAATTGACATTTGTATGTTTTGTATGATATTTATTAGTTGAAAAGTTCAGGCATTTCGGTTCTGGGATATACGTAGACAAATTATTGTGCTGTTCGTTCGGTGTTTTTGGTTGTCATGGCGCCCAAAGATGTGCCTTATGCAGCAGCTTTAAAAGCAAAACCAACTTTACATTTTGATGCGATGTACACGATTTCTAAAACAACTACACTCGCAACTATAAAATAATATGCCGTGCTCTTTCAGCTACATGAATTTGTAACATTTATTTCACATATTGTTCAATTTTGTGTCCTTTATCTTCCATTTAATTTACAAGACAATTTGAAGCTATTTTTCAATGCTAGTTATAGTAGAGAAAACAAACATGAAATCTAACTTGGTAAATGAAAGAGGTGCATTTCGAGGCATGTCCTTTGCTTCAAGACGTACAACATACATCTGAGTTTTCGAGAAAAAAACAACAAAATAAATTAAAATTATCTAAATATCTTACCGTTGACTAATTGTCTTAATATGTTGTTAACAGGCCGATGGACATTCGACTTCATCGGGTACTGTTATTTTCAACTTTTTCTTCAATCCTTTCAAAAGTATGAATGAATTCTGACATATCAAATTAACCATTTTCATGGTCTGTTCTAAAACAACTAATTCGTACACTGAGCTAACATATATTGTTTTGAACCGAACTTTTTTTTCTGCATAAATTACCTGTATATATCTGTTTTTGTTAAATGGTTGTATATTGAATTTTACGAGGTCTTCCAATTGTATATAAAATGGAGCTGAATATAGATTAGAGTATTTATTCATGGCAACTACGTAATGTTACTGCTTCTGTATACTACGTTGGTTTTAAGCATTCTACTATCAGCGATGACTATGCTTGTTTCAGTTTTATCATTGTTAAATGTAAGCAATCAAATATCGTGTTCTGATATCGATATTGTTGTTTTCATGGTAAACTCATAACAAATTTATATCACTCTCTGAAAACAGTTGAGTCCGATACAAATTAACTTTGTGCCATTATTGATGATATGTACAATTCCTAAGTTGTGTTGCATATTACAAAGGTTCTTCAGTTTGTTAGTTGTATTTCACGCTATGATGGTCTAGTGATTTTCTACCATGATTTGTTAATGTTCTTATATCACACTATCGGTACATCTTCTTTCCCTGTGCTTATAGCCAAAATTTTAGTATAATATCCTTACGTAAATCTGAATTTTGCAAAGATAAGCAGGGATTAATGTTCAAAGAACAATGCATTAAAATAAGTAACCATCACCTCAAGACTAAATGGGATCACGTAATTTGTTCTTACGGGTACTGGCAATTAAACTATTTGCCTTGCAGAACTTAATCATAAATTCACATGTTAAAAGTAAGCAAATGTTACATAAATTCTAATATGAGGGTTTGGAAGTCGTTACTAGTCGTTTAATATACAATGTAGATATAAATGAATCACATAACTTGCATAAATAGTTTACACATTATTTACCAGAACACAATAAAGCTAAGAGATATCATTGCTAAAAGAACGGAGTGAGAAAAAAATATATATAATCAGAACGTTAGTGTGGATCATAGCTAAACTATATTATCGTATAAATTATATCATGATCAAATTAGACAGACGGTATGAATGTGTAATTAATATTGATATGTACGATACGCATTTGCCTCAGAATCACGTCATTGTTAAAACGACAGGTACATTTCTAAATGGAAATTTTCCTTTATATTGAAACCATGCCAGGGTCATTATCACAAAAAAAATAAGTTCATTTTCTTTTACCCCAAGGCAAATTCAGACTTTTTGACACAAGAAATTAGTAGGTTGTCACGTATAGAAAGGGTTAATATGCAAAACATGACTTTCCGCTTTA
The DNA here is from genome assembly GCA_028554795.2 of Sinohyriopsis cumingii. Classification (NCBI taxonomy): domain Eukaryota; kingdom Metazoa; phylum Mollusca; class Bivalvia; order Unionida; family Unionidae; genus Sinohyriopsis; species Sinohyriopsis cumingii. The sequence continues at coordinate 77,132,083 of CM068827.1, read as the reverse complement.
TGGGGCGCCTGGGATATACAACACAGTGTACTTGTATATTCATCCAAATGTAAGGCATATCAGGGTCTTCGTCGTGTGCTGAATGAAAAATTGGCGTTAAACCCCACACAATTAAACCAGTTATTGTCTTTAAAATGTATGTCACATGAAACAATAATGTGCACACAGTACTGCAATGACCGATTGAATCCGAATGTGACTGATTAATAGTGCTAGTCATTTCATATGCAACTTTGTGATTTCGAACAGATTCACGCGTACTAAAAAAAAAATATCACAAATACAACTGAACTCCATGGGTGGTATGGCTTCTGACAACATGTAAAGATATATAGTATAGAATCCGTTACATGTATTTTTAGGGTCATTTTTATGTCAAACGCTTATCTACAACCTTTTCCCATGATGGTATGAAACGCTGAGAGATTTGAGAAAATACAAGTCGTTCCACTTAGGAAGGTCTGTTGCTGTCATCATGCAGCACTACAAGGTCGTTCATTGTTAGTGTCTAAACAATACATTATCAAAATGAGTACCTGACCCCTCTAGTCCAAGGCTTCAACAACAAGATTTATGTGTCGTATGTCAACCCCAAATAGGCCAAAAATCCGGACTTATGCTAATGTTTCATATCATGGACGAGCGTTATTTATAGGACGTTGATCGGGAAGAAAGCTTCAAGAGTAATGATCTCTTGAATATAATGTGTGTACTAACATTACGTTTTACATTCATGCAGTATTTAAACTTTATCAAAATAAAAATTAATCATGCGTCAATTTTGACGTTACTTCTGAAAATCTTTGAAATTCTGTCACAGACACATTCAGCACAATATGGCTAGAAAAATTACCTTACACATTTTGATAGTTGAATCATAATATGCAATAGGTTAACCCCAGAAGGCGATCGCAGCTGCAGTAATATTTGAACTGATAATATTTGACGTTGCGGTTCTCGGTACAGTAGAGGAGTTTTAAACTAGAACAATAACGTCAGTGTGACGGCATCGACCTTTCCTGCATCAAGACATGTTAGTCATGCAATTTAAGACGTCTCCTTAGATACTTTTTTTTTTTTTGTGCTACGTCTTACTGGCTAAATTACAGCGTTGTGTAGTTTGTTCCCCGGTCGACTGACAGCGGAACGAGAGTCTAAATTTTAAGGAATATCTCACACACTTAGCAGTACATATCAACACTTTTCCACAAATTAAAGTCATGTTGATTTAGTTGAATTTTACTTACTATGATGTCTTTTTTCTAATAAATTCAAATTCTCACACAAGCAAACTGGACTTATTTTCAAGTTCCCTTGACCTACATTTCCGTTGGCTGGAATGCGATGGAAGCCGTGAATGCCCGAAATCGGATTAAGTTGAAATATGATTATTTAACGAAACAAATAAAAATATACTAATGCTGAAGCAAGTGTTTAGACAACTTCGTTTCGTTCAAGATACGTACCATCCTTTTAACCACTTTCAGCATTCCATAGTATTAGTTCAGAAATGGCAGTGTGGTCTTCAAATAAGCAATAGTAAATAGTGAAAAGCAACAAGCTTTTCAAAATTCAACAAATAGTTTATTTACCTTCAAAGTGAAAAAAATATTTTAAAAAATAACTTGCGGTATTGCGATATAAATCCTAAATGATCCTAGAATTTCTAACTCGTCTTAATGATTAAAGTTCTGAATAAACTTTAGTGATATTCCAAAATCTTCAACGCTGAAAGTGTTGATCTGTCCGTGATGGACCGAAGAGTAATGAGGTGGGAACGTTGTTTTGTTTAATCACATTAATAATATCCAATAATATATCCTTGTTTGAATTTCACTTTATATCCATTTCTCTATCTCGAAGAATGTTATTTTAGCTGAGCACTTTTATTTCCAATGAATAAATAATTTGGTACATAAATTCCAGTCCAAATGAAATACTATATACGATAATGAGACTGATTTCTGCTTCAGATGTTATTGAAGGAATAAATAATTTTTTCCAGCATACGAGTTTCTTTTTTACTCCTCTACATGATCTAGGCCACAATTAGCATTTTCGATATAAAAGAATTATTACCCAATGGAAAATTTAATTCTGGAAGGTCAAGCATATTTACAAAATAAAATCTTAGTTATAATTAGAAGGTAAGTTACTAATAAAGAACGTGATAAGTACGAAGTCCTTAATTCAGACCAAGATAATAATTCTAAAAAAAAGTATAATTTTACCTAACTCACAGTATATCATGAAATAAATAAAACAAACTAACTAACAAACAATGGAAATGAAATATACATAACACGACCTTAATAACACCTTCATCAAAATGGATCTTCCCGTTTCGTGTTCCGTAGATATGTATCCAGATAACAATTTTTTTTTTAGTACAAGCTTAAAAAACGCCACCCACCGCCTTTACATCTTCAAATCAAATCGTCATATGATTGTTTGACGAGAATGAAGACTATTAAAATAGTAAGCGACTTCTAAGAAAGAGTATGCTAGGTCTGCTAAACACTGCGTTCGTTAGTAATCATCATCATCATCATCATCATCATCATCATCATCATCATCATGTCTTTAAGATGTAAGGCAAGGGAAGTAACCCAAAACGAAGCAAAACAAATCAGACAAAATGGGATACCATCAACAGACTGTAGAGCAGACATAATAATAATAATAATAATAATAATAATAATAATAACAATGATAATAATAATAATTATAATAATAATATCATATAAAGATATATTCTGTGTCTCAAATATTATTAAAGTAGTAATTTAAACAGCGTATTATTCACCAAAGTGCCATAATTGCTTGTAATTGTATCATGATTCAATCTACAAATATTCAATTTATTTCCTTAAAATGTGTTGTGTTGTGTTGTGATTTGGATTTTTAACGTAGCTTTAACAATTTCTCAGTCATATCGCTACGATGTCTGCAATGTGGCAGTTTATAGTGATGTCTAGCACTGGGGCATCATGCCGCAGACATGTAGCATGATGTCCCACCCAGTCACATTATCCTGACACCGTGCCGACCAGTCCTAACACTAACCTCTTAATGCTGAGCGCCAAGCGAGGGAGCTGTTAGTACCATTTTTGTAAGTCTTTGGTATGACTCGGCCGGGGATCGAACCCACGACCTCCCGCATCCGAGGCGGACGCTCTAACCACTAGGCCACCGGAGCGGTCATTTCCTTAAAATAAAGTTCCTTTTAATAAAAATTATATTTTGATTATATGTACATTCTTTTACTGAACATAGCTCCTGCCATCCCTCGTGTGTTAAATGTTTCGGGGACCGATTTTTAGAAAAGATATAATTGATCAAAGTCTATGTCAAAATCTAAATTAAAACTGAAGACTATTGGAATTATTCAAATGAAATGGGAAAGAAAAGTTTTGATTTTAACTACAGTCAATATAATTAAGAAAGAAAATAACGTGCCGTATACGCACGTTGACTGCAAATTGTTAATACACAAAATGTGCTAGGGTGAAATGATAGAAAAGACAGAAAAGAAACCTTCATTTGACTACACTCCGAAAACAGTTTCCGCTGAGTTATTAGTAATCCATCAAACATAATGTTGACGCTCACTGATATTATTTATATCTCAATGTCCTAAAATGATAATTTTACAGTCTTCATGACACATTTATTTACTTTATGTCAAATTAATATCATATAAATTTTATGAATACAATTTATCATATTGTATCCATCATGTCTTGTGTATAAACAATAAAAGAGACCAGTATAATGATAAATATTGTGTGACCATGAAAGGCTATTGAATCCCAAATGTCAAATAGATACACATCGATAGTTACACAGACAGATTACAAACTCCATTTTACTCCGCTCGTTCAATTTATTATTGCATTTTTTTCTTCTAAAATCGTCTTTAAAAATGTACCACTGCCACTGCCCAGTTTTGTTTTGCTGTCTTTAAAGTTGTCATTTGTTTTAACGATTCGCCTGAACTATCAAATGTAAATCAACTATCAAGTGTGAATCAACTGTCAAATGTGAATTAATTATGAAGTAATTGCGTATCAACTATAAATTGCATAACAATTGTCGAGTGAAAATCAACCATCAAGTGCGTGTCAACTATCAAGTGTGAATCCATGACAAATTTTTCTCTGAGCTTTGTTACGCGTGCGGGAGCAGTCAATATACTCTGGTGGTATGTGTTGGGCTGTTGCCATAAATTGTACCGAACCATTTTTCTGAGGGAGACGTGGTTGGGTATTCGCACAAATCATATCCTACCTACATACTACACTGGCCCTCTATCCCGGTAACTATGTACCAGCACCTAGTGGCTGAATTGGATCCGACGAGGTTATTGCCAGTGATTGTATTGGCATTGCTGAAGATTTTTATATATCCGACCTTCGCTGGGTAGTTTGGTCAGTCCGTAATTAATTTTTTTCCTTCTTGTTATCTGGTATGATGCAAACGAAGCTGAGCACACAGAGCGATTTTCAGATCCTTAATGAAGCATATGTGGAGTGCTGTGGTGTTGTAATTTGATGTTGTGATGAATGTAAAAGTCACATTTTCAAACAATATGTGGGGACATTAGTGGTTGATTGCATGTTTATTTCGTTTTATCCTACAAAGAAGATAACAGTCTTAGTTAAGACAATCACATGAGCAAAAAGTATTTTAATCAAGAGAAAAAAATATTATCAGCAAAATTCCACACTCATGAATGTACAATTTCAGACCATGCAATCCAAATGGATATATCATACCAAAGTTCACTTTAAAGTAGTTAAAATGGAGTAGGTTAAAAATAAACAAGCGACAAAACCACGACTTTGTCATTTGTTTAATGAACCAGAAAATATAACTGAGGGCTAAATAAGAACGCTATGACTAATGCATCAGTGAAATTGTATTCTTCTCGATGAAAGAAAACTATATATATATATATATATATATATATATATATATATATATATATATATATATATATATATATATATATATATATATATATATATATATATATATATATATATATATATATATATATATATATATATATATATGTATATATGTATGTATGTATGGATGGATGGATGGATGGATGGATGCATGTTATAGGTGTGTCTTTCCTTTCCAGTAGCCTAGATCATACCACTGGAGAGATGGGCAGATCGAGTTTTGCATTCTGTCATCGCTTTTTATTACAAAAGAAATTAATAAGACCTACACCCACTTTCATCTATTGGCTGAAGATGTGTTGATGTGATGTCCAATGATTCCGCTCGATATGCGAGCGACATCCGTGATAACAGTTCTAAAAATATGAAGTATGAATGACGTGTTGATTCAACCAAAATTATACCTACCTTTTCTCTTGTTATGAGGTGATTGACTAAGAAAAAAATTACTCCTTGAGAGGTTGTGGTCGATTGTTATGCATACTTAATTGTAACGTGTGTTTTACCTTTGTCTGTAATTGAGGGTCGAAGTCTACCTGATTACTCTCATGTTTGTCTTGTTAGTAAACTATAAATATAGTGTTTACTAGGGTGTGAGTTCAAGAAATAACCTTGCTTAAGGCCTTAGAAGATTCTAGAAAGGATTGTTGTTACAGTTTTTTAGTTAATTTTATTTTAAATGAGATTTTTTCAGAAAATGTTATTGCAACATACGTCAGGTGGAGATGTATATAAGTTTGAAAAAAGGTTATTAACTCTTCCTTTAATTACAGTATGCATAATTATTTACTAATGTGTTTTGAACTTAATTGGGATGAATCATTGATTTAAATATTTATTGGAATTACGGGGTGCTCATTAGCTGTTTGGACTAAAACGCTATTTTGTGATTATTGCGAATTTAGTCACAGACAGTCTGGTTTATATCACTGTGATACATCAAGACTATTGGTGCATCAATACATTCAAGGTTATTGTACTTCAGCATATTCAAGGTTAGAATTCATTCGGAAAACCACTGGAATTCATTCTGAACACTCTATACTTTTGGACTTTTAGGATTATTTGGAATTTCTATTGCAATACTGAAAGTTACTTTTAAATTTTCACTTTATATTTTAGGGCAATTTATTATTTGTTGAATTTTACTGAACGTGTTGGCTTTGCTTCTTTCTGTTTCTTAGTTTAAGACCAAAGAGTCGTCAAAACACTGGCAAGTCAAACGGTTTGAAATCGATTATATTTCTTTGCGATATTTGCATACATACTTCAGCTATGCTATTACGTTTATATCTTGAACATGTTTGCCATTTTTGTACTGGTTAGTTTAAATAAATATACTTTGTACACATTATTAAGAAAAACCTATCAGGGACTCCGAATCCCATTTGCTGCGACTCTGACGCATTTTGTTTGTGGGTCGGTTGGTTGACGGTACATTTCACACATTTAATAGATATATCATGCCGAGAAAATGGGAACCAAGTGCATTTCCCAAGAACATGCAAAGGCACCTGACCCATGCTGGCCTAGGCGTGTATCTAACTCATGACCGATGGAAAACCAGTATGACATTTTACCAACTGCGCTACCGCGGCTCTCTAAGTGTGGGATTGAATACGAGATGATTCCCACTTGGCTCGCAATGATTGGTTACTGCTCCACAAAGATTCAACAATACCCAGCTATACGCTTTTTTGCAGATAGATACCTTTCAATTCTGAAAACATTATTGCGGGTTCTGACATCGGAAGGCAATGGTCTTTTTTTAACACGGGGCTAAGTTGCAATCGGCAAAGAATAACTTTGGTACCCGAAATGACAGTTCATGATCTGTACCTACAGAAGGCGTACTTTGTTTCCAAATAAAATCTAACTTAGGCAAGATTACCATGAACGGTAACGGTGAATGACTGACTCTAAACATGATTGACAAATGGGTCACAATAACGATTACCTTGACCTATTTATTATATAAGCAATAGGTTCATTCCTTGTCCACAAGGATAACTAATCGTGAATTGTTTTGCCATACCATCGTGGATAATACAAGTTATCATGCAGAAACCAATTGTCTTTATTCCAATCATTGTACTTTGACCTTAAAATTAAAAATTGCAAAACCATTATTTTGAAACCGGTTCGTTGTACCTATATAGATAAGTAGCCAGGTCTGATTATCAACACAATCAGACACAATCAATCAGGTGTATGTTCAGTAGTTTGTTTGCTTCCACGGTCATGGAGAAAGTGACACAGTTGACTTAATCCACCGATCTAAGACAATGGCACCTTACACAAGGATCGTGACCCAAATCAGGTTCACGAGGACGTTCTCGATAGTCGCGGAGGATAGCCATGACTTTTATTGGGGAGGGGGGTTGGCGGGAAAACTTATCAAAATCTGGAAACGGGGTCAGGAGGCTTTGAGAATCAATCATCTGAGGTCGCAGCCAAAAACATTAGGAAACATTGATCTAATGTGTTGAATCGGACAACACATGTTGGACTTTTATTTTTTAATTTTTTAGATAACAGTTGTTCATTTATTGCAATGCGTTTGATATCGTATAAATCTGCGACCGAAAATGCAACGATTCCATTCTTTTTTGCAATACTAGTAAACACGCTCTCTCTCTCTCTCTCTCTCTCTCTCTCTCTCTCTCTCTCTTACACACACACACACACACACACACACACATACACACACACACACACACACACACAATCATCATGATCATCATCATCCAGTAGAGTTCAAGCGACCTTAAGACAGTAACATACTACGGCAATAACCGGAAGTATCGTACCACATCACAAATAATGCGCCCTCTGGGAGAAACTGGCAACCGTACTGTATCCGACAAAAATAGCAAATAATTAATAGTTCGTTTCTCTATAAATTAGTGGGTCAAATATGCTAAATTTTACACTTGTAGTAAATAAAGTGTACTCTATCGACTGAGTACATACTTTACTATAACCCGGATACGTACTACCTTTAAGAATCTTAGACTAGAACAAAGTTATTACATAGAAATAATTTTCCTTTTTTGGGAAAATGTGCCCTTGACATTTGACCTATTGAACCCAAAGTCAACATCGGTTAATTTTTTCATACAAATCCAAGCAATCCACACAATTTGGCCGAGGCGCGTGGTCTAAAAATAAGGTCATTATACGGAAACCATTTTTCCTTCAAGTCCTTTCAAGCTCAAAATCAGTTTCTATTTTAGCCACAAACTGCAAGCCATCTTCAACGATTAGTTAATATACGCGATCTAGAGGTAAAATGGTGTGGAAATCAGAAGACAGACGGGCTAACGTATTGTCACAGTAGGGTCACTTGACGGCGGGGTGAAAGAACGAACATCAATGAAGCATGTTGAATAGACGTTCTTTTGTGCAATTAATCATAAGAAACTATTGCAAGGATATTATCTCCAACTTCAATAGGAAAGTGTGGAATACGATTAAAAGTCACACCCAAATGTATTAAGTAGTTCACTAGTTCAACGGCAAATTAAATCAATCTCACCATCCTACGCCATTGTCATTTGTATTTCTTCGGATCTTTCTGCATTAGCTGTAAGACTCATATGACTGAAATAATTGGTCCAAGAAACTGGAAACATCAGAGCCGTTCAAACAAGGAACTCATCTTAGATAAATAACTGTTACATAGTGTCTTTGATGAGCTGCAACGTTTTCACAAAGATTTGCTCATGGTGTCGAAAACGTGCCTAGAATGGGACGTAATTTTTTATGATGGTTTCGTCCGAGTTGAAGCAAGTTCTTGCCCTAATTTTACTGTAAGCAATGTTTTGCGATTTCGATATAGCGTATCCAAGACAAGTAATTAATAGCTCATAATGCCAGGTGGTTCTGATTCCTAAGGTTGAGACAAAACCACTGCTTTAAAAAGCTCGATGTATTCAGGATGCGCGTGACTTAGAATGGTGAGATCAAAACAATCGTACTTGTCAACATAAACAACAGGTAAATGCCCTGCCTCGAGTATGCCCCACCTGGAATTCAGGCAATGGAAAACAGCATTTTCATCACAGAGAGTACTTGATTTTCTATGGGGCGCACTTAATGACATTTGCTGATATTTTTTCAATCTGAATAACCTAAGATACAGAAAATTTGAACTATCCAAAATGCATTTTTCTGTATTTCTCTCATATTTAAGTTTTCAAGATGATCATCTAACAATGATTTGGTCAAACTGACGAGGCGGAAATTATTCATCCATGTATTTTAAATCTAACCTAAATGCAGTCTAATACATCATGCTAGTTTCATTTTGTCAGAGAAATGAGAGAAAATGATGGTTCAAAATAAAAGTCAATAAAATTTATCAAATGTTACGAGTCTATGCTCTTAAATTAAGTAACAGAAAAGAGTGAAAACGACAAATTTTGTAAAATGTAAATAATTTGTTTCCCTATAATACAAAGTGAAAATGAGAAAAAAGAACTTATGGTATTGCAAATGAAATCCAAACACAATCCAAGAATTAAAGACGCTAGTCATAGTGATAAAAAGTCCTGAATATGCCTCAGTTCAAGTCCCGAAGAGATCCAATTGAAGGCGAGGACATGTCTGTTATGACCTGCGAAGTGCTGATGTGTCAACGTTCTCTAGTTGAATCACAGAAATATTATACCAGGTTTGAATTCAGTATATATTCCAATGAATGTCTTTATCCAAGAATTTTTGTTTGAGACTTTTGTATTTCCACAGAAAATAATCATTTGAATTTAATAAGAAGAAGAAAAAAAAATTCAGCGCAAACTGGTCACAACGTAATACAAGTTAAAGTGATAGATGTTAAAGCACAACTGGTGATATCCTCACAGTCACAAGATATTATAGTTCTCTGCTTGACCTCAGGTCACAATTAGCATTTTCTAAAACAGCCATTTCCTAATGGAAAATAACCTCCTAGAATGATCTAATGAACTTGTTTATTTACAAAACAATAGCCTAAAAAATTCACTTAGGAATCTCCAAAACTCTGACCATGATCAACATATTTACTCCTTCTTTGCTTACCTGAATAATAATCCTGATAAAAGGCTCATACACATAGAGAATAATGAAGCTATTATTAGTTGTTTACATAAATGAAATAAAAAAAGTCAATCAGGTCAAGCAGAAATGAACTCAATTTTGGACAAGGTCACGTCCAGCAAATAATGTTGCATGACAATAGCATGTAATGGAATAAAACAAAACTAAAACTAACAAACAAACAATTAAATTAAATATGCATAACACAAAGTTGAATGTTCTCCAGAAATCTTCTAAAAAACTAATACAAGACATTTTCTTTAGCACGCTTTGTGGTGTCGTTGGTCTAGTCTTTACGTTATTATAGGTCATGATATATTGTTGCACTAACCGTACTTTCTATAAATGTTCTAAGGGCATTTTGAGTGGATATATATATATATATATATATATATATATATATATATATATATATATATATATATATATATATATATATATATATATATACTGCATCAAGGTCTCTTACAACTGTTTAAATAATGCTTATTGTCGTTGGAGTAAAAAAATAAATAATGCTTATTGTCGTTGGAGTATGTATGTGTGTGTGTGTGTATATATATATATATATATATATATATATATATATATATATATATATATATATATATATATATATATATATATATATATGTATGTATGTATGTATGTACTCCAACGACAATAAGCATTATTTAAACAGTTGTAAGAGACCTTGATGCAGGATACTTTCTAATATAGTTTTGCTCAATTCTATTGAGCTTTTCGTTTAGAAACCATTGCTTAAAGACCTGTTTAATTTTAGGAAAAGCAGCTATATTTGATAAGAAAACGCGCTTTTACAATAAAATTGAAAGGTCGTGATAATAGGAAATTATATTGCACTGTTCTTCTTACGAAGTCATTATTAAAGAATTTATTTTTACGCATGGATGACGACGGACGCTGGAGGTAGGGTTACGCCATTAGCTCGCTTAGCCAAAGGGCCAGTGACCCAGAAAATTCATTTATGCGTGCTTTTGTACGTACGTGATTTAACAGCACGTCAGTACAGTGATGGCTATATAGTGCCTATTAAAGGTCAACGTTCTAATATTTAAAGATAAAGAACTGTATATAGAATTATATTTATTTGAAAATAAACAAAAAAGATAAAACATAAAAAGTAAAGCTTTTCAAGATTTTGTAAAGGGTTTAGTAAAATAGCACACAATAGGTAAAGAATATATATTAAAATTAAAATTCATTGTCCACATTTGCTATATATATATATATATATATATATATATATATATATATATATATATATATATATATATATATATATATATATCGGATTCCCTGACACAGTCCAATATTTTATTTGGAGGTGCATGATGATAAAGTTTATTAGTTGAGTTGACATCAGAGAACTTCAGTCTCTCAGGGCACAAGTCCATATACTCAACAAAAATGTGTGCCACTGTTAGTGAGCACTGGCGAGGTATGCACTCTGGTCTAGGTTCATCCTTTAACTATGCACGAGTCGGGTATACGTGTCTTACACTCAACGTCATAATGCAACCTCGTCTATACGATTTCTTCTGTGTGAATGATTCCACTCTCCTATTATGGGTTTTGATGTTCCGAAGCTGTTTTGTGCAGTTTTCATTTTACATATTTTGACATTTATACTGAATATGCCGATTTACGTAATATGTGAAATCAGCATATGGGATCTTTCATTCTGAAAACGAAAGGCTGCAGTGTTATTTTGGCTGTTTTATCCTTTGTTTCAGGACCTTTAATACCAGGGTTATCAGACAGCTAACTGTACATAATACTTTTTTCTAGTCTATATGAGCAAATCATGTTTCTGTAAGATTTTGGATAATAATGATTCTCAGATTAAGGTTCTGCAAGGCTTACAGTGTGGAAAAGGAATCCGAAAACATAGTTTTAATGATGTGTGGATGTTTTGAACTTTTGGCTCGTCAACCTAAAGTGAAAACTCAATAGTATCCCTCCATATCTGATGGGAGAAATCACTCCCATTAACCAAATGTGAAAATTGTACCACTTTGTTCATCGATGTCAAGCGAAATAACGCATGTCTAAAAATATAAAAAGAAATTATACACCAAAAATGGTAAACTCTATGGCAGTTAATTATTATTTGTAGTAGTAGTAGCAGTAGTAGTAGTAGTACTGGTAGTTGCAGTAGTAGTATATGGGTATGATAATTACTGGTGCGTTTCTTTAAACAACTTTTTTCAGCTTTTACGAAACTTATCTAAAATCGGGAAGAAGTGTATCACACGAGACAATTCTAATTCGTGTAAGGCACTATATGTGAAAGGAATACGAATAAAATACACGACAAAAGCTAGAAAAATAAATAAATCCGGGACTCATTTTATTGAAAGTATTAACCTCTATTTTAAAAACATAAATTACAAGAAAATAACATTTGCAAATGACTGAAATAAAAACAAAATTTTCAGACTATACAGTTGTAATTATTTCAACCTGAAGAAGGCATGTGCATTAATAATAAATTCTTTCCAGCATTTTCATTTTAATATAGAAACAACTAAGTTGATATATTAAATATCAATATGATACAGCGTATTTACATGTACAATAGGTTTCAAGAAAATATGTCAAACAATAATCTTTAGATACTGTTTTCTCTGGTATTATAATAAATCAGGAATAATAGTCTTCTCTCAATATCATTTTAGGTCACAAAATGTTCATCTGAATCGTGATCATTTGATTACAAAATCAAATCCTAGATCAGCACTTGAAAAACTTTGTCAATGATGATTAATGCAAAAAACATCCACATGTGACGCCAACGCCAATCAAACCATTCTAGTCTCTCCCCGTACAGAGAGACACACTTGTCTCTTTACCTGCTTGGAAGAGATGTCGAGGCCGGCCCTTAACGAATGAAGCTGTTGACACTCCTAAGGTTGCAACTAAATAAGTCTTGCTTTCTCAGGAACGAAAATTACACATATATCCAAGCGTTAATCTTTTGCCCACCCCACGCCTTCCAATTCATAGTTCTTTATCTTCACAGACAATTCATATATGTTACGCTGTTAAAAGGTCATCCAAGACAGGATTCCACCCTACTGATCCGGGAGTCTGAAAATAAAAGTAGATTAAAAATCAGCTGTGAGTACCTCTTCCCCTAATCAAGTGGTTCTTAACCCATGGGTCGCGACCTGGGTCACCATGCTGTTCTGGGTGGGTCGCCGAGATCAACCCTAATAATTGGAAATGTCCTAAGTGGTTTTTAGCATTCGATGGGTTGTGAGGCTAACACCACAAACCTAATCTTGGTCGATGCACCAAAAGGTTAAGAACCACTGCGTAGCTGAACCCCAATTGAACCAACTTGAAAAAAAGTAAATTCCCTTTGACCAATCTCTTAAATTTTTGTAATTTCTATTTAAGTTTTAAAAAGAGCAAATAATCATCTTGAGTCGATCACAACTTTCCCCGTGCCAGTCAGCGATCTTGATAGAAAGGTCATAGTTTCTATGTACAAATGCCCATTTCGTGTGCTGGTGAAAATGTGTTTATATTCATTAGAGAGACAGAAACAGATACGTAGACAGAGATAAGGAGATGAAAAGGTTTAAATATTATATAATTCATAACGTAGTAGCTTTTGAAGAACAAATTTAGTAAATGCATATATGCAAACATTTTACAGTAGGACATAATAACTATTAATTAGGTGGACCTCTAAAAACACACAACTAAACACACAACTATGCATGTCCGTTGCCATGGGTGCAAGGAAGAACAATATTTTGACAATGTGTAAAACATTCCACAAAGTTTATGCCTTAGATTTCTAAAACAATCTAAAACAATCTCCCCTGACCAAAAGTTTGGCCAACCGATAAAAAATTACAAGAGCAAATTACAAATGTCCTGATGGTGATGTTGATAAATTTCTTAAGGTTTCTATTGTCACTATTCGTTTGTCAGATATATCACAAAACTATCCAGTAAGTTGACAGTAAAAAGAATCCTAAGTGCCCGGATAGCCTAGTACTAAAACACTTTCTTTGCACCTCCTGGAGGTCTTTGGGTCACTGCCCGATTCAGACACAAGCGACAGTGGTCGCACATTCATGGATGTTCTCTCCATATCCGGTTACTCTCTCTCTCTCCCTCTCTCAAAGACACCATTATGTAAGCATGTGAGCAGTTTCAGGAACATTTATTATTATTATTCACACTGTACAATCAACATTTAGTATTATTATTTAGAACACACTGTTCAATCAACGTACCCATGATAATGTTCAAGTTTTCAAGAACGTATTCATTGGAACATAGTGCACAATTGACGATCAATAATGATGTTTAAGTTTTCAAGACAATATTCATTGGGACATAGTGTACAATCGATTTATTAATAATAATGTTCAAGTTTTCAAGATAATATTCATTGGGACATAGTGTACAATCGATTTATTAATAATAATGTTCAAGTTTTCAAGATAATATTCATTGAAACAGTCTACAATCGATGTGTCAATAATGATGTACAAGTTTTCAAGATAATATTCGTCATATTGTACAATCGACATAACGTACCAATGCTAATGTTTCAGTTTCGAGAAAATATTAATCAGACATTAAAAAATTTCCCTGCAAACACTAAACTTTTGAAGATTTGTTTCATTATTTTGCATGTGAATGTGCACTGAACATGAATTGCGCTCATAACTCAATGCTGTTCAATAATAAATCAAAATGTTTAATTGCTGTCTACCAAAACAACGACAAAATATGTCATTCGGAAAACTAAATAATTTATATATGACAGGAAATGATTAATTATTTCCTTGAAAGACTTCATTGGCTCATTCGACAAGTTTATTTCTTTATAAATCGATATAGTGATTTGACAGTTTGTTCTGAAACACATTTGAAAAACTATAATGGATTTTGATTTAATATAGAAAGGGTCAAGACGAGAACTAATTAACATAGATTACACAGATATTTAAGACAGTTTTATACTTATCCCGAAACATGAAAATATTTGCTTATAATGTATGTTTATATATCAAATAATTCTGACGTATATACTGATATTTTTCTTCGCTACACACTTTTAATTTTGCAGCTGTAGTTCCTGACTAAATGTTCAGATTTGTCAACGCAATATTTTTTCTTTGAGAATCTCTACAATTATTTCAAGGTAGAAGCATATAATCTGTATAGTTTCTGACTGTTTGCAACCACACTGGCTAAAGATTTCATGTATTCACTTTGGAGAAATTTTAGAGGTAGAACACAAAAAAACATAGCCAAAATACATGGAGTTCCACGAACTACTCTTGGCATCTCTTTTTAAAAGGGTCAAACAAGCTTAACGTACCCTTGTTGCAGGCCATCTCTAGAAAAAGCGTATTAAACGGAAAACCTGGGATCAACACAAAAGGGGTGAAAATTACTTTAAAATTATATAGATTTCTTGAGAACGATCTTATTTGCGGACATTGTACCTCTGAAATGTAGATATGAGTAATACTGAAAATATAGGGATAAATCATCGTATCTAGTAATCGTTGCTCTGCGGACAAAATTAGAAGGGAAAATCTGATTGCTTTCGACTTGTCATTGAAACGTCTTGCACCCTAATGGCAACCCCTATCAAAATTACTATGATACGGTAAGAGACTGAAAGAAATGAACCTAACTTCGAAGTGTAATACATGTCAATGTCAGTAAATATCAGAGTGATCATCAGGGACCAAAGTATTTCGAAGTGTAATACATGTCAATGTCAGTCCATAGCAGAGTGATCATCAGGGACCAAAGTATTTGGCATTTTCTTCAGTCAATAGCAGAAATAACGTTATAACTGATTCGGATGTCCACTATGCAAAAATAATCACAGTGATAATTATTATCAGGAATCTATATAAATCGGGTTAAGAAAAGGCAAATAAATAATTCATAATTTTTTCACACGAAAATAGAACCTGCCTGGGCAGATGTTACTTTCTGATATTAAAAGCACTTCAAATATCAAGACAATTAAGTCTACAATTACTTTGATTAAAGGTATACAACCAACGTCTATGTAGTTAAAAGTTAAAATGAACCATAACAAACGCACAGACAACTGATTGTGTAAGTTATAAATTAAACTACCATATCTTGTCAAACATTTGTTCAAGATTGTGACATCACACACTGGTGAAAATATTTCACATCAATATGCACAGTGCCAAAGAAATTAATGAAGTTGTCTATTTGAGCTTCAGATATAAAAAAAATAAAAGACAACTTAGGCCCTTAAACGAAGAAGTTTACTCTTGTATTCTGTCCCAATAATATTAAACAAACACTAACACTCTACTCTTTTTAAGAGTGCACTTCACAAATATCTTCAGTCTGATAAAGCCACATCTCAAAGTGATACATGTATACCTAACTTGGATATCCTCACCACCTTCCTATCTTCTAATTATGCATGCGTATCAGATGTATCCATGAATGTATGTGTGTGTACTGTATGATTACATATTAGTGTCAGATGTATCTATGAATGTATGTGTATGTGTGTGTACTGTATGATTACATATTAGTGTCAGATGTATCTATGAATGTATGTGTATGTGTGTGTACTGTATGATTACATATTAGTGTCAGATGTATCTATGAATGTATGTGTATGTGTGTGTACTGTATGATTACATATTAGTGTCAGATGTATCTATGAATGTATGTGTATGTGTGTGTACTGTATGATTACATATTAGTGTCAGGCACTGAATCAAGTATATTTGTACGCATATGTTGGATTTATAGTTTTAATAGCCCATTGATGAGGACTACATGTAAAATTGGTTAGTTCATTGAAAACCAAAAGTATCATTCTCAGAAAATAAAATTATTATTATTATTATTATTATTATTATTATTATTATTATTATTATTATTATTATTATTTCAAATTACATTGATGGAATGAGTCGATATTTTTTATATTTTGTGAGCTTTGACAAGCAACCACTTGAAATTATTCAATGAATTTCATAATTTTGTTTGGATTGAGCACAAAAATAAGACTGTATGTACAGTACATGATGAAAAGTTCTAATTTTATGACACCAGAAGTTTGTATAGTGAAATGACTCTAAACACATTAAGATATTTTGGACATTATGCCTTCACCTTAATCATGTCATGACATTATTTTTGTATTCTTTCTGGGGTGGATTATGATTCTTATAGTTAATTATGCCAGTAATATAATGTTTCATGAAAATGATGTATGTCATGAGAAATAGGTGAAATAAAGAATCATACATTTGTGCCCATTTCATGTAAAATGCATGTTCTCATTATATAAGCTGAACAATTTACTAATCAATTCTGCCAAAGCACAAAATTCATTAATTTATTTCCTAAACATTTCACACAATGAGCAGTCATGTAATGTCCCATACCTAATATATTATCAGAGAATTTGGAAACGTAATACCTTTCAACTCCATATGTACATTTCACTAAAGCAAATCTAAAGAGAAATGCAGCATAATAAATCTCACTGGCTAAATTTAAGTCTGACTTAAAATTTTGGCTGATGAAACTCCTGGATTCTAAACTTAAATTTAAGTCAAAATTAAGTTTGTCCGTGAAAATCAGGCCAGTTATAACCTCAACCTGCTCTACCTAATGTGTCATGGACTTAATCCAAATCTAAAACAAATGAATAAGCATTGTGCATGTTGACAGTCAGGAACCTGTACATGAGATTGCACGAGACACATCTTCTATGGCTATGAAGGCTAGAGAATGACCTATTATAATATTTTTAACCCCAAATTTTTCTTTCTGATCAAAACCTTCCTTATGGTGGCAGGGTATGGTGGGAGCTTTAATAGCCTTTCCACTCAGCAAGAGATCCACTTAATTAGAAAAACATTCACCAGTGTGAGATTATGAATTAAACATGATTGATACATATGATGTACACAAGATGACTATACTGGTTTGTTTTCCAAAAACTTTTGGAACTTGGAATTTTAGTCTTTTTTGAGATTTCAGGCAGAAATGCAATTTTGATGATTTAAAAAAATAATGTGTGCATAATCAAGGAATATTTTATTTTGTTTTAGGAAAAACAAATACATCAACACACTTGTATCCTACTTTATCCCCACATTATTTATGTTAGTGCAGTCTGTGAGAGAATCAAATCAGCAAAATAAATAGCCACAAATAAAAACTGTCCTAGAGAAATTAGATAAACAAGTAGTGTCAGATCTATGAAAGCTAAGTGCTTCAACAGTGTTTGATATCTGGAAATTTCTAAATTTTGGAGCCACTAAAAAATTTGATTCATGGTATTCAACTTAGTTTTGTTTATTTGGTTGGTTGGCTGATTGTTTATTTGGTTGGTTGGCTGATTGTTTATTTGGTTGGTTGGCTGATTGTTTTTGTTTGCATACTGCATCTCTCAACTTTTATTCATACATGATATTGCTAACATAAAACATTTCCACTTGGTTCAACTAAAAAGACCTCAAATAAACTGTTATGAACTCAGAACGAAGCTGCCTGCTTCTGAAATTCAGGTTTTGCATGAAGCCAGAATTGTAACTGATGCAACTGAGACACTATTGTGAGAAACAGGATGGGAAATCCATTGAATCCTGTAGAAGAAAACACAAACTCTTTTACAAAATAATAAATAACTGAGTGCTTCATATCTTTTATGGTTTCTCCAGCCATTGATGAAATTGTGCATTAAAACTTATGTAACAACTTCCAAACAATATATGCTACTACATATATATATTTCAGTTCAATTATCCACCATGTTATCTGAGTGCTCTATACAGTGTACATGCTGTAACTTGACAAAACAACTTCTGCAACAACTTTAAAATACTGAACAACAATAATAATAATGTTCCCTGACACTATTACTGGGGCACAAAGAAACCAGATTTTTCACTCTTTACTTTGGACAAACTGCAGTTCACTTAACCAGAATTTATTCCTATAATAAATGCATAAATAAATTATAGATAAAATAAATGTATTAAAAATAAATGTATAAATAAATGATTAAATGTAACTGATTCACCCTTATGCCACAATGCTTAGGTGATGTGGTCTTTTGGAAAATGTCTTCTGATGTTCCAAACCTTAAGGCCCCTATGTAACTGAACTGAAGTTACTTTCTTTTAAAATAATTAAATGTACCAAAAAACCAAAGCAATTCACTCAATAGCTTTTCTTGAACAAGATATCTGCATCCATGTCCATAGCTGATTTCTTTTTTAATTTAAAAAACTCACTGTTATGCTTGTACAATACAGGTCATCATTGTACCTGAACTGATTAATTCCAAGCAAAAGTAGTATTTCCAATGCATGTCTTTCTATAAATTTTCTTCTTTTTCTCTAGTCTTTTCTCCCTCATTCCCATTTTACACTTCCCTCATGCCATAATGCAAATATTTCACTTAATGAACTGATTGTAAACTTTGTTATCTGAAGTATCAAACTTTCCAGCTATTGTACTATGATATAATTTACTCTGCCACTATATTTATGACTGTATATTTAAAGATGAACTGTATCAACCATTAGCTTCCATTCAAATCCTTAATTTTTCACTTTGTACAGTGTGTTATTTAAAAAAATTAGGCAATAAACATGTTTAAATCCAATTCTGATTTTGCCGATTTGACCCAGGCTAGTGTGGTCATCTTGTATACATGTACTTGTCTAGCACTACCAACACTCTCAAGCTCCGACAGTACTCAATAGCTACCTCTTTACTACTGTATCCTACTAAAACTAATTAGAAGTCCTTCAAGGAAGCTAAAACAAAAGGATGCAAAATGGCTGATATCAAAAAGCAAGTATATAATTAAAAATTAAGTTAAAAGATTAGTTTCCTGTTTTCATGAAATTAAAACTTTTAAAGTGGCTATCAAATTTGTAAAAATAAACTGAATAATTTTCCGACAAATCTTAATTACCTAAGCATCAGCTTCCTAATATGCTCAATTATATTTTACCATTAATTTTTAATTTATGAAGACCGCTAAATTGTTTGCAAATAAAAGTGCAAGGTGAGCATTTTTACTTATTATCTTAATAAGGAAAATAACCACACAATTTACTATATTAAATTTTAAAAAATTATCATACAAGAAAAATATCATCATATTATCATTCTTTAATTTAAAGTTCCACATCAAAGCAACAAATATTTCTTTCATTCTGACTTAAGAATGATTGTTCTTTGGGCAAGAATGGTAATGTAACATTGTTCTTTTTACTGAAGTTCCTTTTACACAAAAAAAGCAATGAATGGTTCTAAGAAATCATTTAATGGTCTTGACAATTTTAGCAATAAGACATATGTTATATACATAAAAAGCTTTAAAATGCTTATATCCATAGAGTTTATTAGAAAGAAACACATGGTACATGTATGTAGTGGCTTAACGTTTAAAATTACTCAACAAATTTAATATTATCACAAAATTTACCAAATTGTAAATTTTATATATATATATATATATATATATATATATATATATATATATATATATATATATATATATATATATACATATATATATATATATATATATATATATATATATATATATATATATATATATATATATATATATATATATATATATATATATATATATATATATGTATGTATGTATGTATGTATGTATGTATGTATGTGTGTGTGTGTGTGTCTGTGTGTGTGTGTGTGTGAATTTGGAAAAATGAAATAAAATACTTAGAGTACTTTTACTTGATTCTAATGTTTGCATGATGTAACAAGATAGTTAAGATGATTTTAAATCTAACATGATTAACCTAATCAAAAAAGATCATTACAGAAAAAAACATCAAAAACAGAAAAAATAAAGTGGTTTTCTTTCTTATGTGTTGAAAGAATATTATTAGTTAACAATGCCTTTCTTACATGTAAAATCAAAATAAAAAACATAAATAAGTTTTGCATATATGAGATAATGTCTGGACAGGCCAAGACTGAGTCTTTTTCTGAGAGTGAATGTTTTTAACTTGCATCAGAAAGAGATGAGAGGGATTACAAATGATGATATAAAAGTATTTCCACAGAACAGAGCCCTCCAAATGTTTTCTATTTTAAATGAAATAATGAGTACATTTATTCATATTGGAGTTTGATGGAAATAAAAATTTAGTTCTGCGCTGAGTATCAAAGTTTTCAAAATAGTTTTGCAATCAGATACAGAGGTTCCAAATAATGATAAAGGTCTTTACATGGAATAGAGTCTTGCAAATTGTCTTCTATCTAAAATGAACTACCATTGGAACATGCCTATAAGCCATGTTTAACTGTAAACTGAACGGACTCAAATCTGCCATCAAATAATGCACCAGCAGATCTGGGTGAGTGCCCATTGTTAGGAATAATCAGTAAAACAAACAAATTAGACCCCGATCTACAGGTACATTATGCTACAGCAGATCAGGATCTTTACTGTTTGCAGTTTGACTTGACTTACAAGCAAGTATAGACAGTAATGACTGCAATTACTTGTATTTTATATAATGTAAATCTTCATCTCTAAGACAGAAAGTGACAAAAATACATTGCATATTAATAATATTGGAAATTTTAGCAATTAAAATGTATTAAATGAGAAATCATATAAAATGAATAGACAAATTCTACATTTGTGTGAAAGTATGATGCAATGTCACAAAACACATTATTAATCAAAGTCAGTTTGTCTTTTTACACCAGCTATAGGATTATCTATGAAAAGCTGAAAGTTTATATTATGAACTAGCTTGTCACTCCAATACTAAAACCAAACCACTATAAAACATGGATCAATTAAAGAACAAGGTGAAAACTAATTATTTATCTTACATGGTGCCATATCTACTCATGTACAATTTCTAGCCATGTGCAAAAGGTGTAGACCAAACTCTGACAATGCAGAATTTGCCCGTAGATCAGGGTCTGTGACATTCATTATATGTATTATAGCAATAAAACACCATAACAGACCCAGATTTGTCTGCACTTTTTATGCAATGACAGATCTGGTTCTATGCTGTTTGCTACTAAAGACAATATATACATGGGTAGATATGGCAATGAATTTAACATGCATAGTCATTCAAGTCAATATGAGATTACAAAAAAGTATGAACTGCAGTACAGTCTAGGCCATGCATCTTGCATTAACATTGCTCTAGGCAAAGACTTATAACCTTTGTCAAATGAGAATAAGATTTTATTGTTAGCATAAATAAACACTTAAAATCTTTGGCCATAAAAGTCTTGCTCCAACTCAAAACCTCAAACTCAAATGTTGCAACTTGCAAATATCACTAAAACTAAACAATCAAGAACAGGAATCAAAATTAAACAGTTTTAATACATGTCCCTCTGCAATTTTGACTGTATTATTAGCAAAGTCTGAGTTTGTGAATTTGTGTAATTTTTCTCTTTTGTTTGGACATAGAGTCCATCCATGTGGCTGTCAATTCAAAACACATCTAAATATTAAATACTTTTGTACTGACACCTTGCAAAATTTGTTAAAATGTTTTACTTCATTTTATTTTGAATGATCTCTTGTTCATCATTTCTTCTTTCAGATCTGAACATATCATGTGCTGCTCCATGTGTCCTTGGTACAGGCAAGTAGCTCTCACATATAGTTTCTGCACAAATGTAAATATTTCTGTAAATCATAAAAATTACACATGTTGTCACCACATTTGACCTTCTGAAAGGATTCTGGCAAATTTCGCTGATGGAAAAGGTAAAGGAAATTTTGGCATTCATGACTCCAGATGGACTTTATCAAGATAATGATGGCATTTGGGATAAAAGGCTCCCTTGTACTTTCAACATTTAATGAACATTATTACATCTGATCTAGACAATTCTCATGATTACATCGATGATGTCCTCATCTACAATGACACCTGGAAAGATCACCTGGACACAATTTGGAAATTCTTTGACAGACTTACTGTTGCAAATTTGACTATTAATTTGTCTAAACGAGAGTTTTGTCATGCTTATTGATTTTTTTATTCTGTAAACAACTAATACAAAGCTAAAATATTCTCTAAGTGTATGGGTTTAATATTAGGATTATTATTAGTAGAAGTAAACATGTTTATTTGGGTCTGGGTCTAGGTTATTGGGATTCCCCTTGTGGACCTGATATAGTCCAGGATCTGAATCATAATTTTAGTAACTGACCTTCGAATTATAACTAACATTTCATCTTGTAAACATTTAGAACCTTCCAGATTGAAATTTTCCATTAGGTAATAGTTTTATCAGAAAATGCTAATTGTGATCTGAAGTCAAGTCAAGGACTATGTAATTTTGTCACTGGAAAAATTATTCATTCATGTTTGAAGATCTAACAGAATTAACTGTATTATCGTTGTGTCCAGTAGTTCATTTGGGCTGTAATTTATTTCTTCAAATTATTCAATTCAGGTGATTTTTCAAAGGAAATACAGAGTGCTTATAAAAAAATAAGACTCTTGGACAAAGACATTTGACGGGATTTATAGTGAAGTTAAATATGGTATTACATTACTGTTTTACAAACAAAATATTGTTGGCACAACACCATGATACAAGCCATCACAAACACATCAACACTTTCAGCATTGGATTTAATTTGAATTTCTACTAAAGTTTATTAGAACTTTAATTATTAATACTTGTGTTTAATTCTAGAATTAATTTGGGATTAAATTCTTAATACTGTAACTTCTTTTTTTACTTTTCATTTTCACTTTGTATTTTAGGGAAATAAATTATTTGTTGAATTTTACAAAGCTTGGTGCTTTTCACTCTTTTATTTTACTTCTTTTAAGAGCATAGACTTGTAACAATGCAACGTTCTGGCTGATTAAGCTTCCTCACAATGAAGCTGTTTTTTCATGGCTGGGATTATCTGTACTTTGTTTTGTTTACATCAATGGTCACCTGATGACAAATGTTATGACTGACCCAAGTTATACAGAGGATTTCATATGGGTAATGATTAATACTGAAGTTATGACATGAGCTGAACATCCAGCTTTTGTGAGCCTTGGCTATCAAATGCTGGACATTAATCAGTGAGTTTCATGAATTTAATATTAATTCACTAACCATGATAGATTCCATTTATTGCATAGTTTTTATTTTAATGGAAATAGTTTAGAGAGAAAAAAGAAATATTTTCTTTCACACTGGCTCAGATGCTGCACCATTCATTTGTTGCATGTAAGAAATAGTCCCAGACACTAACTGAATTAATAATGTGGAGTTCTGTAACCAGTAACATTTAAATGTAATTTTTTTAAACAAATTATAATTTAAAGAGCAACTGTCACTCCAAATCAATAGGACATTTGACACAGACAGGATAGAAATTCCTATGTGATGTCACATGCTGATTTGGTTTAGGTTAGTCAAGCCACCCAAATCAATTCAAATGAGAATGTTTACAACGTTTCCACAAAAGTGTATCAATTAAACTAATAAGCATTCTGTGTGTTAAATATTCAAGTGATGGGATGATTACTGGATGCAGATTTACTGTAATACATGTGTAACCAGATATTTGCATTATTTGCTATGAAATAGTACAGTAGACAGGCAAATTTATTTGAGTCAGAACTGCATCACAAAATAAGAAATTTTACCACATAAATGCTGTAGTTAGATAACATTCTGTCATTTGGGAGACTGGCACATGTCCACATTCATTTCTAAACAAAGGTGAGTTTATTTACTCTTTTAAGTCAACATTTAAACCATGCTTGTCATGTGGTGGGGTCTATATTACAGGTTCCATCCACCAACCCCAGCCCTTTATCCCTTGACCCTGTTTTATTTATAAGACCAAACTGTCTATATTCTGACAGATATAACCTTTTTTCTCTTGAGCAATCAATTCAAAAAATGGCTGTCAAAATGTTAATAGTAATAGTAAAAAAAATAATGTTCCACAAGGTGGTCTATGGAAAATTCCCACAGTTGCAACTAATCAGTAATGAGAATACTGCAAGGATTTCATAGCTTATTTGGACCAATCAGAATCACATAAAAAGTTATGTTAACTTGTTGTCATATCACATATATTAAATTCCACACACAATAAGAAAAGTGTACTGACCATGTCATAATAAACAATGTGTCATCAGGTTGGAAAATCATAAACCTCTCAAGGTTCACATTATACTTTACATAATTAGAATATTTGTATTATTAATGACTCCTAACAAACACCATAGACCCAGCTCAGCTAGCACATTAGGCACAGCCAGATCTGGGCCTGTGCAGTTTGCAGATGGAATGGACTTTCAAGGAAGCATATACAGTACATGCATGTGGGATGGATAGAAGAGCTCTAATGCTATATAGGGGATTTTGTATATATTTCTGTACTAGTGATTAGCCGGGATCATCTCTGCTCTGGCAACTGACTGAATGGATTTATAGCTTATCCCTGAAAGCAACTAATCCACAAGTATATACATTACCTACAAATCATGCACAGACACAGACACATACACATATACCATATGTACTTGCACATAAGTCAAGTCCAGGTGCAAACAATGTAGACCCTGATCTGCCATCACATGATGTACTGGTAGATCAGGGTCTATGTTGTTTGTTCTACAGAATACTCTTAACAAACTGCAGAGACCTAAGCCTGCTGGTGCATTATAAGATGGCAGATCTGGGTCTGTGCAATCTGCAGTTGGACTTGACTTATAAGAGAGTATAGGCGGTACATATATTGATGAATTATCAGAATAATAAACAAATAGATTGAAAAATATATCTTTCTTAATAGCACTGCATATTACTCAATGCATTACAATATTAACCTTCAAAAAGCATTATCTTAGCATTACGTCAGCAATGCAGCATATTTCTGATGAGATCGGCAAGAGATTGCATCATCGCAGAATCCTGTCAATTCTAACAAAGGGAATTCATTCCAAAATTTTGACATGAATTGTGTAGGAGCTACAAGTTGTTTTTCACAATCCCATGAAACAAACACCTAAAAAGATCTAATACTTTAAAAACTACCAGAATAAGTAAAACAGACTTCTTAATTTTATTAGAAGTCTGAAGTAAAAAAAAACTCTATCATAAAATTCATACCAGAATAACCCATGTTTCCTTTTTTTGAGCAAAATTACTATGACATTACACATTTACTTTCTATTGGTATTAAAGTCAGTAGACACCTTACAATTTAATGTTTCCGATTATTTTTTCTTGTCATTTGAATCAAGTGGTTTCCGCTATTTACAGTCTCTGCCTCATACATCTGTGTACAGTAAAACATCAAATATGTAGATGTCACATCTTTGGACTTTTGAGAAGAGTTTCTGCTGATACACTATTAATTCTGTACAAGTTTGTAAATCTGAAAACTATTTGTCTGGAAAAAAATCCATGTTTTTTAAAGAGTTCTGATATAATCAATGTTTAACTGTACAATCACATAACAGTCAACAAACAAATTCAAACTAACATTCGGGATTACATTCTGTTCTTTAAACAAAATTTAGGTTGCTAGAATTCATACCTACCTCATAAAATGGGTTTTGAACCTTAATGAATTTCTGTTATTTCATAGAAAAACATTTGTTCACTTTAATATATAAATTGATGATAGGAAGAGGAATGAAAAAGAAGACTAATACAAGAAAGAATAAGCATAAAGACATAAAAGACGTAAGATTCAAGGATGATTTTTACACAAAAGATATTATTCATAAAAGTACCATTCTTACAGCTTTATTGTACAAGTGATAAATTAATTGAAAATAGAACAAAATTAATTATATGAAATTATGTAAATTAAATATAAAAAACAACAACATTGACTTGAAAAAGTTGAATCATCATGAATTTTAATAGTACTTCAAAAAATGCTTTTGAAGGAAGAAAAACAAAGGGAGCTCATGGGATGCATTTTTGGAAATTAATTGAAAATTTGCAGAATTCTCATGAATCTTTTTATATCCCACAACCTGCGAAACATTTTCTCCCTAGACTGAAAATTGGGTAGTGCATTTAAGGCTTGACAAATATTGATAATCAATCCTGGCACATTATATTTAATTAATTTTGTACTGTCAATATTAATCTGTAATTTTTAAAAGCAGGTGACACAGGGCTTGGCTCCCATGTCCAGCTGGTGAAAACATTTGGTTTATTTGGGTCTTACTCTTTGTCTTACTTAAAAGTTCTCAAATTCAGTTGTCATAGAACTTCTCAAAATCAGTCTTTAACAATCTTGGGAATAAATTTCAACATGCCGTTAGAAGTAAATATTTAGTTCAAAAACAAAAGTGGCAGGATAGAATGATTTTGTTTAGTATCAGTCTCGGTCAAACAGACACCTCATCTGACTGTATGAGATCTCTGCCACAAAAGGATCTGGTTAATAAAGCTTTCATTTTATTACCAGAATAAAGCTGTCCCAAAATTCAGAAAAGTGATTTGGTTGGCAGGTGAGATGAGGTGAAGCAAAGTGTAATGTCAAGATTATGTCATAGTTGGTGTATACACAGACAGTTTAATTGACTGAGACATGCCCAATGCACTGATTTCTGTTTACAAAGTGATTTGGTTGGTGAGTGAGATGAGATCAATAAAACTGTGATGTCAAGATTATGTCATAGTTGGTGTATACACAGTTTAACTGGCTCACTGATACATGCCCCATGCATTAGGTGTGTATGTATGTGTGTGATTTGGACTTTTAATGTAATTTTAACAATTTTTCAGTCATATCAATGTGATTACTGCAGTGTGGCAGTTTATAGTGATGTCTAGCACTGGGGCATCATGCCACAGACATGTAGCACGATGTCCCACCCAGTCACATTATCCTGACACCAGGCCGACCAGTCCATACACTAACCTCTTAATGCTGAGTACCTAGCAAGGCAGATGTTAGTACCATTTTTTCAAGTCTTTGGTATGACTTGGCCAGTGTTCAAACCCGTGACCTTCCACATCCAAGGCACCCATGCATTGGTGTCTATTTTCAAAGTGATTTTGGTTGGCAAGTCAGATGAGGTGAAGTACTGGTACATGTTTACAAAATGATCATGTATGATATCATTTTAAGTTTGCAACATAATTTTTACTTGAATGTTTGCAGAATGTAATCTAGATAAAATCTTATATAAGATGTCATCAGAGTTCACTTGAACAAGGTTTGATTTAATCACCTTCTATCAGAATCAGGGATCATTGAAGCATTGTACCAGAACTTATAATGGCAGAGACTGAGTTGAACCAGACTAGTTTACTACGAACGTTAAGGCCTAAATGGATAAAACTAAACCAATCACCTACTCAGTTGAGTCAGAGACAATTTTTGATTGGCTGAATGTGGGTGACTATGTAATATTAATAAAAATTTGGATTGTAACTTGCAGCGATTTTGAAATCTCATGAAATAAGCAAGCTGGAGTCTCCTATTAATGCATATACAGGTATTTTTCTCAAATACAGGTATTTCTAAAATAAATTATTGCTGCATATAACTGATTCAGTTACATCTTTTCTATGCTATCAAACTGAGTAAGGAAAATTTGTCTACAGGTTTTGTATCTAAATATAGCTCTACAATTCAAATTATGATGCCAAGGTTGTTTAATCACAATGATTAAGGTCTTCTTGTTCATGTAAGGTGGCTGTAAACTATAAACAGTTGTCTGTCTACCCCTGCCCTTTCTTCCTGTGTCATATAAGATATACTAATTTACAAAATTGAGAGGTAGCTCTCTGTAAGACAAGGTGTATTTCAGGTTCCAAAGTATAAAAACAGTTTAAGTGCAAAAAGTGAAAGTAAACATCACATTTACAAAACCATACGTTAACTCTTTAAATACTGCTAAAATTTCATATAGGCGTAGATATACCAGATATAAGACAACACTGAAATTTGCAAAATTTTGTCAATTTTCACTTAAGAATTTTTTAAATAATTCTTAAAATTGCAACCCCAGTACAAATGTATGCTCCAAGTTGTCTGTGACTATAGGGGCTGGTCACAGAAGGTATAATCGAAGCATTTATTCACAGTTAGAAAGGCTTTATCAAATAATAACCCCTGGAAACTAAGGCACTAAAGGGGAATGTTTCGTAAGAAAAATTTAGACCAAAGTATTTAATTGCATTTACTTACATAAAGTGGTCTTTCCTTCCGCGTGGCTGCCATTTTCATGTTTTCTATTGTAGGTATATCATCCCTTAAATGAGACCATCTTTCCTGCATTCTCACCTTTCGTAAAGCTTGCAAGGTAAATCTAAAGAAATACATTACATTAACTGTTACATAATCATGTAAGACTATATCCCACCAGTTATTCCCCTTTAATATTTGTGCTATCAAATAACATCATGAATATGCCATTAAATAAATCCATTTCATGTTGTTTCTCAACTAAAACATGTTTAAAAACACATTGTAATATCAAAAAGGGCAAAAACATAAAGTCTGTGGTATTCTGATGTACTTCATAGTCATTTCACGAGACTGGTTGCCAGTTTAAATAAAACAGTGATTATATTCATGAGATAAATATAATTTCCTTGCTGTGCTCAGTATACAAAAATTTCATGAAACTGATTAGATAATATCAATCAATTAGATTTAAGATGAAACAAGATGGTATAGCACCCTGGACAAGCCTTGTGTGATGTGAATACCAAAGACAAAAAGTGAATGTGCATCATTATGAAATACTTTACCTCTCTTGCAGCAAAGCATCCACCCTCTGATTGATGGTTGTATGTGCTTTGAAGGATAAATTGTGCCTTTTCTTCTTCATGTAGTTATCCAAAGATGGGAATGAGCGAAAGTGATAGACAAATATGGAACCAGTCTGTAGTCCACTATCATTTTCTCCTTCTTCGTTGTTTTCCTTCAGGGTACCTGCAGAACTTCAACATATTAAATTGATGACAACCATTGCTGTATCTTTTATTTATATGACATTCTACCTCATTATAATACTTCACATGGAAACCATATAAACTGTTCAAAGATCACATAACTGTCCCTCGTTATAAGTGGGGTTACCTTATACTGAGGAATTTTGCAAACATAACATGTTACAACTCTATGATTTTAAACTGAGTAACAGAAAGAAGCAAAACTTACACATTTTGTAAAATATGACAAAGAATTTACTTCCCAAGAATACAAAGTGAAAATTTAAATTCAACTTTCAGTATCATGAATTAAATGTCAAATATCCTAAATGTTCTATCTCAACTCCAAAAGTATAGTGTTCTGAATGATTTTCAATACTGAATGTGCTGATATATGAACAGTCTTGAATAGATTGATGTACACAAAGTCTTGATGTGTCACAATGATATACTCCTGAATGTCTTGGAATGAAATCACAATAATCCCAAAAAGTATTTTAGTCCAAAAGTAAATGAGCACTTTGTAATTCCAATGAGTGATTGAAAAATGATTCGTCTAAAATTATGTTTGAGTACAGCTTTTTTTGTTGTTGTTCTAGGGTTTAACGCCATTTTTCAGTACAAGAAAGGCTATACATGGCGGCCAGTATAACTGGTGGAGGAAGAACCCGGAAAACCCAGGGAAGAACCACCAACCCATGAGAAGCTACTGGCAGGCTTTCCCACATACCCACGCTAGCCGAGCCTTGGACTCAAACCCACACCACTCGGCCACTTGGGGCCTTTGAGTACAGCTAAATATAATTCTACAGACTGAACTACAAAAGGAATGAATAATTTTGTTTACCTCATACTTATATGAAAAGCTAAGACACAATAAAATGACCAGGATGTGGGTCAAAAGTTTACTTCTAGAACATTCCAAGTTTGTAAATAAGGCTACACCTTGAACTCAAATATCACTAAACAACTTATTTATAACTTGTAAAAACATGACAAAAAACATAAGAATAGTCAGGTAGGTCAAACATCTACCCTCAATTATGTAAAAAGGTCAAGCAGTAAATACATATTAAACAAATATAGCAAATGGGATATGCTGTACATAAACCAAAAAAAATATGTTATGATATATACTCATTTTTAAGTCACGTTTAAATGCAAACAACCTAGACCTGATCTGCTATCAAATAATGTGCTTTCATTTCTGTGTATAATGATTACTCCTAACAAACTGCCTAAATCCTGATCCATTGATACATTATTGCATCTGGGCAGTTTGTAATTGGACATGACTTATAAATGGGTATATATGGTATTTAAAGATGTGGAAACCATATTGTAATAAGTCCTCATCAGCCAAGAACTAAAATCAAACAAAATTAAGCAGCAATGATGGAACAATATAGTAAAGCCTGTTTTGAAAGACTACTGGTATGAAAGAATACCTTTCTTGAAAGACTACTGGTATGAAAGAATACTTGTCTTGATAGACTACTGGTATGAATAATACTTGTTTTGAGATACTCTTGTTATGAGAGACCACCTATCTTGAAAGACCAGATATTCAGTGCATAGATTTATTTTTATTATTATCATTTCAAGACCTGTCTTGAATAACAACCTGTCTTGCAAGACTCTGATTCTTTTAGAAGAAATGGTGTTGTTTCTGATGTAATAAGCCATATTAGTGCATAGAATCCATGTCCACATTCATGTTATACAAAAACCTGTCTTGAGAGACCATGATTCTTTAAGCAAATGGACTGGTCTTTCAAGACAAGTTCTGCTGTTTTAAGCCACATTAGTGCATGTGATGCAAATCCACACATGTTATACAAGAACCTGTCTTAAGAGATCATGATTCTTTTAGAAGATGGATTGTCTTTCAAAACAGGTTCTGCTGTATTAAGCCTTGTTAGTGCATGGGATCTAAGTCCACACACATTATAAGAACCTGTCTTGAGAGCCCATGACTCTTTCAGCAAAAGGAGTGGTCTTGCAAGACAGGTTATGCTGTATTAAGCCATTAGTGCATGGGATCCTTGTCCACGTATGTTATATAAGAACCTATCTTGAGCGACCATGATTCTTTCAGCAGAAGGGGTGATCTTTTAAGACAGGTTTTGCTGTA
The DNA here is from genome assembly GCA_028554795.2 of Sinohyriopsis cumingii. NCBI lineage: Eukaryota > Metazoa > Mollusca > Bivalvia > Unionida > Unionidae > Sinohyriopsis > Sinohyriopsis cumingii. The sequence continues at coordinate 77,099,905 of CM068827.1, read as the reverse complement.
TTAAGTCACATTAGCACATTGGATCCATGTCCACATCCATGTTATATAAGAGGCAGGATTATACTGAAAAGTTTCATAGTAAGTGATGATTTTATTAACCTTCCAAAAGCATTCTTCCTTTCTCTACAAAATGAAGTTTAAGTCTAACTAAATTGAATCATCCCAAACTTGCAATAACATAGATAACAGCACAGACCGCAATTTCCTTGATCATTATCAGTTCATGATTTTCTTCAATCATTTTTTATAAAGGGACTTACTCTTAACACTACTTATAAAACCTATCAATACATTGCAATTTTTTCTATTTCAATGTAACTGTTAACCTTAAAACAAGCACAAATTAGCTGTCGTTGGACATAGATCCTGAATGACCTCTGACAAAGAGCTTAATTCACATCTGGCAAGGAGTTTAACTGACCTCTGATAATTTCAGTTCTAATAACTAACCTTTGACATAAAGCATCTGACCCAGTCCACCAATGGCATAGACTGGTTCCCATGGTGTTGTTAGTTCATGAGTTTCTGGGACCTTGATCTCAAAAAGGATAATTCCCTTTAGAATGTCTCGGATCTGTACTATGCCTTTGTTCACAACAGTTAGTATCTGAAACAAACAATTAAAACAAACCTATTGATTCTCTGCTATCATGGATTAATAAGCCTTTCATTGGTTGAATCATATTTTGTGGTGTTTTGTATTTCTCAATGAAGAGCTTAAAATTTCTTCAAATTTTGATGAAATTCTCACATCTTTGAAAACATTTTATGACTAGTTTAAAATTTATGAACTTTCTTTTAATCAACAGTATGTGCCAAATATTTAGTCCATTAATCCATAGCACTTGTGAAATATTTAGCACATTAATTGATAGTACCTGCCAAATAATTAGTGCATTAATATGTAGTTCCATCCAAATATTTAGTCCAATAATCCATAGTACCTGTGAAATATTTATCACATTAATTCATAATACTTGCCAGATATTCAGTGCATTAATCCATAAAATATTAAGTGCATTAATCCAAAATACCTGCCAATACTGAGTACATTAATCCACAAAACCTTAATGCATTAATTCATAGTATATAAAAAATATTTTAGCACATTAATCCATAGTTCCTGCCAAATATTTTGTCCATTAATTCATCACAAAAATACAGCCAAATATATATTTAAGGGAAAAAATATTGATGTTTGGTGTAATAAGGGGCTACACTAATAGGTTTTACTGTACTGACTTACCAAGTCAGGCAGGCCAACAACAGGCTCCATAACTGTGACATAATCTGAGTCATTTTCCACACTGTAATAAAAATATATGCAAAAACTTTATCGTACATTAAACAAATGCCAATCAATATTTATTTAAAATCATTATTAGAATGTGTAAAAAAATATTTTTTTAAAAATTGCTGAGGATATATCTTTTCCTACATTAATATTGTATATATCTCATTGTGTGGTCCCAAAAATTTATATTTTAATGAGCAGCAAAGCCACTAAATAAAAATATAGTTTTTTGTACCATAAGATGAATTATATCTGGTATTAACATAGGAAAAGAAAATTTTCTTTTTATTATATACCAAAATTGCTCCAGAAGCAAAGTTTACAAGATTAAAGTCACTCTTCAACAAAACACCCTCTTCCCACCCCACCCCCCTTTACATAAATTCACATCATTCATAGACTGATCACAAACATATGCACGAGTTAAGAAAGAGGCAGAATTTGGTAATCTGTTGCAGTAAATTAGATTTTTACCATTTTGTAAATTATTTGACTCTATCTGAAAACAATGCAATAGGAAACAACTTCAGAGAGACGTGAACGGAACCGGTTAAATTTCTTTATCAAAGTTTAATTTCCATGTCTGAAATGTAAGGCAGTTAAAATATATTTGTTCTAGCTCAAAATGTACTCATTTTTGTTGTTGCAGGTACAAATTTTGTAGACACAAACAGTATATTGTTGTTTGGCATGATGGGAAATATTATACTTTCTTATGTGAAAATATAATGATACAACAAACAATACGAAAATTATTTTGCCATTAAGTCTTTATATCACACACTTAAGTATATAATAAATCACTCTATACATTCCTCTAATGAGAACTGTTGATTATAATAATTACTAACTAAATATTTATTATCATAGGTATTCTAGAAAGAAACTTAAATCTTATATTCATCCAGTATGCTATATTTAGTATGAAATTAAAAACAGGAATATATTTTGGTGTATAGATTACCAAAATTACATATCTGGACAAATCTCACTTTTGGATATTTCACTTTGGATGAGAATTAAATTTTAGACTATCCTTAGTCAACTGCACATCGTGTTTTTTTTCTTTTGATACATGTTTATTTTTATATAACCATTCTTTTGAGAAAAGTACAGCAAAATCTAGGAAAACCTGACAATATTAAGAACCACAAACTGAAGCCAGTATAAAAAATGAACCAAAATAAAAAGTCATATATTTGGAAGCAAAGAAGACAGTACAGTGTGAGCCCACTATAGCATGTTCTGTTATAACACGAATTCGGATATAACATGGTCGTGGCTCCTGAAATTTTATATCATGTATTTTTCTCACACATGGAAAGAAAAAAAAATTCTTTCTGAAAAGTAGGAAAAAAAAGTAAAACGTTTATTATCATTTTGGGGAAGAGATCGCGCATGAATAATACAAGACGATCAAGGAGTGGCTCCTTAAATTTTATATGTATTTCTTTTGTATATGAAAAAAAGTTTTTCTTCTTAAAAGTATGAAAAATAAAGTGTAAAATGTTTATTCTAGGATTGCGTAGGGCTTCACCAATGTCGCAAACTGTGATTTTATTTTCCTTATTGGTGGCAAAATATACCATCTGGCGATTTATTTTTTCATTGGTGATTGGTTTGGAGTGGAGAAATTCAGAGGTCCCCTGAAATGAAGCCATGTAAAATGCACTGAAATTTATCTATGGTTACATAAACAATTTGTCCATATTGACTAACCATCTTAACAGTGCATTGCTATATCAAATCCGCTTATCTTGACATCTAGCATGAGTACTGTATGTTGTCAGATATCTGCTATTTTTGTTGTTGTTGGCATTTCTGGTTGCGAAGATTAACTGGACAAGGCATTATCTCGTACTCTATCTTTTGTCAGATTTTCGGCCGCTAGCTAGTAATTAATATATTTACATAGACTGACATTTGTGTGTGGATGGTATGTATAATTCCTCTTCTTTCCACTCAGAATTAAATCCTTCAGAACTCCCACATGTTTTGCATGAATCCTTGTCATCAGACCAGAACACCTGCGTCTCTATCACCTAGTGACCCTTTGTTAAACTGAGTGGAAGGCAGCTTCACTCCGCAACCAAAAAAAAAAATCTTCTTGGTTTATTCAATAGGCAGGGAGGAACTGTAACTACGATTGACCAAACGATGGCCAATTCCTTTTTTTAAAAATGTACCCAGATAAAATAGTTTGCTAAAATTTCAAAGAAAATATTACCTTTGAAGCACTGACTATTATGAAAACATACTAAGCAAATGAAAAAATCAGTCTCAATCATGCAATACAATTATTTGATGTTGACGCCACAATAAGAAACGGGCATTTGTTTGGTTCTCTAAAGCTGGCTTTTAGCAGTGACTTCAATAACACATGCATATTTTATCAAGAAAAGCTGACTACAATCTTCAATAAAAACAAAGAACTTTTCTTCAAAGAAGTCAGTACCAAACTTAAATAAAAGCAATGGAATCTGATGGATTTTTGCAATTTCCAACGTGACTGGAACAGGTTTACTGTGCCATGAAAGTTTCCTTTTTGCGTGAAAAAGTTTGTGCGTACGAATGCTACCAACATTGGCTTAAAACGCAAACTAATTTTTACTGACTTGGGTCATACTGAAAAGTAAATGTGCTTCATCATTTGTTACGTGATTGTGCTATGTTTATCTACTGAATTCAAACCTATATGACCTATGAAAAAATTATTAAATATTTTAAATCTGTGTGGACTTTTTTGATGAAATTACTTGTATTGTGGATTCAATGTATGTAATGAGATTTGCGGGTGAGTACATGGTGTTTATACTCTATTCATGCTATACATAAGACATATATATAAACAGTATACACGTATATGTACCAATCCATGGTTCTCTAAATAATGTAAAATATTATATATGTCTTATCTGTTTTCACTACAGGTGTATTTCCCATTTAATATGCATCGATTTAAGATGGTAACTGTGCCAATGAAGCATGTATTTTACTGCCTGCATTTATTACCTACCCCCCCCATCCATAAATTTGTTGGGGTACATGCAGCATTTTCTTCAGCTAACTGACCTGGTTGCTTATAACACAGTTTGGTCTATAACACGGTCAGGTTCTATGGTTCCCAACTACTGTGTTATTGTGGGGTCACACTGTATATGGTAAATAAATGGTTTTGTCCATTTTTTCTCAAGTTCCACTGTATTAAATATTGCCATATCATGACTTCATCAAACCATATAAAATCTCCAGGTAAGTACACAACAACCACATTCAGATGCTGGTAAGGTAATGCAGAATTGCATATTATGCCAGCAGATCAGAATCTATCTGTTTTGTTCTACTGATTACTCCTAACAAACTACAGAGACCCAGATCTTCTCACAAATTATGTGATGGGAGATCTGGGTATGTGCAGTTTGTAACTAGGCCCAAATTATACAGGGTAATATATAGTATTTTAACCTTTAAGAATTGGATGCAAACCCTTTTCTTTAAAAATTTTCAGTTTAACCTATGTGTTGATAAAACATGTAACATATGGACAAAAACGTATTGCAAAAATATATCATTAACATCATAAACAATCATGCAAAAGCATAATACACAAAAATTGGAATACAAATATAAACAGTACTGTAAGACACAATAAATAATTATGGAAAAATTTAAATTAATATTGTAGATTAAATGATGTCATGGTTGATGTGAACTGCACACTGGCAGTGTTCATTTTGATTTTTGTATCATGCCTTCTTGATATGTATTCTGACATCTTGGTAAATTTAACTACATTAATATACAATTGTTATAACATGGTGATTTTTCACAACTTTCGGTAAAATGTTTTGCATCAACAGAAAAGTACTGTTAAAGAACCAAGTTATGAATCCAAGCTTTAGCACCAACTTTTGTTCCTTAAGACAAAGCTGATGAGTTTGTGGAGAATAGCTGATGGTTTCTTTGATGGGAACTTTGGAAAGAATCATTGTTCTGAGTGAGGTGATGAACTCAGTGGTATGGCATGGTTTATGGGGTTCAATGCCATTTTTCAGCATGTGACAGACTACATATGGCAGCAAGTATATTTGGTGGTGGAAACTACTGGCAAACTTTTTTACAAACCCAAACTGGTTGAGAGGAGACTTGAAGTTAGGTCTCCTGTGCCAGTGATCTGTAAAGGTGAGCACCTTAGACCACTTGGCCACTCCCTGATGAACTCACTGACAGCCATTCAGAATTAAACATCAGCTAAGAAATATCAAATAATCTAACAAGTAGTTTATAGAACCTCATATCTCACTTGCATCCATATGTTAATGAATTCCAACCACAACCATATGGCAAATGACTCCCAAAACATTCATCACAAAAGCTTCAACCAAAACTTAAACAATGAGGCCATTACAACTACCACAATGACCCACAAAAAGTGATATCATTTCTCACAAAGCTAACACAGGTGAGACACAAATATGAAAGGTTACTCAAACACAATGCAACAGGTTTTGCTCCAACTAAAACCGTCATGAACTTATGCAGTATTACAACATTATTTATGAGTGGAAGTAAATGACATACTTTAAGAAAAACAGAAGCAAAATTATTGAGAGAAATAAACATGTACAAGTACATGACACATAAAGGAACTGACCAAAACCATAAAAATGTACCCTTATCAGGTGGATATATGTAATAAAACATGCACCTTTTACATCCAAGGTATAAACCTAAAAATATAGTCAAGCTGACTCTATATTAAGTATCTGAAACTTACGGAGGTGAAACACAGGTAGGGCTGGAAACAAATCCTGATGTTGTATGTAACAAATGAATAGAGCTATCTCGGCACCATACAAGAATGTACACAGCAATCTTGGTGGGGTAGGGAGGATATTCATTGTCTTCCTGAGGACATATGCTGGGGTCCAGAAAAGTCATCTGGCTGATGGCAGATGAATCTGTTACATTCACAACCCCTCTCTGTATACCTGAAGAGAATAATTAGGATGTTAATATCTGATGTGAATTTTCACTATTTTTACATTTTCTCTACTTATTCTAATCGCCATGACTAGATGGGAACTAAATTAAAGATAAAAGCACAGTCTGCATTATAATCAGGCAGAATATAAAGGATATTCTTGTTCTGACTTGATTTGATTCTTGAAAACTTGGTCTCTAATAAAAGACCACATAGACATTTATGTAAATCATCATATCTATCAAATACTTAATTTCAACATAATTACCAACATAAAATTCTGACAAACGACTAGAGAGTATTTTAAATGTTAAAACAAAGAAAATTTTCTCCTTGGTCTGGTTTTTTAGCAAAACATTTCATTTTTGCAAAAAGCATAACATTTCAAGTACTTTCATATTAAATTCCATGCTCACTGAAGGTTGATAATTTTAGAATATTCATTCATTTGAAATTCTTCTTTGATCTTTTTCTTGCTGTATCAATTCTGGATAATAGATAATATACAATTAAACCGACAACTTACAAATTGCTCAAATCAATCAATTAATTACCACCTATTTCAAACTATTATGGCTTACTGACCAACCTTGTAGTGGAATATGTTCAATTAATTAGGTATTTACACCAAAAAGCATGCTGAACTGCATTGGTCCAACATACTAGCCATTTTCATTACCAAGAAGTTCAAATTAATTTTTGTACATTCATTCATTTCATCTGCATGTAATTTAAGAATAAACTTTTGAAAAATACATTGTTTAGTGATAGCTTTCTAATCAAAAGACCAATTGTTGAAACTGTCATATTAATGACTACTTGGAGCTGTCCTTGTGCTGGTGACACGCAAATTACCTAAATATCTGTCCCAAACAATGACGTTGCCATTCTCCAGTCCAATGGCCAACAAAGAAGTGTCCTGTGAAACAGTGGTGGATGTAATTTTACACGTCATGGGCCACACAAGATCTGGTTTAAAATCTTGATCTGAAATATAATTAGATCACAAAATCTGAAAATTTTCATTCTAACAAAATTCGAAATTTGATATTTATGTTGGAAAATTGTTAAAATAGTCTGAAGAATATTGTTTATGCTAAATGGCATCAAAGTTATAACATATTCATACAGTTAATCAGAAAAATTACATTTTTAAAATGCTGAATTTACAATATTTAATCAAATTTTAAGAATCATAAATACAGTACAATAAGCATTTATTTAAACACTGCTAACTTTTACTAACTTTTATACATAAGAATTATTCCATTATTATTGCATCACTTAATATGCTCCACAAAAACCTACTTAACATTGTAATCATCATTATATGCTACTGTTTTATGCAATTACAGTGAATTCATATTGACTGACACTGTCAGAGTAATTTAAAAACAACCTTTCATACTGAATGATGCAATTACAGTGAATTCATATTGACTGACACAGAGTAATTTAAAAACAACCTTTCATACTGAATGATGCAATTATAGTGAATTCATATTGACTGACACAGAGTAATTTAAAAACAACCTTTCATACTGAATGATGCAATTACAGTGAATTCATATTGACTGACACAATCGGAGTAATTTAAAAACAACCTTTCATACTGAATGATGAAATTACAGAGAAATGAAAGCAACCTTTTCATTTCATACTGATTACAGTAATTTAAAGGCAACCTTGCATCCTGAATCATGCAATTACAGTGAATTAAAAGCAACCTTTTATACTGAATGATGTAATTACAGTGAATTAAAAGCAACCTTTCATACAGAATGATGCAATTTGAGTGAATTAAAAGCAACTTTTCACACTTAATGATGCAATTATTGAATTAAAAGCAATCTTTCATACTGAATGATGATGTAAGCATAACATTTAATTTGACCTACTCAAACAATCTGAAAGGAAATCAGAAAACAAAAGTCAAAGTATATGAATTCAAACTCTCTTCCAAGTGTTACAGTAAAAACTTTAACATGGCAAACAGTTTAAAATATTTATATCTGCAAAATCAAACAGTCATTTATTACAAAAGTAAACCTAAACATTCTTGCAACATTTAATTTTAAGCCTATAATTGATTCAAAAAGTTTAAAAGTTTTTCATCTGGGCAATGCATGGTAAAAGATGGCATTTCCTGATCTGCTGGCCATGGTCAGGCCGATTTCAGCATGTTCTTTTGGGGGAAAAAAATCTTCTCCCTAGACATCTGGCATGTAATTTATGGACCTAGTAAATGATCATGTAAACACTAACATAGGCACTAACGGACTACTAATCTGAACTCCTGTACATTCACCATGCAAATGTAATTAATTTGTCAAAGTATGAACCATATATACAGCAACTTGCCATATATACTCACTTATAAATTGGGTCCACTACCAAAGATAAATGTGCCAGCAGATCTGGGTCTTTGCTTGCTACGAGTAGTCAGTAGCACAAAAACACAGACCATGATCTGCGAGCAGATTATGCAATGGCAGATCAGTGTCTAAGTTGTTTGGAGTTTGAACCAACTTATAAGCAAATACATATGGTACTAATTAAAACAGAATACACTTTTATTGCCCAAGCAGTCAATGACATGCATATCCCCACACTTCGTGCATGCTAATTGTCCTTTATTTCACATCAACATCAACTATTTATGGTTTCATTCAAATATCCTATGTACATAAGTTAGGACAAATTTTTACATGAATTTTATTATTAAAAATGTTTCATCTTTGAGAAATTTACCCAAAACAAGAGAAACCATTATTTCAAGTCTTTACACCATTGAATTTGCACATACAAATTTAGTACAACCTTCCTAGATCTTTACGAGAAGAAATAACAATCTTATTTTACTGCTTGATTTCTCATAATATCCTTTTCTGAAAACTTTTCAAGAAGTTTAAAATACAAGAAGCCAAAGAAGGAATAACCTCTCTCACTGCCATCTGCTAACAGCCAAAGTGCACATTAGAAGCTGGCCAAGAAATCTGGATGAGTAGAATTCTCTCTGAATAATTTTTTTTCCAATGCTGTTGATTGTATATGCTATGAAAACAACTGCTTGAAGGTTTCTCCAATCTCCCCAGTATTACAGAACCTCTAAACCAGGAAGCCAGGATGCTTTTGGTCACAGCTGCTCAAATTCTATTTTTAAAATGAATTTGTTTATATTTTAAGATTTTTAGTAATGGTGGTAACATTGGACAGCAGATTCGCATAATTTATAACGATTTTAATGCCCTACATGAAAGGATTGTGTCAAAATTCATAAAAAAATGCTGATGAATGGAATTTAGAAAAAGTTATTTAAAAGATTTTATATTTATAGAAATGGCAGGTATATTGGAATGCAAATTGACATCATTTGTACAAACTTGTAAGACCTTAATGTTAGAATGTTTCCGTTACAATTCTCTGAAATCCTGCTAAGCACATGAAAAGAAGTCATTTAACAGTTTTTAATTTTAGTAATAGTAATTTAATAAAATCTGATACACAAAAAAGATAAAATGTTAATGTCTGTCCAGAATAATCACTTATTAAATCTACAAAGTTTCAATAACTTCCATACAGCAGCTATGTGAAGCAATGAATGGATGGACAGACAGACATACTGACAGACATACAAACTGATGCATGATGACACACACAGTCTCCCCATAGTGAAGTGCAGGGATAAAAGTTTCTTTGCCTCAAGGGTGTATCCAGCATATTTTTATACCAGTTTGATTTTAAGAATGAGTTTTTCATTTTTTTTAAATTTTCTAATTTTCTGTTCATCATTGAAAAGTGTACTACCGTTCAAGGTCCTTTGACTGAATCCCCCAAACCTCAATTTGATCCGCTAAACAACTTTTAAGTCAACCTATTATTTAATGTCTGCATTCCATATCTACTTTATTTGTTGGTTTGTACAAACATATTTTGAAATAAATGTTAAATGTTATTTTTTGTATTTTGTTAAAAGTATACATCACATTCAAAAGGGTCAATGGGGTTCAATGGAAAAATGTGCATTTTTGATAAAAAATCATTCTAGCAAGTCAGAACTCTTCATATTTTCCAGCCCTGAAAATGTGTTATATGTTTTCCCAAAATATTTCATCTGTACTTTTGTACTGTGATAGTATTACTCTACCTTTTGAAGTTTTCAGCAATGAATATTGCAGTAGATTAGTGCTTCCTGGCCACCACATGGCAACTGATACTGGACGGTCTAAAAATAAATTACCAGATTATATATTAAATTATTCCACATTTAAGTCAGCTTTAACTTCTTTGATATGAATGTTTTAAAACTGTTTTGATAAAAATATGCTCGGAAAATTCTGCATTGCTGTCACAACTTATGGGACCTGGACAGAGATCTAAAACCTTCAACCATTAAAATGGTCTTGGTGGAATATCTGAGGAAATTTATAAATACCACATACTGAAGGATAACCTAAATAAAATTACCAAATCAAGAGAGTCAAATAAGAACATTTTCCCAAAAATGTGGAAGTGAGAAAATTTGATAATGAAGAAATTTTCAATTCAACATATATGTTATCAAATTTAAACTTATTTTGAAAATCCTAGTCAATATTAATGTTTATAAACTATACAAACAATTTCAGTTATTCATGTATAAAAAACATGGATCCAAATTCCAGCGCTCTGACAATTTTGCTCAAAGATGAATCCATGAAACACAATTGCTTATGATTATCATTGGTTTTAAATCCAGAATTTAATCTAGTCTCATTAATCCCACCCAAATGGTTCCATTTGCCACAAAAGTACCATAAACGGTATATTACATGTCTATCAGGAAGTATATAGTATTATTATACTATTTCATGTACAATGTATTTATTTGGAGAGGGGTCAAACAAATTTGAATTATGTAATACTTACCTGCTACTTTTACAACATTTACCTTTTCCAGGATGCTGTTCCCCAGTACAAAATGTTCCCTTGTCCAATTACTAACTGGAGGCTCAGAATTGTAAAAAAAAACCAGAATCCTTGCCCGATTCCTTAGCCACATCAAGCATATGGAATACCTTCCTCTTTTGACTTGAAAAGAGACTACAAGACAACAGAGCCAGGTGGGAGGAGGGAATCTTTGTAATAGTAGCAGGTAAGTATTACATATTTAATATTTGTTTTAACCACCCCATTCCCCTTTAAAACAATATATTTTAATAGCAGTAATGTATTACCTGTTACTGTTGCATTGCTGAATTTACCAGCATGGTATGAGTGAGGCTGATGGCTGTTATGAACTGGTGGAAGGCTTGATAACATGCTATGATCTCATGATTGCACCCAGTGAGTAAATACTTTTACCCTGGTATGTGAAAGGTCAAAGGTCAAATGATTAAAAGGTGCATGTAGTATGAGAACATCAGAAGGCTGCTCTTATCAAAATAAGTACCAAAAAATGGTGATTGAAGTAGGCCCAAGATGCACCAGTAGTCATAATCTCATGGGCTTCAATTTTCATGAAAGAATGGTTCCTATTGGTGAGGGACTGATTTGCTCCCTTGATAGTGAGGACAATCCACATGGAAACGGTGGCTGCCAAAATATTAAAGGGACCCTTGAGAGTAGAAAGAGATGAGGAAGTCAAATAAAACATCAGATTGGGCAAAACAGCCAATCTTGAATATCTCCAGTACTGATATGACTGGGAATTTCAATTTGAACTGGAGTTACTGTAAATAGCTCATTTTAGCCATAAAGCCAGGTTGGCAAAGATGAAAAATTGAATCAATGATTAGGGTCTGACCCAATGGTGGTACTCCTAGGGAACTTGAGAGCGTCTGAGAGAAATGTTTTATAGCCCTTAACAGTAAAACAACATTTTCATGCCTCAAAATGGAAAGAGTCTGCAACTGCATTTAAAGGGGAACAGCTTAGATCTACACATTTCCAACTATAAAAGATTCTCCACTTTGTATCTTAAACTTTGGATGTAGATTGCCTCCAAGCCTAGGCAATATAGTTGGCAATATTGATTAAAAACTGGTCTTGATGCGGATTATTGTTTGTGATGAGCTAAACATGCAGGTCACTGTGTCGGAGAGATCCCCTGTACTGAGACAGCAAGTCCCTCCTCTATGGTAATCTCCTGGTTTTATCTGCCAACAGGTTGCATCAGTCATTGAATCATAACCAATGTGGCCACAGGGGGGCTATCAGAATGCACCAGGACACGGTGATCTTGACTTGGTAGAGAACCTGCAGAATCAATGTAAAAGGTGAAAAGGCCACTTCAGACAGAAAATAGTCATTGCCATACCCTCTGATCTGACAATGAAGAGACAAAAAAGGAGCCTGCTATTCAATCTTTTACTGTCCAATAATGGTCTCACTGTTCAAAAAGCTCATGTGCTACCAATGGATGCAGAGACCATTCTATGAGAACCAAACAGCAACATCTTAACAGGCTGTCTATCAGGATATTCCTTTGCCTGGAATATGGTCAACTCTCAGTAAGATCTCATCCATGATTGCTCATCAGAGTGGGATCCTGACTTTCACACAAAATGATGGTGCACGTGTACCTCCCTAACACCTGAGGTACAGTACTACATACTACTAAGGAGCTGTCTGAGACAGCCATATTACAACGAGGCTTTACAAGACTGTCACATCATTGTAGGGCTAGAACCATTGCCTGCATTTGTAGGTTGCTAATATTAAGGACTGCTTCTTCCTAAAACCAATGTCCCCAAAAATCCACCCCATTTAGATCCAGATGACCTCCCCATCCTGAACCAGATGCATCTGTGTATTTAAGAGTGAGTTCAGACTGTAAATTGGGAATCCAGTCAGAAACTGATCCCAATCTAACCACAGACTGGTTGCAATGAAAATCAAATCCCATAAAAAAACTGATAAAATAGCAGATCCTTGTTGGTTTCCAGTTTGCTAGAAGCAGGAATAGGAGAGGGTACAAGTAAAGTCCCCTGAGATGAACTAGATCCACAGGCATGTTCTGAGTTCATAGGAAAGAGAGGTCAAGGCAAACCTACAGCAAAATTTCATGGCGACAAGACCCACTATCAGAGACAGAATCTGAGCTGCAACACAAACCCACTCTTGTTTGGTGAGGAAATTCATACCCATATTTATTAAGTCCTAAGAAGAAATGAGGTATGACTTCTCAAGACTCTGTTGGTCAACAGTGACTAATCTGAGTCTAACCTCTGATTAGACCCAGATAATTAACTAGTGATCAACAGAAGGAAAGCTCCTTCAGTAGAGTACCTCTGAGGATGTTGTACATCAATCAGTCATTGAAATAGTAGAAAATGGGGATCCATAAGACTTCATGTGAACTGTTGTTGTCTCCATCATCCTGGTAAAGGCTCTGGGAAAGTGGAGGCAAAGGAGACTTTAAGAGAATAGACTGAAATGTCTCCTGGCCAAGACAAAACTGGAGGTACTTCCTGTGAGGTGATAAGATGTGGATGTAATAGTGCATATCCTGCAGACCTGTGGAGACTCTCAAGTCATAGGATGTTATGGTGTTTCTTGAAGCATTCTTCCAAAAGAAATTTGTTTAGGATAGAAACAAAAATGAATCTAAACTTTCTGCCTTTTTTCAATACCAAAGAGATTTGGCAATAGAAACCTGAAAATTGGTTACTGCGAGTGGGTGCAAGTCCATAAGATCAGCAACCTCTCTCCTTAAGAAGGGAGAGGAGTCCGCATACTCCTCTCTTGGCCACTTTAAATACCTCATCTAGCAAAAGACAGGCATCAGGAAATTTGAACTGGGGCTGTTTGTTAGTCTGCTGAGGCTGACCTTATTTGTAGACCTTTTGAGTAGGTCCCATGTTCATTCAGGGTGTAAATATTTTCTGGTCAGTTTCAATGGGCCTGGAGACACAGCCAGGGACCATTGTTGCTGGTTTCTCAAATCTTGTGATGCTACAGAGGAGTTGAGACTAACGAAGATCATATCTGCCTCGATTGGTGGAGCCCTGTGATCCAGAAAGATTAAGACATGTTTAGGGTGGTATCCCTCTTTGAGAAGAAAATAAGTTCCACTCAGAGTTCAATGAAGATGGGATGCACCTATCTTTCCATTATTGCTACAGTCTCCATCAAGTTCTGAAGGATCACTGGACATAATAATTCTTCCTTCAAGCAAATGAAGGAGGCGGCCAAAAGAGACCAGCATTGTAGGCAGATAAAGAGACAGATTGGCATAGTGCTGAAGCCGCAAGCTCCAAGGCCGTAACCAGGTGATGAGCCTCATTCCCTACCAATATACCAATTTGAGATGCACCATAATCTAGAGAGGGAGGCTTATGGTGCCAAGCAGGGGAATGAACCCAATGACTCAAGATTAGGACCAGCGGCCTAAGTATAGAAGGGTAGGCAGACCACCCCTTTTGTCCAGGCATACTCTTGGAATACTGATCCAATCCCCAGATGCCCATAGGCATTGAATGGTAATACAGGTATCAAGATGGCAGGGTATAGACCCAATCCATGTCCCCTGATGCATGATCAAAGCCTAGTGTCAGGCTGCTCAGTGGGCTTGGTCAGGTGACTGGTAAATCAGTGATCAGTTCTTGGTGACCGGTAGTTGAAGACTGTTAGGAGCTTGGTGATCTCCAAACTTTGTCTCCACCCGAAGGGATAGCTGACTTCCTGAAACCAGGAAGGGATCCAGACCTATTCTGAGAATGGAGAGGAACATCTTGTAATGATGATGAGGAAACTGGTCCTTTCCTCCCCCTTTACTTATGTGACAACTTTCCACCAAGTCCTACACTATATATATGACATCTATTATGCATTGTGCACTGGGAGATCTGGGTCTATGTTCTTTGTGGTTGGTCTAAACTTATAAGTGAGCATATTTGGTAAATGTACACACAAAAATGCATGAACTCTTCTACTAAATAAATATCTGAGTCAGATTGTATGACCTACAAAGAACTGTCTTCATCAAGGTTATATACTGACATTGTTGTCAGATAAAATATTTGGTTAATAAAATTAAATTTTTAAATTATTTCTGGACATATTTGGCTATTTTAACATGCTGAGTATTACCTGCTAGATTTGATTGCTCCAAGCCAATAGGTATCATTCTGCCTGGGTTCAGGAAATGAAAATTTGGCATCCTGGAAGAAAAAGGGAAACAATTAAATAACCATCCATAATGTTTGTAACCATCTGATGTAGCCATCATAATTTTACAATAATAAAAAAAAAGAGTTTTACATTACAAAGATGTCCTATGCTGATATGCTATTTTGTTTTTTTGCTTACTGACATCTGAGATAAAATTTGGATGGCCTCAATTTAGAAGCACTCACGTGCTCTCCATCTCTATCTTTGAGAATACCTGATCCTATGTTAGGGATCAAGCCTCTATGTATCAAGTCATGATATCTTAGGTTTTGATCCATTTTTATTTCACTGCATATAAAAGTGTACAAAATCTTGAATAATATCAGCCATGTGGCAAATTCTTGGTGGCATATGGAATTATTTTGCAACAATTGTCCAGCATGTTTGTCCAAACCCCAGCAATTTGGAATCAGATATTTAGCATTTTGCTTCTGAAGGTAATATGTATAAATTAATTTCAGACTAGAGAGAATGGCATCCCTCAATACTTTAATCTAGGCAACATTCATGTGCAAAATATCTCTTGAAATGTAAAAGTTTACTGGATCATTTTAAGTCATCATATTTTCACACACAGTGTTAGATGAAGAGATTTGTGCAAACGTTTTGCCATAGCTGTGAAACAAACTTGTAATACTTACTCTTTTGCCTCATGCACTCTTACTTTGGAGAACAAAAACATATTAAAAGAGGCAATAATAAAACTATTAATATTAAGCAAGAAAAAGGATATAAGGGCTGTTATATTTAAATATAAATGGTACTCGTGGAAGGCACTTTTATAAAAAATATATGCTAGTTCATATGAAAGCACTACAATATTCTAAGTTTTATCTATGGGTTACTACTCCAAATTAAAAGTGCCTTCCCTGAGTCCCAAGTATATAAAACTGGAACAGCCCTAAAAATGACAAAATTAAAAAAAGTCATTATAAAATAAATTTCAATAGAAATAAGGTTATATATTTTAAAGTTATATATCTGGAGACTGTTTTTCTATCCATGTCATGGAAAAATCATCTGTGTCCAACAAATTTTGTGCTGGAGACCAGAGGCTGCAAGAATGCTGGGTCCAGGCTACTGAAAACTCTAGTCATATTGTCCAGAGGAATAGTACTGTGAATTTATTTCATTTACTGGTCATAAATCTTTGTAGTTTTTCAAAACATTACAATATTTGTAAAATAACTTACAACTATAACAATAACTGTACTGTTACTGACACAAGAGAAATCTCAGTGACAGTCATGGACTACTCAATTTCAACTGGGCTACTAGGTTCTTTTTCTAGTAGCCTATTAGTCAACTAACTGAGTTTGAACGTCTGTCAGATCCTGAACTGTACTTTTGATAAAGGCAGCACAAATTTTCCAAAACTGCCATTGACGACCATTATGAGTAAAAACAAATTTGGCCATGTAAAAAATGGTGCTAGGTCATGGGAGGTAAGCTATGATAAGCTGATAAGAAAGGAAAATCAGAACCTGGTTGGATAGAAGTTTTTTTTCCCAAAGGGATATAACGGCTATTTGTGATAGAACTCTATTAAAGAAAAAGATGATTATTTTAAAATTAAGGATGATGACAAATAACATTTTGAATATTCTGGATATTTTTAAATAGTTAACAGTTGAAATGAAAATAATGATATTTGGTTGTGCATCTTCTAGCATTATACAGAGTTCAATACCTATCACAGTGGGGCCCCGAGTGGCTGAGTGGTCTAAAGCACTCACCATTCCGGATCACTGCCATCTCACCTCTGTCTGCGTGGGTTCGAGTCCAAGGCTCGGCTAGCATGGGTATGTGGGAAAGCCTGCCAGTAGCTTCTCATGGGTCGGTGGTTCTTCCCTGGGTTTTCCAGGGTTCTTCCTCCACCAGTTATACTGGCCGCCATGTATAGCCTATCTTGTACTGAAAAATGGCGTTAAACCCTAGAACAACAACAACAACCTATCATAGTGTAAGGGATACAGAAAACTATAGGAAACATTACCCTGTCTTAACTGTAATTAAACAAAAAACTCAACAAGTATTTAAAAATTCATCAAGCTTGAATTGAAATTAGATAAATGATTCCTCTTAGCTGGTCAACTGAGAAAAGTTGATGAGTTATTTTGCTAATTAGTTAATTTGTAAATTTGTTAATTTGTTAATTAGTTAATTTGTTCCCCATGACACAATTATAAAGCTCACATTCGAAATTTGACACAGAAGACATGTGTGGCTGATTTATGACAGGTCATAAACTGCTAAAGATTTCCCACACATCATATTTGTTCTCATTAACTTTATAATTTTCATTCACAGTATTGTTCTTCAAATGTACTGGCATGTATGAATATTTTTAATTATGACCTTTTCAGTTTGGGACTATTGTATGATAGGTCTGACCTGGATAAAGTTACATTAAAATACTGTAGGAGTTAGAAAGTGATAGACTGGATAAGGAAACATCTGACATACTAACATTATCCCTTTTGTAATATTGACCTTGAGGACAGAGGGTAAGGCAGAATAAAACACATGACACCATCACATCAAAATATAACATACAATGTGACATATTGTCTAGTCATGATGTATAAATGGCTAAGGTTTCATTAAAATATATTCAGTGCTTTAAAGGTTATACCCGACACAAGGATACAAGTCAGATTTACATTTTCCCTTGTTTTGACCTTGACCTTCTTGTAGGGGTGTGGTTATTTTATGCTACACATACTTGATATATAATCCACTACAGTTCATTAAAATATCTTAAGTTATGCTCCAGACAAAGATACAAGTCACAGACTTTTTCCTGTGACTTTGACCTAGAGGCAGGGAGTGTGACTTTGCTAAGCAACAAACCATATAGTTATTAAAATATCTTCAATGGTTCAAAGGTTATACTCCAGACAAGGATAGATATTAAATAATTATACTTTTTTTGCCATGACCTTGACCTTCAGGAAGAGGGCATGACTAAGGTAGGCAATCAGTGACCTAATCATGATATACTGTATACTTAGGCAAAGTGCATTAAAAATCACCAACTATTATAAAGTTATGAAGCAGACATGCAAATGTTAAAGGATAGACAGAAGCACAGACAGACAGACAACACCAATAATACATTCATTGTAAGATGAGTGTATACAAAATGGGGTGGGTTAATCATCAAGCATAAATATGGTGGGTGAATTATCTGGCCAGGATCAAAATATTTCTTTCCGATTTCCAGTTTTCTCCTTACAAATGGCCACATAATGCCACCATTTTTGCCATACCAAGTGCTTAATGCAAACTTAAATTATTAGTACTGTTACTTGTTTGGTATCAAATAATTCATAAGCTTTTTTGTCAAGCTACCCATAGAATGAGATTACTCCTCAATAGCAAACACATTTAGCCACTTTTATTCATTATTTAAAACTTCAAACTTATCTTCTTCAATCATCATGAGACAACCTCTGAATTTTGACTACTTTCTCATGAAAAATTTGGGATACAATTTGGGATATTAACTCTAAATGAAAATAAAATGAAATTACTTACTGTTGCATGTTAACCTTCTGCTCTTCATCCTTGGGAAGGTATTTCAGCAGATCTTCATTTAAGTGTTCAAACACAGTCTTCCTTAGGTCCAGATGAGCTGGAGTCACAATGTTGTTATGTCCCATCCCAATTACCTCCCCTGTATCCACCTTTTGACATGCCTGGTATAGATTTCCAACGTGGTTACCTATGAGATCAGTCACATAACTCATTTTCATTTGAAACTGATTATGGTATAAAACAGTTAGAAACTCTGTCTGCACAAAGTTTTATTGGAGTCTCAAACTTACAATTTGCAACATTTAATAACTATGCTAGAATTTCCAATAATCAAGAATATGTTTTACTTTTAAATTTCATGTCAATTCAAATTATGAATACAATTAATGATTTCACATTTTGTATCATTCTCAATATTTTGCTGGCACAAATATTTTAAACTTTTGCTGATGTTTCTAAGCATTTAGAATAAAATCTGTTCCATATTAAAAAAAGAACATTATAAGTACCTCATATATGCTGATATCACTGCTTGAAGTAATGAGATAATAATCTTGTCTCCTGATTCTATCTAATGCAACATTTAAACTTCCTGAAATTCAAGTTTCCTTCAAATTCTGAATATTTAAAATGTAATTCTCTCCTGTGGGTTGGTGGTTGTTACTGGGGTTTCACCAGGTTCTTCCTCCACCAACTATACTGGCTGTCATGTATAGTGTACCTTGTGAAAGACTGTGATTTTGAAATTGCATAATTTAAACACATAAAACACAGAAAACCAACATAAAAACCATCTTATTTTCTAACTTAAAAATGTTGTTATTTTAAGGTTATTTTATTTTAGAATATTCTTTCATTAAATGCTGAGGGAAAGAGTATGCTCCCTGGATAATGATAATTACATAATACATCTAAATTTACTATCACTTAATGAGGTGTGATCCACAACCATATCCACTATATAAGGAACTGTGTTATAATGAAGGCCTTATAGTAAGGGAGTGCTGTACCTCTAATAATATCAACCAAATATAATGCTATTAATTCCTTTTCATGCATGAGGGACCAATTTTCATGATATTACAATATTCATGAGGGACCAATTTTCATGATATTACAATATTCATGTGGTACCAATTTTCATGATATAACAATATTCATGCGGTACCAATTTTCTATAGTTTTGTACTTGCTTTGTGCCACAGATTTAAAAACTGACATAAAATAACTTTGCCATTAATGATATTTCCACTTCAGGGATATCAAATAAGGTATAAATCAATTAAAATGTAATGTTTTACTCAACCATGAAAATTTATGCTGATAAAAGTATATTAACATTTGCAGCATTTTCAAGCTGTTTGTACAAAATAGTAAGGAATGAGGATGAAAATGTGGAGAATTTTAACTTACAACATTTTTTATTTGTTTTACATACAAGAATTTATGTTTATTTTAAGCATAAGATCATAACCAAATATTAACATGACAACATGAAGTCATACCTGTTACTGGTTGGGGTGCCTTCACTTTCATAAGGATCTGTGGCTGACTGAACTTGTAATCCCCCATCATGCCACCATCCTAGAATTGAAAAATAAATGATGATGAAAATTTTGAAAAGTGTAACACAGAAATTTGTTTAAAAAAAATTAATAACTTATCCCAAAATAATATTCTAAACATTCTGATAACTATTAAATGTATCAACTCTGTAAACTACATTCAATATATAAATTGCATAATTATTATTATTATCCATACAATTGAGTTTAGATGCATCAAAACATCTATCATCTACTTTTATATCAGTCTAACTGTTATTACACATCAAACACACCAAAATGCATGCAATAAATGAACAATCTGACACACTGAGTAGTTCTGGGCAAAGTTGTTAATATAACTGGATGTAATTTTAAGGTATGATTTATATTAAGTAGACTACGTTCAATTTCTTAAATTACTAAGAAAAATCTAGCTTATCACATTTTATCCATGTAAAGCAACAATCTAGAAAAAGACGTGGAAAAGTAATATACACAAAATTATTTAGCAGTTCAACCTTAGACCTTTAAAACATCTACAGCTTGGATCAATGTCTTATAGGTATAAGAATAATGTAGGGTAAGTAAGGTGAAAACTTACCATATATCCTTGCTTATAAGTCAAATTACAAACAACAAAGATCCTTATCTGCTGCAGCATTATGCATCTGCAGAACAGGTCTATGTTGTTTTTGTTCTGCTGATTAGTCCTAACAAACTGCACAGACCCCGATCTCACAACACATCATACAATGGCAGATATGTGTCTGTACAGTTTGCAGTTTTACTTGACTTATATGTGAATACATACGGTATCATTTGAATTTTAAAATCTGGAGGAAAATTCTTGAAACTTTCTAAGCAATTCAAGATCAAGCATAAAAGAACACAATTTGTTACAATGGCTCCTGTTTATAGTTTTATATGGTGTATGGAGAACTGAAGGCTATCTGGACAAGATGTATTCATATGCCATATCAAACAGTTTCTTTCCTTCATTCAGAATCCAAAATAAGGAGCAAGGTGTTGTATATATTACACATGCCCTTATATGTTGCATAATTTTAGTCTTACTGTTTGTATGGATTTTAAAACAAATTTAGATTTATACAAGTTTAATTTGGTGTATGAAAGAAAATCAATGTCAGCGAAAACACTTACATAGTTCCCATCTGGGTGTAGGGTATGGAATACAAACTGAATATCCATATTGAATCCCAGATCAACCATGTCACGAGATTGAATGGGTATACAAAAATAATATGTCCATTAATAACAAGTGTCCTTATATAGAAGGTTACGAATGATGATGAAAATATAAGAGAAAGGATGCATAAATGTTTATCTTTATCATTAGCTGTCTGATAAATGGAGGTGTTTGTTATGGCAGGTTTCACTGCTTTTAGCATACTTAGAGTAAACAAGCACTAAAATTTAGTCTGTGAGGAAAACCATCAAATTCTATAAGATATGGAAGGTTGTGTGACTATACCCTAACATTACTTCAAGTTAGTGATTGTCAATATTTTTCACACTGAATTTGGGCTTGAGTTTCTTAGTTTTAACATGATAAGGCTATTGCTATATCCAGCTTAGATTGTCATGATTATCATTCAAAATACTTAACTAATACTGTAGAGCCTTTCCTGAAAGACCACTGCTGTGAAAGACCACCTGTCTTGGGTCTTTCAAGACAAGTTCTACTGAACAAACAATAATTACCTTGCTTCAAACTAGAATATTTGGATGTGTCACTTAAACATTACATACATGGAACTTAATTTAATTCATGAGCATAAAATAGTAATTGATTATGTTTTATAAACTGGCTTCTAAATACAAATGAAAATGACACAACTGGATTAGAAGGGTCAATTATAAAACATATTATTACAAAAAGTCAGTGTTAGTTACAAGTAAATGTAAAACAAATTATTCTAGATCATGGTGTAGCAGATTTATTAAGTTAAAGTATTGGTAATACATCATTAGTAATTACAGTACTTCTCATAGTAATACATCATTAGTAATTACAGTACTTCTCATGGTAATACATTAATAATTACAGTACTTCTCATGTAAGTATAAAACTTCAAGTCATTTTCCAACAAAAGAAACTGAAATTAATTCAACTTCTTTGTATATTTGAATATTATTCTGAATGGCTTTTTACCTAGACTTTCACTCATCAGTGAGACATTATTCCAAAAATGCATTCTCTACCTGTTTCCACCAGAATAGTTTACTACAGTATTCACAAACCCTACCATTTCATTGTAACCCCCTTGCCGACTTTAAAAACAAAAGCACCAGGATATAAAAGATGCAACAATTTAATCACTGTATTCATTAATTTATAATTTCTAGCTTGATTCTCCTTCAGGGCATCCTGAACACTGTTGACAATTTTTAATCAAACAGTTTGTTTCATTTGTAACATGGTTACCATACATACATGGGTGAGTCTATGTGTTCAAACAAGATGTGATGTCATTCACCATCTTTGATAATCTCCATAATTCCATAAATTTAGGAGTTACATATCACTGAATCCATATATACAAGAGTTCCAACTTTTATTTGTTCCATTTCATTTAGAAATTTTAAAACTAGACAATGAAGATATTAGATGCAGATGACACAGTTTTTACTGAAATGGACTGTTCCAGAAACCAGAAAGGACAGGGAGCAGTCTGTCTGCTTGTTTACATTGGGAGCTTCCATTGTGGTTTGAAATGCCAATATGTTGACAATGTTAGAGACCTCCTGGCAAGAGTCAGGTTAGAAACTGTAAATTGATGAATGAAATGACTAATTTTTGGGAATTTTTCATATCCTTGATGTTTTTGTTTTTAAATGAGAGGGTGTGCAAATACTATATTTCATATAAGCAGAGCAACATCAAAGTAAAGGCCACTCATTTACTAATCAAGGCAAATACATTTTATGTTTCAAAATTTGGATGTTTACACAATTTAATATCATGTAAAAAGAAATGTAGCTTTATGATGTTTATTAAAGAATTTGAAATAATTAGTTTAAAACATCAATTCTCAAACATTTTTAAAAAATTCTTGCAGCTAACAAAAAGCAGAAAAATTTGTC
The DNA here is from genome assembly GCA_028554795.2 of Sinohyriopsis cumingii. Lineage (NCBI taxonomy): Eukaryota > Metazoa > Mollusca > Bivalvia > Unionida > Unionidae > Sinohyriopsis > Sinohyriopsis cumingii. The sequence goes on along the minus strand of CM068827.1, from coordinate 77,076,282 downwards.
TTGCATCCATTAAAGCAAGTGAAATTTCTATTAATATTAGTTTTATTAATATGTAACATTGTTACATATTTTGTTAATATCAATATATGTGAGGTTAATTTTGAAAAATTGGCATTGTCATTATTATTATTATTATTATTATTATTGTTATTATTACTGTTGCTGTTGTTACTATTATTATAAATTAAGTGCAATTACACAAATTAGGCACACAACAATATTCTGAACTTCCTTGAACCTGGAAATATTTTCTAGTGAACAAGGAAAATGTCATTTATTAATACTGTTAAAGACAAGGTTTTCTTGTTGTTATATTACAAGAGATGTTGTTGTATATAACATGATTATGAGTTGATAAGAAAGGTTGGATGCCTCCGCCTGTAGTGCCTAGTCGCTTAGCTTTCATTAAAAATGTTATCAGTCATTGCTATTTATACCTCTATCATAATTAATTGTATTTTCTTTATGAGGCAGTGTCATATAAAATGCAGCAGTTATCTCCAATGAAAATCTACAAGCTGTAACAATCTTTTTAACTGTCTTTTCTATATATTTTGTCTGAAATGTGGATTAATTTAGCATACATGACTTGCAAAATATCATATTTATATACTTCAAAATACTGAAACCATATTCCCTCATTCACCTGAGGATTGTACTTTTTATTGTTGCTTTAGGAGCCACTTCAGTTTGGATATTTGTGGAAGGGGTGGAATTCTATTTAAAATATGTGCATTTTAACCACCAGTTATACTGCCACAGAGTAATTAGTTTATAATGCTGTGAAAACACCAATCAGATAGAAGGTTTGACAATATTTGCATTCTGCCATTGAATGGTAAATGTTCACACTTATCTTCTAAGTATTCCTACAAAGCAAGTCAGGCAAAGTTTGAAAAACTTTACTAATACAAGAATAAAACTGAGTGTTACAGCCTCTGTACCTTTACTTTGTCAGTCAGATTCTACCTGGATACATGAAATGAGTAATAGCAACATTTATCATTTATAAGTAGGGATGTCTATGAGTACTTGTATATACTGATATTAGATCATAACAACCAAGTAGCAGTTTCAAAATCAATACACAAATATTGGGAACTGATTTTTTTTCATGAATATCACGTTTTATGGTTTTGATATATGTAACTGAATTCTTGGATTCTGAAAGGTTTCATTTGATTATATGGGTTTAATGCATTTTCCAGCACATGGCAGCCAGTATAACAGGCGGCGAAAAAACCACGGAAAACCATGGGAAAAATCACCAAACAACATGAAGTTACTCGCAAGATCTTTTACATGCCCACATTGGCCTATCCCAAAAATATCTTCCCACACATATAGACAAGAGTTGAAATGGCACCACAGACCACACTGAAAGGTGTCCTCTGTAATTGTTTCAATAGAAGGAACTAACCTCTTTGTTTTGAGCAACCATAAAATCCACAAATATCTATACTCAATCAAAATTAGCAAATTCACGGTACATATTCAACAATTTTATAGACATTTTTCAATGATCCCAGCGACATGTTTAATCTTTATTTATGGTCTTTTCTGTAATGAAAATAACTGAAAATTAGTTCCTTTTATGTCCAATATTATACGGACATTATGTCAATTATTTAATGGGAATAAAAATCAAATTTCTTTTCTTAATTGGCATTATTTCTGCCTCTTTAGCCTAAACTATTGCCATAGATGAATGTAAATTAAGATATAATTTAGTTTTCAGTCAGGGTTTTTAGATGGTAGGTCTCAAACATACAAGAAACTTGCAAAGATGTGTAAATTAGTAACATTCCATCATATAGAATCAACTTATCAGTTGCAGACAGAATAAAACTGAAGAAAAGAAATCTGCCACGCACAATTTACATGCATATTTTATGTTGGTGCAACCAAATCATACACAACTATGTCTAAGTCAGGCACTCTTGAGAAAATGAAAGCAGGAACGAACTGCAGATTCAAATGACAACATTTTTAACATTTTCTAAAACTGAGTACCTTTATGCTGGAAAAAAATTGCTTTGTGTTTTTTTATATTCTACTAGTGTTGTTTGTAAATAAATGAATCTTGTATTACATTTTCTCGGAAAGACTTGTTTTTTTAACTGTTATGTGGATTCTATTCATAGTGATCATATGAATCAGTGAATATATGAGTATATATTTTTGAGCAATTCAACATCCCAATTTATAAACAATAAGTATTATTATATGTACTTAGGCAGTTATTTCTTGATATAATGCTGACTTACTTTCTTTGTGTGCAAATGAACTACCTGACCATCTTGATCACTGGGTGGTGACTGGTAAGAAGTGTGTAGAATGAAGACATGAATACCAAGTAATCACTAAAAAATGTGTAAAGTATACATTATTCCTGTCAACACTGGTAATAGTTCTGAAATCAAGTTATGTTTTTCAATCATTAAATGTAGTTAAATGCAAGAACATAATGAAAACAAATTTGTACAGTGTGCAACAGAATTAAATGTACTAAACATGAAAAATCTATTGGAGCATCATGTACTGTACATTTTGCTGGAGTGTCATTTATTGTACACCACCAATCTACTGGAGTGTCATTTATTGTACACCAACAATCTGCTGGACACCAACAATATGGAGTGTCATTTATTGTACACCAACAATCTGGAGTGTCATTTATTGAACAACAAAAATCTGATGGAGTGTCATTTATTGTACACCAACAATCTGGAGTGTCATTTACTCAGATAGGGTTGAGTCATCTGCTGGAGTGTCATTTATTGTACACCAACAATCTGGAGTGTCATTTATTGTACACCAACAATCTGCTGGAGTGTAATTTATTGCACACCAACAATCTGCTGGAGTGTCATTAATTGTACACCAACAATCTGCTGGAGTGTCATTTATTGTACACCAGCAATCTGCTGAAGTATCACTTACTGCACACCAACAATCTGCTGGAGTGTCATTTATTGTACACCAACAATCTGGAGTATCATTTATTGTACACCAACAATCTGCTGTAGTGTCATTTATTGTATGCCAAAAATCTGCTGGAGTGTCATTTATTGTATGCCAACATTTTGCTGGAGTGTCATTTATTGTACACCAACAATCTGGAGTGTCATTTATTGTACACCAACAATCTGGAGTGTCATTTATTGTACACCAACAATCTGCTGGAGTGTCATTTATTGTACACCAACAATCTGTTGTAGTGTCATTTATTGTATGCCAACAATCTGCTGGAGTGTCATTTATTGTATGCCAACATTTTGCTGGAGTGTCATTTATTGTACACCAACAATCTGCTGGAGTGTCATTTATTGTACACCAACAATCTGCTGGAGTGTAATTCATTGTACACCAACAATCTGCTGGAGTGTCATTAATTGTACACCAAGAATCTGCTGGAGTCTCATTTATTGTACACCAACAATCTGGAGTGTCATTCATTGTACACCAACAATCCAGAGTGTCATTTATTGTACACCAACAGTCTGCTGGAGTGTTATTTATTGTACACCAACAATCTGCTGGAATGTCATTTATTGTACACCAGCAATCTGGAGTGTCATTCAGTGTACACCAACAATCTGGAGTGTCATGTATTGTACACCAACAATCTGGAGTGTCATTTATTGTACACCAACAATCTGCTGGAGTGTCATTTATTGTACACCAACAATCTGCTGGAGTATCATTAATTGTACACCAAGAATCTGCTGGAGTGTCATTTATTGTATAACAGCAATCTGCTGAAGTACCACTTACCACACACCAACAATCTGTTGGAGTGTCATTTATTGTATACCAGCAATCTGCTGAAGTATCACTTACTGCACACCAACAACCTGCTGGAGTGTCATTTATTGTACACCAACAATCTGCTGGAGTGTCATTTATTGCACACCAGCAATCTGCTGAAGTATCACTTACTGCACACCAACAACCTGCTGGAGTGTCATTTATTGTACACCAACAATCTGCTGGAGTGTCATTTATTGTATGCCAACAATCTGCTGGAGTGTCATTTATTTGTATGCCAACAATCTACTGGAGTGTCATTTATTGTATGCCAACATTTTGCTGGAGTGTCATTTATTGTATGCCAACAATCTGCTGGAGTGTCATTTATTGTACACCAACAATCTGCTGGAGTGTCATTTATTGTATGCCAACAATCTGCTGGAGTGTCATTTATTGTATGCCAACATTTTGCTGGAGTGTCATTTATTGTACACCAACAATCTGTTGGAGTGTCATTTATTGTTCACCAACAATCTGGAGTGTCATTTATTGTACACCAACAATCTGCTGGAGTGTCATTTATTGTACACCAACAATCTGCTGGAGTGTCATTTATTGTACACCAACAATCTGCTGGAGTGTCATTTATTGTATACCAACAATCTGTTGGAGAGTCATTTATTGTAATACAAGCAATCAGAGAGAGAAAGATAGAGAGATTTTGTACATACATTGTTTTCCATTATTTTATATATGTGGGTATGCAAATGTAAAATTTTCTAAAAATGTCAACACAATTATATATTTATACCAGTATATCTTGAGTTAAAATTAATGATTAGTACGACTTAAGAAAAGTGACTATTCAGATACCCAATACTTACATGTATACATAAATGGTACAAAATTGTGATAGAATGAGTACAACCAAAAATATAAAGGCCTATATAAAATAAAAGATAAATAAGAGGATACCAAAACCAGAGCAAGTTGGAAGATATAACTGCTTAATGTTTTGCAAAATATATACAGTACTCCCTCACTATATTGCTGTTCATGGGAGTGATAAAAGTGGACCATCTTATAAGTGAGGTCAACTTGCATTGAGGTATTTTATAAATAATATTATACTAAATAATTAAAACAGAGTTCTTACAATATTGCCTTATAAAGGGACTGATTTATACTTAGGCACTTTTAAATAATATTATTATTAAACAATGAAATGAGATCTATGATTATACCCACTTTATAAAGGGACTGATTTATAATGAAGTGCTTTGCATTGAGGGAATACTGTAGATAGTGAAACATAAATTCTCAAAATAATGACATATATTTTGTTTGTCTGGATATAACAAATAAATTTATGCAGAATAAATTGTGGTCCAGGAACACTATATTGATTTATATGATCAAAATTTCAAAGAATAATAACATCTGTGTAATCAATGATTTACTGTATACTGAGTGATGGTCATCCCATTCATTAATGGATCCACTTAAAAAGTGAAAATTGTTCCGATGCCATTGAATTATAATCAATCAATCATGATAGTCATATATATATTTGTGAAGAATGATACATGCAAGTAATTAGCCATGAATTACTTTCACAATAGTAGATAGAAATACATGGCACAGTTAAAAAGTTTGTTTCTTATTGAGAAAAACCATGCAGTTATTTATATTAAAATACACAACAACATTCATGTTACAATGTTAATTTAACTATGCCTTGTAAACAAAAGATAAAAATATCACATTCTTCATATGAAAATTTGGAAGTTTTTCAAGCTATCGGTAAAAGAACTTTTTTCCAGAATGTGAAAAATATGGAAGCGAATTTGACTGCTGTTTAAGAGGATCAAGTCTTAATATCTAGAAGAAGGCTCAAATACTACAGTTAGGACTAGAATCTGACCAGAGCTTCAGAAAAAAGATGTGATATGAAAGCATCAGAAATCGATTAGATAAACTCTGAATAGCACCCAAAGTGGTAACACTGTCAATGTCCAAAGTATTAAAGGGAGATAACCCTTCCAGTGCTCTTAAATTGTATCTCATGGAGTTCATGAAAAACATTTTGATTTCAGGTCTCACTGGATAGTTTCGTATTTTGACACCCCCTAATTTTTAAGGTAGAAGGCATGAACCTAATTATCACAAGCCTAGCATGTATAAAATCAAACCTAAGCTAAATCTATAATGTGGTTTAGATTTATTTTGAGTTAGGCTTGGAAATAGGTTGGCTTGTTGGTGACTGCCTGTCACAGTTAGATGAGCATTGGAGATCAAATGCATAACTTGGGCTGCAAATGAGCTGCCGACTTGGTTACATATTTACATGTCTGCTACAGAGGTAAATATCTAAAAATCTAGATGGTTGAGGGGTGATGAAAAGTATGCTAATTTGTTATAGTACTAGTGAACTTTATTCATGCATAAGGCACATACTGATTCTTTTAGCTGCCTTGTCACAGAAAAATATTCAAAATAGCTATTTCTTGTCAAAAATGAATGTAAAATTTAGGGGTTGGTGGCAGTGTTGGTTCAGTATAAAAACCACCAGTTGCATCAGGAATTAACCTGATTACTGCAGTCAAAATCTCACATGTATCCTTTCTACAAAAATCATTAGTTTGTTTTTATTTGTATCTTCAGTGTAAAATTATTCTCGTTTTTCTGTAATTAGTCATTGTCAGATGAAAATTCACCAGATAAACTGTCCAGTGAGACCTTCATGAGAAATTTGATGCTTTGATTGTAGACTGGTTTCTTGTCTTTTTTATTTTGGATGATCTTAATAGGTCATGAGTTCTAAAATTGTAAGTGTGCAATAACACTCAAAACCTGTGGTTCCCAACCTTTTTTGGCCACGACCTTAAAAAATATATTTTTGTGAGCATCACAACACCATTTCAACATTTTCATTAATTTTGCCTCCCTCAAAAAAATCCTGTTGACCCTCCACAACACCCCAGAATGAACTTGCAACCCAGGGGTTGGGAACAATTGCTCAAGACCATAGCTACCATCTAAATCACTTGTAAATATATAAATATATGAACCTAAAAGATGGTTTTATGTAGGTATCCAGTGCTGTATCTAAAAATGTATTAACACAAACAGCCTGAAAGATAGATAGAGAGACTTTCTTTTACATGGGTGTAAATTATTTTATACCTTTTTTCTCAGTTAACCACAACAATATGCACACATATCACTTTTTAAAGACCAAGAATCTCAAAATGTAACTTCTGAGTACAAGAAAAGTGGCCAAAAGTTGGCATGACCCTGGTAGGGTGCTCTCTCTTGTACAATCACATGCTGCTGCCATCTGCACCACTATCAGCAAACAAAATTTTGTATAAAATAATTATTATATGTAAAGATTCTTTAGAAGAAAGAGAACTTTTCAAAACAAAAGAAAAACGTTTAAAGCAGATTGCAAAATGAGTAAATAACTGGAAATAGCTAGAAAGTCTAAGCCTGTGCACACTGCAAGGTGAAGCCATGGAATAATATTCTAAAAAAGTTTTAACATTACAAGCACCTTGACCATAAAAGGATGATCTGAATACATCCTACTGGCATTCACCAAGGACAGAATGGAATCAAATTATTAAAGTATATATAAAAGGAAATTTTCTATTCATTTTTCAGGCTGTTTTTTACTTTGTGCCTGTCTAGATGCAGCATGGAAGTCAATTTGCAAAGCCATCTGAACAGTATGCCTATAACATTGAAGTTTGCTGTACCAACAATTCATCAGACACATCATATTCACCCATGGTTTGCTGACTTAGTGTATGTTGTTTTGCAGTGTTTTGTCATGAGGTATATACAGATATTATAAGTAAAACTATGATAAAATACATATTTTCTCATAAGCACTAGAATATTATTTCCTTTAAAGAATTTGAATAAAAAGTTACTTTGCACTGGAAGGGGGAGATAATTAGGAGAGTGTTAGCTTGGACCACCCTGACTTACTTCTTCAGCATTAACAGTGCCAGTTGCTTCCCCTTCTGTAACCTGAATGGTGAGATAAGAATCACTGGAAATTAGGTTACTTTATAATAACAATTGTTAGTGATTTGCTTGCTCCATGGTTTCTGCAAATATCGTTCATGTTTTCAATCCAGTAAATATTGATGAGGTGCTAGTGAGATTGTCCAGCCAAGTGGACCTGGTATCACACTGCCTCAAGGCAAGATGCCAGGGGGTGGTAACAGGTTCATCAACACCACAGGTTCACCAAATGGCTTATAATAGTAACAGGGCTTCGCTTCTTCAAAGTACTGCAGTTCCGCCAGCCCTTAGGTCAGTGAGATCAATGGAAAAGAATCTAATGAGACCATTAACTCTATCTGTGACATGGCAAATTAGGCTGTCAGCCTTAACAAGCCTCCTTCTGAATCCAGTGCATTTCAATAACAGCAGCTCTCAACATCAATGATAACAATCTTTCTCATTGAATCAAATGAAGGTCTAATCTTGGAATGATATTAACTAAGATTGTTAAAGATGGTTGAAATTGACTAGAAAGTTAATTAACATTAAAAAGGAAACATTTTCTACATACCTAAATTATTGCAAGCAAAAAATCATGTAGAACATTTTTCAGACTTACGCTAGGCTAATGGCAAGCATCTATCATAAGATGCATCTGCCTGGCATAGGAAGAACCAAGCATCTGTCATAAGATGCAACTGCCTGGCATAGGAAGATCCAAGCATCTGTCATAAGATGCATCTGCCTGGCATAGGAAAATCCAAGCATCTGGCATGAGAAGATGCAAGCACTTGGCATAGGAAGACAATCTAAGTGGGAACAGGCCATTCAAAATATATTAAGCTGCCAAAAATATCCAGGTAATGTTTAATCTTTAAATTAGAAGCATTTGCAATGTTTCATTGAGAATGATAAGAAACTGACCAATCAAAGCAACTTTCATGTAACAATCTGTCTGCCTTAGTGCATAACCCTTTTAGTATTAAAAGCCACTTGGTGCAGTCTTATAAATGATCCATAACAATACTAAATCTTAAAGAGCAATACAATTGGTATGCAGGAATCCAGATGCTGATGTGCAATTTAAACCTGAAAACTCAATAATATCAATAAATCATCACTGCAAAAGAAACATATATTGTATCTTTATTCAAATTCATATCAAGCATTACATATCTCATAAAAGTAACATATCTTGATAAATAGAGAGAATTTGTGCAAGATTATATACACAGTACTCCCACACCTCCTGTGTGCTTTATAAAGGATTAAGTGTTTTCCCTTTTAGTGAAGAATGTGTGTATCCTACAGTATCACTCAAAGTAAAGCCTGGCAAATTCCTACCTGCAAAACCAAATAAACACACTCAACAACCTGCCACTGCACAACAAAATTTTAAAGGAATTCTGATCCAATACTAGGTAATCCCCTTTCCATTCAGTGATATTTATTTTTACCTCAACAAGGTACTCATTTCTATCTATCCCAAATTCAAATGTCAGTTTATATTTATGTGGGGAAAAGCTATGCTCCAGGAAACGTCAGTTTTTGCTTGATAATATCTACTAATCATTATGTACAATCCTTTTTTTTTTCTGCTTCATTTTCTCCTTTTTCTTAATTACAAAGGTTTACTGTTTGGTTTATTTGAGCAGTGAAGAGTAGTTTTTGGAAGCTTTTTTTAACAGTTAACAAGAAATTATTTCTTGTTTTACCTAACTTTATACTCATTTAAAAAGCTTTATAACTGGCAAACAATAATTTCTCTTATAATAAATAATTTAAACAGAGATAAAAAATTAATAAACATATAACAAAATGCAAATGTACAATCAATATCTTCTACTACTATGTTCTACCAGAGAAATCTCTGGATTTGAACCAAAAACATTTCAGAATTTAAATAATCTCTGAATTTTTATTTTAACTTTCATGAAAAAGAATAATTGAAAACTTCAGAAAGCTTTTGTTGCTGTTACAGAAAGTAAGTTTTTATTATTTTTAAAAGCAGATATTATCATTACCATAATTAAGCATATTAGCAGTAATAATCTAAAATTGCCACCTAGAACTATGACGTATACAGCATTGTGGTTCATCAATGAACTTTCCATGACATGACCATTGTCAGGATAAGTGTTCGGTCATATTACAAAAATTAAAAGCAGTAATATTTTCAAACTTGCAAGATCTTCATTTCCAAAGATATTCACTGAAATAGAATATCTTTTTAAGACATAAACAAAGCTTCTGAAAAATGAAAAATTAACTATCTAAATTATTAATGGAAAAATGTCTGCCATGCATTTCATATGAATGGCAATCCAGACAATGTCAAGCTGCAATTTCAAGGGAAGTAATAATATAAAAGACTTATGTCATTTAATTTATAATACCATTTTTTTGTTGTTGTAAGAAATTATCAAGAACTTTGAAGCCTTGGAAGCAGAATGAATCATCACAAAATACAATAACATGATTCACACCCAAACCATAACCTTGCCTGTGCACCCTGTCAAAGAAATCACCTGATAGTTAAATTTCCTGGGTTTTCCTTGAAAGTTCAACCGGCTCAAAGATCCACCAGCCTGACTAACAGTGCTCATCCTTCTCTTTGAAAATAGACCCAAGTTATAAATACAATGTTCCAATAACCTCTACTATAATTACCAATCTAAAATGCAAATCCACCCTCAATCAGCATAGACTTAGACCTGCTGTTGTATAATCTGCCTGCAGATCTGGGCTGATGCTGGCTTTAAGTACAACACATTTTGAAATGTTACATTATTAAAAGTTTTGAAAACAAATTTTTAAATAACTTAGAGTCCAAGGAAGCCAGAATCACTTGAAATTTTGTAGGTATGCATTATTTTATCCCCACTCTCAGATGAATATCTGTCACAAGAATTGGTCATTACATAGAAAAGTTCTGGCCAGGAATCAATTCTCACCATAATTTCTATTTCTTTTTCAAATTACATTTGTATGATAGTTACATTACTCATGTACTTGACAACTTATCAAGTAATGCAGTAACCTATGTCAATGCTTTTTGTCATTTTGAATGTGAAAGTACAGATTTCCTCAAGTTTTGTATATTTTTCACTGACTTTATAATTTCTTTCAGATATTAAAACTGTATCAGCATTTTTCATTATTTAATAAAAAGACAAATGATGCAAGAAATTTTCTTAAAATACAACCAATCTTTCTAAGGCTTCACAGTGCTAAAATAGACTCAGCCAACAGGTGATGATGTACCAAAGATGTTAGCATAATGGTACACTCAGGTAACATGTGATACTACTGTACCTATATGCTATAGCGTAATGATACACTCATGTAACATGTGATGTTGGATCAATTATGTCATAGTATAATGATACACTCAGAGAAAATGGGATGTTGTGTCAATGATTTCATAATGAAATGATACACTCAGGTAACATGTGATGTTGTATCAATGATGTCAGTGTCATGATATACTCAGGTAAAATGTGATGTATCACTTATGTCAGTGTAATGACACACTTGAGTAACATGTGATGTATCAATGATGCCATAATGTAAAGATCAAGTCATTTCAAGTTTGCAAGTTAGCATTAATTTTACAAGAGGACAGAAAAATGAACATTGTAGACCCTAATTTGCAAGTACATTATGCAATGATAGATCTAGGTCTATGTTGCTTGCAGTTGGGTACATGCTAAACATGGACATACATAATACCTATAAATAGAACAAAAATAACAGTCCTACTGCCTTAAACTTACTGATACTGCGCACAAAGATAATAGTTTAAATACTGAAAATGTAACAAAGACATGTCCATTATTCAAATTTTCCTTTTCCAAGCACAGTTATGTACAAATATTCCATATCCTTTGCTAAAGTTTTCATGTTAATTAGCTCAGTTTCTTTTCCGTCTGAGAGATGTACTGCATTTTTGTACTGCTGCCAAAACACAATGTGTTACAAATAATTTCTAATTTTTACAAACCACAACAAACTATGTAATTAAAGGTTTCTCTGAATAATAAAAAATATCTCTGATTAATTGCCATGCAAAAATCTGTCACCTGCATGATTAAATACTGATTTAGTCTGACACAAATTCAAGAATTCTATGCTCTGAATTTTAGCTTTCCCTTTAATTTGTGTAGTTTCATTACATGCTTATTAAAAACATTAACAACATATTTGAATTTCAGTATATCAATGAAGTAACCTAAAAAATTTAACTTTATGATCACTTTAGAATGGAAATGCAAGAAAATTCTGTGGCGCTTATAGATGTTGTATCTGCAGAGTAAACTCAACAAAGTCTTACAAAAAATGTAATTTGCATTTTGTTTCTTTTAAAAATATCCAAGCACAATGACAATATCCAGGTAATGTAATCTAATGACAGGTAACAGCAAAAGTAACTAAAATAACAGAAATCAATAATAATGTTAAACAAATATATATTCAAGCAAAGAATATTAAAATGATGTTTTACATGCCGATTATGTAAAACTACAGCATTATACAAGTAAGCAAAATATGGAGTGAAATATGGTGATCCTTTCTATCATTAATCTTCACAATTTTAATATATTTTGCAACTTAATTGCTGATTATGTGCCTGTTTAGAGATCTGAACTGCATCATCAGAAATCCATAGCTGTTGTACTCTATAATCTTTACATTCATCAGCTCTGGGTACATTCACTTGCAAACCTTGCTTTTCCTAGACGCTAATAAAATATTGCATAAGATCAACTAGCAGATATGATCTTTTATATAGCATAATTTGGCATTCTTTTTCGTTGTCATGGAGATAAAAAGATATATGTTGCTGCTATATACAAAATAAAATTAGACTGAAGAAAAAGGTTCACTTGCCTAATCTTTTCCATGATCTTGTTATACCATACTACATCAGGCAGGCACAGACGGAATTAAATTTGTCCAATCAGTGTAGAAGATCCCATCACACAGGTATCAAGTGAATTAATGTTTTCCAATCAGTTTATCAAGCAGGCATTGAAGAAATTAGAATTTTCTGATCAGTTTACAAGATCAGATCAAACTATTTCAACTGAACTATTCACAAGCCCAACAGTTTGACTTTTAAGGTATCCAAAGGTGATGAATCTTGAGAAATGGAGTTCATCAGACCTGGGCATAAGAGGTTACTGTTATTGTTGTTGTTAGCTGTACACAAATTGTGTGATCTAATACAAAATTTGAGACATGCAGATTACCTGATGGACTTGGGCTTGTGGGTCAATTGTCTCTGCAGGGGCAGTCCCACCCATGAAGTCCTGGACATCTGAATCCTTAGGTGTTTGCTCAACATCCTGTGGAAGATTTATGGGTTACTGCATTTATATGGGAAATATGAATGTGTCTTTTCTGGGCAATACTGCATGATGTTATGAGTACAGTATTACTCAGAAAAAAAAATGAGTTTATCTTATCTAACACAAAATGTAGTAACATTTTTACTATATTCTCAATTTGCTTTTCTACCTAAGGCTGAATAATAAAAAGAACACACTACAAGAAGCAATGTAATTGAATTTATGTTGGATTCCAACGTAGATACACACTTGTATGTTCAAAAACAATATGCATTAACAGCATTAATGCACATATAGCACCACCCAGTGGCCTTTGAACGTGTTCAAGTTTTGTGCGCTCCGTCAATAGTATAAAAAATAAATCTTGTTTTGGTCTACTTAATATTGAATTTTAGAGTCAGATTATGCATGAATACACACTGAAACAACTTTTTAGTTGTCTGCAACGTAAGAATTTAGTTTTTCCATCAATCCAACTAAATTCTGCTTTTCAAATTGTAATGGACTGGATTTATTAGCTGAGTCAATTCCAAATGATATACATGTGACTGGAGGGACTGGCCTAGATGACACTGAACATGCATTTCTATTCTGTCACTGATTGCTTGTAATAATACTGTGGAAAAACAATATGAATTCATTTAGCTGAACTTCTCAAAAAGATGCAGGGTTAAATATTATTCGCTGAGAAATATCACTTTCATATAGACTTTTACTGCAGTAAGGAGAATGTGCTTTCTGTTGGAAATGGAATTAAAAACAATGTACAATTTTGAGGTGTGGATCAAGTTTTGAACCTAAGTAATTCTAATTAACAGACATAACTAAGAAATACATTTTGAGGAAATTCAAGATACAAAAAGGTGAGTATATTTATTGCCATTGTTATTACCAGCAAAACATGACTGTTGCTAGAATGATCTTTGTTGGAGGAGCCCCAGTTATTTACATGGTCTATCAGTACTAAATCCAAACATTGTCTCAATAAAGTCAAATGGGGAAAAATGCAAAGCAATTGCACTGTGACAGCCAATTTGGCTACTGGAAATAAGACTTCATTGTCCTGACTTATTGGCTCTGAGGCTCTCTGTTGGTTTTCTACCAAAACCAGCCTTCTTCTATGAAATTTTTGTGGAGGGGATATAATGTTTGAACTGACTTTTAAAATGGGATGTCTCTGAGGGAGACTGGATAGCCCTTGGTCTTAATATGCCTTTCTGTGCTATTTTTAGAGACCCTTGAGAGCATGGCTCATAGTTTGAACCATTTGATTTGCAAATTGTTATGAAAATTTCTCCTAAATAACTCATTTAAATGGTCAAAATAGTATTTTAATTACTGTGAGTCTCACCTTTTTGTGGATACTGCAGATATCACGTACAGTCATTTATCTGGTTCAGAGGTTCTTTTATGACTCAAAGAATTCATCCATATCATTGACTTTATCATTTCAACTTTCAAACTGACCAAACAACTTGTTTAGTTCATCCACAGAAAAATCTAATAAACCAAAAGCCTCAGCTTCTACTACATGAGCGTACATTGCTTGTTTCCAATCAAAAGTAGTTCCCAACACATGATACTATTTTTAGACATGTTGTGCAGTATGAAGAAGTGCAGTATGGAAAAATACTGCACAATTCTGACAATGTAAGCTAATGGAGAAAAACAAATGAGCATATACAAAATAGAGAATACTGTATGCTTTCACATGAAATAACTTAAGTAATTTGCATCATTCATGAACTTTGTAGATTTGACAAGTCTGATACATCTGTCACACACTTAATTAAATGGAAACTAATAATCTAACTTTTAGTCCTCTGTTATGTACAATATTTAAAATGAAAACATTATCAATGACACTTTCACACCTATACATTCACACTTGTATATTCTCACCCACAAACATGCACACCTGAGCTGACAATGCTACAATTTCATTTAGGATATATCTGGATTCATTGGGTGATGTCATGAATTCTCTGACTTAAAGATTGAAATGGGGTGGGGGTGGGTAATACCTCTGTTTCTTCAATCATCCGTTTGTCTTCAGCCTTTCTGAGAGCCTGCAGTATACTGTCAAACTGATTACACCAGTCTTCTCTTGGTAATTTGTGAATCTCAAACCACATTTCCAATGTTGATGGATCTGAAAGTCATTGAGTACCGTACATAAAATCATGCATGATATAGCCCCTGGAATTCATAATAAAATCATTTAGGATATGCCTGGAATTCATAATAAAATCATTTAGGATATGGCCTGGAATTCATAATAAAACCATGCAGATATGGCCTGGAATTCAAAATAAAATCATTTAGAATATGCCTGGAATTCAAAATAAAATCATTTAGGATATGCCTGGAATTCATAATAAAATCATTTAGGATATAGCCTGGAATTCATAATAAAATCATTTAGGATATGGCCTGGAATTCATAATAAAATCATGCAGATATGGCCTGGAATTCAAAATAAAATCATCCATGATATGGCCTAGAATTAAAAAAATAATCATGGATGATATGGCCTGGAAGTCATAATGAAATCATGCATGATATAGCCCCTGGAATTCATAATAAAATCATTTAGGATATGCCTGGAATTCATAATAAAACCATGCAGATATGGCCTGGAATTCAAAATAAAATCATCCATGATATGGCCTAGAATTAAAAAAAATAATCATGGATGATATGGCCTGGAAGTCATAATAAAATCATGCATGATATAGCCTGGAATTTATAACAAAATCATCATGTATATGACCTGGAATTCATAACAAAATCATTATTTATATGGCATGGAATTTATAATAAAATCATGCATTATACAGCTGGAATTTATGATAAAATCAGGATTTATATGGCCTTGAATTTATAACAAAATCATGCATTATACAGCCTAGAATTTATAATAAAATCATGTTTTATATGGCCAGGAATTTATAACAAAATCATGATTTATAGGGCCTAGAATTTATAATAAAATCATGCATTATACAACCTGGAATTTATAACAAAATCATGCAAGATAAAGCCTGGAATCTAAAATAATATCATGCATTACATAGCCTGAAATTCATAATAAATTCATGCATGATAAAACCTGAAAATTATAATAAAATCATGCATGACAAGCCTGGAATTTAGAATAAAATTATGAATGATATGGCCTGAAATTTATAATAAAATCATGTATAATATGGCTTGGAATTCATAAAAAAAAATGCATGATATGGCCTGAAATTCATAGTAAAATCATGCATGATATCACCTGGAATTCAGTGAAAGACTGTTATTCAAGGAATCATTTGTTAAAGAAAAACTTGCACTTGAGTGGAATGAAATCTCACTCTAACTCTGTTTGGCTATATGAGTGTCATTCAGATATAAAGAATGTCCTTCATACAATAATATACCGATACATATAATGTGGAATCTAGGGATAAGTGCTTTCTTCTCTGTCTGGTATCAAATTGTACCCCAGTAATTAGAATTTCTGAATATACCTTGTATTTATAAATAGAGATCCAGTAGGTTTGTGATTTTAGCTGAATGCTAAAGCAGCATGATTTTTGTTAAATATAATCAAATTCTGTTCAGCAGTTTTTGAAAAGTTGTTGAAAGTTTTCCCATTGTTAGTAGCGTTGCATGCCATGGTTGATGACAGATCAGCATCAGTGCTATAAATTTGTAAGCCCTCTGTGCCATTATGCCTACTGTCAAATTTGGTCCAAAAGGGGTATTTGAAAAGAAGCCTTTTACAGGCTTTCTTGTTTTAGAACAGCTGCCACATTTAACGGCCAATTGGCATCATTCATAGAAACTTGAAAGGTCTTCATTGCAAATGCTTTCTGTCCAATGTGTTCAAATTATGCAGAGTGGTTTTGAGAAGTCTTTTAAAAGGTTTTCTATCTTTACAGCAATAATGGTCTAGTCCTGGTAATTGTGAAACAGTGAATTTTGCTCATCTGCTGCAGTATGTGCCAAGTGCCAGCTATGGGGACCAACTTATCCCGTGTCATCTGGTCATATGGACTTGACCAAATCTTAGTATACCACATGACCAGGTGAGCTAAGTATCATTAGAGCATCTTTAGACAATGACCATAATATTTAGAAATATCTCACAGCAATTTATAAATAAAACCACTGTGCATGACACATGTAATGTGTTTTCCTTGTTTAACAGTTCTCTATGTAAATAACTTAAACTTTTGTTCAGAAACCATATTTGTTCTTTCAGTTTGAATGACCTTGACCTTTGACATTTTGACTCAATAATCAACTGGCATCTTGCTTACCCCATGTCTACCCCATGGGTCACATCCATAAAATTGTATCCAGACCTGTGATGGAGAACTATTGTCAATGTGCAGAAAACATTTGTCTTTTTCAGTGACTGTATCCTGGCCTTTGACTTGTTAAATCCACAACTGATAAACTTCTTTCTTATTCTGTGTGCAAGCCATTCACAAACTTTGAAAATTTGGTTGCACCTACAAGATTGCATCATACACTAATACAAGACAAATTGCCAATGACTCTACCAAAAAATTCCAAGAGCAACATGATTTGTGAAATGTGCATTTTCAGATGATGACATTATTTTTATTAAGGTTCATGGCAATCCATCAAAACTTGTGGGACTAGTTGTGCTAATGACAGCCAGCTGAATAGATGGACAGAACAATAGATGGAAGGATTGTCACAAGAATTACGATATATTACTGCTTCTATACAGCTGCTAGGGGACACAATTTTGGTTCTTTGTTATCATCCTTTGTATCTAAAACAACTTGTTGCCCATATGGAAAGAAAAGCTGTGACAACAGGAATTGAACCAGTCTAATAATAGTAACCATGATGTGCTTTGGGTGCATAAATTGATGCAGTGGCAGGCAATCATATCTTGTCCTAGTACTGTTAAACCTACTGGGTAATGTAGATTATTATTTATGCAGCTCATTCATTTTATATTAATTAACTTTGTTAATTTATTTATAAATCACTCCTAATATCTGTAATGGGTTTTAAGTTTCTTACCCTTGGGTTACCATTCTGGGGCAGGGATCTAGGGTTTTCGGGCAGATGTAATAAATGAGACTTTATCAATGGTGATTAATCCAGGTTGCATAGTATATTTTTTTTATTATTTTACAGCAGGGTCATCTTACTTTCTAAAACAGCTCCAAGATAATCCCCTTCCAGAGAGGCTTCAATTTTGCTGACCAATATCTTATTTTCACTATCCTGAAAAAAAAAGATTTACAATACATTCCTAAGTGTGGATTTTCAGAATATACATGTCTATTAATATTCATTTTTAATGAACATTTACTAATGCAGCTCTCTCTAATTCTGACAGAAATTTCAACAATGTTGTGACTTTTGACACTGAAAATTACATGCAATATAACAAAAATAAGACAATGTTACCCAAACAAAATCTGAGTTAGGAAAATGTAAACAAATAATTATTAAAAAGAAGATATTTTGCACAAAGAATATTGACCTTTCAAAAGCTTTAAAAGTGACTGATGCTTCCATGACAAATACATCAGTACGTAAGTATCAAACTAAATACCAGCAACACAAATCTACTAAAAGAACAAGAATGCTTAATTATTAAGATTATAAATCACTGCATTTCCATTTGTTATTTTTCTTTCAACTGAAAATTTGTGGTATCTATTTATGATGACTTTAAATTAAAAAAATTATGTTCATAGCATGATGACTGAATTGTACTTACAGGTGACTGTTCATTTAAAACCTTAAGCAGGTAGATCTTGTTGATGAGAAAAGAAAACAATCTTGCTATACCTGCAAATAAAGATTCTTTGTTTAAATTGGTAATGAAATATCCCCGTGAATACTAAATGCACACAAATGGACCTTTTCATTTATATTGACATTATCTTTACCAATCCATCTCCCAAAGCATTTCATTCTCATGAGTGTCTTCATTAAATATTTATGTAAAAGAAATTTTTACGTAGAAGAAATTGTACAAATTTGGTACAAAAACAAATATTTCAATCACAATCAAGTCTGGTGTGTGGGGTTTTATACATTTTTCAGCACATGATAGGCTATACTTGACAGCCAGTATATATGTTGGGGATAGAACCAAGGAAGACCCTGGGAAGAATCAGTGACCTATGGGAAGCTACTGGCAAGCTTTCTCATATACCCTGTTACGTGTTTAGGCTCAAATAAACAGTAACACAAGAAAGAGTGAAAACAACAAGCTTTGAAAAATACAATAATTTATTTCCCAGAAAAATTCTGTACAAATGAAAAAATATGAACTTACAGTTTTAAGAATCAAATCCAAAATTAATCCAAGAATAATCCACGAATAAAATTTTTGAAGTCCTAATAATAAAATGTTCTAATGATTTCAAGTTCAAGTCCCGATAAAGAATCCAAGATAGAAGACAATGTATGCTGTAACCTGTAGTGTTGAAGTCTACAGTTCCTTCTAGAAACAAGAAATGTCACTCCGATTTTGGAAATCTGAATAAATTTTTACAAGAATTTCATGTGAGCATACCTATTTTCCAGGAAAAAAGAATCAATCCTTTTGAATCCCAATAATTTGAAATAACTCCAAACGGCACAGTCACTTTCCAGTGTAATAGCCCAACTGTGTTTACTTCTCTAATATGATGGTTTAAAACTTGAATTTTATGCTCCAGATAAGGGTCATGTGTTCATGTTTACATATATATAAAAAATCACGTAGCCCCTGTATGTCTTTTATAAGACCCAATCATTTTGCTCTAAGAAACAAAATTTAAAAAATTGTTTACATCTTAAATCATGTAGTCCCATCATGACCTCAACAACAACCAATCATTTTAAAATAAAAATAGAACTTATTTACATGGTCACTGCTAATTTTGAATCAAGGTCAGGATTTAGGTCAACACCTGGTGTTTACTAAAACGAACAGTCAAGATCAAACTATTTTCTGGAAAAAGTATCATCTTCAGTGAATAAATTTACATTACAATAGCATATAATGAAAAAAAAATAAACAAAAGACAAACAAACAATTAAATTGAAATAAATATATATTAAATCAGATATAATTAAATCAAATATACATAACAACCCATTCAGCACCTCTAGACCTCAGACTGAAACTGTACACTAAGCTTCCTGACCCTTATGTGCACTTTAAAAGACGACTTGATAAGAAACAACTGCTAACAGACAATGCATGCCAGATTATTGATAAAAGGCCATCGCATGACCCCTGCAGAACTTCAATAAGTAAGCTAAAATGATTTTCAAGAATTCCATTGCGGCAGTCATACTGGATTTTGGATTAGAACCATTTCCAGAAAGAATGTGTCACAGAATAAGGGAAGAAAAAACTTGGGTTTCACCTTAGAACAATTTGATCATTTTCATCATACATGTGTACAATGTTACCTAGGGTAGATAATTGTTTTCCTAGGCAAATGACTGAACTAGCATGTATCTCGTCATAGACTGCTTATGGTGAGAGACACTAAAAGCATGGTATGCACTGGTATTTTACCCTTACTAATACTCACTCTCCTGTAGAATTAAGGTAAGTTACTTTCCTAAGTGACACACTGGTCTTTTGGATCTTGTCAAGGAGTGAACATTCTCCATTTTTATTCAAAAACCATAGGGGTAATTGTTACATTTGTATTTTATATGATATGTGAAACATAAACAGTTTTTAATGTTGTATCATGAAATGATGTCTTTATTACTACACGGACTTGAAATGTAGTGAACTTTTGAATTGTTACAAGTTGCTCTTAGGGGTTTAATTTAGTAGCATGTTTCTATAGATTTTAATTCTATACCTGTTATTATGATCAGTTTGGTTTTATTGTGGCTGTCTATATGTATGTCTGTATGATAGTCAATACAAGTGGGCCAACCCAATTCAGGAGAACCGTGTGCTGTCTGTATGTATGTGTGTGTGGGTATATCAGGCTGTCCATCTGGCCATCTGTGTGTCTATATGGACATGGAAGATGATGTAACCATCAAGGCCATACGAAGAAGAAACTGTTAATTTGTAAACTTGTGCACATGGTGGATCCATGAAGGGTGAGTGTGGCTGATACAAGTGTGGGCAAACCAAAAAATTTGGGAGAACTGAGTGGTTTGTCAGCAGACACATCTGCAAGTTTTTTAAAATATTTATGAATCATACAGCTGTACAAATAACCAAGTCATATGTTTGTTTCAAATGACTGTTTGGATAGAGTACAATGTAACTGAATGGGACCTATGTTTAGAGTATGAAAGAATCACTGTATTTGTAGAATATATATATTTGCATTTCATAAATTTCCATCTTTCATCAAATTGTGTTGTGTTGTCATTTAATCCAAGCATCCGTTTAGGTCTATCCTGTTACAGAGCAATGATAACAAGGTTTTAAAGATGACCTCCATGATAGCAATATTGCATGTCAAATCAGAATCATTTTCACTTAAATGATCTCTGTGTTATAAGAAATCTTTTTTTTGTGAAAACCCCAGTTGATATGAATATCCATTCAACAGGAGTACAAAAAACAAGATTTTCAAGATGGCCACCATTACAGCCATCTTGGATGACCAAGGGGCACCAGTTTCCTTGAGGACTAACTAGTCCTCTGGATGAAACTGTGAAACAAATTTCATGATTTTCCTCTGAGGAGAAGGAGCAATCATAAACAACTGCTAACAGATTCTGGATTCAAGATGGAGAGACAGATGCTGGATTTTAGATGCAGGATCATCACATAAGCTCTTCTGGTCATTAGCACATTAACCCCTGGAGGTTTTTGTCGTTTTCATCTGAAATTTGACTAGAAAAACATATTTTGAAAGCTATTTCTGAATACATCCCAAAACACATACTTCCAGTTGATCTTGCAATAACATACTGCCTAGTTGTGTTAGAAACATCGTTTGTCATTGGCTATTTGGCTCAGTTTTTTGTTGTTTTTTTTTTGGCTTAACGGACCCATTATTTTCATATCGAGACCACAATTTATTCCAAGTGCCCATCTTATCCTACCTTTTGCAAAGGTTCATCTGTCTGTTTGTAGTTCATACTGGTTTGCCTTAGATTGAGACCAAAAAGTCTAAAATCTGGACACAAAATCGGTTCCGACCACAGGCAAATTTTGGGTAGAAAAAAATCTGGTATAAAAATGAAATTTTTCCCTCGGTATTTTGTAGTGCAACTAGAAATTCTAGATCATTTGGTATCAATGTAGAGCTACATCTGTCTACCTTTCTATAATACCACCCACTTTAGTGTACTGTACATGACCTTGACGCTACAGAGCTCGGCAGTAGGCTACTACCTCCTGCCACTTTAACTTGTCACCAGGGGTTAATGTGTTAAGCAGTACAGATAAAAACCAAAAACCAAACAGAAAATCATGAGAGTTAATTGATAATCATATAATCTGATTAATAACCATTACAAAATTAATTGACAGGTATTTCTGGTCCAGTTCAGTGGTAATGATTTATTTCATCAGTTCCTCAACAAGTCTTGAAGGATGAAAGTTACTTGTTGTTGCTAGTAACTTTTATCTTTTTAATTAGGAGCCAGGTAACATCCATTTTATTCAAAAGTTTGGTATGTATGAACACTCCATCAAACCATATAATAAAAAGTATATGATGTGAGATGGTCTGAAGTTATGTCTCTAATAAAAAGTATATGATGTGAGATGGTCTGAAGTTATGTCTCTAATGCAGACTATGAAGCACTCCTTTTTTTATATGGTTTTGACAAGTCCAGGGGATAAGCTTTTGTATTTCTGCTGTCTCATGCTTTGTGACTATTGGATCTTTCGACAACTAGAAACGCATGATGACCAAATGACCAAACAAACACATATGGTAATTATGACTATTTATGTCCAATGCCCAAAATCTCAAGAATTTAAATACTGTATATACATGCTTATAATATGAGTCCAACTGCAAAATGCACAGACCAGATTTGCCGTCGCATAATGTGCTGGCAAATCTGGGTCTGTGCAGTCTGTTAGGAGTAATCAGTAGAACAAACAAAACAGACCAGACCCTGATTTGCAGGCACATTATTCTATGGCAGATCAGGATATTTGTCTTTTGCAGTCTCACTCAAATTATAAGAGAGCGTATATGGTAGTCATTTGACCTGATTTGTTGGTTATGTCATGCAAATATGGCAGTTTGGGGAACTTTACATATATCTCAAGAGGAATATGAGAACAGTATTTTGTGAACAAAATGGACTCACCCATATCATTATTTTGTGAACTAAATGGACTCACCCATATCATCATTTTGTGACCTAAATGAACTCACCCATATCATCAATAGTGACAATCAGATAGAGCTGTTCACCCATTAAGTAAGCTTTGATCTGAGTAATGTCAGCATGTTCATCCTCCCAGAAAGCAAGAATTTGCTGACTGTGTCCATCAATTGCTAGCACACCAGATGGGAGACCAAGAAAAACATACTTTCCATCAACACTGTCACACATGCATTTGGTGTAGCTGACATTCTGAAAATAAAAAAGCTTGAGTAATACATGTCAACATAGTTAAGTGCATTTTTCCTCATATTACATTAAACTCATGAAATAAGAAATATGTATGCTAGCAACAATTAGTCCCCTGCACCAGTTTTGTATATACAGTGAAAACCCTTATCAATGAACCCTTAAGTATGCTGGAATCCCCTCGAAAATAAAAAATGTGTGGGGTCATGATATTTTCATTCTTTAGCATCAGTTTTTTTTCTTCAGTAAACCATAACCCCTCTACTCTAAAACCAAAACAAATTTTGATCCCAAATTTCAATTTTACCCTTTATTTAAGAAAACAACAACATAAAACTGAAACTCACTTAAAACATAAAAAAATGTATTTTAAATGTCCAGACAACCTCAATGTAGGTAAAATCACTGGGAAACACTGGCCCATTGTGGAATCATCAGACGCACTAAAGTTAATCCTCCCTAACAAACCTGTAGTCACCTACCAGAGACCAAACAACCTCAAGGACTTCCTAGTCAGGGCGAAGCTAATGCCAATCACAAAGACATTTTCTAGCACAGTGACTAGAGAAAAATTAAGCATACATGGTCCAAACAAAATGTGCAAAACAGAGATTGTCATTTATCTCATCACATATAAGATCTGTAGCCTTCAGTATGTTGGAGAAACTGAAAAGCTACACAAAAGGATCAACCTTCATACATCTGACTGGATGACAAAAAAGCTGTACAGAAGCCCGGTCGCAGAACACTTCTCCTCCCCATGCCACACTTTCAGCGATATAACACTTATTGCAATTGCTCACAACCCCAAATGGAGTGCCAAAACCAGGAAAGAAAAGGAATCTTACTGGATATGCCACCTTAGAACATTGAAACCAAGCGGTTTAAACCAAGAAGACTAGAAAAAGACAACCATGCACAAATAAAATTATCTTTTGCAGCTGACACATTTTCTTTTAAATAATTCTCTAAATTTGCTTAATAGCCTATGACTACAATAACAATGAAATATCCGGGATATAATATGCGCTTACGTAAATTTACAAAAAATAACAGATGATGTTATGGCTCATCAATTTCTAGGTCAGTAAAAGTATTTTCCAGTATCAGCAACAAGCTGAAATAAACTAGTTGAAACATAATAAAGTTGTATGGTTGAATTCCTATAGAAACAGCCATGTAAATTTTTGCAAACATAACCATTTTTTCTGTTTTATTTGTTTGTCTTGTCTATGCTTTGTATTTGCCTTTGAAAAAGATTCATTAAAGAGTCAAAAGCGCTCAGGCTAGGTAGATACTAGTTTTGCACTATTCGTTGCCAGTTTATTGCATGTATCTTAATCAGTCCCTGACACACGTGATCCCTTACTGGATCCAGTGCACTTGAAAGGATTGTTATTCACCATGTGATTTGTGTTCTTTATACATATATGTATGTATGTATGTATATATGCATGTGCATATATATATATGCATGCACAAAACAATAGGCACCAAGACAACAAAATAAATACCAACATGCACTGCATGTACAGTCAGTTGTATCCACATTTCATTTACCAAGAAAACTAGGAATAGATGTAAAGATATAACCTATCTTTAGTAATCTGGTAATTCATCTCAAAGACTGGCTATGTAATGTCTACAAGAATATCAGCGATATATCATTGTTAACAGCTGTAAAAGTGTCACAGTATGGCTATATTTTAAGAAAAAAGAGTTACCTTGGAAATGAATAAGGTCATGTGAATACTTTGGACTTTTTGTTTGCAAATGTTTAGGTTTCTAATGCAAAATGTTCTCATTCCAATTACATGAAGAGATGAGAGATTTTATTTGAGTTCTTCATGGTAACAGAGTTATAGTATACATATCTGAAAACTCTTGAATTTTTTAAAATTTTCCTTGTATTGACGTCACCAATTTTTTTTCCAAACTAATGGACAAAAACTGAAAATGAACATAATAAGAAAATAGAGTATGGTTAATTTTCCCAAACTTGTGAGGTGTGGACCTTCTCTTTTATACATTTTGTTATACTTAAAAGTTTTGTCTGTCTTACATTTGAATATATTACCATTATAATTAGATGACATTTTTAAATTATTTATTTTAGCTCAGAAAGCAAGAACTTAAAACTGTCTTTATTGGCCTTCACTTAATTATAAATCAATCATTCAATTAAAGGTATTTTTTTCCATTGCCTGAGATCTGACTACATTATCAGTATTTGCATGCATGTGTGAAACCATGTATAAAAAAATATGACATTGATAAAACATTAAATTCATCTGGCCCTAACATAGATCCTTGTAGTACTCCTATGTAAACATGCTTCAGAGTACTAATACTTGAAGGGGCCCCGAGTGGCCGAGTGGTCTAAAGCGCTCTTCATTACAGATCACTGCATCTCACCTCTGTCTGCGGCAGTTCGAGTCTAGGATTCAGCCAATGTGGGTATGTGAGAAAGCTTGCCAGTAGCTTCTCGTGGGTCGGTGGTTCTTTCCGGCGTTTTCCGGGGTTCTTCCTCCACCATTAATACTGGCTGCCATGTATAGCCTATCGCGTGCTGAAAAATGGCGTTAAACCCCACAACAACAACAACAACAACTAATACTTGAGCCAAGTATCATACATCGTTTCCTTTTCTATTGCTGATCTTTGCATTTTTGTTATCATCAGGTGCTTTCTATTTTGCATGCATCTGCAATACACTTTTTAAATAAAATTTGTAAATAGAGCTTCCCAAAAAGGCTATTGATGTATGGTGTACATTTTTCAACAGATTTTAATTTTATTTACATGTTTGTCTGACAATGTTGTCAGCTTATCACAAACATAGCACTACTTTACCCAAGAGTACTGTATATCAACCAAATCTGACACACAGCTATCTACATGTACATTGTACTATGAGCCTTAAAACAAGTTTTATTTCCATTGAATCATCATGTAATTTACATGAGTTATGCCTACTGACTGTCCCATAAAATTTGGCTCATGCAGCATTACTGCATCAAGGATTTTTGTCTTTCAACCAAATTTGACATTGAGCTGTTTACTGATGACAGCATAAATTTTATTTTCACATTTACACAACTTTATTTAGCAGAGTTACATCTCCTGATTTGACATCCTTATAACTATGGCTTTTGCAGCAAATTTTCAATAAGGTTTGTTGGGTTTCATCCATATTTGACATGCAGCTTTATATTAAAGAAACCTTGAATAAGTTTCATTAACCGGTCTATGAATTAATTTACTAGAGTTATGTCCCCTGGGTTTTATTTTAGCTTTGGTTTCTATAGCATTGTTTAACCAAAGCTTGTTATACTTCAGCTGAAATTGACATGATTCAATGTATTGAGGAGAACTTAAATAGGTTTTATTTTCAGAATTCCATAAATTTATTAGAAGAGTTTCTACTTTAGTTTCTACAGCATAACTTTACATAGGTTTGTTAGATTTCAGCCAAAGCTGACATACAGCTTTATGTAGATGCAATCTTTCATGTGTTTCATTCTGTAGCATTACTTACAGTTGTTATGCCTATAATTGTCATCCTGAATTTGGTTTCTGCAGGAGTACATTACCAAAGAGTGCTGTATTTCCCCCTAATTTGACCTCAAGATGTATAATTATTCGTGAGACCGTAAATGAGTTTGATCTTCAAAAATTCACAGCTTCATTTTGAGGAGTAATGGCTGCTAATTTCACACACTCCTAATTTGGTTTCTGTAACATATCTTCATAAAAGATTCTTGGATTTCAACTAGATTTAATATGCCCTTTTATGCTGATAAGATCTTTTAAAAAAAAGAATTTTTCGAATATCATGGCATCATTTACAGGAGTTAAGAACCCTGATTCTCCATCCTCCTGACCATAGTTTCTTCAGCATTATTTTATGAAGGATTGTTAGACTTTAACCAAATTTGGCAGGCTAATTTATGCTGATGAGATCTTGAATAATTGGATATCTTTCCAACTTTGGAATGTACTAGGTCATGTATATCTTTATCTTCAAGTGATGAATGGAACTATGTGTAAATGAACAAAATCTGATTTATTTATTAAACTGACATACAAGTGAATAAAAATACCAGAAAAACTCTTAAAGAGACATTTTTAACAGAAAATGTATATTATGGAATAATGTCAAATAAACTCATGACATATAAATAATAGTGACTGATGTGGTACATCTAACCTACTGATTTCATGTTGTACCCTCCAAAATTTAATGCTATATTTTGTTATTATTTAACAACTTACAAGATGATGCCCTTTATTCCTTCAAATCAAAAAAAGGAATCATTAATTACAATTACAAGACTGAAATTAGCATATATCTGAAATGAGCATATGCATTCTAATGGAAAAAAAAAAACAAATTAAGAAATAAAAAGCATATAAATTATGTGCACTTTAAGTTTTTAATGACACCATTTTGCAGATATTCTGAATATCACTTGGGATATGCTATTTTCAGTGATTACAATCAGTAAATGCAGCATATCTGGCAGGAATCTACTGTATGGGACATTGTAAATATACTTTAATCTTTCAGAAGGTTATTTTCTCTTTTCTGGAGTATACGGTTAATGAGTCAAATTATTTTGCTACACCAGGAACTACAGGTTTGGATATTTAAAACTGAATAGGACTAAATGATTATCTTATTAAATAGCTTTTGTTCCTGAGATGAAAGATATCAAGACTAAATTTATCAATGCTTTAACTTAGAACTTGAGATCAAAAGAACAGCAGAGTTTGATCATGTGCAGTGGCTATGATTCCATTTGCACTTACATTTATTAAAAGTTGAAGAAAGTCTTAGTTTGTGTTCCAGTGAAAAATATTTATGACTTTTGTTTCATTTTTTTAAATAGAATATTAAATTTTATTTAAGCATGTACATTCACAGTGTAAGGCTATTTTATTAGATTTTAGAGAGCAAAACTTGGATCTTTTTAAAACTAATGAACTTATATGTACCTAGTTTCAAGTAATTCTTCCTATCCAATCCATGCAGGTAAAATCTGAATGTTTGCTTCCTTCATATACAATACCCTGTATATAAGAAAAGCATATAGTTTCTAACTGAAAATATCATAAGCGAGACATGATAACCTACATGAGATCACCTTATCCTGAAGTGCTGTCTGTATTATTTGTTAAGTGATATTCTTAAGAGTTTAAATTGAAAGGTTTTGCTTTAAATAAATACACATGTCTAGGTTATTTTAGCTTAGTGACTTAAATTTTATTTCAAAATTGAAGTGTGCCTAATGGAAAAGACGAAGTCATTCACCACATCAAATGAAACTCTGAAACTAGTTTTTTATTGTTATATTATATTTATACCTTGTCATTTCTCAGGAAATGACCTAAACAAAGAAAAATGCATATTTTTCCCTGGCTTCTATATTCAAACATTTCGATCAATAATAAATAATAAAACCTTCAGCAGCCCATATAGGTTAAAAGGATGACAAGTATCTTGAATGAAACAAAGCTATCTAAAAACTTTCTTCAATATTAGTATATCTATATTCATTTCATTAAAGAAACATACTTCAGCTGAATCCAATTTCAGCATTCCCAGCTTCCATCACATACCAGCAAACTGAAATTCAGGTTAACAGAACTTGAAAATATGTCCACTTGCTTGTGTGAAAATTTGAATAAATTCGAAGAAAAAAACATCTGAGTAAGTAAAGTCCATCTAAAGCAATATACATGTAACTTTGATTGGTAGAAATTAAGCAACAATATGAGCTGCCAAGTGTGTGTACATTCCTGAAAATTTGATTTCTTGTTCCAATGTTAGTCAACCTTGGAACATGCTACACAGTGAAATTATTTAGGCAGAAATACAGCGACCTAAATAACACAAATATCAGGGGAGGCATCTTACACTGTAGGACTAACTGTATTCCAATAAATCAATCCCACAAATCTGTGTTGATACTTATGGATGATGTTGTGGGTCTGATGTCACCTGTTCATTCCAGAACAAACCTGTGTACACTTTAGACACATACCAGTAACTGCATGCAGGTAACAGCAATATCAAGCATGAAATTCAAAATGGCCACAGGACAAATGGTTGTGCTATTCCAGGTGGATTTACAAGTCACCAAACATATGATCTGCTCAGGAAATATAATCTACATGTCACCAAAAGAACCCTTCAGCCAACATTAGCTGCACAGACACGAGAAATACCAGTAAGTGTATAAAATATACATCAATGTGTACAGCCAAATTTGAATGCAGATAATTGCAGCTTTTAATGAATAGGTGATATCAGCCCCTCACCAGATAATCAATATCGTCATGGGTGAAGGGCTGATTTATCAGCCTTGACTAACTGATGTATTACCTATGTGACACAAAATTTCAGTTCACCTTGAAATGAAAGCAAGTGAAACAGGCAAGACAGGAACTCCAAGCATATCCCAGCATAAACTTCAAACCTATTGTGATGTTATCAAACAGCTTCAGTTTAATGCAACAACTGATGTTGAAGTTTTGTGACTTCCAAAAACATGAGCAGAACTTTAACAATGTTTACACTGGAAAAGTGACTACTGTATCTTACCATGCTTAAATAGATGCGGCAAAAACAGCTTGCAGGCTATCAACCAAGTCAGAAATTTGTAATTTATTTTTTCTTTTACATGTTTGCAAACGATTAATTACCAACTTATGTGTTGTAGCGCCCGGTATGGCCCCTTCAATATGCGCAGAATGCTGATACTGAGGAGGTTTAATTTTCCTGGCCTCCTCCATGCGTTTCTCCTCCCTCTTTGATATAATATCCCATACTTCTTCAAGTATTAAGTTGAGTACTTTGTCAACCATACGATATGGTTGTGGTAGAGTGTCTCGAAGCTGTTCTGGGTCTACCAGATAATCATCCTCGTCTTCAACTGGTATTCTGTCTAGGGATGGAGGAGTGTAACTGACGTTCTTTCTGATGTAGACAGGCATTTTTTGTAATTTCTTGTAAAATAATTATTATAATTATAATATATAATTATTATATAATTACAACTATTCTTCTATAAACGTAAATGTCCTTAAGCCCCGATGTATGTGCAGATTTCCAAACAATATTTAAGAAAAGACGTTTCTAGGTCCGCCATTTAGCGGAAATAAAAACAAACACTCGGAACGACAGCAACTACAGATGAACAGATAGGAAAAAAGCCAAACAGAGCCAAATATAACGGAAGTTAAAGTGCCTGTAACCTTTGGCCTCTCAAGAAGTAGATAGTGTGTGAAGTAGTTGGACTACATTCACTGGCAGTTTTGTCTCGCTTCTGAGTGGGAATATATACGTTGATCAAAAGAGAAAGAAAACATGGACTCAGATCTTGTCAGTCAAATAATTAAATTCAATGCCCAAACTAATGGAAGGGAGAGGATATGCAGGTAATTGATAGTTACTTATATTTTGTGTGTAATATTAAAGTTTCTTTTCTTAGGATCACTTGCTTTTTTTAATTTTGCCTTTGTGTGCCATAAAAATATTCAGGTGGATCACAATAAAAAGTTCTACTTATTCTAAATGACAAATTCCAGCTTCATTTTATAAGGTACTATTTTGTTTACGACAAACCTAGTCACTTAAATACATGTACAAGTAAGTACTAGCCTTGACTAGTCCTGCATGTAATACCTCGACGCTGATATTTGTGTCTTTGGCGTCAGGGACATAGCACTAAAACAAAAATAACATGTGATATGTCTTATATTGTAGGACTAAGGTTTAGAAAACATGGTTCTAATCCTTTGACGATTCAAATTACTTTGATTTTCAGCCTTTCTTTTGATATTGTGCCGGATGAATTGAAGTTTGCTAGGGTTTGATCTCGTAAAAGGGACGGCAAGGCTTGTGCAAACAATTACAGACCTGTTAACATATTTATTATTGGTGGCCAAGATAATAGAAAACGGAGTGTGTTGAGCGTAACTATTTAACAGCTGTGTTCAAGAGAATACATCTTCTTCATAATGTTAAGGTTCAAACATCCATGGTTGTCCACATAGAAATGATAATGCTCAACTTACAAAACACAGTGAAGCATGATCTATTGAAAACAAAGTATTGTTACATTTGGGTAACACAGGATTCTTCTTATTTGGCTCATAGTCAAAAAAAATTCATTGAATTGGAAATAATCTGTAATAGCAGTAACATCATTTCTGTAAAGTGTATTAAATATTTAGGTCTCCATATAGATTACAAATACATAATTCAGCTGGATATTTAAAAGTGTTTAATGCATAGATGAGGTCAGTTATTATCACTGAAAACTAGAAAACATGGTACAATTTTGGCCATTCTTGTTCTTTGCATGATGACAGAATTTGGTACAAATTTCTGAATATCACAGAATAAAAACTACGTTGAACCAAGAACAAGCACCAGACAGCATAAACTTGAACATGTGGGAATGCTGACAGTGGAGAATACATTGAATCAGTTTGAACTACATTCTGTTCATACATTTATCTTTTGTTGAAAAATGTCCATCTCATCTGAGCCAGACATTTGTGAAAATTAATCATCTTCATGTTGTCACTAGACAGTATATTTAATTTTGTTACACCATATGTTATTGGCAAAGCATTAGCAGCTTTTTTTTTGTAACACAATACAAGATTGGAAACTATTATTCACTTTTATGAAGAACATTTCAAATATAAATCATTTAAATCATCTTTATTAATTCTGATATCAGTTGTTAAGTTTTAATTCTTAGTTTAATAGATCATTGAATTATAATTTTCAATATGTACCATGCCAAAAACTCATGATCCCATAGGACTCCACTTGAATTAAGTTTATATAAACTGTTGTGGGTCATCCTTGGTGGGTCATATGTGTTTATGTCTGTATTAGAATAGTTTTTATGCATGTGCTGTGTCAGTATTATATGACATAGATGTATTAAATGTATTACTGCTTGCATTTGTTGTTCATATGTAAATGAAAATTATTTTAATTAGTATTAGAGACTAGATGGTTACCTCTTTATAATGTGCTATGTTGCTGCAGTTTACATTATGGATGATGTTGTGGTACCCTATAGATTCATATTGCTTCTGACTTTAATCTTATTAGCCTATTCCTTTATGACTCACTAGTTGGAAATGAATATAAATGAGACTGATATTGTTTGATTTATGATGCATCACTCATACATAGTCAGTGTTTATTGATACAAGAATAAAGTATAGCCTGGATTGCTCGATTATCGCGGTACATAATGTTGTTATAGGTACATATTAAAACCGATCTGTTATTGCTGCATTGTTGCAAATTGAAAAGTTTCTCTAACCTTTCCTGTCTACTCCTGTGTAAAACTGTGTTACTGAAAATGAAACTGCATATGGAGGCTGACACATATTACCATTCCATGGGGGAACAACTCTGTATTATCAAGGTATTTACCTAACTTACATATGGTAGCACGCACATATTATAACAAATATAAATTTCATCTTCGTGATAAGATGGAATGTCTCTGCTTGCACTGGCTGAATATTTACACCAAAATAAAGGATCCAATCACTAAATTTAATACATTAATATCAGTTAAGTTGAAATCCATGATAACAGCAGCAGAAATTAAAAATAAAAAGTATATATCACTTTATCTGACTTTTAAGTGCAATGTCGTCAGAGAAATCTACATATACACATGATTCTATTATTGTTATTATTAATACTGAAATATTGCCGGTTTTAAGAATAGTTTAACTATTGTTGCCTTCCTATTTATGTAGGATAATTGGATCATAAGCAATGTTTTGTCAATTTTGGCCCATTATGGCTACCATCGAAGGAAATTCCAAGCATGTAAGGACATGTATCAAACCATCAGTATAAGACTTATAATCATCAAACATCAGACAATACACTGAGTATATTTCATAATCAAAGTCATTGCAGGTATAGCAGTTTTGACTGGAGTTTTATTATATATATGATCATCAACGTAATTGCATGCACTTTACAAAATGTGATGTTCTTTTTCACTGTAAATTGATTTTAAAAAATGCTGACATTTTAGAGGAAATTGCACTATAAGATATTTACATCCTTACTGGCAACAGCTTTACATCTGTAAACAACTGCTAGAAAGTGCAATTCCAAAATTAATCAGAAAATCCAGTTATTTATATATATATATATATATATATATATATATATATATATATATATATATATATATATATATATATATATTGTGCATTTCTTGTTAGTAATTATATTTTTAATTCACAAGTTGACAGTTAAGTCTTGTTTAATGCTCATGGCTGTTGATAATAATAAAGAAAACCACTGAAACAAATATTTATTTTTCTTTGGAGTAAAAAGACTGCAGTAACAATTTAAGTCTTCTAGACTGTCTCTCTACTATTTGCAGATGGGTACACATTATATATAGGTAAATACTATATTCTTTCTTATAGACTTCTCCAGTATACCAGTCGATTCCTTGGGGGATACCTTGAAGGAAGGCATGATGCAGCTGACATTCTGGAGAAGCTAAAAAAATTGGAGTATATGTTTAGTATGACCAGGAAGTGTAAGTACTGCTTTTTACTTAATGCAAACAAACATCTTCAGTACATTTAAATATCCTAAAATTTGTTTAGTTACCAGATGTTCTCAAGCAGTGCATGTTAGTGTAGCATCAGTTGAAACTGAGTGGGAGCTATGGTAGCTACGCTGGTAGAACATCAGACTCATAATCCAAGAGTCCGGTTAGATAGTACTTGCCCCGGCCAGATCTCATCAGCCGCTTTGGTATGTCCTTCCTAAAGTAAGTTAGGACATATTTCTTCAGCATGATATAACTAACAGTGTGTTAAAGATGCCATTATAAATAAAGCAACAACATTATTATGGTAACCTTATTGAATTTACCATGCTAAGTTTACAGCATTAAGGTACCATTTAAGCAGTTGTTGTTGTTGTTGTAGGGTTTAACACCATTTTTCAGCACACGATAGGCTATACATGGCGGCCAGTATTAATGGTGGAGGAAGAACCTGGGAAAACCCCGGAAAGAACAACCGACCCATGAGAAGCCCATTTAATCAGACATTCACTTATAAGATGATAAATTTAATGTGAATACACATGTATGAATGAGTATTTTGGTGCAGTTTAAATGTTTGACACATCTTTAATGTTTATTGTTTAAATGTTCTTTTCATCTATTCTAACAGCTACAGTATTTATCCCTATGATTTTTAAAACCCCATTAACCATTGCGTTTGGCCCATCAATCCATGTATAGCAATTTAAGATGAAGAATGTGTGTGTTTGGGATTTTTTAATGTAGCTTTAACATTTTTTCAGTGATATCACTATGATGTCTGCAGTGTGGCAGTTTATAGTGTTGTCTAGCACTGGGGCATCATGCCGCAGATATATAGCATGTTGTCCCACCCAGTCACATTATCCTAACACCAGGCCGACCAGTCCTAACACTAACCTCTTAATGCTGATCATCTAGCGAGGCAGCTGTTAGTACCATTTTTGTAAGTCTTTGGTATGACTCGGCCGGGGTTTGAACCCTTGACCTCAAGCTTCCGAGGCAGACGCTCTAACCACTAGGCTACTGGAGCGGTCTGAAAAATATGTAGACATGTGCGCCAGTTTAGCCAACATCAATGACAAATGTCACATGAATTATTTTTATCAAAATGAAAACATTGTGAGTCAAAGATTTAATCATAAACATCATTTCTTATTCATAATCCTTCAAGCGTTACACAGACAGTATTGACTTTCATGACACTATAGTCTGCATGCGGTGGTTTAAACATATTAATAGTGGTGGCTACGCTATTTCACTAGACAAGCAATTGGACTGAAAAAATTACTTGTAAATAAACCCAGGACAAAATCAAAATTTTCCCATTGAAGTAAGATTTTCTATAATTTCTTACAATTAATCTCTCAAGTTAAATATATGGCATCCTGTCCATGTGTAGATTTTAATTTTGGTTTTTCTTAATGAAAACTTTTACTGTTATAAACACATACCCTACAGTTAAAAAAATAGGCATGTGATTCCTTGCTTTTTAATGTAGGAAAACTTTTTATTATAAAATAGAAAGATAACTTAATAAGTTATTTCACAAAATCTTAATTTAGGACTAGTTTAAAATTTCAGCTCTGTGCTAGGCAGGGATATCAGGGACCCAATCTTCTGCATCAAGTATGCATGAAATTCTTACAGGATGCATCTTTTTTCCATGTAAAACGTCTCCATGATGCACCCATCCCCCATGATGCTTCTCTTCTTGTATCTTTGTCAGCCATGACCAATCTGTGAAATAGCTAATGGCTAGACATAGGTAAACAGGCATGAACCTTGTGTGACTAATAAACAGTTTAACCTTTTCTGATGTGATGACTTCAAAGAAACCAATTTTGTACTGAATGTGTATGCAAGTACCTGTGCTTGTTTGGTAAATAAATCTTTGCTGTTTTAACTGTTTAAATTGTTGATGATACATGTATAAATCATGACAATAATTGAATCTTTCTCAGAGTATCATTTGATCAGTATTGTCAAATCATTAATAAGCAATAATAACACTAATATTAAGTGATGCTTTTATACATGTGTTTTACTCTACGGCACTACACTATGTGACCTTACAAGGCTGAGAATGGAATCCAGATATACAAGAAAATTATCATCATGTACCTTTTTATTTTCCATTCTATCCTTTTCAGGATTGAGGGACTCATGAGTTTATGCTAGAGAGTCTCCAGAATAGGCTGGGGACTCATGAGCTCCATGAGTGAAGAGTCCAGGACTCTTCATCCTGAAACTCTGTTGACTGCACTGGTTAGGTTTTCATAACTAACTAGCATACCATTACAGTAACACTGTTTATTGTTCACTCATGCATACAATTACTGTTGCATTGTCTATTGTTCACTCAAGCATACCATTACTATCACATTGTTTATTGTTCACTCAGGCATATACTTAGTGTAGCATTTTTGGTTCAAGTTGCCTTGAATATCTTGATTTAAAAATATTGATTGAATCATTTGGATGCCTCAATTGAAATAGCAGAAAAGGCCAGCTGGGTCAATTCTAGAACTGAAAAAATTAGGTGGCAACTCTCCCCCCCCTCCACCACCACTTGAAGAAAAGGGAGAATGACTGAAAACAAGAAGGACTTAATGAAAAAATAAAGATTGGGGTTGAAAATATGATGCAGAGTTTCATCCATTAAGTTAATTTTTTAAAAAGAAATTAATGAATCCCACAATCACGCATTTCTTAGAATAGGCCTTTAAGGGATATTGTTTTGTTTATATGCCAGGCACTGAAATGTCATAAGTATCTATTCTTCCTTTAGCACTTATTTCTTATCATTGCATTACTTTATATCTGGGTCACTGTTATATATGTTAAATTAATATCTGATCATAGACTTAATGCTTCAACAATAGAAATGCCTGCAGATACCCTTCTGTGTTGTGATAAGGCAATTAGGCATCCTACCACATTGATACATTGTGTTGAAGACTTCCTAAAGTTAAATTAAATAATGTCAGTTCTGATTGTGGGCACCACATTCTCAGTTTTATCTTTGTAAGAAGGGGCATTGGTCATTATGTAATCTCAAAGCCATGTCAAATCTACAACTTATTAGTTACATGTTGTAGGGATCTGAGTCAGGAATTGTGAACAGAGGAAAGATCCTGTTTAATATTCCTTGTTCATTCCCTATAGTTTCACAGAAGTTTTTGGATTTTTTCTGATTGCTCTATAATTATTTTGTTCTTCAGTTTGTTTGGCTTGTAATTCTTAATATTTATTTAATTTGCAAAGTATACATTTTTACATGCAGCATCATGGCATTATAGAGATTTCCTAGTGTCTACACATATGCAGATTATGGGTTGTACAGTTTCATGTATTTTCAGAGCTTCCATGCTTTTCAGGATTTTAAACCCAATTTTTTCTATTTTCAGCAATTAGTTTTAAAAACTGTTTATTTATACATTAATCACATATTAGTTACAGGTAGTTTCACATTAATTTGAAAGTATTTAACACAAAAAATAACTTAATGCATGACACATTACACCCATAAGCAAGCAGTATAAGATCTCATTTTATCAAAAGAAAAATATTTTATCTATCCTTTTCATTATCTCCTAATTGTATGTCATTATTCTCTTTTAATATTGTTAAATCTGAATAATAATGGCAATTTAAACAAGAAATGGGAAAATAACCATTCCACATTTATCGCAATTACGTACTTGTTTGCCTTCTCTGATTCTGTCTTACTTCATTCCTGTCCTCAGTTGATCAACCCTCAGCACAATGCTGTTCGGTCTTTTGATAAGGAGAAATTTTGAAATTTTAGTGTCATTGTGGTATATTTTATTATCAGTAAGTGCATATCAGTAATACTGATACATATGATTTCCAAAATGTTATAAATGAAATTATATATATCCAGATTTTATCTTAAAACACATGCATTACAACATGACTTAGTCAAATCTTCTCAGGAGTACCATTGAATATTCAAGAAATTTGACCAATAACTGAGGAATGGTTGTGTTCAAATCAAGAAAATGTGCATGCACTATTTTAAAATTTACATTAGGTCACACAGTATGTTCACCATTCTGTTTATCCTACATTTTATCAACCCAGCAGTCTGTCAACAGATGTGCTATTAATAACATCTCATAAATTATGTGCCAATACACCTTGGTCAGCAGTGGTATAATGTAGGACACTCTGTATCAGATAGGTAGGATGTGTGACAAGTAAAATCTAGATCATAGAATTCACTATCACACACAGGTATTTGAAAACCACTTAGATACAGGTGTCTGGGTTTTTTTTATTATAAAAATATTAACTTTCTGCTTTTGAAAATTTGGTATTTCTTTATTTTGTAATTATATACAGTTTAATAAAGTCATATATAGGTTGAAAGAATACACATGTGATACTTAAAGGCATACAGCATGATAATACCCTATCCGTGTGTGTGTATGTAGTATTTGGATTGTTTTGACTAAAAGCAATATGTCTGTTTTGTTTATTATTCATGTCTGGACTGTGAGTACATTAAATTAATTTTATTAATGAATTACCATACATACTTGTTTAAAAGTTGAGGCAAACTGCAAACAACAAAGATCCTGATCTGCCATAGCATAACACACGTGCTGATCAGGGTCAGTGTTGTTTGTTCTACTGACTACTCCTAACAAAGTGCACATTCCCAGATCTGTTGACTCATTATACGATGGCAGATCTGTTGATATTGATTTATAGGTGACTACATAAGGTAATAGTTATCCTGATGTCAACAGTCTGGCATTTTGACAGATTTAACATAAATGAAAATGATGTTTTCTGCTAAACCACAAAAAGGATACTTATAAAAGAATACTTTGCTAATATTTTTCTAACCCAAGGATTTTAATTTTGCAAATATATATTTGAGCAGTTTTACTAGCATGAATTCCTGTCTGATTTTTAAAAAAATGAGTACTGTATTGCTCTAAAAGTACCCAGATATGCTGTTGCATGATGCACTGGCATATCAGGGTCTGCGTTGTGTATTTTAATGATTACTTCTAACAAGTTACATAGACCGATGATCTGTCATTGAATTATACAACAGCAGATCTGGATCTATGCTGTTTGCAGTTGAACCCTACTTACAATCAAGTAAATCTAGTATCATTAAAGTATAAAAGCCCTTACCATTGTTCTCTCACATCTCCTTATTCAATGCATGCTCAGAGGAGATAAAATAAAGTTAACTGCATTTGAAAGGTTCACTTGCTATCTTGTTCAGTTTGTTTTGTAATCATAATTCAAACCCCACCCTTAAATATATTTAATATTATGCCCTATAACTTTAGTGTCTGTTGTAGTGTATCATGAAGTCATATATTACTGTTACATTTCAAACAGTAAAGATAATTAGCAGAGTTGTTTCTTCACTTCAGCAAATATATGTTTATCCCTTGATCTTTTATGTCAATCTCATCATCTCTTACACTTTATTCTTCCAATAAAACAGTTGATATTCAGTCAACCTGATACTGTACTTGTCAGTTGGATAACCACATATAAGAGTGATATTATTCTGGGCTCCCATTGTGAAGAAAGAAAAGATGAAATGAAATCAGCTTTTAATTACAGTGAATTGTCTTTAAAATCCTATATTTGCAGTGATAGCATGGATACATATTAATGTCCATGTAATGGATTTCAGCTTTTAACTTCTGGACCATTGTGCAGGGTGGACATGGTGGGTTGGGTCATAAAGAAAAGGAGGATTGGCTCTTGATTAATACTATTTCATATCGATTTTCGTTTTTTAATTTTGTTTTTCAGTGCTGAGGTTTGGAAAGAGTCTGGACTTTTTGCAAGGAGCACTGAAAACGATGCATCTGAAAGACTATGTCCTTAGAATGACCTTGACCCTCTCCAAGATCAACCAGGCCTTTTACCTTCTTTTTGACCATTTTATCTGGGCACACAATGTTGGCGTTGTAAAGCTGAACAAACAAAAGTGGACAGATTTATCTGCAAGATTTTACATTGCCACACTAATTCTGAACTTAGTGAGGGACATTTATGACATTTTTTGTGTCATTTGTCAAGAAGTTAAGACATACCAAGCACGAATCAAGAGAAGTCAGTACGTGAATGGAGACAGCAACCACACTATGGTCACACAAAACCAGACAAAGGGAACAGTGATTCTGAGAGTGTTTGTTGAAAATAGGCCACTTTTTTTAGACTTTATTAAGAATATAGCTGATATACCAATTCCTGCATGCACATTAGGTTATTTGAAGCTTTCACAACAGACAGAAGGATTGCTTGGAGTTATCTCCTCTGTCATAGGAGTTGCTACTATTTGGAATCCGCTTTTAAAGCTAGTTCCATCGTAGAACTAGAGATAAAATATTCTTATTTTTCCATTCATTATTTCAGTTTTAAGAATATGTTTCCAAGAAAGGATGGAATAATAGCATATGAAAGAGACTATAATTAGGCATACTGCAGTTTTTTTACTTGACCACTCTCTTTGCAAAGATCATTCTCCTTATTCATTCACTTCTTAAACAGTGAAGCCACAGCTAGATGGTAGACCACCTGGCTTGTAATTCAGGGTTTTCGGTTAGAAACACATAAAGACCTGCCTGGGTCAGCTGTGTCCGTTGAAAAGGCACTTAGCTTCCATTTCCTTGGCATGATATAAACAATAATTTGTTAAACATACTGTTAAAGCCAAGAAAACTCAGAATCATTATCCATTATCTTGACCTCTTGTATTTTGGACAGCCCTGCACACAGATAAACACTTATCTGCATAAATTCAACATATACACACACATCTTAACAGATACACACCACACATGACATATATCAAACAATTTACACATATATAAATGTGTCATTATAGTTTATCAGGTAGTCTTAATCCTTAATGATAATGAAAAAAAGGATTTTACCAGTCATTTCATATTAAACAATTCTTTAAGTATACAACACAAATACATTTTCTTCCCAAAATTTTACTTTTATGATAGATTTTTGAAAGGAAAATGAACAGCATGTTTTATTAAAAGTTTTATATACAGAACTTTCCTGTGAGTGAAATGATAAACATACTGGCTTATCCACTCCCACACACAAACACATATATACTGGCTTATTCACTCTCACACACAAACAACTACTGGCTTATTCACTCTGACATAGACACACACAGATATTAGTAAAATACACACATACCACTTCCTGCTTGGCTAAATGGTAGCAAATTCTGTGAAGGTGTTAGGTGATTGATCAATCAATCAGTCCTCTGTGAGTAATCAGTAACATCTGTTTTGCTTCACCATTGTCAAAAATTTTCAAATTGCTAACCATGCAAAACATAAAAAAGACAGCATACGTGTAATTTACAATTTTTAATTAATTATTAATAATAATAATAATAATGAGGACTTTGTGTAGTGCCTAATCTTGAAGCTGTAAGCACTTTACAACATTACACTGTATTTAATTTTCAGTTAGGATAAATTATTTGATCTGTAAATAACTTCAATACAAATGTAAAACCTGTCATGTGTATAAACTGATGATATAAAATGATTTCAGTCTTAGGTTTTTTTGGCATCAAGACAAGTCATGTTATATACACACCTTTATATCTTTTGTGTTTTAAGCTGATACATGTTTTTATGATTTTTCTAATTGATACTTAGTTTTCTATATGTTAATTTTGTGTTAATCTTTAAATGATTATTGAAATTGTTGCACTAGTTTTCACAATATTGTTGCCTATAT
This sequence comes from Sinohyriopsis cumingii, assembly GCA_028554795.2. Taxonomy (NCBI): domain Eukaryota; kingdom Metazoa; phylum Mollusca; class Bivalvia; order Unionida; family Unionidae; genus Sinohyriopsis; species Sinohyriopsis cumingii. The sequence goes on along the minus strand of CM068827.1, from coordinate 77,034,197 downwards.
TTAATTGTTAATTTTCCAAAATGTTTGTATGTAATGATTTTGTATCTGAGATATAAACAGCACAACTTTCATCCACCTCAAACACTTGATAAAAGGTTGCAGATGGGGACTAAAACCCTTGTCGCGCAATTCTATCCCTTTTTGATGTTCTACTTGACAGGCTTTCTCTGTAGAAGTTGTGATCATGAAATTGATCCTGCAGAAAATCTTTATGTAAAGATGGGATTCCTGATCTCTTTCAGAAAATGAAGTACATATTTATTAATCTCCACATTAATGCTTGTAGAATAACAAGACAGATCCCTCATACCCTGAAATTTATGTCATGCATATTACAACATATTACAGACTGTTGTGTTGTAACCTGTATCAACATTTTCAACAACTACCTCTTACCTGTATACAGATTTGTATTTCAAAATACCCTGTGACAGATGTGAAATGTGAGTACTGCAGTATTATGGACCATAACTGTAATCCAATTGCCCCTGCCATTCCAACGGGCTGTATGGTTTTACATTCTGCAGGCTAATACCTGGTACATGCACGTGTGATGGCATGCACATGTGCTTATCAATCCAAGATTTCCTACTTTCCGACCTGTCCTGACTATTTGTCTTTTGGAAAGTTGCATGGTTGTCTGAAAGGTTCAGAAAATTTTAAACCATCTCTGAAAAATCCAGATCTGGTTATATATATATAAAAGGAGAAACCAATCCTGTGTCTCAGCCCAAGAAAAATGAATTGCCAGACCAGTCCCCAAAGCTCAAAATTTAATAAATACATCTTTGAAAAAAGGGTAAATACCACCTGACCAAACAATAAATGAAAATGAAAAACATGCCCCACGTTTTTGGTGTTAGGCCCTAAAACAATGGAAAAAAGATAAAATAATTGTATATCCTCAGGAATGACTGCTCAGGTGAAGAAAGACCTTCAGCAAGCAAGCTGACCACTAATCATGTGGCTTTTATACCAGTCTAGAGCAGCAGAATCTCCTGCACAAGCCAGTCAGGAAGTAGTTTACAAAATATGAGGGAATTATGAAAAAGCAATTAAAGCTACCTGTATGGAGAACTGAGAAGCCAAGATTTTCAAAGTCCAGTAAACAGTTTTGAAATATTGAATTTATAATGAAATTGTGAAAATGGATGCACACAAAACAAGTGGAGACAGAATATGTTTCACTATCTGGTTTGCTTGGTGAATCAAGTTTACATTAAATAGGCAAGTTGCATGACACTAGATAACTGGGTTTTTCACACAACAACATGTTCAGAATAATTTATATACAGTGTATATTGCATAACAATCATTGTTTAGCAATACTGAACTGTTAGTTTTCATACCAATAAACTTGTTAATAAGATCATTTCTGTTCAAACAATTTCTTACCTACCAAAGCCAAGATATAAGTGTGACTTTTTCATTAGAGGCTTCAATATTAAAATATTGTGTTAAAGATCCTTGAAAGTCATGTATCTTTCACACCAGTCACTGTATTCATAGCTGTTTAGTAAATATTTCTTCATGCCTGAAGTTTGTGTCCTGATGGTTGGGTTCCCTGTCTAGTTTTAGGCAGCAGCATTGTCAACATTAAGATATTGGATAGAACCAATTTTGTTTCCTGTCTTGCCTATGTATTGTGATATTCTATGGTTTCCAGTTTTGCCTGTGTTTTTTATTTGCTAGGTTTTATGTCTTTCTTGTGTATTGTGATATGCTTGGTTTCCTGTCTTGCCTGGATTGTAGTATGCTAGGGATTCCTGACTTGTCAATGTATTGTGATATGCTAGGATTCCTGTCTTACCTGCCTAGCTGAAATATGCTAGATTTCCTGTCTTGCCAGTGCATTGGGATATGCTATGTTTCATGTCTTTTTTGTGTATTAGGATATGCTAGGTTTCCTGTCTTGCTTGAGTATCATGGTATGCTAGCATTTCCCTGCCTGGCTGTGATATGCGAGGTTTCCTGTGTTGTCTGTGTTGTAATATGATAGGGTTTCCAGACTTGTCAATGTATTGTGACATGCAAGGGTTTCTTGTCTGACCTGCCTGCCTGAGATATTTTAGGCTTTCCTGACATGCCAATGTATTGTGATATGATAGAGTTTCCTGTCTTGTATCATAATTCACTGCTAATGCTATTCATGAGTCAGACTTCTGCAGATCGCTTTCTGTAAGTTGCTTTACAGGGATGCCTTACTATTTCTATTACATACGCTTGACAGCTGAGTTGTCAGTGTCACCAGAATCATTATGTCATCTGTCTTCCATTATTTTTCAATATTATGTATTTATGTATTTAAAATAAGGTCTAGGAAACTGGAAAACCCAGAGAAATTCACCAATCCATGATGGGCCACTACTTAAACACTGGGATAGAACTCAGTGCTACTTAGGTGCAAAGCAAGTGTGTTACCCCTGCAAAAACCCTGCCATTGTTCTTAATTCTTGTTCTGAAATACATTGTTGTTTATGATGTATGGTTGAATGCCAATTTTCTGCACAAGAGAGGCTATACATATCAGCCAGTATAAATGGTGGAGGAAAAACTCAGAAAGAACCACCGACCCATGAGATGCTACTGGCAAGCTTTCTTACATACCCACATTGGCTGAGTCCAAGACTCAAACCCATGCAGACAGAGGTGAGATGGCAGTGATCTGTAATGGTGAGCACTTTAGACCACTCGGCCACTTGGGGCTCCTGAAATACATTGTAAGATTACTACTACAGACATAGATCAGTTTTAAGAATAAAAAGCACATTAATGATGTGGATGGGTTTTTTTTTCTGCAATTTGACAAAAGATGAGTGAATCTGTGGTTTGGTTTTTGCTGTTACTTCTTTCACTTCATGTGTCTCATCACAAAAGGGCTGGCAAAATCAGGCAGTTTCTACCTACCTTTTATTATATATTTATAAACTACACAAAAATAAATAAAATTCTGTATATCTTGTGTAAAATTCTGGGCTAGTAAAGTAAAACATTTTTCAGATGAAGCAAAATCCCATTTTTAAGTTCACATACATGTATCAAGATACAGAAGTCACATTTATCAGTTAATAAACACCTTTTCCATTTGACCATGTATACACACTTGGAACCAACATAGGTCAGGAACCATCTGATATGATTCTGTGCCTGGTGGTAGGTGAACTGACTTGTTGATTAAAATATGCATTTTGAAGGTTTAGTCTTTACAACTTTTTGACAGAGTTACAGCCCCATTTTCAGTCATTTCTAGCTGTGGCCATTAAAGGACAGATGAGATAATAGTATAGCCTTGTATCTGTCATGTATCATCCATTGTGCATCACTTGTGATCCATTAACATTACTATTTTTGACTTGACAAAAATCTGATGGGTCAGATTCAATCACACATGGTAGGAATATTTGGATTGCATAGCAACCAAAATGAAAAAAATGGAAACCCAGTTTTGACTTCCAGAACGACTCAGCCAATTTCGATGAAACATGGTTTGAATATGTCTTAGTGCATGCTCTTTCAAAATTCTTTATTGGGTGCCTCCCCAAGCAATGATGTGGTTGTCATTGCAATCAGTTGAAAAACCTATTTTCACCTCTTTCTCAGTTTTGATTAAACTTGTTTGGGTTGTTCCTCAGAATATACTCACTTAAAACTATGTTTTGTGTGGTTCCACTGGCATTCAGTAACTTCCATTGCAATTATATTGGAGTGCCTGATGTGGCTCACAACAATTGATCATCATTGGATGGGGATCTCTTTTCCAATAACATTTTGGTGCTAACCCAAAATGCTGTCTTAGGGTGTGCAGGTGAGTTGTTCAGATTTAGCCTGTGACCAATTAGATATTCCATTCCTCCTCTCCCTCTCTCTCTCTCTCTCTCTCTCTCTCTCTCTCTCTCTCTCTCTCTCTCGTGTGTGTGTGTGTACAGGGTTCTCCATAGGATTCTGAAAGTTGTAGTTTTGGACTCCTTTATTAGAACAAGTTGCAGTCCCAGTCCTTAAACCAGGAATCCCAATGACTACATTTTTTCTCTTTGGAATAATTCAGAACATACATACATACATACATACATACATACATACATACATACATACATACATACATACATACATACATACCCTTCCACATTCATGTAAAAGATGTTGGTATACTACCTAATCCAAATGAAGCTGCTCAAAGTAGAAACACAGTCAAACAACATGTCAAATGCCAGTTTCTACCAAAACTGCTGAAAATTATCGTGACACCGGTGACTTTTGACCTAAGGCATCTGCCTTATTACTGCATTTGCCATCAAGATCAATGTATGCCAGGTGAGAAATATGATGCCCATCTGGGTAGCTTGTTGGAACTTCATAGCAGCCATCTTGTTGTAACCAACACAGCTCAGAAACTAGGATGTGAATAGTCTACAAGATAGCTATACCTTTTAAGGATATCCCTTGCCTCATTAATTCAACTCATTGAAGCAGAGAATAGTAATTGTATTACCCAAAATTTCCTTGTCTGAATTCAGTATAATTTTTAATTAATATTTAGTCCAAGAATATTATTGAGCACTTTGTAATTCCAGTGAATAATCTGAATAAATGAATCCACCGAAGTTAAAAACTAGCATAGTGAAAAGACTTATTCCACTTCAGATGTTAAAGCAAGAATACAACAATAGCAGTAGTCCGATAAATCAACTCCACAAATATGTGTTGATATTTATGGATGATGCTGTGGGTTTGATGTCACCTGTTCATTAAAATGTGCAATTTTGCTGCATGCAAATAATTCAGGAACAAACCCGCATACACTTTAGACACATACCGGTAACTGGTAACAGTGATATCGAGCTCGAAATTCAAAATGGCCACAGGACAAATGGTTGTGCTATTCCAGGTGGATTTACAAGTCACCAAACAAATGATTTGCTCAGGAAATATAATCTACATGTCACCAAAAGAACTCTTCAGCCAACGGTAGCTGCACAGCCACGAGAAAAACCGGTAAGTGTATTACATGTACACCGATGTGTGTCAAATTCTGATGCAGATAATTGCAGCTTTTAATGAATAGGTGATATCAGCCCCTCACCTGAAAATCAATATCACGGGTGAAGTGCAGATTTATCGGCCTACAAAAGCAGCAGAAGCCAACGCCCTCAGAAAAAGGAGCTCATGTTTGTGACATATATATATATGTGTGTGTGTGTGTGTGTGTAAGACCATTTCTATTATTGATTGTTCCTAATGATTTTTTATGCAACAGACCTTGATGCATCAGCAAATTCTTGTCACAGCAGGAAAAACATCTTGCCCACGTGATCGCAGCTCAAACTGCTGATTATCTGTAAGCAGAATTTGCGTTGTTATAGTCACAGACTTTGCAGTCGCTGTGTCTCAAAATTTCCTTTCGAGAATACTTTAATAAAATAAAAGTAACCTTTCGTATCCGGATCTGTGTGCGATGTCATGATAGCGTCAAAAATCATTTCCGGCCGCTCTAGGTAGACGTCCGTGATATAAACAAGTGTCTTACATAATATATAACTTTATCTGACGAAAAATGTATGAATTAAATTAGAAAGAAACCGCTATGGTACTCGACATTGACGAAGACAACAGAGTCGATAATAGAAGACCGCAGAGATATACATCAGAAAAAGCTGGTCGATTAAACTTGTTGAACGACGAACTGGCGCGAATCAACAGTGTGACTGACAGATTGGTCACACTAAATTTACCAGGACGACGGAAGTTTTTTAAGTTTGACTGCGTCTCCCATAAAATAATATTGTGACGTTAGGTATGTTAATAAGGTTAGTATGTGCAAATCCGTAGCCAGCAAGAAAATATTAGAAGAATAAAGACAAATTGTTTTCTCAATACTTTACAGCAGATAGTACGTATGTCAAATAAATATCATTTGCCTGTCTAAGTTGTGGAGAACAGCTGTCTTGTTTGTTGCAGAGTGCAGAGCGCAAACATGATGTTACAGACTCTTATATTAATTACGTCAATAAGTTCTGATATGTCTTGTTGGTGTGCCACTAGGTCTGCTTTCTTGTACGTCACATGAATTTTCTGTAATATTTCTGACACAACAAATATTTTCTTTGTCAAGTTTGCCATATGACCTTTCTCAAATCTTTTCTTGATTCTCCCAATCTTAATTTGATCGTCCACATGATCCTTTCGTCTTTAAAATACTATATTTGCCTCATCGTCTTTGTTATTTATGTCATTAGCTTCTGCTGTCATCATCCCAATGCTTCTGTTTTCCTATTATTGTATTTGGGAACAAGTGATGCAGCATGTACAGATATATTATTGGTTGTTGTATGTTTTATTAAATACATGGCATTTACTTTCAGATTTTACGCTTGATGACTTTTTTTGGGACCAAATGAGGTATATATCATGTCAGACTTCATGAAGATTGCTCGCTTACTTAATACGTTTCTGTTTGACGAAAGACACGACGAAACTTGACGGCCTGCTGGCCCAGTGATACTGTAATAGAGCTGAGAAAGCTTTGCACACATAATTTAGTCAAAATCCAGCTGCTGTTAATAATAATTTTCAGTACTACGTATGGAAGCACAACAGCTGCAGGAAGAACTAAAAAAATGTATGATACGGTAACAAAGTTCTGCAATAATAAGAACAGCTACCATAGCCATGAACTTAGAAACTATTGTAACTATTGTAACTTAGAAACTATTACGCGAGCTGAACAATGAGACCTTAGAAACTATTGTTGCTACCAAAATATACATGGCACAAAAACTGAGCTGAAGAGAGGAAAAGGACCATGTTGATCACTAAGACAAGAAAATAAATCCGACAAAAAAAAGTATGGGCATACGAAGACTTCGAGAAAAAGTGAGCAGAAGAGATCTCTACAAACAGCTCGGTTTAGATTATTATCATGTATGAACAATTATGCAGACAATGGATCTCTTTGATAAAGAAGTCTGTGAATCAGATGATGGTGATGATGAGCGTGAAGTTGACATCATACAGCCAGAGGACCGCTGCCACATCCAAAGCAGCCAGAGCAATTACTGCAAATTCCAGAGGTTGTAAAAACTACAACTGAGTCTTGTTATCAGATACTAGAATATAGAAACTATAACGTATTTGTGGGCCATTTTATTTGTGGGCACACCCTCGTCCTTTATCTATAATAAGCTGTTGGCGTCCGGTGTGTCCCTATCCCCATGGCTTTTCCGAATCGTTTCATGGCTTTTACGTGTTTCTGTTTCCCCCCTCCGATATTGTGTATTGTTCTTCAGTAAAAGAAAATCAAAAAGAATTTTGAAAGAAATTTTATTTACATAATTTTTTGACGGGTTTCTATTTTATTTTTATCTGATTTGGATGAGTCATACTCTAAGATTCCTGTATATTCAGGCCCCCTATTTCTTCCTATATTTCAATACTTGATATGCTATGTACTCCCACCAACTGACATATTCGTCTATGGATAATTTCCATAACATAGTCACAGTTTCTAATGATCGTGGCTAGCGATCATCCTGTTGTCCACGTGTTCTGTATGTAAGATATTTTGTTGTGTCTTCTATAAGATTTTTTTTTTGTCAGAACTAGCCAGTGATTAATCAAACTCTTTTATGGTTGTTGGATGTTTATATTTCTTAATTTTTTTAATATTAAAGTTTTAATGAACATATATCTATATTTTACTAGGTATGTATGGATACATCGATGCCTCTTGGATTTATTTCTTCGATGTATACATATGTATATCTGGTCTCGTTTTTGTACCAGGTAGTCATTTATTATGTTATGTGTTTAGGCTCAAATAAACAATAACTAACAATAAAATGTTCTAATAATTTCAAGTTCAAGTCCCGAGAAAGAATCCAAGATGGAAGGCGATTACGTATGCTGAAACCTGTACTGTGTTGAAGTCTACAGTTTCTTGTAGAAATGCAATAATTAATCCTCTGGTTTCGGAAATCCAAATAAAACTTTTATAAGAAATTTCTTTGTTCAAGAATCCTGTATGCGCCCAAAATATTTCCAGAGAAAGGAATTAATATTTTGGAATCCGAAAATTTACAATAAAACTCAAAATCTCAATACTGGTCACAGCAGAAGAAAACAACTTGACATCAAGTGCTTAAAAGCCCCCCAAAACTCTGAGATCTCTCTAAACATCACTATTAATACTAAGTATTTCACAATTTTGGAAATGCCTAATTGCGAAATAGAGGATCACGTAATCATGTTTACATATACAAATTACGTAGCCCCTGTATGTCCTTGATAAGAACCAATCATTTTACTCCAAAATGAAAAGTTGCTTACTTGGCCCTCAGTCAATTCCAGGAACTAAGTCAAAAAAATAAACAAGTGTTTCTGTTATTAGGTATTTATGGAAAGATTCAGGTAAAACTGAATTTTCTGGAAAATATCAAATTCCTTGTAAACAAAATTACATTACATTGACATGTAAAGAAATTAAAAATATTCCAAAACCCACAAACAATCAAATAAAATCACAAATTAAATCAAATAATAATTAAATCAAATATACGCAACAATTCTCCCCCCCCCCAAAAAAAAAAAGAAAAACAAAGATTTATGTGATAAAGCTTACATTTTACCACAGACTAATTTTACATGATGTTAAAAAGGACTTATATAAGTTACACTCAATGGACATGAAATAATACATTGTTATACATGGGAAAGTGCGTCTGCTATTAAGTTATCTTTTCCACTGATGTGCCTGATGTCAAGGTTATATTCCTGTAACAACAAAATCTACCTTAGCAGTCTTTGATTTTTATTTTTAATCTTGCCGATGAAAGTAAGGTGGTTGTGATCACTAAACACAATAATCAAAGAAGAAGCTGAACTAAGGTAAACTTCAAAATGTTGTAATGCCAAAATCAAAGCCAAACAATAATCACTCCGGTCTTGGAAATCCAAATAATTTTTTTTATAAGAGCTGTCTTTGTTAAAAATTCTGTATGAGCACAAAATATTTCCCAAGAAACGAATTTATCTTTTAGAATCCGAAAAATTAAAATATAACTCAAAAACGCAAATCTCAATACTGGTCACAACAGAAGAAAACTACTTGACATCAAGTGTTTAAAAGCCCCAAAACTCTATTTCTTTCTTTCCTCTTTCTGAAGTTCCAGCTTCCTTAACTCCAATTCTATCTTGTATTTTAATTCTAATTCCTTTATTTTTAGGTCAGAGTCTGATACAGACTTACTAATCGAAACCAAAGCACTTTTACCCAAAATATTCTTGTCTACCAAATACTGAACCAAAATATTTCGTGTTTCGTTAAGGAAGCCTTTGCCTCAGAAAGATCATATTTTCTGTCAAGTTGAATCAATGCATTTTTTTTTAATGATTTAATTGTTCCAGTGTAGGATTTGAAAGACAGATGTCTACTTTTGATGACATTTTAGACAAAGCTTGCCAATTTCACTAAGATTTCAAAAACATAGGGGATTCAAATTTCAAAAAACAAAGTTTTCTGAAATATTCTATCCAAAATTCAAAATCCTTAGGACGAGCTACTCAATTCTTCGTATAATTAATTTATATTTGATTTAATTTGTGTTTGATTTTGAATTTAAAAAAGGTCGCATTTGTTTTGAGTATATTAAAAAATTAACAAATAAGTAAAATAAACACTTTTCATGTACGGTCTGCTTGTGGTGCAGTTTTATGGAATGCATCCTTGCTACTTATAGCTTAGATCTGCAAATGTAAAAATATTGCCAAAGTCCACGTTTAAATATACATTTGAGAAAATCACAATGACTGTGGTGATTGGTGGTAAACATTTTCTAAAATCGCCAGATCCAAGTAAAGAAATGAAACATTATTTTTGAGACTAATTGTTTGACATGACTTCGCACAAGGAAACCATTGAGACAACAGAAAACAATATTTAAAATTGGATACAACAATTCCAACATGAGGTGTTCACATTGCAGCCATGAAGAATATTTAACTCCTATGATCATTATCAAATATCATGCGACAGGATGCCATGAAACAACATAATTTGCAGACATGATTATGCATCTTAACTCAAAATCAGTTGACAGAATCGGAATTATAAGCACTTATTATGGTACAGAAAGAATATTTTGGTATACTGCTTATTTTTATGTTCCTGTAGAACCAACAGATGAAACGAAAGTTAGCTTAGAGCACACAATATATTTACGACATGGTGAAGCTAAAACATGTTTCCAGCATATACAGAAAATAATTATATATGAGGAAATATATCATAGAGTTCAATCATATTAGAAGCCACCTCGGAAATGAAAATTGGTTTGACCTAATCGCTTGTTACCACAGCTATCATAAATGAATCTACTGCTTTAAAAAGTGGCACTAATATTACAAGCGCTTGTTATTTTTGTTTCAGAGCAATTCCGCTGGTGTTAAGTGCGTCTATATTTCTGATACAGATATCGTTGCCTAAAATTTTATTGCCTGAAGCGAGCTCGATATATTTTCTGAAGACTGGCTAAATTAGTGTTCCCCACAGACAATGAAAAAGATTTCGTTTTTTCTGTGCTTCCCAAGCTTATTTTCTGGCCACGTCTTCTTGCGAAGCAAATGGGTAAATGCCATGAAATGTGGCCAACTCAGAGTCGCCAATTGTATTCGGCGTAGTCGACTACCACTCTGCTGACTTCTGTTTTATCTAATGAGTTTTCACGAGGTTTTCCAAGATATTTTTCAAATCTACTGTTTATACTTTATTGTTTCTTCAATTAAGCATAAAAGATATGATAGTCTGGTAAGGGTGGCTATTGGCAACATTAGGATACGCGCGAGAAAGTATTGATGTATGGCTTTCAGCAGCGGATTTCTGATTTGTTGAAGTCTATTGTTTTCTTCGTAACTTTCTAACTTCCTGTGACCTCTAGGGCCGTGTTCACATTGGAAGTCAAGTCGTACCAACCTGACTTAATCAGAATCTCAGTTGGACTCCAACCCAAAAATCACGACTTAGTGGCCTACTTCGTGAGACACCACACCTTTCAACAACCTTCTATTACACGGACTTCTGGTTCTATACGTTGCCAAGTTTGTGGTTAGCGAAATTAATATATTTTGTCGTGCTAACAATAGAATGCATATATGGAGATAACTTCTATTGTTTTGCTAAACATAATATCAAACAAGCAATGAGGTAAATCATGCTACCTTAAAATAAAATAGAACACAAGAGAGGCGTTTCTTCTTATCAAAAAACTACGTGCGAGATGTTTCTTATCTAAAAATTACATGCTAAAGGGAGGCAACTCTTGTGTGTCTGCCAATCATTTTTGTCTGAAATTGTTGTGTCAGCTTTCATCATCCGCAGGCTAAAATCATCATTATTGTGTATGGGTCATAATCTTGCATAATCTTTATCTAAGTAAATTATAGGCAACTGTGATTAGTAGTAAAGGAAAAGGGGGCTAGTTGGCCAATCATCTCATGATGAACCTAACATTATCGGTCTGTCAGCTATTATACAGAAAAAGCTGGCTGTTTTCTTGAAATAACGAATGGGTGAGTCCATAGGCCGATTTCCTTATAATACTTGTATGTTGTCTGAGAATTTAAGTACCATTACATATTAGTGCATCGTACCAGTATAAATGGGTTACCATATGTATGTCTAATGTAAGTCGAGATTGGCACAAACGTTACTATTTTGAAAAAATAAATTCATTTTGATACAACATTTCTGGTAAGAACATTATACAAAATACCATCCACTGTGAAACTTTCTAAAAGGTCTTTACAATATATATGCACGACATGTTTTAAAACGTAGACCTCTAAATGCCCTTCTTTTTGATGTAGTATCTTCGATGAAAGCAATCATCATTGTTACAGTAGCCCTTCAATGTAAGACGTATCACGTGTTATTTATGCTTGAGCTCGACGCCTAAATCATAAATATCAAGGCCGAGGTCTTACATTATAGGACTATCGCCATTGTAAACAAAACAAAAATAAGTATACGGCATTATACAATTATAAGATTGTAAGTATATACTTTGACACTAGATGAATTTGTATTTAGATAGATAAATGCAGATTAAGTGGATAGTGTTAACAGTTTACATTTATTTTTAATCATTACTGGTTGCATTTTAGCTCTCCCAGACTAGTGTGTCATTCTGCTACGATCCGTTGGTATTGTGTAATTGGTGCGCGGTTTAGAATACCGTTGCTTATGTAAAGTTGCATAATGCGTTCCAAAAATCAATCCGACTGACTGACAGGATCCTTTCAGACGTAAAACCAGTCTAGTTTTGGAGTACCACTTCCGTTTTGAGTCTGTAACCAGTAAAAAAATCATCACCACAAATGACGATAAGTTGACACTTAGCCTGCATAAGGGTTTCATTTTCGTGCCCATTTAAAAGGTGATATATTTTTGTTTGATAACTTTATGTAGAATCATGTAAAAGAATTGAAGCATGAATGTGTTGCTATGAAATATGTGGGTTGTATATGAACACAGGACCTTGACAATACCTTTATTGTAGTGTTGCATTTTATTATTTGCCTCGTACCCTTTATTTAAGTATTATAAAGACGGAATCACTCTCTGGCGTCAAGCTGCATGTATCTGCTTGGATGTCATAAATTGATTTATAAGTTGTAATCTGATTGCAGCCAGGAGGTCCCAAACAAGGTCAGATATTTCAAATCAAACGGTAGTTTCTTTTACAACACTGGGTTGCCATATTTGCATGAGCTAGTCTATGTTTTCTTGCACCAGATGTAATTTAGTTCACCCTCTTTGAAAATCTCAATACTTCCCTACATTTTGGAGTTGCTTCTCTTTGAACACATGCATATAAGAGTTACTTCTATTTATTCGTTCAGTTTCTTTTAGAAATATTATAAATAGACATTGCAAGTATTGGATGCAGACATTTTTTATAACTGAAATGGACTAATCTAGAAACCAGAAAAGGACAGCGAGCAGTCTTTCTGCTTGTTTTCATCACAGACCTGTTTACCCGTTCATATTTTACTGTATTTATATGGAATAAAGACCATCTGTACGGTGATACGGTCATTGATCTGAAAATATGATCTGAGGTTGCATTTAATTACTAACGTTTTTTAATTAATTTTTTAAGCAGTTTTTATTCTGTTTCATTTCATTGTATCGTCTCTTTTGTCCGCATCTGCAGTCTGTGCCACATTGCTGATTTTAACATTCTCAACATGTGGTTGTTTAAACAAAGAAAATGCCACTGACAAGAAAGTTTCAGCACGAAACTGATAATGAAAATGGAAAGTCTAAACATAGAAAGTAGCATTTTCTACCAGTTTATAATACTCCGTATCCATGCCTTAAACCATCATCTAAAGGAGAACATATTATGCTCAGCACTGTTTGCAACTTAGACTTTTTTTGTGCACATGTTGGAAGGAATGACTGTTCACAGCACATGGAATCAGAAAATCGTGCAAAATTGGAATCATTAGTAAAGGGAAATAGAAATATTTTGTCAGTGATGAAGGAAAGGAAGTCAGTGATCAACACATACTTCAAAAGCAGATAACATGTGCTGAGGTGATTCTGTGAGTTGATCGTAAATTTAAATTTGTCCCTGAGCACAGCCAACAAGTTAACGGAAGCAATGAAAAATATGTTCCCAAATTACAAAATTGCACAAGGTATTTAGAAACAATCTCTCTTTTATCAAAGAGTGGGCAGATGACCAGCTGGATAGGAGAAAGAATGCCTATTATATTGCCATTAAAACCCCATAGACTAAGCATTCATTAAGACATTAATTCCAAGTGGATCAGTTTGATATTGTTGACAAACTTTGTACAAAATAATATATAAAGCTCATTTCCATTCTTGTAAATGTTGACAAAGCTGATACTAGATGTTATGAAATAATGAGTTTGCCTTCACCTATCTAAATAAGTTATTTTCTGCATGTCTGTCATAATGTTCTGTAATAAGTCTTCCTTAACCATGTATAATGTAGAGAATTGGCTTTATTTAAAATGTTATGGATATGTGTGAAGCTGAGAAAACAGGTTTTCTAGAGAAAGTAACAGAGGTAAATAACCGAATGAATTTGGGTGTGTGGAGGTATTCTTTTATGGTTTATATCACTATAATATAAACAGGATATTTAAGTCAGTGGTGTTCAATTTCTGCAAATTTTGCCTTGAAAGATAGAATTGTCTGAATACCAGCGTTTTTACAAACTAGGAGTTATTTACAGAATATTGTATATTCAGTATGTTGTGCAATACTACATAATGGTAATTATAGTGTATTGATTGTGTCTACTATTTGTACACTGTTTCACAGGTGATTTGTGCTGTGTTAAGATGTTAGAAACACTGAATGAAGATACTGACTACCTTCTAAAAATACTGACAGACATTGCTTAAAATACTGACAAGAAAATGTATGCGTAAACAGGTCTGTCATCAGGAGGATCCATTTGCTTTCAATTGCCAATAAGTTCAGTGTTGGGAATTCATGGCAAGTCATGTTAGAAATTTAAAATCAGTGAATGAAATGACAGACTCTTGTGCATATTTTATATTCTTCATGCTTTTCATATTTAAAATTGGGGCAGGGGGTACACACAAATGGAAGGGTATGTGAATGCTGTAATGTAAAATGTTAACCCTTATATTTACAATAGGGATGGGTCGACATTTAACTGCCAGCAAAATGGAGTTTTGTTGCCTAGTTGACTCACTGGGGAACTAGAAGCCAAACTGTCAAGAATATTTTGCATACTTTGCAGCCCATATTGACACTGCTGCCAGATTTGTCATTGTGTTTGAGTGGTTGAAATAGGGGTAAGTATCTTGACTGGAACTAATCTAGGCCATGGTTTGGTACCAAATGTGATTAGACAAGTTTTGCATCGCCTCAGTCACTGTGTCTCTAGCTGTCCACAGATGATTTATTCTCTGGAATGTGGTTCTTGTATGGATATGGGATTTCAGGATGACTTTACACCAGTGTTTAAAGTCACACCATGTCATTCATGTCAGATGTAAAGCTGAATTTTGTTTTTGAAGGCTTCAGAGTATGCGTGGATTGCATGTTGAATACATTCCAGGTTATCCTCCTTCCATTGATATACCTTGTGCTTTACAGGGTTATGTTGCTGAATGGAGATGTTTGATTCTATTAGGATTCTTTTGTGGTCAGTTATTCTAGGTATGGTCCACATAATTTACAAATGAGGGTTGATTTGTGAAGAAGAGGTCTAAGGTATCTTATGTTATGTGTTTAGGCTCAAATAAACAGTAACACAAGAAAGAGTGAAAACAGCAAGCTTTGAAAATTATAATTTATTTCCCTGGAAAAATTCTGTAAAATAAAAAAAATGAAAAAAAAATATGAAGAATCAAATACAAAAATAATCCAGGAATAATTCACGAATAAAATTTTTGAAGTCCTAATAATAAAATGTTCTAATGATTTTAAGTTTGAGTCCAAATGAAGAATCCAAGATGGAAGATGATGACGTATGCTTTAACCTGTAGTGTTGAAGTCTACAGTTCCTTGTAGAAACAAGAAATATCATTCTGGTTTTGGAAATCTGAATAAATTTTTATAAGAGCTGTCTTTGTTCAGTGATTTCATATGAGCACATGTATTTTCCAGGAAAAAAGAATTAATCCTTTTGAATCCAAGTAATTTGGAATAACTCCAAATGGCACAAGAGTCACTTTCCAGTGTAATAGACCAACTACTGAGAATACCTCTCCAATACAAAGGTTATATCTTATTCTAAAACCCCAAAATGGGTGGGGTCACATGATCATGTTCCAGAACCTCATCAAAATTATTTACTTGTAAAAAATCACGTACACCCAGTGTGGCCCTGACTAAAACAATAATTTTACTCTAAGAAATAAATTTTAAAAGAATTGTTTACATCTTAAATCAGTAGTCCCATCATGACCTTGACAACAACCAATCATTTTAAAATAAAAATAGAACATATTTACGTGGTTGCTACTAATTTTGAATCAAGGTCAGGATCTAGGTCAACACCTGTTGTTTACTAAAACGAACAGTCATGGTCACACTATTTTCTGGAAGAAGTATCATCTCCAGTGAATAACTCTACATTACAATAGCATGTAATGAAAAATTAAAAAATGTAAAACTGACAAACAATTAAATTGATATAAATATATATTAAATAAGATATAATTAAATCAAATATACATAACAGGTAGTAATGTCACAAGTCAGAAAGTCCACTTGTTGAGTAAGTCTAAGATCATCTTCTATGGATGGGAAGGATTGGTTTATATTTTTTAAGTACTAGTGGCTGTTGGTAGTGTTAGTGGATCATGTTATGTCACATAGGCTAAAGTTTCCTCCAGGCAGGCCATATATTGGCCTTTGTGAATCTATTGCATAAATCATAGATTAGATGTAGAAGTATACTGCATTGGTGGTCTGTAGCCTGCAAATATGATGAAATCCTGACTGAGAGCACAGTGAATTTTCCAGCAGAATTTTGTACTCAGTGTCAGTATGTACAAAGCTGCTAACAATATTGGACTTAGGACTAAACATGCTCTATCTTTCCTATAAAGCATGTAATCAGTATTATTTGTGAGGATGTTTGGTTTGAGTCAGGTTTCACATGCTTGGACAATTTTGAGCCTGCAAGATTCTGTCAATTCATTAAGCTGGTTTTCTTGCATTCAGCACATTATATAATAGTACAGAATGCTTTAAAGTGGTTGTGAGCATCTGTCTTACATGGGTTTTGGGAAGGAGCAATGCATTGGTGAGTATAGAGTTATGTCATACTGATATGTCACTAGAAGATGCCAGCTTGAGGTGCGAAGAAGGGTTACTAGATTCACCTTTGATGAACTTAAAAAGGCTACTTGAAAAATGTGACATTCCACAAGAACAAAAGATCTAAGTGGTACTGTTTTCAAGGGTTTGAGACATTGGTGAAGACGTGTATACATTGCTATGTGGTACCAAAAGAGACAGTTATCTCATAGCTCATTGATTCCAAGTAACAACTTGCTAACACTTCCTGGCATATCATGTCTGCATAGATGGAAATGGGCCAATGGTAGCTATAGATGCATCTTGGGATACACTTTGGGTGGTTGAGGCTGAGAACTGATGCATCTTGGGATACACTTTGGGTGGTTGAGGCTGAGAAATATGATTATGAACATATTTAAGATGTAGGACATAACTTGGAGGTAGTTTCATTGTTAGATTGTGAAGCAGAAGTAGACCAGATGAAGTGGATGCACGGGAGGTGATTTCAACCATGGTTGTTGTTTAATGTAAGACTATAATTCTGCATAATTTGTCTGAATGAAAGGTAGCTTTGGTTTGGTAAGATTTCCATGTCTTATACAAGACGATGCCTATGTGAATTTGCTCTTAATCTGAAAATACATTGTCAGATATTCAAACATAGGTATAGTTTCCCAGATGAATGTTTTTCGGGGTCCTTTCAGTAATATTGAAGTCCACAAGAAGTTATACTCAAAAAATTAACAACCATCTGGAATATTATGACTTATAATTAGTGTAGTGTGGTGACCTTTGACCTTCCAACATAAATATAGTTGGTTTAATAGAGATTGGAAGTCAGATCACATTCAGTGTTAAAACATTGAATTAGCTGCACTACACCATATCTATGGAGTAATCGCATAATATAAGGGTAGGCAACATTAATTACCTTTTTAACAATCTCTACCGGCTTGAAATTCAGTAAGTAGAAAATTGATCTTTTCAGGTATAACAAGTAAATCTTGAATTGTATTTTCAAAATCCATGACCTATTATATGAGCTGAAATTGAAAGTGTTTAAAAGTGGTTACTTTATATCATTTTACTTTGCATGGTCTTGGGATCCACATATTTCTTGCCTTATATTTTATATGACATCAGCAGTTAAATGCTTTTGAATTATGATCAGCCTTTTCCATCGACTGTATTTTATCAGGAATAAAGTACCAGGCGAATGGGCGTGGGTCGGTGGTTCTTCCCGGGGTTTTCCAGGGTTCTTCCTCCACCAGTTATACTGGCTGCCATGTATAGCCTATCTTGTACTGAAAAATGGCGTTAAACCATACAACAACAACAACAACCATGCGAATGGGCAACTAAGTTGCCTACTTAATGTAAACTTTGTCTTCATCTGTTTGGAAAATGAAAACTTTTCCCTGTGATTTTATTTTTGTTGAGGTACATTAAGTGACTTTAGTTTTTTAGATGCTCCCTTGCCTTCACCAAATTAGTTTGTGCTGCATTGTATCTCAAGGCGAAATGTAGACATCAAGCCATCAAATAGCTGGTGTTGATATCAATTGTACTGACAAACTCTTGCACATTCATAGGCATGTGTTTTGATAGCTGATTGACCATTAACCCTCTTCCAAGTAAGTTAACAATTATCACAGCCTGATTTCTGCAAGTTATCCTTTGATGATAAAAACATACAAACTTGTGTTTTGAAACTTAATCAATAGTATGTAAATAGCAATTTGTGTTTGAATAATAGAGTCAGTGATCTGAATATTTTAACTGCTGCATGTAGGTTATTTTCTCATAAAATCAGTTTGTTATTGAACCTGTCATGGGAAACAGATGGCATACATTACTGTAGGAAGTACCACTTGATTAGATTGTCTGTTTTTGTAAATCGTTGGGCAGGTATATTCAGGAAAATATACAATTCATAGAAAGCAAAGTCTAAATTGTATGGTATTGCAGATTTAGCTTAAAAATGCAATTATGTAAGTCAGAAACATATGGAACAATGCTATGTTGTGGAATTTAAGAAGTGCTGTTTTTTTTTTTACTTCACTCATTTTTGGGAAAATACAAAAATAAAAACAGTGAAGCAAACACTATAGAACCAGTGCCAAACATTCAAGTACGTAGACAAATAATACAACCTTACATTTGCAATCCTTCCATTGGACTGTTGTAACAAAGCTATAAAGTGAGTGGTTACTATAAGAAACCCCACTTTCAAAAAATGGATGCTTATAAAAATTGTTTTCTGTGTTGATTCAGTTGCAAAGAACAGTTAATTTTATTCATATACCAACTCCGATGCTTCATTCTGTTGTATGTGGATAGTTACGGTAATGTTTTATCATCAGCAAAGTAATTAGGATGAATAGTATGATCTGACGTCATGTACATTTGATCTGTTGTTTACTTGTACTGTTTTTTTTTCTTTCTTTTTTTCAAACAAGTGTAGAAATCTTTTCATATGCCATTTATATTGAACTTTCAGGAAGTAAAAAAAAAATGCTTATATGCATACTGGGAAATATAGGGCATCATTTCTTTCTTTGCTCCCACTTCTTCCTGTTCAGCTCTCACTTTTCCCTGCTTCTCTCGAAAAGGAAGTCACGTCTGGATTGGCCCATTTATATGGCTTTTTCAAAAGATTGTTTTACTGAAAGAGTTATGAAAAAGTAGGCAAAAGATGTGCCTATTATGACCAAGTAGATGTGAAATAACCATGCAGTGTTTGAGCTAGAATCTGAAATGGGTATGGGTACCAATCCCCACAGTAAATCACAAGGTGTGTAAAATTCTTGTAAAGGGGTGCTTAATTTCATGTCAATACATAGGAAGGAAGTTCATCTCCAGTTTCAAAAATGTACTAATTGAAAAATATATAGCTGCTGTTAATTAATGTAACAAAATGTAACTTTCAAAACATATTTAGATTTGATGCTGCTGGATACATGAAAGTTTGACTGTTGCATACCTTGCTTCATGAGTAAGCAAAATTGTACACCCTCTCCAGACTTTGAATAATCCCGAAAACCATCTAAAGGTTCCCTTTATGAGTTTTTACTCTGAAATAAATATTTAAGACATTTAGTCTAATTCTGACATTATTCAGACAGTCTATTGAGGTATTTTAGAATTGAGGCCTCCACTGCTGCCATTTACATGAAAAACAGTTGATTGCTAACCTTGCCTGTTTCCATCAAATTTGAAAAAGTTCTGACCCCCAGACACTTATGATGTATTATTAGATGACTTTTTCAACCTTAAATAGTTATTAAAATTCTAACTGTCAATAAACAAAGCCTTTGGTCATCAGATTGATTTTTTGGAATTCACAGACTTGGCTTGCTATATTGGCACAAGTTTTAAGTCTATTGTATACTGTGCATTGTGTGTAACACTATGGAAACAATATGCCTAATGGAAAGGTCATCTTACCAGAAAATGGATGGGTCGTCAGTCTAATAAATGAAATAGGCATGTGTCACAACCTAAGGCCAGATACAGAGTCAGAGGCATGCAGAATTGAGAACAGGGCTTTCTGCCCCTCTGTAACTGGAACACTGTCTTGTATGAGGTACTATTTGTACAGATACACTGCACATATAATTTTAGCAATTATTGTATTTTATCAACAGTATGAGCCATTCATTCCAATGAATATTCATTTGTTTTGTATGATTCTATTAATTACCTATCAAAAGATATTTATCTTTTAACAGGGTGCCTGTATGCGTTCTTTAACATGGCAGAACACAAGGCAAATCAAGGGCCACATCTTGTCCCTAAGGATGGAGGTTTTAATGTTGATCCCCGGTTTACGGATCTTCAACCAGTTGGACATGGTGGCCATGGAGTTGTATATGCAGCAGTGGACAGTGACTGCGATAAAGCTGTAGCCATAAAGAAACTGTCTTTTGCAGACAAGCGTACATGTAAGTATGCATTACGAGAGGTACGGATCATGAGGCGCTTGCAACATGATAACATCATCACAGTCTATGAAGTCCTTGGGCCAGATGGTTACAGCATTGATCACACATCTTCGGGTGGACTGCAACATTATCATGACATGACAAGCATGTATTTGGTTCAGGTGAGTAATCTTAAGCACGTTACACTTGCAAGTACAGCTGTCCCTCCTTATAATGCTCAGTAGTCAAGGTTCCTAAACACTGCCATCATTATGTACTGATTCATGGTACTGTGAGAACCGCAGTGTGTACCTAACGACAGTATGTCAGAAACATTATTATACCGAACAGTAATATAGTTTGAATAATAATTTCTGAAATAATGGTATTTTGAAAAGGAAATAAACTAAGCTTGATGTTGTTTTCTTTCAACAAACGATGTTATACACAGGTGTGATCTTGGTCACAAGTCCATTGTGGTACTGCATTATAACCAGAATCATGTTCTAATGAAGTGCATTATAACGAGTTAGAGTTATAGTCAGTGTTGTTATTATTATTATATATATATATCTATATATGGAAGAATTCATGATGGATCAGCCCAAAGTATTGTGTATAACTTGTACTCACCTGCCAACAGCAAAGGTTAGTTTGACAGGACATTATCAGGGTCCTAGACAAAAGGCATTCAGGTGAGGTAACCATTCCACTGCCTGCATTTTGCACAGATAGGCTGACTTTTTATAATCTCAATTAATACTAATCTCTTGTGAATGTAGGAAGAAAGAAAGAACTTATAATCTTCTGAATAGAACTAAGAATTTATTTTCCTATTGTCATCGAGTTAAATTAGCATTTCTTTTGTTGTTTTCTTTTTTTTTACTTCAGGTCCAAGTAAAACATCTAGTTTGAGTGATTGTTGTAAACATTCTAAATTTTGAGTATTCTGCACACACTTCCTTTTATTTTTTACCACTTTGCCCTATTCAGGTGTGTGTGTTGGGGTGGGTGGTTTCACTTCAACCAAAACTCTGGTATGGACTGTGATAATGCTACAACTTAACTGCATAATTTTGTCCAATTGAGGGTATAATATATCCAGGTAGTATTTAAGGTATCAATGACTAAATGTGATCCATTTACAACATTAGGATTTTTATTAAGTGAGAGACATTTCCTTTTAATACTGAACTCAGGCTTGTTAAATGATTCTTAGTGAAACATATTTGGTTTACTTACTTTAGCGTTTCCTCCATGTTATACCACTCTTGTGGCCTAAGTTGTTTAAGTGTCTGCCTCCGATGCAGGAGCTTGCGGGATCGAAGCCTGGCCAAGTCATACCAAAGACTTATAAAAATAGTTCTTGCAGCTACCTCATTGGGCAGTCAGCATTAAGAGAGATAGTGTTGGGATTAGTTGGCATGGTGTCAAAATAATGTGACTGGGTGGAACATAATGCTACATGTCTGTGGTATGATGTCTCAGTGCTAGACATCACGATAAACTGCCTCATTATAGACCTCATCAATATGACAAAATTATTAAAGCCACATCAAAAATCTTTTATTAGACACACACACACTTCGATGTTATTTTCAGATATTGTCATGCCATGCCATTCTTTTCTCATGACATATTGTTTCTTAAAGCACACCAGGCCTTTTCTCCAGCAACTTGCTCTTTCTTTGGTTGCAGATTGCCTTCTTCTTCAATTTTTCTTGAATGTAAGCAGCTAATTGTGTGCTTTATTTTATTTGAACATTTTTTATGATCATGAGTTGCACTATACATGTACCTTTACCCAAAACTCTGGCTTTGTGTAGCAGGTCACCATTCATTAATGCTATATGGTGATGCATAAAATAGGTTTCTTTCTTTAGTGGAATTGCCTGTTTGTTCATGGCAGTGTAGGAGCCCCGAGTGGCCGAGTGGTCTAAAGCGCTCTCCGTTACGGATCACTGCAATCTCACCTCTGTCTGCATGGGTTCGAGTCTCGGATTCGGCAAATGTGGATATGTGAGAAAGCTTGCCAGTAGCTTCTCGAGGGTTGGTGGTTCTTTCCGGGGATTTCCCGGGTTCTTCCTCCACCATTAATACTGGCCGCCATGTATAGCCTATCGTGTGCTGAAAAATGGTGTTAAACTCTACAACAACAACAACAACAACAACAACATGGCAGTGTATGTGCTCAGTGGACAGTGCTTTAAATATGCAGGTGAATATATATGATTAAAGGGATTCTCTTGACCAGTGCATGTTGTGTTTGCAGCTGATGGCATGGTCCAGTCAGTTTTCGTTATTGAAAATGACATACTGACTATTGTTCATTCATTCACGAAGCTAAAAATAATATGAGATGGTAGTGTATTGCACCTGAATCTTTTAGAAAAAAATGTTGTTTTAGCAACTAGTTTCTGATAGGGTTTGATAGCTGTCATTAGATAATGACATTCTTGTTGCTTGTTACACAAAAGGCATGTAACCTCTCCCTTGCAAACCTACTTATAATGATCTTCCCACTTTATTTGATATAATACAAAAAAATAATGTGATAATGTTAAGCAGGTATACTTTTATTTGATTGTAATGATATAACAAACACTTATGCAAATCGGAGATCAAAACACAGTCTGCACTTATTTAGGTTCTCAAAAGTGGTTGCTTAGTTGTGACAGTATTTGGACACTTTTCATGTTTGGATGCAAGATTTATGATGATCACACTTAAGCCATGTAAAGGAGGAATTTGACTTGGCAAAACTGCCACTCGTAGGAATTACCAACATTTTCAATGACTGAAATATTGTTGGATACATAAAAACAAACAGCTTCATTAGAAAAAGCATTTTGTTGAAAATAATTTCCCAGCATGATCAGAAAATGAGTATGAGGCCATTTAACACTCACCCCCCAACTTCTCATTGTTTTTTGCAGCTAGCACCATCATTTGTACTGCAGCCTGTTTTTTGGACCACTTTGTCAGTGAGTGGTGTAATACATGTAAATTTCCTGTATACACAGGTTATTTTTATATGGAGGAGTCTACTGACTCAGAGGCAGATTTTTACTTGTTTTTTTATTATTTTAGAGAATTTTTTATATGTGGTTTTGCTTGAAACCAGTGCCACTGTATTTGTCAATTATCGTTTGTGTTGTGTGTGTGTAATCAAGCTTTATTTTATTGTTCAGGAGCTGCTCCACACCGATCTCCATCAGCTGATAGCCACTCAGCAGCTCACAGAGGAGCACACCAAGCTGTTTCTGTACCAGATTCTTCGTGGTCTCAAATATATCCACTCAGCCAATATTCTTCACCGAGATTTAAAACCGGCCAATCTGCTGGTCAATGTGGAAGATTTGGTGCTGAAAATCGCTGACTTTGGCCTGGCTAGAGTTGTGGACCCTGATTACATACACAAGGTTTTGTCATTATTAGTTTCATCTCATTCAGTTCAGATCTAATAGTACTGCAGATACCTACCCATTGTGATCCTAAAATGTAGCCAGTCATTGTCTCCCTCATGACTTATTTGACAATGAGTGTTATGGATCACTTCAAAATCTTGCCGAATTTTTATTTTTTTATTAACAAGGTTCTACACTGCATTTCACGTTTAAAAACAGTTTGCATGTAACTGTCAGTATACCATAAACTTTTTCAAGAAATCCTGAAATGACAGATCTTGCTTGATTTTAGTTATAAGCTCCACTAAATACTTAACAGATCAGGGTCTGTTTTAGGAAAACATGACTGTAGGTTTTGCATTTATTACTAACAAATCAATTAAAAAGAAACAGAATCTATGAAATTTCATTCACACATTATATTCTTATGTCGTACCTACAATAATAAAATTCCCAGAACATCTGTTGTCTGTCCATTCGCATATATTTCTTATCACTACTCCTCCTAAATTACTTTGTGGATTGCGATGATAACTAAAATTATTGGCATAATATTTGAATATGCAAAAACAAGATAAAAAGATTTTTTAGATATGATATTTATTTATAGAAGAAAAAACATTTTCTTCATATATCTTACCTGATAATATATTGGGAATACTAACTGTACTATGCAAATTCAACCCTCCCAAGCTGGTTTTTAGCAATACAAAATCTAAGTCATCTGCCCAAATTAATGCAAGTCAGACAAGAGCGATCTCTCTTCAAATAGAGGGATTGGCACGAAATCCCACCCATACTTAAACTACTACTTATGCTCATGACTGGATCCTGCCATCAACACTAAATTTATTTTAGCCTTATGCCCAAGGGGACTGGTTACAGGGATTGACTATTACTTGTCCTGTCCCAGTATTATAACATAGGCATCAGCATTGGAGATCACATGGCCTTTATTCACTATAATGCCAGAGTGTACCCAGTGCAGTCAATAGTCATTAAATAGTATATT
The DNA here is from genome assembly GCA_028554795.2 of Sinohyriopsis cumingii. NCBI lineage: Eukaryota > Metazoa > Mollusca > Bivalvia > Unionida > Unionidae > Sinohyriopsis > Sinohyriopsis cumingii. The sequence continues at coordinate 77,009,045 of CM068827.1, read as the reverse complement.
GTCATCACAGACCGGTGTCAGCTGACTCGAGCATGTCCAGCCATGACCTGTCACAGTTGTGGCATCTATATGGTCCTATATGCCCATCTGAAAAATGGTTAGACCAATTGACAAAATATACAGCAGAGGCAACTTCATCTTTGCTAGTCAAGGTTCTGTTATGTTAACCCTATCTACACCTTGGCGGATCAAGCAGACATTTGAGTACTTGGTCCTATCTACATCTATTGGATTTCATGAGTTGCCTCCCTCTGTATGTAAAACCATCTAACCAATAGCATGTAACAGTGGTACATTATACATCGGCTGAAAACGATGGAGGTGTCAAGTTTAACATCAAAAGTATGACTGTGTACCTGATAAAAGCCATTACATGTGTATTTGAGTGAAAGATATTTATACAAACATGGACAGGCAGTGCAAAATTGCTTATTTATGAGTACATTTTCAAGTTGTGTGCCCCCCTTATCTTGATCATGTAGGAAGAGTGTTCAAATTTGAATAGCTTAATTTTTAGTGGATGCAATGGCTGCCACCACACCTAGTGAAATTCACAGACCCGAAGCACAAAAATATCTGCTTCATCCTCCAAGGTGTGGATAGAGTTAACATATCAGAACCTTTGCTAGAGCAGATGAGGCAAACTTCTGCTCCATCAATGCCCATCACTAGTTGCCAATACAATACAATCTCTGATGATAATGAAGTTCTAGAAGCCCGATTCCATGATTTAAAAAATGACAAAACATTGCATGATTCTCATGAGATTACACATCTCATTCTGGATGGGCTCCTGGTCAAGTTTACCATCAGTTTTGTTAGGCTTTACTAGCCCCAACATATACATCACAAGAGAAATCTGTTCCCCCATCCTCTTTTTCCAGGTTATGATGACTTGAGCTTCATCATCATTAATCAATCCAGGAATGAGAAGAACCAGCATCCGCACATCTATCAAGGAACTTATTTGGCTGTTGTAACTGGAATTTTGCCCATTTCCTCCTGCTTCAACAGTGGGATGTACAAAGTTCTAGTATTTGTTGACTTATTGACAGACATCAGCTGACTTTCAGATAGTTAACACAGACAGTCAGACCTATTACATTGTTCAACGTGTAAACTCCAATACTCGATTTTCACAGCAGTTATTGCCATCCAACTATGACAAAGCTTACTATAAGATGCACATGCCTGTGTTTCATACTCTGGTCCAACAGCGCCAGTGGGTTAGTGGGTCTGCCTCGGAATATAGGAGGATGCGGGTCCAAACCCTGGCCAAGTCATACCAAAGACTTAAAAAATGGTACTGACAGCTGCCTCACTTGGCGGTTAGTGTTAGGACTGGTTGGCCTGACGTCAGGATAATGTGACTGGGTGGGACAAAATGCTACATGTCTGCGGCATGATGCCTCAGTGCTAGAAATCACTATAAATTGTCTCACTGCAGACATCATAGAGATATGACAGAAAAATTGTAAAAGCTATGTTAAAAATTCAAATCACAAACACACACATATTCTGTTCCCCATCCATCGGCATAGGGAATATTAAGACCCTTGTCAGTACAGATCAGTTGGAAGCATTTCACTGACATGCAGCACTTACTCCAAAATGTCATTACAGTAGGCTGTATGTTTGACCTGGTATCAGTGGCTGTATTTCCTCACATGCCAGTTTTTCCACAGGTCAAGCTTGAATTGCAGAAGTGGAGATATGCATCTCCTTCCATCAGCTGTCAGTTCGCTGATATTTATGACATTGGCAAGCGCATATTGTGCTGCCCTGTTCAAAACATGTGCCATCTATGAAATTGATCTCCAAACCATGACTTTACATTAATGACTTACTGCAAAAGCACCAGATGAGTTGTACTGTAATTTCATTTATTTTTGTCGGAATTGATTTTTATGGGTTTTTAAAAAAAAAAAAATAATTTTCATAGTTACTTAAATTCATGGATTTGTCTCAGTAAAAGTTTGCATATTTATTGTTAATAATTTCATTAGTTGACCTCTACAGATACCCAAAATAAAGAATACAAAAGAACAAAACTATGCTGACAACAAAAAAGGTGGTCACTTGATTGACGTTAAAACAATACTCCTCCCAGTATGAGCACAAACGGGTCAAGACCAGTCAGGTACATCAGGCATGCATGCATCAAGCAGAGGTGATGCAGCCAACCAGGCGCATCTTAAGGATCTTTTATTGAAACCACTGCCAATAGGATTGTACCGTCAGTACATTCCAACAATCATGGCATCATCATCTTGGTTTAGGAGTGGAAAATTCATGTTATGTGGGAAATGTGATTGTTCCATATATGAATCAACTATGTGACCAACATGACTTTGCTCATCCAGCCATCAGGTCATGGCAATTATTGATGTGTACAGATCCATCAGGGTGTGAACAGACTAGCTTATACTGAAAGACAATGAAGTCTCTCTTTGATTTTGCCTGGCTTGCATACAAACTCCACCCATTGGACTTGGGACTGAACAAATACTACAAAAAGAACTGAAATCACATTTTCACTGTTATATGAAACAGGTGATAAAGACTGTCATAGGTAATGGAGGACATCACTGGTGATGGTCAGTACAAATGGAGGACATCACTGGTGATGGTCAATACACTTCATCAGCAGACCATAAAGACCGTGATGGGTAATGGAGGACATCACTGGTGATGGTCAGTACAAATGGAGGATATCACTGGTGATGGTCAGTACACTTCATCAGCAGACCATAAAGACCGTGATGGGTAATGGAGGACATCACTGGTGATGGTCAATACAAATGGAGGACATCACTGGTGATGGTCAGTACACTTCATCAGCAGACCATAAAGACCGTGATGGGTAATGGAGGACATCACTGGTGATGGTCAGTACAAATGGAGGACATCACTGGTGATGGTCAGTACACTTCATCAGCAGACCATAAAGACCGTGATGGGTAATGGAGGACATCACTGGTGATGGTCAGTACAAATGGAGGACATCACTGGTGATGGTCAATACAAATGGAGGACATCACTGGTGATGGTCAGTACACTTCATCAGCAGACCATAAAGACCGTGATGGGTAATGGAGGACATCACTGGTGATGGTCAGTACACTTCATCAGCAGACCATCACTCATTAAAATTTAAGTCAGCTCATGATAAATGGATAATCGTGGCCCATGAAAAATCTCATCAACATTAGATCTAATTATCCCCAACTTTTGAGAAAGCTTGACTTGTGTAATTCTGCAGTTTTGGCATTATTTAAATGACAGACACTTGTGTGTACCATGAGTCTTGATTGACATGATTTTTATTCAGTGTTTTGTTTGAAATGTTTGACTTTATCTATGCTGTGTGGAGATTATTTATTCAGATGGATATTATAACTGGGCTACAGTCTTAGATCATGGAGAATTGCAGTGGATAAAGTAAGTGCAGTTATCTCATACAAGTATTTTCAATGGCAGTTTTACCTGAATGAAACAACAATGTAAATGTGTGACAAGTATCATGGTACAAAATCCCATTTTTTACTTGATAAAAATGTACGACCTTTACTATTAAACCACTCATATATGGGAGGTCGCATTTTTAAACCCTTGCTGAGTGATGCCAGAGACTTATAAAAATGTTACTAACAGCTGCCTTGCTAGATGCTCAGCATTACGAGGTTGTGTTAGGACTAATCGGCCTGGTGTCAGGATAATGTGACTGGGTGGGACAAGATGCTAGATATCGGAGGCATGATGCCCCTGTGCTAGGCATCACTATAAACTGCCACACTGCAGACATAGCGATATGATAAAATTGGTAAAGCTAAGTTAAAAATCCAAATCAGAACACACACACACACGTACACACAAATTCATTACAGTGTATCATTTCTACAGTGCTTTTTTAAAGTCATATTGCCAAAATACACTGCAAATGATTATGATAATTTTGATACACATACAAAATGTGTTTATAATCTACATACAACTACTTGAAAATACAACGTTGCTTATGACCAATGTCAGATGAAGATATGCATGCTTTGGCATAATAAGGGGCATAATTCAAATGAGAGGACAGAACACATACATGCACACAAATATATATGTGTATATATTGCCTATCTTGCTTTGCTTTCACTTCTTCCTGTCCAGCTCTCATTTTTCCCTGTTCTTTCCAGTAGAAGTCACTTGGCCCACAAATTCAAATCTATCTTGACTCATGCTTTTAGGTTCCTTTTTAAGTGTTAAAAAAATAGCTTGGGAGCACTGGATTTGTGACGATTGGTTGTACTCGAAACATATTATCATTGGGCAAGTATGTCAAAGGAACATATTTTACAGTATAAATTGGTTCTCAAGAATACATTCATTTTGTTTTACCTTTTTAACTTTCTTTGTGATGTTATCTTTCCATAATTTTGAAAACACACAAATCTCTCGTAAACAGTTTCAGTTTTCCAGTCAGTTTGCCCTAGGGCAATATGACTTTTATTCACATTTATTGCATGGCTGCACAAGATAATTTCCAGTTCTGTTTAAAATCATTCTGGCTGGTATCTTCTTTATATTGTTCTTCTTGTGTTGATAAATATTTCTTTTTATATGTTGTAGGGTTTCTTGACAGATGGACTGGGTACATGCTGGTACCGCTCCCCAGAGTTGATTATCTCTCCTAGAGACTACACAAAAGCTATTGACATTTGGAGTGTTGGCTGCATCTTTGGAGAGATGCTCATTGGAAAACCACTCTTTCCAGGGGCACATGAAATGGACCAGATTGGTCGCATCATCGATGCTATTCATCTCAGTGACAATGAATGGAACAAAATTTCACAGATTTTGCCAATGAATATTTTAAACAAACACAACAGAGTTCCTGTCCTGCCACTGAAAGAGAGATTTAAAGATGCAGATCCTAATGGTATTATAGTTTGTTTTGTTTGTTTCTTAACAGGATTAAACAAATGTCAAAAGAAAAAATAAATCCCATGTATTTTTATCTTGCTTGTGAAATACAAGCTGGTTACATGTATCATTTATCAGGCAGTGCTGGCACTAATGTCCATCTCAGCCAAGTAAAGATTTTTTATTAAGATTTACCTTCATACTATATATACTCAACTTCAAATAGCATAGACCCAAATCTGTCGCATAATGTGCCAGCAGATATGTCTCTATGCTGTTTGTAAGAAGTAATCAGTAGAAAAGTCAACATTGACCTGTATCTGGTGGTGCATTATGTGATAGCTGATCAGGGTCTGTGTTGTTTGCAGATGATTTGTAAGCAGTTATATTTGGTACCTTGAACATTGTTTCAGGGACAGTTATAAAACTTATTTAATGAATTCATCTTGAACAGTATAATTCACAAAGATTTTTATTGTAATGCTCCAGCGTAGTTTGTTGGAGACAATGGAATTCCATGGAATTGTTGTTTACCTTTCTACTTTAAACTTAGGATGATGTAAATAAGCCTGTTTCCATTAGTATATGGGTACTATCATAAGACAACTTCCACAAATAGAGCTTTCCCTTTTTGGAAATGGGGGATTGGGGTCATTGATAGATGTGAGTAGTAGTCTAAAATTTAGATTCACTGTGGGTTGGAGAGCTAGGGAGGCTTGAGTGTTTTGGACCTGCTAATCAGCAACCATTTCCTACATTAGGAAATGGTGAAACTAATAAAATTCATCATGTACATGAAATGTAATGTGAGGGTCAGAATGTGTAGACATGTACAAGGTTTGCTGCCCTCAAATTCTGACCCTCGAATGGGATTTCCCTATCCCACACCAACACATTTGATTGATTACATTTGTTTTTTCTCTCATTGCTAACTAGATAACAGTATTTTTGAGAAAAGACGGCATATCCCTTGATATGCATATAACTTTAGAAATACAGAGTAATTTCTAAATATTTTACATTATTAGATAGATTGTTTAGTATACAGCAAGATATATTTTGTAAAGAAAGATTACTGCCTATACGATGGGAGAATTTGTACTAAAACTGTAAGAAATATTGCAGGTATTGATGATGTAATAACTGGATAGTGTCAGAGTGCACTCATTGAGGATAGGCATATCCAACATGTCATTCTCATATGGGCAATCTGTATTACACAAATGTAGTACAGTTTTGCCCATGTGATAATGATTGGTACCCTTTCAAGTTCCTTAGTTTATGATATAAAATAACACATGACTAGCTAAATGAGCTCTTGTTCCAGCCAACATTGACCCAGAACTTATGCTTGTTGTTTTGGCTAAAATTTTGAACAGCTGGGAATAGTTTTTAAATGTGTGGCAGAAAATATTTATACACGAAATATAGGATTTGTATTCAAAATATACTCAGCAGATGAATCAAAATAAATTAAACCTGTTACCTTATCTTAAGATGAAAACTGTGGGTCATGGATTTGCAAGTTGGTATATAATGTAAAACACATTTGTATATGCATGTATATTGACTGCCTATATATCCATTTTAATCTTTATTCAGTTTGATGCAGATTTATAACTAGTTTGTATTTGTATACGATTTTGGTCACAATCAGTTTTGAAAAATAGGGATATTGTAAACCTTTTTTACTCCACTGTTTTTACTCCACTGAGTACATTTCCTTATCACATTCATGCTTAGAATTAACTGCTGTTATTTCCAGCATCCAGCCCACCCTGGAAGGACAATTAAAAAATTAATCTTTTCCAACAATACACAATCTAGATGATAAAAATAGTATCTATGGAAGTCACTCTTCCCAGTGAAAGATGAAAAGAAATACATTATTCCCCAAGCTTTGACTCGTGTGTGATTTGCTCAGCATATTCCAAGATTGTGAAAATATCTCATGGATTAAAGTCATCTCTTTGAGCCTCATATTTGAATGCAACTGTCAGAGACATTGAGGCTGTCGGAAGGCATGCAGAGTCAACTTTCTATTGCTACTATTTCCATGATTTATCCCTGCAGAGAAAAGAACTGGATCTGGGGAGCCTGAAAGGTGATTGCCCAAAATTAGACCTTGTTATGGCCAGCACAAACTCTTTACAAGCATGGGTTTAAATGTTTTCTGAATTTGTCTGGAACAATTTCCTTTTTAATGAAATGAACTTTTCGCCTCATATTTTGTTTAAGGCTTCATATTAATTATGTGCCACTAATACTTATTCCTCGATTGTACCGTTTTTCGGGAAGGAGTGGTTTTAACCTACATGTGGAGACTCATACCACAACATCCTTTGATGAGTGGTCAAGATAGTGGTTGGGTGCGCATGCATTTCCTTATCATCTTACCATCTCTCATAACATTAATGTGATCAGTTTGTATTTAATGGAGAAAGGAGATTTTAATCATAAATAATGTTTTCTTGAGAATACTAAACTAATTTTGTTTTACACTTAAGCCCTCCCACATATCCACACAAATGTATGCATACTCACAAATAAATGGCTCAAGACTAAACATAATAACATCCAGCCCTGTCAAGGGAAGGTATTTATAATAATGTCTTGGAAGAGTTACTTTAATCCGTAGATATTACTTTACTGTTTGGAGCATCTGTATTGACTATAGGCAGAAAGACATGTCCTTGCATGCGGGCTGGATTGTGGAGGTTGCAGAAGTCAGTTTCTAACATTTATGGGTAAGTATTCTCAGAGAAACATAATTTATGATTTTAAAAAATGTCTTTTCTTGGCTACCAAATTTATGCAGTTTTCAGTTCCAGTTTTGTCCCCAACCACTAGTCAGGGCAGAGTGCTGAGTTCCTGTCTGTGCATTTATTTTGCACAGTAGGATCTCTTCTAAGAGTACTCACTTTACACCAAAGAGGGCATTTTTATGCATACTGCTGATGCAGTTAAGATAATGTTGGCACTGCAAATGAAAATCAGGGGTAATTAATTCTGCAAGATTGATGCATAAACTGCATGTTTATATCTTGCTCCTTCAAATATGTTGCCCAATCACATTAATGTTAAGGATATAAATCTGCTACCTCGTGAATCCAGCCTTATTAAATGACGAAAAGTATCTTTTCCTGTCTCATGTAGACAAATGGCATTTACACTTGCCTATTATCTCCCTTCACTGCTGTATTGATAACATTATACCTCCAAAATTCCAAGCCATTTTATTGTTAAAATTGGACCATGTAACTTTAAATTTAGATTTTTTGTGTTGGTTAATTATTCTTATATACGTTGTATAAATTAGTTTTACAATTATTTCCAAATTTGAGTGACTTTGTCACTTTTTTGGACTATATCTTTTGAAGACCGTGTTACAACTTGCTATCGTTGAACTCATTTACGAGTTAGCACACCACTACTTTTGCGTAATACATTAGTAAGGGGGGTGGTATTAGTGAGGTAGTAACATGCAGGAAATTTAATTTATGCTTTGTTCTCTCTTCTTGTGTCATTTCAGTAGAAATGGCAACTAAATGCATGAAATGTAAAAAGTTAAAGCGAAGCCATGACTTTTGTATTGTATGTACTATGTGTACATCTTCTGTGCCATGCAGCCAATTAATACGTGGACAGAGGAAGTCTGGGCTACAGTATTAGCAAGTTAGTAACCAGCTGAATTTCTCATTTATGCTTTGTTTTCTTATCTTAGTTCACTTCAGTAGAAATGTCAACTACATGTATGAAATGCAAAACATTCAATACAATAGTCCAGAAGATTCCAAAAGCGAAGGAAAGACAGTATAAGTCAAGGAAAGATAATGTTAATGTCCTCAGTATACATCAAAAAGTCAACCTCCATTGCTTGTCGTGTGGGTTATGCTTGGTCCCCCACCCCCAAAGTTTGTCGCTTGCAATTTCAAACTCATTGGAGAAGTGCTCCCCCCACACAAAAAATTTTTTTGGCTGCCCAGTGTGTGAAAGTCCTTTCAGTTGTACTGTTGGTAGCATACCCTTACTATGACATAGGTTTCAGCGTTAAATTTGTCTGTCCAGCCAGGCCCTTGGAGTGGCTGGTACCAGTGATAGCCTGACCATCTTCCATACCGCAAGCATTCAGGCCCACCATCTGGCAGTGTTGGGCTTCCAAATGTTTGTTGCTTATTCACATGGGAGAATTAGTGACATTTTCAAGGAGGACAGAATTGAGTCATCAGTGCCACTTGGAGCTTCAAGCAGAACCAGATCAGGACATGACACCATGAGTGTGATGAAGCTCATACAAATCAGTTGTACTCAGATCCAACCATGGAATGGGCTGAATTTAGCTTCAAGGTTGCAGTCGGCAAAACATTTTTACTGCACGATGATGAATGCCTGGAGTAGGTTATCATTTCATCTTTAAATTATAAAAAAAACAACATATGTTACATATACAAAAAACAAAAAAAACATTATAATAGTAGAAAACATAACTCATAAAAACAATAGTTGCATTAAAAAATATAGCATACACACAATCACAAGTTGGGCAGGAGGGCCTCCCCAAATAGTCTGAAAAGATCAATCGGGGAGAGCACCCTCAAAAAAACAATATGTTGAGAATTATATGTTCTTTCTGGTTTTTACAAAAGGTATCAGACTTTCATTTAATATAATATAAATTTTGCACAACAACATTAAAAACGAGTTTGTTTTTTATATCATGTGACTATTGGACTTAAGAATGTTCTTTGAGATTTGTGAAGTCATGTGGCTATTAACGCAAATGGCGGGTACCTGGTCAGGTTTCATCTATGCTGAGTTTCGTCTAGTCTGTCAGCGGATTAAAGACATAGTGATTAAAATGCTTGCCATTTTTGAGAAAATAAATAATTTTCCTATCGATATAACATAGTTTAAATTTGCTAGGCCCGCTGGTAAGCTATCTTACGGTGGTGGCAGATTCCAAATTTTTGATATGTAAATGCTCTGAACCCACACTCCATCCTAAATGTCCAAATGTGAAAAGTAAGGTTGGAATATTTGGAGGAAACCCAGATTAGAAAAATTTTGAATCTCTGAGCTAACATTTGGTGCAAAAGTATTACACAGTGATATGTAGCTTGAAGCATTTGTTTCAGATCTTAAATGCAATGCACGAGAAATGGGAAATTGTCATCCTTTTTTATATATATATATTTATATATATATATTAAGAAACGATAATGGCCCATGTATCAATACAGGTTTGGGGACTGGTTTATTGAACTACAAGAAGACAAGTTGATTTTACAGAAAATTTAATCCTTGTTTATATAGCAATATACAATTTTGACCATCATTTGTCAGAATTTAAATAAACCCTTTTGTAAATGTCTTTAAAGGATGGAATTTTTTAATCAGATCATCTTTAGGTGTATAGATTGGTTGAACAATCTTATTGGAGATTTTATTGGCACATAAATAAACTTTTTTTCGTTACAAGATAAGATTCTAAAACTTTGCATTTTTGTTTTTTTTTATATACTGTGATAGAAAATGTTTACTTTGTATAACATGCACATATATTGCTCTTGAATTCTTCTGAATTAAAGGTTTGAAAGGAAACAAAATAATTTGTGCTCATTATGTTGTTTCCACATAGCAACATAATGCAGGTCAGCAAAGTAAAGCTAGAATTTGTATTTTGTACATAGAAGTGGCTTTAAATGCCAGTTTATAGGAATATAGTCAGATTTTTTTTGTGTGACTCATATTGTGGTTTTATACATGATCATCTTTTCTGACATATGTTTTGGAGTCTTGAAAGAGAAACATCGTCAGATTTGGAAAATTCATGTTTTATAATCCAAAATGTTCTTTAATGCCATTCAGTAATGGTCATATGTTAACCTTGAAAAAATTATTTTCATCCTGGAAAACACCTGGAAATTTATATTTAGAAAAGCATGGGAACCATGCCTATTGTGATTGACTTCCCATGCCTGATGCGATTGACTTCATCTACAACGATGACAGCCTACCTGGATAGCATCTTCCAGAAACATATGGTAATTTCTATTCTGTTTCAAGGCATAAACAGTCTTCTCTCTCCTTTAATTCATCAATGCTTTCTAGTGAACTGGGAAAAGTCCTCTTTCCATCTCTTCAGCTTTTTGTCCATCTGGTTATAGAGTTTGTCTCCAACCTGAATCTGACATGGCTTCTTCATGTTCGTGTAATTGGGATTGTCAAACTCACTGAGTCTGTTACAACAGGACTTGGATTTCGGTGTGAGAGTTCTTGCAACTCTTTGGATTGTTCAGTGTGGTGGTGGATTTGATCCTGCTTGGCCCTCTTTTTATGGGCCCCTTACAAATGATGTTGCTAGCATGATGGCTCCCCTTTAGAATGTCCCCTCAATCAGGCAGTCATGATCACACTAATGCTTATGATCATTCCTGCATCAGTGGTGCAGAGTAGGTTGGCTGACCATGGGGATCACGCTGGAGAAGCTCCAAGTGGAAATAACTATGTACCAACACCAGTATGTATGGTTGGTGTGTCCACCTCTTGCCGTACTTCACTACCTTCATTGTATGTGGGAGCCAGGGGAGTGGCCTTTTTGCATCATCCTTGTAGAAATGAAGGTTGTCATCAATGCCTTTCACTTCTGGATGAATTGACTCTCGTGGTAGACCTTTCTCCTCAAAAAGGGGGGCACCAAATCACCTTACCTGATTTGGTAGCTTCTGCATTGGTGCAACAACCTCCACATCAACGTACAAATCAGACACATTCATGGCAGACTTAATGTCTTGGCTGGCACTCTATCCTGGAAAAGTCAAGTCATTCGCATGGAATTGTTTCTCCTTCAATCATTCTATATTCAAGTCTGTGTACTTGGATAATCAACCCCAGTTGCAGACTTAGAATATGGTACCAAAAATAATCCAGAAGTTACAGGGTCATTAATGCAAGATGATATGGATAGCCCATCTCTGATGAGACAAGGCCTGGGTCACTGATCTTCTCAATCTAGTGATAGATCTGACCAGGAAGATTCTGGCCAACCCAAATCTTCTCAAGCAACCACAGTCATGGGTGTTCCATCCCTGCTCAGACCATCTTCTTCTTAAAGTTTGACTCTTATGCAGACAGCCTTGTGAGACGAGCAATTTAAGCCTTTGATTATGCAGAAAATCTTGAAAGAAGGCCCTCCACTCTAAAGTCGTATGAGGGAAAGTGGACAATGACAGTTACTGGAGCCATATCAATAACATCATCCCTCTGAGTGCCTGAATCCCACAACTGTCCAGATTTTTTCTCTGGCTCTTTGAAGAGCAACAGTTGGTCCCAATTATTATCAAAAGCTACCACTTCATGATATCAGACACATTCCACTGTCATGGTAGATGTGATATCAGGCATGATAAAGGTCTATTGGATTGTTTAGCCAATTTTCATTTCAATTGACCAAAACCTTTAACTCCATTTCCAAAATGGAATCTGTCATGGGTACTGACATGGCACAATTCAAATAAATTTGAGCCTTTAACCCATAATTCGCTGAAACTTATTTCATACAAAACATGTTTCCTGATAGCTGTAGTTTCAGCATGTAGGGTGAGCGAGTTACATGTCTTTTCTGTCAACCTGAACTATCCTCAGTTCAGATTAGATGGCTTGGTGGTTCTCTTGACACAACCAGGCTTTTTAGCCAAAAACAGATAGGTTGCCATCTGTCTACAATCAAAGAGTCATCATTCGCTCCTTCTCTTCCATAGATGGGTTGAGAGCAGTGGCCATGCAAGATCCTGTTCTTGCACTCAAGCACTACTTAAAACACACAGACATGTCATGGCATGCACAAGCACCTCTTTCTTCTGGTGAAAGCTGGGTAATATAATATTACCCCTAAAGCCCTTGCTTCATGGCTGCAATGTATATTACGTTCAATATACTTGGAATTCTCACAAGATCAGAGTCACCTCACAAAAATTACTGCTTATGAAATTAGAGTGATCTCTGCAGGCCTCACGTTTGAACATAATGTTTCTGTCTGATAGCCCAGATGACCACCAGACCCAGTTTAAACAATCAACACAGCCTATCAGCTTTGCTGGATTGCCAAGTGAAATATTTTGTACATAAGATTTCAATAATTGTCTTTGTAACTATATGTAGGGGTCACAGATCAAGTGAGCCTAGGCTGTGTTGCTTATGTAATTAGGAGAATGTGTTATCATTAGCATGGAGAATCCACCTATCATTCGCTAGAAGGATACCCAAGGTAGAGGTTGGATACTTAGCATTCCCTTATCCTATTACTGATTCTCCCAATGTTCATGTGATTGGGGAGTGTGCTTGAAGGAGAAAGCAAATTTTTAAGTAATTGTGTTTCTCCAAGCATACTTACCCAGTCACATTACTTAAAAACCATCCAACTACCCCACCATGCAAGCATCCTCGTTAGTATATTGCTCAGCTTAAAAACTAGTGGCACCTGGTGAAGGCAAGGGGAGGTAATGGGCTTGAGTTATTGCCCTTTGTCTATCTGTGGTAGACAGGAAAATATGATTTTCGTCTTTTAGTATGGCTGGGTTTGCGAGGTAGAAGGCTTGTATCCCTAACGTTAATGTGATTGGGTAAGTATTCTCAGAGAAACACAATTTGCTAAAAAATTTGCTTGTACCTGTTTTATTCAAGCTCGGTAGATTTAAGATAAGGCAGTACTCGGGGAGATCAGGTAGGTCATGAACATAGGAGGGCATAGTGCAGTGCCCCACTAGAATGGATTAGGAAGAACACTGGTGATTCGAACAATTTCTTGTTTATTTCATTTCAAAGATTTGTCATTGTTCATTTATCTTGTATTCTAAATAACTTTTTATTAGTATTTATTTAATTTTATTCATTCCACTGGTGCATCAGTGATAATATTTGCACTGGAAATGAAAATTAGGGATAAATGATACTTGGCTGATGCTCAAACTGACTTGTCCTGTAAACAGCTTAGTTTAATTTCCTGCCTGTAAATGTTTTCAAAATTGGTTGTTGTTTTTGTTATAGGGTTTAATGCCATTTTTCAGCACAAGATAGGCAATACATGGCGGCTAGTATAAATGGTGGAGAAAGAACCCAGGAAAACCCCGGAAAGAACCACTGACCCATGAGAAGCTACCGGCAAGCTTTCTCACATACCCACATTGGCCGAGCCTGAGACTTGAACCCATGCAGACAGAGGTGAGATGGCAGTGATCTGTAACAGTGAGCGCTTTAGACCATTCTGCCACTCGGGGCCCCTTCAGAATTGGTAACCATTTAAACAAACATGCATATAATTGTGATGAGGAACTACCCTTTACAATTAAATTATATATTTCCTCATCTGTGCTAAAGACAACTATTTTTAAGATCTTTCTGTTAATTCTTTCCTGAAGGTTTGGATAATTTTGACATTGAAAGTGGCCTGACTAGGGAAAAGCTGAAGTTGATGAAAATTGGTTATACCACATCAGGGTTATTTGCTGATGATCTTGCTGACCAACGATCTTTCAGACATGGACTGTTTTGCCTTGAAAAATATGTATATAAACAAAATCTGTTTATAATTTGCTTATGGTCTGTAAACAACTGCAGTTTCTTATAGCCATTGTATATGGTACAAAAGTATCCCATGTGCATGTCCAGGCAGTACATATAGTTACATTTTGTATTTTTCATCATGTACATATATGTAGCAGTACCAAACAATATCACAATGATCCTATGGACGTTTTATCTAATTTGTAAGATATATTTAACAAAAACATGTTTGAAAACTGAATCTCGTCCTAATAAGAGGTATACATGTACAGTAAATGAAACTGAGGTTAACATCTACAGTGAATGAAACAGGTAAACATGTACAGTGAATGAAACTGAGGTAAACATGTACAGTGAATGAAACTGAGGTTAACATGTACAGTGAATGCAACAGGTAAACATGTACAGTGAATGAAACTGAGGTAAACATGTACAGTGAATGAAACTGAGGTTAACATGTACAGTGAATGAAACAGGTAAACATGTACAGTGAATGAAACTGAGGTAAACATGTACAGTGAATGAAACTGAGGTAAACATGTACAGTGAATGAAACTGAGGTAAACATGTACAGTGAATGAAACTGAGGTAAACATGTACAGTGAATGAAACTGAGGTAAACATGTACAGTAAGTGAAACTGAGGTATATATGTACAGTAAATGAAACTCAAGTTGATAAGCCTTTATTTCAGAGGATTTGTTACTAGTATCATATAACATAACGCATACACTTGGTCACATGCAGCACAGACTTTCCAAGTGTAGATAAGAATATTACAGCATGTACATTATCAGTGGCAAGCAAATAAAGTCATTTTAAGTCAAATGTGTGTCGGGGAAATGGTTGAACTTCAAAACATTTTGTTTAAGTGGCATTGCTACAGTATGCATTTATAAAGTTTGGTAAATGTTGCAGCTTTAGATACTTCACTTTTATAGCATATCATGAGCAAGTATCCCTCTTGTCTTCTCATGGGTTCAACATTTACAGCACACAGGCAGGTGTCCCTCTTGGCTTTTTCTGGGTTCAACAGTTACAGCACATGGGCCAGTGTCCCTCTTGGCTTGTCCTGGGTTCAACAGTTACAGCACATGGGCAGGTGTCCCTCGTGGCTTGTTCTGGGTTCAACAGTTACAGCACATGGGCAGGTGTCCCTCTTGGCTTGTTCTGGGTTAATCAGTTATAGCACTTGTATATGTGTACTTTAAAAACAAGACATACTTTTTTCTTTTTCAAACTTACTTAAGCTTTGGACCTTTTGGAGAAGCTGCTGATATTTGAGCCATCCCGACGGATCACATCAGAGGAAGCCCTTGCTCACCCATACTTCAGTCATCTCTCATGTCCGGAGGATGAGCCAGTGGCCCTAAAGAAATTCCAGATTGAGCATGAGGTATGGCATTAAAGTCAAACTATATAGCCCCATTGAACCAGTTACTGGATATTTTGTATAAAACTGGTGATAGTGCTGTAATTGGTAGATGGTGACCAGGATGGTCTGTTTGCTGCATCTGAAGAAGATGAAAATGTTTAAGAGCAAAATAAACTTTTGGATAAAATATTGAGATCCACCAGCCAAAGTGTGCCACGTGCAGACCATTCAGAGAAAGCATGTTTGTTACAGTCACAAGCAGTTTCTGTGACATTATTTTGAGTTTTGTTCATAAATTATTTCAAAATTGGTTTTTGTCTTTACTGCTCACTCAACTATGCTTCACGCAGAGAAGATGAAAATTTGCCGTTCATAAATTGATGGAGATTTATAATATGGGATTTTATTGTCTTGGCCACATGGCATACAATAATTGGTAATATTGTATGGTTTGGTATTAAGAAAATACCTGTTCTTGAAATCTAGAAATGCTGGACTAATATTTTACTATATCATCCATAATAGTATCTGCAGATTGATGGAATATAAATTTCAGATATTAATGACACTAAAGTAAGTGATGATAAGGTTAAAAGAAAGATAATTTCAGAAAAAATGAAGTATATGAACAGAATCACAAGTTACCAATGCTAATCATGAACAGTGCACAATACACTTATTGTGTATGATGAATTTACCCTCAAAATTGGTTGACCATGATGAAGTTCAGCCTTGTTTCATGCACAGCATTTTACCAACTGAGTTGCTGCAGTTCCCAAAATATTTATGACACATTCATGCTCAATGAAATTTTGAACGTAATGGAGAATAAATAATATTTGATCTTCTTTTCAGTAACTAGTTCTGCGTTATTGTACTGTACTGTAGTCTTGCCCTGTTTCACATTGATACATTCTTCCTAACAGTAATTTCATCAGCTAATTGATTTAAAGTTCCAAAACATGTATCTGTTCCATGTGTACAAATGCATAATTAAAATCCCCTCGAAAAGTTACATATGTTACAGCAAGGTACATTTTTGGGATAATAGAATTGTCTTCTTTCCTTGACAGATGAGTAGGACATTTATGTATGGATTTTTCTTTAAATATATTATGCAGTCATAACACATTAGGAGTCCATTCGCTTTCTTGAAGATCCCGCTCATGGAAGTGAAGAGACACACTAACATCTTTTAGTTTATTTTAGTGATAAAAGTGGTAAATCATTATCTGCTTATTGAGACGGAAGTCGGACAAAATTGATTATTGAATATAGGGGCTGGTGCCAATTCCTGTAATTCATTGTTACTAGTTCCACTCATGTATAGTTTGTGTTCTCTTTCAAGGGGCAAATATATCTTCAAATTTTTGACCTGTGCTCAGTGTCAGCTGGCATCTTATCCCATCACTCCATTCCTGGCATTGTCTTGATTTACATCCAGTGTCACTGGTTCTGGATATAATCTGTCCTCTGGACATAACCAGTCTTGGACCCAACATGGAAATGTCATACAACACCCAGACATGATGCTTCCAGACCAGGCTTGTTCACATAAGCACAGCACAACTGACACTGGATTTGGTGATTGAATCATGGCATTTCAGTCTCCCAAAGTCCATACTGACAAGTACCAGACAATTCCTTTACCTATCCCCGTTTCCATCATGACCCATCCATAGTACTAATTATATCAATATTCCCTTTCCAGTAATTTCAACAGTGTTCAAATCAAATTCTCCGAGAATACCATTACCCAGCATGAACAGACTCTCAGCCTCATTTTATTGTCCCTGACTTCCTACTTCCCCATTCAATCTGTTATCCCACACCTCTGACATCGAAGAAGTACATTCATAAGCTTATTCTTCTCTACTCAGAACTAATCTTCTGGCAACTGCCTGCACAATTCTGTCTTTCTCCTGCTCCATCAGTGGCCACTGACATTTTAAACCAAGAAAGACCACCCTTTCTTCTAACAGTTGCCACAGTCTGGTCGAGTTTCTGACATTTTTAAGTGACTGCTTGGAAAGACAAGGTTTGAGATACAAACATCATCAAGCCTTAATGCTTGGCCCACACCAGACTGAGATATTTGAGCAAAGTGACTGCACACTCCTTCTAGGAAAGGGTGAATTGATAAAAAAATATGGAGAAGTGAATGTAGAATGGTCAAAATTTAGTGTGTTTAAAACAATTGGTTATAACAGACACTTTATTAAGACTTTAGGCACAATAGTATTATAAGCAAACACACATTAGGAAGATATTAACTTTTTCATCGCTTGATTCAGCAAAATTTTTGTACAACTGTTTTTGCAAAAGATGGTAATCACAAAAATAGGTAACTTTTGAAAATGTATGATAGGTATCAAGGTACAAGTTCTCAGTTTTCACTCTGTATAAATTTATTTGTTGTACCTTTACTATCAAACTTTACTTTTCGTTTGGCTACAGATACACATGTCACCTTCAAACATGTTCCCTGTTTGCATTATTGTAAGGAATATGTTTCACTGCCTCTTAAAACTTACGTTTATGTACCTTATGGACCAAGGGAAGAAACTCACATTATCTCCCCTTTCACCATGCTTGGTGCCTCTGTTTAAGCTTTCACACAATACAAGTAACATTGTCCCATATTGCCTGTTTGAATCTTTAAGAATATATAGAATTTGGAACCATTTATCCATAATTGTGTGACATTTTTATGTGATCAGCTGTCCACAAAGGATTGGTAACGTTTTTAGTACTTGTATATATTGCCTTATTATTTTTAAGTTTGTAAACTTAATTTTTTCCAACCTGGCAAGTCATTCATGATAGTGTCACATATGGGCATGTTGTAATTTTTAATTGCAAGCTGAGTTGAATTTGATATTACAGGTGTCTATGCTGAATTTCTATATTTCATGTTTTTAATTCCCAATTCTTCTGTTGTTGTTCTTTCATTTTCAGAAGTAGTTGCAACAAAATATAAAAAGTGTTAGAGATACAAGGTGAGCAAGGATGGTTATGAGTCTTGCCTCACCTGTACAGAATGTACATCTATAATACCATGTTATCATTTGCATGTCTTGGTTGGGTCAGATGTGTTCTTCCATCCTCAGAAAGAAGGTCATGGCAAGAGAGATGAAGAACAAAGTGAAGCATAATATAATTTTCATGTGAGACATGTTGAGTGTCCTCTTGAAATCATCAGTCCTCGTCAGAATACAGGGCCTTCCATTAGATATAAAGTTGGAGGGTGAGTTGCCAAAGTGGGGGTGGGTGGGTTGGGGGTACTTCACCTAATGGGGATACAGGTTTTGGGGGGATTTTTTTAAGTCGCAAGGTGTAAATTAAAAGTAGGCAGGTAAGTCACCCAGCTCCCAACTGATAAGGAAAGCCCAGGAATAGTGAGGGATGCCTTGTTGGCATCCCTTTGCCAAAGATACAAGAAAAGGGTAGTCAACTGCCACTACATCTGGTCTGATATGGATAATATAGTATTTTTGGATGAATCTGAATGACACCAGACCAGTATCTTCATGGAGTAAAAAATGAGGAGACGAAATAAAAGATGTTAGTGCAGTGGCTTTTGTCGGGGAATTGTGGAACTTTGGTTGCCGAGCCTCCACTACATACAGCAGGCTTGACACTTGCTTACCTGAGAGGGAAATAACAATGTACTTTTAAAGATGATGCTTCAGCTACCTCACTGTTATATATAGATATGGAAGGACAGACACACAGACACCCTCCAGTGATTGCAGAAAAAAAATCCTGCTCTGATGATTATGCTGATCCCACCAGGGAAAGGACAGATGATTCATGCTGATCCCCCATAGAAAGAACAGATTTTAGTAACTCTGTAGATCCTTGTCCACCTCCTCTGTCTACAAGTCACAACTTTAAAGTCAAAGCTTTGGTAGATGTTGAGGTTCAGGAAGAAGGTCATGCATTTTATCCTCCACTGTTGGTGAAAATTTGCGATCTCACTGTCATTCGTTTGGGCAAAATTTATGACTGGGGGGATTCAAAAGCCTTCTTTTCAGAGTGCTTGTTACTAGTATCATATAACATGTGCTTGTAATGCTCAAACTTCGACACATGCAGCACAGACACAGACTTCCAGGTGCAGATAAGAATATTGCAACAGTACACATATCACACATGCTGATCTATAATGGCATCAGCAAAATACTGGAGGCAACTTCAAAACTGGTGTGGAATGTGGTGGTAATGCTAGACCTGGCATCTTTAGTGTTATTTCACCCAGCTGAAAAGGTTGGAAACTACCAAGCAATGCATCAACATCTTGCTTGGCCAAAGTGATAATTAGGGCAGCTCACCACTCCATGGCAGTTGCCCACACAGCTTCATTGAATCTTGATCCGATATAGCACGACAAATTTTTACCACGTTAGTCGTTAACTTTGTGGTTATTGGCATTTGGCTCACTGGTATTGTTTGGGGATAACATAGAAGATGAGGGAGAGTATGTAGCTCAGCAGGTGCCCCACCCCACCAACTCACTTTACCCACTCCTGCCCCTTTTCATCCACAAGAGTCGTTGCCACAAAGGAGAGAAGAATGGATGATCCAAGTGGTTTCAGAGGGGATGCAGATTTACTTTTTCCACATTCATGCTCCCCTTTTATGATAAACATTCCAGCAGATTCCATCAAGGAGGATATTTAATTGGGTAAGTCATGTTGTTACTCCAAATTACGGAAAAAGTACACAACCCAAGGTTGCCAATGTCACTATCATTTTATTCTGGGTCTTTTCTGGTTCCAGATCTAATGCCAAATTCATGGTGGTGATAGAAATCATCCAGCTAAACAAATCCTTATTAGCACCCAAATTCTGGATGTAAGTGTCATGATCAGAACACCTTTCCATCAAAAGGGATGAGTTTGGAAATCATCCTCTATATGTTTGACACATACTTTATGTTCCAATCTATCCACCATCTTCAGATAAGTTCCTTTGTTCTTAATACAAAGCAACAATTTATCAATTTCATGCTCACCCTTTTAGACTAAATCTCAGGCAATGGCATTTACAGAAATAGTAAACTGCATTATTTTCTTGTTCAGGACCTTGTTGTTGACTGTGACATTGGCATATTTGGACGACATGTTTCATAACACATGGCAAATACTGTTTTTCTACAGGAAATGAACAGCCTTATCTCATATTTCATCCATCTATGCTTTCTAGGGAATTGGAAACAGATGTCTTCTCAACACCTTCCATCTGGTTACGAAATTTCTGACCCATGTCAGTCTTGTTTATAACCCTCCGACTCTTCTGCTTCTGAGAGTCATTCAGAAATCAGGGACCAAACTTGCATAGTCATTCAGGTAGTCTTATGTAAGTGATCTACTTGAGTGATAGACTATCCCCTGGAAAATCCAAATGAAATTCAATCTGCTCAAACAGTACTGCTTGCAGGTGTCTCATCTCTGCCCAAAAAGACTTCTTTACACATGGCTCTTGTCAGGAGAACTTTGCATAGAAAGAAGTTTCAACTTTCAGTCATGGAGAGATGAGCAAGAACTCCCTCCAATTTCAAAGCTTACAGAGTGAAGTGGCAGAGTGAAGTGGCAGATATTCATTGACTGGAGCATAGATAAATTGTACCCTAGAATGTTTCATTTTCTCAGATGGCTAATTTTTTTCTCTGGCACTTTGAGGAGAAAAGGTTAGTTCCAGTTGTTATCAGGTGATGTCACTCCATAATTTAAGATTTATGCAGACATCACTGTAAATTGAATATAGATCATGACATGGATCTGTTTGACTTGCAGGCCAACTGTAACCTCAATAGACCTCAATCATTCACCGTGTTTCCAAAATGGAATCTTCCATTGCTTTACATTTGGCTCAGCTTAGAGGAGTTTAAATAAATAATCGGAGCTTCTTGAAGCTGCTATCTTACAAAACCTGTAAACTATCTCAAGAAAAAGACAGTTGAAATCATTTACAATACAAACTCACTGGGTTAGTTTGGTTCACCCGACTTTTCCTAGTTTACAGTTTCAGTGACAAACTCAGACCAGTCATTGACCAAAGCTGTTTCAGTCAACACATTAGGGTACCCAAGCTTAAGATGGAAGCACTGAGGTTAATCCCTAACACCATTCAAGAGGGAGATGTTTCAGTCAGAATAGACTTCCAGGATGCATACCTTAATACACCCATTCACAAATCCATGTGGAAATTAACATGGTTTACTTTTAGAAAATGTTGTACACATTTCAGGTCCTACATTTGATCTGCATCTGAATTCCCAGCATGTTCACCAATAGAAAGAGAACCACCTCCATCCCCATAACTTCAAATTACTTTAATGACTTTCTCCAAGATGACAAGGCCCATAAGTTTGCAAGATACTTGAATATCATTGCCTAAGCATTGATCATCATAACCGTGTGTACATTTTTGGCTGCTCAAGACATGCTCCTGTTATAAAGGGGATTCATACATTTGAACAAACACATTCTGGATGCTAACTTTTTTCCCATCATTGTCATTGAATCTTCATTTCATTAAAATTTCTTACCTATCAGACATTGAAAACTTTCAGTGCAAATCATCCACTCACATGTTATTGTCTATCCCACATTAAAGAGAAGCAAGACTAACAGCCTTTTCTATCATTGGCATCACCATCTTTTATAGAGTTTTGTTTGGTTGTTTTTTTTTTTTTTGAAAATTTGATTTTTTCATTAGTTCACCTTGTTGTAAAGACAACACAATACTGTTCTGAATTTCTTCTATAGAACCAGTCGTCATTACTCAAACATGGTATGAATATTCATGAGGATATGCTTTATAAATGTTTTGTCTGAGGTGGTTCCTCTACTCTAGCAATGGTGTGGCCTCCTTAGCAATGATAAGGAAAGCTTCATCTCAAAATGACTTGGCAATGTTTTTGATCAAACTTGGTAGGAATTATGACTTGTACTTTAAGATTTTTTGTCCGGTGTGTCTCACATAGTTTTCTTGTCAACTTCTCTATAATAGCTGAACCCATTTTAATCAAACTTCGTAGGAATCTTAGGATATACTCTGTCAGAATTATGTCCAATAAATATCCACCACCACCACCACCAGCCATGCATGTGTTAGAACAGAGAAGTTACTTTAGGACAAATCAGTGAATTTGCAGAGTTTTGTCAGGAGTTTTTGAGTTTAAAAAAGGGAGGATTTTCAATGAGAATGGCAAATTTTTCATATCAGTACTTGTCTTCAGCTGTCTTTGTCTAAGGAGTACCCAGTGCTTGGGTCCTATATAAGTAGTTTATGTCAGTTTTTTTTGCAGTGGTAAAAGTAAGCTGGTATGGTCAGGTACACCGTACCAGAAGGACATGTCGATCAGTTGATACTGTACCAGTAAGAGTTAAAATCTGCTTGCGCCACTGTTTGTATGAGAACTTTCGTGTGATTTCTCAGTCATGGAACATTATTTCGACTACCGTATAAACTCACATATAAGCCCGTTAGAGTATAAGCTGACCCCCAAAACTGAATAGATATAAACACTAAAACGTGCATGACCTGCATATAAGCCGACCCACAATTCCATGACATCATGTGGTAAGTTCTAAATGCATTTATTTAGGCAAACTTACACTAACAAAAAATATTAAAAAGAAATGGTATACACTTGTTTGAAAAGTAATATATTTAATTTTCTGTTTTCTTATTGTTTCTGCCTAATTTAGATTTGTGTATAACTTGATCAAACGATGACAAGAATTGAGCATTCGCGAGTTGCTGTAACAATACCTCTTCCTTTTGACTCAGTTATTGTTTGTTTATGCATTATTACATTGGACATTTTATATCATTGTACCAGTAATTACGATTTTATTTTGCCTTGAAATTGTAAATACCTAACTCCTTAAAATGTAATCCCAGTATGACAACACAAGAAACAACAATATGGTTTGATTCAATGCTCGCAATTAGGCAACAGAACATATTTACATAATGGCGCCACCACATGTGCATTGTAGGTTTAAACATGCATTGAATGAAGTACATCCCTTGGAGTCGAATCATGGGTACCACTGTACTAAACTTTAACGATATCTCAAAAAAAAAAAAAGGTTTGAGAAATAATGCTTCGAAAATTATGCTTATGCCGTAAAAGCTGAGTTGTAGTTTGCTTAGATGTAATCAACCTTACACCATATGTGTCAACTGTCACACGAGGAGGGGAAAAAACTCCTGATTTTTAGGGTCATTCTATGTCTACCCCCCAATTTCATAATATTTCCCGATTTTTTGCAGAGAACTCTCAATTAAGACATTATGTCTTCGATTTTCATTTAATCCCGTAAAAGTATAGTCCTGCTTAAATAGATATATCATATGCAATCCATGGAAGCCATGTTCTGTTGTATCACCTGTAAATATTATTGTGACGAAATAACTACTTTACTAGAAAGAATGCGCTTCTTCAGTAAATAGAATGTTAAGTTGAAACATTACTCATGTTAATTTATGAATTTATTTTACCTCTACAAAAATAAAAAAAATCAGAAAATAAACCACAACAAAAAAAAAACTCTATCGACAATTAATTTCAATCCCAAGAATGATCACCATGAATGTTGTAACTCCATATGCTATAGTGCCATTTCTGCCAAAGAAAATTACACATGTGAACACCTGTCATTTTTATGCCGTATATACGAACGTTAATTAGTATTGTTAAATTAAAGAAGGAATGAAAATAGGTAACATGCAGCATGTGTCCTCATAAGACTAATTCAGACTACATATGTTTATAATAAACAATACTAAATGCCTTACAAGTTGACACTAAGGGAATAAAATCGGATATATGATGAAAATATTTGCCACATGTACAGTACCATGAGGCTGCCTATTTAGGTACCTTTTGGTTCACCAAAATTGGGAATCCTTTATTTGCCAATCAATTGCTGATGCTTGCATAACACACAGTAGTGTAGAACATGGCTTCTTTGAATTATGGCAGAGGCCAAGTTTTTTTCACAAAATAGTTGCATCGATAAGGATTAACTTTTAATTAGTCACTCTGGGTTTGTTGCTTGTTTATTTAAGACTAACCTTTAGCTATTGTGCAGTTTGGCCACAGCTGACCTGAATATGAAAATAGGGCATGTCCTGGGGGAAAATAAGGGGCATCACAGGGAAAAATGGCACATCCTTTGCAAATTTCATGCATATTGGACCCGTAAAATCGATCAGTGTTTAGTGAAAACAAGGTTTTAAAAATGCCATGAAAAACCTCCCGATTTTAGGTTCCAATCTCCCTATTTTCTTATTCAGTCTCCCTACTTGTATTTTGAAAAGTTGACAGGTATGCCTCACACCTCATTTTACAAAAATACGGTAATTGTGCTAATATTATGGAATGAAAGGCAATTACACATCAATGTACTGGTATAGTTGCTGGTCAAATTTCCCTCTTAACACAAGCCAGTTTCAGGGTTTTAATGAATAACTGGCCTGTATTGCTGTCAGAAAACGAAAGACAAATCAGGCCAACTATCAACAGAGGAGACGCCTAAACATTCAAGCTTTCCATTGTGTGGAAAGTTAGGATGTTGTTCGGCCAAAACAGAACTAAAGTAGATTGATGATAATTAGTTGATGATAATGAGAATTTTACCACTCTTCGTGAACTTGTAAGGTATGCTGCTTATGTTACTTGTACAATTAAACGTGCATACATTTTCATAAATATTACCTCAGTTTGTAGGATTGCTTATATCATTGAAAATGAGTAACTTGTGAGCTTGTGATTCAACGTAAATGAAACAGCTATTAAGGACTAGCTAAAATGTTATCTGGAAGAATCTGCATCTGATATGTTTGGGAATAAATAAGAACATAATTAATTTCGTGTTGGAGAAATCAGAAAATATGCACATGCAAAACAATAACAAAATCAATCATTGTACTTTATAACAATTTAATAAGTGTTGGGGATGCATATGTCTTAGGATACGGAAAAAAGTATTTTTTCATGTCCCAAGATTTACAGCCATTACAGTAGTCAACAAAAAGACTTAAAAACTGTAAAGTTTAGACAATGGTATGCAAATAAGCCGACCCCTTTTATTCCAGGGCTTTATTTTTTCCTAAATTATTCAACTTATATGCGAGTATTTGCGATAGATCTAAATATGATCTGCTACCATAAATTGGAGATTATGTTAAGCTATAAAGCTGGGAAACAGTTTCATGGTATGTATAACATTGCCCACATTTGATACAGATTTCACAAAGATGGATTTCAGAGAGGGCATATTTGTTGATGCATTAAATTTGCTTAAATTAATATAATGATTATGAGCAATATCATTCTTGCATTGTATTAGATTCAAAAATAATTTTTCAGGATGGGCAGAATACATATTCATGTCCTTTGAACTTGATTACAACCAATGAAATTTCCATTTTCTTCTGTCATTGAAATTTGTGTGATAATATGGTTGCTTAAATTTTGGCGTGTTATCATTGAGAGATAACACATGCTTATAGCTCTCAACAAACATCAAAACCAAATCAAGCCTGTTTTATGCTGATTGAGCTCTTCCGACCATAATTAGTTAATCTCTTTAATCCTTTTGGAATTCACAGTCACATTATTACAGGCAGTATTAATGTAAATATACTACACCTGAAGCAAGGTGTGAAAAAAACAAGGGAAAAGGTAATATTTCTCTATAATTTTGACTACACTGGAGAATTCATTGAGTTAATAGAGGCACAGGAGGCACCTCTAATCTTGGAAGAAAAACCTTCCCATCAGGCAATTTCATGCCAAGTGGTAGTATGACACAGATAGCAATCAAATGGAAAACCCTATTTTCAATTTCTCCACAATTGCTGAGCTGTTTATGATCAAACTTGGTACAGTTATTTCTTAGGATATGCTCTGTCAAAATTCTATACAAGGTAGCTCCCATTGTATTATTGTGGCTTCCACAGCACTTGGGTGGAAGAGCTATAGATTACACTTCTATCACATCAGGTGTGGCTATCTGTTGGTAACATATATAAAACAATTGCTAGCATAGGTTGACTTTTTCACCAAAACTCCCGTACCATATCAGTCAGGTGTAAAAGGTTGTGTCTTAACTTGAAAACTGTTCACACTGGCAAAATATGCCACTACACGATCTTGTCCAGCTGAAATTGCTCTAAATAGAAAGAACAGTTAAGCAGAATTCGTTTAATAAAAGTGGATTCATGATCATTCCCACCTTGGAATAGGAACTGTGTTGTAAATGAAGAATGTTACTGTGAGTGCTTCATCTCTTTTAATTCTTTAATGCATGATATTTTTTTTTTTTTTTGGCTTAGGTGGATGACTTGTCACCAGAGACACTGAGGAGGATTATCTCTATTGAGATAACAAATGAAGTTGAGACTTGTGGCATCATCTATCCCACTCCGTCTAACAATTCAAAAAATAGTTGCTCACAGAACAGCTCTATCGAATTGAAGGAGTTCATTTCAGATACATCTGCTTACATAGAGGAATATTTGGACGTTGATCCTAACAGCAGTGTATTAGAGGAAAACTCACTTATTGAAGATAAAAATAAATCTAATTCAGTGGACAATTTGCTTCAGAATGACAAAAATCGATCAAGTTCATTAAATTGTTTAGATGTTCTTCCAGAAGATAAACCCCCAGTTGTTGTTTTAGATTTTCAGGCTGTAATAATGCCAAGACTTAGTGAAGATTTTAAACAGTTGCGTGTACTCGTTGATTTACCCGACAATGAAAATGGGAAAGATCAAAACTCGCCAAAAGAGACATTAGAAGTTAAATTAAAAAATGATGAAGAATCACATGAATCTAAATCTAAAGACGCTAAAGTTAGGAGACCAGACAGATTAATAGTCGAGTTAGAAAATACTAATGCCAAAAGAAAATCATCGACACAGAAAGTTAAAGATCGATTAAATGAAGAAAAACGGGCAGAGTGGCCAAAAGAACGACTCAATAAGGCTGCAAAAGAAGTTTCAAACACGTCTTGTGATGGGAAGTGGAACAAGGACCAAGCAAAGTTTGGAGGCACTGATAGGAAAAGTTTAAAAATAAAGCATGAGAAAAAGAAGAAAAATCATAATAACAAATACAGCAGTGTAGACAATGACAGTCAAGACTTTGACGCCCTTTATCGTCTTCCAACTGAACATCTTACAGGTAGACGTAATCGACACAATAATGACATTCGCAAGAATGTGGAACGACAGTTACGCTTGCATGAGCAATTAAATGAGAGGTTACGGCGTGCTGAACTGGAGAAAGAAAGGTGTATTGGAGCAGTGGGTGGAGTACAAGGTTCACCAGTTGAATGGGAGGAAACAGGTCATCCAGGTGGTCATGGCACTCAAGATGGAAATATCAGTCCTAAGTCCGAACATTCCAGGGAAAGCAGTCCTTCTAGTGATAACAACAGTTTTACACACAGATGGGATAAATAGATCAAAGAAAGAAAGTACTTAGCAAGATCTGAAATGGTTTTTGTTTTAACTTTAAAAATGTATTATATCTGATCCTGTGTTCTCATATCTTTTTTCAGCCACAATAGATAGATGAATGCCATAATAACTGTGATATTTTCCCTTGATAAGCCCTGGAGGCAGCCCTTGTTTGTTGTTTTTTTTCAAAGTGGGTGCGGGCTTGTTAATGGAGCAAGCTTTCTTAATCAGAAGTTTGCCAGAATTGTGTAAAAAAATGGGGAATAGATTTATTGTGGAAGAATATTACTGGGTTTTTGAAAATTACAGGAAGTAAAAATGATACCAGAGTTGAGAAAATGTTTAAAGGTGATCATTCTAATTTAAACTTTTAATTACATGCGAAAAATGCCATAATTTTAGGAACTTGAAACAGACTTTCCATTTTGTTGACAAAGAATTAAGCATATAGAACCTAGACTGGATTGCACAAAGAGAACCTGAATCTGGACTGAAAAATGTAACATTCTGTTTGTGGTTGATTTAATTTAAGTCTGGTATAAGTTTTACTACTCCATTTTCTAGAGTCTGAACAGAAAGGTAAACCTTAAGAATTGTCAAAGCTCAAGCCTAGGTCAAAAAGCCTGAGAATACAGAATCACAGTTTTTGTACCATAATTTTTTGAAAATATACTAGAAATGAGTTACTATCTTGCTCTGCATTAAAGCAGGATTTTGAGCGTAATATTAAGAGGGTTTTGAAAAAGACAGGTCCTTAGTAAAGAACTTTGATTGTTGTCATTAACGTTAGATGAATACATATATGACCTACCTTTATAGTCAAAAAACTGTCAGAGCACAAAACCTGACTCAGATTTGAAAGGCCCAAATTTGCAGTTTGGCATTTACGTAGAGATACAAACAGTAAGGTGGCCCCATGTAGCCAGGTTGTCTAAGGCACTTGCCTTTACAGAGTACATTCATCTCGCCTCTGTTGATTTGTTTTTGACTCTCTGGCTTGGCCGATGTGGGTATGTAAGAAGCTGCAGGTCGGTTGCTCTTCTGAGGGTGTTTCCCCTCCAAGTTCTTCATCCACCAAATATACTGGCCACCAAGTATAGCCTATCATGTGCTGAAAATGGCTTTAAACCCACAAAAACAACAACAGACAGTAAGATTATGATGAAATGTTTACGCTTCAAATATCAATCAATCAGAGTTATAGAAAATCAGTTTCGTTTTAAACATTTTATTTGAGTTCAGTATTGTGATTACAGAGTTTGGTGAATACAGGGTCATTCAGGAATACTATTATTATTTTTGTTATTATTATTATTACTAGGAAAAGTTTGGGAATTTGAAAAATAAATTTTAGGGGGGTCCTTGAGAAGTTATGGAATTTTTCAAAACCTAACTGTTGTGGAAAAGTCATTGAAATTCCGACAATGGAGATCTAGATATTGATAATTGCAAATTTCATTGAGTGCCAAGCACCGATTTAAAAAAGCTTGTTTTGAACACTACACAATTATGATTGATAAATGATGATACTTGAATTTTGTGAAATGACTTTGGAAAAGTCATGGAATTTGTTTTTTGTAAAGTCTGCAGGAACCCTGTATTATGATGTCATTTTGCCCTTTATCTTTGGAAGATAATCATTTCATGATATAATTACATCCAGTGGATGTTTTAATGGATCTCACACATTTTAATGGAACAATCATGTAATCATATTTTTCTTACAGGAAGAATTATTCAGTGCCATCACCAAGTGTTGTGTTCCTCAAATTATGTTACCTTCCATAAATGGCAGGATAAAACCATTGTTTCGCATGATATATTAGGTGTAAAATTGTAGACAGGAGAGAAATGAAGTTTTGAGTGCTTAAATAAGGTTATATTATTGCATGTATGATCCATTTCTATATGTTTCTTCAGTGGATACTATAAAAATACTACATCGATTATAAACAAAATCGAGTGTCATTAATTGTTTGTAGAAAGGAAGATGTACAAGGCCATTAAAAAAATAAGATAGTATATGAGCTACCATGAGGGGTGTAATGATGTTGATTATGTATTGTTATAAGGCCTGTGAAACACTGTATTTAGTCTGGTTTTTTGTGCCTTATTCTAGATGGAATAGTTTAACATACCAAAGGAGTCAAATTTGAAAATTCAAGCCAAGATCATTATAAGCATAGGTAGAATCACAGTACAGTGAACAACAAAAATAAAAATCACAGTACAGTGAACAACAAAAATAAAAATCACAGTACAGTGAATAAAGAAAATAAAACTTGATGTTGAAACACTGAGAGATATTTACCTTATCATGGCAGGCAGCTGATAGGATTTGTTTCCAGTAAGAGACATTAACTGTGAAGAGCACCTAATTTGTGAAAGGACACTACAAAAGTCTTATTTATGCAAACAATAATTAAATCACAATTTATCAGTTGTATCCAGATGTCTCAATAGCTATTAATATTCTTCAGTATCATCTATGTTAGTTTCTTTCAGTGGCAACATGCTGAAAAAGGCTATTCTATCTGAACACTATTTTCCATCAGTGTCAGTAGTTTCTTTCAGTGGCAACATGCTGAAAAAGGCTATTCTATCTGAACACTATTAATGTCAGTAGTTTCTTTCAGTGGCAACATGCTGAAAAAGGCTATTCTATCTGAACACTATTAATGTCAGTAGTTTCTTTCAGTGGCAACATGCTGAAAAAGGCTATTCTATCTGAACACTATTAATGTCAGTAGTTTCTTTCAGTGGCAACATGCTGAAAAAGGCTATTCTATCTGAACACTATTAATGTCAGTAGTTTCTTTCAGTGGCAACAGGCTGAAAAAGGCTATTCTATCTGAACACTATTAATGTCAGTAGTTTCTTTCAGTGGCAACAGGCTGAAAAAGGCTATTCTATCTGAACACTGTGTCCATCAGTGTCAGTAGTTTCTTTCAGTGGCAAAAGGCTGTTCTGTCTGCACACTGTGTCCATCACTGTCAGTAGTTTCTTTCAGTGGCAACAGGCTGAAAAAGGCTATTCTATCTGAACACTATGTTCATCAGTGTCAGTAGTTTCTTTCAGTGGCAAAAGGCTATTCTATCTGAACACTATGTCCATCAATGTCAGTAGTTTCTTTCAGTGGCATTTTGAAACAGACTGTTTCATCTGAACACTAAGTTCATCAGTGTCAATTTTTGTCATGCATTTATACATTGCAGTTGCGTATAATATAGTTTATTTCTAGGAAAATGATTTCAACTTTTAGTATATGGTGACACATGACTTAGTTCAAGATGATGTCAGACAAGAGATACACTGCTGTATTACACATAAGTACGAGCTGTGAAAAGCAACAGGGAGACTTATTTTTTTTAACATGCCTCGTGTACATTCTTGGAAAATATATATCTTGGGTTTTTTCACTATAAGTGACTTTTGCTTTTAATTTAAATAATAACATAGTCCAGGGAACTAGTATGCTTATGATACTTAACAAATTTCCTCTACACATCCCACTACATCAATAATTAAAAGAGTTGTTGGCAGGGCATGTTGCTGTACACCAGGAAAAGGTGCCAGTAGGAACATTCATTTTGGGTTACCAGTAGATGAATCTGTAACTATATTTAAGTCAATTGGTGGATCACAGAAAATGAGATAAGTTTTGATTTGGTGTTTTGTGGCTCAGCAACACTTTGAAGGTTTTATTAGTGTGGAAACTAGTAACATGCCTTGTCCAAGGACACACCACACTAGCCCATCAGGGCTGATCCAGTGGTAGAAACATCATGACAAGCCCAATGCTTTAGCTAATGAACTAGAGTGGCTTACATTTTTATCTATTTATGGCAGAATAACTTTCTGTTTATGGTGAAAGTTCCTAAAGAATAAAATAACGGATGGTGAGATTACAATAATATGAATTTGTAAAGGTTGGTGAGTGAAAACTTTTTTATCGTCAGCCATTAGTCAACCATAATGCTGCAGAGTTAGAAAGGCTAATGATCTTAGACATTATTCAGTGACTCACTTCAAACATTTTTCACAGACATACAAATTGGTGATTTTATTTAAAAATGGGGTTTTAATTATGGTAGTTCTTGCTTGCTTGAAACTGATATAATTTGTGTTTGAGAACATCTGATGCCGTCAATTTTGTTGGACTCTGTATTCATAATTTCACCCTGTGACCCTTAAATTGAGAATATTTTCTTCACCACTATAATGTTTCCAGTATACAGTACTTCTAACTTAGAAAGGAAGAAAAAAAAGACAAATTACTGGTATTTACGTAGGTGGTGCCAGGCTATTTATTAATTTTGCTTTTAATATTTAAGTGCAATTAATTTCAACAAAACGTATGTTTATTTGTGTACATGATGCAAGTGATTGATATAAAGCAATTCACTCACAAAGATAGTAAATTAATGTGTTCCATATATTCTTTTGTGATATAATAGTTCTTATAGACTCTAAGCTAGCTGGTTTTTAGCTGTAATGATCATAGACCAGAGGAGCTTATGGAATGGTCTGTTGCCCATTGTTCATCATCCATCTTCTGTCTCTACTCTAGTACAAGTTTATTATTGCTACTCACCCTAAACTGATTTGAGGGTCGCCTTGAAACTGAACATAACATTCATCTTACGGTCTAGCAACTCCTAAATGGAGCTGTTTGGATATCCAGTCCAGTCACTACATCAGTCATCTTGAAAATATTGTTATCACACCAGTTCTGAATGGAATGTCATTTTGACATTGACGTCTTAAAAATCATTATTGCACCCCTTCTAGATGGTGTTTATGTTGACATGGGGGTTTTCACCAGATGACTTCTTGTGATGTCTAGTTGGTCTTGAGTGAAAACAGGAACCAATCTGATGTACAGTATGGCCTCCACAGTGCTATCAGGAAAATCTTGTTATCTCTTCTCCTCAATAGAAAGTTATATCAACATGGAATTTTCACTAGAAGACTTTTTATGGTATCTGGTTGGTTCAAAATTAAAATGGTGCCAGTATGACCTCCAATACAAGTGTCATGGTGGCCATTTTGAAATTCTGGTTATTGCTACTTCTGTTTGGATGGTCATATTGACATGGCATTTTCACTAAAAACTTCTTGTCACGGTTGGTCCAGTATAAACATGGTGATGTTCTGACCTCCAGTACGACCACAATTGCAGCCATCTTGACTCAAGTTTTTGCTAATAATCAATATTTTCAAATTTTGAGTTCTCACCAACATACTTCTAATGATTGGTTGGTCCTAAATGAAAAAGGTGCCAATCTTAATCCAGTAATGCTGCCACAGCTGCTAGTTTAACAATCGTGTTACTGCTGAAAAATATGATACTGCTTTCAACACATGAATTTTAGGTATTCCTTTTAAGCCAGTAGAGAGCATCAATACCTTCTAGGGACTCATGTTTTTGTTTGTAATAATTGTTGTGCACTTAAATGAACTGTTTTACATTCTGAAATTGTTTTAAGCATGTATATTGCATCTTGTTACCAGCACACCATAAAATATTTTATTTGCTTAAAAATAACATCTTTAGTGAAGACCTGTTGGCTGTAACAGGTTAAGTCCCATAATATCCATGATAGGCATAGATTACTTCCATATACAAAATTACTTGCTGTCAGAACTAATGTTTTCCAACAGTGTTTTTTGTTATAGCAAAGAAATGCTGTACTTATTATGTATATTTGATAAACATTTGCAACCAATAATGTCCATTTCATGATGTTTTTTAGTAACATCAATATTTACCTATACCACCTCAAATCAAAAT
Source organism: Sinohyriopsis cumingii (assembly GCA_028554795.2). Classification (NCBI taxonomy): domain Eukaryota; kingdom Metazoa; phylum Mollusca; class Bivalvia; order Unionida; family Unionidae; genus Sinohyriopsis; species Sinohyriopsis cumingii. The sequence continues at coordinate 76,974,913 of CM068827.1, read as the reverse complement.
GTCTCAGTTTAGTAAATGACTATACTGTGTGCTTTCAGATTTACCAATGTACATCAGCACTGGCCTAGCTAGGGTACTTATTATATATCTCTAGGACATATTAAAAAGAAGTGAGGAGTGCATAAAAGCATGCTTTGCACTTAATTTTGTCAGAAATGTTCATGCATATGAATTCATGACTATGCCTAGCTGTGGCCTAATTAATAGTCACACACCTGCAAATTAAGGTGTATCAGTGATTATGAATAAACCCATTAATCACTCTTTTGAATTTGATAATTAATTAAACGTTTGTTTACAAAATGATAAAATATGAATAATTATCTGCATAATTTCAGGATCATTTTATAATACATTTTGTAATGCAGCTGTTTAATTTGGCATCATTTTGGTAGTATAAGGTGGCTAATCTACTCATGACTTTTTTTGGGACTAAAGTAAGCTAAATGAATGTGCAAAATTAATATCAGCCAGAGTAAAAGAAGGAACTTTGATTTTTGATGCAATGCATCTTTAACTCTTTGTCACTTTATTTTGGGAAGAATTAAAGGCATCATCTGGAGCCCCAAGTGACAGAGTGTTCTAAGGCAATCGCCTTTACATATCACTGACATCTCACCTCTCTGCAAGGGTTCAAGGCTCAGGGTCAGCCAACATGGATATGTGAGAAAGTTTGCCAGCAATTTCCTGTGAGTTAATGGTTCTTCCTGAGGTTTTCCCATGTTTTTCCTCCTCCAGTTATACTGGCTGCCATGTATAGCCTATTATGTGCTGAAAAATGGTGCTAAACCCACAGCAACTTTAAAGGCATTGTACATTTGTGTCTTCATTATTTATGCAAACTTGAATCCATCCCAAAGCTCAGGGACATGCCAAAATCCATCCTAAATGCTGCCATGTCAAACAGTCCTCCAAGATTGAGGTCACAAAAATTCTGATAGCAAACATAAGATTAAAATTTAATAGGGAGTTTTTTTTGTGCTACTTAAAGGGGACCTTTCTGTGTGCTACTGGTTTTTGACAAGAACACTGTTTAAAAGAAAACTTTAGTAACTTTTGTTGGCTATTTACATGTATATAGTTTGAGTTTCCTCTGACTGTGTATCAATACCTGGCCTTAAGGTTGATAGGGGATCAGAGAGGTACAGGTCTCTGTATCAGTTCTTGGACTTAAGGTTGATACAGGGTCAGTGTGGTACAAGTCTTTGTATTTATACGTGGCCTAAGACTGATACAGGGTCAGGTACAAGTCTTGTTAACAGTAAGTTTGCCAGCCAATAATGTACCATATCCATCATGTTTTGCTAGCAACAATCATGCAGGAAAATGCCATAACATATTTGAATAATGAGACTTTTAACAAGCCATGTTTTCTTCCATTTTGTGTCAAGCAATATGAGCATTACAGCTCTTCATCATTCATAACTTTTCCAAAGATTGATTAGTTAACCATGCATTATCAGCATTACATTAGCAAAGTCAATTACATATAATATTTATGATGGCATAACCAAATTAGATGTTAGTAAATCAGAAAACTCAGTACAGGTATTCTTGTCATAACACACTTTTGAAAAATTTGACAAAAATATGACAAATGTACATTTCCATAGTTCCATGTCATTACAGTGCCATGGCTTCAGAGATTCCTGCTATAAATCATATCAGAAATTCTGACATTCACTTTTGTCAGAAATTTCATGGGAAAATAATTATCAAATCAAATCAAGCTAAAAGCTATTTAAAGTAACTTGCCATTTTGTAAAATATTAATTAGTAAAACAGTTCATGCAGTTAACTACCTATCTCACATGAAGCTGTCAGTATTGTAGGTTTTTAAACAGTGTCTGTGCCTAGAAACATGGAAGTCCAGTGCATACAGAACTTTAGAGACTCAGGTAAAAATGGTTGTTATAACAAGCTTTTGTTGGTGACATAAAATTATTACAATCTTTTGCTAATTAAAATAGTATTTTATGGAAATATTTTAAAAAGAGTTTGTCTTGTTTTTCAGACTCAGGTGAAAATATTTGTCTTAAATCTTTTGTACAGTATATTCATTGGAACAAAGTTTTTATATAATTTGTTAATGCTTTCACTATTGTATGGCTACTTTTGATGTACAGCAAATAATAGATTCTGATCTGCAAAGACATTACGATAAGGCAAACCTGGTTCATTGTTGTTTTTGATTATAGTATATAATAAATGTCGTATTTATTGTAATAGAATCCTCCTTCTATTAAATGCCAATCCCATTTGGAAATTGCACCACCCCTCAGGACGTCTATGAGAATAACTATGGTATGTAAGTGCTGTTCATTATTTAGCCATGTGAGTGTGTTTTGGATTTTAATGTAGCTTTAAAAAAGTTTCAGTTATCTCGTAACGATATCTGCAGTGTGACAGTTTATAGTGATGTCTAACACTGGGGCATCATGCCGCAGACATGTAGCATGTTGTCCCACCCAGTCATATTATCCTTACACCAGGCCAACCAGTCCTAATACTGACCTTTTAATGCAGAGCACCAAGCAAGGCAGCTGTTAGTACCATTTTTATTATAAGTCTTTGTTATGACTCTGCCAGGGATCAAACCTGCATCCAAGGCAGCTGTTCTAACCACTAGGGCATCAGAGCAGTCATATTGCCATGTGAGAAAAGACCTTGTTTATTTGTACAGTAAACCTTAGGCCTAGTTCTATTCATTTTTGAGTTCCAACTATGTGCCATGAGTTACAATCAAACCAAGTTTATTATTCAACTAATGTGACACAAAAAACAGAGTTTGTAATTATACTTTGTGAAATGAGTAACAATTAACCCAAGCTTGTAAAGATACTATATGACATGAGTAACAATTAAGCCAAGTTTATTATTCAGCTAATGTGACACAAAAAACAGAGTTTGTAATTACATGTATACTTTGTGAAATGAGTAACAATTAACCCAAGCTTGTAAAGATACTATATGACATGAGTAACAATTAAGCCAAGTTTATTATTCAACTAATGTGACACAGAAAACAGAGTTTGTAATTATACTTTGTGAAATGAGTAACAATTAACCCAAGCTTGTAAAGATACTATATGACATGAGTAACAATTAAGCCAAGTTTGTAATTCTTCTGTGATAAAGCAATGGAATTGAGTAATTCTGCTTTGTGACATAAGTAACAATCAAACCAATTGAATATATGTATATATACTATGTGACACAAGTTCTGTCTATACTTGCTTAGAAGTCAACAGTATTTACTAAAAATTAGATTTGTGCGAAGTAGAGGTCGTCTTTCTAGTGCGGCATATAAAAACACTTGATAAATATAGGGATAATATTGGAAAATCTTGATGTTTGCTGTGTTTGAATTATGTCAGTTCAAATATTTTGATGTTTCCATGCCACTGTTCCCATCCATAAATGCATATGTGGTATGCACTGTCTTTATGTTTCACTTTGGTATTCCTTGAACGATACTTGTATCAACATTTGTTTATTTGAAAATGTGGAATAAAATATTACTTGCTGCAAAGTAAAGTGTCCATGAATGTTTACCATTGGTATTATTAGTAAATATATTGCTTCCATTTTTAGGTCTGAACAATTCATATTTGTATTATATTTTCTGTTTTGCTGTATAAATACTGTGTTTGATGCAATAAAAGGTTTTATTTGATTTATATTTGCCATTTACATAAGCCAGATATTATTCCCAAGTGATATTTCCTAAGTTATTTGTTAGTACAAGTGGGCATCTCGTGGGTCGGTGGTTCTTCCCCGAGTTTTCCAGGGCTCTTTCTCCATTTATACTGGCCACCATGTATAGCCTATCTTATGCTGAAAAATGGCGTTAAACCCTAGAATAACAACAACAAGTACAAGTGGGCCAGTAAGCCACTGTTAAAGCAACACCCACTTTGTTTCTCCAGTTCACAAACCTTTAATCTGGCTGCAAATCAGACTTGTGTAGTGCAAGTAAAGTCCTATTGGATGTCTTACCTTAATCCTTTGGTTCATAAAGGCAGCACCATTTTCATTTTCTAAATTGACAACCCTATAATTTTGCCTCTAATGTTTGATACTTAGTCATTGTTGAGTTGGGTCCTACATTCAGTTAACAAAGGGTGCTTATTTGAACTCCCTTGAATCATGTTACACAATTGACACCTGTTCATTTGTGGCATATCCTTTCATGGATTTCACAGACTGTATGGTTAAAGTGTCCTTTACAGAGTATAAGTTCAGTCTCCACATAAGCACCTGCCAGATGACATTAAGGACATATTCAGAGTCTGATGATGTTTATGATGACCAGATGATGATGGATGATTTGAGAATAATCAGAGTCTGATGATGTTTATGATGATGGATGATTTGAGAATACTCAGTCTGATGATGTTTATGATGACCAGGTCCAGATGATGATGGATGATTTGAGAATAATCAGTCTGATGATGTTTATGATGACCAGGTCCAGATGATGATGGATGATTTGAGAATACTCAGTCTGATGATGTTTATGATGACCAGGTCCAGATGATGATGGATGATTTGAGAATAATCAGAGTCTGATGATATTTATGATGACCAGATGATGGATGATTTGAGAATAATCAGAGTCTGATGATGTTTATGATGACCAGATGATGATGGGTGATTTGAGAACTTTATTTCATGAGTAACATGATCAGGATGATTTCTTGAGTATTAAATCAGAGCGCATTCAACAGTAGCTTTATTGGACACTATGAATTACAGGGAGCTGAAATTTACTTTCATTATTTTGTTGTAAAATTTAAGAAGTTAAGATAATATGGAATCTTGTGAATCAGCTCATTCTGGACTTGTGTCTTTATACTGGTTTGTGACCTACAATGGAATTCACAGATTTATCAAAATGTAAGTTGTGAAAATATTTGTGACCTATTCCACTTAATAATATAATTGTGTTTCTTATGCTGGTCTCATCTGTATTTCCCCACCCTTCTGTGTCTCCATCCAGTTTGGCTTGTTTAATTATCCAGAGTTCAATTCTGACTCACTGACAATGAGACATCCCTTACTGATGGATCTGGCTTTCAAACAAAAAACCTGACTTACAGAGGGTCAAAGAGTATTTTGCTTTTGCAGCCCTAAAAAAGAAGGGGGAGGAGGCCGTCAATTTACAGTCAAGCTCTCTTTTAAACTTGTTCATACAGTAATGAACCAGATTAGTAATTCAAGTACAATACATGAGTAACCATTAATCCAAATGTAAGTCTACAATGTGACACAAATAACAATGGAACCAGGTTTGTAATTCTACACTGTAGTACTAGTAACAATAAAAAAAACTGAGTAATAGTACTATGTGACATGAGTAACAGTAGAACAAAGTGAATACTTTTACTATGTGACATGAGTAACAGTAGAACAAAGTGAATAGTTTACTATGTGACATGAGTAACAGTAGAACAAAGTGAATAGTTTACTATGTGACATGAGTAACAGTAGAACAAAGTGAATAGTTCTACTAATTGACATGAGTAACAGTAGAACAAAGTGAATAGTTCTACTATGTGACATGAGTAACAATTAAACAAAGTGAAATAATAATAATAATAGCAAAGATTTTATTTAGAGAAGGTAACTCGGTTAGTTACAGAACTAATCTACCTTGAGGCCTTCTGTTATATACAATATATACAGTATAGAAAACATGATGTGAAGAATCTGACTTGATGCTAAATAAGTAATTTTAAAAATCAAAGTATCAAGCCCTGGAACATATGCACAGGCATCTGTGAACACATAAACGTACATGTATATAAAATATCATCCTGTATTCAAAAATTCAACTGTAAAAAATGATGCAAAATTACAGAAAAGCAAGCAGTGTTTATTGTACTCGAACTGTTCAGTTGTCTAAAGATTTCATGCATTTGTAAGTCGATGATGAAAAGAAGAAATGCTAGGAGCCTGCCTCATGTCACTGGGAATGTTGTTCAATACCAGTGGACCAGTATATTGAAAACTCTTTTTTAAACGATTCCTTCTTTAGCCTTTGTATAATGTAATTTTTACTTCTTATGGACCTTAAATTTGGAGTACCAACAGCATCTTTTTGTGAAAGATATTGCTTAGACACGAATGGCTTTTCTGGATACTTTACACATTCATTTGGCCTTTCTAAAAAATATTCTTTCATGTGTTGTTAAAACCTTTATATTATTCACTGCATCCTGGAAATTGTCTATACGTTGATCTAGAATTAAATGGCAAGCCCTCTTTTGGAGTCTTAAAAGCATTGTTATATTTGAATTAGAGGTATTACCCCAAATTACATCACAGTAGTCCAGATATGGTTGAATACAACTTCTATAAAAGATGACCCTATACTGAAGAGGAATGAATGTTTTGATTTTCCTCAATAGCCAAAGATAAGAATTAACCTTTTTGAAACAAGTCTAATGTGTATAGACCAAGTAAGATTGTTATCTATGAATACACCAAGAATTTTATCATGAGAGGTCATATTAAGACTCACATTATCAAATAGAACCTGGAGTTTGTCACTATCTAGCCTTCCTCGTTTTTGTTGTGTTGTACCTAGTAGGGCTTTCATTTTTTTCTGTATTTATGATCATCCTGTTTTCCTTGCACCATACTTGAAGTCTGTTGAGAGTTCTTGTAAGTTATTTTCAAGTACCGTTTTGGTTTAACCCATCTCAGACAGTGTAGCATCATCTACATAGAGGACAGTGGAAGAAAATGAAGTTACAATCTTAAGAGGTAAGTCATTGATAAATAGAATGAATAACAGAGCAACCCTTTGGTACTCCACATATTGTTACTTTGAGAAAGTTGACCATTTAAAGATCCTTTTTGCACTCTATCGATTAAGTAAGAAAGTAAACCAGTTTAGGGAGTTTTCACTGCATTGATAGATTTTTTGTTTTCAAGCAAAATTTCATAGTCTACAAGATCAAAAGCTTTACGAAAATCAACCATAATAGTGCCTACCATTTCTCCTTGATCTAAAGCTTTCAGCCATTTATCAATCAAAGATACAAGTGCAGTTTCACAGGAGTGATTCTGGCGAAAACCAGACTGATTATCATGAACAAGATCATAAGTGTTCAAATAGTTGAGAAAAGAATCATGTACATGTTTTTCTAGCAATTTGGAGAGACAAGGAAGGAGAGAGACGGGTCTATAGTTATTTACATCATCTTTTGCTCCTGCTTTATGCAGTGGTATGACCTTTGCAGTTTTCCATGTTTGTGAGATATTTTTAAAGTCTCGGCTTTTGCTATTATATAATTCTCATCATCATGGCAGACCAAGTACAAATTAATCTTACCACTAATGAGAGAGCCACGTGCTAGCAGCTCGATGTGAGACAATTGATTTAATGACATAACATTTCTTTAGCTCATCATCAACTGTGATCTTTGTGTATTTATTCTGTGATATTGGGTTGTAAAGATTATCAACAGCATCAGAAAGTGAGTCTGTAACCCAGGTAAGCTTACTAAAATAATCTGAATTTTCTATGCGAACCAGAGACAATTTATCTTATTTATGTTTTTGAAATACGTGCTGTGCTTTTCATTGCCAAGCATAATTGTCATATGCTTACCTTGGAAAAGAAATCTTTCCATCTTTAACATGGTATCTTCCATATTTTATATTTCATGCAAAATTTTACTATCCTTATTTTTACACATAATTTTACTATCTATATTTTTTAAATCTGCACAAAATTTACTGGGTATTGTATTTTTTTTTTATTTCACAGCTCTGTTTGGTATATCAACAAGCAAATAGTCTTTGACACATAGTTCCTGTATCACATCTAGCATAATAAGCTTCTCACCATGCAGTTTGAAGTTAATTAAGAATTTTGTTGTAGGTAGCTTTTGCTAATTTACACAGAGTATATTTATTTTCATATTTAGACTCGATTTTTTTTGTTTATTGCTGATAGAGCTATACCTACCCCTGACACTATAAGGAGTAATCGATTTGCGGTTCCGCTAGCTGATACGATTCTTGATGTTGTTGGTATCATTGGAAGGTAATTCAACATCCTTATTGTTTTACTGTAATATTTTCTTGCTTGCCTGGCGCTGTAAAGGTTTCTTTAATGATCATATTTATAGTATTTGATGAGCTCAGCCCTATCATTGTCTGACAGACCTGATGATATGTGGTTGAAATAAATACTTTTTATGAAATTGTTTTGGTAATTATTTTAAAGCCGTAGTAAAAGTATTTTTCAGCAGAAGCCTTACTGATCAGAGCACAAAATTTATTATTGACAGGGTCAGCAAGAAAATCTCTGAACTTATAATACACTTCAGATGAGATCTTATTATATCTGCTATCTGTTAAGACTTGATGATCTGAGGATGGAAATGGAGGATCCAAATTTGTTTTTGTCATTATAACTAACAACATAACTGTCCCAGCTTAAAATTTTTAAGTACTAGATGCTGCCAGAGAATTGCATATGATGTTGCAAAACTTAAAAGTCAGCAAATATCTGGTTGCTCTATATTTATGTCGTTGAAACGTAGGTTTAGGCATCTTGCAATCAGCTCTTTGATATTTCTGTATTTTGCTTCTATCAGTAACTTTCCAGTTTTTTTTATAGTTTTTAATGCAATTTTTTAGAACGGTTTTATGTTTCACAAGTTTCATCAATACTAGGTTTTACAGTTGTAATTTAATCAAGCTCCTGCTAAAATATGTCTCGTTCAACATCATCATATGACTCAATCCAATGCTCAACAATCCAATGCTCAATATCTGATACTGCGTTTAGTGCAGCGTTAATGTGATATATGTCATATTTTTTTATCGCCGGTGAGAGAGTCAATTAGAATTAGATATGCTGTTGTTAGCTGGTTGGTGTCAGCACTTATATCTATTATTTCTAACAGCTTTTTTATCATAGTAGTCCGTACCTAGCATACAAAATACTTGACGTTTAGCAGACGTGTTTTTGAACTTATAATTTTTAAGAAATTTTGTGTTTCATTTTTTCAACTAGTTTGTCAAGCTCGTCATGAATCATTTTTGGTCGCTCTTGCTCTGGTTTCTTATCACCATGATTTTTTTAAAAATAAGGTTATATTTGTCAATTGTCAAAACATTTTCTTTATTTAGCTCAAACAGTGTTTATATTTATCACAAAATCATTCAACCTTTAATCGCCGTTCCTCGCACTCACTTTCAGGACAGTATTTGCAAATTATATCAAAGTCTCTGATAGCGAATCTCAGCTGAAGGCCTCTCATTCCTGAAACTCTGGCATAGTTGTCACTATTCTCAGTTAAACCGGGTGAACCTAGAGTTAAATTTTCATTCGAGCAATTATGTTGACCACTCTTGCTTCCTCAAAACTCTCTGGGACTAGCTGATCAACAGCAGGTATTTTGATCTCCGTTTTCGGTTTAGTATAAAATTATAAAACTTTTGCGACCCTGATCGATGGAGGATCAACAGACATTATATATTACAATTACATTAAGTCACAGCATGCTAGCATGCTAGACCTATACTTGGCCATCGAGTGTATATATCTAAAACATCGTCAAACCTGGAAAATGATCTTTTGTTCTGGAAACAAAAATACGAGGACTTGTTGACAGTAACTCCAGGATCAAGTGTAAATTGCAGAGAAACAAACATTCGATGCCTTATACAGCGCAGTCCATTCCAAATCACCATTCGATCCTTCTAATTGTTAGTTATCAATTCGTGTGACACCAACATTTGATCGACCTCGTAGTTGAAATTTCCAAATCGCAACAGCTACTGGACACTGTAGATATTTCTACGTTTGAGATCCACTCTAACGAAAATGCATATCTTGGCTTATTTTCAGAATAATGACTTGACGCACTTGCAGTAAAACCCCAACCATTATGTATAGCATCGGCGAGATGTGGAATATGACTAACGCTATTTTTAGCCCATTTTGTACAAACACCAATCGCAAGCAAATGGGTAACATTGTCCACGTATATGTACTGTTCATTGACAAAATCAAATGCAGAAACAGGTACATACGTATAAGTTTTATTATTAGCAGCCATATCGATCGCACCTGTAACCGTGCCTCTGAACTTTTTTCAGATAATTGGCATCTACAGCAGTAATTACACAAGCTGATGCTGCACTTATCTCAGCATCCAAGTACAGTTTACTGGTAAGATCAAATGGGGCAACTTGAATATAAATCGTTGCTATTGTATTCAACCCCGTGTTTAACGTACCTGTCATTGTATCACTGGATTTTGCTACTCGTGATGTAATATTTATTGTTATCATATCGTCGACGTAATTCTTATTTGTTAAATCTGATGTTACTGATGGAATTGCCGTAGTTATTATCTTGTGCGATCCCATGTCCAGATTTTCCGACCAGAGTGTCAAAGGAATTTATCACAACGGTGTCATGGACAAACTTGACATTTGTTATAAAATTGTTATTGGTCACGGTTGTGTTATCAATCAAGTTGAGTATTAAATATTAATTTCCCACCCATATCTATATTTCCAGCCATCATCCCACCAGTTATTGAAAACTTGTTATTATCGACTGTGCTAAGTTGTGCATACCTTACTGCTTGTGAGTTATTTATGTTAGCAGGGGGGTATTCTGTTTGCAAATTTACTATTTTTCTTCCGCTCATGTTGATATTTGCAGTAATTTTCCCACCAGTTATTGACAGCTTGCTGTTGCTGACTGTGCTAAGTTGTGCGAAGCTTATGGCTTGTGAATTATCCACGTTGACAGGTGGAGATGTTGCATCAAGGTCTAGTACTCTCTGACCTGACATACTTAAGTTACCTGTCGTATCTCCCAATTTTTTTAGATAGTTTGTTAAACCTGCTCCAGCCGTAGCTTTTCTTTTATCTTCTGCCGAGCTGTCAATTAACGTACAACGTCCCAAATGTTGTGTAATAGCTCATTCTTAGTATTACCGCGAGATAAAATGTTATGAATAGCTAGTATAGAATGAGCATAATCAGCTTTGACACGGAGCGATAAATGAAACATCATAACCACGACCTATTGGACTGCCAATATCTGACGGTAGGACGAACTGGATCGGGCAAAACTAATCTTTTGATGAACCTATTACTTAATGACCTCTTCAACTACGATCGAATTTTTATCTACATGATCAATCCACAGCAGGATAAATTCGAGCGGCTTTGAAAATACAATGAAAAACTGAATAATGAATTTGGCGCCGGCGGTGATATATTTATCATAAAACAAGCCAAAGATTTAATTCCTGTTACTGACCTAGATTCTGACGAGGATAAAATAATTGTCTTTGATGACATTGTGCTAAGCAATGCAGAGATGAGTAAGATAAAATCTTATTTTTCATTATCGCGTGAAAGAAAATGTAATGCAGTCTATTTGTCACAAGGATTATATAAGGTAGATCGATTTATTTGGCAAAATACATGTTGTTTCATACTACTCGCTGGATTTGACAATATTGACATACAAAATATAGCCCAAGAACAGTGCGGGGTGTATTAAAAGAAATTTGCTGCGCTTTATCATAACGCAACTGGTGATGGCAGACAACTTTTTCTTGTTTGGTAAAATAGCACGAGAATGGAAATCGTTTATTCAGATGTGGAATAGATAAGTTTCTAGAATGAAAATTAATTTGACATACTTATAAAAATGGATGCGAAATGAATACAGGTTCTAAAGAAATTTGTTAAAACCAGTGCCGCGGTCAAGAAAAAAGTCGAACAGAAACGAAGTGGACAACAGCAGGCAGCAGAAGAAACTGCTAGACTTTTTAGACCAGTGACTAAAGTTGTACTTGGCAAACAACATGATATTTCTACAGTATCACCTGAAGATCTTAAAAAGTTATCGGAGAAAGGTTTAAAAGGCTTCCTCTAAGAGGGACAAAAGAAAGGTGCCGCAATATAATTTCAAAAACTTCCTCTAAACTTGAAGTTATAAAACACAGCAAAAAATTATGTGATAGTGTGAAACGAGCTGGGTTTGTCACATCAAGACAAGCTAAAGTTACATAATTTTTTTTTTAATTTACATGAGGTGTTATCTAAAGATCCTGACATGTTTATATTATTAGTCAGACATACAAGAGATATCATAAAAACGTATGAAATTATTGATCCCACATACTTAACAAGCTTTCTGGAAAATAGCAATATAAAAAAACGATTTGCCAAAAAGGAGAGTGGAGCGATAATGAGTACGATGATGTTAGATCAAATATTTGATGTTCACTTAAGGGAATTTAACAAAATATGATGACCTTATTAATAACCCTCCCCCCAAAAATTGTCGAGTTTACTGATGATGAGAAATTTAACAAAATTACTATTGCTATGGGGATTATCTATGGAGATGGTTTTCTAGCAAGTGATATCTTAGAAACAATACATAGGTATAGAAAAAATAAAGGTTATTTATAGTTTTTCTCCAAAACAGATAAGCTAATATCCTATTAGTGTCGAAAATCAAATATCGTCTTTAACAATGACGCTTACTGATCAATCGGGTCGACAGATTGATCTTAACAATGAAATTGTAACATTATCTGCACCTGTGGTCAGTGAGTTAACTGGTCACAATACATTTTATCCGACAGTTGTTTATAACAAAATGAAAGAACGAAAAATTTATTGTAGACAAATTTTAGGAGGTTTGTTTGGAAATATATTCCCTAAAATAGTCGGAAATATACATGGAATTGCAAAAAAAAAAAAAGAAGAACATATCACCTTAGACGCATCTAAAGATTTGGCCATAGGGGCCTCATCTGCAGTAGGTGCAGCTGTTGGACAGAAGATTGCTGATAAAATGAAAGGCGGACCAACGAGTGCACCTATCACAAGCGATATGGATGTAAAGCTAGTAATTTCTGAAATATCATCAACATAAGAGCTATGATAAAAGCGATAAATAAATTGCTGTCTCCGCCAGGCGAAGAAATTATTAGAAAATTAGTCACTAAAACTAGACATCGGAGTGCTAGCACTCGACAGATATTGATGCGTTCTTTTGGGTTGCCTTGCAACCTCAATCCGCAGCGCGGTTCACGATTTGGTCAAACAATTACTAATAACAAATGTCTATAAAAATTACCTTGACCTGACCGAGGAAATACCAACAGATAACTCAACAACAGGATTTGAATACGTTGAACATCTCGATGAAAATTCAAAGGAACCTAACAAAATAGGCATACGAACTTTTAACACAAGAGGCTATGACGTGTTTCTGCTACCAGATAAAGCCATACTTTAAGTACGAGGTAATATAACAGCAGGAGGTGGAAATGTAGCTGCTGATACACATGTGACACTTGTTAATAACGGTTGGAGTTTATTTAGAAGCGCCAGATATCAACTAGATAATCAAACCGTAGAAGATATCTATATGCACTTACCAACTGCATGTACTATTCTTAAAGTAGTTTCGTTCAGCGACGATTTCTCGAGATCGGTTTCAACAATTACGATGTGGTCAAAATATACTGGAGATGGAAATTCTATTTCAAATGAGTTTATTTATTACGGTAAAATTCCTGATACAGCTAACGTTGGTGATAATTTAGTTTGGTTAGAACTTTTTGATAACGCTGCCGAGATTGGAATTATTACACCAGCTGCAGATGAAGCTGCTCTAAGAACCTCGTTGACTCTCGTGTGTAATATTTTTGGAATTACCCACCCGGAGCCACAGTTGATGGAACTGCAATGTTAATAATCATAAATGAAATAATAAAAGGGTTCATTCTTACACAAAGGTTACGTTAAACGAAGAAAATTTACAAAAATTCAAATCAAATAACTATGATGCTTCCGCTTAGCACACTATTCGGATTTTGCAGATACTAAAGTAATGTATTTCCTGGTATCAAACATACACTTAAACTTGACTGAGCTGACCATATCGATTGTCTGATGAGAACTGCTGCTGCTGATACTCTTGATGCTGCTAATAATTTTCAGTTTGAAATTTCTAGATTGGCGTTGTCGATGCCACGTGTCGTTCCTTCGATAGATAAATCAACAGAACTTGAGAGGATGTTAACAGCATTCACAAAATGCGTATTTTATGCAGAACAAAGTTTAACAAACCGCAATTCCAAATTCGATGAATAACATAGAGCGGAAAACAACAGCGCCAAGCGAGCAGTTACCAAGGCAGTTATTTATTGTGTTTCAACAACAGGATAGATGTAAAAATTAACTTGAAAACAATTTTGTATTTGATCGTCCAGATGTCAGACGAATATTTGTCATAATCAATTCTAAGCAGTATCGCGATCAAGCAATTGAATGTAATTTTTAAACATTATCTAACATAAACGTATCTCGAGCTTATAGGTCCTCTGTGCTTAAAATGTACAGCAAAGCGGCGGAATATATTGATCCCCTAACAAGCGGTGGAATGACTGCGGTACAAATTTTATCAGAAAAAAAGGAAAAACAAAATTAAATGTTATACGCGAAGTGAACTTATCGCCGGGACAAGTTTAAAAATGAACACAAGCTATTATTAATCGACAGTCTGTTTCGCTGAAGATAGATTTCGAAACTTCCGAAACTCGAACAATTTGACAGAATTGCACAGGTGGCTTACACATTATTGGATTTATTTAATGTCCACTAGTAAAACTGGACTTGATTTGAAATGATAATACGTCCTGGCGTTTTAGGGCTGTTAGTGTAATATGCTCGGTGTATTTAGTTTTAAAACTAAATCTGATTGACAGTTGAATTTTTCTGACCGTACTCTTACTTAGTCGTGGCAGGTATGTAAACCCAAATTTGATTGGAAGTTAAAACCGTTGGTTAGTTTTTCTACTTGGGCAAACTCGAACGTAGTAATTATGAAAGGCTGCATCTGACTGGAGGTTGAATTCTTCGGCTGGTTTTACAACTTGATAGTGTCCAATGTATAAACTCATATTTGATTGGTAGTTAAAAACTCGGATTGAATTCTAATCTAAACATGAGAGATTAAATTTAATTGAGAGCTGAATTCATAACTTCTTTCAATTAGTTGTGAATAACTGGTATTAAATATAATTGGGAAAACTAATTTAACTCAATAAAACACTTATTAGTTGGCGGATTGGTATTGTTTGTTTGGGTTTGAGCGCGTTCTTGGATTCCTTTCCACCTTGCCCCGTCCAGACAGACTAATCAAGA
Source organism: Sinohyriopsis cumingii (assembly GCA_028554795.2). Classification (NCBI taxonomy): domain Eukaryota; kingdom Metazoa; phylum Mollusca; class Bivalvia; order Unionida; family Unionidae; genus Sinohyriopsis; species Sinohyriopsis cumingii. The sequence goes on along the minus strand of CM068827.1, from coordinate 76,959,694 downwards.
AGTGTGACACTCACACATAAACACGGACTGTAGTGGCACCATTCTTACAGTCTGACTAATTGAAAATCTCGACATTCGAGACTTAACCAGTCGCAAAAACACTCAGTGCATGGGCGACTTAAATTTATTTTCATCATCATCATCAGCAGCAGCAGCAGCAGCTTTGTTTAAAATATTTTGTTCTTAAATTTGGCTTTATTTTATAGATTTGTGGAAGGGGATATAGGGGGATATATTTTGGAATTCATTTAATTCTTGACAAAAGTTTTAAAATTTACTTTTACATATTTTAAAATTGCTTAGCAATATTTACTTACTGTAATTTATTTGTAAATATTTTTGTTTCCAAATACTTTCTGATTTATTACAGTTTAACTTGTAATTCTGTTTAAATTGTTCATTTTAATTTTTTAAATAATATTTCATTTTAATTATTTTCTTACAAATTTTCAAATTTACAATATTTTAAAAATCTTAATTTTATTCATAACTGTTTTTAAAATTATTATTTGTGTACATTTTAATTTTGGGGTATTTTGTTTTTAATTTTTAAGTTCCTCCCGCGCTTTTCAATCTGTACTATGTTCCGTGTCAGTTTCAGAACATTGGTACTTCTTTAAGAGTCTGTCGTTTTAAGTTAAATAAATCCGGAATTTTCTACTACAAACATATAAGCAAGACTATAAAATAACATGCTAAACATGCAGCTGATTAAGGTAACAGCAGAAACTTGTGTTTACATGTGGAGCATTCACACTATAAGGTCTTTAAGAGGAATTTAAACAATTTAATATCTGAAGGGTGTATTCGTATATTTCTTGGGAGATAATATCAAAGTTGTGCTCTTGCATACCCAAAAGATTGTAGCCCATACCTGCCTTTTCTTACCTTTGGGATTTCCACAGTGTTTACATACCCCTTAAATAATAAGAAGATTGTTTTAAAACTACCAGATCATGGATAAAATTTGAAATACTCCACGTACCATGGTCTTGATCCTTCGGACTGAAGAGTTTACACATTTGCCAAATCCATGAGTTCAGAAAAAGGTTTCTTGACGCTAACCACATTTGGCCTACCTCCCCAAAGACAACCGCATATAGCCATACATGTCCCCAATACCGACCATAAGAATAAAAATTTTGTTATGGTAACAGATACATCGATCTAGTCGAGATCTAAACCAACGATTTTATCTCAGTTTTTTTTTTCTTTCTTTCTGACATTACTGGTGGCGGAGAACAATTGTGTGAAGACACGATTTGTGTTGGAGAGTCAACTTAGTAATTCAGTTGGACTATAGGGTCGCACGCAAGTAATAATTTTTTTTTGTCGAACTTTTATATCCAGACGGTAAGTATAACCCGTCTTATATTGATTTTTTTGCATTAAATTGCAAAAACTCACTTTTGTTCAGTATTAATCTCTCTCAGAACAGAACACCTGTATATTCAGCGGCTGTCGACCAAGGATTTGAACTGCTGACACATGCATGGAAAGCAGCATCAACCCAGGTCAAAATCAATAACGATGTCATTGATATGCAAGGAGAAGAGCACTGGTCCAAGTACTCTGCCTTGAGTTACTCCGGAAACTATTTTAGACCTATCAGATTTGCAATCATCTACAAGCACTCATTGATGTTGGTAAAAATTAGAAAAAGGCTATCCAACGAATAGTTTTGCCTGCAGTTCCATAATGAAATGGTTTCCTCTTTAGCAGCTAACAGGAGACATTGTCAAAAGCTTCCTTGAACTCGAATACAGAAATGTCCGATTGGCCACCTTTGTCTTAAAGTTTAGCCCAATCATGACTAATACAATACACTTACATTTCGCGACTGTGCACTTTCCCGATGGCGTGTTATTTATCTGATATGATAGAAAAATCATCCAAGTGCTTCACGATATTAGTGAACTGATATTGGGCGGTAATTGCTGGACATTTCGAGATCAATATTTTTTTTTAATTATATATAAAAAAATTAAATAGTGGGCATATATTTGCTATAGACCAATCTTTTGGGCTATTGCAAATGTCCAAAGACTGTTGAAAGACGCGTATAAGCAATCGTGTAAACTCAGAAGATAGTTCCTTAAGCGTATTTGGATATATAGCCATTACGTTTTCATAAGTTTAAACCACGAAGCAACTTGTGAATTCCTAAACATGTTATTTCTATACTATTCATTTTTAGTAATTTTAGAAATATGTATGGTGAAGTCATGCCAATGAAGTGGTTAAAAACACTGGACAATGGCATGTTCAGTAATTTTTTAAAAATCTTTTTGTACCAATTTGGTATCCGTCTTAATTGGAGAAATACTTTGGGATTTTTATTTTTTTAATTTTTTATAGCTGCTGGCGTATTTCCATAATGATTTCGAATCTGAGGTTTTGTTTCCAATCATGCTGAGGTAGTTGCTTTGTGAATATTTAATATTTTCTCAAAATTCAGATTCTGTTTCCATTTTGTTCTATTTTTTCACTGCCGGTACGCTTTGCTTCTAGGTCCAGTTTTGTTTCTTCTCCGAACTAGTTTTTTTTAAAACTTTGTAATCTAGAACACTGACGCAACTGATCAAGGAGCATTTATTTAAAATGTAGAAGTTAGAGGAGATTCTATCATTTTGCAGTTTACATAAATATCTCCTATTTGCAAGACCGTTAAATGTTTGAATTTTCTAAAGGCTTTAGCTTCATTGCAACAAAATTTCCTTTGCTAAACAAAAATAATTTTCGAATTTTTATTTGGAGGGGAGATACATTATGTATATATATATATATATATATATATATATATATATATATATATATATATATATATATATATATATATATATATATGTGTGTGTGTGTGTGTGTGTGTGTGTGTGTGTGTGTGTGTGAGCTATCTGTCCTTTTGTTTCGGGTTGAAATAACAAGACTAGCTCGTCGATTGTGGGATTTATAAATGGTACGAGGTAAACCTAAAACAATACAAAACGCATACTAAGAATACAAGACAAATACAATATAGAATATAACCGACACAAATACAATACACAGTATACAACCCACCCACCGGCATTTATAATTTTATCACAGAAAAACTAATTATCCCTTATGTAGTAGATTTGTACACTGTTTTTCTGACTTTAGTGATGATTTTTTTTGTGCTCCATTACAAAAAAATTCGAGGCTGCGAAAGGAATATAATTTTCCAAATTATATTCAATCCCTTGTCTTTCACTTGCGTGAAAGACAATTGCTCTTCACAAGTCGCACTGCCTGAGGTGTTGTCCGTCTCCAGCCTAGAGTAGGAATGCCTGAAGTTTGTTTTTGTTTTTTTGTTAGTTTGGCGGGGAAGTGATTTTAATACTCCTGACGCACGGGAATCATGCACCGCGATCGATCACTCACTCACTCGCTCGCTCAATCATGACAACCACGCACAATGGTACACGACGCAAGTCCTTGGTCACATACTCCCTCCCTAAATGTAAATGTCTCCTGACATTTAGCAAATTTGTATTTGCCGCGTAAAAAGTACAATAACAATCGTTTGGAACTATCCTTCGAGTCTTTTGGAAACCAATAAAAAAAAAACGATCATACCACTGAAATGATTACAAATACAGAGCTTAACTAATTTATTCTCCCTGCAGATAAAACAAAACCCTGAAATAGGGACTACAACTAATCATTTAAAATAAAAATGGAATCGTCAAATACCTTGCTGTATTTAATTTACATTGCAGTACTTCATTTACATGAAAGGGGCTCTTCTGCATCGCTCCAGCTATCAACTGCAAATAAAAACAGGCATGTGATCTCGATCTCAGTAATTCACACGTAGTAAACAGTTTGCTAATATACCCACTGACCTAGCCGGTCGGGTGATTTTCGGTCTATGGTTGAACGCCTCAACGGTTACTGGCCTGAGTCTTATGTTGTGACACCTGTGGCGCCAGTGGGCTTAGGATCAACACCACAAACTGGCGGTCCGGGTCTCCCTCTAAGATGGTCGGGGTTTGAACTGACCTTTCGGCAAATATCTCTGGGGAACCGAACTCAGTACTCTCATGTGAGACACGAAAGGGAGTAGAAAAATGACTCGTGGGTTCACTTAAACTACTGCCATATTGCCTAGACCTACTTGTTTGAAAGTTTACGCTTTCAATAGTCTGGCTAATATGGGGATCGATAATAGATGGTGATCTATTAACAGGGGCAGTTCGTGTAGAGTGTTCACGGAACTGAACACTATCCTTCCTGCCCCCCCCCCCCCACCGGTCGTCTTTGTGGTATAACATATCAGTACGAATCCGAGTCAGAACTCGAAGATTCAAAGCTCGACTCCAAAGGGGTAGCGTTTGGTACACCAGGTTTCTTCTGAACTTGTTTCATGGGGACTGGAACACATGAAAGGTAATCGAAGGGCAAAAGCATATTACGATGCAATGTGCGCGTGGATTTCGAACCCTCGACCCTCCTTACCTTGTACACAGGTATATCTAAACTGGGGATTAATATCACCTGATATACATCCCTGGACCACTTGTCGGCTAATTTCTGTTTCCCTTTCAGTCCAACGTTGCGCACTAAGACTCGGTCCCCTACTTCAAGTTTGGACTCGCGGACCTTTTCATCGTACTGGGCCTTGTTCTTAGTATGGCTCTTGCTCGAGGTGTTCACTTCTTAGTGAAGACCAAAACTTCTGTCTGAGGAGGCCATCCTTATCCTCTTCTCTGATATGGCCCGCTTCGATCGCAGTTTGGAGACTGTCTCCAGCCTGCAACCAAAGTTAAGTCACAGATTCCCCTTCACTCTGGAAAGAGTTGAAAAACTCTTGCATAATCATGCCTTGAGTCGACAAATCTCCAAAGGCAGTATCTAGGCATCTCAAGACGGCTTCAGTAGATGCTTTCTCGCCTAATGCTATAACGGTATGTTTCGCCCTGCCCCGTAGAGACCGTCTTATAGCCCGAGTCATGATCGTTGGGGAATATTCAGGTATAAGACATTTTAACTCGAATCTCCATTCGTAATATGTAACGTCACCTTTCTGTGTTGGATCATCCCCCGAAAAGAAAGGGATCTTAGGTACTACAGCGGAAGTGGGTGGGGTGGGGGTATCGTTGGCCGCGGAAGAAGTACCCTGGGAACCACCAAATAGTGCTGAAGCACCTACTTGAACCTTGGACTTGATGTCCACACTCCGTTTTCCAAACCGCATGAGCGAGCACCTCTCAATTCCTGCAATTGGAGTGCTTTGCGACAAAGGGGTAGACGGAGGCATATCAGATTTGGCTTGGGTTACAATGGGTTTAAGTAGGGTCCCGATGGGCATTACCACATACCTGCTAACATTTAATGCCTGTATCATTTCCTCATTTGTCATAGGGTTCTTACTTGTAGCCATCACGAAAAGAACCCTGAGAAAAATCGCGCGTATATCAAACAACTGCAGACAAATTGTACGAAAGCGATCGGTTGTATAACCACGATTCAGAAAAAAATATTTACCAACGTTAAAAAAAATCAATAAAGGCCTACGTCTTTAAATTAGTTTAGGTATCGAACTACGCTGGCAACTCTAAATGGCTGCTTAAAAACCGTCTCGCACGCGTGAAAATATCAAGCGCGAGCTTATACATGTAACAAACACATAATGGGATATACATATATAACCGAAAACAAAAATACAAATGTAAACAGTACTATCACTTAGCTTTCTGCGACTTTCACTCGGGCGTCGAAACGCTGTAAAAGGTTGTGAGTGGGGTTTAAAGCATGGTGGTACGTTAGATAAGGAGGTCAGAGAACTGTCTTGTCAAGTCAATAACACCTCACGTAGAGATCTATAAAACCATCTTATATGTGGCGGTCAGATAAACTAATTACAATTCACACCAACATGTACATTTCGCAACAAACGAAATTGTCCTACCCTCTATCAGTAATATAAAAAGAATGTAAACATATGAATAATCATGGTAATTGCTATAAGGTATAACGGTACCAATTGCGCAAGTCCAGGTGGGCGGAGCTTAAGGTGTATGGAACATTGTATTCAGAATTAAAAGAACAACACTAGCTGTGATTGGTGCATTATGTAAGAGTTGTACTTTCTGTTTGGCTTAAAAAAAAGTTGAGCCTCTTGGCAACATGTGAGTTTGTGTTAATTTCTATCTAGATCATATTTTGTATTTTTTATGATTTTTTTTAAAATATGGTACACATGGCTGAAAATGTGCTTGTTGTGACTAGATAACTCTTACCCCTGTCTAGTTCCAGTAGAGTTATCTCTCTTAAATGCAATGGAGTACCTGGTTATGTCATTGACAAATTGACAATCTAGCATTGTTCTATATGACAGTGTGTGACATGCATGCCCAAGTAGGACAGAAAGTATATTTATTTCACAAAACATTAGCATTGCGGTATATGGAAAAACAATTGGTACCGTGATACCATAAATGTCATTGTAATGTCCATTAAATCAACGCAGAATTATTTTTAGGCAACAAGCAAGTCGTTGCATCTGCTAATATGTCAGCTAGGTCGAATTCATAACAATGACCTTAACGTCGATTTCACACCCATTTCATTGTCTCATCTAACAAGTGGGTCAAACCGTGCTGCTACCACGTGTCGAACTAAACGGATAGACCGTCCATGCAATGTTGCCCATAAGCGCAACTAGAGTTAGAACGTCATGACCATTACGTGCAAACGATAAATGATGTATTGAATAAACCAACAAAATTGTATGGAAAATAACACTTACAGCATTTCTAAATCCAAGAATCCTTCCTTACGAAACCATAACACGAACTTAACAAATAACATAACACAGAACACGCATTACTCCTCGTCCTATATATACACAGTTATATATACACAGTTAAATGTCCATCAGCTGTTATGATAATGGTCTCGACTTTCCGTGATGTCATCTTAATGTCAGAGCTCCCGAGAAATATTACGGACGCCGAAAGTTAATACTAATATCACTGGTCAACAGTGAAATCATTACTGACTTGAAAAGGCCCTAATCTGTAGTATTTTGGTGTGCCGAACACGAATATAACCGTGAAAAATTTGTATTGGCTCTAGTTTTGAAGATATTCATATACCTCATTTTCTATGTTTCACTGTGTAAATTTCTCCAGTAGGACTGCAGCAACATCCGGAATAATGATGTAACATTGCATAATACCATCATGCTCACATCATCCACAGTTGATTGCATCATTTTCTGATGCAATGCAATACTAATGCCATGCGGCTGCTGAAGTAAGTTGACGTCAGCAGTGTACTATACATGTGTAGGCCTATTATACTAATGCCAGGCAGCTGCTGAAGCTGACGTAAGCAGTGTACTATATAAAGCCCAATCAGATAGGTTCAGCATTTAAAATATTTTAGACGTTGTGCGAGACAGTTCAAGCTACTGTTACATAAAACTTATTATTTTATCCATTTACGTACAATAAAGAACAGTAATGCCTCGAAAGTGTGTTAATACCGCGGACAATTTTTGCTATATTTGTGGGGAAGTGACATTTGCCAACCAGAAGAAAAGTATCAATTCTCAAGTGAAGAAGGCATATCATCTTTACTTCGGATGCAAGGTTGGTGACCAAGACAAGCCTTGGGCTCCGCATATATGCTGTGCTACATGTACAACACAGCTTTCACAGTGGTTGAATTGCAAAAGGTCATCAATGCCGTTTGCAGTCCCAGTGGTATGGAGAGAGCCAAGCAACCACCTAAATGACTGTTACTTCTGCTTGGTTCCTCCTCTTTCCGGCGGAATAACGAAGCGAAAGAAGTCGAGAATAGTCTACCCAAACATTCCGTCTGCATTGAGACCAGTTCCACATGGTGAGGGACTTCCTATTCCAGAACCTCCAGCAGAATATTCTCTTGATTCATCTGACGAAGACAAAGGTGAGTCGACCTGTTCTTCTCCTGGTCCATCAGCATGCAGTGATCCAGATTTTCACTGTGGTGCATCATCAACCCCACACAGAATAACACAGGAAGAACTAAATGACCTGATTCGTGATTTGGACTTATCAAAGAACAAGGCAGAATTGCTAGGATCAAGACTCCAACAATGGAATCTTCTAGAAGAAGATGTCACAATTACTGCATATCGAAAGCGCCACCAGCAATTGGAGCCTTTCTTCAGAAAGGAAAGTAATCTGATATTCTGTTCCGATATTGAGGGCCTCATGAATGCTTTAAAAATCACTCATGACCCACAAGAATGGAGACTATTTGTGGACTCTTCGAAACTGAGTCTCAAGGCTGTGCTTTTGCACAATGGAAACATTCTTCCATCTATTCCAGTAGCGTATGCTGTCCACATGAAAGAGACATACGATAACTTAAGGCAGCTACTGAATTCCATTGAGTATAACAAGTACAGCTGGCACCTCTGTGGTGATTTGAAGGTAGTTGCCCTTTTAATGGGACTGCAGCAAGGATATACAAAATACATGTGTTTCTTATGCGAGTGGGATAGCCGAGCAAGGGAAATGCACTACATGAGGAAGGAATGGACTCACAGGCAGAATGTAGCCATTGGAGAGAAGAATATCCAACACCCAGCTCTGGTTGAGGCTCAGAAAATCTTGCTACCACCCCTTCACATCAAACTAGGTTTGATGAAGAACTTCGTGAAAGCCATTGACCGGACTTTGCCAGCATTCCGATACCTGCATGAAAAATTCCCTCGACTCAGCGAAGCAAAGATTAAAGAGGGAGTTTTTGTGGGTCCTCAGATTCGAGAGCTTTTCAAAGATGACCGGTTCAACAACTTGCTGGAAGGTGACGCGAAACAAGCATGGAATGCTTTTCGCCTAGTTTCTACAAACTTCCTCGGAAATGTTAGGGCAGAAAACTATAAGGAACTAGTAGAAGACATGTTGATGAAGTATAAGAAACTTGGCTGCAATATGTCTCTAAAGATTCACTTCCTTCATTCCCATTTGGATTTCTTTCCTAGCAACTGTGGTATTGTTAGTGATGAACACGGCGAACGTTTTCATCAAGATATCGCAACAATGGAACAAAGATACCAGGGAAAATGGTCCACTACAATGCTGGCTGACTACTGCTGGACACTCCTCAGAGATGCTCCCGAACAGCTGTACAAGAGACAGGCGAAGAAATCTAAGATGTAGTCAATGACTTGATTTTTTATAGGTAGGCTATTACAGTTGACCTTTTACTATTGGAATGCATTTCGGTATGTAAACATTAATTTCTTGCAGATTACAAAAAAAACTAGAGCCAATTTTGCAATTTGACTGTCATATTCGTGTTCAGCACATAAAAATTGATAAGAATTGACTAATTTTATTTCAGTAACATGACTTTTGTAAAAATTTGTTGTCCAGTGTATTAGGACCCTTACTCCTACCTCGTGGACAGGGTACTAACATGAACATATACGTGTTAATGGAGCAAGCCGGGTATGATTCACACCCGGCGGTCTTTTAGCCTAATAATACCCCTTTGAACATAATCCTTGCATATAATCCAATAAATTGAGTAGTCTTCTTATATAATACCGGAAGTATCGAAAATCATTGTAGAAATAGTTGTAAAATCTCGTTTACCTTTTTTAGCCGACGTTTTCGTTTAGATCGTCCGCCATATTAGTTCAAATAATGATTGATTCCGTTCTCAGCCTCGTTTGTTTGTGTGCCATATAAGGACATTGACGCCTTATTTGGAAACGTAAACAAATCGTAGTAAAACTTTGGCGCCGTTTGAATCAGAAATTCTGCACATTAAAAGTAAATACAATTTATCGGCAACTTTGAAATTCCACCAAGAAGCGATTATTCGCCACTTGATTGATAATAAGATAGCGTAGAATATCCGAATATGGTCTGGCAAGCCTTACCTAAAAAAGGGGTCACGGCGAGAGTCTCGCGTTATCTGTCATGGCGGACAGGGTGAGGCTAGTGTAACCATGCCATTTTATCGTGTAATGGCTTAATAAATTCAAAATAAGCCAAACTTCTTTCACAACATGATTATACTTATGTAGTAGATTTCTACACTGTTTGTTTTTCTGACTTTAGTGATGATTTTTTTTTTTTTTTTTTGCTTCATTACATGGTATGGGATCAGTTTGTAGCCTCAACCACAACAAAATCAAGCTGAGGCTACGACATCGTAGCTAGCCGAAAGTATGCGCATAAGTTTCCTGTTCGGGCCCAGAAAGGAACACTAAATCACTTGGAAGCGCATGTTAGCATCCTCCAGTATGCTGACTTTCCAATGCCACCCCTTTTCGGGATCCCTTGGTTGCAGCCCTTCGGTCTGGTTTACCCGTAAAATGCGATTTTTTCTCCATCCCAGTGTTCCACGGTGAGCCCTAGATGTGAGTTGTCCTTTTGTTTCGGGTTGAAATAATAAGACTAGCTCGTCGATTGTGGGATTTATAAATGGTACGAGGTAAACCTAAAACAATACAAAACGCATACTTAAAATACAAGACAAATACAATACAGAATATAACCCACACGAATACAATACACAGTATACAACCCACCCACCGGCATTTATAATTTTATCACAGAAAAACTAACTATCCCTTACCAGACTCGAAACGAATATAATTTTCCAAATTATATTCAATCCCTTGTCTTTCACTAGCGTGAAAGACCAGTGCTCTTCACAAGTCGCACTGCTTGAGGTGTTGTCCGTCTCCAGTCTAGAGTAGGAATGCCTGAAGCATTTTTTTGTTAGTTTGGCGGCGAAGTGACTTTAATACTCCTGACGCACGGGAATCATGCACCGCGATTGATCACTCACTCGCTCACTCATGACAACCACACAGATTGGTACACGACGCAAGTCCTGGGTCACACACACACACACACACACACACACATGTGGTACAAGCTATACCATCATGACCACTAAATCAGCCATGTGAATGAATGTACGAGACTTTATCTGGTAATGACTTCAGGACTTGGTCTAATATATTTCTTTCACGAGCTGGGAAAATCGATTATTTGTTTTAAGCCATAAAAATTTCCTAATATCAATCAGTAGCTGATTCTCTCAGTTACTAAGTGTATTCCCTAGTTTGCATGTTTTATTTGTCCAATTATTCTTATTATAATTAAAATAAGTGCATGCCCATTACGTTTGGAATATTGTAAATTTTAACGAATTCAGGCAGAAGGTGACACATATACTGTAGTAGGCTGTACTTTGTTCCGAACCACTATAAATTCCTTAAGGTGTGCCGGTGTATTTTATTAGTATGATTAATTCAGAATGACTTATTCATTGATTTAACATGAAATACGTAAGTTCAAAGAAGTGAACATTTATTTCGATTCAAGTAAACGAGATTTTCTAAGTGAAATTCTTTCATATAATTTAATAGTAATGACACATACAGTCGTCATTTCGCAAGTTATTAAATTAATTGAGTTTACTGAACTCAAAGTGTGTACACGATGTAGCGCTGAATCGAATTGTAATGTAATTAATTACCCGCACTTTGTATTCCAGTCGATGGACCAACATGTGATCTGAATACAATTAATAACAACATGAAATTGAATGGATGACTGAATGTAATTGTAATTTAGTACAGTTTATTTTCAATTTACTTCCATATAGGGCTATGTAGAATATGAAGTTAGTACTCTACAATTGTCTTTCAAGAGCGATACAATCGGTACTCAGCTCATGAGTGACGTCGACGATGACCGATATGTTTTATTTTAAAACAGTATGTCTGAAGTATGTTTGTTCAGGATATGAAAGCTCATCCAGCCGTATCAAACCCACATTTCTAGTTTAAAAAAAGAACAAGAATCACGGAACTCCATTCTTTGTATGATATTACATCTAAAAAAAGCAACCCTGCTTACGTGAATAGTCGACCAGTCACGCGCAGATCTTAATCACGAAAGCGCTCACTGTTTCAATACACAATCTAGATAAAGGTAGAATAAAAAAACACTACGAAAAGTTATACAGATAGACAGGACAAATGGACCGACCACCACCTGGATCTGTGGAGGACTTAGCAACCTTATCAAAGTTAGACGAGACCATCCTATTAGAAGAACTGAAAATTCGTCATAGAAATGGCCACATTTATGTAAGTATGCTTGCAGTAAGTAGCCTGCAATTTATTTATAGTTCAAGTTTGACAGTACTCCGCAACCAGGAAGCAATGTCTTCTTAAACATGAAGTGCTAGATTGTTCAAAATAGGTCCACCTGCTTATCGTAAAGTTTATCGAAATCGAAATCTATTCATGTAGACTGCAGTAAGCAGAATCAAGTTGCAAAGAGGATTTTAAATAACCAGTAGGACTGGATGCCCGTCATGAAATCGCTTTTAAGGTTTTGAAACCACATCTTTCTCTCCTCCTTCCTGGGAAATCTGCCAGTATCCCTTTGGGTCGTTTGACCCAGCTCGGATTTTGATGACGTCACCAAATTTAATGTATCCACAATTGGACGAATGATGCAGTCCTGTGATACTTTATTGAGATAGAAGGGGCGCAACTCTTGTGCGCTTGATATCTAGTTTCCACTATACAGTTTCATGGTTTCAGATGGATGAATTTGTAGATTAAAGATTTGAAACCTGACATTTAATCAGTAGTATCATATGCTGTTTAAAGTAGAATCCTGTATAAGTTATCACAGGGTTCAGTTGCAAAACTTTGTGCCCTGCGTGAATGCCTGGTTTTATTGTAATAGTCATACACAGGACATCTAGATTCTAGGTGCACTTACTGAAATTAAATTTTAATTGTTGTTCGAAAATTTAATACTAAAATAGTTTAACCAGAGTCTATTCAGTCCTAACTGTTGAATGCTGTGCACCTTAAAATGTTATATTGATTGCTACAGTCTTTTACAATGGTCAGGAAAAGAGTATGTCAAGTCTATCATAACAAATAACACGGTAGTAAGAATTTCTTTTCAGTGCATGCTGCTTTCATTGTGACACCACAGAGTGCAACATTCCATCCAGTTTGTAATGGATCACACCTTTAGGTTAACTTTGTCCAAAAATATCCACATGATTTAGCATTGATTTTGCCATAAGAATTTCTCTGGGCATGTTAATAATAACCTTCCAAAGGAATATGGATGTACCAGGACCCAGATAAAGTGAAAAAATGCCATTTAAAGCTATATGCAATAAAATCCTAACAAATTACACCAATTATTCATAATGTTATTGTTACTGAAAAATAACTCCAGAAGGGGATCTGTACTATTTATTGAATACAAGACCAGTACAGTTAGAAAGGGGAGACAAGACTGCACTGAGAGTAATTTTTCTCATAGAACTTAAACCTTAGTGAAGACGTAACATAAACCAGCTGTTGGTGTATATCAGTTCCTGTCTAGTCTGGAATGTCTGGTTACTTTTGTTTTGTTAAGTGATATTTTAAAGCCAATTAAATTAAAGCTTACACTTCAGTTACTGAAATAGTATAATAATAATAATAATAATAATAATAATAATACATGTAATAATAAACACTATTTGGTGAGGGTTAGTCAGTATAATATACTATTCTCCCCTAAGACCCTCAGCTCATTAAGTATTAAAGCTTAAAGTGCAAATTTCAATATTTAAAGTTTGAATGCGTACATGACTTGTGTGACTTTTTCTATAAAAGCAAAAATGTCCATCAGACGTTTGAGGCAAAATTTTAAAAGTTTCTTCTGATTTTGTTTAGAGAAATGCTAATCCAGGTACTTTAATTTTCCAGTGAGTGTAATTGTAGGAAAATTTGTTTATCAGAACTTGGACAGGGTAAAACAGGTAGGGCAAATATCCAAAATTTGTATATATTTTTGATGTAGTTTTTGCCAGTTCACAGCTGGATTTGAATGAGTACAAAATAGTTCTGATTTAAAAAATATGATAAAACCACAAGCTTGACAGAAAAAGTTTTGGGGATCATAAGAGATGAGAAAGATCCCATTATTGTGCAGCTTTGATAGCAAAGATCAAGCATCGTGCAGTAGGTTTAACCGATTTACTATATAATTGGTGCTTTGAGTGATTTTTTTTATACATAAGTATGGAAAATGTAAGAACACAAGTTGTATAATTTTCAAAACAACCTCCCAATAGTTTTATTTAGAAATTTGAATCACTTTGGACAAATTTACATAAATATGTATAGAACCAGTTGATTATCTACTCTCATTCACCGGGTGCATTATTTGAAGGTGATATATGCAAAATAAAACATGAACTTTTGCAGAAATAGAAATATAATTTTATGTAATGGCAAGGTAAACAAATAAATAAATAACATAATTCATGATAAGATTACAGTGACTTTTTAAAATTCTGAGCTTCAGTTTTTAGCTCACCTAGCCAGTCCAAGTGAGCTTATGGCAGGGCCTTTCATCCATTATCATTCCATCAAAAATAGCTTGTTCGGCAAAAATAATAATTATGTATGGTTGTGGTAACCTGAACTACCCTATATTTTCATGTCCCTGTCCCTTTTACATAATATACAGAACAAAAAATGAGTATTGACTGTGTATGTTTTTTGTGTTGGATCTGGTAAATTTAAAATTTAAAATATACTGGTGATAGGAAACTGTAAATGTGTGTTGGATAAAACAAGTAATGGTGAAAAAAATTATTATTTTTTACTTAATGACCTTCCTACATTATCCTTTTCCACACTCTTTACACCAAAACGCATACTTTTTATTGGGGAACTTACCTATGGAGTTCACATGTCTTAACTGATTTAATTTAAACATGAATATTGGTTTATATTCTCAGAATCTTGGATTTTTTGTAATGAGCAAGATATTAATAAAATTTTCTTGTTACCACTCTTGTAGGCAGGGCTAGCTGACTAAAACTTTGAACTTTCCCTTGGAAGATTTAGTTTCCCTGAAACATGATATTCAAACATGAGTAAAACGATAAGATAAAATATGGTATATTTTATGGAAGCTGTGTTACAGTTATTTAAACTTTTTTATATATATCTTTGTTGGCACCTTAAAACTATACATGTATGTTGATAATAACAGTCATTGAAAAATATAGATACATGCAGATATATGTGTATGTAGATATATAAATGGATAGGTAGAAACAGGTTTGGAAATACATGTAGCTAGATTTTTAAGATGGAGAGAGAGATAATGAAAGTTAGACTGTTTGTAATGATTTATTTTTATTCACAACTGCAGGATTAGTGAACACTTTTTTATGTATTTACTTAGAAATTATCTTGTGCTTAAAACTATCTGATAATCAGACTTTTGAGAATGATTTGAGAACAATTATTTTTGTTCATTTAATTGGTTGCCAAGCGGTAAGTATGTATCTGTCTTTTGCAATTATCATGTCAACAACTGATCATAAACACCATTTGTGGGTGCTAACATCATTCACTCTGGAATTGCTCTTGGTGGTTATTCATTACAGATGGATGACTTTTACTAAGAAATAAAACAGTGTGTCTAAGGAATCTTATGAGTTGTATTATTAACATTTGGCACATACGTACCATAAAATGTTGGTGTCATGCATCAAAACAACTTCTGAAAAGTTGATTGTTTAGAGGTGGCAATCTGACAAACTATCCAAAGCTAACTTAGGACCTGAAAGTCAGTGAATCATGGATATGTATAAATATAACAACTAAAATATAACAGAAGCTAAAATAGAACTATTTGTTCCTTATTTTTCAAAACTTGCTTTAAACCCAAAAATTCCTTTTATTAATCTGCACGAGAAAATGCAAGATTGACCTTGACATTGACTATGTGATGGAAATGACACAATATATAAAAGACCCAAGTGAGTTATGTTGAAGAAGAATGCACAACATATAAGTGCTAAATAAAGGTTATGATATATGGACTGTTGAGAGATTATGTATACAATTTGCAGATCATTAATTAACATTAGGAGCTCAACATAAGCCCATGTCATTAAAATAGCTTACACAGAGCTGTTGTCTCATGTATTTCACTGAGACAAATGATGTAAAATAAAATTTCTTGTATCTCGTATCTCACTCTTAATTTCTTGGCCTTGCCCATGGGCAAGTGCCTTGCAAACTTGAGTTTGTCTGAACTGAATTTGAGGTTGCTCAATTTTGAAATTTGTAGGATCCTGAGTTGTGCATGTGCATTTGTAAGTCCTTGCTTAAGGACATCTTTCGAATTTTATACTCAAACTTGGAATATTTACTGATATCATTAGGGTTTTGGAAGAATTGATAATAAGTGAGATCCATGAAATAATGATTCTTCTGTTTGATTGACTGGGCTTGCAGTTACTCTGGTAGTCATGTTTCGGATCCATTTTTAATCCAAGTTGAAATATGAGCTAATATCAGGGGTCTCAGACTGTAATGTATATCTGATTTAATTCATGTTTATTTTTAATTTAATTGTTTGTCAGTTTTAATCTTTTATTCTATTATAATGTAAATTTTTTCACTAGAGATAATACTTTTTCAGAAAATTATTTGACCTTGACTGTTAGTTTATAAACACCAGGTGTTGATCTAAATTCTGACCTTGATTCAGAATTAGTGAACAATGATTGGTTGTTTCCAAGGTCATGATGGGATTACATTTAAGATGTAAACAACTTTTTTTATATTTTTATTTCTTAGACAAAATTATTGGTTTAATCAAGGCCATATTCTGTGTACGTGATATAAACATGATCACATGACCCTACCCCCTTCTGATTTCGCAACTTGGGGGAATTTCAAAACTGTGTCTTATGATACAATATAACCTTTGTTTTGAGAGAGATTTCTCAGTTTTTGGGCTTTTACACTTGGTATCAAGTTGTTTTCTTTGTTGTTGCCAGATGTTGAGTTAATTATCTTCAGATCATTTGGATTTCAAAAGGATTAATTCTTTATTCTCTGGAAATATTTTGAGGTGTGCTCACACAGAAATTTTGGAAAGACATTGGTTACAAATTTAATTTGGATTTCCAACACTGGAGTGCCATTATTTGTATTTCTACAGGGAACTGTTGATAAGCACAGTACTGACTACAGCATACGTCATCGTCATCCATCTTGGATTTTTCATCAGGATTTGAACTTGAAATTATTAGAACATTTATGGCTAGGACTTTTGCAATTTAATTTGTGGATTATTTTTGGATTTGATTATTGAAACCGTAAATTCTTTTCCTTTTTTCATGTTTTTAGAATTTTCTTGGAAAATAAATTGTTAAATTTTAAAAAGCTTGTTGCTTTCACTCTTTTGTGTTACTGTTTATCCGAGCCTAAACATGTAACAAAACTCAAACTACCTGAGGGCCGCATGGAGGAATTTTCAATGGCCCAAGGGCCATACAAACTTTGTTATCTCTCATGGCACCTTGTGATGCCAATAATTTTGTGGACCACATTATATGGCTTGGCTGGCTGCATGCTGCCCATGGGCCATGTGTTTGAGACCTCTGGCTTATATAATCAAGATGTTGGATGGGTTTGAGAGAGAGAGATCCACGTATACTAAAGATGGAAACATACATCTGATTGACTGACCTTGTTACTTGAGAGTGTGCCACAGATACTTAAATGATGGAAACATACATCTGATTGACTGACCTTGTTACTTGAGAGAGTGCCACAGATACTTAAATGAGGGAAACATACATCTGATTGACTGACCTTGTTACTTGAGAGAGTGCCACAGATACTTAAATGATGGAAACATACATCTGATTGACTGATCTTGTTACTTGAGAGAGTGCCACAGATACTTAAATGATGGAAACATACATCTGATTGACTGACCTTGTTACTTGAGAGAGTGCCACAGATACTTAAATGATGGAAACATACATCTGATTGACTGACCTTGTTACTTGAGAGAGTGCCACAGATACTTAAATGAGGGAAACATACATCTGATTGACTGACCTTATTACTGCTCTGGAGGCCAGATTTATTATCTGATCTTGATCAAATTTGAAATATATGCTAATATCTTCAGCATCGTGTATGGGTTTAATAATGAATAAGAGCCTTAATCATGTTGTTATGCAACTGAAAAACTGAGCTTGTCACCTCTAGAAGCCATATTTGTGATCCAAATTTGATCAGACTTGGAGTATATGCTTACATCAGCATATCAATGGGTGAGATAGCTGAATATTAGTGAGGTTATCTTGCATCAGATTGGATGAGCTTGTTGCCAGTCAGGAAGCCACATTTCTGATCTGATTTGGATCCAACTTGAAGTATGGGCTGAGTGAAAATACACATATAACAGTGAATTAATCTTACATTATCAAGATCTCGGATGAGGCCAGTAATGAGTGAGTGAAATTGATGTACAATAATGATTTAAGATGACATTATCAAGATTTCAGATGAGTCAATTGATAATAGCAACCATGCATTTTACTGAGTTGCTTTTGCATCCGATAGGCTGGGCTTTTAAGTTCACATTTTTGATCAGATTTTGATCAAATATGGTACATCATTTTTTTTATTATCAGAATCTCTTATGAGTTCAATTGTGAGTAACATCCATACATAATAATGAGGTGATCTTGTGTCTGGCTGAGACTGTGAGCACTATAGAGACCCTATTACAGAACCAATTTTAATCAGACTTGGAATGTAAGCTGGCATCATCAAGGTCAAATATGAGGTCGATTATTAGCAAATTAAACTGGTGAGATGTTCTTGCATCATATTGGCAAAGCTTTTGATTGCATTAACAATCATACTTTTTAACAGACTTTTATGGAACTTGCTATGTTGTTGTTATTGTAGGGTTTAATGCCATTTTTCAATACAGGATAGGCTATACATGGCAGCCAGTATAACTGGTGGAGGAAGAACCCTGGAAAACCCCAGGAAGAACCACCAACCCAAGATAAGCCACTGGCAGGCTTTCTCATGTACCATGTTAGCTGAGACTGAGACTTGAACTCACACAGACAGAGGTGAGGTGGCAGTGATCCAGAACGGTGAGCGTTTTAGATCACTTGGCCACTCGGGGTAACAACTTGCTATGTAAATTTTGTATCATCAAGATCTCAGATGATTTGATTGTAAGTGAGATCTAACCATATTAATGAGAATCCAGGCTGATTGTTTGGTAGGCATCAAACCTCCAACCTTCTGCTCATGAGACAAACTAATTACCAACTGAGTCACCACACTTTCCTTGGTTGGGGGGCAGGGATCGTGAAAGTTACAACATTATGAGTCCATGGGTACTGCCACAGAGGAGTGAGGGCATATCCAGGAATCCATGCTGCCTGCACAGATTAACTCCGCATGTAATGCCAAATAAGTGTATGTATTTTTGGAGTGGAACCATGAACAGTTATGAATCAGGTCCTAGTTCATCCCCAGTGGCAGTTTGAGATCCAGATCTGGTGCTTGGTATATAAATAACCTGTCCTTTCTATGTAGAGAAAGTGATTATATGAACATGATACATGACACCAACCTTGTTTGACATTACATAGAAACAGGCTGTGACTACGGGACTCACAGTACTAATTCAGTTCCCATAGTAAACCTATCCAAACACCATGATATTAAAAATTCAATAACTTAAAATTTTGAGTGCTCATGATCAAACCCATATTTATCAGTATAGATGAAACCTGGATGTCAGCTTCTGTGTTGAGGAAAGGATATGAGCCGTGGCATTTTCTGGACCTGCATGTGTTTGAAACATGTGCTTTCAATTCTGCACCAGAGTCAAGTGCTAATTTTAGTAATGAGTGCTCCAAACTCAAGGCTCTTAAAGGACTGAAATTCCATCAATAAAACAATGTCTCTATTTTTTTCCACTTACAACTAGGATAAGCTCTCAAAAGATTCTTTTTCCTAAAACATAACTTACATTATTAACCAATCCTGGTCAGCCAAACCCATGTATACTCTATTTTATGTTCACTCATTTCCAGGCTGGTTCCCATTTGTCCATATCATTAGTACTGTATGTCCTATAGTGATGTGTTTTTCATGACTTCAGAAATGACTTTTGCTAGAAATATGCAGACTGTTCCTGAGTTGCATATTGTGAATTCAGTGTTAATTGTTTGGTACCAGTTTAATCAAGTGCAACCATGAATCCAAAGACCCCCAGCAGTGATTGGATCAGTGCAAACGATAGGACCCCCACATTTTAACCACACCCGCCTGATCTATCCAGACTTTTGAACTTGTCATGGTTTAGGCAGAAATTCCCGAGTATGAGATTTTTCTGCATATTCATTTGGGAAAAAATGGTCTTTGGGTCAGAAATTCAATATTAGTTTTACAAATTAATTCAGTTGAAATAAGCAAAGGGAGAAAAAGAATTCACAGCTCCACATGTATCAGTTAAACAAAAATAAGGGGGAAGAGACTGATATTACAATATAGAACAGAAACAAGGAAGAAATACCCTTGTATAATTACATGTGTGAGGTTGAATTAAATTTTTGTTCTCCCTGATTTTGTGAATATGTCAAAGATATTCTGTATGCAGTATATGGAAAGTTCTATTTAGCACCTCATATCCAAATAGTAAATAATTACGCTTATTTTTTAACTTCCAACCAAAGGAATACATCATTTACTTTCTTGCCTGCAATGTATTATTTGATAATGTGACAAATTATAGATAAGCACAGAGGGGACAAGAACTTTCCATGGCATGACAAAATCATTTTTTTTTTCAGGTTGCGTATTATTTCAGCAAGGATTGTAATTAAATAATTTCCTTCTGAGTTTTTAACACAACAATGAATATTTGTTAATACGTTTCAAACTTGTGAAATTGTTGGATGCATTGGATTTACAAAGAAAGTGTATATGTCTAATACTGGCTCCAAACTGAATATATATGAATGCCAAGATCTGTGCTACATAAAGTAAATGTATTAAAGGTCATTGGTTTCATTTCAGAAAGCTGAAATATTATCTGCCATTTACAAATCCTAGCACTGTGGTAACTACAATACATTCATTCATTTACAATAGACACTGATACTTCTAATTCAATGCTAGACCAAGTGATAATTAATACGGTACCATATTTACTTTTAAAATATGACTAGCTTTAGAAAATGTATTCTCCTTAATAAACACAGGATTTATACGAATGGAACAAAATATGTTGACCAAATGTCATTTGTCTCCTTCAGATGGTCTTTACTTATTGTATTAGCAAAGTGTTTGTAAATCAGAATTGTCCAGAATGTTCATAAATGTGTGTGTGTGTGTGATTTGGATTTTTATTGTAGCTTTAACAATGTTTTAGTCATTTTGCTACGATGTCTGCAGTGTGATAGTTTATAGTGATGTCTAGCACTGGGGCATCACGCCGCAGACATATAGCATGATGTCCCACCCAGTCACATTATCCTGACACCAGGCCAACCAGTCCTAACACTAACCTCTTAATGCTGAGTGCCAAGCGAGGCCGCTGTTAGTACCATTTTTGTAAGTCTTTGGTATGACTCAGCTGGGGTTTGAACCCATGACCTCCCGTTTCCAAGGCAGACGCTCTAACCACTAGACCACTGGAGTGGTCTTCATAAATGTGTAAAATATTTAACAAGTTCCTGTAATGACTTTAAATTTTAAGAAGTTCACCTACATATTATTGCAGACCACGAGCTTCTGTCACATTATTTGTCATCAGCTCATGGTCCATGTTGTTTGTTCTACTGAGTACTCTAAACAAACAGTATAAACTTAGATCTGATTACAAACTATGTGACAGCAGATCTTGGTCTGTGCAGTTTGTCGATGGACTCTTATTACAAGAGATTATAAACGGTATATCTGTTAAAATCATCAGTTAATCTACATATTAATTTAAATTACATACCAAATTTTATAGGTCTGCTGCAAGTTGTTTTTTCTTAAACATGCTGACAAGTTGTTAAAAAAAATATTTTAAAAATACTGAAAAAAAAGATCAGTCACCAGTTAACTTAATTAAATTTTTGGACCCATCCCAGGTTTGTAAATATCAAATTCAGTCAGGTTGGGCTTGATCACTTATCTTGATTACAAGAAGTTATGATGGATGGTTGGACAAACCAAAACCAGCATTTTTCCCACCCTGGTGGGCAGGGGTGGGGGACATAATAAAATATAGCAATTTACAGCATAAAGTAACTACATAAAGTACCACATATACACGCTTATAAGTTGACTCCAACTGAAACAGTATAAAGCCTGACCTGCTGTAGCATAATGCACTGGCAGGTCAGGGTCTGTGTTGTTTGTTCTACTGATTTACTCCTAACAAACTCCACAGACCCAGATCTGCCAGTGTATTATGCAATGTCAAATCTGTGCAGTTTGGAGTCGGATGCAACTTAAAAGTGAATATATATGGTAGTACTTGGATAAAGTCTATCTTTCTGTAATAACTCTCAAAGATTCTCTTCCTTTCTAAGTTTGATTGATATCAGTTGTTTAGACATATCACTTAAGTAGAGAGGTAGACAGTTTATTACCCCTCAGAGAAAAAGCTTGGTCTTTTATCAGTCAGTAGATGAATTCAATACGGTATTGGCAGTTTTCAGTGCATTTGTTAATTGTATAAAATATTATGCAAGAACTTTTAAGACAATGAATAGCAGCAGGTACTCAGCATACCATCAGTGTCATTCATGCTTTTGGGAGGGACCATTTAATGTTGGTGGAGGAGAGAGTGTGTATTTACTGTGGAACAAAAACCCCAAAAGTTAGAGGTGGCACAATCCTGTACATCCTGCCAACAAACCTTGTAACTAATAGTGTTACTAGTTAAGCATTACCAAAATGACTTATGTTTTTATTTTCAGACTTACGTGGGTGACATTTTAGTGTCTGTGAATCCATTCAGAGACCTTGGAATCTATGGACATGAGGTAGGCATATTTTTGTTTGTTTTGCCAAGCATCATTATAAAATAAAACTGTATACCGTATTTACAATGACCACTCAGAGAACTATACACAAATGGTTTCTCTGATATGGTGGCCATTATATACAGGTAGATGTGTATTATGTATAAATGAAACCCAACAAACTAAGTCTATATGCACAGTAAGTCTTTAGATGCAGGTGACTGCTTGTGTAGGTTTGTTTGTATACTGTATATCTTTCCTCTATGGTATTAAAGGGTGTGGCAATATTTATATCCTATGATGAACTGTCATAACATAATTGTTATTGTCCAGTGTCTATTACAGAAATTTATTCTTGTATACTGTAAAGGTCATTTATTTGCACAAGTATTTAATGTAAACCATACATTACTGTAAACAGTATTTGACGAATATTTAAAAGTATACTTTAAAGTTAAATTGCTGCATTAGTTTGTATATTTTTCCTGTTTAATTTCATCTGATTAATTTTTTTATTATCTCAAGGCAGTAAATTCAATGACTTGCCCTTTCCTTGATTATCTATATCATTGTTCATAATTTTGAAGTTATTTATTCTTTAATTCACTAATTCTTGTGTTTTTTGTGAAAAACCACATAAACAGGCACAGAAATGAATATATAAACTCGCAAATAAATCAATGAAATAAGTAATAAATGAAACAATTACATGAATTAATTGATCAGTTAGTATAATTCTGTTCATTACATAGGTAAATGAACCAAATATTTAAAGGAGACATGATACTTAAGTGTATAAAATCGTTTAGTTCATTTACAATATTTTTTGTTATCTATATGGCCTCATTTTATTACATGAAGAAATAAATACTACCATTTTTCATGTTAAATTAAATACATTTTCATGTTTAGTTAAATATATTTTCATATTGAATTAAATGTATTTTCATATTCAGTTAAATGTATTTTCATATTTAGTGAAATGTATTTTCATATTCAGTTAAATGTATTTTAATATTCAGTTAAATGTATTTTCATATTTAGTGAAATGTATTTTCATATTCAGTTAAATGTATTTTCATATTCAGTTAAATGTATTTCCATATTTAGTGAAATGTATTTTCATATTCAGTTAAATGTATTTTCATATTCAGTTAAATGTATTTTCATATTTAGTGAAATGTATTTTCATATTCAGTTAAATGTATTTTCATATTCAGTTAAATGTATTTCCATATTTAGTGAAATGTATTTTCATATTCAGTTAAATGTATTTCCATATTTAGTTAAATGTATTTTCATATTCAGTTAAATGTATTTTCATATTCAGTTAAATGTATTTCCATATTTAGTGAAATGTATTTTCATATTCAGTTAAATGTATTTTCATATTCAGTTAAATGTATTTTCATATTCAGTGAAATGTATTTTCATATTCAGTTAAATGTATTTCCATATTTAGTGAAATGTATTTTAATATTCAGTGAAATGTATTTTCATATTCAGTTAAATGTATTTTAATATTCAGTGAAATGTATTTTCATATTCAGTTAAATGTATTTTCATATTTAGTGAAATGTATTTTCATATTTAGTGAAATGTATTTTCATATTCAGTTAAATGTATTTTAATATTTAGTGAAATGTATTTTAATATTCAGTGAAATGTATTTTCATATTCAGTTAAATGTATTTTAATATTTAGTGAAATGTATTTTCATATTCAGTTAAATGTATTTTCATATTTAGTGAAATGTATTTTCATATTCAGTTAAATGTATTTTAATATTCAGTGAAATGTATTTTCATATTCAGTTAAATGTATTTTCATATTTAGTGAAATGTATTTTCATATTCAGTTAAATGTATTTTCATATTCAGTTAAATGTATTTTCATATTTAGTGAAATGTATTTTCATATTCAGTTAAATGTATTTTCATATTCAGTTAAATGTATTTTCATATTCAGTTAAATGTATTTCCATATTTAGTGAAATGTATTTTCATATTCAGTTAAATGTATTTCCATATTTAGTTAAATGTATTTTCATATTCAGTTAAATGTATTTTCATATTCAGTTAAATGTATTTCCATATTTAGTGAAATGTATTTTCATATTCAGTTAAATGTATTTTCATATTCAGTTAAATGTATTTTCATATTCAGTGAAATGTATTTTCATATTCAGTTAAATGTATTTCCATATTTAGTGAAATGTATTTTAATATTCAGTGAAATGTATTTTCATATTCAGTTAAATGTATTTTAATATTCAGTGAAATGTATTTTCATATTCAGTTAAATGTATTTTCATATTTAGTGAAATGTATTTTCATATTTAGTGAAATGTATTTTCATATTCAGTTAAATGTATTTTAATATTTAGTGAAATGTATTTTAATATTCAGTGAAATGTATTTTCATATTCAGTTAAATGTATTTTAATATTTAGTGAAATGTATTTTCATATTCAGTTAAATGTATTTTAATATTTAGTGAAATGTATTTTCATATTCAGTTAAATGTATTTTAATATTCAGTGAAATGTATTTTCATATTCAGTTAAATGTATTTTCATATTTAGTGAAATGTATTTTCATATTCAGTGAAATGTATTTTCATATTCAGTTAAATGTATTTTCATATTTAGTGAAATGTATTTTCATATTCAGTTAAATGTATTTTCATATTCAGTTAAATGTATTTTCATATTTAGTGAAATGTATTTTCATATTCAGTTAAATGTATTTTCATATTTAGTTAAATGTATTTTCATATTCAGTTAAATGTATTTTCATATTCAGTTAAATGTATTTTCATATTTAGTGAAATGTATTTTCATATTCAGTTAAATGTATTTTCATATTCAGTTAAATGTATTTTCATATTCAGTTAAATGTATTTTCATTCAGTTCAACACAAATAGTTTGATAATACATTGATTATTTTGAAATTTTTCTGAATGTTTTATACTTTTCAAGTTTGGCAAGGTCACTAGATGGTCAACAATAGTCACCATATGAAAACAAAAAAGAAATGATTTCTGTTGTAATTTGGTTTTCTTTTTCTTTTTACACTCCAGTGATTGTGGTATATTGTTTGTAGGTTTTTCCATTTTGTGTGTATGTGTGGGTGTGTCATTGGACAGTTTGGTTAAAAGTTGGAGACATGCTGCTTAACTAATATTTGCCCAATGCCACCAATTGCCATACCCATTAAGTCTATATGCCCAATGCCACCAATTGCCATACCCATTAAGTCTATATGCCCAATGCCACCAATTGCCATACCCATTAAGTCTATATGCCCAATGCCACCAATTGCCATACCCATTAAGCCTGCCCAATGCCACCAATTGCCATACCCATTAAGCCTATATGCCTAATGTCACCAGGTGCCATTGTCTGGCAGCCCATACAGTAGGATTGTTAGCCTAGCACTTGCCTAATTCCACCAAGTGCCATTCCTTTGCAGCCAAAGCACCAAGTGCAACCAAGTGCCATTCTCTGGCAACCCATTCAGTAGGATTGTTAGCCTAGCATTTGCCTAATGCTGCAGTGTGCTATTCACTTGCAGTATATGTGGCACATGCCAACAGATGCCATTTAGTGGCAACTCGTACAGTAGAATTGTTAGCCTAGCATTTACCTAAATCTGCAATGTGCTATTTACTTGCAGTGTATGTGCCACATGCGAACAAATGCCGTTCATTGGCAACTTGTACAGTAGATTTATTAGCCTAGCATTTGCCTAATGCCTCTTAACACTTGTCTTATTGAATGCATTTCTGTTATAGATTTCTACAGAACACTTCCCCAATAATATTCCAAGATTGTATTTCTTCAGTGGTTTAGGAGGAGTTGTAATACATTACTTTAGCATGCATGTCCAGGTAGGCAGGATCACATAGTCATTGTATTTGAAAAGCATTGGGATAACAGTAGTATGTAAGTTCTGCTATGGCATTCCTGAAGCATGCACTGATTGAGACTAGGCCTCGGTTGCCATCTGAGCAATGTTCAAACTTAATATTGTTAAAGGACGGGCTTTTGAGCATATTTAATCATAATGGCTTATGTTTTTTTACCTGCATAAGTATGGTAGGATATTGATGTCACTTTTCCTGCCATTTTGGAGACAGTCAATGTTAATGGTAAAGTTCTGTGGTTATTGTTGTTGCTGTAGGGCTTAACGCCACTTTTCAGCACATGATAGGCCACACATGGTGGTCAGTATTAATGGTGGAGGAAGAATCTGGAAAAAACCACCAACCCATGGGAAGCTACTGGCAAGCTTTCTCACATAACCACATTGGCCGAACCCTCGCAGACAGGTGATACAGCAGTGATCCATAACGGTGATTGTTTTAGTACACTCTGCCACTCGGGGCCCCAAGTTTTGTGGTAAAGTCTCTTCAAGTTATATTGGTCGGATAGGAGTACATCATTGCCCTGATATAGGTAAACACCCGGTTCTGCAGAACAAAAATGCAGTATTTGCTTATTTTGTTCCCTTACATTTAAAAGATTCTGTTTTAAAAAACAAAGACATTTGCCTGTTAAATACAAGAAACAAGACATCAGCATGGTAATCAGTAATCAGTTTAAACATGGTGTTATAATTGTGCTTATGTGTCATTAAACCACACACTCACACACACACATGCTAGCATGCCTACACACATTTGTTAATATCATATTTATCATTTTTTCAATATATACTTGCAGGAAACCAACAAATACTATCTTGCAAAGAAAAATGAGCACCCACCACACATTTTTGCAATTGCCGACACAGCATTCCAGAATATGTTGGGCTATGGAGGAAGGACACCAACCAATCAATGTATTCTTATCAGGTACAGTTCTCAGAATCCTGGTGGATAAACTATGTGTTCTTTATTATATTGTTTCTCTTTTATATTGCAAAGATAACAGCTGACACCAGTTTATGCAACTAGTAATAAAGTGATAATTGTTGCTTCAGTCCAAGCTTTTCCTACAAAATATTGTTCTAGATTTTATGTCAGATTTGGTGAATGTTCAAGAATACCAGTTTGTGCCAATGATTATCGAAAGGTATTTAGTATTATATTTTTTTGGAATCAGCACTGAAATTATGTATATTCTAGAATGCTCCATGTAATACCAATTTACAACTTTTTGGAGTTTTTAAATGCCATCTTTTATTTTTTAGGGAAGCCAACAAGATTTTTTATGCATTATGTCAAATCAGTGCTGTGATTTATGAAAATATTTTGGAACAACATTAATAAGATTGTTCCACTTACTTCTAAAAAGTTGTGTTAGGTTGTCTTTTTAGTCTGGTTACTTGACTAATGATACTTCATTGAAAGTATTGGATATGAAAAGATAACCAATCTAGCCTAAGTTAAAATTATGATCTATCATTCAATGAACTCTGTGAGCCATATCTAAAGGTCTGGCTGACTGTTTACATTCTTGTGCAGTATTGTGAAATTATAGCATATGTATGATACTGAAAGGCACTGGAAAAGGTTCATTTACAAATTGAGATTGTTTAAAGAATAATAGAGATTTCCAAGGGCTTTTTTGGTTTTTCTCCATCTTAAAGACCATGTCATGCCATTATGGCCGGGCACAGCTTCCATACATATTAAATCAGTATTTTAGCTCTTAAGAAATTGTTCAGTTAGATGAAATGAATGTTCCATTCTTAGTAAATATTGTACATTTTGAAGAATGAGGTTAAATTTGAAGAGTATTGGCTTTGATTTGAGATGAGAAAGGCACCTGTCAGTTTTAGGCTTGATCTGTCAAAGGTCAGGGTCACCAAGACTAAAAGAAGAAAATGGTTTCTGCAAAATAACTTGACATGGCAGGTGTATAAGGTACTATTGTTTTTTTTTATATTTTCTTTTACTGTAATATTCATGTTAATCAGAAGTTGGTATGGGGTGAGAAAAGTAAAACTTCTTTGTGCACAGTATTGGTGAGACCATACATATCATTGTATCAATGTTGCAGACAGCTTTAAGTTCCTGAACTTTGCTCAGTTTCTGTTTAAATGTGAATTCATGAAGTGAAATGTGCATATTCATCTTTTAGAGCACTACTAACCATAGGCAGAATAGGTCACAGTGCTGTTCTTCCATTGATTTCATTTTATTGAATACTTGCATTATTCAAGACGATTGTAATTCCTCATTTTTGTTTCAGTGGTGAGAGTGGAGCAGGAAAAACGGAAAGCACCAAGTTGATCATTAAGCAGTTGGTGGAGCTGTGTCGGGGAAACACACAACTTCAGCAGCAGATTCTTCAGGTAAAATGTTTTTCTTCAACAATTCTTTTGCTGTTCAGAATCAAGTATATTGTCACTCATTTTATCAAACTTTTAGTATTACATTAATAACCTAGCTGAACTTTTTTACACCGATTGATTCTATCTTATTGTATTGTGAATAGATAAAGTGTTAGAAAATCAAAGTTTCAGGTTGTGACAGAAATATTATAGAATCAATTATACATAATAGTAGAATATTTGTATATCTGTATGTTCATTTTTTAGCCTGAATTTTAGGTGCCCTTTTTCAACCTGTAATTATTGGGAAGATAAGTAGAGGATCTTATGTGAGTGTTTTACTAATACATAAAAGATTGAATTATTCATGTTTTTATGAATATCAAAACATCTAGGTATATACATGCATATAGGTTGGGTACACTTGCAAACAACATAAACCCTGATCTACTGTCGCATGAAGTGCTTGCAGATCAGGGTCTTTGTTCTTTATTCTAGTAATTACTTCTAACAAACTGTATAGACCCAGATCTGCCATCCACATGCATTTTGTGTTTGTAGATTTGTTTTAGTCTGCGCTGTTAGATCTGACTTATAAGCAAGTACATATGGTAACCATATTTGCAATAATCATGCTTGATAACTTCCAATACCCTGATGTTTAATTTCATGAACTGCAGAGAAAATCAAGTAACATGAAGTAGCACAGAAGCATCAGATATTGTGCTTTTTCCTCATAATGTCATAATATGATATCATATATGTCAGTGGTTCCCAAGCTTTTCAAGTAGATGGCCATATCTACTATTTTCAGTAACTAAGCGGGCCACAACGTTATAAAATTATAAATGTTTATCAAATGTTTATAAAATTATAAAAGTCATGTAATATCATTCTTAAATATATTAACTTTCAGCCACCAAATTCTAAAACTTTAAAAGCAGCCAGTGTCAGTCCTGCACAAAAGTCATTTTCGGTTTTAAATCAAAGCCGCAGATTAAGCAAACCGGATTACCACTACGACTAGGCACAAACGTAAATTTCTCCGTCCAATCTGCATTGAATTCACAACAGTCAATGTATTCACGTTTTCGCTAATTAGCATTGTTTGATTCTACGTTATCCACGTTGATGCTTATCAGCTTTAACGGTAAACTTGTATTTGAAAAATCTAATTTCAACACGAAACTGCAGACTACTAAACAGTTGTAACAGATGACATCATGGCATCTTGCGCACTCTGATTGGTTGACAAGGCTGGGAAAAGGGTATTTCCAAATGTTTTGTTCGCAAACTCAACAGGCGCATTCGATAATTATATCCGAGCACAACAACCACGCGCAGAGTGAATTATTGAACGCTCATGGAGCTCCGAGTGCTCAACCAAAATGACAGACTTCTTAAAAATAACATTCTAGACTCTAGAATACTGTAGATCGTGCATTATTGCAACTTTTGTCTAGTTATTATTTATTTATTTGAACATCAATAAATTGTTGAAATTATTAAAATACATTATAGTAAATATAGAGGCCTCGCGGGCCACTTTATGAGAGCTGACGGGCCACAAGTTGCCCACGGGCCATGGTTTGGGAACCTCTGGTATATGTATATTGTAAAAATACGAGATGGGTTTATGATATATCTTAGCATTTTTGTCAAGCCCACATTAGTGGGAGCACGATAGGCAGTCACTTTCCTGGTGGTTAAAGTGGCATTGACAGCTTAAGGTTTTGGTTAGTTGTTTTGTTAAGATAGATTTTTGATCCCCCATGGTAGGATCTCATCATATTTGGTATGAATCATTTTGAAGCTAAGACAATTTATTCCATGACATGTTTCCTTGCCCCTTTGGCCATTGGGTTAAGGTCACAGTCATAGTAAATCAACATTAAGGTTTTGATTAAAGTTTCTTTTCTCCATTTGCTTATATTTCCTAATCTCCCTGATGGATTTTATTTATACTTAGAATGGATCTTTATGAAGCTAAGGCAGTTCATTCTGCTACATATCTGTTTGCTCCTTTAGTGTCAAGGTCACAATCATAGAAAATGTATGATACTGTTATGGCTAAAGTCTTTTTCATGATTGTTTCTTAAACCCTTTGATGGATATTGATCATACATGGACTGAATCATAATGAATCTAAGAATTCATTCTGCTTCATAATCAGCTGTGTTTGGACCTTGGGATTAACAGGGTTCCTACAGTCTTTGAAGGTTTTTGACAGTTTGGGTAAAATGAGGTAGCATTTTCAAGGGTGTCGTAACAAAAGCGCGCAAAACAAAGTGTGCCAACAACTGCGTGCAATGATAAACAACCGAACAAATACGCGCAAAACAAGACAAACGCATGCATGTATACAAAGATAAGGTTGAGAAGACAATAAAAAAGGTTAACTGAGAAGACATTACAAAGATCAAGTAATTGACAACCTACCACACACCAACAACTCAGTTGAAGCCTGGCATCGTTCATTTCAACAGACAGCAGATTGTCATCATCCATCAGTATTCAAGCGAATCGAAGACTTTCGTAAAGAACAAGATCCCTACAAATTGAAATTTGAGAGATTTCTTTCGGGCATCAGACAATCAGAGGCATCTAAATCAAAGTACGTTCGTCTTAATTGATGTCTCCAGGCTTTGGTCCCAACATCATGGAACAGTACTGTTAGAAGATTACTTGTGAGGATTAGCTCATAACATTAACATCTAACATTTCTACCTAGTATTTATTCATAAATCAGGCTAATTTGCATAATATTCTCCTTGTTTTTCAATATTTGAACAAGTCAGTAATAGGTTTGTTAACATTTCACAACAAGTGTGTATAGGGCACATGCTGTGTATAGAGTAATAAACATCTAAGTAAATAAACCAATATTTTTTAAAGCAAATTTATGTTTTATTTATTTAATGCATTATATTGTAAGAACATTTGTTCACAAGTTCTTAGGTACGCTTATGACTGCATGCTTATGTCAGCGCACATTTGTCTTGCATGCTTTTGTTGGGTCACCATTTTCAAGGCCTTGAAAGTTTGGGAAAATTGAGCAGATTACCCCAAGGTCTTTAAAAGTCTTTGAAAATTGAAATAAGCCCAAACATTTTTATTTCTTTCCATAATCACAAATAAAATTGTCCAAGGTTGTTAGATTCAGATGTAGTCGTGTTTTCCTGGTTTCATTTTCAGTGCTACTGCAATAACCAACAAGCATTTGAATTTCATCATTAAATGATATTGTATTATTTGGAATTCATTGTTTTCTCATATAACATAACTTGTATACAAAATGTTAGCAAAAATAGGTTTTGGGGAATCTATGATTGTGGTGTTTGAAAATTTGGGAAAAGTCTTTGAATTTGTCATTCAGAATTCCGTATGAACCCTGATTAAGATCAGTCATACAAAATTTAAATGAAGGTTTTGGCTAATGTGGTTCATTGGATCATTAGGAAGCTATGACAATTTATTCTGTGAAATGCTCACTATATTGCCTACAGGTATATTTCCTAGGTCACATGTTTATGTCATACTATTGGATGAATCTTTAGAAAACTTAGACAATTCATTCTGCTGTTTGACCTTAGTGTGAAGGTCATGCATTTGACATTTTTTGCTTGAATCTGGGAGCTTACAATCAGGCCATGGCCCCTGCAGGTTTTAATAAGTGGTCAAATGTCCAGATATAATATAAAAATTAATATAGCAATTAATCAAGATTAATCAGTAGAAATTATAAGTTTACCTTGTAAGGACATATTTATTTATTCTGGGTTTTTTCAGTCACATTATATTTCAATGTACAGGGAAATGCCATTAATCTGTATATTTTTGTTCCCAACCCATTCTTTAGTACACACAAATGAGGAATCTGAATTAATATCTTTAAAGAATATTGTGAGGAATTCTTGTTTAAATACTGTGACATCCAGATTAAAAAATCTCCACTTTATAGAGGTTCACTTTTTGATTTGTTCTTCACACATGATTTAATTTTTCTAAAATAAAGTTCTGCATATTCATTTTATTATTTCTTCTTACAGGTGAACCCACTTCTGGAAGCCTTTGGAAATGCCCAAACAAAGATGAATGACAACTCAAGTCGCTTTGGAAAGTATATCCAACTTATGTTCTACAATGGACAGAGTAAGATTTTGTTTATCTGCATTTTAACATTTTTTAAATTTTTTTAATAAAATATGGCCTGGTACATGTGTTCAGGTCATCAAAGTTCACTCACATGATTGTACCTTACATTCTGGTGACAGTTAATAAATTGTGGTGTTGTTTTTGCCATGTTTCAACACAGAATAGGCTAAACATGGCAGCCAATATAACTGATGGAAGAAAAATCCAGGAAAATCCTAGGGAGCACCACTGACCCATGGGAATCTACTTGCAGACTTTCCCACATGCCAACACTGGCCAAGTCTGAGACTTGGACCCATACAAACAAAGATGATACTGTTGTAAAGTCCTTACGAACAAAGAAATAAATATAAATAGGAGAGTGTTGTAATGAGGGAACAATGTTAGTATAATGTTTAAAAATGTGAAATAAACCATAAAAGCATTAATAACTCACAACAGTGCCCTAACTTGAAACATACAGACATACAGGCAGACGGACAAACAAGGGCATCAAGATGAATCTTTCATGTTTGAGGTAATGCATAAAATATTGACACTCCTTTCACCTTGCTCTTGAAGATGTATATAAAAATGTAAAATAAACCATACATGTGTTTATGGAGCATTAATGTCCTACCACACTTGAAACATCCAGATATATGGGTAGATGGACGAACAAAGGTAAGAACATGTCTCTTGTTTGCAGTGATTTATAAAATATTGACATTCCTTTCATCTTGCTTGGAAGATAGTACTTGGTACTGTGTGATCTTGTCCATGTGTGCAAATGTTACACATATTACATTCATAAGATAGAGAAATCAGTTAACTTTGAGACATAATTGGGGGTGGTTTGTTGATCTGCACAATGGTTGTAGGATTTGAATCATTACCCAGTTTAATTATCAATAATTGACAGATAGAAGGTATTACCTGAATTTCAGATGAAATTTGTTAGACAATTTCAGAAGTTCTATCATTCACAAGCCTTGGGACCACTCCGGTGGCCTTGTGGTTAGAGCATCTGCCTCGGAAGCGGGGGTTGTGGGTTCAATCCCTGGCCGAGTCATACCAATGACTTACAAAAATGGTACTAACAGCTGCCTCGCTTGGCGCTCAGCATTAAGAGGTTAGTGTTAGGACTGGTCGGCCTGGTGTCAGGATAATGTGACTGTGTGTGACATCATGCTACATGTCTGCGGCATGATGTCCCATTGCTAGACATCACTATAAACTGTCACGCTACAGATATTGTAACGATATGACTGAAAAATTATTAAAGCTACGTTAAAAATCCTAATCACACACAAACAAGCCTTGGGAAACAAAATATTCAAATTAATATTAAGGAGTTTCATACATTTCAGATGAGGATAAATGTAAGATTCAGTTTATCAAATGACAAAAAAACCCAAAGGCCATGCTGTCAATACTCTTGACGTAGAATGACATGGATGCAATTACACTTACCATCCAGCACCTCTTTTTCTGAAGGTGATAAAGAAAGCAAGAGAATCGGAGTGTTGCTTCATTCTGATTGCTCCAGCTAGGAAAAATCATAGATTATTAAACCTCATCAATCTTGCAAGAGAAATCTCCAGGAGAATGTAGATAGTCTCTTATCTAATCAAGTAACTGTGATAACAGGTGTTTCATCCCAACCCTGAGTTGCTGTACCTGCATTTCTCGAACTTAATAAACAAACCCTCAGGAACAAACAGTTCTCACAACCAGTTGTGGAGAAATTGCTCAAACAAGGTGGAGCTCTACTTTGCAAGTGTACAAATGCAAATGGAAAATTTTCACACATTAGGGTGCACAAGAAGACATTATACAACTGCAGTCATCAATACTTCAGATAGCCAACTTTGTCCTCTGGCTTTTTGATGAGAAACATGTAGCAGCAATCACAATTAAATCCTTCCATTCCACAATCACTGACAATCTGGTCATCATGGTAGAGGGGATATCAGACAAAAGAAAGACCTATCCGATCTTTTGTCCAGTTTTGACTGCACTTGTTCCAAGATGTTGGATCTTTGCCCCAAAGTGGAATCTATCAGGGTTACTAATGTGGTTGAACTAGAACCATTTTAATGGCCCTTAAGAGCCACATTGGTTCACGTTTCTTACAAGACCTTCTTTCTCACAGCATCAACAAATGACACGTAGACTCAGCAAAATACACTCTCTATATCAGTGACTCCAACTTTATGCAGTTCCAACAAGATGGGTCAGTATCACTCTTGATGTTGATGTTCCCAGCTTTCATTGCAAAGAACAAGCTCCCATTCATGTGGAGTCAGAATTTTCTAATGAAATTCCTGTCTACTCTATATACTTACTCTCCAGTTCCTATAAAGGATCCAGTGCAAAATCTGCAGTGAGAAGGACTGAGCCATTGCATTGAGCGAGA
The DNA here is from genome assembly GCA_028554795.2 of Sinohyriopsis cumingii. Taxonomy (NCBI): domain Eukaryota; kingdom Metazoa; phylum Mollusca; class Bivalvia; order Unionida; family Unionidae; genus Sinohyriopsis; species Sinohyriopsis cumingii. The sequence continues at coordinate 76,923,975 of CM068827.1, read as the reverse complement.
TTACACATCTTCCTATCCCTCACGAAGGAACTGGACTACATAGCAGACACTTTCATCCAGGATAAAGTGGTTTATTCATTCTGCATATCAGAAAATAACACCAGACCAAATGACTTTGTTTTGCATCTTTGCTCGTGAAGTTAGAGCTGTTGTCACAAACGTTGCATTTGAGTGAAACTGTTCTCTGTCATTATCAATACCATGTGATGGAGATCAATGTGTACTTCTCCAGCCTTTATCTCAGAGATCCTTCATCCTAAAAAGCATAACCTATTGGACCTATAGCCGTGCTGAGACAGGTTACCTTCACAGGTCATGTGACAGCTTTATAAGGATGCGGCTTCATCTCTTCCACTGGTGGAGTCTGTTCTCTAGCTGAGTTATCTAGGAGTTGTCACACATACCTTAGGGGACCAGAGTTGGTCACTCCATGGTAAGGTGATGTATTTCCCTCCACCTCTTATCTGTACTCCTAAGGTGTTACGATCAGGTAACATATTTGAAGAAGAAACCAATAATAATACAGATACACCCTCCCAACCTACCTGAATTGAGATCTATGTCTGTACCTTCCTCTCCAGTAGTAACTGAAGTATTTATGGGATGTGGCACCAATCCCTGTATTGAGCAGAGATCACTCTAACTGCCTCATATGTTGGCAAATAACTGTTAGCTTTTTAACTAAAATGTTTTAGCCTGGGAGGGCTGGATTTTTGCGAGGTAGTATTGGTTCTTCTAAAATATTATGATTGTGTTTGTATTATTGACAGTTATTATATGGTTCTGTTTGCCAGATAATAAATGTAGTCATTTTATTACTGGCAAAGTGTTTTTTGCTTTGCTGTAGATATCTTGTAATTTTTCCAACATTATGAAAAAGCACCTGCCACATTGTTCTAAAAAAATGTTGATATGTTGTCAAAGTTATGCTTCTTTCAGAGTTGTCTGAAAATTACTTAAATTAATTCAGCTTGTAGACTGAATAATGCATCATGGGGAATTTATCACATGCTGGATGAGTTGTCACGTGGTGGAATGTATGTAACATTAGTGAACATCCTGGATGAACTCTCACATGGTGAAATGTATGTGACCTTAGGGGACATGCTGAATAAATTGTCACACAATTGAATATATGTGACCGTAGGGGACATGCTGAATGAGTTGTTACATGGTGGTGTGTATGTGACCTTAGGTTGCCTGCTGGATGAGTTTTCACATGGTGGTGTGCATGTTACCTTAGGGGACACAAGCTGGATGAATTGTCACATGGAAGAATATATGTGACCTTAGGCGACATAAACTGGATAAGTTGTAAAATGGTTGAATGTATGTGACCTTACGGGATGTGCTGGATAATGGTGGTATGTGTGTGACCTTAGGGGACCTGCTGGATGAATTCTCACATGGTGGAAATGTTTTTGATCTTAGGGGACCTTCTGGATGAATTCTGACATGGTGGAAATGTTTTTGACTTTGGGGACCTTCTGGATGAATTCTCACATGGTGGAAATGTTTTTGACCTTAGGGGACCTGCTGGATGAATTCTCACATGGTGGAAATATTTTTGACCTTACAGGATATGCTGAATGAGATGTCAGATGTGCAATGTATGTGACTTCAGTGAACATGCTGGATGAATAATATTAAATGTTATTAAACTATAAAACAAACTTGAAATTTCATTAAATTTTCAATTTACAACTGTATACTTTTCTTTTATAGTTTCTGGTGCCAAAATCTCGGAGTACCTGCTGGAGAAATCTCGAGTTGTACACCAGAATGAGGGGGAGGAAAACTTTCATATCTTTTACTACATGTTTGCAGGCCTCGCTAAAGAGCATCTGCAACACTATGGGCTCAATGGACCCTTCAAGTACAGGTAGGTTTCAGTTCAAAGGTTATCTGCCATATTTTGATTTTACTTTGTACAATTTTGTTTCATTTTTGGGGATTGTATGAACAATTAGCTTTTTAAATATTTATAACATGTTCAGACAAACTACAGATATGTGTGAAAGTTCTTTGGTATACACATTCTATGTATAAAATGATTTCGACAACAATTTTTTTTTTATCATAGAGCAGGTTCTTGTTCCTGGTCAGAAGATGGGACATAGTGTATGCATGTCTGTATCAGACCCTTATGATATGACAGTAAGTCTTATGGAAATGACTCTAAAAATATGGACTAATTGAATAATATAAAAAATTACATAAATATGATTGTTGTGGTAAACTCCTGATACAGGTTTTTCCTTGTTTGATTCTGATCTGGATTTCATACTAGATTTAGTGGAGTTTGTAATGTAATTGACTAACTTTACAGGAGTTCCTCAGTTGATTCAGACTGGATATATTTGTTAATGCAACAAATATGCTAGATCAAGCTGTTGCTTATAGAGGTTTCATAAAATGGTGTCCAGCAAATGATATATCTTCAAGACATGGGGGACAATAAGCCTCTTATAAAGTTTGATAGCACAAAAGAATAAAAAAGAATATTTGGATTTTTGTGGAAAGAAGCAGGAAGGGTAACATATTTGTTGGACATTATGTGTTGGTTTGAGTGTGTCTGATGATGGGAGAGATGATAGCCAGTGCCACATGAAATTAAAGGAAAAATATCCCAAAGGATTATGTAAAATTGAGAAATAGCAAGAAGCTATTGAGCTTCATAGGGTTTGGAACTGCAGTTTGTGAAACTGATCTGGTGGTAATTAAGGTTTAAGCTTACTTTACAAACATTCTATTTGAACATGATGTTTATTGTCGCTGCATCTATCTCTGATCACACTTCTCAACTTTTTAAATGCATGTTTTCCAGCTTGACAATAGCAGTACGTTATATTTTATTACATCTTACTGAAAACTTGTCCCACTTATGGAAAATATTGACTGTCTTACTGAGAAAGTCTATTAGTCTTGTCGGGTCTGCTGTATGGTCATGCATAGATCTGTTCATCTGTCACACTTTTTATATGCTCTATAATGTTAAAGCTATTTGAAAATTAGTGAAACTTTGTATGCTTGTACAACATCATCACTAGATAGTGTGCCACATGATACCTTAGAGGTCATATCTTCAAGGTCAAGATCACAGCTCGGTGGTTTACATTAATTTTCCATAACACCATCCATTTTATGCTATAACTTTGAAACCATTTGAAGTTATGGGATGAAATTTGGTGTAATAAGTTTAAAGTGTACCAGTACATTCCAGACATAAAACATTTTTTATAAAACCACCAAAAAAATAATAATCATGTTAAAAATAAAACTAATTAATTATTGAAACTAATTAATTATTTAAAACTTGACATCTTTTTGATTATCCCAAGTATTATATGAATTTTCCTAAAATTAACAATGATCAGCATTGACATTCAATTGCAGACTTGAATTTTATTAATCATTGGAGAGCAGTGAAAAGGACCCAAAGCAGCAATGCACATCAATTCCTATTCTGATGAAAGTGGATTAACTTGTTTGATATAAAGCGTTTAACTCTTTACCTCTAATACTGAAAATACTTGCTTAAAAGATGATTCCAACTGCAAACTGAGCAGATTCAGATTTGACCCCCTCCAGTGGCCTAGTGGTTAGAGCGTCCACCTCAGATGCAGAAAGTCGTGGGTTCGAACCCCAGCCGAGTCATACCAAAGATTTATAAAAGTTATATTAGCAGCTGCCTTGCTTGGCGCTCAGCATGAAGAGGTTAGTGTTAGGACTGGTCGTCCTGGTGTCAGGATAATGTGACTGGGTGGGAGGACATCATCATACATGTCTGTGGCATGATGCCCCAGTACTAGACATCACTATAAACTGCCACACGGCATACATCGTAGCGATATGACTGACTTTTAAAAAAAAGCAATGTTAAAAATCCAAAAGCACACACGCAGATCCACATTTGCCTTTGTATAATGTTCCAGAAGATCTGGTTCTGTGCAGTTTGTTAGGAATAATCAGTAGAGCAAGCAACGTAGACTCTAATCTGCAGGTGCATGATGATAAAGATCAGGATCTTTGTTGTTTGCAGTTTGACTTAACTTTTAAGAGAGTAGAAGCAGTAAGTGCTTTTTGATGCCTATGCAACATTTTCATGGATGCTTTTTGATGCCTATGCCTCATTTCCATAGAGACTGCTCCGGTGGCCTAATGGTTGCCTCGGATGCGGGAGGTTGTGGGTTCGAACCCCAGCCGAGTCATACCAAAGACTTTAAAAAAAGCTACTAACAGCTGCCTCGCTTTGCACTCAGCATTAAGAGGTTAGTGTTAAGACTGATTGGCCTGGTGTCAGGATGATGTGACTGGGTGGGACATCATGCTACATGTCTGCAGCATGATGACTCAGTGCTAGACATCACTATAAACTGTTACACTGCAGACATCATAGCGATATGACTGAAAAATTGTTAAAGCTGCGTTAAAAATCCAAATCACACACACACTCATTTTCACAGAAGTGCTGTTGGAGGCCTCCATCTGATTTATCTAAAAGTGCATTTGGATTCCTATGCACCATCCGCATGGATATGTGTTTGGATGCCTGCAGTAAACATCAGCCATTTTGATCTCATTTTGATAGTACCAGTTGTGGTGAAAGCTCTCTGTTAAAAATTACAAACATGGTATCACATCATGTGGTTGCTGTTTAAGGTAGAGTCCTAATCTGCTATTTAAAGTAACTTGGTGGGAATCTCTACTGTCCAGTATGGGGCCACATATTTCATTCAGCCCTGTCTTGAATTTGGATGATTAAAATTATGGCTATAATGGCTTCAGTAAGTCAGTTACAGGCTCTAATACTAATGTAGGCAACACTGATTTTTTATAATTTATCAAATGTAGATGATTTAGTGATAAATGTAGACATAGACAACAGAAACCTGTGGTTGGTCTCAGCACTACTAACTTGATGTTGAATGAGTTCTTTCAAGATTTTAAAGCATATGAAAGATTTCTCCATGAAAAATAATTATACAGCTTTAAAGATCAAATTTTGTATTTAAACCTAACTACAGATAACAGATATGTACCAAAAGTAAAATAGTTAAAATTTATGTTGAACTTAATATATCCTATCCTGCAGTAAATACCGTATTTCATGTTATTTTTCATACAAAAATTTTTTTTATTTAAATTTCAATATATGAAAAATTATATGTAAAATAAATAATTATCATTTGGTGGTACTGACAGTGTACGAAAAATAAAGAGACCATACCTGAACAAGTTCTACGGAACACACGCTACTCAAAAACTTAATGGTACAAATGTACAAAGTAAACATATATTTTCTGTCTCATTCTGCTCTCAACAATTAATGAGTGATATTTGTAAAAACAAAATGGCAATATGCTAATTTTCAATCTTTTTTGCAAATGTAAATCTTTTTAGTAGAAATTTTATGTCGGATAATTTAATAGATTTTTTCGAAAAATACAAAGTGATATGTACAGAAAATTATGATACATTTAAATAATTATTATTTTGATAACTGGGTTGTGTACAAAAAATTAAAGGGTACTAAAATTACATGAAACACTGTATTACAGGCAGGCATATTTGCATAGTCATTTAGGTAACCGGTGTTATATTTATAGAACACTGTACTGTGTGGCTTTGGCATATGTATATAAACAGCCTACACAGTAATAGATGCTTTGACGTAAAGGGTTAGATAAACAAGCAGGTTAATATATTTGTTATCAGTTTTATGATCAAATTCACTGGGTTTATATTTACTTCTGATAAAGTTATCAACATCTCTGACACATGAGGTTCACAAGTTACTGTAGTCTCAGTTTTACTTAGTGGCCTATTTCCCCTTGATAACCTAATTTTGGATGTGAATGGTTCCATCTTCATTATATAATCACTGTACAAATGTTGTTGTTGTTGTTGTTGTAGGGTTTAATGCCATTTTTCAGCACACGATAGGCTATACATGGTGGCCAGTATTAATGATGGAGGAAGAACCCGGGAAAACCCCAGAAAGAACCACTGACCCACGAGAAGCTACTGGCAAGCATTCTCACATACCCGCATTGGCTGAATTGGAGACCCGAACCCACACAGACATAGGTGAGATGGCAATGATCCATAATGGAGAGTGCTTTAGACCACTCTGCCACTTGGGGCCCCACAAATAATGATATTCTGCAATTAAATTTTTGAACCAGTCTGAATGATTTGGTTTAAATGATTGCCATAGTTGGGATTTTATTTTCATGATTGCTTCAAGCAGTTGTCCACCTACAGCCACAGGACTTCTATTCTTCATCAACAACCACCACATGGCCTAAGGTTCCAGCATCATTTGATTATAGACTGAAAAGGAAGACTCTACTTTCAAATTATAACATGACCCCACTATAACACGCTCCATTATAACATGAATCCGGATATAACATGATTGTGGTATGGCTCCCAAAATTTCATATCATGTATTTTTCTGGTACATAATTTTCTTTTCTTTTTTTTTCTTCTTAAAAGTATGAAAAAAAAGCATGTGCAAGTTAATTATCATTTTGGTGAAGATATTGTGTATGAATTCTAACATATGACAATTGTGACATGTCTCCTGAAATTTCATATGCATATATTTATCTCATACACAAAAAATAAAAATAAAAATATTTTTTATTCTTAAAAGTATGAAAAAAATAATGTGGAAAAAATATATTCATTGATTGCGCTGGGCTTTGCAGTGTCATAACTTGCAGTTTTTTTCCATATTGGCGACAAAATATACCATCTGGCAATTTTTTGTGTGATACCATTGTTGGGTGTTTAAACATATATATACAGTATGGGGTTTGGAGTGGATACGTTCAAAGGCTTCATGAAAGGAAGCCACAAACTTGTATCTAAAATACACTGAATCTATCTATTGTTACATAAACAAATCCTCTGTTCATGTTGACAAACCATCTTAACAGTGCATTGTTATATCTGTTGATGCTAATACTTAGACATAGTACTTTATGCTCAGTTATACAAGATGTGTATCAGCACATCCCTTTTCATATGACTGAAGGTAATACAGAAAGCAAGAGAATCAGTGTGTCACTTCATCCTAATTGCTCCATTCCAACAGGAATAATCATGGATCAGTGATTCATCAATCTCGCAAGAGAAATCTCCAGGAAGATCAAGGTATTTCATCATCTGCTCATGCAGGCATGATGGCAGGTGTTTCATTCCAACCCAGAGATGTTGAACCTGCATATCTGGATCACATTAAATAAGCTGTCAGGAGAAAATGGTTCTCATCACTACCAGTAGTGGCTCAAACAAGATGGCCCTCCTCTTTAAAAGCATACAAGGGCAAATGGAAAATCTTCACACAGTGGTGTGCCATTACATGCAAGAACACAATTACCACTGTGGGCATCAGTGCCTGAAATAGCTAACTTCCTACTATGGCACCTTGATGAGAAACAGTTATCAATCACAATTAAAGGTTACTGTTTAATCACTGACACTCTGCATCATCACTGAAGAGAGGATATTGGATAAAACAAAGACGTATCCCATCTCCTGTCCAATTTTGATTACAAATGTTGGCTCTTTGCCCAAATTGGAATCTGTCACTGGTACTGACCTGGCTGAACAAGGCACCATCTGAACCACTTTCAGGAGCCTCATTGGTTCACCTATCATATAAAACCTGCTTTCTCAATGCATTAGTGAATGGCAGGCAGAATCAGTGAAATACATGCTCTGTCAGTGGACTTGAACTATATGCAGTTCCAACATGATGGGTCAACTCCAGCTTTCATTGCCAAGAACAGGCTTCCATTTATCAGGCGTCAGACTTCCTGTCTGCTCTGAACACTTATTATCTAGGTTGTTTAGAGGACCCAGTGTGAACTCTGAAATGGTGCTTAAGAACAACTGAGCCACTACATTGAGGGACATCACGCCTCTTCTTAAATAGTATTTACCCAATCATAATACACATATGTCCTCCCAGTCTTTCTGAAGTTAAAACCTTATAGTGAGCATGCCTTCCACTCCAGTACTTACTAAAGTATTCATGGGATTTGGCTCCAATCCCTTTATCAAAGGGTGATCACTCTATCACTCTAACTTCTGCCTAGGTGGGAGGATAACTTTCAGCTTTGTAGCTAAAACATTTTAGGGAGAGTTGGATTTGTGCAGTTGTAGTAGTTCTAACATATTATTTTGATGTAGGTACTAAGTAATTTTGAAGAAAAGTATTTTACCTGAAAAAAATATGGTTTCTTGATACACCACTCTCTCGATAACTCGCGCCCTGATAACTCGTGAACCTGCTTATAACGCAGTGTCAGGCATGGATCCCATTTTTTAAATCCGAAAATACCCCCCAAAATTATCCTTATATGTTGAACTTGAAAAAAATCACGATCAAAATTGGTAACGGAAACTTTGATGTATCGCTTGTTTTATCGTTGAAAACAGTAGATTGGACCTGAAAATTTTAATCAACACTATGAAATATCAAATTTAAAAATAACTCGTACAATTTTTGCATTTTCTTTCCAAACGACATTCTTAGTACACAGCAATTAATGATATGTAAAGAAATTTTGATCAATGAAAATGGAGGCAGTACTTTAATAAATAAATACAAATTAAATAATTTTTTTGTTATGAGTTGAAATTTGAGTTCTAGTTCCATATTTTAGTTCCTTTTAAGTGTAATCATTATAAGTGCATTGTGTCCTCTTGTAATTAAACATAAAATGCGCCAATCTACTGTAACAGCTATGTCCGCAAGCATTTCTCTGACAACCTAAGTAAGTGCCCACCGTGTTTTGATAACTGACTTGCGAAAGTATTTGTTGTATTGTTGCACTGAATTAAAAGCTGGCCTCCTTTATATTATCACGTTAATTATGTCTTTTGACTTAAAAAAAGGAGGTGGAATTAAAGAAAAGTTAAAAGGCACAAAAATCCCTTGGTAACTCGCACCTCGCTTATAGTGTGGTCTATGTTTGTGGACCCAGTTGTGCGCGAGTTATCGAGGGAGAGGTGTACTTGGGATAAATTGTGATGAAGCTTTTTACCTAGGGGTCAAATTTGCAAGTGTTTTTGGTAATGCTTTAATCTAGGGCTAGAGATGCAAACCCTGATCTTGTATTATGAAAGAGTCATCAGCGTCTTATGACATTACAAAAAATATCATCAGCAATGGCTGAATGTGTATGGGGTGGGGGTGTTCTCGAAGATAGATAATTAACTTAAAAAGTGACACCAACTATAAATTTTCATTACTCTTAGTGGTCTATAGCTCAGATATAATACCTATGTCTTGTGATGCTTCTTGAGTAAGATTGATACTATTGTTGCTTTATTTTCCACAGGTATATGAGAAATGGACCAGGATCACTCAAACACAGTAAAGACAAGTTGAAGAACAACTATGAGGAGCTTCAGAATGCTATGGATCTTGTGGGATTCACCGATGAGGTAAATGATGATGATGATGATGATGATAGCAACAATAGAAATAACAATGCAGCTAATGGTCTGATTACAAGTTTAATATATTTTGTAGATGATGATGATGATAATGATGATGATGACAATGATAATGATGATTATGAGGATGAGGATAATGATAGCAACAATAGAAATAACAATGCAGCTAATAGCCTGATTACAAGGACAGTATATTTTGTGGATGATGATGATGATGATGATGATGATGATGATGATGATGATAATAGTAACATTAGAAATAACAATGCAGCTAATGGTCTGATTACAAGGACAGTATATTTTGTGGATGATGATGATGATGATGATGATGATGACAATAATAATGTATAATATCAGTGCTGTTCAGATGATGTTGATGACAGTGACTGTAATGTTAAAGATGTTAACAGTAATGGTGGTGATCATGGTTTTGATTGTGTTGGTTAGTATTTTTAGAATTTGTACTTGAGAAAATGTCAATGAATGTTGACAGTAATAATTGTGACATCAGTTACAGAACACAGAAAGAATCTTATAAGTGTCTGGCATCCATCAACAATTGCTGCTTCCAATATCTTGAGAAAAAAATCTACTGGATCAGTATTGACAAAACTTGGCAAAAAGCATCCTGGTGTAAAAAAACCTAAAGTTCATAGAGATAGTGATAATCTAACATGGGTTATCAGGGCCACCATTGATAAAATTAGGAAAACTTAAAAATAACTTTTCTCTCAAAACCTGTTAAAGAGAATTTGATTAAATTTGACAGAAAGCATCCAGGCATGCATCTTTGCTAGTCAAAGGTCATAGATCCACCTTGTTCCACAATGACCTGTGGCATATATCTAGCCCAAATAATATCAGTTTATTGGCTGTCTGATTGGAAACTGAAAGAAGCTGATCAGAATGATTGATAATCAGGATAATCTTGGCAACAACTGCAGACAACAATACATGTGACATGTAAATTTATCCAATTTAAACCTTTTATGCACAGCTCTCTCTCATGTCAAGGCATGTGAATATCATGGAAGTGACTAGATTGATAACCTAACAGGTCAAGTTATGAAATGTCATATTGGTCTGTTGATTTGCTTGCTATCTACAGCAAGTCTTCATCCTCAAGATGGACACTGGCTCAAAACACAGTTTTTGCTTGCTACTTATGCCAGGGGTTGATGTGGAATGAAGTGAATTGGCAACCCTTAGATAGTGTATGAAGTGAATTGGCAACCCTTAGATAGTGTATGAAGTGAATTGGCAACCCTTAGATTATGAAGACCATAAAGACGAGTACGAATGATGCCAGTCCACTATAACAGTCATTGCAAAAACTAGAAAATCTTTTAACAATTTCTCAAAAACCACTCAGCGGAATTGTATCAAATTTTTAGGAGAAACATAATGTCACAAAGGGTTTTATGCTTGCCCAGATGATACCAATCTGCCAGGAAATTAAGCTGCTGTTTACAAAAGTATAAAAAAAGTCCCAGAGTGGCCCAGTGGTCTAAAGTGATCACCGTTCCAGATCACTGCCATCTCACCTTTGTCTGCGTGTGTTCGAGTCTCATGCTCGGCTAATGTGGGTATGTGTGAAAGCTTGCCAGTAGCTTCTCGTGGGTCAATGTTTCTTCTTGGGGTGTTCCAGGGTTATTCTTCCACCAGTTTTACTGGCTGCCATGTATAACTTATCTTTTGCTGAAAAATGGTGTTAAACCCTACAACAACAACAAAAGTATAAAAACCTTCAGTAACTTTTAAAAAACTAATTGACATACTTTGACCTCATTTGATAGAAAGTGTTCTGACTTGAATGCCTTCAGATTTATTAAAATGATGTTACTCCAGCTTCAAATATAAATGTGTTTCTAAAACAATTAAAAATATTTTACAAAATGTTTCAGAATAAATGCTGCACAAATTTGATTAACTTGGACACACATCATTCTGGCATAAGGATTTTATAACATAGGACAAATGATTATGATGTGTGGTCAGATATTGATGAACATACAGAATTATAAGGAAACCTTGAATTAGTTGTTTTTATAACATATATAATCAAAAACATTGGAGAAGTTTCAACAGATAGCATCCTTCTGACCCAGGCTTCTTGATCAACTGATCTTGCATTTGCCTATTAGACTTATATCAGCCAGGTGAGTGATCTCATGTCACCTTGGGTCTCTTATATATATATATATATATATATATATATATATATATATATATATATATATATATATATATGTCAATTACTGTTGAAAAATATAAATACTTCTATGTAATAGCCATAAAAAAGAGGAGATCAAAATATGTTATTGTAAGTTTCTCATACTATTTACACTGATGTAACTAATAGTAAAATAATTTTGTTTGGAATACACTGTTAAATGACAGGATGTTATTTATTTAAAAATATTTTCTTTTTTTGTCAATTTCAAATTGTAGCAAATTTTTGTGTCATAAACAAATTTAATTATAGTCATCATTCTTTCTGTTTCATAACCTTCTGTGCAATGTATACTTGCATATATTTATCACCAGAAGGAGAAAAGGTATAGATCTTAAAAGTAAAAGATAATGAATACCTTCAACATTCACTGAGACATCTTTCTTTCCTTAAAAGTGTTTCTGAAAATAGTTGAGAAAATTGGGCTTAGATCTCAAGAAGCCCATTTTCACCTGTACTTTAGTATCTCATCGTTTTGCATGCTGGACTTGTGACTGAAAGGATGCAGGTTTGAATCCTACCATTGCATCAGCAATACTTATTTACCATGGTGTGCACTTTACCCTGATTGTGTTGGCATTAAATTACCAGCTTGCGTTGCTGTATCAAAAAACTCCAGAACGGTTTTCAGAACCATTTCAACTTAACTGCAATTCACTTTGCTTTTGCTTTGCTTCAGGAGCAACAAGACATGTTCACTATCGTATCTGCTGTCCTTCACCTTGGGAATCTGTGCTTTGAAGAAGATGACAAAGATGCAGCATACATCCAGGACCAGAATGTGATGGACGTTGTGGCTGTAAGATATTGTCCTTGTCAGATTTCTTAGGCTGTAAATATTTTATGTTTTCATAATATGATGTGATTCATCGAATGAGAGAGCTGATATTAAATACTTTTTGCACAGTATTTTACACGATGTTGAATCAGTAGTCCATATATACTCACTGATAGGTTGAATCAAAGTGCTAAATACACAGGTTTAGATTTGCCATCCCATAATAGAGTAGTAGATCTGTGTGCAGTTTATAATTAGTAATCAGTAGGACAAACAACATAGACACTGATAAGCCATTGCAATGTGCGACAGCCAATCAGGGTCTTTGCTGTTTAATGTAATTGCCCGGTCAGTGACATTGGACATACATGTAGTAAACAATTTTTACTGTTATAATTAATGTGAGAAATGAAGTAATGTTAATAAGATTTTTCAAACAACATGCTTCCGTTTCAATACATGGTATGCGAAAGAAGATGAATAATTTTACTAACCGATGAAATCGTCAACATACATGTACTTGTACAAGTTGCTGAATCAGAAAACAAACTCTTATATGAGAACATCTTTAATCAATAACTTAACGACCAGTAAATTAGTCATTTATTTATTTGGATAGAAAAAATTATCAGTAGTTATGCATGCTTTATTATGTTATGCTAAATTATTCAACATAGAAGTATAGAATGATTGTGAAATGATATGTATAAATTATTTATTAAAAAATTGCAAAATTTAAACTTCTTTTCGTCTTTTAATTGCACTTAACCAGCTTACCATGATTGTAAAAAATTGATTACGAATGAGGTGCAATTATCTCACTTTTGTTATCTTTTGTGTTTGATAGGCCATTGTTATTTACCGATTATGAATAATGTATGATTATCACACTTTTGTTGCTACAGCTTTTTCATTGAAAAAATTGTTATTTTATTAGGTTTCAGTATGTCATGTGATAAAAATGTTATAATTAATCAAATTTTCTTAGGTTGCCCATGGCAGTCAACACTATGACCATTTAAATGTTAACAAAGGAATAATTGTAACAAACTGTTGAATTAAAATTGACATTGAACTATTTAAGAACTATAATCATAAGCAAATAGAGGCAGATAAGTTTATGAAACAAAGATGCATTTTATTTAAAGAGTTTGATGAATACATCCTTTTTCTAAACTTTGTTGCTTTTTCTTCCTAGAATAAACCTTTTTTTCCTCTCTCTCTCTCTCTCTCTCTCATGTTGATATCAGTTGCAGTTTGACAAGTTAAATCTTTTAATACTCCAATGAGTGTCTGGGGTCCAGATTTGTTTGTTGCATGGACAGATTTCATGTTAACTTTTTGAGCCAGCTTTAGGTCATTATTTTTTCAATGCTACTTTTAGTTTTGAAAAAGTTGATGTAAAAACCAGACATAAAAGTTACAGACAAAATGAATACCCAGATTTGATAAAAATTGTGTAAGTGTTGTCTTCTATTCATGTTTGATGTCCTGAACATATGTTGAGACTAGCTGACAACATCACAGGTTTAGATAATAAGCAATGATAGTGTTAAATGAAGACTGCTGCCAATGATGTCTTGCAAAGAGCGGAAATTCTACTATGTTTACTGCAACTCAGCTTTGTTTACCTCATGGGGTAGGTACTCTATTTAAAATTGTAAGAAACTTACTATTTTTCATTTATTAAACCAAATGACCAGTTGGATTTCTTTAATAAAATACTGTTAGAAGTACTTTCTGGCAAAATTTACTTTCTTAAATTTGACCAAGCTTGACCTTGAGAATGTACTTCATTTACTCCTAATGCAAACTACAAACAGCATAGCTCCAGATGATACACAGACTGAAATAAGATCAAAAGGACCTGGCATATGAGGAATGAATCAGATCTTTTCTTCTGTCTTACAGCTTCAAATTGTGAAACATTTAATATGTGACTTAATGCAATTTAATAGAAAAGTAAGTCTATTTTATATGACAATACATTTTCAGAGCTTGTTGAAAGTGGATCCTCAGGAACTCTCGGGGACGTTAACATCCATTGTGACTATTACCCGTGGAGAGCATGTCAAGCGACACTACTCAAAACAACAAGCAGATGGTGGGTTACTTAAGTTGGCACATTAAAATAAATTTCTTCTCTGTGTGATAGAAGTGTGCTTTCTAAAATGCATATGAAGTTAATATATGCACTTTTTCAATTAATTACGAGACATAACAAAGAAAATATATAACAGACATGTAAGTTTAAGCTTAATAATTGGTGACAAATCCATATTACATGCTGTGTACATCATCTTATCTTTTGTACAGAGTAACAACCCAACCCCACAAGCCATTTTTAGCTAAGTTAGTCATAGACCAGAAGAGATTTAGGGATAGCCTATTTGTCTGTTGTCGATCATCCAATATCTGATGTCCATCCATGGTCCTAAATGATTTAGTGTAGTTCAGATATCTTGCAAATTTTGTTACAAAAGACTTTTTATGATATTTAGTTCATCATGAATGAAATGGTGCTGGTCTGATGCCTAACATGGCTGCCATGGCTGCCATTTTGAAAGTCTTGTTATCGCTTCTTCTAAACAGAAAGTCATGTCAACATTGAGTTTTTACCAGAAGACTTTTTAGGTTGCCTAGTTGGTTTGAAGTAAAACTGGTTATGTGCTGACATCCAATATGGCCACCACAGCAAACATCTTTAAAATCCTATTGATACTTCTGAATGGATGGTCATTTCAGCATGGGTTTTCACTGAAAGACTATTCATGATATCATGTTGGTCTTCAATGAAAATGGTGCCAGTCTGACATTTAATATGGCTACCATAGCAGCCATCTTTAACATTTTGTTATTGTTACTCCTCCTAAATGGAAAGTCAGATTGACATTTTGACTTGAAAACTTTAGATTAATATGTAAACTTTTGTCTTTAAATTATCTCTTGACACAGTTTATTCTTCAAGAATACATATAAAATTATTATGTGCATGAATAGTTCACTCTGCATGTCTAAATTATATCTTAAAATGTATGTTATGACTCATGGTCTTACAATACATAACAGAAAGAAAGGGAAGCCAACAATGTAGTTAAATCAAAAAGCAATTTATTTCCCTATAATACAAAAATGAAAATTGGAAAAACACTTAATGATCTTGTGAATTAAATCCCAAATAATTCTAAGGGTCCTATCACAAGTCAAAAAATACAGAATGTTCCAAATGAATTCCAGTAGTCTTGAGTGTCCTGTACAGCACAATAATGCAGTCTAGAATGTCTTTGAATGAGTTCACAAAATTCAAAAGTAATGTATAATCCAGAAGTCAATGAACTCTTTAGTAATTCTAGTGAATTAATAAATCATGTTGAATTATATCTGACAAATTCAACAACACACCTGTAAACCATGATAATAAATGGATTCCCAGAGAATGATTTAAAACATGAATGAATTATTTCTTTACCAAATCCCAATTTATACACATTTTCACTTGATATATATTGTAACATGAGGTGAAGAAATCCATGTGGAAAATCATTTTAATAGTTAATAAGATTGGTCTTGAACTCTGGTGCTAAATATTGTGTTTATAAGTGACCATATTCTAAAGTACAACTAGGACTCACTTTGGTCACCACACCTTATGTTTTGTACCACTTGAATGCTTTTAAATCAGCTTATTACCAGTTTCATCATGCAAGGAAAATCTTATCAAGAACAATTCAGACTTTGGAAGAGGAGATGACTAGCAACCTAATACTGACATTATTCTTGCAAGTGCAAAACAACTACTATGGCCAATGAATGCTCGTTTCTGTCAATGAAATTAATTACAACAACCACTTCCCATCTACAGATTAGGAATGTAACTAAATGTAGGACTTTTGCCGCTTGGAGTCTGACCCCTTGTCAATAATTTCTTAAATTTTTTAATCCCATCAGCATGTTCCATCACTGATTATCACCATAACAATAGACATTCCATACTTGATCCCCATGTATGATTTTAAGTATTTTACAGATCTATTAATTGCTACTTTTGCACAAAGTGTTTCTGTTGCTTTGAATCTGTTTGGATCAAGTGTGGATACTCTTGGTGTGTCACACAATGAATAAGCTACAGATCTGAACTGTGGTTGTTTTACTCTGGACTTGAACAAACAATAACCACCAATCAGAATTGAATGTAATATATTCACTGCATGATATGCTGGAAGTGTTGCCATTCAGTTCGATCCCAGTAGAAACTATGTGAAGCAACATAAATTTCATGTAAATGTGGGGAATCATTAAAGTACTTTAATCATACATGGAGAACAAATATTGGAATGTCTTCTTTATGTTGATATGTTATTGTTGACTGAGCATGCTGACGGGATAAAATAATCGGCATGGAATTGGATAGGCAGGTAGTGACAAGTTAGGTTGCCAAGACACTATTTTTGATTGGAGGGAAGATGAGCAGATTTCAAACCATGTGAATTAGTCACCTTGAGTTTGTTAATTTGTAGAAGGTGACTGGTTGTTGTTAGTAGTTTTTCAACGATGAATTCTCAATTTAAAAAGTATAAAGGCAAATGACTAATAGTTATTCACAACTGCTGATGACTGAAGTATCTTGTATAGATAAAAGTATCATTATTGGTTCTTCAATTGTTTATCATTATGGATATCGATATGGAAAAAGTATCAGTACATCAGTATATTGATTAACCGTTTCATCCCCATTCAAGTGTTGCATAATATTAAATAACCAAACAAGTTTGATATCTGGCTGACTTAGGGATAGGGAACATTTTACAGCGGTAAGATGCATCATGAATACACATTACATAATCAATATTTAACAGAAGAAAAAAATTGATAGTGTGCATTGGTTTATTTAGTATTTATTTACAAAACGCATCATGCAAAATAGATTCAATCAAACAAGAGATATAAAGGATTGAGCAACAAACATACATTTATTTTGAGCACTCATTAACAATAATATATACTTTTATAATGTGCTTGACATGATTAATGAATGTATAATATTGCAAACATTGAAACATACCAGTGACATATTAAAAGAAAATTGTACATACAATATTGTAATAATGTCAGTTATTCAGTAACAGATAAGCAGAAACATGTTACTGTATACTTGCAAGTCAACAAATTAAAAAAGGAAGGAAAAATATGAAGATGTTGCTATTGATGGAGTTGAGGGGGGATATAGATAAAGAAATTTTAACTTCAACTTGGGTGGTATATATTTATAATAGCAAAATATGTACCAGCTATATAACTGCTTAAATTTTGAGGACTCGAGTAATGATCATGCAAATCTCATTGTTGTAGATCTTGATAGTGTGCTTTATGTGGTCAGTAGGACACATTTGGGTGGTTTTGTTCTTTATCTTGGTGGTTTGCTTTGTGAGGTCAATAGGAGATATAAAGGGGGGTTCTGTTCTTTATGGGTTGGAATTAATCGGTATTTTCCATCATATGAGTATGTCATAATTTGATTTTCAGTTTATTATCTTGATGTAATTGTTTAACAAGTTACAGCAATGTATATAACATACACAAGACAGTGCAAAATTTGGCACAGCATTATCTTCAAGATGAAGAAAATGCAATATATGTTCTTGATTTGAAGTTGGGTCCAACTGCATAGACCCAGATCAACTGTCACATTATGAGAAGCAGGATTCCTGCATCGATCTGACAGTCTGGAAAAGGTTTAAAATTTGATATTTGTTTTTCCAGGTCTGGAAAAATTTGAAAACTGACTAAAAAGTCTTGAAAAAGAAAAGACTTTTATTTTCACCATTGTGGAAACCTGTAGCTTGATTGCTCTTTGCAGGTGGGAAAAGTTTTAGTATATGAATATAGTTGTGTAGCGTAAATTTTAACTTTTCATCTCTTCAAATTTTACTTGGAATTTTTCAGTATTTTAACCTCCTTAGATCAACAAATGTTTTAAAATTTTGAAGATTGAAAATTTTGTATTTTTGGTCTGGCACAGGTCTGGAATGGTTTTGAATTTTTTTAATTTGTGGCACGAACCGTAGAGAAAGCAGATTAGGGTCTGTGTTGTTAGCAGTCAGACTGAACTTAAAAGTAAATATATATGTTATGTAGGAATCACCATCCCTTGAATGGACCAGAACACTGAACAGCAGATGAGATGATGTTCTATCAACAGGTCGTTTTTATGTTTGATATTTCTCACAAGTTATGTAATTTGGGAGGAATCATTGACCTCTATCATTGTCATTTGTACATGATGATTTTTGCGTGTGCTACTTTTAATGCCCAGATGCTTTAGCTAAGATTCTGCAGGACCATTATTTTGGAGGGGTTAGTAACAAGATTATTGGTTGAGAGTGCATGTAATTTTCATGTCAATCATTCACCTCGAGCTTGTTCTGATATACTTTGTATTTCATGTATGGTGTGTCTCGTACAGATGCCAGAGATGCCATGGCGAAGATCTTGTATGGCAGACTGTTTGGCTGGATTGTCAATAAGGTCAACCAGCTGCTTGCCTCTAGAGACAATATTCCTCTCAGTGAAGTCATGGAAGTAGGTAAGAATAAACATTAAAATCAGTACCAAGAACTTTGGAGGAATTGATATTGTGACCAAGGCATGCACTTTAAGCCAAGAGATTTTTCACGAATTTCATGTAAGCAAGCTTAAAAAGTTAGGGCTCTTTGCAAGTTCAGGTTAAACTAAGCTCAGTTATTATCATTTCTGGGGCCTGTTATAAACATTTTAAAAATAAAAAATATTTTCATCATAAAACAAACTGTAAAATAAGTAGTCTTTTTATAATTACAGTGATTTATAATATTGGCAGTATAGTCATTTTTTTTAAAGTAACCTGAGCAATTCCTCAGACATGAAATTTTAGTTTTCTTGCATATTTAAAGATAAAACATATCTAAAGTTTGACTTTTGCTGTATATCTCAAGATTTAAATTTCAGGATGTCTCAAGTTTGTTTTTGCTGTGAATCTTAAGATTTAGTTTCCAGGATATCTCAGGTTTTGAAGCATCATACCTTCATGTAGATTTTTGGAATTATTTAAACACTGTGTACATAAAAGAGTGATTACTTAGAGTTTTTTATATATCTAAGATTAAGGGTTAAATTTTGACTTGCTAGATGTATTAATTAACAGTAGTTTATATTCAGAATTATAAAATGCAGTAATTATTGTTCATTTTATTGAGACCTTAGTTAGTATTATATATACCTATTTATACGCTGATCCCAACTGTGAACAACATAGACCAGGATCTGCTATTGCATAATGTGCTGGCAAATCTGAGGCTGAGAGTCTATGTCTATGAGGCTGTGTCTATGGCTATGTCTATGAGGCTATGTCTGTGTCTGTGTCTATGAGGCTGAGAATCTATGTTTATGTCTATGAGGCTGAGAGTCTGTGTCTATGAGGCCGTGTCTATGTCTATGTCTATGAGGCTGTGTCTGTGTCTATGTCTATGAGGCTGAGAGTCAATGTCTACGTCTATGACGCTGAGAGTCAATGTCTATGTCTATGAGGCTGAGAGTCTATGTCTATGAGTCTATGTCTATGTCTATGAAGCTGTGTCTGTGTCTATGAGGTTGTGTCTATGTCTATGAGGCTGTGTCTATGTCTGTGTCTATGAGGCTGAGAGTCTGTGTTGTTTGCTTTACTGATTACTTCTAACAGACTGCAAAGGCCCAGATCTGCCAGCACATTATTCAATATGGGTCTGGGTCTGTGCAGTTTTTAGTTGGACTCAACTTATATACAAATATTTATGGTACATGTAGAAAACTGACTGACAAATATATACATGCAGATTTTCATATCTTTCATATTTTTCATTTCTTCCAGATGCAATTTACATTGACCATACATGTATCATGGTGAAATGTATTTTCTGAGATAAAATGTTGGTATTTGTGATACTGAAATCCAGTTTCATGGTTTCATTATTCTGATTACATAAATCGACTTGGAAAGGGGCTTCATAACAAAGAGCCATCTAGCAGGCATTTGGTTCAGGCTTTTTTTTGCCAGTTAGATTATCTGCAATGTCACAGTTTGCTTAAGAGGCTAAGTTTGTTGTCCAGCATGTCTGTGATGTGTTGTCCATTGTCACTTGTGCTTCATCAACCATAATTTATTAATTTAACTTCTCCAAAACCACTCAACAGATTTTGACTAAAATTCACCGTAGCATTAAGGCATCTAGGTTTCTTTCTCTTATAGTTCTGAAAATAAAATGCTGGTCGATTCACAGACATTGCTGCCATTACTAAAATAGATAGAATCTCGAAGCAGCTTTTTCTAAAAAACTGCTGAACAAAATTTTATCACATTCACTAGAAATCATTCTGCAATGAAAATCTTTTAAAATTAAAGAAAAATTATGCCTATATACATTCAGATATGGCTACTGTTACCAATAATAGAAAAACATTGAAACAAGTTCTCAAAAGTTGCGCAACAGAATTTAACCGAACTGAATAGAAGGCATCCAAATAAGGCATTTCAATTTTTTTTAAATGCATTGATTCATAATCATTTGTAACTGCCATTACAGACTATACAAATAATTATAAACAAATTAAATGACTTCGCTTAAGAAACTGCTTATCAAAATTCAGTCAAAATTAACGCAAAGCATCCTGATGAAAAAGCCTCTTGATCTTTTACAAATGACCCC
Source organism: Sinohyriopsis cumingii (assembly GCA_028554795.2). NCBI lineage: Eukaryota > Metazoa > Mollusca > Bivalvia > Unionida > Unionidae > Sinohyriopsis > Sinohyriopsis cumingii. Next base: position 76,902,770 of record CM068827.1, on the reverse strand, counting down.
CATCTGCCAGTATATATGGTCACTGTTCATAAATATCAGATCTTAACGCGTCTTCACAGAAGCTGCTCAATAAAATTTTACCCGATTTAAAAGAAATGATCTTGTCATGAGGGCCTTGTAGGTTCTTACAAATGATGCCATTATGCAATAAGATACTAAATACTCCTCTCCCTTGGTAATTCAAACATAGACCACACCTTAAGTGAGGGCATGACTTACCGAGTAACTTCTGAAAAATGAAGAAGGGCCATCCTGGCTTTACTTTGAGAAGACCATGGGGGAGGAGGGTGGATAGCGGTGCTGTTTAATGGCTGAATACTAGTTTTATAGTTGAGTTGGGATTAGTTGTCAGTAAACAGCCTTTTCTGATGAAATTGTTTGCTTCCCATTACAAATTACCTGTATTTTCAAGATAACCAGTCTGTGACAGATTGTAGAAAAAGATAACTCCATGCCTTCAACGCAACATGTACATGTGTGCCTTGTTGTGTACCTGCAAAACATTGTGCATTATGTCACTGCTTTTTGCACAGCAAGACTAGATTTCCTTTTGTTAAAAAAGTAGAGACATTTATTTCTTGCAAAAACTCACATATCTTTGCTGTAGTCCAGCTTGTCTACTGCAGGCTTAGGAAATTTTTCAGCAACAATGGGCACCTTTTCAATAGTATCTTTTGGTATGATGGCATTAACTGCCGCAGCAGTATTTGATTTGTGCAGTTCAGTATGATCTTTTACATTGGCTATCTTGGTAACTAGAGTAACAGACAGGTAATGGGTTTCACCTTTGTCTTTTCTACCTTTTGTTTGGTGTTTTGCATTTAGGTGGTGGTGGGATAAAAGTCTCTTCCTTTGGCAGGGGTTTGAAGAAACTTAATAATGAAAACATGCCCAAGCACGAACAGACCAGTATCTTTGAAGATATTAACTATATATAAATTGAACTCACGGAGTCAATGACTTTTGCATTTATGATTAAAGCTAACTGGGTTTTTATAGTTTTTACTGCATTACTGTATTGAGACAATGGTCTGTGGTCTTCACATCTTCCTGTACTGGGATATTGTTTCTACTGGATAAATAAACTCAAATGGCTTCTGAACTCATTTTCAAATGCTCATGTTTCTTTGTTATACTGACTGACATAATCAAGAGCACTCATTAACGATGTTGTCCAGCTGTTAATGAATAGCGGTACAGTGGGACCCCACTATAACATGGTAGTTGGGAGCCATAGAATCTGACCGTGTTATGAACCGAACCGTGTTATATGCAACCAAGTCAGTTAGCTGAAGAAAATGTACCCTCACCCCCCCCAAAAAAAAATTTGTGGGGGGAAGTAATAAATGCGGGCGGTAAAATACGTGCTTCGTCGGCACAGTTGCTATCTTGAATTAATGCATATTAAATGAGAAATACACCTGTAGTGAAAAGAGAGAAGACGTCATATAATAGTTTACTTTATTTAGAGAACCATGAATTGGTACATACACGTGAATACTGTTCATATGTAAAATGTCTAATGTATAGCATGATCAGAGTATCAACGCAGTGTACTCACCTGCGAACCTCATCATATACATTGAGTCCACAATACAAGTGATTCCATCGAAAATATGCATACACAGCTTTAAAATATTCACTAATTTTGCAACAGGTCATATTGGTCTGAATTCAGTGGAAAAACAGCACAATCACGTAACAAATGATGAAGCACATTTACTTTGAAGTACGTTTGAAGTTGGTAAAAGTTAGTTTGCGTTTTAAGCTGCCGTTGGCATAAACTTTTTCCCTACAAAAAGTAAACTTTCACAGCACAGTTAAAGTGTTCCAGTCACATTGGAAAATGCAAAAGTCCATCAGATTCCATCACTTTTATTTCAGTTTGGTACTGACTTCCTTTGAAGAAAACTTCTTTGCTGTTATTGAAAGATTGTAGTCGGCTTTCTTTGATGAAGGGTGCATGTGCTTTTGAAGTCGCCACTAAAGAACAGCTTTGGAGAACCAAACCAATGCTCATTTCTTACTGTGGCGGCAACATCAAATAATTGTATTGCATGAATGAGAGTGGGATTTTTTTCCATTTGCTGAGTACGTTTTCATAACAGTCGGTGCTTCAAAGGTAATGTGTTTCCTTTGAAATTTCAGCAAACTGTTTTATCTGGATACATTTTTAAAAGGAATTGGCCGTCGTTTAGACTACATGTATTCTAGTTACTGTCCCTCCATGCCTGCTGAATAAACCAATTTTTTTTTTTTTTTTTTTTTTTTTTTTTTTTTTTTTTTTACATTTATGGTAGCAGCGTGATGCTGCCTTCTACGCATGCGTCTGAAAATTAACAAAGGGTCAACGGATGATAGAGACGCAGGTGTTCTGATGACATAGATTATTACAGAAAACGTGAGTGTTCTGAAGGATTTAATTCAGAGTGAAAAGAAGAGGAATTTTACTTACCATCCACACACAAATGCCAGTCTTTGTAAATATATTAATTACTAGCGAGCGGCCAAAAATCCGATGAAAGACAGATTACAAGAGAATGCCTTGTCCAGTTGATCTCCATTACCAGAAGGGCCCCGAGTGGCCGAGTGGTCTAAAGCACTCTTCGTTACGGATCACTGCCATCTCACCTCTGTCTGCGGCGGTTCGAGTCTAAGATTCAGCCAATGTGGGCATGTGAGAAAGCTTGCCAGTAGCTTCTCGTGGGTCGGTGGTTCTTTCCGGGGTTTTCCGGGTTCTTCCTCCACCATTAATACTGGCCGCCATGTATAGCCTATCGTGTGCTGAAAAATGGCGTTAAACCCCACAACAACAACAACAACAACAACCATTACCAGAAATGTCAACAACAAAAAAGCGGATATTTCACAACATATAGAACTCATGCTAGATGTCAGGATAAGCGGATTATGATATAACAGTGCACTGTTTTGATGGTTTGTCAGTATAGACAAAGAATTTGTTTATGTAACAATAGACAAATTTCAGTGCATTTTATATCCAGTTTGCGGCTTCCTTTCATGGGGCCTCTGAATTTCTGCACTCCAAACCAATGGTTGTATATAAAAGTTTAAACAGCCAACAATGTCGCCAACAAATAAAAAAGCCATATGGTATGTTTTGCAGCCAATAAGGAAAAATAATCCAAGTTTGCGACATTGGCGAAGACCTACGCGATCCCAGAATAAACTTTTTATGCGGTTTTTTCTTCTTCTTACTTTTAAGAAGAAAGAAAAGGTACTTTTTCGTGTACGAGAAAAATACCTTTTCGTGTACGAGAAAAATACATATAAAATTTCAGGAGCCAAGCCACGATCGTCGTGCATATTTTATTCATACGCGATCTCTGTCCCAAAATGATAAGCAACTTTTTACATTTTTTTCGTACTTTTTAAGAAATTTTTTTGTGCACAAGAAAAATACATGTATATGAAATTTCGGGAGCCATGCTACGACCGTGTTATATCCGAATTCGCGTTATAACGGAGCGCGTTATAGCGGGGTCACACTGTATATATTGTAATGACAACAACAGAACAAATACATCAATCATTTTATTTTCTTGCCGATACAAAAGACAAAGAAGGACAATAAAATGAATGTAAATAGATTCTCAGTTAACAAAACAGTTGCTTTTTCCGAGTAAGCTGAGCAAAAGGCTTTCTGCACACTTATAATTGGTGAATATTTCTTATTTTGTTTTTTATTTTCATTATTAGATGCCTCAGATACACATTTATGCAAAGATGACAGATAATTCGGGATTGTGTTTCATTGAGGAAACATATCTATATTTCTCATATGCTATTATGCCAGATATACTCGGCAAAGAATAAATTGGTCGTTTTGTGTATCTAATTCATACATCAGGATTTTTTCTGACGCCGTTTGAAATGTGATGCACATGAAAACATAATAGTGTGTAGTGAAATACAATAATAAAAGAAAGAAATTATCAATGACCTGCATGCATGATTATAAATGACAATTGTTATATTGCGTAAATCTCCTGTTTCACTATTTGATGCTTCAGGTAAAAACATGTCCAAATTTAGTCACTACTCATAACTTGCTTAGCAAAACAATACCCTAGTCATTTGATGTACCTAAATCAAACTTAGGTATATTTTTGAATCCGTTTGAAATGGGAACCTGTCTTCAATTTTAACAAAATGAAATAAAAATAATAGACATAAAAAAATGCAACTAAAACAATAATTTTATCTCTTAGCTGTAAAATTTAAAGGGCCATACTTTTTATCACTTTGGCAAAAGTAAATTTTCACAGTAGATCGTTTTATGTATGGAAAATAATAGGATGACCAAAAAAATATTGAATTTTGTGTATGAAAAAATATGATAGAATTAATTATTATTTTTATGGCTTGATGGTGTACGAAAAATTAAAGGGTATGAAAAATAACATGAAATATGGTAATTGGTCATTATTTTTGTTAAAGTTATTTATCAGTAGGCATTAGTGATATTTTCATTGATCAAAATTTCATTGAATATTGCTATTTAGTGTACTTAGAATGTGGTCTGGAAAAAAATGTAACAGAATATATCAAAAGTTGAGAATTTCATGATATTGCCTCCAAATTCCAGATACCATCCACTGTTTTTGATGCTAAAACAATTGATATATATAAAGGGTTCAGTTACAAATTTGATTATGATTTTCCTCATGTTCAACTTATGGGGCCATTTTAAAGTATTTTCATGTTTTAAAAATAGGATCTATGCTTGACCCTGCTCTATATATAAGCTGGTTAGCAGGTTATCAAGGCATGAGTTATTGAGGGAGTGTTGTATAGAAACAACTTCAAATGACGTCTCAAAATCGACACTTGAGACTTGTACCAAATTTGACAGCAGCCTAGGTTAAAGGCCTTAAAAGTTTGTAAAAATGATTCCTTTCCAACTTCAGATACGCCCACCATCCCAAAAAATAGAGAAATCTTAAATGGAATTCTTATAAAAACAAAATCACTCAACAGAATTTAACCAGAATGATAGCATCCTGGTATGAAGGATTTTCATGTTTATATAAAAGATGCCAACCAGCCATCAAATATGGCAGCCTTGATGCTGATGTTATGTACAATATAGATAAACATGCCTTAACATGGAGAAACCTTCAAACAATTGTTTGAACAAAACGGAACAGAATTTAAAGACATTTTGACAGATGGGGTCCTACTTATTCCGATTTCTTTGCCAACTGCTCCTACATTTGACTATTATGCAAAATTCTGCCAGGTAAGCAATCTCATTTCCGGTTGGGCCTCTTGTTTATAAAAGACGACATTTTAAACAGTCAGGTTATACTTGTGAAATGCAAATATTCTTTGAAGATGTTGCTATAATTGAAAGCCATATTATAATTGGGTATCAGTTACCTTGTTTTGAGTTGTCAGAAACATTTATACAGCATGCCAGATGCTTATTGTTTGCCTTAATAGTATCTGTGTTGTTCTTATATTGGTACAGGTAGCTCATTTCATATTGCATAAATTTTATATTATGCCACTGAACATTGAAATTTTTCATCTCACCCAACCAGTTATTTTTGGCATATGGTGTTACCCTTGTCTGTCCATTTGTATGTCCATACATGTGTCCCTCAGTCACAACTTGGCTAGGTTTTATGTTTGTGTCAGTTTTCAGGGACTCGTGGAGCATTCATGTTGCATCAACACATTTGTAATTAAGATAAGATTTTTTATTGAATGTCCAATAAGGCTGTTCCATTACAACATACTTGAAACCTAGGGAAGGCACTTTCAACATTGAGTAGTCACCCATAGATGCAGTTTAGAATTTTGTATCATTTTCATATGAACTCTGTTGGTAGTCATAGTAACCAGGCATACGCTTTTTAAAAAGTGCCTTCCATGTATACCTTGTATGTTTAAATGGAATTGCTCTTGTACAACAAGGCTGTTTTAAAATATATTTCTTTAATACAGGATGCTATATGCAGTGTATCCCCCAGGGGTGTAAAATTGAGGGTAAAAAAAAACTTGGTGTCAGAACCTGGGATCAAATAAAAAATGGGGGTCATAAATGTACTGACACATTTTTATCTCACCCGTACTTTTTCAGCTTGAAATAGGATATTGCAACTTGCACAACATACTCTCTCTCTCTCTAAAAATACAAATAAACCAACATTAACAATTAACAAACAAATGCATTGTCCATTCAAAGAATAATCTTATTAGTTCATTTTTCTTTTAGGTTAAAGTCATACTTTTAACAGTCTCCTTATAATCTTTTTTTTTGTAGCAATATTATAGACCAACACATTACATACAAGCCAGTGCAAAAAGCAAATTAAATCTTTTTAACTAAATGGCAGTTAATTTACTGCCTGTCATAAAATGTGTACTATCATCAGTTTCATTGTACTTTGTCCTAGAACACATTTATCCAAAAATCAAAATGGCTAATGATTAATCTTCTTTCTAATAAGTTACACTTGAACTTTAAGATCTTTCTTTTATTGCAGCAAGCTAAAAATGAACAAAATCTGCAATGACCCCCCTGACTTTGTAATCCAAATAACGCATTTGTAGCAGCAAGTTTACTGATTTCTCTGTTGTGACAGAATGTCATGTGTGATAATGTGTTCTCCAGATATCAAGCCATGAAAGGAATATACACTTTTGCAGTCTTTGCAATCATGCGATCAGAAGTCACACTGGTAATCCTAATGGATGTGCCATATTCCAGTCAAGGGAATTATTTTCTCCATTTTTCATTAAGTTAGATCCACAGTTACTCATTTGTGTTCTGCTTCTTTCACTTTCTTTGCAAATGATTCTTAGTCCAAGCCGTTTTAATCTGGTGATCACTTTCTAGTGCAACAGGCATTGACGTTAAACATATTAACAACATCTTGATGAGCTGTATGGAAATCGCATGAAGGCTCGCAAGATTAGGAGAAGCTACTCCATCATAACATTGCCTATGCTAGTCTGGTTCCCTGTTTCTTATGCTCCCTGTGTTGCACTCCGCTATACGAATAGTGGAGTGCAATGCAGGGAGCATATGAAGCAAGGAACCAGATTATGCCTATGTTCGAAGTATACATGATGCCATCCCTCATCCAAAGCATTGCATATAAAACAAATCCAGATTGCATTATATGAATCCTTTGTGTAAAAAGAACACACAGCAACAAAACATGTGCGTCAGATTTCTCCAGCATGCGTCCCTGACGCACAAATGCATGTAAAGGGAAACACTGCATATGGCACAATCTGACCACTTATGGTAATGTTTGTCTGGCCATCTTCTGAATTATCTCCTTGTCTGTTGTTCCATCTGTCTATTTCCAGTCATGATCTTGAATTCTACTTATTTCACACTTGATTGGTTTTCGGATCGTGATACAATACATATGCACTAGCATGTCCAGTCCAACTGTAAACAACATAGACCCTGATCTGTTTCATAATATGACATGCATGTTAGGGTCAATATTGTTTGTTCTACTGATTACTCATAAGAAACTAAACAGAACTAGTCTGTAGTCAATGACAGGTCAGTAATATTGTGGTAGATGACATGTCACAGTTGAGCCAAGTTTTCATCATCGAGAGCTAACTATGGCAGACATGTGATTTTAATTTCGTACTTACCTTTCTCATGTCATATAATATTACATGTAGTTGTGACCTTCACTGAGATATAAATTGGTCCTGCTGCAAATGGCATCTTATGTCCAATTGTAGTAACTTACAGAGAGAGCCTGCTGCTGCTTATATGTTAAACAGAAATATATCAAGCTATTGCATACCATTTTATCAACCAAACTAGGTAGATGTATTTGCACTGAAACTGAATGAATATTTGTAAATCCTAAAGCTTTGACATCATATTTTAGTAATCGTCAACCAAGGCATATCTATGACAAATTTTGTTGGAATTTCTGATGCATAAATATCGATTTTGATGATAATGATGTTATATTAACAACTGAATCTACATTTGTTGCACTAGTTTATACTGAATAATAACAAACAGATACACTTGGACTTACAATTGGCTTGTAATTAAATTACGTTAGGACTTACAAACAATTTATAATTGGATTACACTTGGGCTTACAAACGGCTCATAATTGGATTACATTAGGGCTTACAAACAGCTTATAATTGGATTACACTTGGACTTAATATTGGCTTATAATTGAATTACACTTGGACTTACCAATGGCTTATAATTGGATTACTCTTGGGCTTACAAATAGCTTATAATTGGATTACACTTGGGGTTACAAACAGCTTATAATTGGATTACACTTGGCTTACAGACATCTTATAATTGGATTACTCTTAAGCTTACAAACAGCTTATAATTGGATTACACTTGGGCTTGTAAACAGCTTATAATTGGATTACATTAGAGCGTACAAATGACTTACAATTGGATTACATTAGAGCATACAGATGGCTTATAATTGGATTACATTAGAGCATATAAATGGCTTATAACTGGATTACACTTGGTCTTACAATTGTTCTATAATTGGATTACATTAGAGCAGTGCTGTCCAACCATTTCGACACCAAGGGCCACTGAAAAATGTTTTTCTCGAAGCCGAGGGCCGCAGCAGAAAACTGAAAAGAAACGACTATATAGCTGCTCGAGCTCTGGTGGGCCATTTGAAATCAGCCTGCAGGCCGCATGTGGCCCATGGGCCACGGGTTGGACAGCACTGCATTAGAGCATACAGATGGCTTATAATTGGATTACTCTTGGACTTGAAATTGTCCTATAATTGGATTACATTAGAGCATACAAATGGCCTGTAATTGGATTACATTAGAGCATACAGTTGGCTTATAATTGGATTACAGTAGAGCATACAGATGGCTTATAATTGGATTACACTTGGACTTGAAATTGTCCTATAATTGGATTACATTAGAGCATACATATGGCCTGTAATTGGATTACATTAGAGCATACAATTGTCCTGTAATTGGATTACATTAGAGCATATAGTTGGCTTATAATTGGATTACAGTAGAGCGTACAGTTGCCTTATAATTGGATTACAGTAGAGCATACAGATGGCTTATAATTGGATTACACTTGGACTTGAAATTGTCCTATAATTGGATTACATTAGAGCATACAAATGGCCTGTAATTGGATTACATTAGAGCATACAATTGTCCTATAATTGGATTACAGTAGAGCATACAAATGGCTTATAATTGGATTACAGTAGAGCATACAAATGGCTTATAATTGGATTACAGTAGAGCAAACAAATGGCTTGTAATTGGATTACATTAGAGCTTACAATTGATTTGTAATTGGATTACATTAGAGCTTACAATTGATTTGTAATTGGATTACATTAGAGCATACAAATGGCTTGTAATTGGATTACATTACAGCACACAAATGGCTTTTAATTGGATTACATTACAGCATACAAATGGCTTATAATTGAATTACATTACAGCTTACAAATGGCTAATAATTGTATTACACTTGGACTTATAATTGTCCTATAATTGGATTACACTAGAGCATACAAATGGCTTACAATTGGATTACAGTAGAGCATACAAATAACTTACAATTGGATTACAGTAGAGCATACAAATGGCTTATAATTGGATTACATTGGCTTACAGTCGCAATGTGAATGGTGAACTCAGATGGAACAAAATGTGGTTGTTTTCCAGCACCAGGTTTTAGTAAAAGGCATTTAACATGATCAATAGTAGTGAGAGATGTTGAAATGAGAAAAAACATTTTTTTTCAAGTAGCATTCACAGGTTCTGTTCACTTGTTGAAATTAGTATAACTAAGCTTTTATAAAATGATGATTCCTAGGTACAAACTTTCACAACTGTCTGTCCAGGTAGATTTTAGTAATTTAATTATACACATATTTTCTTGAAGTAATTTTAGCAAGCATAAAAGTGTAACCAAATTTTATGATTTAGAGACTGCTCTGGTGGCCTTTTGGTTTGAGCATCCGCCTTGGAAGTGGGAGGTCATGTGTTTGAACCCTGACTGAGTCATACCAAAGATTTACAAAAATGGTACTAACAACTGCCTCGTTAGTCACCCAGCATCAAGAGGCTAGTGTTAGGACTGGTTAACCTGGAGTCGGGATAATGTGACTGGGTGGGACATCATGCTACATGTTTGCGGCATGATGCCCCAGTGCTAGACATCACTATAAACTGCCACACTGCAGACATCATAGCGATATGACTGAAAAATTGTTACAGCTATGTTAAAAATCCTAATTACACACACACACACACACACACACTGATTTGGAGTACATGATTTATAGTACAACAGTGTTATTTTGAACAGGGTTGCAATTTACCGTTAGTACAACATCAGCTTGCATACACATTGAATCAGTTTCTATCAATTATTTTTTTACATTTTGGAGAAATAAGGTGACATAGCAATGCTTTTATGCAAACCCCAAACTCCAGAACTGCCTGTAGAAATGTAGTGAAACTTTATGTGAAGAATGTAACATTATAATAAATTAATTATTTATTAACAAAGGAACAGTCATATATGCATTCAATATTAAAGAAACATCCTGATATATGTAATCAATAGAACATACCAAAGGCTTTTGTGGCATCTTAGAGATCTGGGCAGTTGGAATAGGAATCACTGCTGCTAGAAGATGCAGAGGGAAGGGCATTATGGGCCAAGGTGGTAGTAGCATCCTTTTATTATTAGGCTTAGGGCCTAGGTGGTGGTAGCATCCCTTTATTGCATGTATGCATAACATTATCAAATTATCAATATTATCTTTCTTGTCAGAAATGAATTTCAGTTTTATTTTGCACAGCTGATTGATTTCATACTGATGTAATAACAGCATGGTACTTCTAATTTAAACAAGCTGTCTGCTTAAAGCAAAGAATTTTCAAGAAACATCTAGAATTTTTTATTTATGCGTTTTTAATTAAATAAATTCCTATACAGGTATATTGGACATATTTGGATTTGAGCATTTTGAGCACAACAGCTTTGAACAAGCCTGCATCAACTTGGCTAATGAGCAGTTGCAGTTCTTTTTCAATCTGGTAAGATGTAATGGTGTTTTATTTATCTACTTGTATGCCTCTATATCGCTCTCTTTCTCTCTCTCTCTCTCTCTCTCTCTCTCATCGAGAAAAAGAACTGTAAGACACCTACTGTCACAAAATCCAATGGCATTAGTGGTACACAATTGTACACCCAACGGATAGCACAGAACAATATTTGTGGTCTACCGAGGGATAGAAAACACAATTAATTAGTGGCCCCTAATTGAGCTTTTTATCAAGCCCATTTTAACTGGAAGTGATATATAGTAGTCAGTTTTCTGTCACAGGCAGTGATGTCAGTAGTTTCTTCAGGTTTTGGTTAATGTTCCTCATTTGCTTATTTTCCTAAACCACTTGATAGATTCCCATATACATGACTTGAATCTTCATGAAATATGTTTGCTTGTTCTTTGATCTTAGGGTCAAGTTCACAGTCATGGAAACTTTTTATTAAGATTTTGGTGAAAGATTTTTTTAAATTTTTCAATATTTTCTAAACCTTTCAATAGATTCTTATAATAAATAATATGAATTATATTCTGAAGCTAAGACAATTAATTGTGCAACTTGATTTCTTGTCTCTTTGATGTTAGAGTCAAGGTCATTGTCATAGAAACATGCATAAGTTTATACATTGCTTATATTTCGTAAACCCCATGATGGATTACTGTACTTGGGTGGAATCATTACAAAGAAATAGTGATGGCAGTGGCTTCAATTTGTTGTTTTCAGATTTTTGCTGTCATTTTCCATTTGCATGTATTTCCTAAATCCCATGATGGATTCACAGCATATATTTGGAATTAGAAATTATTAAAGAAAGACAGTTCATTCTGTGACATGTTTGCTCACCAGTTTTACCCTAGGTTTAAGGTCAAAGTCATACAAATTAAGCATTAAAGATTTGGTTGATGTTTTTTCATGTTTCATCATATTAAGACATAAATAGACAATACATTCTACAACGTGATTGCAGCAGAACCTTTCCAAAGGTTTATTGTATTTAAAATTTATTTTGTAAATATTTTTTTATTGATTAATTCTTGAACAAATTCAATTTCCATCCTTTAAGGACATATGGAAGTTATGCCCCCTAGTCCATTCTCCAGAGGTTTTATTTCGGCAAAATTATTTAACCAAGAATTGTTGTACATCAGTAATAGATTTTATGCAGGTTTAAGTTGATGAGACCTTAAATAAGTTAGATGTACAACATTCCACTACTTTATTTGACAGGTATTATGCCCATTGATTTCATATTCTTCCGAATTTGGTTTTTGCATTATTATGATTAGAAGTATTTTCATATTTGAACCAAATTTGGTGTGCATCTTTATTTTAATAAGACCTTGACTTACTTTGATTACTAGAATTCCATGATAATTACATGATGGCCTTTACTGATCACTGTCATCTCACCTCTGTCTTCATGGATTCGAGTCCCAAGCTCAGACAATGTTGATGTGTGAAAAAGTTTTCCAGTAGCTTCATAATGGTCAGTTTGTTTTACCAGGGTTTCCCTTGGCTCTTCTTGCTCCAGTTATGCAGGCTTCCAGGTATAGCCAATCATCCACTGAACAAATGGCACTAAACCCAAAACAAGAAGATGATAACAGGAATTATATTCCCCAGATTGTCTGCCCTCCTGATTTTGGTTTTGACACTTGACTTTAACCAGATTTGACCTGCAGCTTGATAAGGAGACACTTTGAAGAATTGGATTTCCAGTATTCCACATCATGATCTGGAACAATATGACCTTAGAGTGAATGCCCATTCCTCCTTATTTCACAACACGCAAGCTCCTCTTCTTGAAACCCCTCTAAGCATACTAAGTTAGTGGGGACCTTTACAATGTACCCCTTACTAATTGCTCTAGTTTTCACTGCAAGTAATTCACATTAAAATTATGTGATGAAAAAAGATCTTAATACAGGTGATTAAAATGCTGATGACATCAGTATGGACATATGAATCAGAAAGTTTTAATCAACATCAATTAATAGTGTCCGGTGATGTATCAGCGTTGTGATTTTCTATGGCCATTAAACTAACATGTGAAGAGAAGAAAAATATTTTTGTAAAGAAATACAGTGCCGTATCAAATACTGATCTTGGAACATTACTCACAACTGTAATCCCTTGTGTTGGAAAAAAAACATCCTTCATTTTGTTGTTAGTTACAAAGCATGGCATGTGAGGATATTCTACTTTGTAAATAACAAAGAAATTACGTCAATTTGTATTTTGTTCATAATTTTGTGATAGTTTCATGACACTACCATGCCAGAATAAAATATTGTGAAAACTTTAATGGCACTTAAAAAGTATGAGTTACAACAGTATTCACACATGAGTAGGACAGAGATGACAGTACAGCTGAGCTGGTCAATATACAATTGAATGTCACAAAAGAATTTACTCTTATTTTTGGAAAATAATAATAATAATAATATTAGTATTAATAATAATAATAATAATAATGCTTTATTTATAGAGGGTGACTCATTAGTCAAGGACATTTCTCCCTTGAGGCCCTCTTACAGAGAGTATAACAATGCACATTATATGAAGATAGCAATACTTGCTGTTTATTTTAACATGTTTAGTATTAAAATACTAAATTCCGTTATCTGTTAGAAGCACATACATGCTTTTGATATCTCTTCTTAAATACTCTAATATTTTCAGCAGATTTTACATGTAGTGGAAGCTTGTTCCACAGAACTGTACCAGAGTATTGGAAGCTCTTTTTAAATTGCTCTGTTCTTGGTTTTGGTGCTAGAAGGTTTCCATGTGATATTGATCTCAACTGGTAGTGTGTTGAAAAAGGCCTGAATAAGTCCTGAAGATACTCTGGTGCCATTCCATGTAGGCATTTATATAAAAGAACTGCCTTGTGAAAATCTATCCTGTCATATATTGTGAAGCAATTGAGTTTCTGTAAATAATGCTTTTGAGGGATGTTCAATAGATGCATCTAAAACTACACGTGCTGCTCGTTTCTGAAGTTTATAAATCCTGTCAAGCTCAGATTGCAGAGTTTCCCATACAGTTGAATAATAATCCATTGTTAGAAGGATATATGACTTGTAGTATATATTTCGAGTTTCCATAGGTAAATATTTCTTGATTCTGCTGAGTAGGGCAATTTTGGATGACAGTGTTTTACAAAGCTTATCAATATGGTCATTCCATAATAAATTATTATCTACGGTTACACCTACAAACTTTTCATGTTTGACATTTTCTAATGGATGATTATTTAGTGCAAGAGATAGTTCTGGGTTCCCTGACTTGTGTAGCTTTTGTGATGTCCCCAAAATCATACATTTTGTTTTACCTTCTTTAATTACCATCCTATTTTGTTATGCATAGTTTTGGACTCTAATAAGGTCTGAGTTTAATTTCATTTGGATAACTTCAGTATCAGAACTAGTGATTTTAGACATTTTGAAAGTTTGTTTAGTTGAGAAGAAAAATAAAATATAATAAAGATAAATAAATTCATTAGAAAAATTTGTGTAATTTACATATTTACAATTGAATGTTGTATATGTTTGTTTCCTTTTCAGCACGTCTTCAAACTGGAACAAGAGGAATATGCTAAAGAAGGAGTTGACTGGAAAGAGATCAAGTTTATAGACAACCAGCCCCTGCTTGTGAGTATTTTCTCAATCTGATAGTAGTTTTATCTGCTGTTATTAAATAAATTCTATTTATTACAGGACATGAAACGTTATTTCATAAACCCCAGTTTTATTTTGGAAATATTGAACCCATGTTATGTCCACTTATTATGATCACACGTTGGGTTTGTATAATCCTGAAAATGCTTGAATGTTGGTGGGTACCCTGAAAAGTGCTGGAATGTGAGAGCAGCTCTGAAAAGTACTGGACATGTGGCTGAAAACACTCAAAAAAGCCTTGAAAAAGTGCTTACATTTTGAAACAGATGTGCATAATTGGAAAAATGTTTTTACTGATAACAATATTAAGTAAAAATAATAAGATCCATTAAATTATGGGAAACTTAAGTCTTCCTGGAATTGTGCATCTGTGCTTTATACATATTCTATAGGACTTCAGGTTGGGTCACTTCTGTGATCATTTATACTCAGCCTTATTTGGGATTTTGTAGCAAACCTTTGTTTTTTAAAATTTGGATGATGTTTTGGC
This sequence comes from Sinohyriopsis cumingii, assembly GCA_028554795.2. NCBI lineage: Eukaryota > Metazoa > Mollusca > Bivalvia > Unionida > Unionidae > Sinohyriopsis > Sinohyriopsis cumingii. The sequence continues at coordinate 76,887,491 of CM068827.1, read as the reverse complement.
TGGGCTTTGAAGGCTGATAAAATGAAATTAAAGTATTTTGCAATGAGAAGTATATTTTTAAATCTGACTGCCCTGAAAGATATATCAGGGTTAGAGGGCCAAGCAGTAAGTAAAGTGCTGTGAGTTTTGTTTTGTTGTTTTGTGTTGTTTATTTTTTAAAGGAAATTGACATTGGATCAATGGCTGAAAGTGTTTTTAAGTTCCATCCTAAGAATGAAAAGCACAAAATAAATGTGTGTGTGTGTGTGATTTGGATTTGTAATGTAGCTTTAACAATTGTTCAGTCATATTGCTATGATGTCTACATTGTGGCAGTTTATAGTGATGTCTAGCACTGGGGCATCATACCCCAGACATGTAGCATCATGTTAAACCATACACATCATCCTGACACCAGGCCGACCAGTCCTAACACTAACCTCTTAATGCTGAACTCATTGCCGGGCAGCTGTTAGTAAAATTTGTATAAGTCTTTGATATGACTCTACTGAGGTTCAAACCCACATTCTTCTGCATCGGAGGTGGATGCTGTAACCACTAGGTCACCAAGGCAGTCCACAAAAAGGAATAAAATATCAATAATAAGAATGAATTAAAAATATTTTTGTATTACTTGAAAACTCAAGTAGGACTGGAAACTTAGACAAGACTCCAGCTCCCAAACTGATGTTGACATCATTTCACCCCTACTTTTTCACTCTTCCAGCTGCCTTCATGTCCCGTAGTCTGCATTATCTTCACCCAGGTCTACAACACAAAAGTTTTTGCAAAGTTCCGTTTTCAGAATTGAATGCTTTGATTTGAAATTGAGGGTTATTACACATGATAATCAAAAGTCTCCTTAAGTTCAGGTGCAATTACCGATAGTTATGGTACTTTAAAAAACGTTGTCTTTGAAAAGTGCTTTAGTTTTGTGAAATGTCACTTTGAACCATGACATTAGAGGCATCTTAATGTATTTACTTTGTGTCATCAAGTTTCATTCAGCTGTTTACAGGAACTAAAATGTGTTACTTTTTGTACTACTTTGTGTCATCAAGTTTCATCAGCAGTTTACAGAAACTAAAATGTGTTACTTTTTGTATTATTTTGTGATCATATGAAATTCCTGGGTTTTTTGTAACATAAAGTGAACTGATGTGGCTAAAATTGTGGTCTAATTAATTTATTTCATGATTAATGTGAATTCAGTTACTTTCATGTTTATCTACTGTCTTTTTTTGAAAATATGGTTTTATTTAAGTGCTATAATTTTTTTTGTTTTTTTCCTCAAGTATTATAATAGAAAATGTCATTACTTTTGGTACTTAAATAGAAACAGATAATAACATTACCTTTGGTACTTAAATAGAAATAGAAAATGACATTTCCTTTGGTACTTAAATAGAAATAGAAAATGACTTTTGATGCTTCAGTATCAGGTGTTATACAAGGGTTAGTTTTGATTTTGTTCATTGGATGTTTGAAATCATTCTTTATATATAGCAAGCATAAAACCAGCATGAATTAGTATGATGTGGAAATTAGTGAATATATATTAGTGTCTATATTTTAATTCTCATTTCCCAATAAGTTATTTAGTGCCTTGGGTTTTAATTTACAAAGATTTGCTTACTGTGCAGAATTTGTCATCATCAGCAAGATGATTCTGATTATTACAGTTGTTATTGACCTTGACATAATTGTTATTGAAATTTTCATCCTTATGCTAGCAGCAGAAACAGCAGCTGTAGTTTTAGATGAAGATGTAGTAAGAGGAGGAGGAGAAGGAAGAAGAAAGATTATTAAAATATATCTTTATAATTCTTAGCTTCCAGAATAATTCAATAAAAAACTCTTATATAAAATTTAGTTTTTAGTTTACCTGGCTATATTGCTAATTTAAGTTATGACAGGCATCATCACTTATCTATCCATCAGCAGCTGCTCACTGCCACTGCAGATGACATATTTCTGATCTAATTTTGATCAAACTTGGAATATAGGTTTATATTATCATTATCTCAGATGAGTTCATTAATGAGAAAGGTCCATGCATGTTACTGAGGTTATCATGCAGCTAATTGAATAAATGTGTTACCAGTCTGGAAGCCATATTTCTAATCTGATTTTGATCAAACTTGGAATATAGGTTTATATTATCATTATCTCAGATGAGTTCATTAATGAGAAAGGTCCATGCATGTTACTGAGGTTATCATGCAGCTAATTGAATAAATGTGTTACCAGTCTGGAAGCCATATTTCTGATCTGATTTTGACCAAACATGGGATTTGTAATTATATGATCAAAAATTCTGCATAAATTTCATAATGAGTGAGATCCATGCATTTTAATGATTGGCTGATCTTATGCCACTCTGGAGACTGTATTTATGGTCTGATTCTTTGTAAATTGGCTTAAATTAATGAGATTTCAGATGAGTACAGTCATGAATAATATTCATGCATATTAATGAAGTGATCTTACTTCTGATTGGCTGTGTTTGTCAACACACTAAGAACCATATTTCTGATCAAATTTTGAAAAGACTTGTGAAAGAGTCTCATATCATAATGATGTTGAATGAATCTGATAATTAGCAAGATTTAAACTTATTCATGTATGCTGTCTTGCATCTGATTGGTTAATCTTGTTGCAGAATTTTAGATTGAAAAATAAATAAGCAAATATCACCATTGTCTTTGACAGAATCACTGATAAATTAGATCTGCTGATATTAGAGAAAAACTTGCATATGATTAGCTGAGTTTGTGACCTCTCTGGAAATAGAAACTTCATTTCTTTTCCAATTTTGATAAAACTTGATATGTAGGTCTATATCCTCAAGATAATGGATAAGGAAGAAACTATGAATGTTGATCATTTAAAGATTTATTTTAATAAAATAGGTAAAAAAAATCTCTTGATATATAATTTACATAGGATTTAATTCTTACAGTACTACACAAACCTTTTTGTTATTTGAGTCAGATGAGTGATGTCAGACCCATTGGGCCTCTTGTTACTTTCAGGACCTGTTTCTTGCAAAACCAATCGGCATTTTGTCCCTACTTGATGAAGAGAGTCATTTTCCAAAGGTATGATATACCATTCTTTAAGTATAGTTTTTCATTTCTTGTCTCACCTTTCAAGACGTTACACTGAACATTGCCTATAATATTAACATTATTTAATTTCTATTCATCCTGTACATTTAACTAGTTTGTGCTTAGTTTGAATTCATTTTATTAGTGCCTAATTGACAGGGTCCAAGGAGTCCTTTAGCATACATGTTGTCCATCTGTCCATAAGTCCATCCAGGTGTTGTTGTTGTTGTTGTTGTGGGGTTTAACGCCATTTTTCAGCACGATAGGCTATACATCCATCCAGGTGTCCATCAATCCCATCAACAATCTGGTTTCCGCAAGATAACATTTCTAGCAGTTGTTGGATTTTTGTTAGATTTGATGTGTTGCTTTGTATTGATGAGATCTTGAATGAGTTTGATTTCTGGTTTCCAGGACATTAATTACAAGAATTGTGCCCAATAATTCTCCATCATTTGGGCTTTGGTTTGTGCAGCATAACATAACCAAGTACTATTTGATTTCAGCCACATTTCATATTCAGCTTTATATATAAGATTTTTGGCATTCCATAAGATTTCTTACATGAGTTATGGCCCCTGATTGCTCATACTAATGAATTAGTTAGCACAGCATGTCTTTGGCAAGGTTCTTTGGATTTCGAACAAATTTGACGTGGTACTTTATATTGATAAGACCTGAATGAGTTGTATTTCCTGTGTTCTATAGCATGAATTACAGGAGTAAATTTGTTGAGTAACTGTCCTTCTGATTTTGGTTTTAAAGCACAGCATTATAATGTTTTGTTGGATTTCAACTGAATATGATATGTAGAGCTGCTCTGATTTTTGGCATTCTGCAACATTACTTACAGGAGTTATGCTGCCTTGCTGCCCATCTTCCTGTGTGGTTTCTGTAGGATATATTTATGAAGGTTTGTTGGATTTGAACCAGATTTTGTGTGTGGCTTTACATTGATGGGTCTTCTAAAGAATTCAGTTTCAAGTGTTCCATGTCATTATTTACAGGAGTTAGTCCCCTTTACCATTCTACTTACTTTGGTTACGCTGTTGAAATAAAAAAAATATTACATTTCCAAGTTCAACAATGCTTGGATAGACAAATTTAAACTTGTGAAGCATAGTGAAAGTAACATACAAGAAAATTATTAAAGTTGAGGAACTATTATTCATTTTATTTATTCAGTTTGGTATGATGCATGTATGCCTCTGACTGCCCATTGTCAGTATGAGACCTTGCAGAGCAAACTGTAGTAAGCACATTACTAATACAGTAGTTACCGTGGTTTTGAGCCAAATTACGTAATAGTTTTTAGGCACAGATGGATAATGATTCATCAGTAGGGCACAGATGGATAATGATGTCTCAGTAGGGCACAGATGGATAATGATATATCAATAAGGAACAGATGGGTAATGATATATCAGTAGGGCACAGATGGATAATGATATATCAATAGGGCACAGATGGATAATGATACATCAGTAGGGCACATATGGGTACTGATATATCAATAGGGCACTGATGAGTTCTGATATATCAATAGGGCACTGATGGGTACTGATATATCAATAGGGCACTGATGGGTACTGATATATCAGTAGGGCACTAATGGGTACTGATATATTAACAGGGCACAGATGTGTTATGATATATCAATGGGGCACATGTGGGTAATGATAGATCAGTAGGGCACAGATGGGTACAGATATATCAATAGAGCACTGATGTGTTATGATATATCAATAGGGCACATATGGGTAATGATAGATCAATAGGGCACAGACGATATATCAATAGTGCACAGATGGATTATTTATGTATCAGTAGGGTATAGATGGGTAATGATAAATCAGTGGGGTACAAATTGATAATGATATGTCAATAGGGCACAGATGGATAATGATACATCAGTATGGCATAGATGGATAATTATGTGTCAGTAGGGCACAGATGGATAATGATAAATCAGTGGGGCACAGATGGATAATTATGTGTCAATAGGGCACAGATGGATAATGATAAATCAGTGGGGCACAGATGGATAATTATGTGTCAATAGGGCACAGATGGATAATGATAAATCATTGGGGCACAGATGGAAAATGATAAATCAGTGGGGCACAGATGGATAATTATGTGTCAATAGGGCACAGATGGATAATGATAAATCAGTAGGGCACAGATGGATAATGTTATATTGTATTATTAGGGTACAGATGCATCATTTGTGGAGAAGCTGAATGTGCACTTTGGAGGGAAAGGATTCTATCAGCCATCCCAGCGATCCAATGATAACAAGTTCACCATTCATCATTATGCAGGAAAGGTGAGAATAAGGATTGCATATTGAAATGAACTTCCTTCTAGCCATTATTCTTAATTGAAATGAACTTCCTTCTAGCCATTATTCTTAATTGTCTTAGTTCATCAGATTTTACTCATAAATATTATGATAGGGTTTCAAGCCTTAATCGATAAACCCTGTCTATGAAAAATGCTTATCTTAAAAAAAACAAGAGATGTGTAGTTAAAGCAGCAAAACGTCTTTGTATCCACTTTTCTATGCTTCCTATCAGGTCTGTATTATTACAAAAAAAGAGGAAAGAAAAGAACAATTTTGATCAGGAAATTAGGGATGAGCTCTAGTAAACCAAACCTATTCAGGTAATTGAAATAGTCTAACCTGTAATTTTAAGTTTTAGAGATTATGAGAGAGAGAGAGAGAGAGGGGGAGAGAGAGAGGTGTAAAAGAATGTTTGATTTGTACACTAACGCACCACATTATTTGACCAAAAGGAAGTAGCTTGTACACTTTATGATATATGAGATTTAATTCTTACAGCTTTATAATATGTGTATATTCCAATGGGACAGTGAGTCATATGATATAACATGTATGAAATTAATCTAACAATCTTGCAGAAACAATTGTAATGAGTGTTATCTCCTGTTCTAACTCCTTTTTCATTGGTTGCTTTAGGTTTTATACACAGCCAGTGGATGGCTTGAGAAGAACAGGGACACATTGCCCCCAGGTGTCATGGAGATGTTGCAGATGAGTACCAATGAACTAGTCAAGTTTATCTTCAGAGGTAAGTATTCCAATCATACTCTTAAGATTTGCCATATGCTTTAGGATTGCATTACTAAATTTAAAAAAATAAATGCCATGGTACCCATAGTACATTAGATATAATTCAGCAATATCCATTGTACCATCTTTTAGAAGACTGGTTTTCAATTATTTTTTTTTAGCAATGTCATCATTGCTACAATGGAATAAAAAAAGGAACACTCAGATAGTACATACTGGATCTTCATTGCATATATTTCTAGATCAGAGCACATACTGGATCTTCATTGCATATATTTCTAGATCAGAGATGAACATTTCAAGGGTCACATAAACATTGGGTTATTCTTTTTAATTCAAGAACAGATAATGGGCAAATATGACAGTCACTGTTTCAGATTATATATTTTGTTGCCTCAAAATGTTCAAGAAATGCTATGCCAGAATTCTGCAAGAACAATTAGAACTGATGAACATTTGAGAAATAATTAAATGTTGAGAACAATGTTTCAGCTTTAAAAGGAATTGTATCTCATTGAGCAAAGGTAACCTTTCAGTTACTGGGTTGAAAGGTTATGTTTGCCTCATGCCTGACACTCAAGAGACAGCAGATTCCAGATCCAATATTTAAGTAGAGCTAGCCATCTCCTTAACATACTATCTGAAAACTATATAGTTTGAAATGTTCAAAATATCTGTGAATAAAACCTTTATATGCCAGAATTTATGAATGATACATTTGTTTTAGGCAAATTCCTTGAATAGGAGATTTCTGCAGGTTGCCTGAAATATAATAATAATAATCATCATCATCATCATCATCATCATCATCATCATCATCATCACCACCACCACCACCACCACTGTTTGGTATATGATATTTTCTTCAATAGCCAAGTCTGAAAGGTAAACCTGCATTCAGAGGTCACATATTTATCAAGACAATTTTTGGCCTTTTACCATGAGTGGCTGATACTGACAGGTTTGAATGTATTTCAGGTCAGATCAAATCTTCAAAACTTGACATTTTCTTGCATACATTGTTATGGTTTTATCAGGCAATATATTGTATTATCATCAGTTTTCATGGTGGACCAGTTTTCATGGTTTTCATTGTTGCCCTGAACCACAAATTTAAATCCCCAACAAAAAATAAGTCACATAGGATGATGACCCTTCCTCCGTTTTCTTACAGTGTTTCATTCCTAGAGATTAACACGGATACTAGTATTTGATAAATGAAGGTCAATACTATAATCTGGTAATTAGTTTTAGCTTTTACACGTGTTACATACTAGTTTAGTTACCTGTTAACACATTAACCCCTGGTCGTTTTCGTCTGAAAATCGAGTAGGAAACACATTTTGAAAGCTATTTCTGAATACATCCGAAAACATCAACTTCCAGGTGATCTCCCGATAACATACAGTCTAGTTGTGTTAGAAACATCGTTTTTCATCGCCTATTTGGCTCGCGCATGAGAAGAAGGGTAAAGTTAGACTTCTTTTATTTATTTATATTTTTTTATTTTTTTTTTATTTTTGCTTAACGAACCCATTATTTTCGTATTGAGACAACTCTTTATTCCAAATACCTATCTTATCCTACTTTTTGCAAAGGTTCATCTGTCTGTTTGCAGTTCATACCGGTTTGCCTTAGATCTGAGACCTGAGATCGGTTTGCCTTAGATCTGAGACCAAAAAGTCTAAAATCTAGACACAAAATCGGATTTCGACCATGGGCAAATTTTGGGTAGAAAAAAATCAGTTCCAAAAAATGAGGTTTTTCCCTCTGTATTTTGTAGTGCACCTTGAAATTCCAGATTATTTGGTATCATTGTAGAACTACATCTGTCGACCTTTCTATAATACCACCCACTTTAGTGTATCTTACATGACCTTGATGCTACAGAGCTCAGCAGTAGGCTACTACCTCCTGCCACTTAAACTCGTCACCATGGGTTAATGTGTTAATGAAACATGCAGTCATCACTTTCAGTGTTGTTGCATATGAATAGGTGTAGCAAAGTTGATAATTGGTATGAGAAATGAAGCATTAATGTTTGATAGATTAATCATTAACTTTAAAATATGTTTTCTTTATTTATTTTTAAGTTATGCATTTTTTTATTTCAAAATTTTCCTAATTATTAACAGTGTAAATCATAATGTGAAATGAATTTTCGACACTACAAAAAAAACAAACAAACAAGAAAACAGAAAATGGTGCATCATTTGAGATCCAGAGAATGGGCATATTAATTTACAAAGTCAAATCAGGCTTTGGAGCAGGTGTAGATGGAAAAATATTTGATATTAATGAAATAGTTGCTGGTGCTTTCATGTTAAGTGTCTTATATCAAGAACAGGAATGTATATTGAAGAAGAATTTTTTTTTCCAAGGTTAGTATAGATGAAGATTTTCTTATGGATTGTGGCAGATCACTCCATGAATCAGTAAATTTTAGTATACACAATATTTTGAGCAAAGAGTTTCTGTATTGATATTGAATGATCCTGTTTGAGTTTTCAGATTATAAGGCAGTCTTTTGCAGACTGTGGGAGTAAATCAATTATATAATCTGGAGATTTGTTCTTGGTAATTTTATAAAAACTGCAGAGATTATTTTATCTTTTGTCTCTTTGTGACAGTATACCATCTAATTCCAAAATAAAGTGTTTCCCAGCAAGCAAATTGTGTTAATACAGAAATTTGGATAAATAGGAAACACGACTATTTCTTTCAGACTTTAGCAACTAATTCCAACACCAGTCTCTACTTCCTGATAAATGTAAACAACCAAAATCGAGCAGTTGTTGTTGTTATGGGGTTTAACGCCATTTTTCAGCACACGATAGGCTATACATGGCAGCCAGAATTAATGGTGGAGAAAGAACCCGGGAAAAACCCTGGAAGGAACCACCGACCCATGAAAAGCTACTGGCAAGCTTTCTCACATACCCACACTGGCTGAATCTGAGATTCGAACCGCCGCAGACAGAGGTGAGATGGCAGTGATCCGTAATGAAGAGCGCTTTAGTCCACTCGGCCACTCAGGGCCCCAACACCCAGCAGTGCTAGCCTCATGTTGATTTTTATTAATTGGCATCAGGAATGTCAACTCTTCCGAGATACATATTGTGAAATGGGTCTGTTGAGGTTGTAATACTCAGTCATTTGTGTATGACATGGTCCCTAAACAAATGTATGACATGGTCCCTAAACTATGTACTTATTTAAAAACTTCATAATTATTTTTTTTCTTATGTCTATTTTTGTCCTTCCCTAAATTAATTAATACAATTTCCTTTACCTCACAGCTCAGGTGACAAGAACTGGAACCCTTGCTTTCCAGATGAGGAAATCCACAAGAAAGACCCAAAAGTCAAGAGTAAGTTCAACTTTATCTGTTATACTTGCCAGCTAGCTTGCTAACTAATCAACTATTCACCATTCTTTTTGTTGGTTATTTAAATTTCAACTCAAAATAATCCCATATCAGTACTAAGCTAAAGATTATTGTAAGTCATTTATAATTACCTACAGACAGATGGATAGACACGTGTAAAGAAAAGAGTCTACTGTATGTCTCTATATGACAGATGCTTACTGTACTTCTCTGATGATACCCATGCCTGATGATGCTGTGAAATGACCATTTTTCTTTGGTTACCAATTTTGTGGATTTTGAAATTGCTGCAAACCATAATGTAAATACAGAGGAAACAGTTATTTTGTGGGGAAACAACAAGACAGTGATTATACTGTAGAAACAGCAGGAATGTTATCCTGCTGTGGAAACAATTGGACCCATTCTCTAATTCATGCATTTAGCAGAAGCACAAAAATTGATGTCAAAGAAAAATGATTGAATTCACAGTAAGCCCATACTTATCTTTACTAAATGTTTGATTTCTGTTTTTAAAATGAGTAGTACAATGAAACTTCGCTCCCAACTGTTAGCTCATTTAGTCAGTAGACCCACTAGGGTATATACGAGAAATATGTTTAATGATATAATTCTTGAATCATGTGCATTGGAATCTTTGTTAAATTTTTTCACTGTGTGTCATTAGATGATAGAAAAACCTGAATAGTAATGAAAAAGATTTTCAGTTTTAAAAGGAAAAAAAATGTTCCAATGAGCTGCTTCATATGATTTATTTTTAGAATACTTCTAAAGGAGGTTTTGCCGATGCTAGAAAAAGGAAGCAAACACTAGGAGGACAATTCAAGGTAAACGTCACTTGTACATTTTATTATTTATATGATAGTACTGCAAAAGGCATACTTGGCTTTCAGATTTATACCCCCTCCCCCCAAAGAAAAGAATATGGCAAAAATAATATTTTTATACTCCTACTTTTAACGAGGTAGGGTTATGTGGTAACATTTGTGACCATGTGTCAATCTTTACACTGGTATTCAATCTTATTTTAGCACAGCTAGTTATGCAGTTTTTGATGACTTGCTATGTTACTAGGCAAATATCATGGTCCTACCTGAAGATGTGCATACTTTGTAACTAGGCAAATATCATGGTCCTACCTGAAGATGTGCATACTTTGTAACTAGGCAAATATCATGGTCCTACCTGAAGATGTGCATACTTTGTAACTAGGCAAATATCATGGTCCTACCTGAAGATGTGCATACTTTGCTCCTAGAATTTGTTGTTAGAGATTTTGCTCTTTTTGTCTTGTAGCAGTGTATGTTACAGCAACTAGTGCTGCAGTTTCTTCTTTGAATGCATTCCTTAATCACATTAATGTTAGGAAGGAGATGCACTACCTCAGTTTCAGTAATCATGGAAAGACAAAACATTTCGTCTTTCCCATCTATGTTCCATGTTGACAAAGGGAAGACATTCTTTCCAACCCTTTCCCTTACCTCCCATTACAACCACAAAGTGACTTTGTTGTTTACCAGTTTTTAGGTCTTGCTTAATACTGCATACATTGCATCTTGAACCTGTTACAGAATGTAACTTAATCTTGTGGATCATTGACCATCCATTGACAGAGACTATATTATTGACCATCCATTGACAGAGACAGTATATTATTGACCATCCATTGACAGAGACAGTATATTATTGACCATCCATTGACAGAGACAGTATATTATTGACCATCCATTGACAGAGACAGTATATTATTGACCATCTATGACAGAGACACTATATTATTGACCATCCATTGACAGAGTCAGTATATTATTGAGTGTAAATGTATTTTGTATTTTACTACATGTTGCAATAAATCTTTTGTGAAATTTGTTGATATTTATGTGAATTTCTGTCAGTTGTGGAGATTTTTTTCTGACCTTGTGCTCCAAGACAGTATCAAGCTAAAAGGACGTGTGAGATCTGCCATGCATGTTCGAAATGTTATTCTTTAGTTACATGCAGTGTTTACATGCAGTGTTTGTGAGTCATGGTCAGAGAACATCTTGTCCTTAGTACTGTGATAAGGACTAAAGATGAAGGAGGGACACTATAAATCAGAGAGATGGACCACAGCATAATAAGTTTACAGATGAATACATTGTCACTGGCCAGCAAGGTGGAGCACACATATATGGTCCTCGCCATCCAAAGTGACATATCCAATGCCCACAGTGATTGTTACATCAGGACAGTTACAGGTGTAAAAACACATGACTTGTGGAGTTGGTGCAAACACTTTTTCCAGGCTTTGTTAGAGTTGTAGATATGGCAGCTAGTACAAGTGTGATCCAGTCGCCTGATTATCCATTTCACTGCACCCATCTGGCCATCAAGCCAAGAGCTGGCTGGCTAACATGCATATCTTTAATACAGGCAGGACAAACCATGGCATTCACCTGGCTGCTAATGCACCCAGCAGCTCAAAACATTAAGGCTTTAGTAAGAGATCAAACCAAAGACAGGGATGATGACTTAGCCGTATTCCTGCCCCTGGGATGTTTTACATTGATGGTGACAGAATACCCAATGAGGACATCACCCAGACAAAGTGCAGGGATAACCTTGATGTCTTACTGTATGCTCATCCACTAATAGGATATACATGATACAGTTTATGAATTTATGCAGACTTCTTTTTACTGTTATATTACTTTTGCCAATTTCTGAGTATCCAGCCCCGTTAGCTGCAAGCCAGGCCTACAAGGTCAGGGCTTCATTGGATTTATATGACGAATACAAACAGCCATCCTTCCATCTTCTTCTGAAGTCAGTGAAGATTAAAGAAATTTATGACTGCCTAATTGATAAAATATGGGACCTGGGCAATTCCTAGACTTTATTTTTGGAAATCCAGATACCAGTATTGTTCTCTTTATGCTTTTATTTGTCTTGTCCACATTCAGCACTGAGCTGCCATCCTTGGACAGATACATTGTATGGGTCAATTTGACAAAGTGGACAAAAATGTCTTGCATGACACTTCCAAGTTTGCATGCAACTTGATTGATCTCTCATAATTGCTTCATTTGGCTTTCTTTGCAATTTCTTGGCTGGCTGATAAAACAGGTAACAATGTTCCATTGGAATCTCACATTGACAAGGTGATAAACAGGGTCTTGGATCAATGCCCTAATAGCTTTAGCTAACCTGAATCACTCATCCACCCAAAAGATGCACCATTCTTTGACATTTCAGTTAGTGACTTTTCGCATACTGTTGCTGTTTGATGGTAAACTTCAGGATTTACAAGTGGGCATCACAAGAACTGCCACTTCAGCTTACCTTGCCATCTACAACTATATTCAAGCCAATCTAGTCACACTTTCTTAATTAGTGATAAAATTCACACGGGATTCAAAAGAAACCAGTAGCTGGTGATCATTCACTATGTATTTATACTGGAATTCCCAGCCTACATTTCCAGAATTCAAAAAAGTTCATTAAATAATTCTATTTGGGGGAATGATTCACAAAGTTAAGATTAACATCCTCAGTTTGATACAGATTGGTCTAAGCCGATACCATGCATCCTATTTCCAATTTAGCATCATTAAAAGTACTTGCTTAACACAAGATTCATTCTGTGTCATTGAGAACCATAAATGTTCAGTCTCTTTAAGTTTCCGTTCATACTCAGTCAGTCACAATAAGGAGTGGTGATCACGAGCCACTAATGCAGCCAGCTAGAATTTTTCCCTAAATAAAGAATAAAATGCTTATTTTTGTAACAAATGATCACAGTCTTTTATTAACTGTGCAGTACAATGGGGACAGCATGAAACAAACTTAATAAAATTAGCGGGAGATGGGGCTAACTCCTGGTTAAAGGGATGTAACTCTTCTGGTCTAAGGGATGTAACAGCCTCCTCCATTTACTGATTCTTATAACATAATGTGATGAGATAATGTGTTTCCTTGATAATATTTTTCCAGTCACAGTACATGTGCACCTTCTTAAGACCATTTCCCCACAAGTATGTTCAGAAAACATCATGCACATCCATTTCATTAGTAATTGATAATGGACAGAATTTGATGCCAGTCATTTGAAGGGGAGACCACTTTTGCCTGACACCTACCATGGCAAGCAGATGACTGCACTTTGTTGCTAAAAGATGTGGTGAACATCTTTCTTTGGCTAAGGGATGGACTTGTGAGATAGTGGATGTACTCCAATATTGTATTAGTTATGACTGGGTAAGCTAATATTATTGAAAAAGTATTACTCTAGAATTGGTTTGCACAAGTAATTTAGTGAAACTTTTATGCCATATTTTCTTTGCATCTAAAGTACATTAAAAACATTTTTTATATGCCCACCATATTGTCCATCTCTCGAATCATCTGTCTGTAACTAGTTGTCTTCTGCCTACATTTACCAGACTTGGTTGATAGCTTGCACTCAGGTTGAAGAAGAATTGTATATAGAGTTTATAGAAGTCATTGACTAAAAGAAGAAAGTGGTTTTTGCAAAGAAAGTTGTGGAGTTCATTTGCATCGTAATACAGGCAGTTAGTGTGCAAAGATATTTTTATGTAAGTTTTGAGCTTGTTTATGGTAGTAAGTGACTTTGGTTCTATTTCACAGAAATGAAATTTGTCAGGGAAGTCTCATATGAGCAATTTGTTGGCCATAAGTGAGATGGTAATATGTAACATTATAAAAAAGATTATGTACAGTAGAAACTAGATTATATGGGACTTTCTTAGGATATGATAATCCAGTCTGTTGGAGAAATATTTGGAGGCTGTGGTGTTTGTATGCCTTTGGATGAATCTGAAATTTGGACATTCAGGGTTTGGATAATCAATTATTTACAGCATTGTTGACAAATAATTCCCAACATCGTCATTACAACATAACTTTCAAGACAAGACCATGGGTGTCAGCCTCCTCAATTCATCAAGTGTTTCATTTGGGCTTATTATTAGATACTGATACCTTTGGTAAACATTTGCCAAAGAATTTTAAAATGAAGTGAGGGGTGGGGCTTATTATCAGATAAATGTTTGTTTCATCATCTGCTTTAAATAAAAGGCCAAAAAAACAGCGTAAGTTGTAGAAAATTGAAATGTTTTGAAATGGGGATTGCATCATTTGTGACTGTGGTTTTATCCCTCAATAATGATACCATTTTTTTCTTCTGCAGAATTCTCTTCAAATTTTGATGGAGAGGATGACCTCTGCATCACCAATATTTGTACGTTGTCTGAAGCCAAACCATCTGAAATCACCAGGAAATTTTGATGAAAAATACATCAGGGAACAGGTAATTGAAAGACAAATCTTTTTAGTGTTTTCTATCTTTCTACAAATTTGGGGTGCTTTGATGAGGAAGTAGTTGAGCCAGCCCTGTTACAGTGCAGTCAATATGTGCGCATTTAATTCAGACTTTTTCTTTGACTTATTATAATTTTATACACTGTCCATCTAGCCATCTTTTTCTCTGGCACAAAATTAATGCGTAGTTTGTCCCAAAGTTTTGTTTGCTTGCGGTGTTCATTCCAGAAAGAGGAAAAAAATGGGGCCAAATGGTCCCTACAAGGTCAGAAAGTTGGGTCATTTAGAAACAATGGGTTACAAAAATCCTTACTTGGGCTTTTGAAGTAAGAGTAGCATAAAAGAGTGCATGAAAACCATACATTTTTGCTTTATTTTTATATTGTTGGACTCTTTTTTATATATAAAGCAGTTAAATCCTTCAGTATTTTTGCAAGCAGTCATTGTCAGTTTATCAGGAGTGACCTAAATGGTACCCGTTCTCCTCCAGAGCGACGTCCAATAATTCGAGCACTGTCATTTTTGCATTACTATTAAAAATAAGATCCATTAAAATGAATGGCTTCACAGTAAGTCCACACCAGTGATGGCTGTGTCACAGTGGTGTTATTTTTGCATTACTATTAAAAATAGGATCCATTAAAATAAATGGCTTCACAGTAAGTCCACACCAGTAATGGCTGTGTCACAGTAAGTCCACACCTATGGCTGTGTCACAGTAAGTCCACACCAGTAATGGCTGTGTCACAGTAAGTCCACACCTATGGCTGTGTCACAGTAAGTCCACACCAGTAATGGCTGTGTCACAGTGGTGTTATTTTTGCAAGGAGCTTTAATGACAGATCATGTCAAGTGCTTTCTTGGCATGGACTCTGCAGAGGAGACAGCACATTTCATGGGAGACAGCACTTTTCATGGGAGACACCACATTACATGAGAGACACCTGTTTCTTGGGAGACACCAATTTCATGGGAGACATTGCATTTCATGTTATATGTATCACAGTTTGTCATTTAAATCTTGGATGTCGTTTTATTTCAACTTCAGCTTCTTTACACTGGGATGTTGGAAACAACAAAGATCAGAAGAGAGGGTTTTGCGGTACGACCAGGCTTTGAAGAATTTGTCAGCAAGTAAGCACAAGCTCTTTATTTTAACAAGGAATGTGAAACTTTCTCAATACTCAAGACATCTTAATTTTGTCCTGTTTTTTTTTACCAATTTGTTCAACTCCATGTCTGTCCCTGGAAACTTGTTAGCGGCATTGCACAAAAACTAGTTGATGTTGACAGATGAAATAAAATGATCTACATTTTTTATGTAGACAAATAAATGATCTACATTTTTGATGTAGACAGATGAAATAAATGCTCTACATAGTTGATGTAGACAGATAAAATAAAATGATCTTCATAGTTGATGTAGACAGATGAAATAAAATGATCTACATAGTTGATATAGACAGATGAAATAAATGATTTACATAGTTGATGTCGACAGATGAAATAAAATAATCTACATTTTTGATGTAGACAAATGAAATGAATGATCTACATAGCTGATGTAGACAAATGAAATAAATGATCTACATTTTTGATGTAGACATGAAATAAAATGATCAAAATTTTTTGGATGTAGACAGGTGAAATATATGATCTACATTTTTGATGTAGACAGATGAAATAGATGATCTAAATTTTTGATGTAGACAGGTGAAATAAATGATCTAAATTTTGGATGTATACAGATGAAATAAATGATCAACATTTTTGATGTAGACATGAAATAAATGATCTGCATAGTTGATGTAGACAGATGAAATAAATGATCTACATAGTTGATGTAGACAGATGAAATAGATGATCAAAATTTTTTATGTAGACAGGTGAAATAAATGATCTAAATTTTTTATATAGACAGATGAAATAGATGATCTTAATTTTTGATGTAGACAGGTGAAATAAATGATCTAAATTTTTGATGTAGACAGGTGAAATAAATGATCTAAATTTTGGATGTAGACAGATGAAATAAATGATC
Organism: Sinohyriopsis cumingii; assembly: GCA_028554795.2. Classification (NCBI taxonomy): domain Eukaryota; kingdom Metazoa; phylum Mollusca; class Bivalvia; order Unionida; family Unionidae; genus Sinohyriopsis; species Sinohyriopsis cumingii. The sequence goes on along the minus strand of CM068827.1, from coordinate 76,870,557 downwards.
TAAATTTTTGATGTAGACAGATGAAATAAATGATCAAAATTTTTGATCATAACTGGATAAGAATATCTGGCTACTAAAACAATTTTTCCTTTTTGCTAACTTAGCACAGTGGTGCAAAAATCACGTGTCATATGCAAATGAAATTTAATCAGAGTTTGCATGCATGCATAGATATCCTGATTAGAGCCTCATGCCACTAAAACAATTTTTTATTTTCATGTGCCAGCCAAAAGGTAGAGTATTAATTGTTATAACCTTGACCATTGGTTGGTCTCGACATATCTTTTTTTCTGATACTTATGTGGTTTCCACACAATAACTTTTGTATCACACCATTTGCCTTTACAAAACTTTGTGGATATCTTGCACATGGGATAGTAAAATAGTCAGTTGATTTTGGGGTCCAAATTGCAAAGAATCAGGTCACTATGACAGAAAAAGAGGTTTCATTGACAGTAACTTTAGTTCAACACCTTAGATCTGACTTTGTATATGGCTTGCACATAGAATAAGGAAGGAACCAGTTAATCTTGGAATCAGGTTAATGTCATTCTGGCTGAAAATTTAAATACAAAAGTTCTTGACCCTGTCTCTTAACCTAAGTATTCTATGGATTTCACAACATTTTGTTTTGGAGTCTAAAGGTAAAAAGGTTGAGGCCATTACCATACACCAAAGTTTATGGAAGGTTTAGAGTTCGAGTAAGAAAGAAGTATCTTGATTCTGGAGTCAAAGGTAAAAGTCTTTATCACTCAAAGAAAATAGTTTGACATAATACCTTTTGTTCTTGTGTTTGTTCCTTTATCAAACTTTGTGAATGGTTTGCACTTAGGGTAAGAATATGATCTATTGATTTTTGGCTCTAAAGGTCATAGGTCAAGGTCATGGCAAGTTGATATGAAAAAAGAGGTTTCTACACTGTAAATTTAATTCTAAACTGCATACATTAACCAAAAAGTAAGATCATAGTGACCAATTGGTCAGTAAGGTCCAATTTCAGGCATGTACTTTTAGTACCTACACAGAATAATAAGGCAAAAATCTTGATAGCATCTTTGCTGAGAAACCAGTTGATATAAATTGTGACATTTGCATGAATATACGCATATACCTTGTTTAGATTTTCAGCAGTTCAGTCAGTTGGCCCATTTTAAATAAATTTTTGAACTCTTTGGACTTGAATATATTTTTGCCTGCATTGGGGGCATACTTGATTTGCAAACACAAATCAGTTTTGTAGTAGTAATGATTCTTTGTAGAGATACCTTGCCTGCTATTCCATTCCTATTCATTTCTCATAATTTACATGTAGTTTAAAAATTTAAAGATTACAATAAAAAAAAATATTCAGATTTTACACTTTTATATCATATTTAATTCCATTTCTAATAAGATTACCATTAAAGAGTGAGATGAACTAAGAGGCAATCTGATTTGATGGAATTATTTTGCAGGTATACAAAAGTTAATTGACTGACTAGTGTATTAATAGTTTCATTTTGGAATTTAGTTGTATAACAATTCAAATGAAAAATGAAATTCTAGATTCAGATGAAAAATTGAATTCTACAGTTAGTGAAATTAAGATTTTAAGAAAGGTTTTGGCAGGAGGGAGGTAAAATGTTATTGCACCCTTAAGAGAAATTATATAATTAATTTTTGTCTCACCAGTGAAGTATAAACAGGTAATATGGGTCACTTTCTAATGTCATTGCCCTTTTTGTCTCAAAAGGATCAAAATCATTCTCTGGTACATGTGTATGAATAGTTATTTCACTTAATGACTGTATCTTGGAGGATACTATTCCACAGTCAGGAATAGGTAATATTGACCTACTTTCCTTCCTCCATTGATTAGTATTTTTTGCACTCCAATGATTACATTAAGTACATTTGAATTTAACTCGGTTTTTTGACTGTTGAATGCACTTAGTCTTGAAATTTGATTCAGTTTTGGGATATTCATCACTACATGCAAATGACCTACTTTCAAGCTTTATTGATTACATTAAATATTTGCTTTTGACTTGGTTTCTTTGACACCGGTATATCTACATGTGTTCATCTAGGAGGGTACAACTCAACACAGGTAAGAGTTGGTGATACAGACCTACTTTTCTTGCTCATGATATTTTGCAAGATTTTTAATAATGCCATGGCAGAGCAGGTAAGACATGGCATTCTGTGGAATTCTTTGATAATATAGTTATTTTCCTGAATTTGAAAAAAATAAAAAATGTACTTATTTTTGAAAAAAGATTTGCAAAAAAAAGAGTGCAGCAGAAGTAGTGATGAGCTGCCTTTAGAAAAAAAAGTATAAGTATCTAGTTGTCAGTGGGCACAGTACATAAAGTTATTCAGCATCTTAATATTTACACTCAGTGTCTCAGTATTTATTTGTGTAATTCATCAAGATGAATTCAAAACTGTATTCAGTTAATATTTTCTATTTACACAGATTCAAAGTTATCTTATGCAAGCCCAGTCTTCCAGGAACCAGAGAAAACTGTGTAAAGATTCTACAGGCATCCAAAATTCAGGGATGGCAAGTTGGGTAATTATATGTGTTCATTATATTAATCTCTCAAATTGGTAGCATAATTTCACATAAATTGATTGGAAGAGTATTTGCTGAGCTTTGCTCATTTCAAACATAGATGTAGCTGTTACCTTTCTGACTTCAGCAGGGATAACATCATCAATTTCATCAGTTTTTTTAGGCATAGTTTTGCTTCTTTTCTTTGATTGTGGGCTTGACATGCAGACAGTGGCCATTTTGTTTAATTTTCTTGGATGTTCAGTTAAAAATTGCTTCCGAACCTTCAGTGAGTTTTATTTCTAACAGGATATGAACGTAATATTTTGAGCTTTGGAAAACGGACAGATTATCTCATCAGCTGTTTTGGAACCAAAGTAAATTTAAGTAAGCTACAGTAGCTCAGTTGTTAGAGTGTCAGACTTGTAATCAAAGGGTAATGAGTTTGATGCCCACCCAGGCCAGTCCAGGTAGTGTCCTGTATTGTGCATTTGGAAGAGAAACTAGCTATCATTTGCTTACCATGATATATTCAATAGTGTGTTAAAAGTGCCATTAAAACCAGCCATCAGCAAGAAGGTCAAATTTATAATATTTGAGCTGGATTGAATATGCCTGAATTTTAGTAAACGTGACATATATGTTGATGACACAAAAATTGGCATTGATTTAAACACTCAACAAAACGTATATTTTCATCAGCCTAAATTGTGATTTTTTAAAATCAAAATGTTGCTTCCTCATTAAATCCGCGATTTGTTATTTCCCAGAAAACTTTGTAATTTTCACTAGCAGGAAACTTTTGTATATGAATCTCAGTAACGTTTGTTTTTATATATTAAATTACAACTCACTCACAAAAATTGTTTTTATGTTATGTTTCTGATGCAAATTACTGTGTAGAGATCTGAGTCTTCAAATGGTGTCTTGTAGTTCCATGTTTTCTTAGATTATCAGATATTTTGATAAAACCATGTATTTTCACAGCCTCACATCTCTATTGATTCTTTACTGGTATTATTTGCAGAAAAACCAAAGTGTTCCTCAAATACTTTCACCTTGACCAGTTTTCAGAGATATTGGAAAAGATGGGAAAGTCAGCTATTCACCTACAAAGGAGTAAGAAGCAAAGTTTATACTAGTAACCTCTGGAGTAATTTAAAATAATTGTCAAGATTGATCTTGTAATCACTGTGTCTTTATATCTGTACATCTGTACGTATGTTTACACCTTATTTCTGATCTGATTTTGATCAGACTTGGCAAATGTTAGCCGTTGTATTCAGGCTTTTTGACAAATTTGATAGTGAGAGTGAGAATCAAACTTGGAATATGTGCTTATATCTTCACATTTTTCAATAACGGCTGAAATCAGTGCATATAAATGAGGTGATCTTTCATTTGATCGCTTAAGCTTGTTGCCAGTCTAGAGTTCATAATTCTGATGCAATGTTAATCAAACTTGTGCTTATATCTTCAGATTCTTCAGTAATGGCTGAGATCAATGAATATAAATGAGGTGTTCTTGCACTCTAGAAACTGGTTGTTTATCCAATTTTAAGTAAACTTTGTAAATAGACGTTTAATCATCAAGATGTATAACAAGTTTTATTATGAGCAAAGATTTGGGCAAATTAATGAGATTATCTTGCATCAGATTGGCTTAACATATTTCCGTTTTAGAGACCATATTTTGAGTTTCATTATGTGCAAGATATGAGCATATTAAATAAATTTGTTCCAGTTAAAATAGTTTTCTTACATCACATGTAAACAGTTTCTTTACCCATAACATGCCTGTCTTCTCTCATAGGAAAGCAGGGCAAGTAACCCAAGATATTTATTGAGAGTTAGGGGGTGCTCACCAGTTAATATATACTTTTGAGAGAGTGATGTATGTAAGGTGAAGTAGTTCGCATTTAAAACATGCACAATGGAGAGAATGTTGGCATACCTCTATGCTGCATTAATGTAATGTGGATGATATTTCTTTGGATATTGTACTTTTGGAAATTTTACATGATTTAAGCACACTGCTAACTAAAATGACTGTTCCTTTGTGTTAAAAAATCAGCCTGAATTAGTCTAAAGTACACTATACATAGCAGCTATTAAAACAGGGAAAATGAATTTTGCCAGACTAGACAATACCAGCTTCTGAAAGTGTAATGAATGAATTACCAAATATATAAAATGTTAAAAAAGTTATCGGCTCTTTTTTATACAGTTTACCTCTGAAGTTCAGAAAGTGAAAATGACCAGGTAGAGCTAGCACTTTTTTGAAAGGTGCACATCTGATATAAGGCCAAGCTGTATACTCTATAACCCATAGTACACCCATCAATCATACACCAAAATAAAGGGAATTAAAGGTTCTTTGAATTATACCTTAGATATACAAGGTCTTTTTTAAATAGCCAGTATAACCAGTGAGGAAAGCCGGAGAAATTCTTTTTCTTTAAAATCCTAACCCTATGCAAAATACGAAACTGTAGAGCGCCACCTTATAGGTTTGGTTTATACAGAGTTCTTCCCCTTGCAAAAAATTAGGTAGACCAGATGAATAAAAGTAAATTTTAGATTACGTGATGCATTGATTTCAATACACATAGATGTTTTTTTAATTTGAAATAATATACATTAGGAATTAAATTGAATGATGCGTCATCTATTACTTAAGACAAGGTATAAAATAGAAATATTATTATTGAAAATGTACTATATCAGGCTTGCATAAAATATGTGCAGTGTTGTAATTTAGAGTCAGAATTTCTATGCACAGTTATATATATTTGTTTGCAAGTAAGTGTTTATTTTATTTCTTTCTGATACTGACTTTTGCTCCAGTGAGAATGCATTTCTTGTAAAAACCATATAAAAATTAATTATTTATTTGTAGAAATTATTTCTAAAATTTTGAGCACATTAAATGTTCTTGAATATTTGGAAGCAAGTTATATTTTTGATGAAATAGAGTTTGACTGATACTAGTATTGCCATGGTAAAGTGCCTAAGACAGTTGACATTTTTTATTATTATGAGCAGTATGCATTATTTTATGGCATTTGACATATTCAGTAATATGGTAAAGGAAATTCGAAATTTCCCTTTTGAATTTTTAGTTTTCAATAAAAATAATACTTCAGTATGCTTTTCTCCTGAACACTTCAGATTTAATTGCCAGGAGTAAATGAACCCATGGCTGTAACAAAATAAGCCTGCTAAAATATAATTTTAATTTATGTGAAAGTCATGTGACATTATAGACCACAAATTGCAGCTTCATTTGTAAACTTCATTTTTAAAGATCTTAGATGACTGATTATGAACACAGTACTTCACTATTAATTATGTGTTTGTGTTGGGGAAATAATCTTTTTTTATCAGACTTCAGTAAAATAGTCCAAATTTTGATGTAAAGTTTGGGAGTTAGTTTTACATTGGTTGTGTACTTACGATCCTAAATAAGCCAAAGTGAAATGGACAACTGTTAAATTATTAAGTCACTTGAACAATATAGGCCATTTGGGCCACTTGTCTCAGTTACTTTATATCAGATAAACCATGACACAGAAGCTCTGGGTCACTGGTAGGTTTGAGAAGATTTTAATATTTGACCTGTAGCTCTTAGTAATCGTTCTGTCTTAACTTTAGTTGTACGAGGATTTTTGGCACGACGTCGCTGCCAGAAGAGATGGGAACTGGCCAGAAGGGAGGCAGCGCAGGTTGAGGCTTTCCTAAAACAAGTTCAGAATTTGTCCATAGAGCTTGGAAATAAGGAACAGTTGGTCTTGCAGAATGACAAGAATATACCCGCAAGTGAGTAATTTATTTATTTTGAGCTCACTGTACAGTACATATTATCAATTTTAATAGTTTTTTGTGATGGCTGAGAAAAAAACAATGTGGTTGTATTACAAAATAGAGTAATAATTTGTTTCTTGTTTGAATATCTCTGTGCAAAGGTAATTTTTCTAATGGTGGTATTAATGTACTTGAGCATTATCTTTCTCTCACACACACAGACATGCACAAACAGAAGAAAGATTACTTATTTAACAGTTGTATCCCTCTCTTTAAAAAAATTAATTCAGATACTTGATTAAAATGAATGCTCATCATTATCCAACAAACTGTTATCTTAACACTCCATTAATCCTACACCTTAATTGAAAATATTATCTTAAAACCCTATTAATTTTACACCATGGTTTAAACTATTGTCATAAGACCCCCATTACAGACCTGCCAACTCTTATGATTTTGCAGTAAGTCTTAAAATAATTACCCCAAAAATATGGACCTATGGTATACTAGCAAAAACTATCAAAAATGATTGTTGCTGAAAAATCCAGATGATTGGTTCCTCCATGTTTTATTTGGATCTGGGTTTCATCTTAGAATTAGTGAAATTAGTCAGGGAACCAGACTAACTTTACAGCAGCACCCCAGATGCTTTAAACTGCACCTATTTGTTTATGCGAAGCATCTGCATGATCAAACTCTTGATTGTGGAATTTTTTTAAATGGCATCCAGAAAGCTATGCATGTTTAAGACAAAAGTGAAAATAAGCTTCTAGAAAAATATTAATAATCAACACAAGAATAAAAAGGAATATTCAGATTCTAGTGTATGAAGGCTAGAAAGACGCAAGTTTATTGGGCATCACATGCCAGTTTGAGTATATCTTGTGGCAGGAGATACTGTATGATTGCCATCATAATGTGAAATGGAAAAGAATTTCCAAGAATTATGCCAGGTTGAGAGATAGCAACAAGCCATTGAGCTGCATAGGGTTTGGAACTAGAGTTTGTGCAACTGTACTAGTGGTAAATAAAGTCTGTGCATACTTTGCAAACTTTTCAGTTGAACATAATGTTTATCATTGATGTTTCAAACTTTTAATATGTTTTTCAGCTTTACAATAGCAGTTATTGATATTTTGTTACACCTTACTGAAAACTCGTCAATCTTACGAAAAAAAATCAAATGCCTTACTGAGACTGACTCGTCAGGGTTGGCAGGTCTGCCATTAATCCTACACCTTAATTGAAACTCTATCTTCACACCCCATTATTTCTACACCTTAATTGAAACTTTTATCTTAACACCCCATTAATCCCCCACTTTAATTGCAAACCATTATCTTAACACTGCATTAATCCTAGTTTAATTAATTAATTAAAATACAGAAAGGGAGAATAACAGATATATATATATATATATATATATATATATATATATATATATATATATATATATATATATATATATATATGTATGTATGTATGTATGTATATGTATATATATATATATATATATATATATATATATGTATATATAAAATGCAGAATGACAGATTGGTAGGCAGGTTCACAGTCATGAATACAAACTGAAATAAAACCTCAATCAAAATGACTTATATCTTATGTTTGGATTCAAATTTAATAGGTTTCTTTGGTCGACCAGACAGTGTGACCAGTGCTGGAGCACCTCCTCCTGTGCCATATTTTCCAGGTCGTATCTCTCCTCAGCCTAGTGTGAGGGATTACTTGGAGTTCAAACCAACTCACAAACTGGTGGATTCAGGGACACAAGTGATTATTTTTACATTGTTGTAGATATTGGAAAATTTAATTCTTTACATTTTGAAAATATTTCATTAACATGATTTTTATGAAATAGTCCTAAATATAATAAAATTAAATTCACCGATATTGTTTGTTTGGAATTTACCTTTAAGTCTCTTGTAGGTGGCGTATTATTACAATTATCTTGCAATTTCGTAGTTTCTAAATCATTCAAATTCTTGTAGATGGACTAGTCACTTACAGGTGACCTATAAGTTTGCATCTCTCAGCCGACCAGTTGCCCATACATGATTTTTTAGATTGAATTTGTTGAGGTAGTCTCTCAGTCTAAACTAAATGAATAATACACAATTGCAATAATTTACAGTTTGGTGCTTGCCATAATACTGTTCTTCACTCGCAGTTAATTCAAAATGGGGAACACATTTATCAGTTTATTTCATAAAAACTTGGTTAATGCTTAATTTTTTATAGCTTTCCTGAAAGAAAGAAGTCGCAACTTTGTTTTCCCAAAATTCATTATTCAAGAAAATTACACAAGATTTCACGGTGTGTACATGTGAATTAATGTTTTTTAAATTTATAGTGGTAATAATCATGGTACGCTCATGTACCATGGTCATAAAAGATCATTAAAACCAAAAATATTTTGGACTTGGAATATACTTTGATCATGGTAGAACAAAGAAATGAAAACATGAAAGAAAAGGAATTTCATTACTTGACGTATTTCATGGTATTGTGAGCAACCATGCAACATACTGTTACACTTTCAAATAGTTGTTGAAGAAATTGAATTAACTTGGGTGGATGAGTGAAAGCATGGAATTGTTCTTTTTTCCTACATTAACCCTTTACCTCATATAAGTGCTTTTGGACACCTCTACTGCATGCAGATGGAAGAACTACTTGGTGCCTTCATGGGATTTGCATTTAGATGCCTATGTACCATCGTCATGGAGGTGTGTTTTGTGTTTTGATACCTATGGCAAGAAACCCCCCTATTAGAAACTACAGGGTAAATTACCATCATATCACATCACATGGTTACTGTTTAAGATATAATCATTAATAAGCTGTTTAAAGTAATTAGGTCAGATGCTCCATTCTAAAAATAGAACCTGCAGATTTCGTTCAGCACCTTTGTGAGTCTGAATGATTAGAATTATGACTATGAAAACATTAATGGATCAAATTCAGGCTCCAGTATTGACTTAGGCTACACTGATTTTTGATAATTTATCAGATTTGGATGATTTAGTGATACACACATGGCAACAAATCAGTATATTTAGAGGTTGAGAAATATCCACTATGGTTGGTCACACAACTTCACTGACTTGATGAATGAATTCTCTCAAGATTTTATAGCAACTCGAAAATTCTTCCTTGAGAAATAGTTAATTATAATTATAATGATCAGATTTTTCTCTTAAGCCTCCAATAGAGGACATATATATATATATACCCTAAGGGTGCAAGACTGAGAGTCAAAACTCTCCTTGGTGTCAAAACTGGGGGTCAGGCTGAGTAAAAAACTAACTTTGGTATCAGAACTGGGGGTCAGATTAAAAATTTGGGGGTCTCTGAAGCCCAAATGAGGGTAAAGGGAAACACACACACATATATATATGTATATATATATATATATATATATATATATATATATATATATATATATATATATATATATATATATATATATATATATAAAACATAAGTAAAATGGTTAAGATTTAGATTGAACTTAACATGCACTACATTACTATTAATTTTACAGGCAGGCCTTTTTGCATAGTCACTAGGTAACAGATGTTCTATTTATGGCATACTGCACTGTATGACTTTGCCACATGTTTACTGACAGCCTAGTATGCAGTAACAGACACTATGAGGTATAGGGTTAATACTGGATATACTTCATTGTGTGGTGCAAAAATATTATATATTTTAATGAGTGGCAAAGCTTTTTATTGGTACCACATGATGAAAATACATTCAGTATTATAATGTAGGAAAACAAAATGCCTTTCTTTTTTTAAATATAACAAGCTTGCCTGAGGAAACTTTGATCACGCTGGTGAAATGAGTAAATGTATTTTTAAGATGTTGACATACATGCCTTAACACAGCACAGTCTAAATCAAATCACCACTGTCCTAGGTGAAATTGAGATCTGATTTTAATCAAATGGAAGCTTTGCTAAAAATACAATTCTAAACCTGTCATGTTTTGAGAAAACACAATATTCAGTACTGTATTTACCTTATGTTTTCGGACACCGTTTGTTTTTCGGACACTGGTTTTTTTTGTTGAAATATAATATTTAAATGCCTTGTAAGTTTTCGGACATTGCTCTGCTATAATTTTTTTTACAATTTATGTTTTTAGACACAATCTAGGAAGATCTGCTGTGTCGTTTTATTGTAAAATTCACAGCGTGTTTACCATTAATCTAACTGATAGAAAATTCACTTCGGGGGCCCAGAGTGGCCGAGTGGTCTAAAGCGCTTTCCATTACAGATCACTGCCATCTCACCTCTGTCTGCATGGTTTTCGAGTCTCAGATTTGGCTAATGTGGGTATGTGAGAAAGCTTGCCAGTAGCTTCTCGTGGGTCAGTGGTTCTTTCCGGGGTTTTCCTGGGTTCTTCCTCCACCATTAATACTGGCCGCCATATATAGCCTATCATGTGCTGAAAAATGGCATTAAACCCTACAACAACAACAACAACAAAATTCGCTTCATTTGGTAGCCAATTATTTATTGTGATCATGAACTTCCATGAACTAATATAATTTAAATTTTGTAATCATATGTATATATTTATGTATGTATGTATGCAGATAGATAGATAGTAGATAGATAGATAGATGGATAGATAAACATTGTTATATTAAGCCATGCACAATAAGTAGCAATATCAAAAAATGAAAAGAAATATGATTTAATGCTGTAATATATTTAAATAATACGGTAATCTTTAAAAAAAATTAAACTTAAAAAAAAAATTTCATTCTATGCCTGTTACAAGTAGTATGTATAAATGGTAATCTGTAATGATTGGAAATGATGTAAAAATATCCCTTGGGCAGTTTAAACAGCAGCATTTAAAAGAAAAGAGGTCAAAGTTTCACATTAACTGACAATAGAAATTGGGGGGAGGAGACTATTGACTCCACCCCCTTTCTCCAATGTGCGAGTGCCCATGGGACATGCCATTTCTCCCTGTGATATGCCTTATTATTCCCCCAGGACAAGCCCCTTTTTCATATTCTGGTCAACTCTGGCTAAACTGCAAAATAGCTAAAATTTTGATTTAAGTATGCAAACAATAAAACCAGTGTGACTGATTAACAGTTAGTCCTTATCCTTGCATTATCTTGTGAAAAGGACTGCCTTAGACATACTTCAAAGAAACCATGTTTGACAGTGTGTGTATGTAAGCACCAGCAATTGATTGCAAAATAAATGATGCCTATTTTGTTGTAACTTACGATGCCTAGGACTTCATTTTAACAGTTCAAATCTGCAGTCACAAGTTACCGTACATGTGGCAACTGTTTTTCCCACATTTTATGCCCCACCTTATTTTCTTAGGTTTAAGTCTTAATGCAAGTGACACTGTTTAATGAATAAAATATTTATTCTGAATTAGTTCTTTAGGGGCACATATACAGCATGGTATATTTTGTTTTATCCCTTTTAATTTAATCATGGAAATTAAACTTTCCATATATGGTATAGGAATGTCAGGCATTAACTGGCCGAGTTTCTTTGGCGGAAATGGAGATGCGATTTTGTTTGCAGAGAAAATTTCACAGCATTCACAGTGATCATTCATTTAAGCTAATTGCTGACAATTTTATTCTTTTACTTTTTTTTATACTATAGTACTGTTGTAGTTGTTTAAAAACATCTGAAATTTACTTGAATAATGCTTAGTCTTAACATTCTGTTTACTGAAGAAGAAAAAAAACTGTCGTGTGGTATTAATTATTTTGTCCAGTGCCAGATTTAGACGCATGTGTGTGATTTGGATTTTTAACGTAGCTTTAACAATTTTTCAGTCATATTGCTACAATGTCTGCAGTGTGGCAGTTTAGACATAGCGAGGCCCTGAGCTATGGGAAGCTGTAGAGGCCCTAGTTGGTATAAAATAAAATTGAGAGGCCCCTTCAGACTGTGAGTTCAGACTTGAGGCCCTAAGCTGTAGCTTGTTTAGCTTATGCCTAAATCTGGCACTGATTTCATCATTACAATATTTACAAGTGATAAAATAGAATATGGCATCTGTGGATTGCACACGTTATGTCTATTTATGTTTGGTTTTTTTTTTTTATCTTCTGAGAAATGAAAATTGACATACATGATGTAATAATTGGGACTTCTTGGCGAAAATTTGGGAGATTTTACGAGATCATGAGGTAGATGAGGAAATACCCCAAAAATTGGGAGATTTTTCTCCTGGCTTGAGAGTGTACAGGTATGAACTGTCGGGGCTTGTGGAATTGCAGTCAGGGCTTGAGTTTATTTAAGTCACCAGCCTGACGCCTGTGCCTAAAAAAAAAATTCTTTGAGCACTGACCAGTACAGTACATAAACTACTATATCAGACAGCAGATTCAACTTTTGAATGTGCAACCCAAATCTGGTCTCCTTCTGTCTGTCTCGCTTGCCATGTTTATGTTTATATTTGAGGACTGGCTAGTATTGCATCATGGGACCACGTGATCTGTCGTCTCATCAAATCTCGGACAAACTCTGCAATTTATGGAATCGTGGTATCTTCCATGCAATATAATCACTACCCGCTTACGATATTTAATTTATAAACATTACAGTCGAATTAAAATCTGTAGAGAATTACATACGTAAAATTAAAAGTTTGATTTCTGGTCTCCTTAAAGCGTCTTGGCTCAAGTTGGTTATCTGCTCTGACGTTTCAGTAATCAGACATGCTTTGTGAAGATTTCTGCTAATGAAATTCAAGCCATCTCAGTAAGACTTCAGATGGAACATTTTAATCCACATCACTGAGGCTCTTGACTGGTGTATGCTGTTGATGTTCAAAAGCTGTTATCTTCATGATCTAGTTTTGCAGAAAACTAAAACTATTGTGACTGCTGGCACAAACTTTTCATGGGCATTGGGCTTAAATTTTGCTGAATATGCCAAATACCTTTCTTTGGTAAAGACGGCAGTTCATTTTCTGGTTACCTTTACACTGATATCACAGGTTGCATGATCCTCATTTATGCTGCCTAGCATAAAAGGAATGGTTTTATCTTTCACATACCGACTCCAGTCATATATCTTATGAGTAACCATGGTAGAGGTTAGATGCTTATGCAATTTCTACACCTATTATTTATTCTGCTAAATTTATTTCATGGAGAAAGGAAAGTTTTATCATAAATAGTGTTTCTCTGAGCATACATAACCGATCATGTTACTGTCAAGTCATCCGACACCTTCCTGCAAATGTGAGCATCCCCTTTTGATGTTTCACTCCAGCATAAACATTATCCAGTATAAAGGTATCCACCTAGCTCAATTTGAGAGGAAGCATAGTTTAATTCTTGGAGAAACTTATCTAACAATAAAATATTTTTTGGTAGAAATTTCTTTTGTGCTCATAGAAAAACAATATGAAATGTATAAAATTACATTTACATGGATTTGGCAAGGTTATAACCCAGTAATCTTATATCATACTTGGCCAGTAAGGTTCAGGAAATGGTATGTGCCACATTTGCTTAAGCTGAGATCTATTTCTGTTTTCAGGCTGACGGCAGTTCTGACTCAGAATACAGTGAAGATGAGTTTGTCCCTGTGCCATCTACAACTCATGTCCATGACAAGGATGCTGCAGTCCAGTGGTTTAAAGAGACACAGTCACATCAAGTTTATGATCCCCAAAGAGAAAATTTTATAGCTGAATGGTTTCATGGCGTCATCACAAGACGGTATCATAACTTACTTACAAAGTTAACATAATAATTTTTTCTGAAGTTATTTATGAAAATTGCATTAAAAAAATATTGATATTTAAGTAAATGGTACAGTGGAGGGTCACAAACATTTTTTCAGTACTTTGCAAAGATTTAATGCCAATAAAGTGAATCAAAATTTTAAATGTTTATGTTATATGTATTTGATTTAATTTATATTTGATTTAATTTAATTGTTTGTAAGCTTTAAAATCTTTTATTTTTAATTTCATTACAAGTCAGAGTAATGTAATTTTGTTTACTAGGAGTTTGATATTTTCCAGAAGTTAGTTTGACCTGACTGTCTAATCCTAACACTGAACTTTGTATCTTTTGATGACCTAGTTCCTGACCTTGATTGAGATACAAGTAAACAACAACTTTTTTTTAAATTCAGTTTTAATGTGTGAATGATAATAGTGAAATCGAGGCTGTACTGGAATATGTGATCTTAGACATTTAAATAGTTTCTATACCATTCTGGAATGTGATCAGGTGACCCTCATATAGGTATCTGTTTTGCACATTATTTGTCTGTATAACCTTTGTCTGTAGAGAAATAATCTCAGTCGGGCTTCTAAACACTGGGACATAAGGTGTTTGTTTGGAGTTGTATTTTAATTTTTATTCCAATTAATTCTTCTTCCTGGAAATATTTGAGTGCTCATACAAAATTCTTGAAACAAAGACATTTCTTTAAATTTTATTTGGAAATTCAAACACCGGAATATTATTGTCTGTGGAATAACAAAAAACTGTAGACACTACAGCACCATACTGACTACTGTATATGTCATCGCCTTCCATTTTGGATTTTTCATCAGGACTCGAACTTGAATTCATTAGAATATTTCATTACTAGGACATTCATTTCAGCAGTTATTACAATGGCATACTCATTTCAGCAGTTATTACAATGGCACACTCATTTCAGCAGTTATTACAATAACATACTCATTTCAGCAGTTATTACAGTGGCATAATGTGGCCACAAAAGAGTTAAGTTGCTGTGTTAATGTTTTCACATGGCAAATGAATCCTGTATTGTTTCATCAGTTATTATGTTGGCATTATGTGGCCACAAAAGAGTTAAGTTGCTGTGTTAATGTTTTCACATGGCAAATGATAGATTACTGTAAGATGACCAAAATCTGTAATGACACAAAACCAAACCAATCAGTTATCACACATTCTTATCACCTGTTCATAATGATGGTAAAAATTGAAACTGCAAATAAAACACTATATAATGGTTGTTCAGGCATCTTCTTGTGAGCCTCAGTTAAGAGATTGTAAGAGACCATTCTGGATTGAAGACCACTTCTGATATGTTATTTTTAAC
This sequence comes from Sinohyriopsis cumingii, assembly GCA_028554795.2. Classification (NCBI taxonomy): domain Eukaryota; kingdom Metazoa; phylum Mollusca; class Bivalvia; order Unionida; family Unionidae; genus Sinohyriopsis; species Sinohyriopsis cumingii. The sequence continues at coordinate 76,855,095 of CM068827.1, read as the reverse complement.
ACCCACTTTCTTTGGATCCTACAGCGATGTCAGTGTAATCAGGGATTTTGTTTGGACTCGTTACGTTAGACAAAGTGTATTTTCAGTTTTCCATTATGAGTTCATACTTATTCAAGAATTATTTAATTACTTTCTTTCAGGGATTCTGAGAATTTGCTGAAAAGAAAAGAAGTTGGCTGCTTCTTGATTAGAGTTAGTGAAAGCAGATTTGGTTATACGTTGTCTTTCAAGTGAGTATACATCTTGGAATAGATTTGTTCTGTCATTCAAGTGAGTACAGATCAGCATGCAATGGATTTTTTTCAGTCATTCAGGTGAGTACAGATCAGCTTGGAATAGATTTGTTCTGTGATTCAGGCAAGTACAGATCAGCTTTGAATAGATTTGTTCTGTCATTCAAGTGAGTACAGATCAGCTTTGAGTAGATTTGTTCTGTCATTCAAGTGAGTACAGATCAGCTTGGAATAGATTTGTTCTGTCATTCAAGTGAGTACAGTTCAGCTTGGAATAGATTTGTTCTGTCATTCAGGCAAGTACAGGTCAGCTTGGAATAGATTTGTTCTGTCATTCAGGTGAGTACAGATCAGCTTGGAATAGATGTTTTTCTGTGATTGAAGTGAGTACAGATTGGTGTGTAATAGATTTTTATATCATTCACTGACCTGCCAACCTTAATGAAAAGATCAGGAGAATCCCAATTTATGGACCTATCTCTTGATTCTTCAATTTTCCAGAGGGAAAAAAAAACATATTTTTGTTTACAGAAAACAATTTTCCATTTCCCTGTTTCTATTTCTGGTTTTTCTGTGTCTAGTATATTTCTTAATACTTGACCAAATCCGTCTCGATTTCTGGTTTCATCTGCCAATACAAAGAAACTGTCTCACAGTGTGGTTCTCTTTGTCTGACCTCATCAGCAAATCTCCGCATCAAAATGGATAAGTTTCAAAAGTGAAAAAAAGAAGAAAAGAATGTAACTGATGACTTTTCACCAGCCAAGAAAAAGAAATGGGATCAGAAATATAGGAGTGATTTGGAGAAGCAGTTTTGCTTTCATTTGTCCATCAGCTCGTGAGGCCTATCATGCATTCTGCCACTGATGATCGGCACTTTCCACATTCAATTCTGCGTCAGAAATGTAGATTTGGTAATGCTGAAACTCTGTGCAGATCATCAGAATGATTCCTTCCATTCGGTCAGAGAGAAAGGTCAGGTCCTTAAGTGATATTATAGATTGTTTATTGCTTGCATGAATAAGTAAGTCATCCTTTAGTGGGTTGCTCTCAGGAAAGAAAATAATGGATCTGGCCAACTCTTGTTTCCAACCTTCGAGAGAGTAATGCTATCAATACTTTCAATACCACACAGCAACAGCAGTGCTGAGAAAGCATTCTCATTTGTCAGAAAAAACAGAACCAGCCAAAGAGCCAGCCTGTCAGCAACTCTGGAAGCTATTCTTCTTAGCAAATTTGTCACCCAAGGACAAATAAATGATGAACTTTTGCAGAAATGCAAATCTGCAACATACAGTGGACTCAAATAACAAAAGTAGACATCTTTATCATGATATGTACACCCAAGTCTTGTACCTCCTGAATTTTTTACCCTGCCTCCTGATTTTTAATGGTGATTTGGGGGCAAATTCCTGATTTTGAGTTTTTTAGTGTTGGCAGGTCTGCATTTAAGTGATTACAGATCAGTGTATAATAGATTTTTTCTAGCACTACGCTTTGTTCAGCTATCACTAGGGCTGAGGATGGATCCTGTCATCTTTGAGGCCACCTGCTGTAAATTTGAACTCTTTTTAACTTTCAACATTTCAAGCCTGTCTGAGAATGGAGAAACCAAGTCAGTAAAAGATCATTCAGTGATTATTTCAGGCAATACCAACCCCTGCTGCATTATGTACAAATCCTTCAAAACAGTTCTTGATCTTTGCCCCATAGAGTCTGTACTGATTCAAATTAGAGATATTTTATATATAGGGTAGTGACACTTGCAGCCCAGATATTACTGTAGCAAAAAGAAAAACGAATCATGAACATCTCAGTTTTCCACAGAATCACTCACTGCAACAATGTAGGTAAAACTAGAAGAAAAAGGGCAGCCACTCATGTACATTGTAGGCCAAAACTTATCTTAAAACTGACCTGCAGAAATTTGTATCTGTAATGGAATTGCCCCCTTGTGCATACTACATAAAAATCATGCATTCTTTTCATAACTTTAAATAATGAGGGACAAAATTTGAGATAAAGTATGGATGTCTGTTCAATCAAGATGTACTCCCTGGTCAGTTATACAAAGCTGTTTAGTGCTTCCTAGTCAGCAAAAAGTGTCTTCTTTTCTCCATTTGATTATCAGTTTACTTTTGTTTATATGAATGTCATTTCAATATGATGTTATGATTGAAATCTGTTATTTATAATCTGAAAGAAAATAAACATGTTGCTTTTTTGTTTTTCTTGTTAGGTTTTATTTGGTAATCACAGTGGGACTATCATATATATCAATCATTTTCAAAAGAAAAATTTAGAATTGGAAAACTATGTTTAGAATTGAAAAAACTACGTACAGAATTAAAAATTATGCACAGAATTGAAGAACTAGATACAGAAATGAAAATACTACATTCAGAATTGAAAATATGTATAGAACTGAAAAAACTATTTACAGAATTGAGAAATTAACTACAGTCAGAATTAAAAAAACTACATTCAGAATTGAAAAAACTATGTATAGAATTAAAAACTACTACATACAGAATTGAAAAAACTATGTACAGAATGGAACAGCTATGTACAGAATGGAAAAAACTATGTACAGAATTGAAAAGAATAAAAGCTCATGTCAATGCCTGAGTCACATGGGACCATTTGGAATTAAAACTCCTCTGGAAGGGTTGTGTTGTAACTCATATGATGCAACATGCAGACTTAAAGAACTCGTCATGGTGAGCATGAAAGCAGTAACATAACTACTTTCTTTTACCCAAACTGTCAATTTCTCACCAAAAAATCTATTTCCTAGATGACATTTCTTATTGTGAAGACCAATTACCCAAACTGTCAATTTCTCACCAAAAAATCTATTTCTTAGATGACATTTCTTATTGTGAAGACCAATTCCCCAAACTGTCAATTTCTCACCAAAACATCTATTTCCTAGATGACATTTCTAATTGCGAAGACCAATTCCCCAAACTGTCAATTTCTCACCAAAAAATCTATTTCCTAGATGACATTTCTTATTGTGAAGACCAGTTCTCCAAACTGTCAATTTCTCACCAAAAAATCTATTTCCTAGATGACATTTCTTATTGTGAAGACCAATTACCCAAACTGTCAATTTCTCACCAAAAAATCTATTTCCTAGATGACATTTCTTATTGTGAAGACCAATTCCCCAAACTGTCAATTTCTCACCAAAACATCTATTTCCTAGATGACATTTCTAATTGCAAAGACCAATTCCCCAAACTGTCAATTTCTCACCAAAAAATCTATTTCCTAGATGACATTTCTTATTGTGAAGACCAATTACCCAAACTGTCAATTTCTCACCAAAAAATCTATTTCTTAGATGACATTTCTTATTGTGAAGACCAATTCCCCAAACTGTCAATTTCTCACCAAAACATCTATTTCCTAGATGACATTTCTAATTGCGAAGACCAATTCCCCAAACTGTCAATTTCTCACCAAAAAATCTATTTCCTAGATGACATTTCTTATTGTGAAGACCAGTTCTCCAAACTGTCAATTTCTCACCAAAAAATCTATTTCCTAGATGACATTTCTTATTGTGAAGACCAATTACCCAAACTGTCAATTTCTCACCAAAAAATCTATTTCCTAGATGACATTTCTTATTGTGAAGACCAATTCCCCAAACTGTCAATTTCTCACCAAAACATCTATTTCCTAGATGACATTTCTAATTGCAAAGACCAATTCCCCAAACTGTCAATTTCTCACCAAAAAATCTATTTCCTAGATGACATTTCTTATTGTGAAGACCAATTACCCAAACTGTCAATTTCTCACCAAAAAATCTATTTCCTAGATGACATTTCTTATTGTGAAGACCAATTACCCAAACTGTCAATTTCTCACCAAAACATCTATTTCCTAGATGACATTTCTAATTGCGAAGACCAATTCCCCAAACTGTCAATTTCTCACCAAAAAATCTATTTCCTAGATGACATTTCTTATTGTGAAGACCAATTACCCAAACTGTCAATTTCTCACCAAAAAATCTATTTCCTAGATGACATTTCTTATTGTGAAGACCAATTCCCCAAACTGTCAATTTCTCACCAAAAAATCTATTTCCTATATGACATTTCTTATTGTGAAGACCAATTCCCCAAACTGTCAATTTCTCACCAAAAAATCTATTTCCTAGATGACATTTCTTATTGTGAAGACTAATTACCTGTATTGTCAATTTGTCACCAAAAAAATATTTTTGTGATGACTTTTCTAATTGTGAAGACCAATTCCCCAAACTGTCAATTTCTCACCAAAAAATCTATTTCCTATATGGCATTTCTTATTGTGAAGACCAATTACCCAAACTGTCAATTTCTCAGCAAAAAATTATTTCTGTGATGACATTCTTATTGTGAAGACCAATTACCCATATTGTCAATTTGTCACCAAAAAATATTTTTGTGATGACTTTTCTAATTGTGAAGACCAATTACCCAAATTGTCAATTTCTCACCAAAAAGTTATTCCCATGATGACATTCCTTATTGTGAAGACCAGTTACCCAAAGTGGTCAATTTCTCACAAAAAATTAATTCCTTGACATTTCTTATTCTGAAGCCCAACATGAATCCAGATAATCGTTAGCATTATAGGATTTATGCAAAGTTTAGATCTTAAATGCGGAAGCAACCCATTTATGAGTTTTATCTGAATGAAACTGCAAGAACTTGAAGAATGAACTACCAAGCTTACACAGTCTTCGTTCTAGAAATGCTTGTTTACATTAGTTTCCCTTTGCAGAGCTGAAGATAGAGTACGTCACTACATGATAGATCAGCTGAGAAACAAGAAGTTTATTATAATTGGAGAAAACAAAGTGCACAAGACGCTGAAAGATCTTGTGGAGTATCATAGCAAGGTATTAAAATATTAATTTACAAGTACTAAAGGCTACTTTAACTCACCTGTAAATAAATGTAAATTACTTTCTGATTAGTTTAGCATACAATTTCTGATAGTAAAGTCACAATGTATACTTTAAATTCATGATTTCTCTTTGTGATGCTGTGCCACAGGTTTTACAATCCCAGTTATTTTTCAATACAAAATTTATGAAGGTGATGTCAGATAGTAAGTGTACTGTTTTTTTATTTCATGATGCATATCAATGGTTTTAATGTCACAAATTTTTATTTTTGTTGTCTTAGCTTAAACATATCACTCACTTCTGCTAACATGTCACCAATCAAATAGTTCATGGACACAGGTGAGACATTGTGTTAGAACTGGACATGGGCAGGACAGTAATGTGGAACATATTTTCTTTGAATAAGTGATTTGAATTAAATTTTGCTGTATTGATCAAAAAGCATGTTTTTTTCTTCTTTTTTTTGTCTAAGCTTCAAATAATAACTTCATTTTTTTACTTAATTGAAAACTACAAAAAGATGCATGTGCTGTATCAAAAAACAAATAATTTATTTGAAAATAAACTCCTGTTAAATTATGTCTCCATATGTTATTAACAGAATAAAATCTCCAACTGGAATGGCTTGCTGAAAACACCATGTGGCCAGGTAAGTGTACATTTCTTGTAACTATTTAAAATAAATTGTTCGAAAGAAAACTAAACTTAAGTTAATAGGAAGCGATGTTGCGGGAAGAATACTAAAAAATTGGGAATGATAGCCACTCATGTTTTGACCATACATTGTCCACATGTGCTGAAAAAAGTCATTTTAAATTGATTTTAATACCAAACAGATAATTCTGTTTCAGTAAATTAAGTATTTAGTTATTCCCACAGTATTTTATAGTTAATTTCACTGTAACACTGCTCTAACCGGAGCTTTAAAAATGTTATTAAATGTTTGTGTAATAGCTTCAACAGAGCCTAATAGATGGCTTGATTTCCATTCTTCATTCATCTGTCAGCTATCTGTCATCCATCCATTAACACAAGTTATTACTACTCATCTAAATCTAAAGTTATCACTACTCATCTACTTTAAAAATTGTGATGAAACTTTACACGAACATTCATCCCAAGATGCTAAAGAAGAATGATACGGACCTGACAACCATTATGGCCACCACAGCAGCCATATTGAAAATCTTGTTATTGCTGCTCCTCCTATATGGATGGACATTTCAGTATACGGTTGGAACATGCTCAGGCCTTTGCACCAGTGATTAGAAATAGACCTTGGAAAAACTAGAGTAGCCATAGCCACCATTTCATATGCATGTACCTCGTTGACCATAATGACATCATGTGCACTTCCCTCACCAACAAAGCTCGACTGAAATGATTTATTCTTAGCCAAACATTCCTATTTTTTTTTTTATTCAAGCTTGAATTCACTGGAGAACTTTCTTTTTCTGAACTTGTGATAATTCCATAAATTTATCATAATGCTTTTGACATGGTGCTATTTTGTCTAGTGTACTGTAACATGTGTCCAAGTTCTCTGCGATTTTCCAGAGATTTCTCCCACTTTACACTTGGTATCCAAGATGGAAGTTTTTAGAAAATCAATGAGGTGTTCTCATTGATCCACATTTGTTTTCACCAAACACCTTCTTATGATGTCTAGCTGGCCCTAAATGAATGACTTCTTATGATGTTTAGTTGGCCCTAAATGAATGACTTCTTATGATGTCTAGTTGGCCCTAAATGAATGACTTCTTATGATGTTTAGTTGGCCCTAAATGAATGCCTTCTTCTGATGTCTAGTTGGCCCTAAATGAATGACTTCATCTGATGTCTAGTTGGTCCTAAATGAATGCCTTCTTCTGATGTCTAGTTGGCCCTAAATGAATGACTTCTTGTGATGTCTAGTTGGCCCTAAATGAATGACTTCTTCTGATGTCTAGTTGGTCCTAAATGAATGACTTCTTATGATGTTTAGTTGGCCCTAAATGAATGACTTCTTATGATGTTTAGTTGGCCCTAAATGAATGACTTCTTATGATGTTTAGTTGGCCCTAAATGAATGACTTCTTATGATGTTTAGTTGGCCCTAAATGAATGACTTCTTCTGATGTTTAGTTGGCCCTAAATGAATGACTTCTTATGATGTTTAGTTGGCCCTAAATGAATGACTTCTTCTGATGTCTAGTTGGCCCTAAATGAAAATGATGATTTTCTGACATCCTCTATAACCACCATGGCAGCCATTGTGAAAATTGTTACTGCTATGCCCCTTGAACAGTAGGTCATATTGATCTAGGGTTTACACCAGAATCATGTTCGTCTGAAAATAACTTATATTATAAATGATCAGAAGAGACAGGACAAAATAAGCCCATCAGTATTAAACCAAAGTTTGCTCTTTCTTTGCCCTTAATAGGAACACGGTCGATGTGATTATGAAGATTTGGTGGATGAGAGATTCTACTTCACACTGGAGGAGCAGTTAAAGAAGGAGGTGAGTAGACTGGAGAATATTTATGAGATATTATTGCATGTTTGCTATCGAATTAGCAAATAATAATTTTCCCAACGTAGTCTTGAATAAATTAGTCAAAATGTATAATCCATGTTAGCATGCATGTAATGTCAAATCCCTGGACAGGTTTTAATTATCAGCATGTTAATATATTACATGTTATATAAAAATTAAAGTACTATAGGAACTAGATCTTTTATGAAAAATAGCTTCTGCAACATTGCATCCTGCTGTAATTAAGGTCTTTGCTTAAGAATTTTTAAATGAAAGTCATTGGATATATTTCTAAAAAAAAACTGTGAGTACAGAGGATGTAGAAAACAGTAGATATAAAGTGCAAAATTGTGAGTCCAAGGCTCATAGTTATAAAAACATCCTCATGTTTAAAGTCAGATGCAATTTAAAATTCTGATGTCTGATTGGTCAGACGTTTTGTGCTAGCCAATCAGACATCAGAACTTGGATTGGAATCTGGGCTTTAGCAAGAGACTATGTTTATAACATGTACCCAGGGCCAGGAACTGGAGGGACTTACTCTTACTTGAAACAGAACCCATCTAAGATAAAATATGTTGACACATCACATCTGGAGTCTCACATTTATGTGGTAGTATAGATGTAGTACACAGATCATGAATAATGACATTCGAAGTGACAATACAGTATATCGTGTCTTCATCTCAATATTGTGATGATGATGGTACAATGAGAGAACTTTAGATAATAATAATCTGATGTAAATTATTTGAAAATTGGACAAAATCATATAATTGATTGATTTACCTAGCTTTCTTGTTTCATATAGTGTCACTATTCTTCTTCAATTTTATCATTTTTTGGCCATATATAATAATGAAATGACCTTTTTATATTTATACAGATGTTAAAAAAGGAAGTAATACCAGGGTGATACTGAATTATTTGAAACTTATCATATGTTATTGAAAATGAAAATAAGTTCAGGGCTGTTCTGTTTAAATATACATAGTACCGAGGGAAGTCAATTTAAAAAAAACATATGCCAGGGTACTTTGATTTCACATAGTTCATATTAAAATGATAAGAAATTTAAATTGCATCCATGGGTGAGTACCCCACTTTGAAATGGCCTTACCTGGGTCCCATGTATGTTTTAATGGAACATCCCTCAGGAAATTTATCTACAAATCATTATATCTATCATAACATAATGGCAATAAACATCTGCTAATTAGTTGAGAATATATTGTGAAGAAATTTTGAAATTGTTTTCATTAATATATCACCAACATTTCAGGATACATATAGAAAGCCAAATAAGCATCCTATGCAGAGGAACAGCGTAAGGGATTAATCAAATCATGCTCATTGTGGTTGACTTTCCTGTGCTTTTATGTGCTTCATCAAATTAGAGACAATTGGCTAGTAACATTTTTTAGTAATGAAGTTGATTGTCCCAGTACTTAATGTGAAGTCATATATTTTGTGGGTATCATTTCTTGTGGTTTTGTGAACAGTGACATTTTTGCTGATGTTGAAATTCATGGGTTATTGAAAGTGTTCCTTTTATTTCCACAGAAGAATCATTGTTCATTGGATCTTTGAATTCATGGTTTGTAGCAGCCACAAAATCCACAAAATTTGGTACTACATGGGAAATAAATGAATTCACAGTATGTGATAGGCGTATGTACTTTTAGCCTAGCCCACTTTTTCAGGTGGTACTGTAATAATGTTCCATCGAATGAATAAGCAATTTTTTAAAAGAAATATGATTTTTGTGTTCATTAAGGATTTGTTTTTGTTATATCTTTGCCATTTTAGCAGAGCTTATTATGTATTGTCCCTATTTGTTAATCTATGAATGTGTTAGTTAGTGTTTCCTTTCTGCATGATAACTTGAAATCTTTAATTATATCTTCACCAACCTTTCATGAATTGCACTTGAAGTAATAACAAGTGTATCAGTTTTGGAGTCAAAAGGTCAATGGTCATGCTCAGTGTAACCAAAGGAAGTTGAATGGATTTTACACAATAACATTAGTTCTGCATCACATACTTGGACCAGACTTTGTAAATAGCTTGTATTTGGTTAAGGTAAAAGTCTTTTGATATTGTCTTCAAAAGGTGAAAAGTCAAGGTCATTAACTGACAGAAAACAAATGATTTCTGTGCAGTAACATTAGTTCTGTATCACATACCTTGACCAGTGTTTGTGGAGGTCATGCACTTGGGGTCCGGATGATGTCTATTAATTTTGGGATTTAAAAGGTGAAAGGTGGGTGTTGCTGTGACTGAAAGAAGAATATTGGTTTTTTTTTAACAATAAGATTAGGTTAGCATCACATACTTGGACCAAAAAATGTGGAGAGTTTGCAAAAGAAGTCTGTCAGTTTGGGGGTCAAAAGTCAAGGTCACTGACTGACAGAAGAAAATGTTTTTTACATAATAACTTTAGTGTTAAGACCATGTATCTTGATCAATGTTTATTGATGGCATACTTAATGTTTGGAATAGTTCTGTTGATTTTAGGGTCAAAAGGTAAAAGGTCATGGTCATTGTGCCTCAATGAAAAATGGGTTTTGAAGAATAACTTGTAGTCTAGAACAAGTTATTTGACCAACTTTTGGGGATGGCTTGCAGTCAGCATAATAAAACAACCTATAGATTCCGGGATCTAGAGGTCAGAGGTCACATTCATGGCAAGTCTAATAGACAAATATATGGTTGTGACACTTGCTTTGTTTCAAGCTCATATACATTCAGAAGATATAGGTCATTGTGAATCATTGGTCAGCAATCTCCTGCCAACCGTGCCCATGCAAATCTTCTTGGTCACTATAGAATTTACCTAATTTTCCTGGGTGTCTTCACTTTTAATAAAATTCAAATGTTCCTCCAGTAAACAGAATTTCAGGCTTTATTTTACGTTATATAATTGACCAGTGAATCTCAACCTTTGATATGAGAATGATTTGCAAGGTTTATTTCTATTTATGTTGGCATGCAGCATGCATGGTTCTTTGTTTGATTTGGACTGGTAAATACATATATGTTAATCTTTGGTTTTAAAGTAACTGTCACTTTCAAGGAATGTCAGCATCATAGGTTTGGGGAAATAATTAGCATGTATTTCTGTAACAGTTATGGTAATATAATATCTTTGAAATATCTGCCAGTAGCGTGAAAAGAATTTGAATTATTCGATTGATGGTAAGTGCTAAAAATAAAAAACATTAATAAAGAAGAGAAATCAAAATTCAGAGGCTAAATCAACTTCCCGTTGAACAGGATCTCATATTAGCGTATCATTGTTTTAAGGATTTGTAAGTTACCGTATGTATTCACTTATAAGACAAGTCCAACTGCAAATAACATAGACCCAGATCTACCTTTGCATAATGCACTGACAGATCCTGGTCTGTGTTTCTTCAACTGATTACTCCTAACAGACAGCATAGACCCAGATCTGCTGGCAGATTATGCAATGGCTTATCTGGGTCTTTGCTGTTTGCAGTTGGACTTATAAGTGAGTGCATATGTTACAAACCTTCTCTGTGAGGTTTTATATTAATGAGGATTCTAACTGCAGAAAAAGATTGTCAAGACTTCTTAAACATAAATTCACAGTTTTAATTTCTGAAAATTCTTCATTTATGTCTTCTCATTTTCATGTGTCAAGAAACTCTCTTAACTAAGTTACAATTATATCATTGTTGATTCTGTTTATTCAATTTTCTTGATACATGAAAATGAGAAGACTCGAAAACAACAGATACCATAAAAATCTATGTGGTAATATACACCCAGCCATAAAAGTTAAGAGCCAGATCACATGATGTGCCAACAGGTTATGGACTTAGTCTTGGTTAGGGACTTAATCTTGGTTAGGGTGTCAGTCTTGGTTAGGGACTTAGTCTTGGTCAGGGACTTAATCTTGCTCTGACCAGACTGTGTCTGCATATAGAGTTTGCAGATATCAGTCTAGGGAAAATAGGTTTTGATTGTTTTAGCAACAGAAGTTCTGAAAGGTTATCTAATTGCCAAGGTAGAAACCAAACTAGAGTGATCTTCTCATTGGTTGAGTGGTTGGACCATTTTCTGCCACTTATCAATTACTACTTCTGCTTGTGCTTGGTTGTGTGGTCTTTCTTAAGACCACACAAATACTGAATTAATTTGTGCCTTTTGATCAATTGAGCAATTTTTAGGAGTTTTCTCACACCAGGCAAGTATATTCTAGCTATATTTTTCCTTTTCTTTCTTGCTCTATCATCATCATAAACAATATTTGGCAAATCAGTTGGCTAACTTGTTGATGTGATCTTTTTTTCATCAGTACTATCCTAATTGCTTGAACTTTGGTATGTAGTACTTTCACTTCAGCTTTGTTGATGAATTCAGACAAGTAATTGTTCTGTTACTAAATGATACTTGTCAGGTTGTAAATTCCTTGGTCATTTTGTCTAGTCATAGCATCCTCTTCACAGTAAATTCAACATGATGCTTGACTGATTTCATCTGTGTATGCCATTGTTTTGCTTTTTCAATTTGTTATCATAGTTAAGTCTATGGGCTGCAAATGGGGATATTTTTTCCCAGTACATGCAGTCCTGGCTCTAGGATATAGACAGTGCCAGACATGTGGCAATGACTATCCCATACCTAGATCTGACCATGGTGCTGTATATAACCTGCACTGAGATTGGTGAACCATCTCACGTCACTCCGTAATGGACTTATAGACCCCTCACTGGTCCCAGCTCTATTGCAACCTGCTACTGGTAGTGTACACACCATTCTGATATGCTCTGTGTAGTTCTGGACCGTTGATCTTATGAATGCCTGGAGATAATCATGTTCCAGCATGGCCAGAGCCCCATCCTTGTTCACTCTCCTGCTTAAGTCTGCTTTGCCATCTCAGTTGTCATGTGCATCACATTTCTAATTCTCTGTTGTCCCACTCTTCTACATTTTTGAAGATTTTTGCTTACAAGCACCTTCTTCCCATTTGAATCCACTGATGTTCAGAGAAGATTCAGCCTTCTGGGCATTAGAGATGTGCATCACCAGCTTGGTTCCAATACAGTACATATCGTGACACTTTGAATTCATTTCTTCATAGGTATCGTACTGTTAATTTGTTTAAAATACATATAGCAATACAGGAGGGATGATACAAATTAAGTATTTCACCATGGGCACCATCAATTGCATTAGCAAGGGAGAGAAATGACAACTTCATACCATGTATGGACTTTTGATGGTGCAAAATATCCAATTTGTAATGATTTAGGAGGTATGGAATGATCTATTTTCATGATTTAGAGGCACATTAATAACATACTTTTATCTGGTTTTTGCATATGACACTGTATTTGCATTGCAAATGTGTAGCAGGGTTACTAGTATTAGTATATCAGGGTCACTTGTATTAGTATATCAATGTCACTTGTTTTAGTGTGGCAGGGTTACTAGTATTAGTATATCAAGTCAGTTGTATCAGTGTGGCAGGGCTGCTAGTATTAGTATATCAATGTCACTTGTATTATTGTGGCAGGGTTACTAGTATTAATGTGTCAGTGTTACTTGTATTAGTGTGGCAGGGTTACTAGTATTAGTATATCAATGTCAGTTGTATTAGTGTGACAGGGTTACTAGTATTACTATATCAATGTTGTATTAGTGTGGCAGGGTTACTAGTATTAGTGTGTCACTGTTGTATTAGTATGGGAGGGTTACTAGTATTAACGTGTCAATGTTACTTGTATTAGTGTGGCAGGGTTACTAGCATTAGTATAGCAATGTCACTTGTTTTAGTGTGGTAGAGTTACTAGTATTAGTATATCAAGGTCAGTTGTATTAGTGTGGCAGGGTCACTAGTATTAATGTGTCAATATTATTTGGATTAATATGTCAGTGTCACTTGTATTAGTGTGGCAGGGTTGCTAGTATTAGTGTGGCAAGGATACTAGTATTAGGGTGAACAAGGTTACTAGTATTAATGTGGCAGTGTCACTTGTATTAGTGTGGCAGGGTTACTAGTATTAATGTGGCAGTGTCACTTGTATTAGTGTCACTTGTGTTAGTGTGGCTGGGTTGCTAGTATAGTGTGTCAGTGTCACTTGTATTAGTGTCACTTGTGTTAGTGTGGCAGGGTTACTGGTATTAATGTGTCAGTGTCACTTGTATTAGTGTCACTTGTGTTAGTGTGGCATGGTTGCTAGTAATAGTGTGGCAAGGATACTAGTATTAGGGTGAACAAGGTTACTAGTATTAGTGTGGCAAGGTTACTAGTGTTAGTATGTCAGTGTCACTTGTATTAGTGCAGCAGGGTTACTAGTATTAGTGTGTCAATGTAACTTGTATTAGTGTGGCAAGGATACTAGTACAGTAAAACCTGTTATGAGATACTACCCCTTCTGCCAACAAAAAATGGTCTATCAAGACAGGTGGTCTTTCAATGCAGGTTTGTACAAAAAGACCAGTTTCCAAGGTCCAGTTTCAGAACAAATTCAAGAAAAATAACCACAATCACTGTACATATATTCTATTCTTTATTAATAGTTCTTGCTAAAATATTGTATGCATTCATCTAAAAACAAAATTACATAGCAATAAAGATATACTTCTATCATTAAACATGAAATCACATTTACATTTGAAGATCACATATTTCAACATATGAAATCGTTTCTGAATTACTTGTTTTCCTTTATAACAACTTAAGTTTGTTTTACCAACGTTTGAACTGCTTTTTTGTGAGTGGTCTGATCTTTTACACTTCTTTAAGTTACAATAATTTTCTCCCGACTTAAAAATTGTCTCTTTTAAGTTGGAGGTTCATCCATTGTTATTAAGGTTCTAGGTGTTAAAATTATTAGTGCTGAGCTTTAATATTGAGCATAAAGATGGTCTTTACTGGGCTATGGGAAAATATGAAAAATCTATACATGTGCATTGCATATCTAACAGCTAATGAAATGAAAAGAAACAATTATCTTATCCAGAAATAGAACCATTTACTCAGAGACAAAAGTCAATGGCTTCATTAAAAGATGACATACAGGGATTAACTCTATAAGCAAAGTGTGTAATCCAGTCACACCAATTTGAATATACGACAGCTTTGTGATTGGGTTGTAATCACTTAACATTGGGGCAAATACAACAAACAACACAAGTCTTGAACACTATTAATCGAATCCCACAAATGATTCTGTCTTGCTGGTTTAATGGACAATGGCCTTATTCACCCCTGGCAATATGAATTAACTCTAAAGACGAACAATATACGCGCCCATTATGTCAACTTTGGCAATACAATGGCAATTCATGACATGTACATTAGCCTGGTTTATGGACTGTAGTATTTATCACTGGTAGCAACAATCCTTTTTTTTTAAATATTCCTTTTATGTTTGTTTTTTGATCAGAACAATTGTTGCTAATCAAGTGGTCATTGTCACAATTGATTACATATAGGTCTGTAGTGTCTGTCTGTTCTCGCGATATGGTTGTTAATAGGGATACTGGGTCCTACGATAAGGCCAGGAAGCAGGCTAAGTGTAGAAATAATTAGTCTGGTTCCCTGCTTTTTATTCTCCTTGTGTTGCTCACCCCATATACATATAGCGGAGAACAATGCTGGGAACATATGAATCAGGGAACCAGACTAGGAAATAACATATACTTTAGTCAGGTTTACGACAAACTATTAAGCACTATAGGCATAGCTAAAAATATTCAGACATCGGTGATCAACCTATTTTTTTAAAAATTGTAAAATTTAGAATGATAAGAGCAGTCTTTTTTTTAAAGGGATTAAATAAAGGTTGGTAGAGTTTATCCTCATTTTTGCGATGCGTTCATAGCAGTGTCAAAATGCATATTTTGCCAAGCCAGCACAGTTGCTGGTCACATTCAGCAGGTATTTGCTCATAACAGAGCATTTATATAATAAAATCGATCCATGCATTTATGATTGTGGTTGGAAATGACAGGTGGTTGCTCATAGCAGAGGTCGCTTATAGCAGCTTTTACTGTATTAGTATGGCAGGGTTACTAGTATTATTTTGTCAGTGTTACTAGTGTTAGAATGGCAGGTTTGCTAGTATTAGTGTCACAGTGTTACTTGTATTAGTGTGTCAGTGTCACTTGTATTAGTGTGACAGTGTCACTAGTATTAGTATGGCAGGGTTAGTAGTATTAATGTGGCAATGATACTAGTGTTAGTGTGGCAAGATTACAGGTGTTAGTGTGGCAGGGTTACTAGTGTTAGTGTGGTAATGTTACAAGCATTAGCATGGCAGGGTTACTAGTATTTGTATGACTAGGCTATTAGTATTAGTGTGGCAAGGTTATTGGTCTTAGTGTGACAAGGCAATTAGTAATAGTGTGATAAGGTTACTGATAATAAAGGTTACTAGTCTTAATGTGACAGGGATATTAATATTCCCTGAATATCTGCTTATGATTTTGTTGCTAACTGTTCAATATCCTTGTAATAATTTGACCCCTGAAACCCAAAACATTTGCAGATGGGAGCCCTAAATACAGCTGAAGGTTAACATTTATGATTTTATCCACTATTTTGGTCTAGCAGAGCATGATGAGATCAGAACTTTTTTCGTATAAATTTGCTCTACAGATATTCTATTACTTGTGATGCAGTACATATTGGGATATTTCACAGATATTCTATTACTTGTGATACAGCACATATTGGGATATTCCACATATTCTATTACTTGTGATGCAGCACATATTGGGATATTCCACAGATATTCTATTACTTGTGATGCAGTGCATATTGGGATATTCCACAGATATTCTATTACTTGTGATGCAGTGCATATTGGGATATTCCACAGATATTCTATTACTTGTGATGCAGCACATATTGGGATATTCCACAGATATTCTATTACTTGTGATGCAGCACATATTGGGATGTTCCACAGATATTCTATTACTTGTGATGCAGCACATATTGGGATATTCCACAGATATTCTATTACTTGTAATGCAGCACATATTGGGATATTCCACAGATATTATATTACTTGTGATGCAGTACATATTGGGATATTCCACAGATATTCTATTACTTGTGATGCAGTACATATTGGGATATTCCACAGATATTCTATTACTTGTGATGCAGTACATATTGGGATATTCCACAGATATTCTGTTACTTGTGATGCAGTACATATTGGGATATTCCAGCAGTAATATAGATACCTATACCATGTAAGGTTACAGAAAATAATGCAGTGCTGAAACATATTGATGAATTGTTACACCTGTACTCTACATTGATCAAAGAGGTTTACTGGCTTCTGTCCCCCAATGCTTTGTCCAGCTTTGCCTACTCAATGGCTGCTTATAAAGATCCCATTATCATTGATCTGCATTCCAGAAGGACCAGCCATCATTCAAACAGCTTAGTCTGGTCCAGCCATTAAAGTACTACATTGCTTAGAAAGGCAGTTTCAGGAACTTAAGACCGTACTAGTGGCCTAGTAGTTAGAGCTTCAACCTCAGATGTGGGAGGTCGCTGGTTCAAACCCCAGCCAATCATACCAAAGACTGATAAAAAATGTTACTAACAGCTGCCTTGCTAGGTGCTCAGCATTAAGAGGTTAGTGTTAGGACTGGTCAGCCTGGTATCAGGATAATGTGACAGGGTGGGACATCATACTACATGTCTGCAGCATGATGCCCAGCACTAGACATCACTGTAAACTGCCACACTGCAGACATCATAGTGCTATGGCTGAAAAATTGTTAAAGCTACGTTACAAAATCCAAATCACACATACACACATGCACACTCAGCAACTTAATGCAAATAGACCTTTCCTTACACATTGATGACTTGTCACATTTCAGCCAGGCTTTCTACAAGATACTCCAATGGCTTTTCACACTGAAACCCCAGCTTAGAACATCAGTGTTATAGGCCTGGAATTCTGGAGGTGGGAAGACTCTAGCTCCTTGCTCTGGTATGGGACAGTCTTGACAAACTGTAGGTCTTGCAGAAATCATCTCAGATGGCCTCCAGATCAGCTTAGTGATACCATTATTATGGCCTATTTTCACTGCCTATATCCAAAGTTAGCATTATGCATCAGATAAGCTTTCTCCTTCCATGAACGGCAGTAGAGATTGTTCACAATGCAAATGCACTGGGATTTTATTCCAGACTTTCACTTGTCTCCAGAGCCAAGGGCAAGCTTAATTTTCATAGATCTAAAGTCTCTCAACCAGTTCATTTTTGTACCATGATTCAGAATGGAGACAGTGAAATGTTTTCTTGGTGCCATTGAGGTGGGAGACTTGGCAATCAGCCTGAAACTACAACATGTGTAACCTTACATTCCCATTCAGAGGTCTTCTTGAAAATTCCCATGGTTCATGCTCAAGGACATGTTGTGCCACTTAAGGACACTCCCCTTTCAGTCTGAAAATCAGTTCCTGGATCTTCACAAGAACCATGGACAGAGTTGTGTTGCACTTCTGAGCTACCTCAACATCCATGACATCAATGAACTTCCTGGTTGGCATTCTGTAAAAGCACAAGGTGAGTTATCATTTGTGTCAAGATATGAAGTTCATTCTTCTGCTTCTGCTTCACCTTGGATTCCTTGTCAAGAATGACAAATCCAGTTTCATCTCATCCCAACATTTCATTCCATAATATATGGACTTAAAAACCATCTTGAACTGAATCTTTCATCCTCAGGAACATATCTAGAAAGCCAGCTCTATAGCATCTACCATTTGCTAAGAGAACAGAATTTCAGCCCAGCAATTTCTTTGTCTCTAGGGTCTTCTCACTGCAGCAGCAGATCCCATCATCCTGGGTAATCTTTTCATATCACGACAGATGATTTTCCTAACCTAGTGGTAGTCAGAATTTTTTTCTCAACTCGACAAAAGGATAAGTTTTGATCTATATGAGGTTTTATTTCACTAAATGGGAGGACCTCATCTGGCTCATAGTGGGCATCCCACTGCAGGACCAACTGCCAGAAATTATAATCTGCACAGATGCCGGCATAACAAGCTGAGATACCCACCTTCTGCTTTTCTTCAGCAGGGTATGGTCCCTTTAGGACCACTCATTACACATCAATCTCTCCTGGATTTGTTTCACTTATGGCAGAGATGCTGTCTGGATAGGCTTTCTCATTCTGTGTAACAACTTGACTGTTATCAGTTACATTAGAAGAGTACCAAATCTCCAGACCTCTGTCTTTCAGTTTGGATTTTCTCAGGTGATGTTACAATATGTCAACAAATCCACATTCATGCCCATCACATCCCAGGCATTCTTAATATCCTCTCTGATTCACTGTCCCAATGAAATCAGCCACCTGATACCACCCTTTGGTCATCAGTCAAATCTGTACTCAGTGGGAGTTGACCTGTTGTGGACCTATGTCATGAGATGTAATGCAACTCTCCATTCCCAAATCCAAATACTCTTGCAGTCTTCTTTCGCTGAGTTGGAATGATGCATATGTCGTTACCTTAACCCATCTTATGCCCAAGGTCTTGCAAAACTTCAGGGAATTAGAGTGTCATCTAATCCTGACTCCTCCTAAAAATGATGAATCATTGATCAATTGAACTTAACTATGGGAATTCCCAAGAAGATCCTGCCTTTTACCCACTTGCTCAACCACATTATATAAAGCATGTTTTCGGAATGAAACTGTTCTCAGAACAAGTGGTGGACATGTTTGCTCAGCTAAGAAGACACACCACTTTGAAAGCCTATGAGGAATAAGGGACAATGGAGAGTTATCAGTGATATATCAGAAAGTCCTGTCTCCTTTAAAAGCTTCAGCACTGCAGATAGTTAGCTTCCTCCAATGAGTCTTTGAAGAGAAGAAGTTAGCTCACATCACAATCAAGAACTACCATTTTACAATGTCCAACACATTTTGACATCATGAAAGGGAGGATATAGGCCAGAACAAAGACTTTTCTTTCCTTCATGCAAACTTTGACTTCAAGCTTTGCACCTTTGTCTGAAATGGAATCGTCAGTGGATTCTGACACAGTTGAACAAGACACTCTTCTAACAGATGTTAAGATCTTTATGACTTACCTCCAATACAAAAGTTTCATTGTCAAGAACAGGCCCATAGGTCATCTGTTCTTGGTCTTGAAACCACTGTCTTCTTTGGACAATTCATCCAGGGGCCCCGAGTGACCAATTGGTGTAAAGCACTCAACATTACGGATCACTGCCACCTCACCTCTGTCTGCCTGGGTTCAAGTCTCAGGTTCGGCCAGTGTGGGTATGTGAGAAAGCTTGCCAGTAGCTTCTCGTGGATTGGTGGCTCTTTCCGGGGTTTTCCCTGGTTCTGATTATACTTCTGTACACTGTCATTAAAAACACAAATAGCTCTACTTCCACTGGATATGACATGCGTAAACTCCGTACAAGCTGTTGCCCAATCTCATATAATTAGATGCTGCATAACGAACATTAGATGGCTGGAGACAGCACCAAATTCAGAATGATAGACTTAACTCTATCCTTCTCTTAACTGTCCTCTGTATGTATTATGATTGGATAACATATTTGTAGGAGAAACCAGTTTATAGAGTAAATTATATTTCATTGATAATATTTATCCAGTGATAATACAGGCACACTATTCCATATCCTCCATTTAATTACCTTTCTGGAAGTACATGCACAGCCACCCCAATAGCAACTGGTGACTGATAGGATTTGGTGCCACACCCTCTATCCAAGGGGAGATCACTCAAGTCTGACTTCCTTCTTTGCAAGCAGATGACTATTTATCTTGGGAGTACTGGATTTGCAAGGTAGTGGATGCATGCTTAACTTAACAAGGTGGGATTAGTATTATTGAAGAAAGATATTTTGCTCTACACTGGTTTTCCTAATGTTTCAAAAAGTATGCTTGATCAGTTAAACTTGTCCATTAATGCTCATGTCATGTGCTTTCCTGAGATTGATGCATCTTGATATTACTATGCTGAAGAAAAAACCCAACCATATACAGAAACATGCTTTTCTCAACAATTTAAAAAAAAACATGCTTTGACTAGTGCATGTGTAATTACTTTTTAAAAACTCGCCATTTATTTGCTCACTTTAATCCATTATGCGGTTACTAATGTCATAAAATTACTTACTTAACTTGTGGATCATTGTCCAAATTTAAGGGGTCCTGGGGTGGACAAAATGGTAGAAATGCACTATGTTGATGTAGAATAAGGCGACATTGTTTAGGGAGTGATGTATCTTAAGAGTGAACCCTTTTAAGCAGTCATTAATTCATTTAGTAGTTTTTTTATTTGTACTGGACTCCATGATAAATTATAACATTGTTTTTACAGGATATCAGATGAATTTTGTAAAAAAATTATTGTTTTTCATCATGAAGTCAATCAGTAACAGTTTGTACGATATTTCATGAACTTTAATATTGATGACATAAACTCTATGATTATGCTTTAGATCAGGGGTCGACAACCTATTTTACATAGCTTGCCACTTTCATCTGGATTAATTACAAAGTGAATGAGCACGTGCAATCAGTAACAGATTAACACTGTTAAAAATCAAATGTTTGGCTGCCCTCTTGATGTGTTACCTTGTGGCATGCATACCGTAGGTTGCCGACCCCTGCTTTAGCTTCATGTCTTTCTGTACAATCAGTGCTCAATACCCATGCTAGCAAAAGATTTCCCCATGTCTTTTTATAGAATCCTTCCTCTGCATCCCTGCCTGTTGAAATTTCCCCATGTCTTTCTGTGCAGTACATACTCAACACCAATGCCAGCAGAAATGTAACCATGTCTTTCTATACAGTTCACCTTCTGCATCCCTGCCAGCAGTAATGTCCTATGTCTTTCCACCCTCATCACCAATTGTCAACAGAAATGTTCCTGTAGGCACTATAATCATGATGCTTCTTAAGCATAATAGTTGTTGTTGTTGTAGGGTTTAACACCATTTTTCAGCACACAATAGGCTATACATGTCAGCTAGAATAACTGGTGCAGGAACACCCGGGAAAACCCCAGCAAGAACCACTGACCCACGGGAGGCTACAAGCAAGTTTTCTCAAATACCAATATTGGCCAAGCCCAAGACTCGGAAACCAGGGCGATATGGCAGTGATTGGTACAGGCGAGTGCTTTAGAAAATATGGCCACCTGGGGCCCCAAGCATAATATTTTAACTCTGGCTCAGAAGAGAAAAAAAAATACCTGTACTCAATATAAAAGTATAATCATAAAACATCCAGTACTAAGGAACCCTGTTATAATTTTGCATCATTATCACATGAATTTAGATAAAACACTGTCACTTTATGACTCCCTAGTTTTCAATAATTTCTAATTCAGAAGTTATGGGCCCCAACTGTTGCTTTATGGTGTGGTTCCTTTTGAATGTATTTCTATGTGTTTTGCATTAAGATCATGGATGTCAAAGGACTGTAAGTATGGTATCTTATCTTGGAACAGTTTTTTTAATACTTTTAGTGCTGAAAGTTTCATAACTTTAGGCTTGAGTTTAGTTCATTCTCATAGCCTTACAGAAGTCCACCCCCTACCATGAACCTGAAATTTCATGAAAGTTTAACTATACGGAGCTTTTTCCATAATGCATTTATCTTCCCTTGTAAGCATAATTAGGCCATTTTTTTAAGTCTCATTGTTGTATATAATATATGTAACATTTTGATCATGTTTATTCTGCACTGAATGCTGAATGATTGATGGAGGAGAGATTAGAATTCATTAGTTGTACTTGTGTGGAATTAAAAAATTCCACTATATTTCTGAATTTTTAGGCAGAAACAAATCTTTGCTTCCTTCCCACAAAGTTTGACCGTGAGGGTAGGATTTTCCTAACATTCATAATGCATTTGATAAATTATAATGGTTACAAACCAGCAAAATCTGTCCTTTTAGTATTATAATTGCTAGAAACATTGGACAATTCATGACATTAGAAGCATAGTGCACTTATGCATGTCAGATAGGAGTATCTAACATTCATGTATGGATACGATAATTCTTTCCAGTTCAGAACAAGTGCAAGAGAACTCTGTTCTACCCAACATGTGACCTTTATTCTCATTTGTGAACTGTTACGACCTTCTACTACAAGCATAGTGCACACAAAGTCATATCAACTTTCTGATTTGCGTCATCACATGAACTTTCTTTCACAATAATCAAGTTAAACATTAAATGCAGCACACATTTGTATTAAAATGAGCAGTGGATGAAGTTAAGTGTCAGCAAACAAGCCAGTTTGTAGTGATCGACCTAGCTGCATGTATGCATCTTGAGTCAAATTTTGAGTTGAAAAAACGTTTGTCATAATTGATTTTTAAAAAATTCATATTCTCATTATTATTTGTGAATGATAAATCAGTTATAGACCGAAGTGAAGTTTCACGAAATTTCACTGAAAGTTTTGGTCGAAATATTAGTGAGATTTCACTGAACTTTTTGTTGAGATCTCACCAAAATATCACTGAAATTTACGTGAGATTTAAAAGAAATGTGACAAATACTTTCACTAAAATTTCACTGAAAAAGTTTGGTGAAATTTCTCAAAATGTTTGACAAAACCTTTAACTGAAATTTTTGAAATGTCTTACTAAAATTTTACTTCATTTGTTTGGTGAGATTTTACAAAAAAAATTACCAAAACTTTCACTGAAATCTTAGCAAGATCTCATTAAAATTTCAATGAAATTTTGGTGAAATCTGATCAAGTTAATATGAATAGAACAGAGCAAGTCAAATGTTTGACCAAAACCGCCAGTAAAATGTCTTAAAAGTACTAATGCAATTTGACTGAAAAAATGAGATTTCAGAGAGTTACTAGACACACACACACACGCATATATATACATGTACTGTATATATTATTTCACTGAAGTTTCAGTCATGTTTCACAGACATTTCCAAAGGTTTCAAATGGAATAATGGATATGTATTATATGGCACTTTATTAACAACTGTAATATTTCAATATAAATGAAATAAAATTATACAACTGTTATAATTATATGACATCTGTGAGATAAGGGAGATGTACTGCAGACTCAATATTTGAAAGTACAAGCTGATACTATAGTGATTGCTTGAATGAGCCCTTGATCCAAATGCAGCCATGAAAAGCATTTAACATGATATAAATACACTGATTTTACTCAGAATTCTAACACAACTAGAATATTTTGCTAATATAAACAATAATATCACTCATGACATTGCAGGATGATTCTACTTGTGAGCCATGAAACCCCACACAAATATGACCATCATTGTTAGACATGGGTGTCTAGCAATAATATCATCACTTCCCCACCAGTGATCTATATGATGTCCCTCCTTAAATTCTGGAAGTGAATCAGTATGGTGTTATATAATCTGGAAATCATCCTGGTTCAATTTCTTCTCATTTAACATGTTAGCAGCTACTATACTTAGAGCTGGTAATAGTAGTTCAAATCTTTATGTCAGAAAACACAAAATGCTGTTCCTGGCTTTCAGTTTTCTCACAGATTGACCATTTAATTTCTGAATGACTTTGCATTCAAGCCATTCTCATTTCCTCACACTTTTCAAGCTGTTGTTCAAACTTGTTTCCCAATTGAAAATTGTAAACACTTAAGTTAGCAAGTATCTTCATTCCCATCAGTTTCTGTTATGTGAAGATTCATTGGGCAAGTACATACCTTTTGACCAATCAGAAAACTCTTTACAGTGATCATCTGTTAAATAATATACTGAATGAATACTATTTAAGGATCATTGTGGAATCGGACCCAACAGACCAATTTTTTATAAAAACATTTTTGGAAATAATATATTTTAAAAAAATGGTTAGAGTCAAGGAAAATTGGATTCAGGCCAAGAGAAAAGCAGAATTCTGCTTTAAAATTGAAAACAACCTTATTGTCTGAGGGCAGTTAAATCCCAGTTCAAGTTAAACAAAAACAGGAAAAATAACAATGCATGATGTGGAACGAAGATGTTGTTCTCAAAATGAACAATAAATTTAGAGCTATCAGAAATGGAAAATATAAGTTTTGCTGAAATTTGTTCATAATGTAGAAGAAACAAAAGATAAATTATATTAAAATGGAATAAAGGTTCATTGTTTATATCAGTAATGTACTGTTTCTCAATGATATTATTTAATTGAAATTCCAGTGATATATTTTCCAGTGATATATTTTCATAACTTTCAGCAAAATCTCAGTGAAATTTCAATAACAAAATCTCAATGATATTTTCAGAAAGTTTGGCAAAATCTAAGTGAAATTTCATGGAAATTTGGTGAAATACCATTTGGTGAAAAAAGTTTCTTTCAGTGATATTCACTGAAATTTCAGTCACATTTTTGCAATGGCTGACATTAAATATGGATGCCACCATGAACATATTGAACATTTTGTCTCTCTAATTCTCATGAATGGATGGTCTTATCAACACAACGTTAATAACCAAAAATGTTCTAATGGTGTCCGTTTTGTCCAGAATTAAATTGGTACATCCATTATGACTGCCACAATGGCTGACTTGAAAGTCATTTTAGCTCAGGATATCAGAGATGGTTTCAACACTTGACAGTTACAAGAAAAAATGATCTTATCTTGAATTCCTGGAACTTCTTTTCAGACATTAGAGTATTAGTCACTTTGAGGGACTCTTGTTGAACAGGTTGTATTTGTGATAAAGTAAAACATATTATAGCAAACCTTTTGTGCCCATCTCTTCCCTTAAACTCTTTTGAAACCAGTTAACTGGTTCATATCCTTATTATTATGATTCAGCTTGTTGACTCTGTGCTTATACTGTACTTACTGTGCTCTACTGTTGTAGTATCAATATGTAAAAAATGCCTAATAAATAATTATATAAAATGAATTTATTTTTTACATATTCATAAATTTATACCAGGTTTTAACAGTGTAATAATCTTTATGATGTAGAGAACCAAACAACAGATACAGAGAATGAGTGGAAGACCATTGCCCCAACCCCCAGGAGTGGACTACGATGAGCCACCGCCACCAATACCTGTACGACGCAGCATGATGGAAACTAACATTCCACCCATTCCTGAGAGGAACTATAGTGTGGCACGTCAAACAGGCCATGGTGACAAGGCAAGCACCAATATGAACAGTAGGCAGTTGCCAAAAGGTCCTAATGAGGCATACAGTCGACTTCTCAATCATCAGGTAATTATAGTTTCTGTCTCATGCACAATATTACTCTTGTAGAGCATCCACCTTGGATGCAGGAGGATGTGGGTTCAATCTCCGGCAGCATCATACCAAAGGCTTATCAAAAATTGTACCAGCAACTGCTGCACTTGGTACTCAGCATTAAGAGGTCAGTGTTAGCACTGGTTGGCCTGGTGTCAAGATAATGTGACTGGGTGGGGCATGATGCCACATATCTGCGGCATGATGCCTCAGTGCTAGACATCACTATAAACTGCTACACTGAATACATCATAGCGATATGACTGAAAAATTGTTAAAGCTACATTAAAAAGCCAAATCACACACACACACACTCTTCTAATAAATTCTCCAGCCATACTTGACCAGGAATCCTGCAGGAAAATTGTTGGTATTTTCCATCCTTACACAGCATGGTGTTGGTGATTTTGACTGGAATTCAGGCAGGAATCCAAAAACAATAGAACTGGAAAATATAGCAAAATATTAAAATTATTATAATAGGATTCCTGCCAAAAAAATTCAATTTGTTATTTAGCTATGATAAAAAATGCCAATAACTCCACCTGGGTAGCAGGATTTCTGCTGGAATTTAGCAGGACTTCTGTTTGCAAAATAAGCAGAATTCCTACTAATTGCTAAGAAAATGTTGTATTTGTGAAGGAAAATATTCTTTATCTCCTTCTTTCTTAAATATATCCTTTTTTTATGTAGTCATTAAAAGAGCATAACTTTTTATCAGTTTTAGAATGGTCTAATTGTGACCAAAATATCAATCAGAATGCATAGGAGATCTGGTTACATTGGACAGCCAATTAAAGGACATTTAGTTTATTCCTCTTGCTGTTTTTGTGTTGATGTTTGTGTATTGTTATTATTATTATTATCTTTACAGAATGAACAACATGGAAATTACATGGATCCTAAGCACTAAATAGACTGTTCTGCAGTCACCTGAGTTTGAGATTTATCAAAAGGAATTCCAATCCAGAGCCATACAAGACCCAGGTCATACAGACAGAAATTGTACATGATAGTGGGAAAGAAAGATACTTGTTTTTTGCACGTCCAGAACATAAATTAAAATTTCCTATTGATAATCATGCATTATTTCCATTTTGAGAAACAATTATTTGTATTTGTTCTAGATTTAAAAGCATATTTAAGTATTTCACATTTCAGTGTAAATATACATTCATTTAAAGCTATTATCGTAGACAGAGTTTTATTTTAGACATTAATGTCACTATATTGAGATTTATCCAATATTTTTTTTGCTTTTCTACAAAATATACATATCAGTTTTTTATATGCTTGATCACATTCCATTATTCCAGTGTTTTGGAACACTGTATATGTTTGTAACATTCCATTACTCCAGTGTTTGGAAGAATAGTGTATATGTTTCTTTAGTCCACCTGCAGAATTCCTAGACCCTGGTCTTCCCTTGCATTGCTTACAAATTACTCCTAAAAACCACGTAGACACAGAGCTGTCTGGACATTATGCAGTTTACTGTTGGAATCTAACTTATAAGCAAGTATGTACATTACATCAATTTATCTTAAATTATTTTTGATAATGTTGTTTGACTTAAATCTGGCTATTTGTAGTGTTTGATATTAGGTTGTGTAATAAAGGAAAAAACCTGTCAGTTTTTAACTGGTGTATTTTTTAAATACATGTCATCTGCTAATGACTTGCGGGAAGGGACAGTTGCATCATGTGTGCACCAATGTGATGTCAGGTGTGAATACCCAAATCTGGCCCCACCACTTGCCTCCATATTTACTCTTATTTTATGTCTTTCTGTTGATTAAATTGTTTGGTTACTTGTTATATTGATTCAAATATGCCTCAGCATCACAATTTATCTATTTGTCTAATAAGGAAAATTGCTTGAGATACTGTCAGCTGCATCTTACAAGCGAAGTTAACCCTGACTGACCTCAAACAATTTGGATAATTAAAACAAACAAGCTTATTCAGTACTTGGTTTGATTTGTTTAGATTATTTTGGAAAAAAAGAATAGTTGATAAAAGTCATCAAAAATGGCATATTATATAGACTTGCAGTTTTAGATGACAATTGCTTATCTGCAAGGAGTTATTTTTATATAGTGTTAGGAACATCTGCTGCAGTCAGTTTTGCATTTTCAGGCATTGAGTGCAACATGAAGAAATCAATAATAAATTAAGACTTAAAAAATTGTACTAACAGCTGCCTCATTTGGTGCTCAACATTAAGAGGTTAGTGTTAGGACTGGTCCGCCTGGTGTCAGGATATTGTGACTGGGTGGGACATTGTGCTGTATGTCTGCGGCATGATGCCCCAGTGCCAGACATCACTGTGAACTGCTACACTGCAGACATCATAGTGATATGACTGAAAAATTGTTAAAGCTACATTTTTAAAATAAAGTCCAGTCCAAATCAATAATAAATTACATACCTCAAGTCACTGGTAAATATATTGAATGAAATAATATCAAAAGAATTGTTGTTAGGATTTTTGGACTTTATCCATTTAAAAAAATAGGAATAATTATTGGCCAAAAGTGATGGAATCCTATTACACAGAGATTTATGAATGATAGCATCTGTTCTTACAGATACTCTAACTTATTGTTGAGTCCAACTGCAAAGAACATAGACCCTGATCTGCCGTCATATGATGCACTAGCAGGTCAGACCCTATGGTGTTTGTTCTACTAATTAGTCCAAGAAACTGAGTAGATCCAGATCTGCCAGCTCATTATGTGACTGCAGATCTGGATCTGTGCATTTTGCAGTTTGACTCGACTTATAAGCAAGTATATATGCTGTTCTCATTCAGATTAATGAGACAAGGACTTCAACAAATGTTTTGTGTAGGTAAATAAAAACTGCAAAAATTAAAGTCTCTACGATTTTAAGCGTCTCCCAGATTTAAAGGGGCAAGATCTGGGCACCCTACCAGCTTGGTTATTACGATGTATTGCCTTTGTTAATGTCGTGCAGAATTGACTTAAATTTTATTCTTGACAATTGTATATTTTATTTCTAGAAAAACATGACATTAGATGACCCATGTGTCCCATGGGGTCTGCTTCACATGTAACAGTGGATAAAAAAATAATCAATGTGTCAGTTAATTAATACTTGTTGTGTAAGCCTACAAACAATGACAGTGAATGTGAGACAATTCTGACCTGAATATGTGAAAGTTAAAATATTTTTCTGACAATAGAGTTTATTCATCTTAATTCTAAGTCCCTTTATCCATTTGTTACTTAAATATGATGTTACAGATGGAGATAGTTTGCAATATTTTAAATGTATTTGTGAAGTTTGGTCTGAATTAGAATATATGTGTGTGTGTGTGTGTGTATATGTATATATGTATATATATATATATATATATATATAAATATATATATATATATATATATATATATATATATATATATAAACACACACACACTCTCTCACTTTTACATTGTTCTACCGATTACTCCTGACAGACTGCACAGACCCAGATCTGCGGGTGCATTATGTGATGGCAGATCTGGGTCTGTGCAGCTTGTAGTTGGACTCATCTTTTAAGTGAGCATATCTGGTAAATGACACGTTTAGTGTTTGTTGAAAGCAACACATTTTTAAATACTCAATAAAAAATATCCTTGCCATAAATGGAATTTCTGTTGGAGGCATACCTACAGAGTTATGTGGGAACAAAAACATTAATTTTGTTCAAAACCACAAAATTATGTTCCCTTCCCCAGGACATCAATAAATTTACATGTACTGTATTTTTTTTGTGCCTCATAACTGTAGCAATTATATGTATGGAGTCATGCACATTTCCAAATTTCTGTGCATTTGTAATGATCTGACTTTACATATTTGAATTATAGTAGGATGATGAGGGTCGAGATTAGAAATTCAACAAAGATAACTGTTGAAATAATTAAGTGTTAAAATATTTAAGCAAAGAAAGAAAAACATGTAATTGTTTGTTTAAAATCCAGATGTGTAAAAGTGTATAATAAAAATATATGCAGAATCATTGTTCCAATTACAAGGTAATTTTAATTGTGATATATATATATATATATATATATATATATATATATATATATATATATATATATATATATATATATATATATATATATCTGAAAATGTTTATTATGGCATATTTTGAAAAAGATCTATTTTGTGTTTTTAAATTTGTGAATTATGCTTGATCCTAAACAATTCTGCATAAATAAAAAAAACTCAAAAATTTCAGATATATTGTGGAATAAATAATGATTTAATTTTATGAAGCTTAAATCCAGCATAATAAGTATGTAATGACGATGTCAACATTAGTCCCCATCACATGTATGTACATACTAGAGTAGTTAGCTCCCATTGTGTTTGTAGCTCACCACTTTAGTGGTGCTATGTCTGTCTGAAAATGGTCATGCCAAATAAAGCATATGCAAGATTTTTGTTTTTGAGACAGATTTAACATGACAGAGTAATTTAATTCATTTAGGTAAATTGTTATGGGACATCAGAAATAAGGCATAGCAATGCCCACTCTCCACTCATGAAGAATGCCAAGAATGAGAAACATACATTTAATAAGGGAAATATTTTTGTGAGTATAGACCAAAAGTTAGGTTGTGTACTTACCATGTATATTTGCTTATAAATCAGATCCAGCTGCAAACGACACAGACCTTGATCTGCCATCATATAATGTGCCAGCAGGTCATTTTCTATGTTGCTTCTTGTACTTATTACTACTAACAATCTGCATAGACCCAGATCTACTGGTACATTATGAAATGGCAGAGAGGGTTATATGCAGTTGGCAGTTGGACCTTTAAGCATGTATGTAATGTATTATGACTGATTCATATATTAACATGGAATGCAATAATCAGATTGGTTAATTAAGTACAGTTAAAGAATTCATACCTAATTGGACAGTGAGTTCAATTAATAAATGAAAAAGATTAAAGTGTGTATTTAGAATTTTTATATATATTTGTATGTTGATACATAAACACGGACAGAAATATACCCAGTGTTGATGGTATTGCCAATGACAGGCATTACTATAGTCATATAGTTATGGAGTATATGGTATATATTTAGTACCATGGGATCTGTTTGTCACTTGAGATGTAAATGTATAGCTGTATGTAGATAGATTTCATATGAAGCCATAGGATAGATCTTATATGATGCCATATGCTTCCATAATCACTTACTTTGAAATCACTCTCTTTGAAGCATACCTTGTCTCTTGGAAACAAAAGCATAATTGTTGTAAATGTAAAATCACTTGTTATATTTATTCACTTTATTTTCCTGACATTGTCTGCTTGATATTTAATTTTATTGGTGCTGCTGAGATATCTAATACGGCCACCACGGTGGCTATCTTGAAAATCTTGTTATTGCTATTTTCCAGAATTGATAGCTCAAGTGACATGGGTTTTTCACTGAAAGACTTCAGTGATAGTAAGTTGGTCCTAAAATGAAAGTAGTACCAATTTTGCCTACAATATGGCAGTCTTGAAATCCTTGTAATAGTTTCTTCTGAACAAATGGTGCTGTATACCTGGGGTTTTTACTGAAAAACTTATGATATCTAGTTGGTCCTGAATGTAATTGGTGCTGATATATTAGTGGCCATCCTGAAAAATCTTATTATCACTAATCCTCTGAAAGTGATGCTCATTAGGACACAAGCTTTCTCTTCAATACTTTTTATTATATATACTTGGTCCTTAATGACCTATGACCTCCCAAAATGTGAAAAATCAGCTACTTCTAACTGGATGGCCATACCAGCACTTAAAAACCCCACATGTTTCCTGTAATATAATTATTCCTTTATTAATATGCTGACCTAACCTCCGCAATGGCTGCCTTTATGGCCATTCTGAAAATCTTTTTATCGCTACACCTCTACTGAACAGATTGTCTTATAACATGCAATGTTCACTGAAACACTATTATAGCAGTGTTCACCTGGTTCAGAATGAAATTGGTGCATATTTTGGCAATTAACCAGGGTTTCACTAAAATACTTCTTGTAATATTTAATTAATTCTGAATGAAAGTGATCCAACTGTTACCACCAACAGATGCTCACTTTTTGTGAAGGAATTTTGAAAACCTGACCTAATTGACCTTGATATCAAGTCAAAGGTTATTGTTCTCATTTTTGTACTTCAGTGAGTGTATGAACACATGCAGTACATGCAAGTGAATTTTGATCAAACTTTGTTTTTAGTTGGATTCCAGTACAGAAGGAAAAATATGTCAGTAGGTTTAAAATTGAAATTGGGAATAATAATTTCTTGGAAAATTGTTATCATTTCCTTAAATTAAAGAAAAACTTTATATTTTCTTCAGAAATAAAAAAGAGACTTTGCAGAGGAATTCAGACCTCATGAATATACTCTAAATCTGGATGTCATCTGAAATTTCATTCCAAAATTGTTCTTTCAATACATATGCTTCATTTTGTAGTACCAGCATTGTACATTGTAAAAGTGATATTGTAACCTAACTTTTGAAGGGTTATGTAACCATTAGACACAAACGACCATTAGTAATTTCCCATACTCAGAGTATATATACCTTAAGAGTTTGAAATTTTCATCAGCATCACACTGTCTTCATCAGCGACTAATGTTGATCACATGAATTATAATGGTCACATGATATGAGCAGACAGGTGGTAATTCAAGACCCTCATCCCTGTTTAGTGTTTACAGTCTTGCAGCCAGTATCACAAGCTAGCTGTTGACCTGCATCAACCTTTCACCATTTTGCCTCTGTCTGCTTGATTGTATGGGTTCTGAGATGACTTGCTATGTTGTATTTTTTTTCAATCATGTTGAGTAGTGATTACAGACATCACTCATGTGATTTAGGCAAGGTCACCTTATAGTGGGGTACATTACAGTGTTCTCAATATAACACTGTATAATGGAAACATTAATTTTAATGTGATATAAGTAAGGTAACCTTATAGTGGGGTACATTACACACTATTTTCAATATAGCACTGTGTAATGGAACCATTAAGTGTAATGTGATATAGGCAAGGTCACCTTATAGTGGGATAAATTACAGTGTTCTCAATATATTTTAAGGGGCCATAGAGTTGAATACTGTATGATTAGGCAAGGCAGCCTGATACCAGGGTACATGATACAATTGTCTTTTACTATAATGCTGTGTACAGGAATTATAAAAATGTATGAAATAGGCCAGCTGTCCTATACCAGGGTACATTAATACTGTAACGGTAGTCTCCCACTATAATGCTGTGTACGGGAGCCATATAAATGTATCATGATACTTGTACCAGGGTACATTATACAGTGGTTTCCCACCATAATGTTGTGTTTAGGAACCATACGAGTGTAACATGATAAAGGTGAGGCCAACTTATACTGGATACTTTATAGGAACCATATGAGTGTAACATGATAAAGGTGAAGCCAACTTATACTGGATACTTTATGGGGGAGAATATAATTCATCTAGTATATTGAGGTCCATGACCGTACATGTGTTATATCAGGGATTGTATTATACAGAGGTTCATTATTGTCAAGGGGCTTTGTCTATAAATAGAATCATTATTTCAAACAAATTTATTTTTTCTATCTATTGCTGCATAATCTATTTAAGATTGCTTGTTATTATAGGTTGTTTTTTCCCTAAAATGTTCACAAATTTTATCTGTCTATACTCCAATGACTTGTTTCTCTACATAAGACCAAGTATTTTACAAAATTCCACTAACTGATATACCTGTACTTGTAATATTTTTGAATTCCTTTTATTATTCAAAGTTGTGTTTTACATTTGTAAAAGAATTGTATTATTCATTCACATGTTTCAGATTATATTTGTAGTTTCTTAGATTTGTTAACAAATTTATATCATCTATATCCCCATTCATGTTGTTTTTCAATGCTCATTTTCATCCATATTTCATGTCATTTGCCATAAATCTTGTTTATTTGCTGATGCAGCATGCATGTTATCTTCCCATCAAATGGTGAGATATGGGAATCATTCCTGTAGCCATGACAACGAGAGCAGTACCATCATGATAAGGTTGAGAATTAACCTCTAGATATGACAACAAAAGTAGCTGCATCATCAAAGATGTTCAAGTCATGCATTAAAGTTTTTGACAATCATATTTTGCTGCTTTGAAGCATGACATAATATTACTATAAACTTTAAGTTTATACCTAGGATTCCAGTCTTGCTTATGGAAGCAGAAAGGTACATCATTATATGAACATTCACAGTTGATATAATGCATTTCATGGAATATATTTTAACAGCAAGAATCTTCCAAAATGTTTAGTTGATGGTTCTTTGATGTATAACCTTCAAGTGCAAAAAAAAATAATTAAATACATCAAACTGAAGTAAATTCAGGCTAAAAATTGAAGGTTGTGTTCAAAGGGAAAATTATTTTTTTTATAAATGTTATCGCTACATTGTGCTGGAATCTATAAATAGACGTTTCATTTTATTTCTTTTACTCCACATAATGATTTTATTAAATATACTAATTATTGTATAGATAATTTTATGTCTCGAAATAGGAGAGGGATGATGATTCTCTGAAATCTTTTTCCTACAACAAAAGCCACAGGTGTTATGGCCTTTGATCTTGTTTATTCTCTCATATTACAAGGGATTTTGCATATATATAGATAAATTGATCTGAAAAGTTTTTGGACACTCAGATTTTCATGATAATGATACATGGCAAGAGCAGGATGTATTCCAGTTTAAAGAAATTAGCTCATTGTAATTGATTTCTGTGACCATGACCGTTGCTGTATGACTGATTACTCATCAAACTGATTCCATCATATCAAGGGAGGTTACATGTACGCTTAGATTGTAATCGTTATTGATGATGAAAATGGGGACAATTTCAAAATCAATAGCTATATCTTCACACTGGCCTGAAATTAAATCTTTGGAATGATATTACTTAATGTCCATAGTAATTACATTATAATTATGCGGCAATTACCGTTTATTAATCTACTTGCTGAAAGTTGATGATTGTAGCCATTTGGAACATTTGTTCTTGGCAACATGAGACATACAGTCATGCAGACAGATAGACCAGACACCTAGTAATGATGCATTATGGGAAAATTCTGCAT
Organism: Sinohyriopsis cumingii; assembly: GCA_028554795.2. Taxonomy (NCBI): domain Eukaryota; kingdom Metazoa; phylum Mollusca; class Bivalvia; order Unionida; family Unionidae; genus Sinohyriopsis; species Sinohyriopsis cumingii. Next base: position 76,819,966 of record CM068827.1, on the reverse strand, counting down.
GGCTCATTTTTGTTAAATATTTTGCAGTCTGGTTCACAAATCACAAACTTAATCTTGTTGAAAATCATATACTGGATCAGTTGCATAGCTATGAAAATTAAAGAAGAACCTTTTCAAAAGATTTGCCAGTGAATAAATTTCCTCACATAATTCAAGCTAAACACTTAGCTCAAGATGATGTTGGTGAAACATAAGTGAGTGACCAATATTTCATGATCAAGTGATTTTGGTTAACATTTGCATTTAGCTCATTTTCTCAGGCATTTGCCAGTGGAGTCAGATAACTTGTTATTTAATTGTGTCATTGTGAGTACTACAGACATAAGTGAAAACCAGGTCACTGTGACATATATTTTGTGGTTGTCCAGTAAATTTCTTGTTTCAGAAAAATCAATGGGTTAATTATTTAACACAAAATATTTTCTTGTGTTGTTTCTTAGTTTAAATGTTTCTTACCCTAGTGCAATTGGTCAGTTTTATGTAGTGATTCTCTATATTTTGCTGATTTTTTCTTTAGGTTTTCTCTTTATAGAACATTTTTTCATCTTGCATAAGTATGGTGAGACATGGGTATACATTTTCAGGCCATAATGGATGTGGCTTCAGCATTAAAGCCCCAATGCCACTGTATATCATAAATGTCACCTTTCTTCCAATCTAACTAAATTGTGGAAGAAAGGGAATGATTGGTTAAAAAAGCTATCAGACATAACCACTCTTGAAATAATCAGGATGTTAGGTTTAAACGATATTCAAATATTCATTTTAGAATTAAGAAGTGGCGCCCCTTAATTAAGTCAACAAACATTCTTGTAATTACATTCTTTTTTTTTTGGAGTGTTTCAAAGGTAGCGATTCACATTGGACAAACTCCGTTAGTGACTAATCTAATAACAACATTCACACGTGGCACACAGATTGATTCAAGTGGATCTGAGAAGAAAAAAACATTCTTTTGATGAAAATAAGGCTTGGGTGAATATTTGTGTTAGCCGAGGTGCTGGGATACTTTGAAGGGCAAACTGGGTATGAAGACAATCCAACATATCATGGTGTTGACTTCCCATGTTTACAACAGTGATGTCATAACATCTTGTGTTCCACCTTTTGACTGAAATCATTTGACCCATCGATGTCGCCGATCAACATGTGATTAATTCATGCAAATGTGATAATAGCAGGGTTTCTCCATTTGAGGTGAGAAATTACATAGCTCATAATGTGATGAACATTGATGTTGTCTGATTTTAATGGAACCCAAGAATTTTTAGGACCGAAATCTTTGAATATTCAGTATTATTCAGATGATTTGGCATATATAACTTTTTGTTAAAAAATGGTGGTATTCTGTTAGTATTCTGTATTTTCTCAGATTGGGTGGAGAAGGGCAAGTACATCATAGTGCAAGTGAGACATATCCTTAATTGATGATGCTCTTGTTTTCATTTTTGATAGTGTATTCTACATATATAACATTTGGAGTTGTATTGAATTGTATATGATTTTGACATAATATTGTATATTTTTTTTATCAAATCAAATGATATATGTATTTGTGTTAAATGCATAATTGAATAAAGATTTTTCTTCTTAAGAATTGGAGTTATGTAGTTGTTAACTTGCCTATATAAAGTGATAAGAGCTTATACAATAAAGTTGTTAACAAAGTACACGAGAGCTTGCGATACTGTTGGTGCTAGTGATTTCTACAGTTGGATTGATACTGTAAAGCTTGATTTGATCAACTGTCTGCTATGAGTAATCACCTGTCATTTCCGACCGAAATTATTGCACATGGACTCATTTTACTACACAAATGCAGTGGCATGAGCAAGAACCTTTAGAACATAACCAGCCACCATGATTTTAAGGTAGAACGCTTTTCAGCACTGCCATGAATGACTATCACAAAATCAGATATAAATTCTATACACCTGTTTGCAGGTGAAGTGCAGATTGTTTGGAATGAAATTGTGCAAAAAAGATCAGGGAATAAGTTGAGTCTGGTTACCAGTTTCCATAAATGTTTTAGAGTTTTTTGCTACAGACTGTAAACCAGCCATTTTAGTGACAGTGATCAAAATCCTTATTATGGTAAACAGTTCTTCCTTTAATGGATCAGCATTCATATTTATGGACATATAGTTGAAAGCTTAATGTCATCTGTTGTAGAAACCAACAGATCTTGTCTCCATCCATGAATTCACAGTCACTTGGTTGCCATAGTAGAAAAACACTATCCATTGAGTCCTACTCTTCTTATGTACCATACAGAGACTGTTAAACATAAGTTGAAAAAGAATTTTTTTGTTGTATTTAACATGTAGTCAAAGCATTTATTTTTAAAAGTGTTGAAAGAATTTGTTTGTGTTTAAAGGTAAGTTTTTCCAGATAAGAACCCCATAAACATAAAAGTTACAAGCTATGATAAATGGTGGAAAAACAGTATAAATAAATTGGTGGATGGAATCACTGGAATGGGCTTCAATTTCTTCACATGTCAGATAATTATTCAGGACTCAATTTTGTATTAGACTGAATAATTGTGGAAATAAATATTTATAGTTTGTATTACACTGTATTATCATGGACCTAAATATTTGTATGGAAATAAATCTGGGACATTATTTCATATTATTTCTACAACAGACAACTGTATAACATAATTTCTGATCATCTTAAAGCACTATTAACAGGAATATCTCTTTTGTCCAAATTCTTAATTGTTTTAATAAAAATTTCAGTTAAGTTTTCATGTCAGCAAAACATTCATTTTTGTTTTTTATGGTTATTGTGGTTTTAATCAACTGAATTTTTCTAAATTTATATTTTTGTCAGCAAGTGTGTATTGGGTTTAACAAATATAAAATTTGTTTTACATTTTCAATGTTTGGATATTTAATTGACACATCTGTTGTTTAGATTATTATTACACAGTCTATTACGAAAATTGAGTATAAACATCTTGCTCATAATCCCAGCCCATTCCAGTGATTGCCTCCATTCTAGCATGATTGCCTCCTTTCTACTCTGATTGCCCTATTTCTTGTGATTATATCCGCCTTAAGTAAATGTCCTTACTTACTTCTTTATAGAAAAAGCAATATCAGTATCAAAATTGAAAATACACCTTTTATTATGCATGGAAAAGAAACAGTTTAACAAATTCAAACAGCTGAAAATCAGTGCTCATTCTTTGCAAATTGAAATGGGCTGTTACAAAACTGTTATCCCTTGGAATGCTAGATATTGTTCCTTTTGTGCATTTCTTCTGCCTTTGTACTAAGTATGAAAACATTCTTAAACTCTTATTTCATACTTTAGATGATGTTGGATATGACATTCATATAGGCATAGATAAGTTATTTTGCTATTTAGTGGATAATTGCTTCATTAATATAAGAAACTTAGTTATTATGTATAATACACATTTGGAAAAACACAGGGTTTAGTTGGTGTGAAAAGAGAATGTGATGATTATCAATTAATTCATAATCTTGTAAGGCATTCTCCAGGAGAATAGTTTACAATACTTTTTGTTAATTTACTTAAAATGATTTTAATAAATGAAATTTTATTCTATGTATGTGATCAAAAGGATGGGTATGTAACAAGATAGATATATTTAAAATATTTTGTAATAAACTGTTCATTTTCATATCCTTTATGCATGTATGTATGTATGTATGTATGTATGTATGTATGTATGTATGTATGTATGTATGTATGTATCTATGTGTGCATACTTATTAGCCCCATGCACACAAAAGGCAACCGATGCAGATGCATTAAAAAATAGGGCGAAGACAATTGCACGGGAATCCAACATAACTGTAATAGCAACAAAACAGACTAATGGAAACCCTCAAGGGTCTGTTGCAGACAACAAAAACAGAAGAAATAATAAGAGAATTATGAGAATACAAGGCAAGAACAGATCGAGGAAAGAAAAGAAAAGAAAAAAAGGAAATCGAAAGATGAAGAAAAAAAACCTGGTAAACCTTTCTAAGCGAATTCTAATTAATAGTGATAAAATTCTTCTAGGTAAGGGGTTATCATATTGTCCGAGAACCAAAGTGCATGGTAATATTAATTTAGCAAAAGCATTTTTCAAATATACATTATCGTTAAATTAAAAGAATTTTTCTCACAATCATGTACATGTTCACCACATGAAAGTAGTTTTCATCTACAAAATAAGCCCCTTTTCAATCAAAAAGAATCACTATTTACACCTTCTAGTAGACGCGAAATTTATCTCGATTTTTATTTTGAAACAAATAAACAAGAAACGTTAAATATCAGTTCTAAAAGAAAACATTTTACAAACATATCTAAGAAAAAATTCTTTACATAACTTATATCACAAGACGAAAGTATTATTATTAAAAAAGCTGATAAGTCTAGCACCATAATAATAATGAATAAGGAGTATTATATTAAAGAAGTAGAAAGACAATTTTTGAAGAATATTGTACAACACTTTCCGATAATCCTTTCGAAGAAATTAAAGAAAAAATAAGTAAATGCATGAATCAAATCTCTATACACAATTGCTCCATATATGATGAACTATATATCTTCCCAAATAAAATACGCACACCTCAGTTTTCTATTTTACTTTTAGGATATTCAGGTAGACTCATTATTTCTACATATAAATAAATTACAAATAATATATCGCAATATATTGATCATATTTTGCAACCACTGATGAAATTACTACCGTCAAAGATACTTTTGATTTCATTACCAAATTAAAATCCTTATAGAAACTAACTGAAAATTCATTCCTAGTTACACTTGATGTGGTTTCACTCTACAAGAATATACCACATAATGATGGTATCGAAGCATGTCAATATTATCTTGAAGAAAAGGAATATACATGTAAACTATCAAAAGAACGTGTTTGTGATTTGGTAAAGCTTGTGCTAGAAAATAACTTTTTTTTCAATTGGGTAATACACATTATCTCCCCCAAAAATGGGAACATAAATGGATAGTCCTATAACACCTTCCTATGCATCTTTATTTAAAGGAAAATTAGAAAATGATTTTCTAAAAAAATGCCTCTAAAAAACAGATGTTTGGTTAAGATTTTTAGACGATATCTGAATGATTTGGAGTTATTTATTAGAAGACCTTTATTATTTTATAGACAGTTTAAACAAATTACATCCAACACTACAATTTACATTCAATGTGTCTAAAACTAAAGTATCATATTTGGATGTAGAGGTCGTAAGAAAATTAAAATAATGACATCACTACCATGGTTCATGTTAAAAACACGAATATTCATCAATAAGTTGAATATTCTTCATGCCATCATAAATCATGTAAAAATGGGATACCATATAGTCAAGCAAACATATATAACATAATTACTTCGAATGACGCTGTTTTTAAATCATCTTGGACAGAGTTAGGTCAGCATTTAAAAAAAAAAAAGAAATTACCCAATTGACATTATTAATATTTGTTTCCTAAAAGTGTCTTCAGTAGTGAAGTGGGATACATTACGTACAATGGAAATTAGCATTACAGAGACCCCTGGGTCAGATTACGTACAATGGGAATTAACATGGGAATAAATCGTGGGTCACTTTACGTACAAGGGGAATTTAACATGGGAATAAATCGTGGGTGGGATTTTTTTTTTTTTTTTAAATTTAAATTTAAATTTAAATTTAAATTTAAAAAAAGGGTAGGCAATTGAAAAGTCATTCTCTTTTCGAGAAGTATGCGTGGCCCTGAAAAGGGCCTTTGGTTTTTCTTCTTCTGCTTCTAATTTCTTCTTTTTCTCAACCAACTTCTTATTTTCTCTCCTACACTCTTTCTCTTCTTTTTTTTTTCCTCCTCCTCTTCTTTCTTCTTTTCCTCCTCTTCTTTCTTCCTCTTCTCATTTTCTTCTTCTTTTTCAATTTTTTCATTCCATTTTCTTATTCTTGTCCTTTCCTCTTCATCCTCCTTCTCCTCCTTTATTTCCTTCATCACACCACTTATCATATCCTTTGCTTTTCTTAAATTGTTAATTTTCATTTTTACTCTATGCGGACTTTAAGAATAGTGGTCTTCATTGAGTCGTACTAGCATTTTTCTATCATGCCCAAATTGTCAAGGACGTCTTGTAATGTTTGAAATTTATCTAGGTGGTTCGAAGCCATCTTCTCTGTAGAATGGTTTGAACGACGAATACTGTGGGTTCTTATACGAAAAGCGCGGACGTGAAGGAAAACATCCCCTAAAAACATAAAATTGATCTTACCTAGATCATGACCTAACAACGCGCGGACGTGAAGGAAAACATCCCCCTACTTTTTTCATTTCATTTCATATAATAAAACCCAAACAATACTCTCCACATACGCTAAGAAACCCATAATCTACTATTCACACAAACATACCTGAGCTCTTACAAACACTAACACACAAACACATACCCTCACATTTTTTAAAAAAGAGTTAGTGTTTATATTCACACTACTCTACCTACACACATTGGCAAATGGATAGTTATTTCTTTTCTAGAGTATTGGGGTAGCCCTGAAAAGGGCTGTTTATTTTTAACTTCAGAGGCACCTTGTTAATGGTGGCACCTTCCGGGTCTGGCACCACAGACACAACGTCTACTCCAATCATTAGTCCAATTCACATGACTCGTTTGAAGAGCAGACGGGGGGTGAGTGGCTTCACTATCCCACTCCTCCGTTTGCGGAATAGTGAACACTTCTTCCCTCTGTCTTCTTTGTCTTTGTCTTCGTTGTGATTGTGGTTCAGCTACAGGCTGGCGAGATGTCCTTGCCTCAGGTGTCACCTTGCACACAGGGTTCATCATAGGGTGACACCTGATCTCTCTCTTTCTTTCATTCTCTTCTTTCATTTTTCTCTCCTCCTCCTCCTGTTCTATTCTCACTTCTTCCACAAGGGCCTCCGCAGTCAGCTCGTTCAGTAGGTATCTGGCATACTCCAGATGCATCTGAAGTTCCATCAATTTAGTCAGTCTGCTGCTCGTTTTTTACTGTTGATCAATCAACAAGGGTAGCTAGACTGCCCAGCGAGATTTAAATTTATAGTGAAAGCGCGGACGTGAAGGAAAACATCACCCTAAAAACATAAAATTGATCTTACCTAGATCATGACCAAAGAAACAACGCGCGGACCTAAAATAAACACTCACTCACTTTTTTTGTTACCCATTCCTATTCTAAAAATTTTTCCATGAATCACTTCAATAGACTATTCACATACTCAGAGCAATCCAATCTAACCCAAAATATACACCTCAAACACCAAAAAAGACATCATTTTAATCTACTATCCTCACCAACGTACTTGAGCACTTACAAACACACAATCTTATACACAAACACACAAACACATACCCTCACATTTTTTAAAAAAGAGTTAGTGTTTATATTCACACTACTCTACCTACACACATTGGCAAATGGATGGTTATTTCTTTTCTAGAGTATTGGGTAGCCCTGAAAAGGGCTGGTTTTTTTTTTTTTTTTTTTTTTTTTTTTTGTTTTTTTTTTGTTTGTGCTATGGCAATCTTTTTTTAGTTTCTAAGAATGCGATGTCCTCTGAGGATAGACTTTCTGGCGATAGGTCTGCTTCTTCGGAAAGAGAAGAAGAATTCTTTGGTGTCGATACGACAATCGACAAAGCCTCTGTCAGGTTCAGGTTGCTGCTGCTGTTGTTGTTGCTGCTGCTGCTGCTGCTGTTGTTGTCTCTGAAGTCTGTACTTCTCTGTCCATTCTTCTTTCTCCCTGTTCACTTCTTCTCTGAAGAGCTCTTCTATCAGGTCTTCAGTGACTTTTAGCATTCTCACATTTTCTATTTCTTCTGGCTTCGGTATCAGACTGTGTCTGACCCTATGCAAATTCACGTAGGCTTCGTTGAGCTTAGCTAGTTTGGAGCACATCTTCGTAGGAGGATGAGTCGACAATGGATGGTTAGACTGGAAACAACCCCGGTTCTTAAAGTCAAAGCGCGGACGTGAAGGAAAACATCCCCACAAGGTTTTCGAGCCGCAACGTTCAGTGAGTGTCATGAGAGGGATAGTAAGAAATTAAAGAGCATCAATCCAACATTCTTATAGCTAAACAAAAGACAAAGGCATTTTTTTTTCAAAACACAACATTTTTTATTCAAAAATCACTTAACACTAAACAACAACATTTCTAACATTTTTAACAATAATCCCACATGATAACATCAAACATTTTTTCAAATTGACAAACATTTTTTTCTCAATTGACAGTCTACTTTAAACAGGGCTGACAACGTTGTGAATGAAATTGTGATTTCCACTGTTGGAAATCATTAGGCCATTGATGGACACTACGTTTCCTAGTTTGAGACAAAAGATAAGCATAATGGTCACAAAACCATCGATCTACTTTCACATCGTTTCTAGTAGAAGAACGAGGATCAAAATGAGTCACTAAATGTTCTAAGGAATAGCCCAGGCTGCGATGATGCAGAAAATACACACAGTACTGTCCACACACCAAGGAATCTGTGCCTTGTAATTTCACATTATTGAATTGGGTGGTCTGAGCATTTCTTCTCATAAAGTCGATGATATCGTCTTCCAAAGGGGGCAATCCGTACGAATCGAAATATTCCACACATCCTTCTTGAGGAAAGTAGACGGCTACCCAGTGGGTTCCTGGGAGATGACTGTCGTCCGTGTTGATCACGTAAGCTAGATGGTCTTTAGGTTTGCGATGAGGGAGTTCATCTTTAGCACAGACGACAGGATTCCAAGAAGCCGTATACGAACTGTGGTTCAAAAGGTAATAAAGTTCCCAGGTATCCATGTTTTTTTCTTCTTCACAGGTAATAATAAGTCGTCAATTCGATCCTGACTTTTTGCTTGAAAATGTCTGACAAATAACCGTTTCTTCGTTTCGTCTCCTCACTCTGATTCAGGAGAGCTTCGATACGATGGATCTCTTGAGTGGTTAATGGTGGACAAGAATGTTCACGCAAGTCTTTATACCACTGATGTAACACGTCTTCGTTCGAGATGAGACTCCAAGCTTCGTCCAGATATTCGTCCAATTTTTCTTCTTGACTTAACATCAGGCATTTATCGTGTTGAATTTGACTGGGATGATCGTTCTGACATCCATAGCAATTTTTCTTGATCAATTCCGTCATTTTTTCGATCAAGTGTTTGGCAAAACAGCAGACTAAATGGGCTTCTTGTTCTGGCCATCTCGACTTCATCATGATCACTTCTTCTTCCACGGTCTCCTCACATTTCATCTCCAAAGTTTCTCCACTAGGTAAAGAGGGATAACAGTCTTCTATGGCTTCTAGTAATCTAGAATGACTTCTCTCAAGCTGTTGATTTCTATGGTATTATCGAATTCTGCATACAGGATGACGTTCACCGTTACATCAGGGTCTCGGTTTGCAGACTGAATTTCCACACGAATCTGGCCAGATTTTATAGGGTGGAAATGTCCCTCGGCGCTGCCTTGGTCTGGAGTGAAATCGAAAGCCCACAAAACATAGCCTCCTGCATAATCCTCGTACGTAATACCGTGACTGGTGTTGGTTCCTAACTGTCCGGTGGCTTCGTACAGGGACAAGTACGATCTCAAGTAATTCTTCGCGACACCAAAGTTAGGTTCGAAAGGTCGGGTACACAAGGTCTTGCCATCGCGACTGACTTCGATCTTGGACACGCCAAAGTGTCGAAAGTTGAAAGGATTTTTATCGATAGCTCCGTTGAAGGCTGTATTCTCGACGATACCAAGGATCAAACGTATGGGTAGCTGTCCTTGGAACAGATGATCTTCGATCATGGATCGCTGTCCAGCGGGAATGGTGAAGGTTTTCACTTCCACGCGTCGGATCGGATACTTAGCGGTCGTTCTGCTCAACGTCTGACTGATGTCGTTACCTACTTTAGGTAACACTTCCACACGTCGCACGTAGAGTCTGGCTTCTTGGATGACAGTTTTGTAATCGTTAGCATTAGACAACAGATGGAAAGCGGCACTGCTGCGATTCAGTCTCAGGCGGACATCCACTCCGTTCAGCAAATACTTTTCTTGCAACCATATGTCCAAATGTAAACGATCCATCAGTTCTAAACTACGACTTAGTGCAATTTTCTTTCTTCGTTCTATAAATCCCGATAAATTTTGTTCATCCCCAGCAATTGTAGTGCTGTCGAACTTTGCACCTAATGCGTCAGGCTTCCATACCACGCAAGCATCCAGATGAGTATTCTTGGCTTCTTTTCCGTACGTCAAGAGATTTTCCAGGTACGCTCGGTAAGGGTAAGTATCCATGCTGCTGCTGACCAGTTTGTTATTCAAATACAAGTCCACTCCACTGAACAAGGAATGCATGAAATTGTTGACGGGAGCTACTCTGGACGTATCAATGAGAGGGTCATTGTCCACTTCGGTTACTTTGACTTTCAAGTACAAGTAACTGCTATTCAGATCGATGTAATCTTCGGGCTGTCCTTTGATTTCAAACTCGATGGGAGCTGAATCTGTCAATGAGGAAACGGGATGAAATTCCACCCACTGGGATTCTTGCATGGTCATCATGGTGGGGGGCATGGCAAACAGATCCAGTTCCGACTTGGAACAAGCACATGACTCTCGGTGCATCATTTTTTTCTCTTTCTCAATAATCGAAAACGTCTAAGTCTCGAACGGATCTTCTTTTCTTGGCCTTTCTAGCTTGAAGTCTGGTGAAAGGGTGTTTTCTTCGTCGTCTCTTTCTGCCTTGTCCTTGCTGAATGCCTGACTCGGTAGCGTGCAGGGCATTTATAGGTGTGTCTCGGCGACCCAAAATGTCTTTGCCCGTTTGCAGCAAGACATTTTTGCCTGCCCTCATGAAGGCTTCTTTAGGGTTTTGTTTGTCGATGATGACATTTTGGAGAAATTCTTTGCCTTGTGTCAGTGCCGCATCTTTCAAGGCGTGCAATCCGCGTGTCACCATCGGTTTCAACACAGGGGCCACCGAACGAAAGGCCGATTTTAACATATCTCCTAAACCGTGTCCTCGCTGTCGTGCAACCCCTCGGTACACTGGATACATGACTTACGAATCGTGAGAGAACCGTTTTCGAAAATGGAGTTTCACCGTGACTTTTCCTTTGGTGAATGAAATATTTTGTCCCAAATCTCCTTTTATAGCAATGTTGACCGTGTCCAAATACGACTTGCTGACAGGCAAATAGTGAGGATGGACAAATTCGCGGTGAACGTGGTAAGTGTTTCCACCTTCCTGGTCACTGGTCGTGGTACTATCCACTTTGAAAGGAATGACACGCAGTAACGGTACGGAGGTGTGTCCCACCACGTTATACTCCATCACATCGGAGTACACGAACATCAAATTCAGTCCTTGGTTTAGTTCTACAGGGAATCGAAAATACTTGTAAAATTCCATATTGCTGTTGATCTTCGGATTAAAATTTGGAGCCATTTTTGTGTCTCCACCTAAAATATCAAACAAGTCACGATTGAGACTGATGGACAGCGTTTGGGTATCCGGAAATTTCATCAGTAAGCGACAAGCCACTTTATGGTACTCCAGGGTGACACGTTTAGTTAGTTTGTTCAGGACTTTGCCAAAGGCTAACTCGAACCTGTCCGCAATAGTATCCACCAAATGTTGGCCATTAAAATAAAACCCTGCCGGAATTTTCAAGGTGTAGATTTTGAAGGCTGGATTGTTGGCTGGTCTTGTGATCCCTGAAAACCCACCGATGTCATTCATGTAGTTTTGTAATTGTTCGTTCAGGATTTCGACCTCAAAAGTGTTTTGCGTTTCAGTGATGTTTTGGATTTGTGTAGGGTGAATCATTTCTACCAAAGCCACTTCCCAATGGGCTTCGTGATCTAACGGGATGGCTTGAGGTAATTTGGCCGTGTAACAGCACAACTTGTTGTGGGGAAACACCTCCATGGAACTGTCACTGGGTAAGGTTAAGTAAAATTGGTTTTCGTGACTCATAATTCCAGAGTTCTGTGGCTGTCCGAGGGGTTAGTGGACGTCAGAGGCGTGTCTCCGCTCAAAATGGGGTTGTGGTTGTTGTTGGAGTGGTGACTGACACTGGCACTGGACACAAGGTTCCCGTGGTTCCCGTTCGAGGAGAATTTCAGGGAGGGATTGGGAAGCAGGTAACCGATGCAACTGCTCAATAAAATGGTCCACAATTGTTTGTCTCCTTGTTGCAAACTCAAATTGGCAATGGCTGCCCCGATGACACAATACACCACGAAGATTTGGCAGAAAAAGACGATTTGCGTTTTAGGCACACGTTCTCCACACCACACCCACAAGGGTTGTTTTTGTAAATCTTGCACAGAAGAACTAGGTGAAGGAGGAGTGGTCGACGTAGCTGCGTCTGTGTGAAAGGGCATGATGGTCACTTCTTTTTATAGTCGATGCCTTGCAAAGCGTCCATCCAAGAATCAAAACTGGGTGGATATCCTTTCCAACGTACTTTGACTTCTTTGACACGTCGTTTGCCCACTTTACGGGTTCTGCGTTCGAGAATGCTTTCGATGTCGTACACGTCGTCTTCTTTTTTGGTGACACGTTGTAACTCGGGCAAATAAAACGTTCCTTTGAGCACTTCTCCGTTCATGTCTTCCAATTTATAGACGGCAGGATGACGGCCATGCACTCGTTCAGTGACACGAAACAATTCGGTCGTCCAGTTAGGTAAGTAACCTTTGTCGAAAGTGCGTTTGGTTTTGCCAATGCGCACCCAATCTCCTACGGCCAAGTCTCCACTTTTCTTGGGGACAGCCCTCGTCGGGGACGTACCAAACAGGCGCTCAAACACCAACACTTCGTTGTCGGGAGTCACGTCTTGCGGGGCACGTCCGATGCTTCGATGGTAAGATTGGTTGTACGCTTGCACCAGGTGCGGTAAGATGTCGATGTACTTCAGAGTGTGGTGATGCGTAAAATATTTCCACATGCGTTCTTTCAAAGTGCGTTGAAAACGTTCCACGATGCTGGCTTTGGTTTCGGGATTCTCGGTGGTAAAAAAATGAATGTCACGTTTCTTTAATTCTTTTTGGAAAGCTTGGTTCAGAAATTCGGTGCCTTTGTCCGTTTGCCATCGAAGAGGGTGACGACCGCTTTGTTTCAACACCCGTTGCAGGGCTCGCACTAACTCGCTGCTGGATTTGGAAGTCAAGGGCACGACCCAGGCAAATTTGGAAAAGACGTCGATGACACAAAACAAATATTTGTAGCCACGATTGTAGCTGGCCAAATGAGAGACATCGGCTAAATCGGCTTGCCATTGATGATCGATGCCTTCCACTCGGGTGCGACTTCTGGCAAACTTGCGTCGAATGGGTTTGTGTAAAGTGTAGGTAGCTTGTTCTTGTAACCATCGTTGCACTTGAGGTAAACGGAGACTTTTCAGTCGAGTTTTGGCAGCACGATACAATTTTTGAACTCCTGCGTAACCTGCAGGATGCGAGGGATCGTAGTAAATTCTGGCTAAGACTTTTTACCATTTTTTATTTTTTATGTTAATAAGGCACCCACTCTTGGAGGATGCTACTTTTTTTCTCTTGGGGTATTTTCTTGGATTGCAATGCTTTGCGTGTGCGACCGGCAATAGGTGTCGAAGAGAGGATGTCTGAGCGGGGGATATCGGTTCTTGTTTCACTTCTGTCTTCACTTCTGTCTTCACTTTCTTTTTCTCTTGTGATGAAGAAGGGGTGACCATCATCTTTTTAATCCATCCAGTTCTGGAGGTAGGTGGTGTTGTTAACTTGCGTACTTTTTCTGGTGGAGTTTGAAACCCTTCTTCTTCTTCTTTTCCTTTTTCTGTCTTGGTCACTGGTAGTGATGGTACTGGTACTGGTACTGGTGATGGTGCTGGACTTTTCATCAAGGTCTTAAAATCTTTCAGAGTGGGTAGAGCTGTTTCGTCTAAAGCTTTCTGGTGAAAGAGTTGCAGTCGTTGCAAGAGTTGACCGTACTTTTGCGATTTTTCTGTTTCGGACAAATCTTGGCGATCCATTAAGGACTGCAATTCGTGTTGTAACTGGGACATCACGCTCAAATTGGGATTGGGAGGTAAATGCGGGGTGCGTTGTTCTTGCCACCGATGGTATTCCATCCATCGTTTGTAAGGCACTAAAGCTAGTTTTCGTCCTTCCATGGGGTTGTCAGGGGTCAATTCTGAGATCTTGGGACTTCCGAGGGTCTTTTTATCTTGCTCCCACCAGTCCTCCCAACATGGTTCCCAAAACTCCTTTCAGTATGGGACCTAACAAGAGGGGTAAAATGCCTCCACGTTGGACCAACATCTTCTTTTGACGAATGGGAATTTTCTTTTGAACCATTTGGCGAAGAACGTGACGATGTTTGCCTAAGCATTGTTTCTGGTGTTTGGACAAAGGGATCGTTCCTTTCAAAATGTTCAAACAACATTCGCACACGGTATCGATGACCTCTTTGGAGGCCGATTGAATGAATTTTTTTCGTAGAGGTGGAGAAGCTTTGGACAGGACAGATAACTTGTCCCCATGTTTGACTAAACGTGGTGGCAGTCCTTTCCTTTTCTTTCCTTGGGGTTTTCTGGAGGGTGACATCTTTGAGTCTTCAGGAGCACCAAAAACACTGATACCCTACTTGGTCACACGCCTTTTTTTATACTGGAACGCGTCGCCACTGATTGTCTTTACGTCGTATCAGTTTGAGGACAGGCATGACACGTCGTGCAGGGGTATGTAACGGACTAAATCGAGCCAGTTCTTGCTTGGACAAATCCAGTAAACTTTGTAACATGCCCGATCTTTCTTGGACTTTGATTTTGGGAGAAGGTACTTTGTGAGCAGCAGCCACTGCCACTAAATTAGAGGGTCCTGCCACTAGGGAAGTTCTTTTGGGGGTCATCAACGGAGAAGTTCTTGGTGTGATCAACGTCTCCAAGTACTCTTCAGTTCTTGGTGTCATCAACGGAGAAGTGGATGAACGTGAGGCTGCCGGAGACGTAGTCACCGCCGTGGCAGGTCGTGGTTTGCGAGTGTAAGGTTGCGTCCTGGCCGAAGAAGAAGTGACTCTCTTGCGACTAGTTTTCTTCTGTGGACTTTTCTTTTTCTGGGGACTTTTTCTCTGTTTCTTTTTCTGGGGGCTTCTTTTCTTTTTCCGGGGTGGTGTCTGGTCAGAGGAGGGTCCCGCCACTGGAGAAGTTCTTCTTGGGGACCTGGTCTTTTTCTTCTTCTTGGAGCTTCGTTGGACTTTTTTCTTGGGTATAACTTTGGGGGCATTAGGATCCCATCTTAAGAGTGAGCGAATGATGACCCCTCCTAGAGTACCGCTCCCTCCAGGTTTCAAAATGATTTGTTTTTTGGTTTGAGTGTCGATGCGGGGATCGGCCAGTTGGACCAAAGCGACTTTGTTTCGATCGAAAAAGCGTTTGGTTTGATGAGGAATCTGAATGATTCCTTGGAGTATTTGACGTGCCGTCACCGAGAACCATCGTAAGACTTCTTTGAGACTAGCTTCTAAGACACGAGCTCGTATTTGTGGATTTTTTTCTCGACTGATGCCATACAAGGCACGAATCAATTTGACGGGAAGATGCGACTGAAGGGACGTCATGTTCACACTGTGTGAGACAGACGAAAAAGGGTCTGAGGTTTTTATAGATTTTTTTATGTGGAGTGAAATTAAGTCGAGGACGGAGACGTGTACAGGACAGGCCCTCCGTCTTGGCACCAGTGGTGAAACAAGTGGGTACGAAATCGCAAATCCTCGGGGGTCGTAGGTTTCAAATCGACGAGTAAATAGGCGTGTGGAGTTTGAGTGGCATCGTCGTACGCCTGAGTCAGCCAAGGCGTTCCTAACTGTTTGGCTAAGACTTGCACTTGCGATTTATCTCGAGGGCTTTTAAACAAGACCACGTAATGCGCACTGAGACTGATGGTGCGATGGGCTTTACTTTGTTGAAACAAATTTTGGGTGATGTAAAGGACACTGGCATTACGGTGATGCCCTTTGCGCGTGAACCACAGTTTAATTTCTTCTTCGTCTTCTCCTAACATGTCGTCGAAAATGACCAAATGGGTTTGACGAGAGTCAGAGACGATGCCGTCGTCTTCTTTAGGAATGCCTTCCACAAACACGATGGAATCGCCTTGACTTTCTCGCAAGAGGCTGTACGCCGATTGCCACTCTTTGTAACACCACACGATCCGCTGAGGGGGTCGATCGATCAAATGATGTTTATGTTCGATCAAACGTTTGACGAATTCGGTTTTGCCTGACCCGCTAGGTCCAGCAATGAGCATGTTAAAGGGATGGCGAAGATACAAAGCCTCCCAACTGGCACGATCTAAGTGTTCGTCGATGACTTTGACAGTAGAGGAAGAGGGACAGAGACAGCAGAGGTAGCCATTGTGTGAGAAATGTCACTTGTGACACGAAAACAAACAAGACAAGAGTTTATATACTTTTTTCAGAACACGTTTATTGAATGTTTTCAAACATGAATACGAAAGACAAAAATACATAAAAGCTTAAGTACAAGGATAAAAGGCTTAAGTACAAGGATAAAAGGCATATGATAACCATGAACGTGGAATAATATCAAGTGTCTGTACAACATGTTTTGGGTAATGTTCTAACCAGTTCTATAGTAGGGGGTAAGGTCACACAAGTGTCCTCCCGAAAGGGTCTTTCAGGCCTGTCCACGGCAGTCCTGTCCTGGGTGACGGGTTCTTCTGGCACCGTCACTAACACGGGTTGAAAAGTAACTTTTTCCTTGAACAACTCTCGTGCATACTGGGCCACTTCTTGGGTCCAAGCTTCAAAACCCCATTCTTTCCAGGCACGGACATCTGTCCAATGGGGATGTAAGTCACAAGCTACACACACATCGTCATACACGTCTTGGGTAGCTAAAAGTTGACGAATCTTTTTTTCCTGTTGAGGTCGAGAAGTATCCAGATGAAAACGCAAGGCTTTGAGCAAAAGGAGTTTTTCGTGACCATTTAAGGCCATTGAGGTGGTAAGTACTGATCGTAAAGAGTCCACAAAGAATCGGCTGGTAAACGAAATCCCAGAAAACAAGTCACTAAGACACACACCACATGTCGACCCAAATTGAATGGATACAGTTCTTGTAATAATCGATGGTAATGATCCACGGTTTGAATATGGTCATTGAGTTCCTTCCACGGAATCTGTTCAATGATATGTGACATAATCCGTGGCATGGCAACTTGATTTTATAGTGTCTTTGTTTCGGAAGCAATAAAGGTAATTTCTAACTAAACATGTTCGTTCTCCAGTAGGAAATTTAAATGTTACATACTGTAACTGAAACGTCAGAGTTTGTCTAGATGTTTCGTCTTTCTCTAAGCAGATTCCATGTAACAAATGTTGGTAATCCTTTAACTCGTCTTCCTCAATACGTTGCAGTAAGTGAATCTCGAAGTAACCAAAATTACGAACGTCTAGTTCATCATCATTCACAAACTGAAAGTGTTCAACAAGGTCTGACCACTGAAAAAATTTCTGACGAATCAGTCCTCTTATACCATTCAGGTACCAGTGGTTAAAGATCTGGTGACGTAACGGATGCAATTGTTCTTTACGTTTGACTTGTATTTTGACCAGTTCTCGGTAAATCCTTTCTCTCAACTCCTCAGGCAAGCCCAAAATGTTCTCTTGTAAAGTATCCATAAGTATACACACTGTTTTTGGAATCCTTGGGTGGTGGCCAATAGCCTCGTTTACCTTTGTGCCCGATGTAATATCCACTCATAATCAGTCTTCTTGTACTTTGGAACAGAGCATAATTTAAAAACGGTTGAATAACTTTGAGTTTACGTTTCACTTGTATTTTGATCAGTTCTCGGTAAATGCGTTCTCTCAACTCCACAGGCAAAGCACGAATGTTCTCTAGCAAAGTATCCATGAATAGGTCATACTAAATCCTCTTTGGTCTGACACAAGAAATGTACTCTTTGCACAAACATGGTTTTACTTCAGTGTCGAATTTAAATCGTTTAGTCACTAATCTACACATTACAATTCGTTCAGAAGTTTCCTCTTTCACTAAAAATTGACATTGTGTTCAAGATGTTGGTAATTCGTTAACTCTTCCTCTGGAATTCGATGCAGTAAGTTTACAATGATGTAGTAGATAGAATCGTCCATAACAAACCAATCCTTTTTAAAACCAGGGGATCGTTGATCAATGTCTGTCCAATGGAACACTTTCAATTGAATCAATCCTTGTATAGCCTTCAGGTACCAGTGGTTCAAACACCGGTGACGTAACGGATGCAATTGTTCTTTACGTTTCACTTGTATTTTGACCAGCTCTCGGTAAATGCGTTCTCTCAACTCCACAGGCAAAGCACGAATGTTCTCTTGTAAAGTATCCATGAACAGATTATGGTGAGTTACTTCAATGTCTCGGTCCCACTAAGGGTAAGTAATGACAATTCGGTGACCATCGAGCATGTTCTACGTAGGCCGAATCTTGCGGTTCCCAGTGGTGAAGTGACACACCGCAACTGAAGCACTTGACTTTATCTCCTTCGCCCAAGTAGAAAAATCCGGCTCTGGCTAATTCTTCGGGGGTCGGTCCTCCCAGATACTTAGGCCATTTTCCTTTGAACGATTGAAGACGATTTTCAAAGTCGCAGTATTCCGACAAACGCACAGGGAACGAATATTCGTCTTTCACAGGTTCGTTTCGATGAGGGTTGAGTGACATGGACAGGAGTTTGCTCAGGGCTGGATGACATCCGTAGGGGGGTAGACGTGAAGGTGAACATTCCCCTTTAAAACGAAACCCAGTAAAATGTCCAAGAGGACGAGCGGCATCACTTTCGCATCCCTCAGGTTTGACACGCACAGCATCACTTTCCATGATAGGGGCAGTGAGAACAAAGTTCCCATGATGCTTTACGGCATCGCTAAGGTCACAATGTACAGCATCGTACCCATCGCAAGGCTCACAATCGCATTCCACTTCCGAAGCCTCACACTTGAACTGTGCTTTTCTAAACAACTTGTTCTGTGTTTCTCTGAAAGTATTCATCTTGTTCGCTCGGTCTTGGTAGTCACAATGAACTATCGATCTTGACCATAGCCACCTTTTTATACTAGTCGCAATGCAGTCTACAGCTTGTACATCTTTCCTTTTTTATGTTTTTATGTCTTGTTCTGGAAGGTACCGTCTCTAAGGTACCGTCAACATTGTACCGTAGTGTGATGGGCGGAGCGGCCATAGAAAGGTAAGGGCAGTGCGGAGACCATCGAGTATGTTCCAGAATAGCTGAATCTTTATAGATACATAGATCCATTCGTAACTTCAGTCCGCAAGCGAAACACTGTACCTCGTATCCCAATCCTGACTCAGGTCCCAAGTAGACAAATCCTGTTCTAGCTAAAACATGCGAAGAAGGTAATCCTTCCCTATCCGTAGGCCATTTCTGAAACGTGTCCAATCGACGGGCACAATCACAATAGTCAGGTAAGAAGACTGGAAAATGGTAGGGTTTGAACTTGGAGTTCTCATCGGGTTTCTCACTCGATTCTTGCTGTGGCGAAGTCATCCTTCTAGCGTGTGACTATCCTCCTACAACCAATGTTTTGTACCAACGTGTCCATACGGTAAGGTGAAATGATTGGGAAGTCGCACTCGCTTCTGGCACACGATTTGATAGACTTTTTCCAAGGGCCGACTGACGATGTGGTGAGTGGGTAAACGTACAATCTTGTTCGGTTGATAGGTGGTCACTTTAAAGTTTCCATCCTCTCCCGATTGCAAGGCTTCTTTCAATACCCCAAAGTTGACCACTCGACTGGTACGATAATTCAGAGTCAGTTCTTTCACTTTGCACGTCGTGTGCACTTCTCCTTGTTTGTCCCGGTATTCGTAGCCGTAATTTTTGGGACCGCCACTGACGAAACTTAGAATCTTGTCGTCGGGATGCTCGTCTGTCCAGGCTCCTAAACGGTCTCCTTCGATGTCAGGGTGCTGTTGACTCGGGTGATGGATGTAAATGCAACTGTCCGTGTCAAAGTACAGGACGCGTTCCCCTAACAGTTCTAAAGCTTCGTACAATTTTAAGCGAGCATGGGCTGTCACGTAAGCCGCAATGATGACATTTCCAAAAGGGGCGTCTTGTACAAAGTCCAGATCTTCTTCGTAATTGACCAAGATCAAATTCTCTCGAACGACGTCCACGTGTTTCATGTATTTGGTTTTGTCGTGAATCATCTGGAAGTAACGGGAAGGTTCTGTCAAATATTCCGTCTTGGGTAAACACGGTCGTTGTGCCATTTTACCCCACAAGCAATTTAACATCACTTTGTCAAACGATCGCCTGCCTTCGTTTTTCTCGATGTGGTCTAAAGTGATGCCTTCTTGTTCATAGTATTTCTCTTTGAATTGTCTTCGGGAGTGTGACACCAGGAAGGATAGCCGCTGGCTTCTTGCTTCAGTTTCAAAAAGGCATCCACGTAGTCGGGGAAAATGCCTTTCTGACTGGGATCACCCTTGTGGTATTGTTGTGTCTTGGGAAAGTGGCAAATTTCGTACACTTCTAACAGTTCGTATCCCATGTCCAGAGCTTTGAACAATTCTACGCTGACCCAGGTTCCCGTCAAGGCCCGTTCTTCCTGGCTGTGCTGGCAAGGTTGGTCTTGGTTGCACGTTTCGGCACAAGTACGGCACAATGGAAACATCAGTTTGCCTTGACAATGGTGAGGTAAGACGGGATGGTATAGGTTCGTGGGAGGCAGAACTTTACACTTGATCAAGCCTTCGTATTGTCGAATGTTTTTCAGGTCGATGTGTTCCGTCAGCAATTGCGGGTGCCCTACAGGAAAGCGACACTATTTGCACACGTAGGGATACAGCGAACACATGTCCAAGTATTTGATTTCTTCTCCTTTCTCTTCGTCGGCTTGGTACAGCAAACAGGGGGCATTGGTCCTTCCTCCGTACAAACTATCCCTCGGGTTCAGCGGGTCCATGAACTGGTAACTTTCCACGAGGCGTTTAAACTCGGGATCGGTTTTCATACGGTGATCGTACTCGTGTTACCACATTTCCACCACTTGGTATCCTTGCTGTTCCAACTTTAGGCGCCGCTGACATGTGTCCTGGTACAAGTCTTCCATGGTTCGTTGTAAAAACTGATTTTTAGTGCTACGATCAGGGTAACAGACGTGACATCCGTGAAATAAGCAACCGTTAAACTCGTACACGATCTTGGGGTTTTCTAAGTCCCAGCCATCTACCGAATACGTTCCGATAGTCTTTTCACCCCCTCCGTTGCGGGCATGCTGAATCCACTTGTCTTCCTTGTCGCACAAGTAATGTAACCAACGTAGGGCTTTGACCGACTATTGACGTTTGACAAAGTGGGTCGTTTGAGGGCTGATGACAGCCACGGTGTTTTCAGGCATGAATCGTTGTCGATACACTAAGGAACACGCTTTGGCAATGGTGCAAGCTTCTTTCAAAGGATCGACCCCTCCGTGTTCCATGAACAGTTCTCGAAATTTTCCACAGCAACGCCGTAAAATGTCCACGTCGGAACGACAATACTTTAGCATTTCTTCCTGAAAGTCGAAAGGGTCGGAGGCGTGAGCCTGGTACCAAGCGTAGAAAGCTTCTCGTTGTTCGGTACGCATGTTGTCGGGGTCGTAATAGTGAGCCTCAGGTAAATGGGGTAGAACGGCGTGTTGATTGGCTTCCGTATTGAAAAAGTGTGGAAAGTACCCTTTAGCCATTTCTGTCATTCCAAACGTTTTAGGCATTCGACTCAAAGGCATGGCCAAATAGCTCATCGAATCTTTAAACTGCACTTGTCCCACTTGCATGAAAATGATTTTGGCTCCGTTTAAAGTGACTTTAGGACGTTCGGTGCCTTGTTCCGTATAGTATCTCAAAAGAAACTGTCCATCGTATCCGGAGAAATTGTAAGCCATCACCGTGGCATGACGATGACAATCTCCGTAACGTTCGATGTCCTCTTGGCTCCACGTCTTGTCGATGGGGTCTAAGACCCATTGTGCAAAATCGGCTAACGTGTTCGGTCCCCGAAAGATTTTTTCACGCCCTCCAGGAATCTTGCTGCAGTGAGGGCAATGACTGAAGATAGGTTCTTGAATGCACTTCTCGCACGCTCGATGAGCCACGCAGATGAAATTGCCTTTCTTCTTGTGACCGTCCTCTTCCTCTGGTGGGGGTTGGTATTTTTGCACGTAGCATTGGTGTTCCAAGTCCACGATGTGGTGACAAATGTGACATTTTTTCTTTCCTCGACATACGTGTGCCTTGGCATTATTGGTAAGTATGCCTTGTCCACAGGTAGGGCACAATCTCAGCAGTTGACAAGCACATTTCTTCTGTGAACCTTGTGTTTTCAAATGTTGTTGGTAACAGGTAGGGCTGACAAACTTGCGCAGACAAGTTGAACAAGGCACTGGTTCTTCGCTCAGACAGGGTGGAGAGGCCAAACATCCTGGGCATTTCATTCCACGATGCTTGTGTTGCTCTCGATTGTTATAATCATAATCACATTTCTCACAGTAATAACCGTATCCCAGGAATCCAGTGATGGCGGTAATGGTATCGAAATGGTCATCGTGATAATAAACATGAATGTATTTTCCGTCCTTAAAATCTTGGCCTCGAAACAACAGAGACCCGCGCATTTCTTGAGGGTGCACTTTCAAGGTGTATCGTGGAGCTAGGACATCTTGCAATTTTTGCATCTCAGGAATGCCACAGGGTGTGTCTTTGGACAAGCCAGGTTGTTGCAACAGGAGTTCTGCTTCGTTTCGTTGTTTGGCTCGATAGGAACGTTGAATAGTGTTCCAGGTTCTTTTCCATTCTACCGTGTCGTTCTTGTTGGCATAGGTTCGTCCCACCACGATGGCACAGGCTAAACACATCTGGTCTTGAGGGTTATTAATTCGGACGAGACTTGTTTTGGTGTTGCGAAGGTCGTCCACCAATAACATCTTTTTGCGTCCAGTCCCTTGAGGAGGAGAGACGTGGGTCATGTCCAGTGTGGCTTTACCATCGGTGATGTCAAACTGATCATTAGATTGTTGTACGTATTGAATCTTGTCCATGACATTGGAAGCGGTCATTTCTGCAGGGGTGCTAAACTCAATCCAAACAGGGGATTTCAAACCGTCGTGTTGTATGGAAAGTCTCAAGCGATCGTCTTCTTTGGGTTGACATTGTCGCTTGAGTGAAGTGAGCAAAGAATCCCACACCCCAGTGATGAACACTTCTGCTTTCTCTAACGGCACTTCAGCCTTGAAATCTTTAAACTTCACCGTGTATTTGTAAGCCGTGGTTCTAAATTTTCTAGAGGAACTCTTTTCCGTCTCTCGAATGGAATAGCATTTTTCAGGGTTGACTAAGGGCGGTGAACTTGGTTTAGAGGTTTCAAATTCTGGTTCACTCATGTCCTCTTCAAAATCACTGGCATGAATTTGTGCCAAGATTTCAGCCCTGGTACGAGGCGATAGATCACGTTTCTGCCTCTTACTTTCTTCTTCTTTCTTCTCAAATGAATAGGATCGTTTCATCTTGAGTGCAAAACGTCAAATGACTCAAGTTTAATCACCATAGACTAATTTATAGTCATGGCAGACCAGCGTATATAAAAGGGTGTGTGTCTTGTCCTTTCACTATTCATTTCACTCTCAAGCCGAGCACAACGATGGAAGAGACTAACCAAATCGAACGTTTCGTCAGAGCTTTGCGAGGGGTCATTAGAAAATTCTCTTCAGACCAGCCGACGGACTACTCTCCTTCCTTTCGAGATAAAAGTCAAGATACTTGCTATATCTGTCAGAAGAAAGGGCATTGGTCTTCAGAGTGTCCAGACCGTCAAAAAAGAAAAAAAACAGGGACTAAAAAAGACAAAAGTCAAGATACCTGTTATTATTGTAAAGAAAAAGGACATTGGTCTCCAGATTGCCCAAAAAAGAAACAAGAGGAGTCAGAAGAAAAGAAGGATTCTTCAGAAGAAGAGAGGGATTCTTCGGAAGAAGAGAGGGATTCTTCAGAGGAAGAAGAGGAAGAAAGAAGACAATTCTATTTACAAGAGGCAAAGAAACAGGAGAAGAAAAGAAGAAGGGAAGAAAATGAGGAAAAGACGGTGAAGAAATTTAAAAAACAGAGAGACTAAACAAGGAGAAAGAAGAAGTCAATGAACTTTTTTTAAAAGTGTTTTGTTGTGAATTGTGAATTGGATTGTAACAATGGATAAAAGAATAAATTAATTATATAAGGTAAGTGTCTTTGAGTTTTGATTTTAAAATAAGAAGCTACACTCACGCACTCATACAAAAGACACGTACTATAAGGGTAAAATGGGTGGGTTTTTTTTTTTTTTTTTTTTGAGTTATTGGCAAATTGAAATTGTATTTCTTTTCGAGAAATGTGGGTGGCCCTGAAAAGGGCCTTTTTATTTTGGTGTAGGGGTAAGTTTAACTAATCAACTTTAACTGCCTTAAGCCTTTGCCACGGCCAAGGCCTACTTCTGAACTGCGTAATGTTGATGATGATGATTGGGTTGAAATCACTAAGGGTGGTACGGTAGGCTTAGTCACAGGGTTAACGTGTTTAGCTCGGGAAGGTCGTATTCTCTTCGGTCGTAATAAAGAAGTCTGATACATTTGTTTCAGACTTCTTAACTCCGTTAAAATGTCCAACAGTACCGTGACCGTTTGATTTTCACCCTCTTGTTTCTTTGTTGCTACTTCTTCTTGCTGTTGTTTTTTTCTTACCTCTTCTTCTTGCTGCTGTTGCTGTAGGAGAAAAGCTTGTTCCGCTTCCTTTTGTCGTTGTATAAATTTCTCCAATTCTTCTTTCTGTCTCTGTCTAAAATTCTCCACTTGCTGTAATGAAGAAGGTAACGAAGGTTCCGGAACAAATTCTTGCGAGGTAAGAAAATCCACAAAATCCCAATTCACCTCTTCTGAAAGTAAGTTCGGGTTCCCTTGGGCAGTCTCCCCTGTTGGTGCGCCCCAATGGATCGTTTTCTGAATTTCCGTCATGTTGAATCACTGTCGCATAGATTGACTGTACACAAGCGCTAGCGAATCTATATAGACCACGTGACGTCACAGACTACTCTCTTCTGATTGGATGCGGGCTGACTGAATTTTGTAACGCGTGTTCGGATTGGTGAATGAACTCAATCCGTTTCAATCCTTCCTCTACCTATAAATAAGCGCAGTTCACTGCATTGATTCACCTGTTCTCGTCGCTTCAAGATGTGGACCACAGTCGAATCATCCACCCTTGTGTCTTCCATGATGTTCAGGACGGACATGCTCATGTATGTCCGATCCAAGTGGACCGTTGTCCACAGGACAAACACCAGTCTGTGGATACGTAGGATCTACGTAGAAAGACAAGGATGCCTCAAAAGAGTGCTGATTTACGGGCCAACAGTGAGACGCAGCCTAAGGACAAGAAGAAGACCAATGCGGTGCCCTTTATGTTAATGGATACATTAACATAAACCCAAAGGCCCTTTTCAGGGCCACGCATATTTCTCGAAAAGAGAATGACTTTTCAATTGCCTACCCCTTTTTTTAAATTTAAATTTAAATTTAAATTTAAATTTAAAAAAAAAAAAATCCCACCCACGATTTATTCCCATGTTAAATTCCCCTTGTACGTAAAGTGACCCACGATTTATTCCCATGTTAATTCCCATTGTACGTAATCTGACCCACGATTTTTCGCCATGTTAAATTTCCATTGTACGTAATCTGACCCAGGGGTCTCTGTAATGCTAATTTCCATTGTACGTAATGTATCCCACTTCACTACTGTCTTCTCTTAAACAACTTGAATCTTTACAATGTGAAATTAAACATAGAAATGAATATATCATTCATTTTGTTATTGAATATAATCCAAGTTTGCCTAATATAGGTAAGATTATCAATACATATTGGAATTTATTAAAATTATAATGTAAAGCAAGTGTTAAATCTCTACACGAAAGCAAAGATACACTTGCTTATAAAGGGACTAAAAATCTTACAGATTTCCTAATTAATTCTCAATTAAAAAAAAAAGCCATCACATAAACAGGATCATCAACTAAATGTAATAGACCTAGATGCTCGCACTGTTCATTTATTAATGAAACTATTCTTTCAATAGTAATAATACGAAAGAAACTTTTAATATGTGTTCTGATACCAATTGTGAAATATCAAATGCTATTTACTTGATCACATGCAAAACTGTGGCATCCAATATATTGAAAAAAAAAAAAAACAGTAAACACACATCTAAACGTATGAACCAAAATAGATCAGATATAAAAAATTATATCGATCAATCATTTTCATTTTATGCTGCCCCACATTTTAACAAGAGTTTCCATACTTTGCAATAATTCTCCTTTCAACCTATTGTTATAGCTGATTCTGAGATGGAACGTCTGCTAAAGGAAACCTATTGGATTCACCGTCTTAATACGGTATATCCTAAAGGTCTAAATTCCAAAACACTCTACGACATTCATTATTTTTTTAAATTATGTTCCCTGTTTATAATTAATTAAGAATATTTTTATATTATTCTAATTTACAGAAGAACTTTACTAGCGAAAGTATAAACTAATATCATAAAAATAAGTTTACTAATTCTTTAACAATGAAAGTGCATTTTAAGTTAATTCTCTTTGCATTATGATTAATTATGTCTAAAATACTTGATTATAACTATTATGCACACCATAATTTTTTACTATATAAATTGAGTTCTGATGACAGACGCACATGCCCGTATGAGCGAAAACGTCTATAATTTAAATGATGAAATATGGAACATTCGTCAATAATATATCAAAATATATATTTTATTTTTTAAAATCATTTTAAATGTCCAATAAAACTATTAATACAACTGTTTATCTCTAAGTATTCATAAATTTTAGTAATAGTTATTAATAGAATATTTGTATCCTTAAGATACAGTTTTATGTATTTCTGTCTTTAAATATCATTAATCTATGCTGTATATGCATACTCCATGTCAATTATTCGTTAAAGAATAAGACAATTAGAATAAAAATGTAAGGTATGACGTCATCTTGTTTATACCATATTTTTTAAATCATCGATCACTTCGAAACAGAATATATTAAATGACGTAAGCAATGTTATTATATGCTCATTTTTTTCCCATTAACCTTACATTGTCAGAATCGTTCAGTATTCCCCGATACTGAACGCACGCGACAATACACATATAGCATTCACGTGCATAAAGGAACTATTTTATATTGCAAACAAACAATGGACGCAGACGCCAGCACTTTTGATTTGTACACAAATCATGTACACTCGCGTAAGAGGCTCTTTACGTTGTGGTTGTTTAAATTTGTTTCTGAATGAACTAAAACATGTTTCGTGGACTGCTAAAACCTGTTTTGGCACATTCAACGTTGATACAATGTTACGGATTTAGGCTAGCTACATTATATCAAAGACGGAAGATAAGGTCCTTCCAAATAACATACAAGTGACAAGACATTTACTGTCTTCTTTAGCTGGTGATAAGCATGGCAAAATAAAATATACCTACAGTTTTACATCTTGAATTTCCTCAAAATGTATTTTCTTAATTCTGCAAATCCGAATTACGAGCCATGTCATCGGTTTTCAATCTGGATTACACATTTCGAAATTGTGCTGTAATTTCGATGATAAGTGCAATTGCATCCTCCTTACTGCACTCAAAATGAAATAAGCATTACATTTCATAGCGTCTTTTTGATAATTGCAATTGAAAGACTTCATATTTTTCCCACATTAGGATTTCAAACATTCAATGACATAAACAGAAACACATTTGAAGACGTAAACATGCTTCTTCCGCGCCACTTCAGTCCGATGTATTTCATGTATAATTTGCACAGATGAATCCAGTCCAAAATCACAAACTTTCGTCGAATCGAAACAAAATACCAAAATATATTCATTCCAGATCAAATGGAACAGTTGTTGCAATGAGCATTCATTCACAATATGACTGCAAATTTCAATTTTGACTAGACACGCCATTTTGTTTCGAAAGTTATGTCGAGTGCGCGACTAAGTTCAAATTTATCTGGGCGGAGTTATGTGCGCATTAATAATGATGTCATTGTGTAATGACAAATCTGCGTTTGTGTATTTAGTTTGGAATACTGCATTCATTCATTTACGTTGTTTCTTGTAGTGTATTTTGTTTATATAATTAAACCTTAGGTAGAATAAAAAAATGAGCATATAATAAAAGGGTTACTGCATTTGTATGGGAAAATATGAACGAGTTTTGGGATGGAATACTGCACGAACTTGTGAGTGCAGTATATCCTTCCGACATTTAAATCATTGATCACTTCGAAACAGAATATATTAAATGACGTAAGCAATGATACTGTATTTAGTTTGAATTCAGTCTGATGAAACAATATAAAAACTGGTGACACATTCTACATGTTAGTGTTGTTTATATATATATACGTGAAACTGATAAGCACAAATGACTGATCATTTGGCCCTCCTTGTATTTAATCTTTATCACAGACCCATATTTTGTATTATCAGATCAAAAGTATGCCCGTCTCAAGACACTGAGAAATGCCATATTGCACAGTACATGATATATGTAAATTGACTGATATCGATCCATATTGAACAGTTAATGATATATATATATATATATATATATATATATATATATATATATATATATATATATATATATATATATATATATATATATATATATATATATATATATATATATATATATATATATAAATTGACTGATATCGATCCATATTGCACAGTTCATGATAAATGTCCTTGGCATCCGTCCGTCTACGAGAGACGATGGCATAGCTCCAAAGTACGCTTTTGCTTATCCTTCTTTTTAGCTCTCTTTTCAGCTTGCTTTATTCTTCTCTTTTCCTCTGCGTTTTGAACTCTCTGCCTGACAGCTAAACGCCAGCTGGAACGGTTGTTTGCACAGCTCTCCCAGTCGTTGACATTGATGTTTGCTGTCTTCATATCCTTCTTGCAAACATCTTTGTAGCGCAGATGTGGTCGTCCAGTTGGTCGTGCACCTTCTGCTAACTCCCCATATAACAGGTCCTTGGGAATGCGACCTGGGTCCATTCTCTTGTCATGGCCGAGCCAGCGAAGGCGCCTCTCGCTGAGTATGGAGAACATGCTGTTCATGTTGGCGCGTTCTAGAACCTCTGTGTTGGGTACTTTGTCCTGCCACTGGATGTGCAGAATGCGCCGCAGACATCTCAGGTGGAAGCTGTTGAGTTTCCTCTCGTGTCTTGCATAGGTGGTCCATGTTTCGCTGCTGTAGAGAAGTGAGCTGAGCACGCACGCTTGGTAGACACGCAGTTTGGTCTTCTCTGTGAGGCTGGGGTTGTTCCAGACCCTCTGGTTAAGTCTGGCCATCACTGCTGCTGCCTTGGCAATCCTGCCGCCCACCTCAGAATCAATGGAGAGTGAGCTGGAGATGTTAGGCCCGAGGTATGTGAAGTTCTCGACAACTTCCAAATTGTACCCATCGATGGAGACAGAGGGAGGAGAGTCTATGTCCTGTGCCATGACATTTGTTTTCTTCAAACTGATGGTCAGTCCAAATTCCTTACATGCATGGGAGAGGCAGCATACCAGCTGCTGAAGTCCATCTTCCATGTGTGATTTCAAGGCTGCATCGTCAGCAAAGAGCAATTCACGGATGAGTACCTCTGTGACTTTAGTCTTAGCACGGAGACGGGCGATGTTGAACAGCTTGCCGTCAGCCCTGGTATGGATGTACACTCCCTCGTTGCAGTCCTTGAATGCGTACTGGAGAAGCATGGAGAAGAAGATGGCAAAGAGCGTCGGTGCAAGGACACAGCCTTGTTTGACTCCGCTAATGACTGGGAATGCTTCAGATGTTGCGCCATTGAAGCACACTGTGCTGTGCATGTTCTCGTGGAACGACATAATGACAGCAAGCAGACGTGGGGGGCAGCCGATCTTCTGCAGGAGTCTGAAGATTCCATTCCGACTAACCATGTCAAACGCCTTCGTTAGGTCTATGAAGGCAATGTAGAGGGGCATCCGCTGCTCGCGACACTTCTCCTGCAGCTGACGTAGTGAGAAGATCATGTCTACAGTTGACCTGCCGGCTCGAAATCCACACTGGGATTCTGGGTAGACGCGGGAGGGTAGGATCTGCAAGCGTGCCAAGGCAACACGGGCGAAGGCCTTTCCGACGATGCTGAGGAGGGAGATGCCCCGATAGTTGTTGCAGTCGCTACGGTCTCCTTTGTTTTTGTACAAAGTGACGATGTTGGCGTCACGCATGTCCTGTGGGATGTATCCCTGTTCCCAGCAAAGGCAGAGGAGTGTGTGCAAGGGCTGGAGCAGTGCTGGTTTTCCGCTCTTGAGGACTTCAGGCGGAATGCCGTCGCTTCCAGGAGCCTTCCCACAGGCAAGGCAATCGATGGCTTTTCCGAGCTCTTCCAGGGTGGGCTGTGTGTCTAGCTCCTCCATGACAGGCAGGTCTGGAATGGCGTCCAGGGCAGTTCCAGTGACACTGTTTTGGGTTGCATATAGCTCGAGATAGTGCTCAACCCATTGCTGCAGTTGTTTCCCCTGGTCTGTGATGACTTCGCCCGTCTTGGACTTGAGGGGGGCGGTCTTGTAGCTGGGGGGGCCTGTCGCCTTTTTGATACCCTCATACATTCCTCTTGTATCCACGGTGTCAGCAGCTGTCTGTATACTGTTGCAAAGGTTCAGCCAGTAGGTGTTGGCACAGCGGCGGGCGGTCTTCTGGGCGTTATTCTTTGCAATCCTGAGGGCTTGTAGTGTTCTGGGGCTAGGTGCAGCCTTGTATGCCAGGAGGGCTTTCCTCTTTGCCTCAGTCACGGGCTCCATCTCCTCCCAGTTTGCCTCATACCAGTCGACATTCTTTCGCTCCCTCTTCCCGTAAGCTGTGATGGCTGAATTGTACACAGAGCCACGGATATGGGACCACTTGGAATCAATGTTGTCATCAGGTGTCACTTTGATGAGGGCTTCCTTCAGTTTGCTGATGAACTGCTGTGTTTTCTCTGGGTTGCTTGCACAGCAGGTGTTGATACGCGGGTGACCCTTCTTCTTGGCGTGGTGCAGCTTCTTGGGTAATATTCGCACCTTGCTGGCCACGAGGGAATGGTCCTTGTCACAATCGGCACTGTGGTAGCTGCGGGTAAGGAGGACACTGGCCAGTTCTGCACGCCTGGTGATGACGAGGTCTAGCTGGTGCCAGTGGCGTGAACGTGGGTGTCTCCACGACACCTGGTGGATCTCCTTGCATTTGAAGAAAGTGTTGGTCACACATAGGCTGTGGGAGCAGCACATCTCCAGCAGTCGCTGACCATTCTCGTTGATCTTGCCCCTTCCGTAAAAGCCGAGACAGGTGGACCAGGCCTCATGGTCAGCTCCCACTCTAGCATTGAAGTCTCCTAGTAAGTAAAGGCTTTCATTGTTGGGGATACTGGATATTGCCTGATCCAGAGCCTCATAAAACTTGTCTTTCTCCTCGTAGGTGGAGTAGAGGGTTGGTGCGTACACACTGAAGATGTTGACCGGGCCTAAGGATGTTGACAGCCGGAGGGCAAGGATTCTCTCAGTACCTGATGATGGAGGTTCAATGAAGGCGATTAGCATGTTCTTGACGGCAAAGCCTACACCATGCTGCCTAGGTTCATCCAAGGGCTTCCCCTGCCAAAAGAATGTGTAATTGGCTTCCCTGATGGTGCCGCTGTCAGCCAGTCGGGTCTCCTGGAGGCAGGCAATGTCGATGTTCAGTCGGGAGAGTTCTCTGTCAATGACGGCAGTCTTCCGTGCATCGTCGATCTGCTGTAGGTCAGTGGTCAATCCAGGACACATGGTCCTGATGTTCCAGGTTGCAAAACGAAGAGTTGGAGTCTTTTTATTTCTTCTTTTAGTCTTTCCTGGTGCAGAGTTTTGTGGCCCACTTGTCGAGATGGTTCTCTAAGCTCCACGCACCCAGTGAAGCAGGCAGGCCATGGCGGGCAGCACCTTACTGACTGGGGGCTGCCCAGCTTGAGGCGGGCGGTAGCTGTCCAGTGAGACCTGATGATCTCTCCCACCGTCAGAAGTAACCCCTGGCGCCAAGCTCTACGCCAATCGAGCTTTGACTTAGAACCGGTAAACTGCTACTTCTCGTGTTGTGCCGACGCCGTACGACGACGCTGGAGTGTCCTCTCCAGTGGAGCTATGAAGCCTGGGCAGGGTGGTATGGAGAATCAGCTGTTGCCCATGCAGCAGATCCCCCTTCTCCACGCAGCTGGTGTGCCCAAGGGAACGACGAATGCCGATACAGCTTGGCACCAACGGCGTCGCAGGAGTTGCCGGAATGACGTTCAAGTCAATGTCATACCGCCTTAGGGACTCCATCTCCGGATTTTCTGTCGGGGTTTACTCACTTAGCCTTTCCCATGAGTGGGTATAGCCACAAGGCAGCAGAGGTTTGGAATCGGAGTTTTCCTTCTCCTAGATGAGCTACCATCCAAGGTTTACGAGTCCCATCTACCCGAAGCAACTGGTTTTAAGGCGCCAGTGGGCCGCCTTCACCCCTTCTCCTGTTAGTAGAAAACATGGTCTGTCGGGCTTCAAATCTAAGCCACTCGCGAAGGCCAGGAGCTGGATTTTAGTTGACAGAGGCGGTAAGAGACGCAGGCCGTATGGGGCATTTTGGAGGATTGGGACGCTTGTCTCCCACTCCCACCCCGGGCAATGTCAACCTTAGACCACATGATAAATGTAAATTGACTGATATTGATAAGTGTTAAAATAAGTTTGATTTGCCTGGCTGTCATGACGTCATATTATGTTATAGTTGATGCCAAATATGAAAGTAATAAAAAGTAATAAATATTGGACCTTCGCACGCCCAATTTTCAAATAATTTGATCCATACTGAACTAACAAGGAATGTTTTAGACAAGACACTGATAACATTTTGTCGAGATTGTGAGAGGAAAAAGGGATGCGTTGAAATGTAAAGAAGCGGAAGAAAAACAGTGAACTTGTGCTTAAAATGGCCTTCTAAGAGCTACCAATATTGCTTCTTATTCAGGCAACCATTTTAGCTTGGTATCCCGTTTCGATAAAACTATTATGTACACTAACTTGATCCTTCAATCCATCGCTTCAAAATTCAAACCTTTTATGAAGTAACCGTGACCAAACTTTTTATATGTCGTTCAGACATATTAGTTATTAGAAATTTCTAGAGCATCTACAACGTACACTATGTACTAGAAGTTTTACGATTGTTAGGACGTAGGAAAATTTTACAACTTGTTTTGATTTGACGCAATTGCACAGGTGGCTAACACGTTATTGGCATGTGTTATATCAAAATCTCAGGGTCACTGAAGGGGGTTATCGAGCAAATGTACACACTGCTATCCTTGAGATTCGTCCACTTACTATAACAAGAAATACCCATTGTTTCATCCGCAAAACAAACTATCGCGTGGATTTAGAGTTTGAATGAATAAAACTTGGTACCCTTTGCCAAAGTGTTGACATTCTAGATCCATTCTGAAACTTCGATGATAGTAGCATTCCCATATTTCTATCACCTAACAATTTTGACGTTCAAAATTCGTTGACCTATTTGGTCGTACAACTATTCCATGGTGAAATCTGAAAAAGGACTTTTCATATCTCGTTGAGGAAAACGAGACGGACGTCCATGACGACATTTTTAAAATTTGTACACTATCTATGGGTTTTCTAAATCCCAACCATTCACAGAAGGAGTTCTGATTCTCTTTTCTCTGCCGTTTCTAGCATGCTACATCCACTATATAGAGTTTCACACCAGTAAAAGGGACAAAGCAAAGCTTCGTCTGAATATAAACGGCTAACGGAAAGACAGGATCGAGGGCTAACCGTTATTTTTTGCCTTCATTGTCTTCGTTATGTTTAACATTTTATGCTTTCCTTGTCTCTTTTTCTTGTTTTCTTATTCTTTTTGTTGTTGAAAAATGATCATTCTTCTTTCTGACTTTCTAGATTACTCTAAGAATCTTCTGTATATTTCTGACATTATTATATACTGGTAAACATTGAGAAGGAGGTGAAATGGATACTGTCGCTGCCAACAATTCTTGCTGATAATATAGGTGAGAGATACTAGATCAAAAGACCTTAACTTCTAGTATTGTGTTAAATCCAGATATTCTGATATATGTCAAGGTCTCGTGAGCCATTGCTAGGGTCACAGTTTTAGCCATATTGAAAACAAAATATTATCTGTGGAGAGGCAATAATGCTTAAAGTGTGTATTAGTCTATACTAAGGAGAAGCAAGATGTATGAAGCAGTGTGGTGTTATCCTCCTTGGTTAACAAAGTTCAACGGACCTTTTCACGGCCACCATGGACAAAAGAGATGCTATTCAATCGACTGCCAATCATCGACGTGTTTTATTTGTGTGCTTGTGTATATATATATGCTTATGTTCACATCTCAACTAAAACTTAGAAAAAACTTTACCATCTTGTTTATGATAGTATGTTTGTCATCATAGTGTGTCTATAAACACATCTTCTTATTCAACTCCTTTTCTGTTACATTATGCTTGTGTATACATCAGTATAGCATATGCATAAACACTCATTCTGATTTTGTCTGATAGTCGAAGTGTTGATATTAGTCTATACATGCAGACATGTGTTTTGGATAGTTATCAAATAATATGCATTGAGTAGTAATCAAAACGTGTGTTGAATAGTATATCAAAAGTAGGTGCTGTATATAAATCGAAATGCGGGTGTTGGATAGTAATCAAAACGTAAAGGATGGATAGGGATCACAAAGTATGAGATGGAAAGTAAGAAAAATGAAGGTTTCGGATAGTTTAACCCATAATTTGACCTTAACGATTTTGACTACATAATGCAATCTTATATTAAATTATCGTTTGATTGCATACTGACAGCTCCATGTTAAATTCACTCATCCTTTTATTCCTAAGTGTCACGTGTAACTACTAACATTTCTATACTTAACATTCACCTATAATTAGAAATCAAATATATAAAAAATGTAAATAAAACGATGAAATGTCCATATAACCAAAGTAACCAAATGTGCGATGCTAAAATACAGAACTGACGAATTCGTAGTATAGATCATGTAGATCCATTGTAAATACCATACGATGCTTCAACCATACTCCTACTTCTTTTGGATTGTTCTTGTACTAAAGACTATTTACGATCTCCTAACCAGTTATTTAAACGAACAGGAATGTTCAGAATCTAAAGCGAAGACAAGAAACGAAAACACGTTATTCTTTAGCGCCTGGGAATCGTTGCACAGGATTTGTTCGCGTGATAACTGTAGCATGTTCTGTTTTATTGGATAGTTGATGGCTTTTATATAGCTATTCACAGACAATACAAGTTTTTTGCCTCCACACTTTCATTTACGGTTTATATCAACCTAAACGTATTCGTATTTATTATAACATCATATCCATTACAAGGTAAAATTATTGACTTTGTGCATGGTATCTTTACAAATGTTTGTATAGTTTTTGCTGCTGTTATTATAATGGTGTTAATTATTTTATACTAATTGCTTTATACTGGTGTTATTTGTTAATACTAGTGTTAATCGTTTTATACTGGTGCTAATTGTTTATACTGGTGTTAATTGTTGTATACTGGCGTTAGTCGTTTTATACTGGCGTTAATTGTTTTATACTGGTGTTAATTGTTTTCAACCTAGGATATCCTGGCTTTTGACCACTAACCAGATCTACAGAGATATCCCACGATGGGTGTTTGGATGAGGGAATATCCAGCAAACTAAATATTTCGTCCGTGTACACAGGTCACGAGGAAAGGTTTCTTATCATTAATTTCAGTACGAGAAGGTATAAGAACTTTATGTCTTGTGTATGACATGATGCAATTCAGAAGGATTCAAAACAGATGGTAAGCTTACTCCTTTGCATAAAGGTATCAAACTGGCACGTGTTCAAGTCCAACTTTCGGAAAGGAAAGAAATCCAGTAATTGTCACACACATTTACATGTTTTGTCGAATGCAACCATATGTATCGTTTAGTTTAAAAACCACTATTTCTAAATTTTACTGAAGCATCATTTAAAAAATGTATGAATTTTGTGTGTGTTGTTTTGGTGGTGGTGGTGGCGGTGGGGTTGTACAGGCCTGGGTTTCATGGTTGGTTTGCATGCTTGATTGAAATCTTTAGTAAAAAAGATAATATATTATAGAATATAATTTAATAAGACTGGCTAAGACAAGTGTTTGAAAGAGTATTAATAACAGTACTTATAGGTGACGCATATATACCTTAACGTCGAGGTCGAGGTCGAGGTCGAGAGAGATAGAGAGATTGGTGTGGAGCAAGACAGATGCACATATCAGCGAATATGGACCTTTCCCAATGTTGATCAAGAAGTTTATGTTCTTTCACTTCTAAAATGTTCAGTCGTTACCACAATAACTCATGGTCAGAAATATTCATTTATTCTAATCGAATAAAAATGCTTTTGTTCTATAATTTAAATAAAACATGACATAACATTGTGTAGCAATTTATTCAAACTGTTCGGTACATTCATAATCAGCTGATTAATTTTCAAGACAGACAACATTATCAAATAAGAATTGCAAGCATAAAATTGTAAGCGAATTATATTGAAATACTGATTTATTTTTTAAACGAAAATCAAAGAATCTAATGCAAATAGTATCATAAAAGGGAAGAAAACTGTATACTTAGAACTATTTATATTTTTGCAAATCAGGTATTTAAATTAAACAAGAACTTTCTTTTCGCTGAACGCGCTTGCAAGATGCCTATTTGATAAACTGAATCCAAGACTACATAACAAGTTATGGCAATAATGTAAAGGTATGTTTTCCCACAGTTACGCACCGGATAACAGCTATCGTACAGTGTTTTTTTAAATATATATAATACATCGGTGTAATGAATTTGCTTTCAACGGCATATTATCACAAAATTGCTGTATGGCATAAAATCCATATGAAGGTAAATAGCACCAAATAAATGTATAATGAATAAGGTGTGTGTTTCTAACGCACGCACTAAGGTGGGCAAATTGTACCTCCTATCCAAATTACACAATCCAGGAAATCCTTGATAATTAATCAATTATGTAATGGTTACCCGATGAAGAAAATTTCTGAATACCTCGAGTTACAGATGAGAACACTTGTCTCAATACTCCCGTCTTTTTCAAGATACCACTGATTTCCTGATCAAAAATAGTGAACCTCATACAATACTCCGTTTATCTTAATAGATGTAACTTCGATATACACCAATACCCCAAGATGATGAAGAAATAACAGAATGATAGAAACCATTAGAAACAAGACACGAAAAGAAACCATCAATTTTACCCGTTTGTAACACTATTGAAACTAGAACTAAAAACTAAATACGTTCTAATTGAATGGGAAACACTGCACGCAACTTACTGGCAACACATTGGGCACAAAGGTGTACATACCCTCACGCACACAAATGTTTTTACTGGCAAATTGGAAGGCAGTCTCTGAGCCTCTACGCTGTATATTCCACTTAAGTGGCTGTGATTTACTGAAGGAACTGAAATTAAGTAGAGTCATAAAATAAAGGCTGGGTAATTTTATGATAGGGCAAACAAAAATGGAAAAAAACAAACATCTACAGCATCAAAGACGGGGAATTATTAAAAGATGTCATTCATCCTGACTTCCCATTATGACTGGCTTGCAATAAGCCAAATTAAGTAGCACTGGTCTACTAATGAACCATCCAAAACATAACATTAATTTTTCAAATAAACTGGTCACGGCATATCGCAGACCAAAACTTCCGAGAAACATTCTCGTTAGAGCAGACCTAAAACTCATCACTAACCAAACTAAGAATGAATTAACAGTGTAGAGATACAAGGTGTGATACATGCACAAAACGTGATAATACAAGTGATTTCTCCAACAAAGTAAAGAGCTAAATGTTTAAAATACATAAGATCATGCATAACACAAAACACGATAGCTACAGTTTCTTGTGCATGCATTTTCTGATGTGTTACTTGTTTTAATGTTTTCCATGGATTGCATTTGCCATTGAAGGTCCACAGAGATGTGTCTGCTATTTTTCAGCGCATATATTTTCCTCTTTTGTATCTGTCATTTTCAATGCGTGCATGTGTATGTTGTATTTGTCATTCTATTTTCCAGTTCGTAATGTGTCTGTTTGTTATCACAGGATTACACATTTCAGTGCTGATATACTGAGAGGTGTCTGTTATTTGCCTGTGCATAAACTTTCCAATATTGTATTTGGTTCACATTTTCTATATTAAGCAGCTTCCAACCATTCATGATATCGTGTCTGTTAATTCCAATGTGTGCACTTATTTCCATGCCTGTAATTTGTATGACATTCATTTTCCACGACAGTAACTTTCAATGAGTGCAATTTCTGGTGAAACATTTTTTTTAGAAAATTACTCACCAATATATTAGATTATATTGGAACAATAGTCACAGTGCATACAACTAGATTATGCTACTATTAACACAATATTTATAAACAACAGAATAGTGCTTCTTGCTACTGGCACAAGAGTCATGGCAAATACAATTGTATGGTGCCTCTAATTGCAAATTAGTTTTAATACACACGACCAGATGGTGTCTCAATTGGTACAATGGTCTTAGTACACACAACTGTATGGTACTGCTAATGGCGCAATGGTCAAAATACACACAACTTGATGGTGCTTATGCAATTTAATAATTTTAACGCGTCTATTCTGAGACATGGAGACAATGTTTTTCCAAGAGCAGCCTTTATCCATAGTTATCTGGGCTACAACTACCTAGGAACATTTTTTCTACAGGGAAAATAGTCATGAGCGATTACCCGCCCCATGCGTCTAAACAGAGAAGAAAATGTCCCTCGAGGACACATCTCGCCTCCAGACGATTTCTGTTTACATTTTTATGTTATCCAGAAGAAAAGATGTTCTTAAATTTATTCAACCACCCGGAGTCCATTTCCGCTCAAGGATTGATTTTCCACAATTATGACAGAGTAACAAAATACTGGATATGTAGCTTCTTTGAGATGAAACCTAACACTACCATTCGACATAATATTTTTATGACAACATGGCGATAAGTCTCATGGCAAACAAACATTGGGGCGGTAGCGGTATTGATGGTGGTGGGGTCGGTGTATTTGACTCTGGAGTACAAATTTCCCTTTGGAGAGATTCTGCTCTATGAACAAAATTAATCCTCTTGCGACTTTTACAGCTGGAGATATGAATCAAGAGAAATGTTTTACAAATAATTTAGCTCTAAAATTTCCAGGTTATGGCTAGGGAAATTAAACTCTAGAGTAGAATTTCCAAACTTCAGATAGTCTCAGTGGAAAAACTTGGAGTATTAGCAAAAGACTGTGGCATTTGTGCCACCAGATACTATAATTCAAGTTCCAAGATTCACCTGATAAAAAGTATAGCCATTAGTTCTGATACATCTATGCAAATGCCGATATTTATTGGCACAATTTTAGAATACTATCTTGACACAGACATAGGATGCAGCTTTGTTAAGATTATGTCTCCAGTGATTTTTATTTCGCCGGAGCTTCTGTAGTATGTCAACGACAGGAATTTCTACAGCCGTTTCATATTCCATATTTACGATAAATGATATAACTTTTAGAGTATCCAACTATACTCTCAATCACTTTACCACTGCATTTTGTTGCTTTTTTGTTGATAAATAGGGGATTGTCATGTTATTTATACACTCTTACATTCCTGTTCGTTTTATACGAAGTGTTCAACTGAATAAATTCATTTTAATCGCTTCCAGTACCTTAAAAAAAAAGAAATTATAATTATTATTTTCTCCAAATTGCAAATATAATGATCCGCTGCGTAAAACTACTCTTTATACTAGCAGCATGGAGGGTGAACAGACCACTTGCTTTAAAGTCCATTTATGAAACAAAAACTTCATACGAAAAAATGAAAAATACAAGCGTAATGACGTCAAACCGAAGTCTCCCACTAAAACCGAGAGTTTCTCTAATTAGGCTAGCTCATTTTTGTTACTTTAATTGTGTTGTTGGTGTTTTTCTAAATTGTAATACCTGTTTTTGTTCACTTTTGGGCACTCCCTGCTGCTTTATAGAATGAGTAATTAAATCATTATTATATCAGTCTCTCAACTAAATATTTTATCAAGACCTATACTATATCGCGATCGAGGATCATGCAAATTTTTTGTTATAAATCCGTGTAGAGTAGATTGTGCTTTTGAAAAGAGTTTTTTTTTTTATAACATTAATGATGTCCATGTCCCCACTACACCAAGTTTGATGAATATTTTGCAGAGTATGTGTATCGACTCCATTTAACACAACAAAAATATTACAGTTATCTCTGATCACTTTAGGTATTTGTGCATATCGCTGAGTAACATAAATCACCTCTGTGTTTTTATGCCTGCATCGAAAAACATATCCTGCTAGATTTGTTTGTTTGTCCAGCATTACATCATCGTATACTACAAGATTATTAATAAATCCCTCGAGATCATCTACAGATGGGGCCTCATCAATATCGGTGATAAAATCAGTAATAGCATTACCATCCTCATCCAATAATTTTGTATTTTCATTAAAATCTTTAAGCACATTGTAGCATTTCTGATCATCTACGGATTGTGCCACTAAACATAACTTATCCCACGTGATCCATCTCATTATCAAATTGAGCAGCAATTGTGTTTTACCCGATCCAGAGGGACCTATTATTATTATTCTGATAGAATTCGGCAATGCTGAAATTTGTTTTACTGGCCCTTGCTCTCGTGTTGCTGAAAAATCAATGACATACATGTTGTATAAATATAATAAATTATATGGATTTACATTGCGTTCGATGCAGAGCACACCCCCGCCCCCACAAGTGAATTAACAACAATAATAACAAAAATCAATAGCGTGCACTTATATGTAAATGTGTAAAATCTGGTACAAAAATATAAATTTATCTCCCTAACACAGTCAGGATACAAAGTGTCTGGTGGTGATATTGCTGCTTCATTAGGAAAATTAACAGGAACTCCATGGTTAAGTATCCAGGAGAAAAACATCTTCCTAGATATAATTATCGTGGTCCTGGAACCCGACTTGATATCCGACTTGACCCATCAACCAAGACCTGGAGAGTATCCAATAAATGCGATTGATCAAACATGTGACGTTTATGATGTAGCTTATACAAATAAGAATTTACAACAACGACATATTGCATATGTGAAGTTGATTCACTCATTAAATTCCTTTACAAAAATCTCTCAGAGAAACACTTGCTAGCTTCCTAGTAAGATCTGCGATGAAAGGTAAACTAGTATTAGGGGCCGATAATTAATCAAACGATTGTTATTATCATAATGGAATCGATTTATTATAGCCCAAGAGGATATTTGATGGGTAGAACAGCAATTAGTAAACTTGCTGATGAAGCAAATGTCACACGGTCTGCAGCTGCAAAATCCATAGCACGACAGGCAATATAACAAATTAACTACCACCACAGTACGCACATTTTGAAGTCACCACTCCCATTGAAGTTCATCAAGCACTTTCTTTGTTTTTATCACACGATATTATTCAAATTGGTAGACGTCAATCACGTACATACAAATACGTTTTGACTTTCGTTGACGTTGCAAGTAGGTATAAAGAAGCAGGACCACTATTTATCAACGAGACCATGGCGATGGCCACAGTTGCTACAGGTTGATCCTGGCAAGGAATTTCTTGGTGCAGTATCATATGTTATGAAAAAATAACATAATGTCAAAATCAGACTAAGTCATACTTCAATTCATCGCGAGCAGGCAATTGTTGAACAATTTAATCGAACACTTCCTGATTGTTTATTTGGATATCAGTATGCGAAGTAAATAATTCAGAAAGAAATGAGATCTCGTGAATGGGTCGCAAGCCTACCAAGTGTAATAGCTGCGTTAAATAATGGTAAGATCCACGGGTAGACCTGCAATCTACAGACTATATTCAATCCCTCGTCAGCGTGTATTTGTACGTGAACAATTGCAAGTAATTCCTGAAGACACACAATTACCACAGCATTCACTTTTGTGAACTAGAGCCTCGACGTCGATTACTCTTAAAACCTTTTCAGCATCACATTTTCGCGTGTGTGACAAAAATTACTATTAATTCTGTCTACGTTAAATTGTTTTGGATTATTATTTGAATACTGCCACATGATTACTGTGTTACAGCTTGCGCAATAATCATTTTACTGTTGTTTCAGAGTCATGATAAATTCAACATCGAGATCAAAGTCACGTTTATTTTTGTAACATTGTTTATAACTAACTAATCTTTTTTATTACTACATCATTATCAATAACATTATCGCTATTACCAGCAGTTTCTGTAAAGTCTCTAATAACCCTTCGCAGCTGAGATATTCCTCTGACTCGAGACACTGCGAGATAAACTAAATTTGACCATTCGATACGATAATCAACAATCCAAATATTAATATCAGAAATAGTTAATCCCTGAGATGAATGAATAGAGTCCACGGAATTTTGACCATCGTTTAAAGCGCTCTCAGTAACACTGACAGGAACTAATACAATATTATTTAACAGAAGATTTTGTTTTTCTGACGATCCTGGTATAACAACTTCATTATTTTGTCGTCGCGTATCTGCTGGTCGATAGCACAATGGTACAGGTAGAGTTGAAAAGTTTTCTTTATGTAACGTAAATAATTGTTGTTGAAGTGTGCCACGAACTATCATTCTACTTGCAACTATCAGATCATTTGGTCTCCACAATTATAAAAAAGATAATAGAATATTCTGAAATTATTGAACGCATTATTCAAACTGAATTTTATTGGTTGTAGTCTGATAAATTTCTTAAACGCTCTTAATTCAGGATCAAGTGCTCTATGATCATCAGCTATTTCTTCATAATAATCTACAAAATTCTTTAACCATTTATGTGGAGACAATCCAGCAAAAGGTGACTGTTGACCATGATCGCCTCACATTATTACAGCAGTCTTTTTTGTCAATAGCCACTCAAGAAATATTTTTAAGTGTACGTGTTAAAAGAACCATATCAACATAGTTTGAAGAACTCTGACGAAATAACTAAATCACACGTGTTGTTTTACCAGAACCTTCTGCTCCATTAAGATAAACAGGGTTATTTCTGGAGACAGGAGCATATACCGATGATGCTGATGAAAATTTTGATATTTTATTATTTTGGTAATAAATATTTTTGATTTCAACGTCGACAGATTCAGAATAACTATGTTTCTTTTCTTGTTTTATTCTCCATTTGCTCAATGATGCATAGGCACCTATATGTAATAATTCCAACAATCCTGCATGTTTTTGTTTATTGATATAAGGTGAAGATGTAGCGACACTAACGTCAAATTCATAAAATATGTTTATCATCGATAACAAATTTATCGAAACATATGCAAGCATTGAAGATATTAAATGAGTAGATTGCGTTGA
The DNA here is from genome assembly GCA_028554795.2 of Sinohyriopsis cumingii. Lineage (NCBI taxonomy): Eukaryota > Metazoa > Mollusca > Bivalvia > Unionida > Unionidae > Sinohyriopsis > Sinohyriopsis cumingii. The sequence continues at coordinate 76,776,246 of CM068827.1, read as the reverse complement.
CTCACCATCAATATAACTCGCAACTGTATCTAATTTAGTTACATTTGGCAAGAAAACTGTTTCTCGACTTATAAACATAATTCTCTTCGTTGTATCAGCAATTATAAAATCTAGTTCAGCATCATCTATAATAAATCTTTTACAATGTCGTTCGTGATAAGATGATAATCCTTGGGTAAATTTACCAATTATTTTTCGACCAAGATCTTTTTGCTATTTTACTTTTAAAATCAGGATTTTCAGGATTAGAATATTTCTTATGTTGTGGTAACCAAACATGTTTATGAGGACGATATGATATAATTGCTTCATTTACAGTCAATGATATCAGTATTTTTGCATGAAGCATATACCGTAATAATACTGGCGGTGCTCACATTTTTTTCTGAAAAGTGTTTGCCAAACCAGACATAAAAAATCGGATGAAGAGTTTCAGCAAGCTTAAATGGCTCGATACAAGCGAATCCAGTAGGTCAAAATCTGTTAACGGTCCGTTTATTGATACTCTGGTCAACTCGTGTGTTGGATGTCCAAATCCCTCAAAATACTTAGAACACTCTCCCACATTCTGGGATAACATGCAACCATGTCAATCGAGATAACATCCTTATAACTGTATCTGGTACTTCAAAATCCACCGTGTCCGTATTCGACACTATTCGATATTATATCATTGAGAAAATTGAATCTCGTAGGCTTCCACGAATTTTTATCATCGTTGTCATATTTCTGCGCAAGATTTTTCATTTCCTCGTGGAGATATTCTGTTCGATAAATTTCAACATTAGGTCTTACAAAGCGGATCAAACTTATTTTCTTCGATGCAGATACTTCCACCTGGTTTAATTAATTCGTTGTGATTTTCTTCAGATCTCTGAAATAACCATACTGATACAGGATCATTCTTACTTATTTCGTTAATAAAATTAAATATATCACTGTTATATAACTTAACAGTTCGATTTCGTCGAAATATTGTTATAGCCGATGTCCACGCATGCTCATTAAGCAGCAGAGAGGCTGAACAGACCAGGGCAGATCGCCAAAATAAACGCTCTTACGAGAAACATTCGTCAGGAAGGCCCCAAATGTAAAAATAAACGCTGCTGGGAGATGTTATTAAGACAGACAATAGTTTATCATAAAAATATACCCACGCAAGCAACTTTTACTACCCCCCCCACAAGCAAATGGAAAATTATTTAAATAGATTTTGGTTTTGTTTTTAGCACGAAGAATTGGTCTCGGCCTCTCTGCTGCTGTACAATTGTTAAAGTAATTTGTTAAAGTTATTGAAGTAAAATATTTTGTATATCATGACTGTTGGAGAGCCACATTCAGCTATGTTGGCAAAGGAGCATTTAACGGCATTAAGAAAATTAATTCCTGTTAGAGAATCTGTCAAAAAAAAATACGAGCGTATCATGATGCAAAACAAGGATTTAGTGATTTTACTTCAGAATTATTTAAGCCTGTAACTAAAACAACTGAACAAGTCGTGTTTGGAGAGATTAAAGATCCTGAAGTGAGAAAAACAGGAATTCTACCTGTGTTGAAGAAGATTGAAGAACAAACTATACCTCGACCTATTCCTGCCCCTATTGTTAAAGTTACACAAGCAGCTCTGCCTAAAATTAAATCTGAAGCTAAAAAAGTTAGTTACAGACCTGGAAGACCTCAGGCTGAAGATATTGAGGAAGAATTTGAAGAGGAGAGATTTGTTGGTGCGGTTCGCGGAATTGATAAATTTGCTGATGAAGCTATCAATAAAATAAGATTATTTAAAAATAATAAATGTAGAATTAGCTGATTTTACCAGGAGGAATTTTAGACTTAAGCAGCAGTATTTTAAAGACAGATTCAGAAACGAAAATATAACTTTTAATAAATGGAAAAGATGGATATATTATGTAGCTAATAATACTGATCGTGTCTCCAAAAATGATCCGAATTATCTTGATTTTATTAGAGAGTTAAATAGATCACCAACCTCAACAGATTCTTTACTTGAACCAAAATCTCCACCTTCACCTTATGAACCAACCTCATCAGATTTTTTACTTGAACCAAGATCTCCACCTTCACCTTATGAACCAAAATCTCCACCTTCACCTTGTAAACCAGCTTTAAATCCAAGGGAATTTTTTACCGAAGAAGCTATTCAATATTTTGGTGATGAAAATAAATTAATTGATATTGCGGCATTTGGTTTTGAAAAGAGAGATACTTTTCTAAAGGAAAAATTTAAATCTTCTGAATGTGATATGTCTAGTGGTATGTGGCCCATTTTTATTTATTCTACTATTAGAGGTATTATACCCGATATGGGAGATCCAGATTTACGTAGATTTTTAGATGTAGTAGATCAAGCTAAATCTGATAAACAAGCTAAAAAATATTTTATTGATAACTTTGAAGAATTATTTGGTGAACAACCTGGCGCTACCGGTAGCGGTTACAACACAATCTGCCCTAACAGTGTTGTTAACGACGTATCTTATTAAATCATGGCCGGCATATTTCACCTGAAATTGTAAATATTTCTGATGTTATCGCGGTTAATTTACACGCAGATATTATCGACAGTAGTTATAGTGCAGATGCTTCAATATCAAATCAAGTACAACAGGGATCGATATTATATTCGTTTTCACCAACAACACCTCCTGGATCATTAATTGTAAAAGAGCCAATTAACCCTGTTTATCTGCGGTGCCACAATCAATTACTACCGAGGATAAATTTCAGGTTAACAAATCAGCACGGGAATTTGCTTGACATGCGCGGTGAGACATTAAATATTAATTTGTTGGTAAAATTTTAATCTCTACCGCAGAAAAAATGACAAAAAAATTGATACAAAATTCAGTAAAATTTATATTTTTTTTTTAGTTTTTTAAAATTTGTTGGTTTTTTTAGCAAAATTAAGAAAATTGTAAATTTGATGGGCTAGTTGGTAGTCAAAATGAAGAAATTTGCATGATTTTGTTAAATTTTGTGAAAAAAACAAGAAAATTGCGAATTTGATGGGCTAGTTGGTAGTAAAAATTAAGAAATTTAGTAAAAAATGACAAAAACATACAAACTTCAGTAAAAAAAATTATTATTCAGTAATAAATAAATATTATTACCGGAATTTAATCATCTGAAATTTTCGGAATATAGGAAAATTCAATCCAGATTCCAATTTTATATGAATAAGTTGATTTATATATTTTTTCTGCAGCATATCGTACTGATGCTGAATTAATACCAAAATATTTACCAGCAGCTGTCATCGATATAAATATTATTTCTTCATTAGTTTCTAAATTTATTGATTTAACGGCCTTGGATATTCGGCGACCACCTGCATTACCACGAGATAAATTTACACTTTGAGTAACAGCCTGAAGATTTTCGAGGGAATTATTTAACTTATTTCCGTCAATATGATCGATTACAAGTCCATTTGGAATTAATCCGAAATAACTTTCATATACGAATCTGTGAATATAATAATTTTTAAAATTTCCTTCACTTTTAACGTTAAATTTCAGATAGCCAGATTTATTAATATTACCGACAAATTTTTTCGTTCTGATATGTCGGACGTATCCATCTCGGCTAGCTTCATATTTATTGATTGTTGGATGTTTCCTGAATGTAACTTCCATATACAAATTGCTATTTGTTTAAATTGATGTTTGTTTTAAATCTTTTTTATATAATCTTCCTCGCACTTAATTACTCTGTCATCAACATTAATTTTTTTGTCATAATGTCGTTTTAGTTCGCGATATTTTTTACCACCACAATTTAGACACAAGCGAGTTTTACCCCGTAATCCAACATTACAAATCATGCAACGTTGTGGTCCATAATTATTTTTTCGTATAAATACAATGTGTTCGCCACAATATTCATTTTTGCACGATTTATCGCAGCAATTTAATGATCCAACCAATATCCACTTGCATTTATTGCTCATTTATAATTTAAACATATGTTTAAAATAAGTATAATATGAAATTATTCGACATTGATGAAATTGAATATGTTATTGATGAAACAAATCAAGCCAAAAAAGAATTTTACGACGATGGTGCGGTTCATGTTTGGTCGACCTGGAAAACAAACTCAATTGATAACACAATGACAGACGAGCGAGCCAGTGAAATAATCAAATATATTTAAAAAAATCATGACGAGGAACAATTTATTTTCTCAATAAAATTTATCGTACAAATGAACGATGACGTGTGGATAATTCGCGACAAACGAGACCCAATTGTTAAAGAAAAAAAAATATAATTTTATCCGCACACAGCCGGCCCGGATTATTGACAAGTATTGATAAACCGTATTATGCTAGATCATATCCTGTCAGCGCAGTTGTCTACGGAATTTACAAGTTAAATGACAAACCAGATGTTAAAAAATTAAATTTAATGAAAATTTCTTCGGTAATTAATTGTGTAGCCGAGCGAGTGATTGAACATTTGAAAAAATTCGAAACGCGGGTCCGGTTTAACTTCACTAAGGTTAACGAAAATTAACAATTGGGCCGAATCAGTTGCTGATGGCGCGTCGATAACTGATGTTGCTGCGTTATCGTGCAAATTAAAATTCCCTATAACAGTTAAAACAATTACTGGTGGAATCCTATTTGATTCAGCTTATAAATCACGAGGTGCATCTATAGAAATTATCAATCATAATTCACACGCTTGGACAAATGCAGTAACGATATTTCCTCGACACCGTGTTGTTAAATTTTATCCACTAGAAAATTCCGCCTTGGATAATTCGTTAAATATGTTTAAATTTATTTATGACACAAGTAAATCAGATCCTGTTTCAATTTGGCTATTCAGCAGCGAAGATAAATACGATTAATTTGTGCGGCCCAATGGTGAAATTTACAGAATAAAATCTCTACATGACTCAATGACAGAATTAATTGATACATACTCGACAAATTCTGAATTACTAACCAATTGTTTTACTTGTTCGTCTGTTGCAGCTCATGCCGCTAGAGAGAAAAACTCATGGAAGCCAACGCGATGTGAATTTCTCTGAGATGTCCAGGCGAGTTGCGTTGAATACGGCCACGGTGGACTTTGGAACACTAAATATGATTACGCAAATATGATATCAGTTGATATGGCCGCGTGTTATACTGGAAGTTTTTTAGGGTTAGGAGAATGTGGCGAGTATTTTGCTAAATTTGGTCATCCAACAAGCGAAATGACTCGTGTTGCGATTAACGGGCCGTTAACAAATATTCCTTTAATGGGTTTTTCTCGTGTTGTATCATTTAAATTTGCCAATAATTTCCATAAAATCTGCTATATTTGGTTTGGAAAACACTTCACATGTCAACGTTGGGTTAATATAGCGATGCTGCAATATATGTTAGATTCAGCCATGTTGACGTTGTTGACAGTCAGTGAAGCAATTATTTCGTATAAAAAACAAACTACAGTTTGGCTACCAACATGCGACGAAAACGCGAAAGATCTAGGTAGAAAAATTATAGGTAAATTCACTCAAGGTGGCGCGTATGATCACAAGCGGCATCATGCCAGATTAATTATGGACGACGCTGAATTAGATTTTATAATTGCCGATGCAACAACGAAAGGTACATTCTGCAATCGCGAAAATATTTACGTCAATGATACGAAGATTGGTACCGTAGTTAACTACGTTGAGGGAGAATCACCGCAGTATACGCATTTAAGGTCCTCGATGTTAGCTTATGTTAGTATAAATTTACTTTCGATGATAAATAAATTTCCTAAAGACGCAGTTAGGGTAGCGACAGATTCGTTCTATATTGATGGAAAACACGCGTCATTGTTAGAAAATCTGGTTAGTGATGGTAGCTGGGGCACTTGGAGAATTAAAAATGAAAATATTTTGAATTATAGTCAATCTGCCGACGTTGCTGGTGCTGATGAATTTCATCAAAATATAATGCCGGATGTTTCTTCAGCGCCATCTGTTTATGATCCTATTTCGCGACATAAATTTGTGTATATAAATGGACCAGGTGGTAGCGGAAAAACAACACGAGTCATCGAATTATTGAAAAATACTGATTTGATTGTATTAACGCCGACACACAGATTAGCAAAGGAAATGAAGCAGCGTGGTGTTGTTTCTTGCACGTATCATAGCTATTTCAAATATAGCGGCGGAGATTGGAATTGCTCGCGCATGGGAGAGAAATACATAAATAAAAATATAATTATTGATGAAGTTTGTACAATAAATTTAACAACATTAAAGTTATTCCTCGAGTTTTCATCGACAGAAAATACCGCCGTAATAATGTGCGGAGATCACGGCCAACCAAATCCTATAGACGGAATGTCGCCTCATGATTGGTTGAAGAATTTTCTTGATTATTATGAAGAAATTGAAACTGATATTAGATCCTTAGATATGTCACTAACTAATTTTAAGAAATTAATTCGACTACAACCAGATAAAATTCAATGTGACGTAATGAGAAAAATAATTAATGAAACATTAATGACAGATTTTCTAAATTTATGGCGGCCTGATCATTTAGTTGTTGCTAGCAGAAAAATAGTTCGTGATGAACTTCAGCAAAAACTTTTACAACATCATAAAGAGAAATTTCCAACACAGCCAGTACCACTATTTTATCGACCAATTGATACGCGACGACAAAATATTGATGTTGTTTTACCAGGAGGAGAAATAAAAAATTTAGTTTTAAATGATATTGTTACTGTTGATATTAATCTTGTTAACGACGCGCTAAATGCTGAAAAATCACCGTGGAAATTAGCATACGCCATGACGATACATTCATCGCAAGGACTAACTATTTATGGTACTGTTTGGATTGTTGATGACAGAATTATGTGGTCAAATTTGGTTTATTTAGCTGTATCACGAGTTAGAAAATTATATCAATTGAGACGAATTGTTCTTGATGCAGCGGTAATTAACGATGAAACGTGCGAAAATATAATTAAGAAAAAAATATTTAGTTATAATCGATATGACAAAAAAAATAATTATGAATCTGACCTTGACGTGGACTTCATATTGACACTTCGACGAGAACAAAATAATAATTGTGCCATTTGTAATTGCGTTATGGCCTGGCAGTATCAAAAAAATGATCCACGACAATTCACCGTCAACAGGGAAAATAATGATATCGGTCACTTGTGAAGTTAATCTGGCTTGCTTGGAATGTAACAGAAGAGTTATTATCTAAGTGATTCTGGCGGCAACTGAGTATCAGCGGGAATTACTTTGTAATTCTTCACGAGTAAAACCACGCTGAGGTGCCAGCGAATCAAGAATATAAATTGCAGGTCGTCCTGATGATCTTGTTACGGTAGATATTTTGTGTGTTGTCACGCTCCAATTTGGGTCAGTTGCTCTTTTTCGGCCACCTTCAGCCTCACCTTGCTTATATAAATATCTAATAATAATACCACCTAATACAGGTTCTTTTGAAAAATCTCGTCTAATTATCGGAATATTTAATTTTGTAATCGCTATTGCTGGCTTCATCTTTATTGTTCTAGTTTTTTCATTATTGATCGCGTTAATAACTTCAGGTAACCTTGATACCCAGTCACTTGATCGTTTGTCTGAGATAAATTCTTTCGCATATTGATATCCTAATAATCGCTCGGCTAATGTTTTATTGAATCTTTCGACGATTGCTTGATTTTTGTGGATCCCAACACCACCTCGTCGTATATTTGTGTTATTTTTTTCATTAGCGATAAAACAGAACCAAAAAATTCCCTGCCAGGATCAACCTGAAGTAAATTTGGCCAGGTTAAAGGTCCTCGTTGATAAATTCTGTTAAATGCGTCTGATACTTCACTGGCATTTTTGGTTGCTAACGGCATTGCTTCTTTATATCTGCTAGCGATATCAACAACAGTTAAAACATATTTGTAAGTTTCGTGAGGCAGAAACATTATATCAGCCTGATGAACTTCATTTGGTACACTAACATCAAAATGTGCGTGATTGATTTTTTTAGGCGGAGGAAGATAAATTTGCCAGATTCCTGTTTGGCTAACCAATCCGCTGCTGTTTGATATTTTACTTTAGCAGCTTTGGCAACTTTGGCAATTGCTGCTTTTCCTCGCCAGTAACCACGAGGAGAATAATATATCAGGTCCATTATTAATTACCTTCGCCGAATACTAATTTACCTTTCATGGCTTTTTTTATTAACCACGAAGCAAGTTTTTCTTTGAAATTTTTATCAGGAATTGCATTTAATGCGTGAATCAATTTTACGTCAGCAATTTGTCTTTGCGGAAAATCTCCGCTACGATAAGCTAAATCATGAGCATAACAAGCGCCATCAATTGAATTTACGGGAACTTCACCAATTTTTGGATTATTATTTTTGTCTAATCTGATATCAAGACGTGTGCCGGGACCGCAATAATTATAACCTGGCATATGTTTTTCTCCGGGGTATTTTGCCCAGGGCAATCCTGGCAGTGATGCTAATCCTGCGGCAATATCACTTCCGTGTCTTTTTTTTTCGCAGTGAGTTTAAACTTTTTTGTTTTACAAATTTCACACCTGCCTGTTATAGCAGATCTATTGTTCTTTGTGATAACCTCGTTTAATTCCAATGTTGGAGTTCGCGTGCGACATTTAACACGATATAAATCCATAAAATATTAATATATCATGAATGTAATTGATTTTTCAGCTATAAAAGAACGCGAGCAAGGTAAACATCACGCGGCATTACCAAATTCAATCAGGATGATAATAATTGGTCCGTCCGGATCTGGTAATACACAATTGTTGCTAAATTTGATAATGAGGTGGTTGAAGTGGGACAAATTATATTTAGTTGCCCCGTCTGTTGACGACCAGCGCTGTTATCAAGTTTTAAAGGAATTTAGCGATAATGCATCAGAAATTGGTGATAATATTATCGAATTTATTACAGATATTGATGAAGCACCATCTGTTGATGATCTTGATGGAGAAATTAATAATTTAGTCGTTTATGATGACATAATGCTGGACAGACAAACAAATCCATCTAGGATATTTTCTCGTGGGCGGCATAAAAATACAGATGTTATTTATGTAACACAAAGATACACGCAAATACCAAAGGTAATTAGAGATAATTGTAATATTTTGGCAGTATTTAATGGTGTTGACACTCACACGCTGCGAAATATTCACCAAACTTAGTGTAACGGTGACATGGATTTTGTAAAATTCAAAAATCTGTTTATTCGTGCGCAATCAACGCCACATGGATTTATAACGATAAATTTGCATGATCCGCGATCAAGATATAGAATTGGACTTGACCAAATATTTTAACAATTGTACAGTAGCAGAGAGGCCGTGACCAATTTTTCGTGCAAAAAACAAAACCAAAATCTATTTAAAAAATTTTCCATTTGCTTGTGGGGGTGGGGTGGGGTGGTAAAATTTGTCTGCGTGGGTATATTTTTGTGATAAACTATGTGTATGCAGCAGATTGTCTGTCTTAATAACATCTCCCAGCAGCGTTTATTTTTACATTTGGGGCCTTCCTGGCGAATGTTTCTCGTAGGAGCGTTTATTTTGGCGAACGGCCCTGGTCTGTTCAGCCTCTCTGCTGCTCTCATTATGATCAATAATATTTATCGGAGTTCCTTTCGATTTATATTTCGATTCGTAGAAAATCTCTCCTATTATTGTTTTTACTTTTATTAGAAATTTTAATTTATTTCCTAATTTATCAACATCATTTATTGTAGCATCTTTATCAAAGACTGATTTAGCCCATTTGTTTATTTGTTTTTTTACGTCTTAGAGCTGTTAAACAATTTCCACGTATTGCGTTTGTAAAATGTTCCATTACTCGTTCGGCTACAAAATTTATGTTCGAAAATTTGATTGGTTTGAGATCACTAATGCTGGGTGCTTCATTCAGCAGGTATATTTCATAAATAACTGCGGTCACACGATATGCTCTTTCATAATATAGTTTGTCAATACCAGTCAACATTCCTTATTTGAAATTTTTATTTAAAGTAATAATATTTCCAGTGTGAAGACCTATAGGGTCATGTTTGTCACGGTAATCCAAGTATCATCTAATCCCACAATACATTTTACTCTAAAAAAGTATCTTTGATTATCGAGATAGTTAATAATCGTCGCTGTTCGTTGCTCATTCATTGTAGCATCAGTAACACCTTTGGTGTTGTGCATAAGTCTGAATGTTGACCACACATGAGACGCGTCATCTCTGCTAAATTCTTTCTTGGTGTCATGCATACTTTCAAACAGAATGTTCGTTGGATCAACCAGAGCTCGCCTCCGCAAGTCAGGTGTTCTTCTATCAAGATCTCATCTAGATTTAGAAGGTTCAGTTACAGTTAATCTCTTAAATTCATCAATATTATAATTAAGGCAAATATATATATATAATTCAAACAAAGAATAAATGCAAATTGTTACAAAAATTTCAATACAACACGTCGCAGATAATGTTATTAAATCTGCGTATTCAAGTAAGTAGAAAAAAAGATAATATTTCAGTATCTCCCGATTGTCCTAGATACAAACAGATGATAATATTTATTCAGATTATAATATTTATTTTGACAATAATATTTATTCTGACTCTGAAAAATATTTAATTTATTCTAATAATAATATTTATTAAAGATGTTGATTTTCTTATAAAATCTGAGATTCTGATATAATTTAATTAAAAATGCATCGTTATTTCATTGATTTTAGTCGATTTGTTAGTTGAAAATCTGTTAAATTACTGATTTTCGAAGGGTTAAACCTCACGCAGTTCTCTTAGTGATTTTAGGATTTATTGATAAGTTTGTTAATTTTGTTCATTTTTTAGTTAAAATTTAACCAGAATCACATAAAAAAACATTACTTCAGACTGTGTTTCATGAGAATTTATCAACAAATCTTCAATATCAATTAGAAAAGCTTGGGAGGCATAACCCTTCGAGAATCAGCAATATAACAGATTTGTAAAGATCATTCGATAATAATAATAATAATAATAATAACAATAATAATAATAATAATCTTGTTATTTCATAACTCTGATAATAATATGTATTCTGATAATAATATTTGTTATATAATTTCTGTTTTTAGTAGGATTTTTATATATTAAGTACCGTTTACCCTAACAAATTATAAAATCTGATTTGAACATTTTCGAGTACCATATACCCGATCAAGTTAGAAAATCAGTCGTTGAATTAATATTTTCTGTACCATTCACCCCATCAAATTATTAAATCTGAATAATTTTAAACAAATTTCGTACCATATACCACATTAAATTGTAAAATCTGATTTTATGATTTTAAGTACCATTCACCTTATCAAATTATAAAATCTGACTGATTTTAACAATTTTGAGTATCCTTTACCCCATCAAATTCGAGAATCAGTGAAGATTAAGGTTATAATATTTATTTTGAAAAAAACACTTTTTATTCTGATAACAATATTTATTCTGATAATAATATTTATTCTGTAATTGTCCGTTTTCGATAAGATTTTTATTACTTTAAGTACCATATACGCCATGAAATTATAAAATCTGACTGATTTTCATGATTTTAAGTACAATTTATCTAAAATCTGGACGAGAATCATTAAAAAGTAAATTTTGTTGTGATATATCTATTTGCTCATTTACAAATTCTCGGATGAAATTATTATTATATAATTTTTTTCTGCTTTAAATTAGATTAAAAAAATTATTTTGAGTATTATTTACCACAAGAATTTGATGAAATTGTTTGATAATCTGATTTAATTAGGGTAACATGCCCATCAATTTGATGAAATTGTTGGATAATCTGATTTACTAATAACATCGCAAATAGACCGGATTAATAGGTTCTTGTATAATCAAATATCCAGGAGATGCTTGGGGCTGTAAATGTATATATCCTTGTTGAGCCGATTTGACTTTTCAAGTTCTATTTGATAGCTGCCATCAATTGCAACACATACAAGATTAATTGCGAGTGTTGATGTTATATTTACAATTCCTGGCGAAATATGACGAACTCCACCGTATGGAACATTGTTATGTTTGAGAATATTTGATGGCGGTTTTTTTTTCTTTCTCCATGACTCAATAATTAAAGAAAATATTCATCGATAATGTTTTTAGTTTCTCTTTATTAAACTTTGGTGCTACGAATCTAAAATCACCTGGTCATAGATTTAATTTTACGCTATAAGTCATAATTGATTTGTTCAATCTGATAATTGCCCGTGGAATTCCAACAGCTTGCCAATAGGTAGATCCATCTTGTTTCTTTATTATTTGCAAATACCAGTGAATTATTTGCTGGTAATCCACCGAATAATTTTGATCTGATAGTTTACCATCTGTAATATACTCACAATTGTGCTAGCGCTCTTTCTTTTACTGGAATTGCAATTGAAAAGTTAATGCTAAATTCAGGATTAGTTGATCTTGCTGATATCATCGTAGTGTTTGACGGAGTTCCATTTACAACAATCTGCAGTAATAACATCTTTGTAAATTCCAATCATCTGTGTAAATTCAAAATCTGATATATTTCTATCCCCGAGAATCGATGATAACATCGAAGATAACTTAGAATATGCCAGCGTCGATGCATGTAATTTTTTGGATATACTCATGCAATTTCATATTTGTAAATGTGTATATTTGTTGGCGATGATATTAAGAAAATCAGCAAATGTTGTTGTGGCTGATAAACGAATTGTTATAATTGTCGGTGATGTCATTGTTATCGTTGATAATAATACGCCAGTTCCAGCAGTAATAGCAGAAGCTGAATAATCAATTATATCAACAACAGCTACACGTCTGCGATATTATGTTTACTTTTACTATATGTTCATCAACAATATTTATTTTTTTGCCATTCAAGTGTTTGTTTGTATCTGAAACGTTGTACATCAATCGGGATGCACATTATATTTTAATTATTTAGTAATCAATTGAGGTGTTTCAGCGACACAACCACTAAGACGCTGAGGTTAGATTTTTATGAGATGATTCCAGCATAAACGTTTCTTCGTTTCCTTTATTTAACACAATAAACTCGGTTGCATAAAAAGTATCGGTTGAATGACGACAGGAATACGTGGTAAATATACTAAGTTTTGGACCGCTGAACACGGACATCCTATACACACCAGTGACTTCCGTGGTATGTTTGATAGCGTTATTTAGCTGTGACCATGTTGATGGTCATTATGACACTGGATATACCACGTTGATAATCTGCTTGTGTGGAATTTTAATCAGATCAGATTGTTTAACAATATCAGGAATTCCACTAATAATATCTTCAATTTTTTCTAATATCATCGATATTACTCTGCGCTATCGTGATTAGCTCTGAAAATAATTTAGGATCTCTGATAACACCTAATCGTTTATTAACCCTTTCAATGTTTGACATAGCTGTGTTAATTTCAGAGAGTTTTTTTACTTCAACAGTCAATGGATTTCCAAAGAAATCATCTGCAATTTTATTGAGCTTTTGAACATTTCTACGAAGATTTATAAACATGTTTACGTGAATGTCATTCTCAGATCGCACCGTGGTTAATTTGGTATCTACTGTATTATAGTTATTGTCTACGGATTTGTTTGTTGCGGCATCTTCATCAGACGTTGGATCTCTTAAAACAACTATTTTATTTCCATTCATGTTGAGTTCACCTGTCATTTTATCACCGGTAGATCGTAAACGATTAGCAACACTTTTGTAATTTCATTTCTAGTGGTTACGATTGATATAATTCTCTGATTCTACCGCCGTCAGTAAATACTGGAATATTATCCGTAGTAGCACCGAGAACTCAACGAACCATGTCCTTCGATTTAATATTACTCGTCTTTAAAACATAGTATTTATCCTGAAAAATAACAACCTTTATCCTGGTCAACTCCAGAGAGGTTCATAATATCGGCAAGTTCATCTTTAGTCGCCTTATTTGACAAATCAATATCATCTTTTTTTCTTGTCTTTGATAGAGGAAGATCTTCCGTAAATATCTACCATTATATGTTTAGTAATTATTTAAAAAAGAACTCGTGTACGCATGTACAACTTTATGAGGTGAATCGGATGATGTATCGTCGAGCACATCATTTATTTCACGGTCACATATTGGCGGATCGGTTATTGTCTGTGTTGGTTATGTTGAATACCAGACTGGAGTGATTATTGTTTTTACTTAAATTATAAATTCTTTTTTCTGGCGCTAATACATACGATTTAAAATAAATAATTCCACGTGGATCAATTGCGAATGCCACCAAATGAGTACCAGGAACGGAATTTTTATCGAGATTAATGATAATTGTTTCAATATTGTTTGGTTGTTTAGGTAATTGATGACGCATAAAACACCTCTGACGTTTTTGATATTAAATGAAAATTTGACATAGGAATTAGCGAAGTGTTCCTTTAATTCTCAGACCTTTACCGTTCCATTGAGGTTTTGCTGATAATCTTCGGTGTCTTTTCGGAGTCTTTATTCCTTTTCCTGTTGCTTTCTTTAATCTCATTCCAGCATCAGTTTCAACAGCACCAAGTGCAGCTGCTTTTGCAACAGCTGGAGCCTCATCTGGCATTAACGCTCATATAGCTGCGAGAAATGGAAATATACCGCCAGTCTTGACTGAGACTTTAATGGCGCTAGCAGAAAGATTAAGTTTAAATCTGTTTTTGAATGCTTGGCGTCATTGAATGCTTGAACTGACATTCTGACAATGATATTTTATTTTGACCACCTGTGATCTGATCTTTTATAAGTAAACCACCGGCCATAGATCAGCGTCATTGTTGTCAGCGAAGTTTCTTGGTTGTGTTATATAATATTGAATGTTGCTAGGGTTGTCAGAAGTGTCTTTGACAAACATCATTGACGGACCAGGTGATCTTGAATAATCATCTGATTATCTTGCTAGACCCAATATCGCGTGGCAGTGTCGACGTCTTTCTGAATTGATTCAGTATTTCATCCTTCAATGATATAGTTCGCACTGTCGAACAACGCCATTATACCATTACTAACAAAACCAACACTAACATCAGCTCCATATACAGTAATATCTGTCTTCAGAATTTCACCTTCTACTTCAATCATTGCGTCAGCGGGTAAGAAATACTACTTGTATGCTGAACTTGTAGCTCCATTCGCCCACACTGATCTGCTTGTCGTGCGTCATAAGAATAACATTAATAATAGCGCACAGATTCATCTTTGAAAACTGGTGCGTCCATGTCGAATGCGGTATCAGATACACGTTTGAACATTTTATTATAACTGTTATCGTCTAACGGGAAGACAACTTCCTGCTATTAAACTTGCAGTTATATTTCTTTCTTTTTCTGACATGGGTACACCAGCCAACTCTGCTAGTTTTTTATTTACAGCTTGATTTATTATTTTACTGACATTTGCAGTCATAACCTCAGTACTGGGTAATTGTACTGGTTTTGGTTTTCTTCATATTAGTCGTGTCTGTCTGCCATTGATTGCCAATAATGATTTACTAGCAACATCACCAACAACACCAACACCTTTATCACGAACAGCTTCAATAGCTTTCATTCCCAGTTGCTTTGCAATGGGTATTTGTTTTGGGGCTATTTTTCTAAATAGACCCTGAAAAACATCGCTGAGTCCATCTCCGTAGATAACTTTATACGTAGGTATTCGCGAATTTATCACCCTGACCATGATCGGTTTACGTTGAGCATTATGTATAATCATCTGAGTTTCTTGTCGCTGATCTAATTTTATACCCTTAGTCACTGTGATGATCAAAAACGATTTCATCAATAAGAGACTGATAAACATTAATATCCATGATACCGTCTGTAAATAATCGTTGACAAATAGCAGCTGCTTCATTAATGATTTCTGGGGAATTATTGTCTGCTCCTTTTCCTCCAATGAGGATTTCTAGTCTTTGAACATCGGCAAGAACGTTGCTAGGATATTGAGTAACAAGGCCACTCCTCTAGATACCTGAACCAATACTACTTCCAGTTGCTTCTTCTTCCTCAATACTAAATGGCAAAGCTCCGAGTAAGGACTTTCTTTTAACCTCTTCGACTTGTTTCTCAAATTTTGCAAAATTATCCATATATTTTTGTTTTACTGATTTTGGACATATCACGGGACTTTCGAAATACAAAAGGAATTTTTTTCTGGAACACTGGCGGTGTCTGGATCTAATAATTTATCACGATTTGGATATCCTGCTGCGGCAAACTTTACAGCATTTTCTTGAAGTTGTCTAAGACCTTCCTCGGTAAATCGGGTTGGTGGTTTTGGTCCTGGTTTAGGTAACATGGTCCCATTACCTTACATCACCGACCTCCTCATGGACTGTGTCAATAGTCTCAACTACTTGTTGTATTTCTTCTTTTAATTGTGGTTGATCATCAGCTGAAAGTTCTTGCAGAATCCTTTTTGGTTTTTTTTAAAAGTGTTTTCTGATATTTTTCCAGTTGCTTTAGCAGTTTGCTCCAACGTGGGAAGAAGATCTTTGGTAGCTTCTGTAACTCTTGGGTAGCCTTCGTAACCGGTTTAAATAATTGTTCTGTACCTTCTGCAAATTCAATCTGAGACACTTGACGAGCTTGTAAATTTTGTCTGACGAATCACGGACTGAAATATATTTTTTAATTGTCCCTGATCGCTCTGGAGCTAATCTAGCTGTGCGAGATTCCATTATTGATATTATAATTATTTAATTACACAGCAGGGAGGGTGCGACCACCAATGAGTATCCGACGTGTAAACGAAAACACCCATGGCAAATTTAGAAAAACAATTAGAGAAACTCTTGTTTTTAGCTAGAGGCTTCGGTTTGGCTTTATTGACCTTGTATTTTTCTCTTTTTTTGTATGAAGCTTTATTTTTCATAAATAGACTTTAAAGCAAGTGGTTTGTTCACCCTCCCTGTTGCTATATTTTTACCATGCATGTTTAGTATGCTTTCCATATTTATTGTATATTACGCACATATACTTCCCATTATTTAACCGTGTGTTACGCATATATACGTGCCCATATTTACTCGCGTGGTACGCATATATAGTTCCCATTATTTAACCGTGTATTAGGCATATATATTTCCCAACATGTACTCTGTATTACGCTTATATTTCCCATTTTTTAACCGTGCATTACTCATTTATATTTCTTCATATATTACACATATTCTTCCCAAAATGTCATGTGTGTTACACTTGTATACTTCCCCATATTTAAGAGCGAATTACGCATACACATCTCCATATTTACCAGTATGGTACACATATATACTTCCCCATATTCATTGTGTATTACGCAAATCCTTCCCATTATTTAACCTTGTATTACGCATATACATCCCCATATTCACCCGTATATTATGCATATACACTTCCCCATATTCACTGTGTATTACGCATATCCTTCACCATTATTTAACCGTGTATTACGCATATCCTTCCACATATTTACCCGTGTATTACGCATATTCTTCCCCATCTTTAACCGTGTATTACGCATATAATTTCCTATATTTACTGTGTATTACGCGTACAATTCCCCACATTTACTGTATATTTAGAATATACATCCCCATTATTTAACCGTGTATCAGGCATATTCTTCCCCATATTTACCCGTGTATTACGCATATTGTTCCCCATATTTACCTGTGTATTACGCATATTGTTCCCCATATTTACCTGTGTATTACGCATATTGTTCCCCATATTTACCTGTGTATTACGCATATTGTTCCCCATATTTACCCGTGTATTACGCATATACTGCCCCATATTTAACCGTGTATTACGCATATATACTTCACTATATTTACTATGTATTAATCATATACTTCCCCATATTTACTCTATGTTACTCATATTCTTCCCATTATTTACTCGAGTATTACAGCAGCAGAGGAAGCCTCTAACTTACCGAGAGTTTCTCTAATTGGGTTAGTTTGCTTTGTTACTTTATCGTTGTCGTTTGTGTTTTTCTAAATTTTGTTGTGTGTTTTGTTTACCGCCCTGACATTTTATTGAGGTCTCACCTCCTCTGTTGCTATAATTAAATCATTATTATATAAATAATGACACCGGGTACGGAGTCTTATACAGTTACATTGGATAGGGAAAGATTAGAAACAATCAAAAAGTTTCTTCCTGTTCGTGATTCTGTTAGACTAAAACTTCAAGAACCTCAAGAATCTCAGGTAGAATTTGGAGATCATACAACTGATTCTTTGTAGATCAGGTCACAAATATTCTCTGCAAAAATATTCACAGCATGGTTATAGTCACTGTTCCAAAATTAACAGGGAATCTCTTGACTCTTCCAGTGCTAGGGACTCTTCGTATATAAGAAAAGCAATCCGCCCAAAACATCACGAAACTTTCATTAAAATAAAAAAATCGCTCCTGACTAATGACTCAGTCTTTAAATAGATTTTACACCCTAGATCAAGTTCATATCATTACATTGGGTAGGAATTGGTCATATGCTTGATGTTATAAGAGAAACAGACCTTCCAAATTTGATAGCATCATCACCAGTGTTGAAGGAAATAATATTAACAGCACATTGAGGAGAATTATTTTCCCATATCCTGAATAATGTCTGATTGGACAGTGCAGCGGAAAGTGTTCATTTCTAGCGCTCCTCCAAGAGTTGACGCTGATGTTCGAAACTTGAATGTCTTATTGGAGCCACTTTGTAATGAATGTGACCAGAATTGATTGACAACGAAAATGCATTTGTTAAAATGTCTGGCTTGATGCATACACACCTAATGACTAAGGATTGTGTCGCCGTGTAACACACTGAGAATTTCACGCTTTCTGGATGCAATAAATAAACATGTTCCAACAATCAAAGGCACAAATAATAATCAAAAATATGACGGAGACGAAGACAACACTTTCAGTAAACCCAATAAACATAGAAGGGTGTCCAAATATTTTCTGAACCTGTACGTGATTCTAATGCATGCAGACATACTGTGAACATGGACACAACGCCACAAACTGTGAAATGTTTCACCATAGCAACATATGCTAGACTTACTGTTACGAAGATGTCATCTGTATATCTTGCAAGGGCTGCTGTCATCCTTTTTTCTGCCTGGCTCAATGGACTACCTAGCTGGAATTATGAATTATTTCCCCAGGTTGATTTGGTGCGGAACTACTAACTTCCATATCTGAATTCTCAATGGGAGCAAGTTTCATTTGATCTCCAGTTAATTTAAACTTTGTATCATCAGTTAATGCTATGAATGATTGTCCTGGGGTGCAACAGTCCTGAAATATACCTTAATCACTGTCATAATTATTATCACTGCTTTTGGAACAAGTCTCTTGAGCAATGAGTTGAAATGCAGTGTAAGTCCATTTTATATAATTGGGTTCCGGAATAGAGTCTGTGGAATTGTAAAGGGTCCCAGAAACTTTGTAGGTCTGCACATGGTTTGATGAATATAAAATTTTAAAGATGATACCTTTATGCATATCGTCAACTCCTTGTGTGACGCTTGTGTGTCAACGCTTAGTGTGACATACCGTTCAGATATTAGTTACTCACAATTACAGTTTTAACATTGTATTTCAAACTAAAATAGTTTTCTTCAGCCTTTCTGGTGTGTTTAATGAGCCTGGCACATACATTGCCGATAACAGTGTTTGTTAACGCTGACAACTGCCACCCTCACGTGAAATGTCCTGAATTAAGTAAGAAACGATTCTTCTAAATAACATCACGTTTAAACAGAAGTATGGCATGCAGCTGTCTCTGTTGATTTAGTAAAGTTCCGCTTTAGCATATATTGAATATAAAGTGTATCATACTGTCTATGTAGTTAAGGAATAATGGGTAGGAGTCAGATTATTAGATTCTACTAGTCCTGCTTACCGTTTTAATTTCAACTATTTGTTTTTTATATCTCTGGTTGATATGAGACTTTTTATAATTTTTAAAGATTATACATATAACATTTTGCTTGGCGCTAAATAGCCTTACAGTGCTGATGCGCCGTTAAAAATAAAATCAATTAATCAGTCAATCACTAGTCCAGGATACAGTGTGGTATTATAACCAGGAAGAGATGGTATATTGCAGGGATCCTGAGCTGCAAACAAAGGTAATTAATTATTTCCTGGAGAAGCACATTACTACCGCACGCAACTGAATTATGATTTTGATTTATGAAGATTTGGTTTTCTGCAAGATGGTATCAAAGTCATGAATGAAAACACATTTAGGATTTCAACTTGAATAATTGGGCAGAGAAGATCATGTGCTCTGCTATAACTTAGCAAACCTAACATACAATATTTCCGATCGCAAGAAGACTATTTTGTTTGCGACTTGCCTACATGTGGCTTAGGTTCAAGAAATATTTAATGTTTCTAATTGTTATATAGTGTTAAAACTCTTGCTCTTAAACTAAGTAACTTAAAAGAGCAAAAATAACAAGTTTTTTAAAATTCAAAAAATAATTTATTTTCCTACAATACAAGGTGAAAATTTCAAAAGCACTTATAGTATTGTGAATTAAATACCATATAATCCTAAACGTTCTATCAAATGTTCAAAAGTATGCGGTTCCAAAGGAATACATCTATTCTCTTTTCTATAGTTGGTGCACATGTGGAAAGTGTTATCTGGTTTCGGCAGAAAAAATACATGGCGAACTCCAGTCTCATTTACTTGGTTCTATAAATCCATTATCCAGCAATACGTAATTTCGTTTATAAACATTGATGTTTCAGAGGATTCATCCTCTACAAATGCCGTTTCACAGGTGTGGAATCTAGATTTTCAGCGTAATGGTAGATTTTATTTATTCGTGCTTGTATATCATGAAACAAATACTGATAACTGTTTTAGTTTGCTCTTTTCTTCTATTTGCAGATATACAATTGTCTGGCCAGATTATTCAATATTTCTGAACTACGAAGATTGGTTAAACCAAAAGTCACTAGAGTATCATTCAGTTCCAAAACCTAAATCCTCTTTCCATGAAACAAATACAACGAAATTAACTGCATGATTAACATAACAATCTCCATCGACATATTATTTTAAAATATTAGCATTCCAGTAATATTATTAATGTCATTTAAGTCACTTACTTTTTTTTTAATTTGATAAGACCATAATATTCAGTCTGAAGAGGACTCCTTTCCGTTGTATGTATAACATACCGTAATTTCATTTTAGCCTGAGTGGAGTGAAGATTATTTCTTCCAGCTGCACGAACCTTTGACAACTTATATTTAAAATTAGAGAATAGTCAAGAAGAATAAGTTTTTAAACTATGTTTAAAGAAGTTTGACTTTTAATAACTTCGATTGTCCACGGAGATTATTTCCAAAAACTAGCTCAAATGGACCAAATCATAGGAGATTCTTCAACCAATTCCTTAACAGCAAACAACAGCAAATAAACACCTTCGTCCAAATCTTTCCAATATAAACACAATATGACCGATCGTATTTTTCAAACACTGAGGAAATCTTTCTAAAGCCCCTTGACTTTCAATCTGATATGCAGAAGATTTAAATTGATGGATGCCCAGTTCATGCAAAACTTCATGACATTTGACCTTGATCAGATTGAACAGATTATGTCAGGCCAAACTGTGTATAATTATCAAAACTTTTGCCGTGGTTTAGTTTAAATATTCCTCAAAGGAATTTCCTCTGGATATTTTGGGGACGTACACATCATGCTTAACATGTATTTATTGCCTTACTTTGACTTAGGTAATAAGGGACGAACACAATCTACCATTATTCTGCTAAACGGTTTGTCAAATACAGGAATAGGTTGCAGATGACTCCTATGTATCATCTGAACGGGGTTTCCTACCATTTGACAAGTGTAACAAGATCTAAAATATTTTTGAAAATCAAATTTAATTATTCGTCAAATACAATGATTCCAGATCTTGTGATATATCGTATAGACCAATGCATGATCAGCCAAAGGTGTTCATTGGGCTAGATGAAGAATGTCCTGTCTATTCGACTGATAAACGTGAATTTGATAGCTCACTGACCACTTATCATCACCGGGTATCTCATATGATCTCCACTGTCTTATAAGGACCCCATTTGTAATAAAGTAACACATACGTGCTTGTGTGGACTCAGCTTCGCCAATAGCCCTTTGAAACAAAAAAGGCATCATAGGATCTTGCTCCTGTTCGACAATGAATGATTGTCGTTTGTCACACTGATTAGAATAAAGATGAAAGAGTTGTAAAAGAGGATCACTGTCATCAATACATCTTTATCAATAAACATGGGGTGCAAAACTGACCTCATCAAAAGCATGACAACAAATGTCAGCTAAAGGAGTAATTTCCTGATCAGCGTCATTCTTTAGAGTTGTCATTGCCAATGCTTTAGTAACTACACAGTCTGGCTATAAATCAGGGATTTCCTGTTCAATAGGTTCGACACTCCGATCCAAAAGTGGATTAATTACAACCTAAATTCATGTTAGGCCATTGCCAAGCTGTTATGTATATCTATATTTTCTGTAACTTCTGGTAAATGATTTTATTTAATTTTCGTAATTTTTATTCATGGTTGTAATCTGGAATGAATATATTTTGTTATAAATTGTTTACGTAGTTTGGCTCTGTTAGAAACGCAAATTACGTAGGATCTAGAAATAGATTGTACGTAGGTGTTGAAAATTAGTAATGACAATCGCAATAATAAGACGTCAAATGGGGTCTATGGCGTGTTTTTCAGTGACTAATGGAATATGGAAGTTTCAAGAAGACTTCTGTGGATTCCCATGTGAATATACTTAGTTTTGTCGTAATTAATAGTGTATGTTGTCACATGGGTCTATCTGGGGGACTAGAGTCGCAATATACGGTAGTATAAAAGGAGAAAATGAAGCATTCAGTTTAATTCCGATTTCTGGAGTCATTTATACTTTTGTATGTTCCTGACGTAAGTTTGCAGACGTTTTTTATGTTTTACTTAGATATTGTTCGAGAGGAAAAAAATTGTTTGGACTATTCACTGGTGAGAGAAAGTGCTCATTATTTGGACTCTAATGTTATTCTGGAACTGTTGTAAATTATTCGAAAGAATTCTAGACAACGCCATCTTGACAACGTCACGGTTCTTGGAGGACCACTACATCTCCGGTATTGACATTTTAAGTGACGTTTCTTTCGTTTAGGATTTTCTTGGGCCTTTTTAAGGACTAAATTGGATTCGCTTCATTATACTGTAAGTTCATCTCACATTTTGTATTTATTACTTTAATAATTAATTTTTTTGTTAAGTTTTACAAAACTTGTTGAATTTGCTTCTTTTCTTTCCTTACATTTGTGACTATAGAATCGTAACACTAGCAATAAATTAATACCCCTGATGGGTAGAGACAACACTGTACACTATGAAGAGGAATATTAACAAAGCCGCACTCTCCTCTCTGAATGGGAACACTTTCATTAGAAAAGGACTTCTAAAAAAACCAATGTACTTGATAATTAAAGACTTTGAGAATTTCCCGTATTCCTTCATTTTTCAATAGGGATAGGACTGGCAGAATAACTCATAGGTGATATACATCCTTTAGACATGACTGGTTCATAACTCTCCATAATTCATTTATGCTGGGATTTGTTTGACCCAAAAAATATATCGCTTTCAATACGTTAACGTGATAGTGACCTCTTAGAAATAAGAACATTTGAAATAGATCTCTCTTGATTCTTTTGGTTACTTATCATTCTGTAGCAATCAGAAATAGCGTGCCCTTTCGTCTCGATTTTGGACAATTTCAAGTACCAAATGCACATGTGTAATCACTACGAAAAGTCCTCTACACCAAAAGGACGCAAAAGTGTAGGTCCATTTTAAAGCCAACCTAACAACTTGAAACGAACTAAAAAAACTGATCTTACTCCTAAAAAGTGTTAAAACCTTTTCAATATATATACCTTGAGAAACAGTGTTGTTTATCTTGCATAGGCAAAGAACAGGCACGTGGCATGGTGCTAAAATCATATTAGATGTCACTCCTCATACACATGACACCCGGAATAATAATCTATAATTCGTTTCGGTTTATGATAGGAAATTTCCACCTGAGGGTTAAAATATTTTGCATACCACAAAAGGCTGTGCAGAGTGTCTGACACAAATGCTTGATTCCTAAATTAGGGCTCAAAAGAGTTAGGTTCATATTGAAAACTTCTGTGTAAACCTTTAGTGAAGTTCAAGCGGATTTTCACTTTCAAAAAGGAGTGGTTGAAATTGCTATAGTAATCTTAATTCAAACGATCTAAATCTTGTAGAGCAGAAAACTTGCAGAATGATATAAATATGAAGAGACAAAATTAAAGTGCACTTTAATCCAAAAGATTAATCGCGCCAGACAAACATATTTCAATAATCCTTGATTCAACAATGATCTAGAACTGTCTCACCTATAAAATAATAACGACACTATCACTTATAAAAATATATCATTTAAAACAATGTCTTATTGGACACAAAATGGAATAAAGAAGTTGTACTTGTAGCTAAGGTCGATCCGTAATAGTTTGTAAAACTTTTAACTTCAACAAGTGCTCGTTTAGGTGCGTTACGGCATCGTTTGGGTGCTTTAAGGCGCAACAGTAAATTGTTTGTCCTCAATGTTCAAGAGATGAGTTCCAAATCGCCAGTGAGTCAGGAACTGTCTCACCTATTTTAGGGAGACTGAATCTGTCGAAAATGTTCAAAAGAAAAAAGGGCTATATAGTCGGTGCAGCAAGTGAAAAGTAATTGTATCCATTTATCACTTTCCTCAAGGTGAACGACTTAAACAAAGAACATTCGTAAACGCAAAAGACGTAAGAAAAAGCTGTATTTACAAATTTCTTTCAAGCTATGAATCCAAACTAACATAAGCTAACAGTTCGCAGTATATAAACAGAAAAGATACATTGTGAAACATGTACATTACGATAAATCAAATATTAATATTCCAGTTTGCAATGTATTTTTTACCAAATAAACCACGCAAACACTAATTTGCCATAAGGAATGCTATGCCCCATTTTCTTCACCAAATTAGATGATGTGGGATGACAATGAATTAATTATTTCAATGATACTGTAACAGCGTGAATTTTGCGAGATGCTCTTATTGCAACGCATAACCGAGTGGTCTTGCCGTGGTCATTGTGACACGAAACAAATTAAGCTAAATAATGAATGTGTGTTTCCCAGACGAAATTCAATGTTTTAAGTATTTACCTAAGGTTTCTGTAGGGAGGCAAGCAATCCCTAGCTCCGGAAAGTAAAAGGTATTCTCTAGTTATAAATTTTCCATGCGACTTTTTAATGAAAGTTTTATGGACACTGAGCTTAAAGGGACAGATAGATTCTGTTACGTTCAAGCGAACGAGCCTCAGAAGGCACAAGCTAATTGTCTAAGTCTCAAGCATTTGAAGGGATATGTTCGTAATTATTTGTTTGATTTTTTTAAAAAGTTCATATATCGATTTTCCTTTGATGAGTTCGGAAGATAACTGTTTGCATTCGTTTGTCTTCACCACCCTTTGACTCGTTTATTCTAGGAATTTCATGCATTACTTTCGATACGAATGTGAGAGAACTGTGATTTATGATCCACAGCGTATAAATGGTTTTTTAAGAGGTCTAATTTATGTCATAGTTCAATTATGGATACGAAATAGCCGCTAAGAAAAGACATTATGCTTCTTGTACTGGGGTTTGTGTATCAGCTAGCGGGCTGCGAACTGATCCACGTTAGCCGTAGTCTCTGATGAATTATGGTACGACAATATCAGAGGTAATGAGAGAGTGAGCATTGTTCAACCAGAAGAAAAATGCCTGACAAATATTTAGGTGGCCTATATTATTTTAGAAATGGAAAATGGCTCCATACACGTACCCATGCAGAGGCAAAGAGAAGGAAAAAAATTACTGCTAATGACAAGCCAGGAGGCTGGAGGGAGTGAAGAGGAACAGTTATACGTCGACTCTAACCAATCACTGCCGTTGAATTTGGAAAGACCGGCAAGGAACCAGATTATGTAGGCATGCTGGGCAGTTTGATTTTGGTCGTTCACTATTTGATGTCATGATTCAATTAGTCATAT
Source organism: Sinohyriopsis cumingii (assembly GCA_028554795.2). NCBI lineage: Eukaryota > Metazoa > Mollusca > Bivalvia > Unionida > Unionidae > Sinohyriopsis > Sinohyriopsis cumingii. The sequence continues at coordinate 76,750,028 of CM068827.1, read as the reverse complement.
CGCTATAAACAAAACCGCTAATTGCATTTTTATAAACTTATTAATTTTCTTTCTATCAGAAAGTGTATCATTCAAATGTCATGTTCAGTTTCATTTCTTTATATGATTGATTAAATTATTATATTTTACATACGGGGCTCTTGTTCTATTCTATATTTCTGCTAATATCTCTGTTGTTGTTACATCCATTAATTCCATATTTTATATTATTATTTTCTAGAGGATGATTCACCACGGTGTTTATTATTTAATCGATCTTGACAATAGCAGCGTGATCGATCATCCTATAGATAAAAAATAGAATCCAGATCGTTAATCAGTCCTGGTAATAACATCGTGTTGAATATCTTCTAGACAACAACATCCCAACCGGCCACCTAACATACACTTTTCGAACAGAATCCAGAGTATTAATACAAATGTAAGAATGTCTGTAGTCATTCCTGTAACCTGTGGGATACATGATTGTACTATCCCCTAGACCATTGGATTCCTTAGCCACATATATGGCATAAGAACCATTTCGGTCTGACAATTACTTATGCTGACGATAGCACAATACTCTTTCGAACACAGATACTTATTTTACTTCTCAAAAGTGGTAAAATAATTTGAAACACGCAATCATTAAATAGATGATAATGAAGTATCATTACATCTTTGTGAAAAAGAATGTATATGTTTCGATTCAAGATGCGCACATGAAAGTGTCAACGTTTGCAATTTTGAAATAAATGACGATGTCATCAAGACACAAATTAGTCCAATCAAAAGTTGTTAAACTATTATCAATCTTAGGATAGGCAAGATAAATGGTATTGTCAAGAAAGTTTACAATATGATAAACATGTTTATAGACAAGGTTATATTTGGAGAGAAAAAAAATCTTTGGACAAATTGCTTCAGTTAGCATTGATTCAATACCATTTGGATTATTATTTTTATTTTGTTTCTCATGGTTTTCTGTACTCATTCAATATTCAAAAAATGCACTTCAAATTGCTCAAAATCAGCAATTACATTTAATAAAAAACAAATTAAAACACAAATCTATTATTCCTCAGTATGTTTTTACAAATGTTGCAATGGTAATTTTGTTAAACATATCAACCATTTAGGCAAGGATAACATATAGTCCTACAATATTAATAATTTCCTTAGAATAGCAAATCATCACTATTAAGATATTAAAGGCACTAATTATCATTCAGGAAGACTAAATATTATATCCTCATAAATATTTTGTAATAATTCAAAAATATGTTAAAACTCCAACCAAGTCCCATTTGACCAAACTAGCTGATAATACTGAAGACATGATTATTGATTTCAGGTTATTTCCGTTTGGTTAAATAAATATTTCCATCTTATCCACAGCAAATAATGAATATATGACATCTAGTCTTATCCAGATTTTAACCCGTTAACTTCCAAATTTTAGTTTTTCTTTCTTTCTATCTGTTGACACGTGTTTCGTTTTATTTGTGTATGGTTTGTAATGTTTTAAATATACCGTTATTGCAACCTGTTAGTATAATTTGAGTTTTGTCATATTAAAGTCTTTGGCTCTGAAACACACTAATATCCCATGACTTTATGGTCAATCCTAGGTTTATTCAAATATATTTCTTTATTTGTCTAATCATTAATGTTTACCTGTTCTGTGTTATGTCTTTGCATGCATTACTCTATATGTTCTAACTAAATGCTACATGTGACTTTTATGCTTTATTGATTCTGCCAATCCTATATTTATGTCTTGTACCATCATTGTACGTGTTATATGTTGATTTACCAAATTAATACGGCGAACAAAAAGGCGCTGTTTTGCTTTAACTTGCCCACAGTTGACAGTTTTATCTGTTTGAGTCAAAGGGATACGTATATGGTCGAGTTTTAGCTACCGAAACTTAAATCGATGCGTGGATGATACTTTCCAAGAAGATCTATATAAATGCACTTGTCAGTGTCAAAGTAAAGGATTCGATCTTCTGAAGGTCCAAGACAGAATACAGTTTTAAATGGTCATAATCTGTCATGTTAGCACTACTGATGACATCTCAAAAATGGTCAGGTAGTGCAACTTTGCGATGTCGTTGTAATTCACCAAGATCAAATCTTCCTGTATCATTTACACGTGTTTGACGAGCTCTACTGTATCGTAGTTGAGTTCAAAATATCGCCTTCAGTGGGGTCTAAACTCAACTCGGTAAAATCAGAGAGAGAGAGAGAGAGACAGACAGACAGACAGACAGACAGACAGACAGACAGAGACAGAGAGAGATCTTTTCTTGTAATCCTGGAATCACGTTGCACATTCGACATTGGTTAAATAGGCGTTACTGTATGCACTTATCGCAAACAAAGCTGACGGATGTGAATTCTAATCAATGCTATCATTCAAAGTAAAAAAGATAATATCGTGTTATTCTTGCCCTGAGGAGCATTTAATACTTCATCGAGTTCATTGTGATATTTTGAAAATGCATCGATGTAGGAAATTTCAACCCAAAAGTAACTATTTTGCATTAGATACTAGTCTTACCTTGTGAATACAATTGTAAAATTTAAAGTTCGAAACGTACAATAAGACAGAAGTTAGATTTACATTGAAACATGTCATGTAAAATTTGAATGACCTTTAAACACATTTTAGCTCTCACAGTGGTTGAACCGCTGTGTTAATTGCAGTACACAGCTTCCGAATTGTTTACTACGGGTAGCTTGCGCGAATGATATAAATATGAATAGGTCAAAAAGTAAAGTCCACTAAGATCCATAAAATTAATTACCATAGAAAATTCATTACAATAATGAATCAGTCCGCGATTAAAATTTAATCTAGCATTGACTTACTTTCAAAAATTAGAATAAGTGTAAAATTTTGAAAGAACAGTAATTTCAACAACGGCTTTTCCGGTTTTAAATATGATTAGAATAAGTGATCGATATGTCAAGAGACTGCCAGATTGTGGGAAAAAATCTTTAAACCTGCTTGCTTTAGTACGCAAATCTGTTGAAATAAATATTTATTTTGATTATTGTCAAACATTGTTTAAGTGATAGGGGAACTCTGGAAGCGTTTGCTACTTTGTGTGTACTATGCTGGCAGGAGAAGGTCAAGATTGTCCACGATTGAGATCAATGTATAATTTGAGGTCGGATAAAGCTGTTCTGGACAAGTGATCTACACTTGAAAATTCCATCATACTGATATAGGAATGACCGAAAAGATATTAAATTCCGGAAAATTGCAGCGAGGGTTTTGAAAAACAAAATGTGGACGTGAACATATCAACCGTAACTGTATTAAACCTTTTCCAAACTAGAGTCCTGCTCCGCTTTTGTGTGTGCAGTAAGTGGTGCTGCTGTTAGCGTTTCACTGGTAATTGCTGTCTCTTGGGCGTCGCTAAAAATGTTATACAACTCTCGTCAAAACGTGCCTGCTTCTTATTCTCGTGTTGTTTTTAATAATCGTGTGCTCTTCTTTCTGATGTAAAAAGGGCTTCAACTCCTCCTATTGTTTCTTTTTAACATCATCAAATGGAGCTAATGAACGTGAATGTGTTGAAAGTGGTGCTGGCAAAGAATCTTGCGAAGTATATAAGAATTTACAGAGCTAATGGAAGTAGTCGTGCCAGAATAAGATCAATCAGAAAGTGTCCAGTCATAAAGCGTACAAAGTGGTGCGTTCTTCATTTTATGTCATCAGTTTCCAAGACAACCCAACTATATGTGGACTATCGCAGAATTCTTAACCATCATCATTGCTGCATGGTGTTTGATCCAGAGAGAGAGAGAGAGAGAGAGAGAGAGAGAGAGAGAGAGAGAGAGAGAGAGAGAGAGAGAGGGCATATGGAATTCCAGCGCTTCAGACAAAATTATATGAGGCTGCGAAAAAGAGTTAGAAGACTAAGAAAGCAATATTGGATACAGGAGTCACCTCATCAGCATCACGAGTAGTAGCAGCAGTAGTAACGCACGCAGAACGAGCAGCAACATCAACATAAATCATTCCCCAACCAATGTAATGAGGATTGGTAAAGTGTAGTTAACCATTATCACAGTTCCCTCTCTGTAGCCATCAGCCCTGGAGGTGATTTATTAATTCATTAATATATAAAGTTACAAACTATTCGCTGGATAATAAATGTTCTTTTCAATGCAAACCAGACATATTATGCGTTGCTATTGCATACCATACATGTTTTGAGTATGCCTGATTAAGGCTATATGTTGTGTTGAGTGAAATATAACGGATGATAATTTGTCTTGTGCTTTCACTTAGGCAATTTCAGTTCATCTCAACAAACATGGAGTATTAGTATTTCTTACAGTCTGGATGAATACTGCATCCCTTACGCACAAAATTCGCAGAAGAGACTGTTTTAATAACACTAACAAAGCATACACAGTAATACGTTTAGTTTCCATATTTAGTGTATAATATATATATCTATATATATCTCTGTGTGTGTGTGTGTGTGTGTGAATCGATTCTCATAAAATCTAGACAAGACCTAATTGAAAGTGCTCAATGTATAATCATTTAATAAATTCTACACAATCATATTTTTCATTGCAGACACGGAGGTGCTCATAACTACGCAGCACTTCAAATAGGATTACTCCGTTGGTCACGTACATTCTCTAAGAATGTTTTCTCAAATACAAGGCCGATGCACCGATCCCACTGTAATATCACTTTCGTCTGAATTTATGTTGGCTTTTTGTTTTCTTTTAGTGCAGTGTTACTACTTGGAAGTTAATTAATCTGTAATGGAAGTCAACACAAACATAAACAGACAACTTATATTAGAAGCAATACCATGGGCCGTTCCTTTCATCCAAATTAGACTCGTTATGTGACTGCAAGGAGGTATTAATACAAATTCAAGATTAGTTTACCCAAGCTGAGATATCTGTTTCCTTAAAGTTGTCATGATTTATCTATGGGGATCTAATAATGCCACGCTCTAGCATAAGTAGAGAGGATGCAAACCGTAACATTCTTAATGCCGTCGACATTAGTTATTCGCCACTTTTCCATTGCATTTGAGATGGACTCGTTTCATGGAAAAATATACTCGCAGCACAAAAGCGTAATCACAATGAGAATGAAAGTAGGTCACGACCTATGTATTCTAGTTGGAATTTAACGTTTTGTTTGACACTTGAAACTCTAATGGGAATTTAAGATTGGATTTGAGTCACTACAGACTTTAATAGGAATTTAAAATACGACATTAGATGGTTATATAGCCCACACAAGTTTTAATGTGGCTGATAAAACTATTTTTGGCCCAATGAAATTTTAAAATTTATTGTCTAGTTACAGTCATCAACCGCAGAGAAATGCAGTAATACTTCATGGTCAACGTAACAGTGATTCACTGTGTCACACGCACAGTTAAACGCTATACATTTGCGGTAATGAGTGTGTGTGTATGTGTGTGTGTGTGTGTGGGGGGGGGGGCACGGGTGAATGTTCCTCTTACAGAGAGAGAGAGAGAGAACGTCCCCGCTCAACGTTTCATTTACGAATGGATAAGGAAAAGTGAGAATCAGAGACGTATGTAATCATTTAATGACAATATTTGAATGAACGTGATTGGTTAGCTCGGCAGTTGCTACTGATAGTGACAGAGGCTAAAGTAATCTTAATTGCCGTTGTGGATTCTAATAATCTACATTACAACTTGTAAACCGAGTCGATGTTCCGTGTTACCCACATGATCTCGCTTATAAAACACCATACAATATATATGTGCGCGTAGACTCGCCGAAGCGAATCTCTTTCATGACTTTAATGTAATCATCGGACGATCCAACGGGGAAAGAATCACGACATGGATTGTCAAGAAAGGTATGAAGTCCAATGTATACTTGGAAGCAAAGCCTCTCATTGAGAAAGACTACTCATTGAAGACAATGGATATTGATATAACAATCATGGGCGCGAAACTATCAACAACACACTACCGTCCACGCGGTTATTCGAGGGCTGAAGCAACCGTGTTAAATTTAGTGGGTACGACAGAAGTTACCCACTGGTCGCCATAGAGTGGCTGGCTAAACAATCATATTGGATGACATTTACCTGCGGAACGATTTCCTGTGGATGGTATGAAGTAAGGACCCTCAACGAAGTTAACGAATCAGATCTTTTGCTTTTCCCCATATTACTGGCTACGCGGACGAACATAAATTAATCGTCGTAGATGCTGCCAGCAGACACGAGGTATCCGATCCGTTAGCACCTAAAAATTCAGCAAGTGTCACAGTCGCATTCAAACGTAACTACATACGGGGGCAGCTAAAATGGCTGTGGCTTTTTCTGGTGGATCCAGGTAACGATTGTTTCGGAGTTATTGCTACGATGGTGGCGAAACATCATGTGCTGGTGAGGCAAGGACATGTCTGCATACACCGAGTTTTGCCATATTTGAATAATGCAACCTTACACTTGCTTAACGATTATTTGGGCATCAATAAGTGCATATATTGTTAATGGATCTTTTATGTGTTGTTAGAATAGAGCAATCCTTAGACGGTGTTGCTTTCCACACACGGGTTACAATCACATATTCACATGTATGGAAAAAGTCCACTAAACGTTGATGGTAAATTATAATCGATTACAGGTCTGAGAACAGGAAATAGTGAATAGGTCTCAAGCGCCCATTAATCCTTTACTTGTGTAATGTTTCGGATTAACGAATACGTGAACTGTAATGTTGCAACGGAGGTTCACATAAAAAAACGGATAAGTTTATAGTTGGCTGACTGACATAAAGCTGCAGGACAACAAGACTGTGCCAGCAAAGGAAAGTACTCTGGTATTGTTTATTTTTCTGATCGCACAATGATTAAATAAAAAGTCTGCAAACTTGTGTGCCCCTTCCTGTCAGCAACGTTCATGGTGAGTTACAGGTATGGAATGCAATAAGGACTAACAATAAAAGTTGCTTAATAATCTCCATTACAGCATTATCGGGAGCAAATGAAGTAATTTAACAAACAACGAAAAAAAACCCCACAAAAAACAATAAACGAAAACTACAGGCCAACCAGATTTTCAAAGTTAGTTGCCATTACAACCATGGCTTTCAAAATTGTTCTGTCTTAAGTACACATGTATTATTGATGAAGGTAAATTCGCTGTGCTGCCAAATAATCAGTTTCAAACTTGTCATTTACCATTTCTAATCTACCGATAACTCCATCTTCAGTCTTGCGTTTATGTCTATATATGATATTTGTGAGAGATTACACAGCTCCGGTTGCCTTGTGGTTTGAGTGTCCGCCTCGGATGCGGGAGATCGTGGGTTCGATCCCCAACCGAATCAAACCAAAGACTTTAAAAAATGGTACTAAAAACTGCCGGGCTTGGCGCTCAGCATGAAGAGGTTAGTGTTAGGACTGGTCGGCCTGGTGTCAGGATAATGTGACTGGGTGGGACATCGTGCTACATGTCGGCGGCATGATGCCCCAGTGATATACATCACTATAAACTGCCACACTGTAGACATCATAGCGATATGACTAAAAAAATGTTAAAGCTATGTTAAAAATCCAAATCACACACACACACACACACACACACACATATATATATATATATATATATATATATATATATATATATATATATATATATATATATATATATATATATATATATTTGTGAGAGTGTGAGAGCACTGAAACATCAATTTTGCCCTCATAAACCTTTCTTTATTAGTCTAACGTCAGCGTATATCTCACTGATCATTTGTCACTGGTTTGTCACAGGAATTCAGTTATACATCTGGTAATAAAAAGCAGATCAAGTGTGATTGCAGACCTTTCAAGTCTTCTTTTGGTCATCTGCCTTCAGCACTAAGGTACATGTTGCTGAAGAATTTCAGAAGATCCTAGAGCGCTAAAGTTTGGAAGTTTCCTATACGATGCAATCTGTACAATAATGCACACTACCAAGAAACTCAAAAGCTATGCAATCAAACAATCGTTTTAGCCCCTGGGTTGTATGAAAAATACTTTTGTCAGATTGAATTGGGAAGACAATATAATAATAATAATAATAATGAGGACTTTGTATAGCGCCTAATCTTTAGAAGCTCAACATTAGACAACACCTATAAAATAAAAGACATATAATGATATGATTACAAAAACAAACACCATAAAATTAGAAAACATTTTTTAAAAAAAACATGCTGAGAATATTTACATTAGGAAACATTACTAGGTCTTTAAGTTTTTTCTTGCAGTCGAAATAAGCGAGTTTTGAGAGCCCTCTTGAATGTGATCACTGTGTCTTTGTGTCTAAGTTCAATGGGCAATTCATTCCACGTTGCTGGGCCCTGGTATGCAAAAGAACGCTGTCCATATGACTTTGTTTTCATAGTGGAAATAATGAATATACGACTGTCAGAAGAGGAGCATAAGTATCTTGCTGGTGTATACACATGGGTGAGGTCGGATAGGTATGTTGGACTAGAGTCCGTCAGTGAAACGTAGCACAGAGAACAAATTTTGTGTTTGATTCTGGATCGAATGGATAGCCAGTGTAGGGTACAGAGCAGCGGGGAGGTGTGCTCTGATCGTGGTACTCTAAGTATGATCCAAGCAGCTGTGTTTTGAACTTTTGTAAGTTTCTGGAGCAGATATTGAGATGAAGCAGACAGAATTGAGTTATAATAGTCCAGTCTTGAAAGTACTAATGAACACACAAGTGTTTTAGTGGCATCAACTGAAAGATATTTGCGATTTGAGCTGATGCGTCTCAGCTCAAGATATGCAGCCTTGCATATGTTCATGACATGTTGGTGCAATGTGAGAGTACTGTCCAGAGTAACACCTAGGTTTCGTACTGATTTTGTGAATTTAATATTGGTGTTACTGATATATATTGTTTGAGGTAAAGGATGTGAATGAGAAAGTCTTTGTGTTGTGATCAGAATGGCCTCAGTTTTATCATCATTCATCTGTAGCTTGTTACATGTCATCCCTGATTTCACATCAGAAATGCACCTCTCTACACCTTGGATGGTAGCATCAACTTCAGTTGGCTGGCTAGATTTGTATATTTGGGTGTCATCAGCGTACAGTTGGTGAGACACTGGATGATGAGTGCATAGAATGAAGAGAACAGGTCCAAGAACAGACCCTTGTGGAACACCACAGCATAGATCAACTGGGTTGGAGTGTATTCCATTTGCAAATACAATTTGTGTCCTGTTGACCAAGTAGGACTTGAACCACAGTAAGACTGTATCATGAATGCCAAAAACATGGTGGAGACGGTGAAGTAATATATCATGATCTATTGTGTCAAATGCTGCAGACAAATCAAGGAGAGTGATGACTGTAATCTTTCCGCTATCCAACGCAGAGAGAATGTCATTAACTACTTTTAGAAGAGTAGTTTCAGTACTGTCTCAAGGCGATATGCAGATTGTACATTGCTAAAAAGACTTTGAATTTAGATGAGATACAAGCTGGGATAGAACAACCTTTCCTAAGATTTTTTATATGAATGGGAGATTAGAAACTGGGCGGTAGTTCTTTAAATCGTTATGGTCTAGTGTTGGTTTCTTCAGCAGAGGCTTTACAATGGCAGATATTCATCTCATTTAGTAATGTTATGTATATTTCATTTAATTGTTTGTTAGTTTTTTATTTATTTATTATATGCTATGGATAATTTTTGTTTGAACTTGTCCAAAATAAAGTTCATTTTCAACTTGACCTGAATAATTCGTTTTGGTTTTCTAAACATGTTTATCTCAATCTCAGTCAAGAAATTTGGAAATCCCCATGACATGACGGGTCTGCCTGGTTTTTGCTATAATTTATAAAAGAGAGACCTTCTAATTATTAATACTATTTTATCTTGTAAACATCTGAAACTCTCCATTAGGGAATACTTTTTTAAAAGCGTTAAGTGCAACGATATGTTGTTAATTGAGCTATATACAGAATAATCTTTTTCTAATAAATTAAATGTACACGATAACGTATCAATCTTACAACTATTAGTTATGAAAGCGAGACAGGTTCGGGCGAAGATAAATTATCTCAAGAAGCTTTTGTTCGCAATCGAAACTTAGAATTTCACTAAAATTCTTTCCTGCCTTTACCTAGCGCACAGCTTCGACACCCTGAGCACAGTCTAATGTCTCCCAATTTCTATATGATCCACCTCTAGGGACGTTCAAACGTATACTAATGTAAAAAGGGACTTAGTAAGAACACATTGCTTATTGAGACTCCGCCCAAGATTTGAATCTTTCGGTTTCGATTGAATACGGTCTGGTCTCTGAAGACTGCACTGGTGTAATTGAGCAATTAACTGCTACTTTTGGATTACCGGTCCCGAAATAGTCTGAACGTGCTCCAAGCCGCTGGTGACATAACTGACTGAGTGCAAAACAAACAAAAGCGTCTCTATCTGGTCGTAGAATTCCCTTTGAACATAACCCCCAACGGGTTGTTGCGTAATAAAAAAACAACAGACAGCCATTTCGTTTGTCTAGAATCGGGTCTGTATTCTATTCTTTGATACTCTAGGCTCACATTTACTTTTTGTGGCCTGTCGAAGGGCGAAAGAAGTTTGATGATAAATGAGAGTTGAATAATGGATGCATCACCAATTTTGCTATTTTTACTAAATTAAATTACAGTAACATTAACTCTCCTCGCTGACAGTCAGTTCATTATGTTATATTTTAGACAATATCCATTTATGTGGCAAACATTTAATATCTTAAAACTTTTTTCAACCTCACTGAATCAACGATATTCATTTTGTTTCCTACACGTTGCTAAATCCTTCACTAGATAAATCTAAACGTATTTATCGAAATGCCATTGAGAATACCGGGAAAAGAAAGATCATTGGTTTGAGACACAGTGAGTTATTATTTCTCGTCTGGGTCTTTTTACTGCCTTTCAGGACTGATAGCTAGGGGAAATACAAATATGCGGTATATATAGGGCTGGACTGGTGAGGCTGGTAACAATTTATCAGATGCAACCGATATTAAGTGTGAAGATGGATGAGAACATTACCTGAGTAGCAAGTTTTATTTTCCTAGAACATTCCGGAATCTACACAAACGATTAAGCAGATATTGGAGAAAATTTGACTAAATGACAATACGATCGTGGAAACTGTGTGACGATCAGAAGCATACAATACGTGTAAACATATTGTAAAATTATTCAGAACTATTCGATTCTTAAATTCGGAGACATAACATTTGAATAAGTATTGTATGCTTCTTTGTTCCTGTGTAACACGTGCGTCTCTCCGCATAAAATGTATCACCGTTTTCTACTTTCTTGGTGCTGAAAATAATTTAAGGTTTTAATAACAAACTTACAAAAGTGGGAACTTTTGGTTTCCTTAATAGTATTTGAGAACAGACATTTCATGTCTGGCAGTAAAACAAGACGAGGGTGAGAAGCAAAAGAGTCAAACATTAATTTTTTCTCATGATTTGTGTGACACCTGATGTATATCAATAGTTGCAAGTGGGTATTGGCAGATAGATCATAATTATATAGGCGCCCATACATTAAAGTGCGGAGGACTCATGGGAGACATACCTTTTTATATAGGCGCACATAGGTTAAATATGGGAATGGTATTATAGTGACACAAACGTTATATGGTCAAACGGTAACATTGTTACAATCTTCTGACCTCAGTTCGGGTTACACAGTAACATTGATGGAGTGGGCCTCAATTAGCGTCGCTATAGGTACGTATCGGAAATCCCATGATAAATTTGTCCATAGGTTTAACATGGGGATGATATTATCCAGATAAACTTATTTATGGGGTCAAAACTGTTTACACGGACAAAAGTGTTTATAGGGAGAACATTATTTATGACGACAAAGTGTTTATAAGGATAAGGGGAAATGTAATGGCAACATAATTCTTATAGATCTTTTCCATTTTTGAAAATGTATGGGGAAGTACTGAAAACATAATATTAGATATTATCCAACACACACATATATTGTCCAGCACCCACCTTTTGATTATTAACCAAAACGTATAAGGGTGTCCGAGAATTTTCATGATAATAGCTATCTACTGTTCAATTGCACATTTGATAAAACGCCATGTTCAATGTCTAAATATATATATAACTACCATCAGATGGAAAAGGTATGATGTTAAAGAAGGGATGAAATTACATAAACATACTATCCAGCACACTAACGATACTATCCAACACCTCGTTCACATTATCCAAAACGTCCTATGTATTGTCTAACAAACCAGATATATAATGAAAAGAACAGGTTATGATGTAATAGAATGGACGAAATTACACAAACACACTATCCAACTCACCAACTATAATATCCAACAACACATACACACTAGCTAAAGTCCCTTTTCGCTATGGCTGAATTGTGTGCTTGTGCGAGTGCGTGCTTAAGTGACTTATCCATAACATAAAATATCAATAGAAAGGAAAATAATTTCTTTTCTATATACTATTTTTGAGTCACAATAAAAAGTTGACAACATATCCCAAAAGTCAATTTTCTCCTTTGGTTTTTTCCTCCTTTTCAAATTTCTTCACTGATCTGGGTTTCTCCACTTTTGCTGTTTCTTCTAGAGGTCTTTATTTGTTGCATTTATTGTCGTAAATGGGTTCGTCTGCTTATGAAGACCTCTCATTCTCCTCGTTTCCTTCTCTCGTCTTCTTCAGTTTGTTTTCCTTTTTCTTAGGACACACTGAAGCAATGTCCCTTTACCTGAAAATGATAGTCATTTTTACCTTTGTCTCACTTTTTCTTTTTCCTGTGCTTTGCCATAGTGGACATTGTGGAAATTCTGGAGCCAAATGTCCTTCAATTGGCAGATATAACATGTATCTTGGCTTTATCTGGAGAGGAGGAGGAGTTTATAGCCTTATCGTAAGTATACTTTCCAATGACTCTGCGAATCTCTGGCCATGAAGACAATATGTTTTACTCGTCAATCTTCACAGTTTGATACATGAATGAATAATATTTAATCTTACGGTAAGAAACTCAGCCTACATATAGGGAACCAGTCTGTTTAAAACTTAGTATAATACAAATTTGCAATCAAAATAAAATATTCATTCTAATCAAGTGAAAAATCAGTAGAAGAAACCAAGAGGCAACGACGACGAATTTCCGTGTCGCCCTATACACTATCTGAAGGTTAGCCCAGGTACATGCTAGTGATTGTGACGAGGACATGAGTGTGAGTGTACCAACACCCTCAACGTCTGCCACAAGACCAAGAGAGTCATGTTTTAAGAAAACATTCGTTGCGCTGTTTTGACTCTTCGTACTTGTCAAAATGTAAGTAGCTTTTGCTGTACACTATCAGATTCACGACTTGGAAGACATCCGTGACTGGAAAGTCATGGCTTACATGCTTGAATGCAATAAGTGGCAGACAACAAGAAAGATCTGTGTCATTGATCCAAGAAGAAAAAGTCCCCTTAGAACAAGTACTATAAATGAACATGACATGGAAGACAATGTTTTCAAGTTAAGGGTAGAAGAACCAGACTGAGAGCAAGACATATCCCAAGTTTACGATATCGAAAAGAAAGTAAAGAAAGACCATTACTGGAGAAGAAATCAAGGACACTGAATTGTGTAAAGACTAAAGAAACACTAGAGCTTGCACCTTGATTTCATATGACACATCTTGATCGAGAATATTGTACAATTACGTATATATATATAGCTTTGGTGATTCTAACTTGTATATTATTGACGCATAAGTAATTTACCTCTTACGCAATTTTGTAATTCAATTCTTGAAATTTTTGTTTTTATTGTGACTTTGAACAATCATTAAATGTGTCTCAATAGTATAAAATATCTTGTGTCTTCAATTTTATACTCAGAATTCTCAACACAATAGCTATGGCTACATTTTACTCCTATCCTTCTTCTAAATTTTCACCCTGCATAGTATTTTGTCCCTCACCCCTATCAAATTTTGAAAACAAAATAAAAAAGAGCGAAGATTACATCGACCTGAAAAGCATTCACTTGTACCTAAAGATTATGGTTTCCAAAATGGACAACAACAGTCCAGGCGAGGACTCCAGAGTAAGCCAAGCCAACAATTTCATTCATGAGTGGATTTATACTTGAATAACAAAATAGTTATAAGCCACATGGATACGGATTACCCTTACCAAAAAGAAACTGAGAACACTCATTTAGTTGCTTTCGTGGTATGAAGACCTGACAGGGTCGATAAGTTCAGCGACACAGACTTGACGGAAGCTAACGTTCCTCTCAATGTCCGATTTAACGACCGTCGAAATAAAATCAAAGAAGGGTGCATTTTAGAACTGATGGATCGTGTGCAATTTGATATATGCTTGCAAGCTAAGTATCTATTGAGCTGAGTGGATTATAAGAATGAATCGAAGTAGCATCGTCTTCCATTCAATGACTAAAGCGACAGAGTAGACAATCATCATCGAAGAAGCTCGACTTTACATGCGCCATGTAGACGTTTTACCTAAAGTGAGAAATGACATCAATCAAACTTTTCCCAGAAAGATAGCAAAGTATCCGATACAGTGAGGAGTGAAAATCACAACTTTGACTATTGCTACTTGTTTTACATTCAGTTACCCAAACGTTTACACATTCGTATTGTCAGCAATGTGGACACTAAAGGAAGCCATGGATCAAACTCCTTTGGAGTTTTAACACTTGAACCTGTCCATGATGGAAGCCAAACCTTGTGTACCACTCCATTGGATCCTAACTTTTCCCAGAACAATTACTTGAGATCTTACTCGACACTGTTATTGTTGAAGCTACGAGACAGGCACCAACAACAGTCACGATTATGCAGGGGAATATGTTTTGTGGGGTTAAATTGCACTCCAGACCAGAAGAACGATGAGGGGCATTTCAACTCTGTAAAATCGGGCACACTTCATGTGGAACTTCAGTTAGCAAAAGTTCAAACCAACAATGTAAACGTCAGCTCGTATGCAGAATCTGACAGTACTCTGGATACCAACAGCTTGAGATACGTGGTTCTAGGCTAAAAGAAACAAAATGGAACAGGAAGAATCTATGAAGATTGACGACGAGTAAGAATAAGAAGAAAAAGACACTCATGACGTCAAGATGGCTAGAAGAAGAACAACATTTCGTCCTATGTTTTGCTACTGACATGGCTGCGAAAATCACCAGTCCGACCAAAGATAATTGTTTTGGATGTCAAAACTCTCATTCAAGTCAGACTCAACACGACAAATGTATGATGATGAGTAATGAAGAAATGTTGGAAGAGTATCTGGATGAGGCCTGGAGTCTTATCTCCGAAGAGAAAGGTTTATGAAAGAGGTATAACGACTTGCGTGACCATTCCTAGCCTCCACTGACTTCTTTGGAGATTAAAAGCATTGAAGCTCTTTTGCAACAGTGCCCATAGACGAACCGAGGTTCATCGAATTATTTGACATATAATGTCAAGGACGAGGTCAGGTGTGAATTAATGACTTGCCATTACCTTTGAAAAAAGAATGGGTACCTGGGAATAGTATTACCTTCTGAAACACAGTTAACACACCGCGTCTTGGAATCCTGATGTGTGCTAAAGATGAATCTATCCATCACAATTCTAAAGATATTCATGCCTATGTCATTTACACAGACAACAGTCATATACAAGGAAATCATTGAGCAGCCTTCTAATTTCCCTCCCCACGCACCGTTCCTACTTATAGTTTTACTTATTTATTCAGTGTATGTGCTTCAGGGGAATAACCATGTCATGGGAGTAGTTGTCCAGGGGGTAACTGAAATGGGGATAATTGACCAAGGGTGATTTACTAGGGAGGGGGTAATTAACCGGGGATAAATGACCAGAGGTAATTGTCATCGAACCATTGCAACACCCTTGCACTTATGTGTCTGTTTTGTATTAATAGAATTGTAATGCAAGTACATATTCGTTGTTAATACCAGTATCTGACATGTGCAGTAGATAGACCGCACCTTAGATTTGCATATAATGTGATTTATTACGTACTCATCGTATCGGATTGATAACATACTTTGTGCCTTCTTAAGTTCTGATTTGAACCTTCACTGGTCACTTTTCTGGGGAAAGTTTGGCTGCTGTTACACATACAAAATATAGTATAAGAAACCTTGGCAACAATACCGCAATTATTTTCTTTCTGTAAAGATTTATTATCAATTTAGACTTTTGATATTTCTGTCTTGTTGTTAGTTTACAACTTAGGCTTGACCTTTTATATATTTTGGTCCTTTCACCAGTTGATTCCTACTACAATGTACAAGAGTCGCAGCGATTCGTCCGACTGACATTTACAAGACAAATTGCCTTACATAATTACCACTACCAGAGTTCAACATGTACCATGTGGAAATATCTTTCAATTTGTAGTCTATAATAACAACTTTTCTTCTTATATGTTCCATAAAGATGTAATAGATAATTTTCAGTAAAAAGAAATGTAAGAATGAATAGCAAGATTAATTGTACCACAATGCCTTAGTTTTTAATTTTTTTTTATTTTTAAACTGGCGTTCATTTTATTGTAAAGTTATGAGAAAACGTTTGCATGTATAACAATATTTCTTTGCGCTGTCATTTATATTGTGCAAAATTAAAATTACTTTTCTTTACTCAGTGCACAATCAATGCATGACAATGTCAGTCTCTGCGAACAGTACATGAAAATAAAAAAAATATGGACAAAGGAATTATTTTCATTAATGTCTCATATACAGACGTTCTTCCTGTAAAAAGTACACGACACAAGAGACACTGGGAAATTACTTTCTTTACAGACTATTCTATTACACTATATTTGTCCTAAAGACAGCTATACTAGACAAAATAATTACTTAAGATCTTTAGTATAGTCTTATGGGCAAACCCTTCATAATGTGAGCACAAAAATGATAGTTTGAAACTAGTTGTATTATTGGTCATGCCATCACAAACTCTTCGTGTTACAAACAATAAGTAAAAATGACAGACATATTGACTATTGTATTTACTGTCTACAACATCACACACACATCTCGTTCACAAAAAACAATAGCCAGTTTGGACAGTATGGGGTGCATACAAATGAAAGCTTAGTGTGACCTAAACCAAATAGTTGCTAACAGTGCAGGATACAAGTTTAAATACTCAAACCAGTACAATGCCTTAAATTGATTGGCACTTCTTAATTGACCGCAGTTTTCCATGATAGGGGACAACACATGACATTAAAGGTCCGACAGTAATGTATCCCATGACACATAAATCTACTATTGTACATGATAGAAACCTATAATATCGAGCTACAACAATAGCAAGGGTTACTCTAAAAGAGTTTTTCCCTCCAGTCACGGGGCCCCGAGTGGCCGAGTGGTCTAAAGCGCTCTCCGTTACGGATCACTGCCATCTCGCCTCTGTCTGCGTGGGTTCGAGTCTCGGATTCGGCTAATGTTGGTATGTGAGAAAGCTTGCCAGTAGCTTCTCGTGGGTCGGTGGTTCTTTCTGGGGTTTTCCCCGAGTTCTTCCTCCACCATTAATACTGGCCGCCATGTATAGCCTATCGTGTGCTGAAAAATGGCGTTAAACCCTACAACAACAACCCTCCAGTCACTGTGTCTATGGATCGGTAAAACCCATGTGGCAATATTTTATAAATGGATTTCTCTTTTATGCAGCTATCAGTTGCTTTGCAAATATCTTAATGTCTTCCGATAAGTATTTTGATTTCTAAATTTCGAGAATGAAATATTTGCGTCATGTGTGTTCGTTCTTTATTGCCTTGTTTAATACATTTTCTTGAGATATTTTCCACATAATAATCATCGATTTAAACTTTATTGCTAACTGGAGGCATTTGAGTTCAAAGTTACCTTTTTATGCAAGTAGTCTATTAACCTTTACTTGTAGTTTTCAAGTGGCGTTCGTGTAATGCTTAGTAGTATACTGACTATAATACAGCACACAAAAGAGTGTAATTTATTATAGGTAATGATTTGTATCATACCTTTGAAATTGCAGCCAATCAAGTGTGCACTTCATCTGTAGGAACATTAGTCTAAGACAATTACACATTGTAGGTCGTTATGGACTCCACTCTTTGAATCTATATTTCATTCTGACAAACGAAGCCTATCGGATAATGCCTTAGTTCTTTCCATCAAAACGGTAGTATTGGTTTTCTAAATAGCTTTTATCAGATGAAAGGGTAAACATTGAAAGTTTATGGTATTGTTTTCATTATTACAGTAAAAAAATTGCCAAGAGTTTGGAGATTTTTGCGACTTTTGGTGGCACGAAAGGTTTGTAATTTTCTAAAGCATATTTTACGGTAATAGAACGATTTAAGAAACATGTCCATTTCTTTGTGAACTTTGTTACATTGTGTACAAGTTGTATGAAAGCACAACCACCTTGTTGTATTGTGTACAATTTGTATGGGGCCAGCTGTCCCATTTTTATAGTGTTTATCGTTTGTATGAAAGCACAGTACCCGTTTTGATTACAATTTGTATGTAACCACAACCCCATTGTAATGCTTATCACAATTTGTAGCATTATATGGAATAGTCTACATTTTGATCCATTCAGATTAACACTGGCACGTAATTAGCTATTCTTTGCAATGTTGCTCAGTTTATTCCAAACTGGCAAAGATCACCAGCCAAGTCATATGAATATCGTGTTTGCTTTACTTTAGTCGCAGACTGAAATTGCTGCTTTTAATGAAAGTCAGAATTCTTACATATTGTTTTAAGACTATAACCCATTTCCATTGTTGGGAGTGATGGAATAAGACAAACACAAATCTAACAGTTTACAGTATACAAGCAGTGTGTGAAAACACTATTTTATTGAAAATAAAACGCTTTCGTTTTCTAAAAGTAACTTGTTAGATTAGGTATACTTAAAGATCATGACAAAAAAATTATCAGACCCAAATCGACCCATGCAATATATTTTCCATCGGACCTCTGGCCATCTGTTTGATAGAGGTATCTTGGGTATATATGGAGTACAGTACAAAAATTATTTGATAACGTAATAATAATAATACCAATACACATTTTATATTTGATGATGCCCATACATGTTATATAAAACTCAGCCTATCACTTCGGTTGTATATAGCTATCTGAGTACACCAAGTGGTCTTCTTTCGAGGTACGGCTGCTGTGGCAACAGTAAAGTGAAACTATTCTTTTGCGGTATGGCTGCTGTGGCAACAGTAAAGTGTAACTATTCTTTTGCGGTACGGCTGCTGTGGCACCAGTAAAAGTGTAACGTTCATCCGCGATACGTTTATGAAACCATATGTATTTATTACAAGTCACATATTCATTAAGCGTCAGAACTATCCTTTGAGCTATGTTTTTATGATTACTTGATATCTTAAATTCTACTATTTCTCCACAACAATAGTTTTTTACTGTCCAAACTTTTTAACCCTTAATGCTTGACAATGTCATGATAATCGTTTATTCTGTTTTATTGAAGGCATTGTACCGGATAAGTATAATAATAATAATAATAATAATAATAATAATAATAATATAACAATAATAATGAGGACTCAATATAGCGCCTAATCTTTAGAAGCTCTAAGAGCTTTACAACATTAGACAACACCTATAAGATACAAAAACATATATAATGATATGATTACAAACACAAACACCATGAAATTAGAAAACATAGAAAAAACATGCTGAGAATATTTAAGGTAGGAAACATTATTAGGTCTTTAAGTTTGTTCTTGCAGTCGAAATAAGTGAGTTTTTAGAGCACTCTTGAATGTGATCACTGTGTCTTTATTCAGTGGGCAATTCATTCCACGTTGCTGGGCCCTGGTATGCAAAAGAACGCTGTCCATATGACTTTGTTTTCATAGTGGGAATAATGAGTATACGACTGTCAGAAGAGGAGCGTAAGTATCTTGCTGGTGTGTACACATGGGTGAGGTCAGATAGGTATGTTGGACTAGATTCCAAAAGTGAAACGTAGCACAGAGAACACATTTTGTGTTTGATTCTGGATCGAATGGATAGCCAGTGTAGGGTACAGAGCAGCGGGGAGGTGTGCTCTGATCGTGGTACTCTAACTATGATCCGAGCAGCTGTGTTTTGAACTTTGGGAAGTTTTTGGAGTAGATATTGAGATGAAGCAGACAGAATTGAGTTATAATAGTCCAGTCTTGAAAGTACTAATGAACACACAAGTGTTTTAGTGGCATCAACTGAAAGATATTTGCGAATTGAGCTGATGCGTCTCAGCTCAAGATATGCAGCCTTGTATATGTTCATGACATGTTGGTGCAATGTGAGAGTACTGTCCAGAGTAACACCTAGGTTTCGTACTGATTGTGTGAATTTAATGTTGGTGCTGCTGAAAGATCTCGGAAGATCATTTTTCTTGTCTTATTCGGATACTTTAACTCATTTTCAACTGTTCGTCTTTTAACGGAGAACAAAAAGAAACCAAAACAAATCTAAACTAAACAAATGTTTCTGTGCTAAAGGAAAAGAAAGGTATTTTATAGATTGAAAGCTCGATTTAAAAAAGAAAAGCTTTTAATTATATTGTGATCATATTGGATCAATTTGATAAAGATGTAAACAAATAATTTATCGGTTATCGTTATCTAGGAAATGATCGCCCTCGGTGTTATTGCCTGGATCGAGTAAACTTATAGGTAGAAGAAATAGAGATCAGAGCAGATATATAGAACAGAACGAATCGAGCCCCCGTACATTAATAATCAAAATATAATCAACTACATAAAGAATGGTGTTAATACAATACATTAGGAATATACGCTTCTTTTTGGAATAAACCTTTCACCGAATTTCAAAACACAAAAATTATAAAAATAGCTGATCTGTTTTACTGATCGAATTAGTTCATCATACGATCGAGTGAACAATCGAGTCATTGCCTTGTACAATTGCATAACCTGCTTAGCTCTAGTTCACTCCAATTCCATTGTAGCTGTTGTCTGTCCTTTCGCATTTCCTTTTCCTTCTTTTTCCTTTTTCTCTCCAACCTACCTTTTGCTTCACCTCCGTTCGGCCCTCAAACTTTGTATGTGTAGGTGGATATACAAGCATGTAGATGCACATATACTTGGATACATCAGTGCGTAGGTACATCTGAGGATACGTCTGCGGATACGTCTGAAGAGCTATTTTCCCCTTTGAAAACAAACAGAGAAAAACCTAACTTTTCCATCGGTTATTCTACTGGGGATAGATCATTACTCCCCTCTCGTTATCAAATCTTACTATCGGTATTGAAACAGATACCAAAGTCAGTTTAATCGGGTCAAGCATGGTAGACCAAAACAAATCTAGTTTCATAAGATTAACGTACTTCTTAATTAATAATTCATCACTTCGCATTAACACATGAGATTTAGAAGTTCCGCTCGCGTCTCAATTACACAAATGAATGAATGAAATTCACTACCTGGCTTTACGTTAAGTTCAGGGAATACACACATTCAAGTCTTTAGCATACATGAAATTACTTAAGATCGGAGAATTCACACGGCTTCTCGTAACTCATATTAACTAAAGTAATGCATGAAACTCTTAGACCCTAATTCCTGTACAAACAAGACGACAAATTCAAACAATTCGACAACTTTATATAAAGAAGATTATTGTACGAATTCAAATATATATAAACTAAACACAGTTATACTTATATCAAGAGAATTAATCAACGAATTTAAACAACTAAATTCACGCACATATTATTAAATAAGTCAAGCAAAATATTATATTGGCATCAACGAATCTCATGAATTTGACGCAAATACCTTTTGTGCTTTCAAGCGTTGTTCGTTATTCCGCCAAATTTGTGTCCATCGACCTTCCAGACATACGGGCCCTTGGACAAATGTTTTACAAGAGAATTTCTTCCAAACTGACTCTCGGATTCCCATTTCCCTTTACTCTTGCAGCAAAGCTTACACTAATTAGATTTTTCGATGGGGGGAATATTTACAGCTAGGAAATTTAGTGTGGGAAACACGCCCCTATTTAGCATAACCAATCAGGATGATATATATGTACCGACTTTTCCTCTGGGCGCCAAAATTGGGGTCAACTTCACCTAGGTCTTCGAATAACTGTTTCTGGAATTTTTCAAGTTTGACAGTGCCACTATGAAATGGAAGTTACCCGTGTCTCTAATAGTCCGTCTCGCGGTTAAGTAAACGAATGCTCAATTTAAAAATCTCTATCACTACCGATCAGACATTTGGAATCACTGCAGTATAGAGATTTAACAAGAACCTGTCCCCATAAATCTAATTAATTGTTCTCTGTCCCAAACTAATGTGCCTTTCGTAGATCGACAGAAATTTGCCCCCTCACATTACACATATCCATTTCGTTCAGATGAAAATATATATCTCAACAAAAAATAGATTGGCACAGATTTAGGTTGAAGAAGTGGCATCTATTCAGATCACTTAAGACGATTTGAAGATATACGAGTATACAGCGTTCATCTAGACCAAGCAATACGTGCTTGTAATATAATCAGGGATAGACGAGATAATGTATGCAAGAGACGAAAATTAAGTATAATTGAAATAATTTGTCTATGTTTTGTTTTTTAATCGCATTCAATATTATGAAATCTGAAACAGCAAGTACGACTAAGACGACCATTGGATTGATTGTCACTTTAGTTAAGGTACCATTTAAACGCCAATCGTGGTGTTATTGGCTCGGAATTTCCTGGCCTGCCTCCGTTGTTATTCCGCGGCTGACCTGTTGGCCTTGCAAGCTTCATCGCCTTTATGATGTAAGAGTGTCACACTACCCTGTTCAATGCCAAAGTTCTTCAATGACGTCTTCATGGTTTCCTTGCATCATCTTCTCTGGCCCATTTTGTTGCGTTTTCCTTGTTCAAACTCGCCATAAAAGAGTTTTTGGGGAAGCCGGCGGTCTGGTATGCAAGCTTCGTGGCCTGCCCATTGCAACTGTGATTGAATCAAGATGGTGAAGATGCTGGGAAGGCTTCCTTGGGTAAGGACATAAGTATCTGGGATCCTGTCTTGCCACCTGATATTTAGGAGTCTTCTGAGGCAGGTAGTGTGGAAGTGGTTCAACTTCTTTGCATGGCGCTGGTACAACGTTCGATTTTCGAAGGCGTATAATAACACACGGAGTACTATCGCTCTGTACACCTTCAACATTGTCTGAAGACTAATGCCTCTCCTGTAGTCTGCTGAATGCTGCGCTGGCCTTTGCAATCCTGCCATTAACTTCGTCATCTATCAAAATTTATGCAAGCATCAGATAACTTGTCGACGCTGCTTTGCATGTCAGCTTCAGAGCCAGTGTTCAGGGCGCAGTCATCAGCAAATATAAAGTCTCTGGTGATGTCTGTTGTGACCTTAGTGTTTGCTTGGGCCTCTTGAGGTTGAACAGTTTGCCATCAATTTGGTATCTGATGCTGATTCCCACCTCACCATCTCTGAAGGCATCAGTGAGCATGGCTGAGAACATAAGACTGAAAAGTGTTGGCGCCAGTACACAGCCCTGCTTCACTCAGTTTGAGACAGAAAAGGGATCTGATGTCTCACCATTGTTCCGGACTCTAGCTTCCATACCATCGTGGAATTGCTGCATCATGGCAATAAATGTCCTTGGGCATCCGTACTTGGCCATGATCTTCCACATGCCCTCTCTTCTAACAGTGTCGACGCCCTGGGTCAAATAGACATCGGTAGCCAAAAGGTCAGTATTCTGCTCTTGGATTTTCTCTTGCAACTGCCTAGCAGCAAAAATCATGTTGATGGTTCCGCGCTCCTTTCGGAATCCACAATGGCTTTCTGGTAGGAGTCCATGGTCAATGTGTGATGTGAGACGGTTGAGGAGAATTCTGACGAGTATATTGCTTGAGATGGAGAACAAAGAGATATCTCGGTAGTTGTCACAAGCTTGAAGATTTTCTTTGCGCTTCTGCAGGTGTATAAGAGTAGGATCCTTGAATTCCTGTGGGATCGTCTCTTTTTGCCACATGAGGTGAAATAACTGATGGAGCTTTCCTTGTATATCTCTGCTGAGATTAAGTTTGAGCCAGGAGTCTTGTCACAAGAGAGCAGACGCATTGTTTTCTGGGTCTCTAACATGGTTGGTCGGTCATCCATTGATTCATTGACTGGCACCTTGGGCAGCCGATCGATGGTTTCATCATTGAGGGACACAGTTGAGGACACAGTTGAAGTGCTCAGCCCACTTTTCGAGGATCTTCTCTTTGTCTGTGATCAGTGTGTTCCCATTCGCACTGAGGAGATAGGATGATCCTGATGGTGATGGGCCATAGACTTTATTCAGCGCATCATAAAACCTCTTCATATCATGGTTGATTACGCGGCTTTGGATCTCATCTGCT
The DNA here is from genome assembly GCA_028554795.2 of Sinohyriopsis cumingii. NCBI lineage: Eukaryota > Metazoa > Mollusca > Bivalvia > Unionida > Unionidae > Sinohyriopsis > Sinohyriopsis cumingii. The sequence continues at coordinate 76,725,550 of CM068827.1, read as the reverse complement.
TTGTTACTCAGCCAGGAGTCCTGCATCTGCCGAAGTTTCTGTTGAACAGTCCTGCCTATGTTATTAAAGGCATCTTTCTTTAAAGTGGACTTTGGGTAATTTCGGTATGCTTTGTGGAGGCGATGTTTTTCATCCAACAGCTGCCTGACGTTTTCGCCATTCTCATCAAATCATCCCTTGTGTTTTTTGGGAAAGGCCATAAGATCTCTGTGCCGGTGTTTTAGACCAGCTATCTAAGGGACGCCCAGGCTTTCTCCACATTCTGGGTGTCCAGATACTTGGACTGAAGATGGTTTTCTAGAGTGCTGACAACTGTCGATTTGGAGTTCGAGTTCTTCAGCTTGGCGATGTTCAGCCGTTTTGGAATCTTCTTGCTTTGAGCCGTTTAGGTTGGATACTGATGTTTAGCTTGGAGATTACAATGCGCTAGTCAGTCAGACATTCTGAACCACATATGGACTTGGTCACCCGTACATCCTGCCTGTCCTTCTTCCTGACTATCACGTAGTCAATGAGACGCCATTGCATAGATCGGGGATGCATCCATGTCGTCCTGTTGTGGATAGGGATGTGGAAGACTGTGTTGGTGATGAGCAGCTCATGCTCTGCGCAGGTCTGAAGCAATAAAAGACCCTTGCTCTTTCAGCGGCTGACGCCATACTTTCAAATGACCCCTACCCAGGAGATGTTGTCAGAGCCGACTCTTGCATTGAGGTCAGCAGGGATGATGAGCCTGTCAGATTTTGAAACAGAGGTTTTGATAGAGTGGAGTTCTTCATTAACTTTGTCCTTTGTTTCATCTGGATCGGCCATGGTTGTAGCATACGCACTGATAATTGTGAATTCCTTTCTCCCATTCGATAGTGGGAGTTTCATAGTCATAAGCCTGTCGTTCACACCCTTTGGAAGTCCAAATAGCTAGTTAACAAAATCTGACTTAGCTGCAACACATACTTCAACCTCATGTGGCTCCTCAGTTCCTTTTCCGCAACAAAAGAAGGTGTAGCCATTGCCCATTTTACAAAGTGTGAACTCTCCTAAACGGCGGGTTTCAATCTAGGCTGCAATATCGATGCTGTATCTGACTAGGTCCCTGCCAATCAGGACAGTTCTCCTCTGAGGTCTGTCAGCATCACTTCTGTCCAAAAGTGTGCTCACGTTCCAGGATGTGAGGAACAATTTTCATCTTTTTCTCTGTAGTGATTCCACCGCTGGTGTAGGGTCCCCTCCAGCCGCAATTAGCTGGCTAGGGAAAGATGGAGCAGGCAATTTTTAGGGCACCTTTTCTTGCTCCTTCCACATGCCATAGAGGTGAACAGTCGCTCAGGAGGAAGCCGAACTAAACTGCTGCTCCGTGTCTGTGAAGAACGAGCATATGGCCTGAGCCGCCTGTGTCCAGATTTTCGGCTACGGCTGTCAGTGTACCCACATCTGCCCTACGTCGCTCGGCCGTTGCCACATGACTTTGGGGGAGAAGGATGACAGAGTGACTTGCGCGTTGACCTCACTCTCTCGTCCAAAACCATTTGGATCCAGTGGCAAGACAATGTCAAGACGGCTGGAGATGGAATCGGATGCATTGGGTGTCTAGTACTACCTCGTCCTGCTCTTAGCACTCTGCAGCGGGTTGCTGGGAATACCCTTTCTGCCCGTTGAACTAGTATTGGTTTCATCCGTGCAGTCTGTCGAATGCAGTCTTCATATGCATGGGTAGGCAAGTCCTGACACACCAAAGGTTTAAAACCCTTCGGCTACCCTCATCTGGTTTATCCCGCCAGTCAAAGCAAATTACTGGGGTGTGGTTGTTGAACATGTTACAGCTTCCTGGATCCACATATGAGAATTGGTACATGTGGAGACCAAAGGTGCGCTAGCTACCCCAAAGGAGGCACGACTGTTCCCCCAATAGAGGTGCTACCCCGCCAATACACTCCCGTACACCCCAATACAGGACTAACAGAACAACAGACATCACGAAGTTTCAGATGTGTTTTGATGTTAGGTCAGTTCCAAGTGGGATCAGTATCTATTGATTTTCGTTTATCGCTATATGTTATAAGCAAGACACATTTATCTAATGGGAAGCACGTTTGAACGTTAATAAAAGTGTTTATATCCCAGCGTTTGAAAAGCACTATTTTTATATTCACTGCACAACAATTGTATTGTATCTTACTGCTAGTGATATTGCTAATTTTAAACTGCAGACACTACACCACATGCTGACATAAGACAAACATGGAATGCCTGGAACTTACCTAGATGTAAACGTCTTTTGTCTATTTTAACATGAGTAGCAATACCAGTGATGGCAGCTGAGTATTATCTCAAGCGGACTAAACTTTATATTTCAGTTCAAAAAGGTATAAGTAATTTATAAACCAATCCTTGACATAAAAAATGAAATATATCATTATGTCATTAGCAAAATTAGTGATACGACGTTAATGAAATTTTACAAATCGCTTCATTACCATAAAATCAATGCAAGCTAATAAACAGATAGGTGTGAAGTGAGCTTAACAATGACGTGATATAACAAATGAAACTCATGCACTCGATTTGCCTGCTCCACCATAGTGTACAGAAAAAGATTAAATTGTACCTATTCTCAAAATCATGAATTCGATATAAATTTTGGCGTCATACGGCACAAATAAAGCGTATAAATATGCACGCTGTAAATGTAATCTGAAGAAAAAACTATTAAATATTAATTAAATGGATATTGTAATGAATTATTTACAGTAACAACAATCACAATTATTTCATTCAGTAACTTGAGGAGTATCATAATTTGGAATATTCGACAATTTATTGACTGTTAAAATACAGCTAAATTATACAGACAAATATATAAAGCCATTTAGGAAATCAGCTAACAACTCTGAAGGATTCACTTTGATCCATGGTCGAGCAAACTCAGACAGAATGAATCATTTATTGATTTTTCAGTTATTGTTATATTTTAAAACAGAAAATGAAACACACAATCTTGCAATGTAAGATTTGTAACGCAAGAGCAGTGATATTTGTCTCATGCATTCTGCCGGTTGAGATTATATGTAAAAGGAGATGAAACTACTGACTGTTCCCTGCTATATCAACGCCCAACTAAGTTATATTAAAATGTTCATTTTTACATTAAATGTAATATTTTGTTATTGTTTCCATTTTGTCTTTCTTTGTTTTTTGCTGTTTTCTGTGCTTATGTTTTAATGGCAGGGATCCTTCATCAAACTGACAGGAAAATAATGATGAAAGACCATGGTACTACTTACTTGAAATCGCCGCCTGCTTTGAGACAATGGAAACAGCTGAATTTATATAGAGCTTTGTAGAAAATTAATAAACCTTCCTAATCTTCTTATCAGTTTAAAGTGCTACGTAAACTCTAAGAGGGATCATTATTTATTGATTATAATGTACTGCCACGTTTTATAGCTGAACCTATAAAACCTATTCGAATACAAATGTATCTCACTCGACCAACAGAAGTTTGTAAACTAAATCAAACCACAGTCTTCATTCACTTTCACTTAACAAACTTGCTACGTTATATTTAAACAGTCCTACGACGAATAATTGTTGCTTTTAGGGCGCAAAGACTGCAAAAGGTGCTGGCAAAAGGCCAATTCTAGAATGCTATGGTAACATCTCATCAAATGTGTCAATTTCTATATCAACAGAGAGTAGTAATTACATTGTCATTGACCTAGATAGATGGCTCATTCGGCATCAAGCATGGCAATTCACGTGGGGGAAATATCATTTTCTAATTTTGGTTCTGCGAAACTTTGGTATTAAGTGCAATTCTGAAATAGAACCATTAATGAAATAGTCTTGACGTGAATTGAATTACAGAGTGGAGAGACGTTGTTTCGAAATGGATGAATTTATAAAGATAGTCTTCCTTTGAACTGAATCAGGTGGCATTAAAATGTATGTGGGACTCATTATATAGGAAGAGACAGTAGCAAACTTAGTGAACGTCATGTATGCAGTTTTGTTCGGCTCTAGGTCTTGAATTAAGTGATTTCACAACGAACATATTGATGTGTTACTCAGATAGTTAAACAAATGTAGTATTTTACTCATATAGCAAAATGTGTTCACTCAAATGGTAAAATTATGTAAACAAAGGAGACAGATATACAAATTATCTTTACAGTCCCAAAAACACACTGGGTTTTATAAGCCGCAAAAATTAGCCCACGGCTAAAAGATTACATGTATGGAGTTACACATTCCTTCAACAGCACACTCGGCTACCAGTCACACTGGTCAATCAAGCCGTCAGTGTTCCAGGTTGGTTAATCAAGCAATCAGCGCCCACCAATCTCCGGTCACTCGGGTCACTCGGGTCACTGAATGCTTTCTTGAGACACTTCTTATTACCTATGCTTCAAAAATCATGCAACGATTCAATCTAAGTTCATTTACTACAACATAAATGATGAAAAGATGCATTCCGGAAGCCTTTAGTATACCATAAATCATGGAACGATGCTACCAAAACGCCTTTGGTAAACAATAACTCACGGAAAGATGCTATCAAAAAAAGCTCTTAGTACACAAAAGTCGTGGGAAGATGCTATCAACAATCCTTTAAAACAGAATAAATCCTGGTAAGAAAATATCAAAATGCCTCTAATACATAATAAATCACAGAAAGAAGCTCTCACGAAGCTTTTCTTTACACAGATCTTATTTGAGAAAAAGATATGTGACATACTGCTAAGAAAGAAAATTGAATACAAGTATTAAATACAAATGTAGCAAATGAAGAATTGTCTAAAAATTGATAGTCAGGCGAAAAAATTTGTACTTGGAAGACCAAGTTGATGTCTTTTTATTTTAAATTAAATCATTTAACAATTGTTTCCAATAATGTTTGGAAAATGATTGGGATATTATAAGAAAAATATGCTTTTACTAGGAGTTAGAATAAAAATATCGAAAACCACTTTTGTGATATGTTATTACTTCAAGGCCTTTGTACCGTTAATTAACCGCTCCGGTGGCCTAGTGGTTAGAGCGTCCGCCTCGGATGCGGGAGGTCGTGGGTTCGATCCCCGGCCGAGTCATACCAAAGACTTACAAAAACGGTACTAACAGCTGCCTCGCTTGGCGCTCAGCATTAAGAAGCATTAAGAGGTTAGTGTTAGGACTGGTCGGCCCGGTGTCAGGATAATGTGTCTGGGTGGGACATCATGCTACATGTCTGCGGCATGATGCCCCAGTGCTAGACATCACTATAAACTGCCACATTGCAGACATCGAAGCGATAAAGCTACGTTAAAAATTCAAATCACATCACTTGTACCGTTAATTAGCATTCTGCACATTGTTGGTCAAATATAGCATATTTATCGAAAACATAAATATTTGTAGGAAGTGACCAATTGGATATTGTTATGTATATTTATTTTGCATTATTTGTTTGTTTGTTGAATTGTGTATTTTGTTGTATGCTATTGTAATATAATATTGTTTATTGGACTTAAGTTGGTCCAAATGTTAGGATCATTATTAATGGACATTATTAATCGAAGTAAACATATTTATTTGAGTCTTGGTATAGATTACTGAACGTTCCTACCTGGCCTATCTGACACATCCCGTGTGTGTGTGTGAGAGAGAGAGAGAGAGAGAGAGAGAGAGAGAGAGAGAGAGAGAGAGAGAGAGAGAGAGAGAGAGAAACTGTGAGGTAAAATAATATTTAGCTACATCCGTAACGAACAAAGCTGTTATAGCAATGCCTGTGTACGCATCGTTGAGATTCTGACATAACAAATACAATGGACAGTACTTCTTTTTTATTTATATAATATTTGCTTTAAAAGGAAATTACTCATCTTGACTGTCTATAAAACAACAAAGTTCCACACCTAGGTGTCTAATCTTTGTATACATGCCAATATGGCGGAAACAGTACATGGTGAAGTTAACACAACATTAAAAACAGTGCTGGGATTAAAAATCTGCTAGAGATAAGAATAATCGGCTTTTCTGAGAGCATGCATTTAGTATGTTAAAAAGAGAGGTCACCTTAAATAAATAAAAATGGAAGCCATGTTGCCATTGCGTTATAAGCAGAATCGCGTTATAACGTGTTTAACCTGTATGCATTTGTGTTGTTCATCGAATTAATGCTTAGTGATTTCTTCATACCGTTGCCATAATTGGAATCCATGAAGAAAATCATGGTTAGCATCGTTTCTAATGCTGAGTTATTCGACTTTATTATGACTATTTGTGTACATTTTCAGAATACCCTTGAAACTTGTCCTATTAGAAAAAGGTGGAGGTTAGATCAAGTTGTTTTGGCTGCTATATCGATGAATGTTCCCACAGGGGCTATAATCCATTTCTTAACTTATCATTAACCCGCTTGCCTAATTTTAGCCATATATATAAGAAATGAAACAGAAAGAAATATACTTGTCCAAAATGTCCGCTCTGTACTATCAGAAAAAAATATAATACTATATTAACAGTGATGGAACAAAGTCAGCTCGAAACTGCTCTACATTCTGTCATGGAGAGCATATGTCAATCAGCACAGACAATGAAAGTAGATCAAAATGATGTCAACAAAAAAATGATAGATTTTCGATCAACAAATAACATTGGTATTTTGCAGGCTTAACGCAGCAAAATATCTTCCAAATGATGCACTTAGAAAGTTCTGAAATAATAATATGGCTTATAACTTTACTTTAACTAAATACCATAGAAATATGTACAAAACACAAGACATAAACCCAAACAATGCAGAGAGAAGGAAAGGCAAATCACGAAAATAGAACTTTCAGATAAAGACTCAAAACGCTTCTGGAAACTTTTAAAATGTCCAAGCACCACGCATGGAATACTTAATACTTTTCATATGTGTTTAATATACAGTATGAGAGGAACCAAGATTTCAGATTAAACGAAACAAGACAAATTGTCCATGAAAATCTGATAGGTAAAATAAGTGAATCAGAAATATAATAAATATTTTATAAAGTCTGAACCACCAGGTGATTTTTGTTTTAAAACGATGGAAATATTACGGTGCCTGTCTTTATATCAATGTTCAGTATATTATTTGGTATTGGATATTTTTCAAAGTTAAAGTCTCCCATTCACAAAATGGGGAATATAACTATGCATGAAATTTATATAGGGATTAGTCTTTTACTCGTCCCCAGCAAAATATTTACATCCATTTTAAATGAGAGACTAGATAACTGGATCAAAGACAATGTTATCTTAGGCGAAGAGTAAGCTTGGTTTAGAAATTGATATTCCACTGTTGACAATTATATTTACCGTAAGTGCATTGATATGTACATACCTGATGAAGCGAAAGGTGGGAATTTTTTTTTAGCTCTTTCTATTGACTATGAAATAGTTTTGACCGTATTGACAGGCGCTTACTTGATCATGAATCAATAAGTGAAAATATTAATAGTAAAATGCTTCCGATGCTAATTCTATTTATACGTTAATAATCCAAGGTTTCCCCCTTTTCCGGGAAAAATAAGGTCCCATACCTGTCTAGGAGGTAACATTCAGCCGTTTTAAAGAAATCAGTTAGGATTTGGTTAAGAAATTCAATATAATTTGCTTCACATAATTACTAAACGCAAAGAAATCACTCAATCTACATATCACTATTAAATCTAGTTCATATTTGCTCTGAACGATTTGCGGAGTAATGATAAAAATTTCTCAGCAGGCAGTCGTAATGGAAACAATACATGAGACTGTTTTTAACTGTGTTGTGTGCGAATATTACACTATCCGTACATTGGATGCATGCAATAGACTTCACTAGGTTCACAATAATTATTATTAAGTAATTTCATACTTTAGAAATTTACGATTCATTGTTGTTATTATCTATGAATTAAAATCGTTGCACAAGTGTGTCCATTTTTAATGATCACCGCTGCTAGTATGTCACATGACCATGGTCTAGAACAACAGCCAATTGATCTTGCATGCTTATTTTTGAAAACAACTGCAGTAGGCTATGACGATGTACATGTTTGCAAAGCCTGTTGTATGGAATCGGTTCACAATTAATACTTCCAGTTCAGTACCCAATGTAGTTCTAATCTATTTTTAGAACATTTTTTCCTCTCTCATTTTGGTGGTGATAGAAGAGTTTTATTTATGCATTTTTGGTAGGGATTTAAAGGTAACTGTTTATTCTTGATAATATGAGCTCAGGGTGTTGTTGTCTGTGTGTATTTCGGCAACAGTGTACAGTGAGTAATAATGCCTTGGTGATATTAAATCATTTTCTATGTGCCATTTCAATTACCAAGGGAATACACTGTAGAAAGCCCGACTTTGGATTATCTTCTTAACGGACTGCCAGCAAATATATCGGCTACATTAAGTCTTGTATGCGAATAAAGGAAAATGTACCAGCACTTAAACAGAAATATTTCCTATTTCAAGAGTTTATCTGGGCACATGGGATCAACGGCTAGCCAGACCATGTAAATGATTTACTAGACTGTCATACCGAAACAAGCTTTTAACTGCTCTCTGGTGAATTAACTCAATCATAAATATATCTTCATTGGTTGGAGACATTCAATGACTGCATATTTTGTACGCCTATTTCATATAGGCTGTATGCAAAGACAACTATTACATATTTATAGAAGACTACCGACCGATGAACATCTTTATTTAATTTTGTGATTCATACGGGATCAAATGCACGACCTGCCCACGTTCCCATGCGTTGCCCCGGAAACAGTACTGCATTTGTTTTGGGAATGTAATGTGATAAACAAGCTGTGGAATCAAGTAATTCATGTGATTCAGAATAACGTGAATAAAGATACTGTGCCAAGTGCAAAAACTGTTGTATTAGGATATACAAAATAGAGATGGAATTTATGGACAATCTTTTTATTGTTGCTTTCTTTTAGCCAAATACTACATCTATGTATGTAAAAAAAGGGGGATATACCTGGATTATATGGTTTGAAAGTTTTTATTATAGATCACTATAAACTGGCATAATTTATTGAAATAAAATCTGAAAGAAAAGAAGCATTGCTGTTGATTTGGGAACAGTGGGAACCATTAATCCACAGTAACTAGAATGGTGTGTTTAACTAAAATACATGTTAAAGTGTACAATGTGTCACCTAGATGCTGTATATTTATAATATTCTAATAAGAGATAGTGTAGTACACGAATGAGTGCATTCGTGCTTGCATGTGTGTGTGTATGATGTTTTTCCTCCACTATTTTAATTGTCCCAAGGATATATTAGTTGTAAGATGATCCTGGGATGGTTCCCCAAACCCATGCTCAACCTATTACGGGGCCAAAAAATGTATTCCACCAAATCACTTTCTCTGCTCTCTCTCTCTCTCTCTCTCTCTCTCTCTCTCTCTCTATATATATATATCCCCATCTTCGTTAGCCAAGAATGCTCCATTTTGATGTAGCAATATAGGGTAGAGTGTCATGCCAGTTTTCTAATCAGCTTGTTATTACCATTTTGCAAAATTTTTTAATAAAGGTTTAATGCTTTTTAAATCAGGCTATTCCCGTTTACATTATGTTTGCGTATGGTTGATATGATTATAGCATTCATTGGTCTTGCTTTCTGCGCATTACGATGTTTCAAAAGCAAACTCGCGTCCCATATTTAGTGAGAACCCGTGCTCGTCAAATGATCCAGACCTTTAAGAACAGCTGCTGAAGATGTTTGAAGCGAAATGCAATAATTTCCGAAGACTGGTTTGTAAAGCCTGACATATACCTTCTTCGGCCAAAGTTGAGAGTGTTGGAGTGTATGAAGTTATGCAATTACATTGTTTTAACTTATAATATACGATTTTATTCTTGGTTTGTAAATTTTGATCGGAAATCACAGGGGTGGGTTGGTGGGGACTTTTTCTTATTTTTATGGTGTAAGGAGTTGATATAGATACAACTTCACATAAAATGACCTGGAGACAGGAAATCAAAGGTTGTATACAGAATTTATAGATGTGTAAAAACAATTCTTGATCAATATCACTTGACAATTTACATCCTGTCAATATGTAGAAAACTCGGTCAATTCATACTAATTTGAAATATATATATATATATATATATATATATATATATATATATATATATATATATATATATATATATATATATATATATATATATATATATATATATATATATACCTATCTATCTATATAGATCTATATACACACACACACACACACACACACATACATATGAATGCAATTGTGTTATGCCATTTGTTCAAATTATATCGTGTGCGCTTTCCTGTTTACATTGGACATGTGCCACATGAATATTGCGTAAGAAATCTGGAAAGATTATTCAACGTGCAATGACATAATATTAAAGACGATATTCTAAACCATTGTTTTATTTAAATAAATATGAAATCGTAACGGCTTTTTCCATTGATATTAGCACAGTTTCTTTTATTCAGTTAATTTTTCCCTTTCATTAAAATGTAAGCGGTCTGTGCCGTGCTTAACATACCACTTTTTAAAACGATTATAATTGTAGTGTATTTCATTATTACAGTTTGCATATTAGATTTATAGCGAGATGTATTGATAAATGTGTAAAGATAAAAAAGACTGTCTTTTCAGTAATTAATTCGCTGGCTACAGATTATTTTTTGGGGACAATAATCAGACACAAGTAAACGATAAAACAGTACTATTAACGATGCTGACAATAAAAATAAACGGTTAATATGCTGATGTTACTCAAATATTTACAGATAGCAGTAAAATATGTCTTATAGCTGTTGTAAAAAGGATCTAGAATTTCAAGATGAATTAATGTGGAAAATACTAGAGAAATTGGATTAGGACATTATCACAATCAAATGTGACGCGGGTTTGATTTTGACTGGGTACAATGACCTTTTAAATTTTAGACATTAATTTTCCAGAATTTAATAACTGGGAATTAAATTCATCATAGATGATGAAAAAGAAAGAGTCATCACTTAATCTTTGTCAAAGGAGGAAAATTACTATGTATAGAATTTATTTATAATTAAATCTTTAGATATATCTATATGTATCCACCTAGTTTAATCTTTGCCTCACCTGCCACAGATTCTCACAGGAGAACGCTGTTTTCTATTTTCATTTATGTGCAATTCAGGCCCAACTCGGGTACAAAAATGTATTTGTCCCCACCCACCCCAGATTATGAGCATGGGACGCTGAAGATGGTTAACATTAACTATTTTATTAAAGTATTGAAGATATGGCTCAAGACAGTCATACGCTAAAACAGGGGTTTCTGACTGAAACCACCCTGAGGGCCGCATGAAGTTATTTTCGATGACCCAAGGGCCGCACCACCTTTGTCGTCTCTCATGACACTTTGTGATGCCAATCATTTTGCAGGCCACATGATAGGGCTTGGCCCGCGTGTTTGAGACCCCAGTACCAAAAGAACTTGATGTGTTTATCGTATATGAATTTGAACAAAATATATATTTAAATGAGACATTAATAACTTGTTGCTTGAAAATCTTTTTAACACGTTTTGGGCATAACTAAAACCTAACAGAAACATACCAGGTTCTTTCTATGAAGTTTAAAATTGGTACAATAGAAAAGTTATTTTTCACCAATATTGTAAATTCAAAATTTACTTAGGAGCACGAAATATTGTAAATAAAGGATCTGCATGAAAATGGCCTTATAGTATTATTGCTACTGTAGCATGTAATTTTTGTATCATTTCTCATGGCGAATTAATAAATATTCATTGTAGGCAAGCAAATTTTAGATTATATGTCAAGAATAAAAACCTCCTCATTAAATGCTAAATAAATAAAAAGAAATAAGAGTGTGAGAATCAAAAAATATCATAAACAGTTTGTAGAATAAATATAATGTAAATTTGTTAGATATTTTGATGTGTAAGGAATGATGCATAATTTGTATGATGTTCATAGTTTAATTCCCGGTCCTATGACGAGAATGAAAAAGTTTTTAAAAAAATTAAAAATTGAGATGAATGAGTTTGATAGAATGTTTGAAGATATAAAAGAAAACTCGCGGCACTTGTTTTCCAGCCAGTACACCAGGTAAGAAAGGCAAGAGTAGGTATTTATATAGAAAAGAGTTGAAACAAAAAGAAAAAGAGTCTTAACGTGAAATAAGATAAAAAGTTTGATATTATGCATTCAAATAAAATAATTCATTAGTTTTCTCTACTTGTTCAAACTGACTGTATGAAATTTAAGGATTGTCAATTTTCGTTACTGCCTAAATTCTGTTTATAAATTCAGTCTTACTTAAGCAGCTGAAGATTGCTCCGTAAAGTGTACAGCTTCCTGACAAGACTATTTGTGTTGTGATTTTACTAACCCGAGTCCATAAGTACCCTGGCTATGGTGCAGTCAGTCTTGGAAATATTATTGCAAGCACGTTGCACATGCAGCATGGAGTGAACCCAAATCAGATTTTTTAAAAACAACTTAAGACGTAAATAAATGCAAGCACATTTTACTTAAAGTATCATGCATCCACATTAAGCATACACAATTCCGTCCCACAGTTTACTTTTCTATAGTAATAACACATGCGGAATGAACAAATAATTTAGGCACAAGAATACATGGTGAACTCAAGTTACTTTTACTTGGTTATATAAAATCAGTCTCCAGTAAATATTGCGTTTCCTTTTATAAGCATTCCTTCTTGACAAGATTCATCCCGTAAGGATTCCGTTTCAAAATGTAATATCTGCAACCCAAACGTCATTATTGATTTTATTCGTTCCTGTTTAAACATCAGGAGATAGGATCCCGTAGCCAGAATATACATGTTTCAATTCACTCCTTTCGTTCTAGATGTGAAAGTTTCATGCCCATATTGTTCAGAAGACTGGTTAAACCAAAATCACTAATGTCAAATCGCATTCCATCGTTTACTTCCTCTCTGTGTGAGATAGAAACAATTAACTTGATGGAATAATTAAATGGGTTATTTCTAAACAAATATCCCTTTCCTTTATAATAGCTATATGATAAAGTGTTTATGTATGTGCCTCCCATGATGACTAGTAATATAACTTAAATCTTATACTTTCTTTCTAATTGAATAAGGACCATAAAATCCAGTGAGAACATGATTTTGAGGAATGGAACTCTTTCGCCATGATTTCATTTGTATTTCTGTCACACCCTACTTTTTATTTTTGACTAAGTAGACTGAAGATGTCTTCTTGCTACTTCACATGGCTTATGTAACATATTTTAAGTCAGACACAAAGCCGAGGACTGGGGCCCCGAGAGGCCGAGTGGTCTAAAGCGCATTCCGTTACAGATCACTGCCATCTCACCTCTGTCTGCGTGGGTTCGAGTCTAGGATTCGGCCAATGTGGGTATGTGAGAAAGCTTGCCAGTAGCTTCTCGTGGGTCGATGGTTCTTCCCGGGATTTTCCCGGGTTCTTCCTCCACCATTAATACTGGCCGCCATGCATAGCCTATCGTGTTGAAAAATGGCGTTAAACCCCACAACAACAACAATGAAAGCCAAGGAGATTAATCTTGGAAACTTCATTTCAGAGAGGTTTCTCTATTTTGTAACTTTGATGGTCCACGAACGTTATATCGAAAACCGAATTAAAATGATTAAAACTTAACAATTCTTAAACTGATTTCCTAAGAGAAAAAAAAGAGTAAATGAAAACCTTCATTCCAATGTTCCCCTGTATAAAAGCAGTACGGCCAAATCATAATCTTCTAAGTGTGAACTAATCTTTCCAACGCCACTTAACATTCAGAGTGCCAAGTTGGTGACCTAAATTGCTTCATGTCTAGTTCATGCATAAAGTATCGGAAAATTGCAGTCGTAAAATTGAAGCCTTAATCAGACTGGACATGTTTGGGAAGGCCAAAAGGTGTCAAACAAAATAAATTCATGATTTTTTTACTCACGTAAATTTAGTTTTAATTTTCCTTCATCAGAGGAACTGCATCGGGATTTCTTGTGGACGTACACTTTATAGTCAAAACATATTGCTTATCTGATTTGGTCTTATGTAAGTGACCGACACAGTCTAACATTAGTCCGCTTAATGGTTCGTCAAATGCAAGAATAGGTTCCAAATGAGCCTTAGTTATCATTAATGATTGGGTTTTCTACCTTTCGACATGTGTGAAAACATCTACAATATTTTGAAACATAACTTTATATGTTCGGCCAATGAAAATGATTTAAGTTCGTCCGATAAGCCTTACTGACTCCTAAATGACCAGCCATTGGAGTTGTATGGGCTTGACTAAGAATGTCCTCTTGAGGTGATTACGGAAAATCAGTTTGATATCTCACTTACCACTCGTCACCAGCAGTTTCCGCAGGTACTCTACAATTTCTCATAAGGACCCCAAGTTGCACCAACAAAAAGAAACCGTTTTTTTGTGTGGCTTCAGCTGCAATAATAATTCCCTGAAAGAAAAAGATCTCAGGGTCTGGTTCCTGTTCGACAAAGAGTGACTGTCTTTTGTCACCTTGATTTGAATAACGGGAACGTGTAGTAGAAAAAGGATCAATGTGATCAATACATCTTAATTGATTAATACCAGGAACATACCTCATCAAAAGACGGACCAATAAATGTGTCAGCTAAAGGAATAATTTCCTGATGAACTTCATTCTCAAGACCTATTGTTACCATAGCTCTAATAACTGCACAAACATGGTATAAGTAATGGATTTCAGTCACACCACGATCAACGTCTTGACACAAGCAAGGCTTTTTAGTTGCAAGTTGATTAACCACATCCTTATTCCCTGCTAATTTATTGCCTAGCAAGAAATGGATACCCTCAATACGTAAAGAAATCACTATTTTTTTTCAGTCACAGTGATTACACTATGTCTGATGTTAAATTGACACAATGGAGATTAACATTAACAAAACTGCACTGTACTCCCCGACAAAGCACACATTTACTAGAATAAGACTCCGCAGATAAAGGCAAAGTACCTGATAATAATAATAGACTGAGAAGCTCCTGTGTTCTTTAATGTTTTAGGGATAGGTTTGGAAGAATCACCGGTAAGTGATGTAGAACCTATCTCATATATAGTTCATAAGTCTCTAAAGTACAATCAGACTTAGGTTTGTTTGACCCAAGCAATGCATTGCTTTCGATAAGAGACTGTGACCTTGACCTCTTCGAAAAAATAGCATTTGGAATAGTTCTGTCTTTATTTTGGTGATTTTATTTGACTTTATAGCATTTACAAGTGGCGTGGCATTTGTTTCAATGCTTGCGACGAGAAAGGGATTTCTGATCAGTCTTATCAGATGTTTGATTTCTAAGATTGAGATTTAGATGTAGTCACATGAGAATGAGTTGTTTTACAGAAACACCACCCCAAATAAAGCTGCTGAGAGGTAAGTTGCTTTAGAAATTGAATTATTCCTCTTTTTTCATCAAGAAATCCAAATTGTGTTCCCAATTTAAAATTGTTAAGAGTTTTGCTCTTTAAATAACCATAGAAGGTGGTGGTGGCGCTGATAAAAATGGTTTTAAACACCATGTTCATGTTGTATTAGATACACAAGAAATACAGGTTTTGTATATGTGCGTGTAATAAATGGGTTACATAAATCGTTATTTTTCTTTACGAGGGGAAGTGTAATGAATGTACATATGCTTAACTTTTAGATTGTGGGCATGTATGTTACGAGGAAGAAATATACAGTTACTCATTTCTATTCCTATGTTGACAACATTTTTGTGTGCTTTGAGAGGATATATTTGAGTTCTTTCTTGAAACTACTAATTTCTCATTTAACTGGATTAACACTGTTTTGGTACTAGTAGGAATCCATTCGAAGACATTATGGATTATGTTAATGTGATACATCAAGACTGTTAGTAAATCTTCACATCAAAGGCTATTAGTAGATCAGCACATTCAAGATTGGAATTAAGTTGAAACGCTATAATTTTAGACTTGTGATACTTTTGGGTTTATTTGTGATGTAATTCAGAATAATGTAAGTTCGTCTTAAAGTTTCATTTTATGACTTAGATAATTAAATTATCATTTAAATTTTATTATACCTGTTGAATTTGCTTGTAGTGTTACTTAATTTAAGACCATAGAATATAAACAATTTATAATCTTTTAGATAGAGGTTGTGTTGTAACAATTATGCTGTGTAGTTTGCATAAACTGCATATTTTTAATGCTTTATTGTTTATCTATCAACACTGTCACGTCGTACCCGTCCATGACTTTTGTCTACATCTAGCCGCGTTGTCGCACGTTTCGTATCTCCCGTTTCTTTTTTTCTTGAGATCTTTTAAGAAAAACTTTTTCTCATCTACATTTCTAATAAAATTAATTTTACTTATCATATATGCTTGAATTTCCTTCTTTTCTAATACATTAGTATTTTTCTATATAAGACACATTCCAGCGAATCATTATCCTTTTGAACCTCAAATTTTCCATTCTCCTTTATACTGCTACTTATGTATTGTATCTCCTCCCTCATCTATTGAAAAATATATTAGGAAAGGTGCCTTCTATACATTGTCTTCGACACTAGCGTATCATTTATTTCAATAATAGAATGTTTCTGTCTAGTTCCGAATCGTAAAGAAATCGGCATAGTCTGCCCATTTGACAGATATTTAATTTTAACCATACTACCTTTTGGTTTCATAATATTTTCAATTATTAGATATCCGATCTTGTTTTTCGTACTCTTGATCATGAAGTTTCAATTCGTTCAGTTTGAAGTGAATAGTACATCCTGATTTTTGTTTGCCTGAATTTAAATATATACCCGGGAGAAGCTAGGAAACGTCATTTTCACAGATTGTTTTTTTTATATAGAATTATTGACTCTTTCGCCGATTTTAAATTTCGGCCATATAAATAGCTTAGTTGTCAGGTAATTGAATATATTTATATATAACCTTGAAATATTTTCTACTGCGCGTGCTTGTTATGTACTCTTATTTGTATTGTGTATCTGATTTATGTCATGGTTGAGGGTTGTGACTAAATAACTTTTGTCATGATGTTTCCTAATTTTTATGTTCAAAACTTGTATTAGTTTACGAGTTGGTACATTTTTCCCGAAGATTTTGTTGCCATATTTGTCGGGTGACAGTCTGTACATACAGTGGTAGTTGGGTAAAAACATTATTTATTCCTGTTTCATGCCCGTCTTCGGTAATCATTGATCAGAGTTTTCAGCTATGTTCAGATGTAATTCCAGGGGAATTATTTCAATAATTCATTGGAATTTCTAAAGTGCCTATTGACTGGATTTATTCATTATTTGGGAATTTTTAAGAATTCATTCAAAGACACTGGATTACATCAGTGTGGTACATCAGCACACTCAAGACTACGAGTACAACAGCACATGAAAGACTATTGAAATTCATTCAGATCATTCTATACTTTTTGACTTGTGATTCAACATTTCGATTTATTTGCGATTTCATTAGCAATATTCTAAGTGTCTTCGAAATTTTAACTTTATATTGCAGGGAAATAAAAATTTTGTTGAATTATACTCAGACTTGTTGGTTTTGTTTCTCTCCGTTGCAGAGTTTAAGAAGAAAGATTCGTAACCTGCTGCAATGGTACTAACAACTGCCTCGCATGGCGCTCAACATTAAGAGGTTTGCGTTAAGAATGGTCGGCCTGGTGTCAGGATAATGTGACTGGGTGGGACATCATGCTACATGTCTGCGGCATGATGCCCCAGTGCTAGACATCACTATAAACTGTCACACTGCAGACTGTATGTATGTATGTATGTATGTATGTATGTATGCATGTATGTATGAAAAGTTCTGTATTAAATAAAATGTTGCTTGTGGCATTATTAGTCTTTTGCAAACATATTTTCACATCATTATGTTTACTTTATTTTATTATGTACTTCCGAAGGAGATTTATTCTAAATATATACAAGATCGCACAACGTGGTTGATGCAAACTATGTTTATAAATGCTGCGCCAGTCTGTAATTATGTTTTATTTGACATTTTAGTAATGTCTCCGAAGTAGCTGTGTTCGGAATGAACATCATATACAACTGAGTTGATGCAAATAAAGATTATACAAAGCCAGTGTGTTAGTAATTGTGTTACTTTAATTTTAATTTGAGTGTTGTCATTACCGATGAACAGCAACTTACAATTCCTGTACAAGTTTATTGGTGCAAAGGGTTAAACAGTGCCAGTCCTTTGATGTATGCGTTACTCCTTGTTGTAATTATTTTATCGATATAGATTTGTTTGGACAGGAAATAGTCGCATCATTTAAGTGATAAACTGAATGAAGTCAGTTATTTCATCTGATGGTATTTAATGGTCTCTAGCAAACGTATCTACATCATAATTTGAACAAGTGCAATAGCCAGTACACGGATGCTTTCCGAAGAACATGAGATTATTTTGTAGCATGTTGTGGTTCCATATAAATGCATGGTGATGGCGTCATTTGGATATTACATCGTCGCGTCGATTGTATCGATCTGAGTCTATGTACTCAGTGTAATAATATATCCGTCGTAAGCGCCATGAAAGTGTACTACGCATGTAGGAATAGTGTTACATATAGCCCCCACCCCCACCCCACGTTAGAAAAATCGATTTACAGATATAGTAATACCAATATTGTTTGACGTTTCCTGATATGAGTAATGTTTTGTAAATACACCATGCATTGGAATCATGTCGTCCGTGTATCCATCTTATTTTTAATTTATTAGTGGCTTTAGCAACAGGAACAGGAACATTAGCGATATGTTAATCAAGAAAATAGATTATTGGCACAGCGATGGTCAGTTCTTACTGCCAGATATGGGTTAATTAAATATGTGTAATTTAAAAATATTTCAATCATACGCCTCTACGGTAAAGTAGTTTGAATTATTGGTTAGGCACACTTTTTCCCTAAGCGCTGCCGTACAAAGCATATAGAGAAGTCAGTTAGGAGCGAAGACACATCGACCATAGCAGATTTGCGAACGGAGATTTATATATCTGTATTAAATGGATGGCATCTAAATTCTACAAGTGGAAAATATAGGTTACTGTGACTAGTTAATCATATTTTTATACGCTCTTATATCAAATGATTATGAAAATGAAAACATGATTCTGATTTAAGAGTTGAACACACTGTCTAGGGATTGCCCAACATTATAGTTGAATTTTACCACGTTTAGTTTATTTTTGCTCAGAAGTGGTGGGTGATGGAGTTTGTGAACCAGAAGAATTTTAACATGTATCTTTTAAATATTATTGGCGAATCAATTTACACTTAACACATACATTTTTAAACCTCTTCAAGGTATTTGATTTCTCAGTTAGAAAATTTGCACAGGATATAGAACAAGGTTTGAGATGCTTGAATTGGAACGCGCAAATAAACCCATATCATCCTTTTTAACACTAAATCCAATGCTCTTACATTTGCGTCTTTCTCGTCCAGAAATTGTCAGTTCGATATTATAATAATTAATCACTAATTCCAAAGGCGTGATATAAATTTACATATAGACGACTAAGGATCAGAAGTGAAAGCAAACTTTGGAGATCAAATTATGAAGCCTATTTTGAGCATGTGTAGAGAGCGTGTTCCTAGACATGGCTTCCACATCACAAAGATGCCAGTTCATATCAGTGATTTCATGGGAATAATTGCATGTGAGAAATCAGGCCATTATGACACACGAATACGGCTAAGTGTATCTCTTTAGTGCATGCCAAACCATGTGTAGTTGCGTCAGGTTTACAACATACCTCTAGAAGAAACCCCTCTTACCCTTAGAAATAAAGTCTCCTCATAGTGAATTAATGTAAAATATACACAAATCCCCTTCTTAAAACGTTTTATGTTATCCACGCTGTGATTCTCTCTTTTTTTACGATAAAATACAAACAAAAGCAAATACATTGTATGATGCATGGAATCTAAGTCTACTGAGATATTTGTTATGATGCCTATGGTCACGTATCCAATACAGCCTCGATTTCACGATTATCATTCACACATTAAAAATGAAGAAACAAAGGGTTGTTTACTTGACTCCCAATCAAGGCCTAGAAATAAGTCAAAATTAAAAACAGTGTTTCTTATATTAGGTGTTGAAGAAAAGATTCAGGTCAAACTGAATTTTCTGGAAAATATCAAATTCCTAGTAAACAAAAATACATTATTTTGACAAAATGAAATTAAAAAATAAAAGATTTTCAAACTTGCAAACAATTAAATCAGATATAAATTGAATCAAATATACATAACAACTTGAACATTGAATTCGCTGGTCATCACAAATAGGCTAGCCTATTTAAACGAGTGGGACATATAAACTAAGCAAAATGATAAACGTGCAAGAAGTAATTCAAACATTTAGATGCATTTACGGTTCATCTAAGTCAAGATTTTGGTAATATTGCTACGAACAATAAATTATTTATAACCTCCAGTTTAACTTTCCCCTTTCCGTTGCTTTGTGTGACTTCACTTTTCCACAATTCATATGCCCAGAGTCATCGTGGCAAGAGAGAGAGAGATGGGATTGGGGAGACTTACCATAAAGGCATTCATTTATTGCCTATCCTTATGGTTCTTAATTGTTATACTGGTCTGCTGTCTTTATAAACAAAGCATAAAGAGATTATACTATGTGTATTCCTCCTTACAAATAAATGTACCGTACAAATCTTAACAGGCTATGATAACTTTGTATCATTGGTATTGTAAACGTTGTATTAAAATTTCCACCTAACCGTTACAAAATCCCAGGTTCTTGTAGGTTTGTTGGAGCAAATTTAGTTATCTTTTTCTCTTTTTTCACTCCCCACACTTCTCCATAATATCTCCTCTATGAATGAGAGAGGGGGAGAGGAAGTTGTCGCTGAAATTCTACACCATGTTTCATTCATTTAGACGTCGGGGATTGTTTGTATTTTTATTGTTCTTATATTATAAGGCTAATCAGTGGAAATTGTCATATACTTAGAAAATATAGTAGTGATGGAATACTGTTTAAATATAACCTAATGTTGAAATGATAGTTATGTATGCTTTTTAATGCACCATGGGCAGATCACATGTTGATATACCAACAGTATTGGTATATCAAATTGCTTTATACCAACACTTCAAAAGCCATGTTATTTAAATCTATTCTCCATCTGATTAGGTTTATTATCATGATCATTATTAATAGAAGTAATTATGATTATTTGGGTCTGGGTAGAGTTTAGCGGGATTCCCCTACAGTTTACTTGTTGTACCTCACATTTTCCAGGTTCAATATTATAATTTTAGTAATAGATTTCTAATTATAGCTCTCATTTTAATTTGTAAAGAACTTTCAAGAAGGTCATTTTTCATTAGGTAAGTGTGTGTGTGTGTGTGTGTGTGTGTGTTTATTTTAGAAAGTGTTAATTGTAACCTGAGGTCAAGTAGGAGACTATATATTCTTGTTACTGAAAAACATATTCATTTGAGCTTAAGATCTAGCACAATCAATTTGTATTATTGTGGTGTCCAGTATTCATTTGTTCTGGAATTTATTTCTTCTAATTGTTCAATTCAAGTGAATTATTTCTGAAGATGCAGAGTGCTCTTAAATAATAATATTCTTTGACAGAGACATTCACTGGGGTTTATAGTAAATTCAAACTTGGAATTATGTTACTGTGTTTCGACAAAAGACTGGTAGCAAATTATTATACAGGTCATCATAGACCCATCAACACCTTCAGCACTGGACTTAATTTAGATTTCTACTAACGTTTATTCACAAATTTAAATCATTAGGACTTGTGTCTTTAATTCTACGATTATTTTGGGATTTAACTGGCAATACCGTAAGTTCTTTTTTCATTTTCACTTTGTATTCTAGGGAAATAAATTTGACAAAGTTTTGTTGCTTTTCACTCTTTTCTGTTACTTAATTTAAGAGCATATACTTGTATATATATGGTAACTGCCACATTAAACTCCATGCATATGCAATGTTTAGAATTGCCACATTAAATCCCATGCCTACGCAATTGTTAGAATTGCCACATTAAACCCCATGCATACATAATTGTTAGGATTGCCACATTAAACCCCATTCATATGTAATGCTTAGAATTGCCACGTTAAACCACATGTATACTTATTTATTACTTATCATTGTAGCAGTAAATATAATATAAGATATGGAAGTTAGAAATTATAACAACAATAATTAAGTGAAGATTAAAAAGTTAGTCTACGTCGGATAGGACTTTGCACTGTCTTACAAATTAAATGCAAAGAGAAGAGTTTGTCAGATTTGTCATTGCTATTTTCATTGCCAAACATATGTTATCCTGCGAAAAGTACGCATCATCCAAGACCAAACCTCGTAAAGCAGTCAAGGCATTCATGCGGCACAAATGAAGAAAAGAAAGAATTTCCATCATTTGTGTCTTCTTTCGACAAAGTTGAAACATTCATGTGGATATTTCTTTCGTACTTAAACCATGGAGACTTCAAAGAAGACATGTTTGGTAACGAAATCTTGCTTTTAGTGAATATTTTGAAGACAACTTTCAGAACACCTTTTGTTTGCTAATGATTTTTGGTTATACAATTATGCTTCTCTTTTTGCAACGCATTCTGCAGAGTGAAACAATCATTTTGATTTCTCTGAATTAAGTCGGTCAACGAATCCTGAACCTGTTTTGAAGTGAAAAGGCGTTTCTAAAAGAAATTAAGTGGGACATATAATCAAATTATGGATTTCCCGGCTGGAGCATGATTATTTCCTGACCACGGTAACAAAAACAAGATTAAGAGGTATACAAACAAAACGCTCGAGGAGAAAATCTTTACAAACTCAATTATTTCAAACAAGAAAGCAAAAGCAAACAATTTAGCCTGAAATAATGCACACCTTTATTCCGACCAAAGGCTGTAAATGTCTAAGTCCTTTTGCTTTTCATAAATTAGGGTCTTACATGTTTATCTAATTAAAGGGCTTAGTAGCAGTGGTCAAAGTAGTTGTAGTAGTAGTAGTTAATCCGTAATATTCGTAGTGGTAGTAATAGCCAAAACTATTAGTAGTATTAACAGTAACGCTGGTAGTAGCAGAAGCTGTTGTGCTTGCAGTTAAAATGTTGGAGCTAATAGTGCCTAATTGATGTTTGAGGAACTTGATTTATGTTTCTGTTGGGAAGTGTTACAACTAGAGAAATTGACAAAGTGCGCTTTAAACCCCAGGCTAGCTATGTTGTCTACCATGTCATGGCTTGTATGACAGTCAACGGACTGCGAGTCTCTGCCTAACTAAAACTTAAATTAAACTCATACGGAAGCGTATTAACCAAGTCAATTAAAGAAATAAATTCAATTAACATACATACAATGAAAAGAGCAAAATAGTATATAATATTTCTTTTAGAATTCAATTATAAAAGCAATACTTGGCTACAGACGTATGGTATATGGTGATGATTAAAAATAATGTGAGTTTCATGTAAGCAACAACAAAAAAATACGATTAAATATAAATTTAAAATTATAACTAGTTCATTTTTGTCGTATAATGCATTTAATCATAATTACTTACACACTATTAGTTATTTTCTCACCTTTCATGTTGCGGAAATAAAAAATGGACATTGCATTGTGGACAAAAAGGTTTGAAGTAATGAAGAATAACGCTGTGATAAATATGTTCCTCTTAATTACCCAGTTAATTACCTAATGTTACCTCCAAGTTCTCGTGAATGAGCTTCATTTATCAACTTTAAGTACTCTTCAAATGACACATACTTTTTATAAAAAAAACAATGGGAAAACTTTTTTGGTGACCTCACACAGGGTATCTATTTTTTGCTTCATGCACCAGATACCATATTGAGTAGTCACGCCTTTTAAAATATTTACATGAAATTTGCTGCAAGATAGATAGATAGATAGATAGATAGATAGACAGATAGATAGATAGATAGATAGGTAGGTAGGTAGGTAGGTAGATAGACTGCAATGTACATCCCATTTAATTTAGCTTGTTAAATAAGCTACAAACGGAGCCATATTCCAGATTTCATCCTTTTCTAAATATCAACACTGTATCTGGGGAAAACCTTTATTATTTTCTTGCAAAACTTGTATAATCATTACTAGAGCTGACCCCGAAATATAAATTCCTATATAAATCTTCAAAAAGATGATTGCGAGACAACAATTTCGAGGAGAAATGCTGCTGACTTTGAAGAATTACTGGAATAGAACATTTAGCTTTAGGTCACTGTTAACGTCTGTGTATGGTGGAATACCAGACATCATATTGTGCAAGCACGCTTTTTGAAAAATTTATATGTGTATTGCTAATATACTCTTTGTCCAGATAGATAGATAGATAGATAGATAGATAGATAGATAGATAGATAGATAGCTTATTGAACATCGTTGCTTTGCTTCACTAATTAGCGAAACAATAGCCTCAGTTGTTTCAGAAGATGCCTACTAGTAATGTGTACGTTAAGTAGGTTCGAACCTAAACCCATTTTACTCGTCTCGCTATCGCCACACGGATGTAAAAGGTGGGATCCCTTCCTGACGGAATTGTTATAGTATGTACTTACAATGGAGTTTTCTCAAAAACAAGACCGCAGCCTTTCACTTTTATAATTTTAAACTGTTACTTTTGATAGAACGACAGTAAAATGTAAACTTGTCTTAGGAAGAAAGAATATCCATTCTGCATGCAGTAATGCTTCACTCTATATGAATTTAATCACTTTTCGATGCTTGGTAGGTAGCAAACATAAACTTAATAAAGCTGGATCAAGATAACATAAAATCACTTTAGAGAGGGAAGGAGTTATCATATTGTCAAAACGAAACTAACTTCACTTGATACAAATACTCGCATGGTTTAAAATATGAACATGCATTCAAATTACTGTCGATCCTAAAGACTTCATCATGATATTCATGCCTGGGATTGGGTAAGTATTATTAATGATATTAATCACATGGAAACAAGTCGATTAATGTATGACCTGAGTCGACAAAACAAACTCCAGAGCAAGTCATGGAGAATCGGATATATCCTGTATATTGCATTATATATCGACGGTGACATACAATCAACCACTGTCTTCATTTAGATATATAGCATGATGCAGGTACAGTAAACTGTTTAATAATATTTTTATATCAGGTTTTTCACTGATCCGAATTGGCTTAGACTACTGGAAGTTTTCAATATCCCCAGGCATCACAATCAATGCGAACTATTATTTGTCTACCATAGACAACATGCGAAGCTGCAGTAAATAATACAAATGTATTGTAGAAGCTAAATCAGACGGTGAGAGGAACGAATAATTATTGTTTGATTAATCACACAACTTTTTATTGTCTGTAAGAAATTTCATGACAGACAAAAATACAGATGATGCCCGGTATGTGATTTTAATCCATCGCATCTTACAATTATTAATAATGATCGCTAATCCATTATTGTTATCGACCAATGCTAACGAGCTTCTTCCAATACCCCATAATGAAACTAATGTTGAGGTAAAATATCTGCATAACAGTAAGAGTCTGTGTTCATGCAGGCATGTTTACTTGTAAAGAGCTTTGATTGCATGTAATTCAAGAATTCATATTATCTAATGTAAGAAATTGAAAATCCGTCTGAGCGTAAAATTAAGGATGATGCTGCAGCTGGCAAAATACATTTGAGAGTAGAATTAATGCTGATGTTGTATCTGACAAAATATACACTTGAGAGTAGAATTAAACATGATGATGCAACTAACAAAATATCCCTTTGAGAGTAGAATTAAACATGATGATGCAACTAACAAAATATTCGTTTGAGAGTAGAATTAAACATGATGATGCAGCTAACAAAATATCCCTTTGAGAGTAGAATTAAACATGATGATGCAACTAACAAAATTTTCCTTTGAGAGTAGGATTAAATATGATGATGTAACTAACAAAATATCCCTTTGAGAGTAGAATTACAACATGATGATGCTACTAACAAAATATTCCTTTGAGAGTAGGATTAAACATGATGATGCAGCTAACAAAATATCCCTTTGAGAGTAAAATTAAATATGCTGTTCGCATAAATAATGCTTAAGTGCCTGAGGATGAATAATTAAGAAATATGAAAGGCTGAGTAGGAGCTTATGCGTATAGTTAAAAAAAAACTGGAAGACTGCGTAGGAGCTGACACAAAACTTAAGAGTCGATTATCATCATTACATAAAGTAAGACATATCAAAGAAAGCAATACATCCTTGTGTACAAAACGGAGGGCCATTTTTAAAACAGGGACCAGTCATTTTGATTATATCATAACAATTCGTCTTTGTCATTATATGTTGCATAAAATCATTTGCCTCGCCGTTTTGGCGCCAGAAGTTTAACAGAAAGCACAGTTTGTAGAATATGCATGTAAATCTTTCGTTGTGAAATATCTTGATATTTATTTATTGCTAACTATAAATGCAGTTGGCATCTGCCGAGTTCGATTCGTTTCATTTAAACTTGTTTTAGAGATACATATAAGAATATCTGCAGCATTCAATGCAAGAAAATATATATATAACTTTCACGAGTACATCTATCACATTATCCATTTCATTATTATCTCCATTTCCTTGTTTGCAGGAAAGAAATCAACCCGTCATTCTGTTTTAATTGTTTGATGCTTGGCATAAATGTCAGCGTAATGATATATTGTTGCATTCCATCATTTATATTGCAGGTATGTTTCATCAACCGGATTCCTTTATAATATGTTATTAATAACTGTAATTGTGACGAAGTGACTAGCAGTGCAAATGTGCCTGGTAAATGGTAAATTACGAGTATGATATTGGATAAATGGATGAGTAATTAACAAGATGATAATAAGATCGTATGTCTGTCTGTCTGTATGTATATATATGTATGTATGTATGTATGTATATATGCATGTATGTATGCATGCCTACCTTACCTTAAGTGCAAATTATATTTGTTCTGAAGAAATTCAGATAAGTTCTGTCGTTAAATCTCTTTTTCTTTAGTAATACATGCATATATAGAGGGTCACCTTGACCTCTCATAAATTCATAGCATGGCAAGGATGAAAATATATTTCATTCTAAAACTGAAGAGAGATAACTGGTGAGAGCAGAAAGATAAATCTTGATTAGACAATTTTATTCCAATATTATTTGTTTTTCTGAAATAAGGCTCACATACTTAAAGGTTGCATAAAATGCATCCTTGCAATTGTTGGCAAGCATGAACTTGAAGTACAATTTAATATTCACTAATGTAATCTTTGACAAGCAGAACTATGCACACCATTTACTTATGCATGGACCATTCCTAGGTCCGTCAAGAAAATCAAAAGTGGATATAGGACCAATTGGAACTTGTCAAGAAATGGACGAAGATAAAATATAGTATATATGGGTTTGGCTTGACAAGATTGGTTGATAATGGATGTAAGATTTTAGTAAAAATAAAATATTTTTTGAGAGCGTATCCTAGTTGTAACAGAGAAAATCACAGAGACATTGTTTTGTTGATGGAACTTCAGTCCTTTTACAGACTTGAGTTTGGAATACTAGATAATGAAATTAGCACCTGACTTTTTGGTGCGGAATTGAAAGAATATATTTCGTGTAGATCCAAAACATCCGCGGCTCATATGGTTTTCTCTACAAAGGAACTCATAAGGTATAACGGTACCAATTGCGCAAGTCCAGGTGGGCGGAGCTTAAGGTGTATGGAACATTGTATTCAGAATTAAAGAACAAAACTAGCTGTGATTGGTGCATTATGTAAGACTTGTACTTTCTGTTTGGCTTAAAAAAAAGTTGAGCCTCTTGGCAACATGTGAGTTTGTGTTAATTTCTATCTAGATCATATTTTGTATTTTTTATGATTTTTTTAAAATATGGTACACATGACTGAAAATGTGCTTGTTGTGACTAGATAACTCTTACCCCTGTCTAGTTCCAGTAGAGTTATCTCTCTTAAATGCAATGGAGTACCTGGTTATGTCATTGTCAAATTGACAATCTAGCATTGTTCTATATGACAGCGTGTGACATGCATGCCCAAGTAGGACAGAAAGTATATTTATTTCACAAAACATTAGCATTGAGGTATATGGAAAAACAATTGGTACCGTGATACCATAAAGGATTGTTCTATACTAATAAAAACAGGTTTGATTGTAAGCATTTAGAAATTTAAGGTTATTGAATTCTTAATGGTGTTTGCATTTGTATACTATAGCAACTGAATTAGTACATTGAGTCCTGAAGCCGCATTCTTCTTATATACATAATATAGAGAAGACGTCTATCTAGCTCAAATACACAATGTCGAGATGACGTCCATACTGTTTATCAACAAAATGGTGAGTGGAAGCCCATACTGCACAAATATACATTGTCGAGAAGAGGCATTAACTGCTCCAATACAGAATCTTGCGAGGAAGCCCATACTGCTTGAATACACAATGGCGAAACGGAGCCCATATTGCTCGAATACACCATGGCAAGACGGAGCCCATAATGCTTATATACACATATTGTTCAAATATACCACGTTGAGAGGAAACCCATACTGCTCAAATATACAATGTTGAGAGGACCCAACTGCTTCAGTACAGAATGTTGAGAGAAAGCCCATATTACTCAAATACACAATGTCGGGAAGAGGCCCACACAGTGCTGGATTACCCATCAGGCACACATTTACGACCTTAGGGCACCATCCCAACAAGGAAACCTGAAAAAATTAAAATTAATGTTTGATGAAAACATTTAATTAATTATATATGACCCCTGGTATTTTCCCTACATTTATAGTTTTTAATATTTTAGTATTGTTTTTGTTTTTAATTTACCATTTTGTAGGAGGGTGGAGGCACCATAATATTTAGTGCATTTTCTGCACCTGCATGTATTTGAAACATGTGCTTTCAATTCCGCACCAAAGAGCCAGGTGCTAATTTTAGTAATGAGTGTTCCAAACTCAAGGCTGTTAAAGGACTGAAATTCCATCAATAAAACAATGTTTCTATTGTTTTCACTTGCAACTAGGATAAGCTCTCAAAAGATTCTTTTTTCTAAAACATGACTTACATTATTAACCAATCCTGGTCAGCCAAACCCATGTATACTCTATTTTATGTTCACCCATTTCCAGGCTGGTTCCCATTTTTCCATGCCATTAGTACCGTGTGTCCTGGAAGGCCTTAATCCGGCACTGCTCCTACCACTAATATACACAATGGCGAGAGGACGACCATTTTAAAACTTTTTATTTTATACTTTGTTAATAGTTTCGAATTTGTTCTTGCTACAACTCTCTCTCTCTCTCTCTCTCTCTCTCTCTCTCTCTCTCTCTCTCTCTCTTTGTGCATATATATATATATATATATATATATATATATATATATATATATATATATATATATATATATATATCACGCCAATGACGTTTTCAATGTATTTATATTATGCTTTTCACAATTGTTCACAATTGGAAGGAATCTAGGCAACACGTTTCAGAGTGCATGAAATACAATTTATTGTCAAAGGTAAATTTTAACTTAGCAAATGTTCGTATGTCTCGCATTTTGCTAGATATACAAGTTTTGGCTTATCCATTGAAATCAAATTTAATAGTTTGTCTTATTTCAATGCTTGCAAATAGCATCAATAATATTATGTATATTTTCTTCAAGAAAAGCTTTATATCTTCCTTATAATTATGATGCTATATCAGTATCTGTAGTAACAACGACAGTTGTAGACATCGCAGAAGCTGTAGAAGCAACAACGGTAGCAGATAGTGATATCAGTTGTAACAGGCTTCTACTAAGGGTTATACGATCAATACCTCCCAAAAAAAATTCAAAACTGAGGTAATGATTTGGCTTCGTTCGTGACTTTCCCAATGATGCAAAGAGTTTGCAAATTTGAACTGTTACGAAGTTATGGTTATAAATTAAATAATAGAATAGACTGAAAACCAACAAGTATTTAAAAATTGAAAAAAAACCCAATTATTTTCATAAAAACAAAGTGAAAATTTAAAAAGAACTTTCAGTATTGTGAATTAAATCCCAAACAGTTCTATCATAAATCTAAATGTATGAAGTTCCAAATAAATTCCGATAACAAATGCATTGATTAACCTGCAGTCTCAGACGTGCTAATGTGCCAACGGCCTGGAGTGTGGCGATGTACTAATAGGCTTTTGATGTATCGCAATAATATAATCCAAAATAACCTGGTCTGAATTCACTGTAATTCCAAATTAAAATTGTAGTCCAAGAATATTATTGGGTACTTTTATATTCCAATGAATAATAATTTGAATAAATTAATCAACTCAAATCAAAATCTGAACACAACAATAAGGCTAATTCTGCTTCAGATGAAAAGGCACGAAATAATAATTCTTACGTAAATAAGTAACGTTTACTTGAATTAGGTCGTAATTTACATTTTCTTTAAATACTCTGTCATCTAATGGGAAGTTTATAAAGTCAGAGTCAAGAATGTATTTTTAACTCTTACCGAAATAAACACATTTACTAATAATATTGATCTCAATATTTAATCTATTCTCATAGAAAAATATTAGCTATATATTACGTTGTTGGCAAAATACATGTCACTGATCAGGCACACCATTGGCTTCATTTTGGACAAGGTCAAGCATAAAATACGAATGTACATGACGTATAATCTTTAAGGAAAGCCAAGAATTAGTATAAATCAAATATACATAACAGAAAATTACGGTCAATAATGAAAGTAGTTCAGTCGGGTGCCTGTACCGTTGGAGATAATAGGTAAATCAGGTAGCTTGATTTCCAGTATGGTATTTGTCACGAACTGGTGCAATAAACTAAGAAACATCTGTGTAAATGTCAGTGAAGTACATGCAGCTAGACAAAGCACATTCATAATTAATTGGAGGGTTAGCTAATTCAAGTGTAGAGCACGTGCTTGCATTGTCAGTTATGCCCGATCAAACTTTTTTTTCACATTGGATCCAATCAACAAAGAATACAATTATCTAAATACAAAATCTAACACAGCTGAACCAAGTGCTAGCTTTAACATTGTAATTACATAAGATCAACTTATATGTCTGAAATGTTTGGAAGTATACAGTAACTATTGATGAAACTGCTGGGCAAATAGCATATGAATATCTGATGAACATAATAATTTGGATTCTAGAGAAGGAAAACTATTTTATCAAACAGCCGATTTGGGAAGAAAACATTTATATCACGGGAAAATCATATATCATTTATTTGTATCAGTTCAACATGTATTTAGCCTTAAAGAACGTTTTTGGTTAACCTAGCTGCCGCAGGAACTTGATGATGCAGTTATATTTGGTTAGATGCCCTTTCCTCAGACAAAACCACTCGCTAATGACTGTAATGTAAACATTCTGATAACTTTCTTATTAAATCAAACGATTGTATCCTTAATACATTTATTATTCAAGCTGCAGTATCATTTAAAGTACGAGTTTCTATTCAAAGTACGAGTGTCGACTTGCAAGATTCTTCACTTTTAAGCACCACCTCTTTACATCTATAATTGCTGCATACAGAGCTTGAACGATGAAATTCTTATGGATGGTGAGATGGGCATTTCCCTAGAGGAGGTTAATATTGAACAATGACACTTTGTTTAGACCCCTTAAACAGATTTTGAAAAAACGTGCAATAAAAGGCAATACAAAATTTACTTGGATACTAGGACTTGTTCAAGATGCATGAGAAACAAAGACTATGTATATATTCATGGGGCTTCAGTTGAAACTATGTTCACACAAACACACACACACACACACACACACACTTATAAATAGGGGCCCCGAGTGGACGAGTGGTCTAAAGCGCTCTCCGTTACGGATCACTGCCATCTCACCTCTGTCTGCGTGTGTTCGTGTCTCGGATTCGGCTAATGTGGGTATGTGAGAAAGCTTGCCAGTAGCTTCTCGTGGGTCGGTGGTTCTTTCCGGGGTTTTCCCGGGTTCTTCCTCCACCATTAATACTAGCAGCCATGTATGGCCTATCGTGTGCTGAAAAATGGCGTTAAACCCTACAACAACAACAATAACATTTATAAATACACTTCTTCTATCAACTATTTTCCTATGCTGGCAAGATCCGCTGAACTCTAAATTTCAAATTGCCAATGTCTATGATAAATACTTGTTGTTGTTGTTGTTGTTGTTGTTGTAGTGTTTAACGCCATTTTTCAGCACACGATAGGCTATGCATGTCGGCCAGTATTAATGGTGGAGAAAGAACCCGGGAAAACCGCAGAAAGAACCACCGACTTACGAGAAGCTACTGGCAATCTTTCTTACATACCGACATTGGCTGAATCTGAGACTCGAACCCACGCAGGCAGAGGTGAGATGGCAGTGATCCGTAACTGAGAGCGCTTTAGACCACTCGGCCACTCGGGGCCCCGATAAATACTTGAAAATAAATAATACATTGCATATGCCATTGATCTCTTACGTATTATGAGCTATTATATAAACGTTTAAAATTCAAAATCGGCTGCTTTTATTTTTGGTGCAAGTTCGTTAGTACAGTTACATACGTAACTCTAAGACGTAACTGTCATTAGAGAAATACATTACGCATTAAAAGAATTGTCAGAATTTATCTGATTCTTCCTACACAATATGATATGAATAAATAAGGTACTTGTCCTAATTTTTCTCGCAGATATCGTCTCCCACAATGAAGTAGGTGAAAAAGATGTTGTATTTAACATTCAAACTCAATACTGACATTATTCATCCCTCATTAAAGTGTTAACGGAATGTGTTTGCATTGTCACCTCTTTTAAATATATCATTGCAAAGGAAATATGTCAGAAAAATTAGGATGATGAGATATTGTATATTGAACGTCTATTTGATATACGAAGCAAGGCTTTATATGCAAAAAATGTCAGTATTCAAACTACACAATATTATTATAGTATCAAATGTAATAATTGATCACTGAAATGATTAGGTTTCTCCCGCTGTAACCATTATCACAAACATTTCTGATCAAGTCTCAGCAACAGCATATAATAGGTTAATTACATTTTAAATTGATATTGGCCCATTTTTAGCAGAGAACCATACACTGAGTTAATGTGCATCTAAAATCAATAATCGACTTATTTTTTGGCAGAATTTATTCTTTTCCATTGACAGATAAAAAATAGGGTAGGGATTGTAAAACTTGTAAAAGCATTCTGTATTTTTCCGAAATCCGACAATTAATCAGCGTCTTGATCTACAACACGTAAGTGGGACATAGTTTGTGAACTTAAATTAATTTATCTGGCGGAATATACTATTTATGGTTGTGCAAAGAGCAGTAGCAAGAATCATATCCAAATAAATTTGATCCCTATACTTATCTATCACGGCTTTGAAGCTTCCAGTGATAAATATCGTTAGCGGAAATACACTGCGTAATAATAGAACTGTCAGAATTTATTTGAATCATCCTACACAATGTTATATTAATAAATAATGTATTTGTCCAAACTGTATGGCTACTGTTATCGTCTCCCTTACTGATATAGGTGAAAAAGAGGTCGTATTCAACATGCAAACTCAATACTGACAGCATTCATTCCTTACTCGTGTTTCAGTGCTATTTGTTTTGCACTGTCATATCTTTTAAATATGTGCTTACAAAGGAAATACAGCACGAAAATTAGGACGATGAGATGTTATGTATTGAACGTCAGTCTAATGTTCGAAGCAAGCCTAGCAGCAGAGAGGGTGAACAGACCATAGAATTCCGACAAAACAAATAAAACAAACAAATAAAATCATCTCGTAGAAAGGTCAAGATTTTACAAATGAACTTTTCCTTGAGATGTTTTATTTTTGCAATGACCGATTGTACTAATAAAACCTCAGTTTGAAATAGTAGCTGAAAAAATAAAGTACTCTACGTGTTTATTTATTTCTTGTTTATTTTTTGACGACCAACGTTGGTAGGTACCCTCTCTGCTGCTCCTCTTCTGCTGATATTAATTAAATTATTATGTTATAATAAAATGGTACATCCAGAATCTCATACTGCAAGAACAGCACGAGAACGATTAGAAACAATTAAAAAATTTCTTCCTGTCAGAGACTCATTTAGAAAAAATCTGCAAGCGCAGCAAGAAGCAAAAGTTGAGTTTGAAGAAGACACTAAAAAACTATTTAAACCCGTCACTGCAGCTACTGAACAAGTTACAACTGTCATCAAAGAAGATCTTCTTCCGGTATCAAAACAAACTGTGGCGCAGGCTGAAAAAATAGCAAGAAGAACTAAACAGGCAAAGAAGATTTTACGAGACCTTCCAACTGGCATAGCCGGGGAAATAGCTGCGGCTCAACCTCCACCTGTTGGTGAGGAAATACTTGAAGGTATTGGAGAACTTCGTGCTGAAGTCGCCGATGTGAGAAAAAAACTTGCATCTGAACCCAAATCAGCAGAAGAAAGCTTAAGATTAATTGCAAGATTTAACGAAGGAGTTGTTGAGGAAATTAGAAATATTGAAAGAGAGAGATTACCTGAGATGATATCAAAAAATATATCTAATAAATCTAGTATTTTAAAACCCGGTCATGAAAAAACAAATGATGATAATTTCATTAAATGGATATATCGCGTATATTACAATAAAAAACAAGCTAGAGGTCAAGAATTTAAAAGACTTAAAGAAGAAGTAAAAAGACTCCCAGTATCAGCTTCCTCCACCTCTGCAACAAATAGAACAACAGCAATCTTCTTCGCCGCAACAAAGGTTGAGGTCGGAACTTAAAAGGACTAAAGAGTCACTTAAAAAAACACCCCCCTCGAAGAAAATTCCTTCACCTTTACGTAAAATTTCTGCACCGAAAAGGACATTTACACCGACAGATTCACCACCTGGATCACCCCCGGACACCACTGAAGTACCTACTCCGGTAATGCAACCACCACCTCAAGATGAACCTAAAACAGGACGTGGTTTATGTCCTGATAATATCATCAATGACGTGTCACGGTTAGAAGTTCTCATAGGAGGAAAACGAGCTGGAAATAATTCACCAGAAATAACCAATGAAGCAGCTGATATTTGTCGGCGACTATTTCAAGGTGGTATCATGGATATTGGCGTTTACCGAGAACTTATTGATGAGCTCGTTGATGACTAGTTGTTAGATAAATGGTAAATAAAATAAGATGATTGTGCATGATAATCATCGTAAACCCACACAGGTTAGAGCGGTAAACTCACGATTACCAATCTATAGTGTTATTTACGGAGATGGACTTGGTGATGTCATTCGGGGATTATTCATGAGGATAGCTCCCAAAGTAGCACCTGTTGCAAAACAATTATCGATGAAGGCTATTGATATTGTTCGTGATAAAGCTCCTGGTGCAATTGTCAATGTTGCTGGTAAGGCGTTCTCGGAGATCAAAGAAAGATTAGCACGATTATTGCGACGAAAACAACAACCACCGGTGAAACTGGCAAGTACTGAGGTGATGCCCGCAGACGTAAGTAAAATAATAAATCAGGCTGCAAATCAAAAACTAGCGGCGATATCTGAAGAAGCAGAAAAAAATATAACAGCAAATTTAATAGCAGGAAGTGGTCTTCGTCGACGATGATCATCATTTGGAAAAATGGTAACTATAATAAAAATGTTCAGGCGCGAATCAGACCCAGCATTTGATATGGAGGCACCTGTCCTTAAGTACGAGTCGGTACGTGATTATCAATTTTATTCTTATGACGCAAGACTACCAAATCAGCGGGGGAGAATCGAATTACAGGTTCATGATACAAGTAGATATTTCTTGCCCGCCGAGGCGTTTATTGAAGTAGAAGGTAGACTTGTAACGAATGTTGTAGCTAATACGGCATATGCTGCTAATTTGCGTGTTGGTTTTGTCAACAACGGGATCATGGCATTATTTAGTGGCGCCACATACATGATTGATGGAAAAAATATTGAATCAGTTCAGAATGATGTCGACGTTGCTACAACAATAATTGGTCTGGCGAGATATTCTGACGACTTTACAAGATCGGCTGGTCCAACAATGATGTTTGCCAAGGATATTACTGACAACGCTGATCATGTTCAGTATACCAAAGTACTGGTAACACGAGCTACTTCAGTTGATCCACAAACGGCTGATTTTGAGCACGCAGACAGACCAGGTGCTGATTATGATATTATAAAAAGCGTTAATGCGACTTACAACCTGGGATTTGCAGCACGTAGAAATATGTTGCTGGGAAATGATAGAAATTTTTCGTGTGCAATTCCATTATCTCACATCTTTGGATTTTGCAGAAATGTTAGAAAAGTCATCTTTGGAGCTAAACACACAATTGTGCTCGTAAGAAAAGGTGATGATAATGATGCAATCTGGCGAGGTGCTGGTGTTGCTGAGGGTAAAGTAAATATATCAAAACTTTCACTATGGATGCCAGTAATGACTCCATCTATTACTGAGGAACAAAAATTACTATCTTTTATGGATCAAGGCGGTAAATCATTGCTATCATGGTTAACAGTAACCACATATGCTGCTCAAAGCAATATTAATGGTTTATTTACATGGCATATAGCATCACAACAGGGTGTTTCTGCACCACGACATATTTTTATTGCACTACAAGATAATGCTCGGACGAATAATCAAGAACGTTCACATATGATATTTGACAACCTTGGAGTTAATGAAGTTTCCTTACGGATAAATGGACATCAAGAACCAGCCGAGGATATACAACTAAATTTTGTTCAAAATCATGTAGCGCGCGCATATCATCGTTTAATGTCATTCATGGGACGTGATCAAAATATAGATACCGGGTTGCAAATATCACAACTAGATTTTACAGGTCTATATCCGATTTATTATTTTTCACTAGAACATCTTGATTTATCCAAACAATCTGTTGTTGATATACACTTTCGAGCTCATGTTACTAACCCTCCTCCTGATATACCCGGTCCACCAATTGTTCCCGGCTTCTACAGAGCGATCGCGGTCATACTTAGCGACAAAGCCATGTTACTTGAAGGTGGTAGTGGTCGAATGAGGGTTGTTGATGCACCGGTGGAAAATCTTTAATCGTGTTATTTAGAAAAATATATTTTATATAAAAATGTCGTATAGTCATGTTAATGTTACTCTGACTCCTGGTCAGGTAAAAAAGCTTCAATCAAAAACCGCCAACAAATGCGGAACTAAAATATCACTAAAACGAGATCATATTAGTGGTGGTCCAAACAAATTATCGCTGACAAATAATCAGATTAAACATTTCAATAAAGCCCTAGAATCAAAAACTGGAGTTCAATTCCATCTCTCCCCGAGCGCCATCAAAGACATGGTTAAAACAGGTGGTATATTCCCACTACTTGCGGCCATTCCGGCATTAATAGCTGCGGCTGCTCCAGCCGTAGCAAAAGCGGCCGCGTTAGGTGCTGTTGGAACAGCCGCTGAAATGGCACTAAAGAAGGCAACAGGGCGAGGATACAAAAAAAGGGGCGCGGCTTAAGATTGCCAGGATCTCGTTGGGGGAGAGGCCTAAGGCTTCCAGGGTCATTTCGTTAGACGTTCCAGCATCAAATTTTGATTTACTTGATGCTGCTAAAAAATTAAAAATATCTGCCTTTAGAGGTGTTTTTATGCGAGATCAATTACCGAAACAACCAAACAAACTAGAAACAGGTATTATTAATCTTGACAAACGTTCCGGACCTGGTACTCATTGGGTATCATACGCGGTTGATCCGCGTGGAATTGTTTATTTTGATTCGTACGGGTTAGCTCCACCTGTTGAATTTATCAAGTATGTCGCACCACTCCACGCAACAACTAGCGGTTATAAAATTTGGTATTCAACGCTACCCACACAAACAATGACAGATCCACCAATATGCGGCCGTGAAGTAATTAATGTACTCGACGCTATATCAAAATCATCCAGGCCGCCACATAAAGTCGTGCACGATTATACAAGCAACCGATTTGTTGCGCGTAAAGCATTTTAAACAACGGATCTTATTATAATGGTTGACATTTACGGAAGATCTTCTACTAGTAAGAAAATAAAATCCGACGTTGATCTGTCAAAGTATGCGACTAAAGATGACCTCGCTGATATTATGAACCTGGCTGGAGTTGACCCAGATGAAGTTGTTATTTTTCAAGATCGATATGGTAAACTAAAAACCAGCAATATCAAATGGAATGATATAGTCCGGCGAGTACTTGGTGCAGTTACGGATAATATTCCCGTGTTTACTGACGGTGGTAGAATCAGAGATTCAAGTATGTCAATTAAAACCATCAGAGATGAAATTGCAAAAAGGGTTGCTAATCGCGTGAGAAACACCGGTGACACGATGACAGGTGAACTTAGCATGAACGGGAACAAAATAGTAGCTGTAACAGCTCCAAAATCTGACAACGACGTCGCAAACAAACTATACGTCGACGACGTGGATGGAAAATTATCCACGCTGCGGGCCGAGTATGACGTTCACGTAACCGGTTTTACAAGGCTTCGAAGAAATTTTCAAAAAACCGATGATGCCATAAATAAGTTCTTTGGAACTCCTTCCGTCATCGATATAAAACTTTCTGATATCAAAAGTAACCTAGACACGATCAAACGAACACAGCTAGACATCGTAGCGGGAATTCCTGAGATTATCAATAAAACCAATCTGATTAAAATTTCAGCTGAAATAACTCCCGGGCATATCACAAACATCGTATGCACGGTATCATCGGGATTTGCAATATGGTCAAAACAAAATAATACCATCAAATATACCGCAACAAGCACTTGCGTGTACAGGCTATCTGTGTTTAGTGCTGCAAAATTTGAAATATTTACAACGTTTCCATGGCGTCATTCCACCGACAGGTTTTCCGGGGTTGTATCTGTTATATTAAATATCGGAGCCGAGGAAATATTTATTCTGGAAGCAGCTGATAGGACATTAACCGCAACATCTTACTGGTGGTGTTTGGAATTTGTAGCTGAAGCACATCAATTGGTTACTGTATAAAAATATATATGGACGGTGCACAATACAGATACAATCAAGCGCGTGAATGGCAGGCTGCGCTAAAAGATCAAGTCGATCAATATACAGTAAAAGTAAAAAAATATCGACGACGATTGGTTATCGTTGATGTGATTGTTTATTCAGTATCCGCTGTTGTTGCTGGAACCGGTGTAATATTATCAGCGTTGACAACGATGGCACCAGTAGCTGTAACTATTTGTATTTCAGCAGCAACAACGATTGCAGGTGTGCTTGGTATCATCACAAAAAAAATATGTACTTGTACGAACGAAAAATTATCCGATTGCAAAATAAAATTACACACAACGACGGTAGCATACTCGAAATTATCCTCGTTGTTATCAGCGAGTCTCAGTGATGGAATTATATCTGATTTCGAATTTTCAATGATAACCAAAATATACGACGAATGTATCGGTATTAAAGATACAAGTATCAATAATGACAGAATTACTCCAGCAGATCGTGACCAACACAACTCCGTCAAAGATAACGATGATCTCGGTAAGTTCAATTAATCCTGAATTTAGTGTTAATTTTCCTACTGCAATTCCGGTAAAAGAAATAGCACTAGCACAATTACGAGTATATTACAGCTGGCCAAATATCAGATCAAAATCATTTAATGGTACACCAGCAAATAATTCGCTCGTATTTGCTAACAAGAACAAACCCGATGGAACACCTGACTGGGTTGTTGTTGGAATACCAACCGGCAGTTATGAGATTGAAGAGATCAGTGAGTAATTTGCGCGTAGAATAAAATCAATAACGGGAAAAGAATCAAAAATATCAATTAATGTTCATGAACCCACCCTGTCCTCGACGGTTGAAATAAACTCGCCTGATTATGCCGTTGATATTTATCAATCTTCAATCAGATCAGTGCTAGGATGGCCTGAAATTCCCCCGGTGCATGAAGGACCACCAGAACCGAAATTAAATGATTTTCTCACTGACGAAGCAAAATTTATAACAACTCCAGAATATAGAAAAAAATTTCCATGGAATAGAGCCGGTGATGCGTATCGGGTTTATAATTTCAGTGATGATACAATCTACATGAATGTTTTTAGACTGTATACTAATCCCATTGATTTTGAGATCCAGCAATCAATCGACAAAATACAAAATCTGTTTTCATCGTTATCGCAACATTATTCTGAGGATATAAAACAACAAATTATTGAGTCAATACAGCATCTAAATCAAGTAGGATCAGATCTTAATTATATTAATGATGTTTTTTCTGAAGCAGCACTTAAACATGCTCTCCCCTCCCCCCGTCCTAGAAGACCATTTCTTGATCATTATACAATATCAGAAAAAGAGTATGAGGGGGGGGGTAATCTCGTATTTATATTACCAAAATATAAAAAGGATAAAATAGACAGAATTATCAACGAAAACTTCCCTAAAATACTCGATGCGTGGAAAAAACTAGCACCATTAGCAGTTCTCAGATATGATAATGATCCACATGGCGGCGGAAGACACGTATCCCCGCGGATCGTTAATATAATACCGACGGTCGCGGTCAATCTGGTTTGTGACGTAATCGATGGCAGCTATCAAATAGATCTCGGAAGATCAAATCAGGCTCAACAAGGATACATCCTGTACACGTTCACACCACAAGTTCCCCGTGGAAGTTCAATCGTGCAAGAACCAACTAATCCCGTGTATTTGCGGTGTCACAATAATATGTTAACACGAATAAATTTTAAACTCACAGACCACCTTAATCGCTTAATTGACATACGTGAAGAAGAGCTTGTAATAAATCTGTATGTAAAGTCGTAAAGACTTTTGTCTTAAGGATTTCTGTCCTAAGGACTTCCGTCGTAAGGATTTCTGTCTAAGGACTTTTGTCGTAGATCTTCATGTAATGGAGGGTTTTTACACGCGAGGATTTCTTAACAGTTAGAAGAACATTTGTAACAGAGATCAGAATCAAATTCGATCAACTTAAAAAAATAAATAAAAAAATATTTTATTATTACTAGCACAAATTTGTGTTTGGTACAAATTAATCGGCCCAGGCAACTAAAAAAGCTGGTCGATGAAAGTAAAATTAAAATTTCTATCACAAAAAAAATAGGATTTATTAATTTTCCTGATTTTTACTGAAATTGTACAAATTACGTGATTTTGACTACCAACTACCCCCTCAGAAACATAAAAATGCACGAATTACTTGATTTTGACTACCAACTACCCCCTCAGAAACATAAAAATGCACGAATTACTTGATTTTGACTACCAACTACCCCGTCAGAAATAAGAAATTTTAACCTTGTCAAATTGTTCCTAACAAATTTTATTTATTATAAATTAATTTTATTTATTAATAATATTATTTTTACTGAGATTTTTATTTTTATTTACTAAAATACAACGAAATTGCTCAATTTTCCTGATTTTGACTACCAACTACCCCGTCAGAAATCAAGTAATTCGTGCATTTTTCTTTGATTTTGACTACCAACTACCCCGTCAGAATCAAGTAATTCGTGCATTTTTCTTGATTTTAGTAAAAAAAAATAAATCCTCAGTAAAAATAATATTATTAATAAATAAAATTTATAATAAATAAAATTTATAATAAATAAAATTTATTAGGAACAATTTGACAAGGTTAGAACTTTCTTGATTTTGACTACCAATACACGTGGTCAGCGTTGACATGGACCCCAGTTACCAAAACTTTCATTTTCATTATCACCAGTAACGAGGTTACTCTGGATCGTTTCACCAGTAACGAGGTTACTCTGGATCGTTTCACCAGTAACGAGGTTACTCTGGATCGTTTCACCATAACGAAGTTACCTTCTGACATTATTTTTCTTAATAGTCTTATGCGAGTACTAATAGTTTTCTTTGCCTCATACTCGTGGGATAATAACGACTTAATTCTTTCTACGGCGGTAGAAAGAGGAACGAACTCCTTCAAATGATCATCTTCTACGGTAGCTAGCGACTGAAACATTGCCGATTGAATCCGTTTCATGAGCCTGTATTCAGATGATAGTGTGTGTGTCCCCATGGTTTTACGTTCTTGTAAAATCTCAAAGTCAGAAACTATTTTTTCAGGATTAAGTTCATCAGATATATTAATTCCATCTTTTTTCAATTTTTTAATAGCGACAATTACATCATTGATATTTTCATGGTTCATTATATAATATATGAATCTTTAAAATAAAAAAAATATCCCTAGAACACCTATCGAGTGTATTAGCGAGTTCGTCGGGATGTTTCAGGGACAGCACAACCAAGAACTCGTAGCTTGCCACCGCAATCTACCAAGTTCATTAGGCAAATATTCCCTCTACGAGAGCCCCTAACCCGCCAAACAACGGTCTAGAGGCCCAAGAGGGAGGACAGCACAATCCTCATTAAACTCGTAGCTTGCCACCGCAATCTACCAAGTTTAGAGGATATACATATAACTAACTAAGGACAGCACAGTCCTCATTAAACTCGTAGCTTGCCACCGCAATCTACCAAGTTTAGAGGATATACACATAACATATAACTAACTAAGGACAGCACAATCCTCATTAAACTCGTAGCTTGCCACCGCAATCTACCAAGTTTAGAGGATATACATATAACTAACTAAGGACGGCATAAACTCGTAGCTTGCCACCGCAATCTACCAAGTTTAGAGGATATACATATAACTAACTAAGGACGGCACAAGGACAGCACAGTCCTCATTAAACTCGTAGCTTGCCACCGCAATCTACCAAGTTTAGAGGATATACACATAACATATAACTAACTAAGGACAGCACAAGGACAGCACAATCCTCATTAAACTCGTAGCTTGCCACCGCAATCTACCAAGTTTAGAGGATATACATATAACATATATACAATGAAATGGATATATACAATGAATGAAGAGCCCCTATCGAGTGTATTAGCGAGCTCAGATTATGAATGAAACGGCACTAACTAAGGACAGTACAAACATGTACGCTCAGCAAAAACCCACCCACAATAATTAATCCAGTGGGTGATACGAAAATATGTATCAACCACAAGTCAATATTGTGGTTGGGAATTTTGCTGAGCGGGGGTTTTTTTGCGGTTCCCCCCACTATTATAAAAATCGCAATTATGCGTACACCACCGACAAATTGTCAGCCATGGGGGTTTGATCCTGGACCGCGAGCGTCACAGTCCAATACCATACTGATTGAGCTATCAAACATTGTTACGAACATATGTTTCGGAAGTTAATATATAGCTAGCTATATAGCTAAGGAACCAATATTTACACTAAACAGCGGTTTCTGAATAATAACAGTTTCTGTATTTATAACAGTTTCTGTATTTGTAGCGGTTTCTGAATAGTAACAGTTTCTGTATTTATAACAGTTTCTGAATAATAGTTTCTGTATTTGTAGCGGTTTTCCTAAGCAGACTGAGAATCAATAAACAACAGTTTCTGTATTTGTGGCGGTTTTCCTAAGCAGACTGAGAATCAATAATAACAGTGGCATGAACACACAACTGCAGGTCGATTACCATGAGAACGGTTTCTGTTCCCACACACAGCTTCCTACGGATCAATAACATTATCATGATCTCTCGTAATGTTGTATGATGGGGAAATATTTAAAAAACATAAATAATACTTCTACGAGTAATTAGTTACGATGTAATTAGTTAAACTGACTAATTACGACATAAAAAAACAAAAATCTACGAAGAAAACTATATATTACAAAGTAATCTCCCCTTATATAATCAAAAATTCAGTAGTGTATGGAGGACCTACTGTGACATAAATTAAAAAAATTAATTCAATGTGGTGATGATAGTTAATAATGTGGTGATGATAGTTATTGATACTTAAAGATAATTTTCTGCTTATATTTTTTCGAGAAAGTGGTTTTATACATATTTTCTGCTACTTTTTGTACTGAATGCTGGTGAATATCAAAATATTTCGCAGCAGAAGATATTGAACGAAACATAATTTCTTTGCCAGTTTCTATGTTTGAGGAAATTACCGCCCTCTTTCCGATTGTCTTACATCTTCCTGTATTTCCACGTGTATTATTCTCGCTGTGAGAGATAGCTTGTAAATTGGATAAATTATTGTTTTGAGTATCCCCGTCAATATGATCAATAACAAGACCGTCATTGATCACTCCGAAGAAACATTCATACGTAAATCTATGACACAGATAATGTTTCTTTTCCCCCCCGCATGTGAACATTAGATAACCAACATTAGTAATATAACCAACTTGTTTCTTCAACTTGCAGTGTCTGATGATACCATTAATATTTGATTCATAGTTTGTTATGACAGGATGTGGGACAAATATATTTTGCTCCATTATAATAATATTATATGTTTAAATCATTGTTTGTCTGAAATCTTGATATATAATCCCTCACGGATTTTATAGCGTTTTCACCGCTATTATTTTTTTTGTCATAATATCTTTTAAGTTCTCTGAACCGTTTCCCGCCGCACTTTCCACATAATTCTGTCTTTCCTCGCACTCCAATACCACACCGTAGACATGGTATTGGTCCTAGACTTCCTCGTCGTATGTTTTGTGAGTGCATCCAACAAAA
This sequence comes from Sinohyriopsis cumingii, assembly GCA_028554795.2. Classification (NCBI taxonomy): domain Eukaryota; kingdom Metazoa; phylum Mollusca; class Bivalvia; order Unionida; family Unionidae; genus Sinohyriopsis; species Sinohyriopsis cumingii. The sequence goes on along the minus strand of CM068827.1, from coordinate 76,680,727 downwards.
TTCCTTTCTACAGGATTTTGTTGCATCGATTTACTGAGCCGATCATCAACCATCTGCATTGGGACATTGTATATATATATAATTTTCTTTATTTAAATATTTGTTTTAATTATATGAACGAGTTTGAGAGATTATCCCAAACTAGGCCTGTTAAATATAAATTCAACCTTGACAGATTATCTTCTGACTTGCCAGTACGAGATCTGGTTGATCCGAAAAATAAAAGTTTGATCTCGAAAATTCACGACGCCAAGAAAGAATTTTACACGGATGGTGCATCTCATACATGGTCAACGTTCAAGATTATTCGCAACACTGACAAAGTCAGTGTCGACAAAGTCACGGACGCCACAATGAACGACAAGCGAGCGGCAACTATCATTAACTACATCGCTGAATACGAGGGCAATCAAAAATATTTCTTCAGAGTAAAATTTATTGTATTAACAGAAACAGATAGTTGGATTATCCGTGACAAATATGATCCTGTCCTTGGCAATAATAAAACTATCATATTAAGTAAAAATTCCAGACCGGGTCTACTGACAGGTATTGACAAACCGTATTATGAACGAGCGTATCCTGTAACAGCGGTTATTTATGGAATTTATGAGATAAATAAAAAACCCAACGTTGATAAACTAGCGCCGATGAAATTTTCAAGGTTAAATTGTGTGGCCGAACGAGTAATAGAACACTTTACAAACGCGATGCGTGGAAATGGATTAACTGATTTAAGGCGTGAAAAAATAAACTCGTGGGCTGATTCAGTTAAGGATACCGGTGCTACAATAAAAGATGTTGCTGAGTTAGGAAAAATATTAAAATTTCCAATAACTGTGGCGACAATAACGGGAGAAGTACTGTACCAGTCGAAATATAAATCGAAGGGAGCTCCAATAAATATTATCGATCATAACGCGCACGCATGGACTAACGCAGTAACAATATTTCCACGTGATCGAACTGTTAGATTTTACTCCCCAGATATGGGGGCAGATAATTCTGGGGCAGATAGTATGTTTGATTTTATCAACGAAATAAGTAAAACCGATCCTGTATCGGTATGGTTATTTAAAAGTAATGAGGAGGGTGAATTTGATCAGTTTGTCAAACCGAACGGTGAAATATATCGCACAGAATCCCTCCATGACGAGATGAAAAATCTTGCGACGTTTTTACAGTGCAAGCACGCGGAAAATACTGACAAATTACTAACTAATTGTTTTACCGTTCCATCTGTTGCGGCTCATTTCGCCAGAGAACGAAATTCATGGAAACCAACACGATTTGATTTACTCGAGGACGTACGCGCAAGTTGCGTCGAATATGGACATGGCGGATTATGGAATACCAAATACAATTACAATGATGTTATTTCGGTTGATATGGTTGCATGTTATCCAGGAAGTTTTCTGGGATACGGAGACTGTTCTGTGTACTTTGAAAGATTTGGTCACCCTACAAACGAGATGACGCGAGTGGCAATTAATGGACCATTACCTGATTTTGATCTGATTGGATTCGCCTGTATTGAATCATTCGAGCTTAACGAAAATCTTCACAAGATTTGTTATGCTTGGTTTGGCAGACATTTTTGTGAAAAACGTTGGGCACCTATAGTTTTGTTGCGATATATGCTAGATTGTGCGATACTGACATCGTTGGTGGTCAGTGAGGCAATTATATCATATCATGCACAGACCAAAGTTTGGTTGCCCATGTCAGATTCTGAAGTTATCAGCGAGTTTAAGGATGTTTCCGAAGATGATATTCCTAATAAACTCAAAACCGCAAAAGATCTCGGTAGAAAAATTATAGGTAAATTTACTCAAGGTGGTGCATATGATTATAAAAGACATCACGCACGATTAATTTTAGATGATGCCGAGTACGATTTTATAATCGCTGATACAACGGCGAAAAATACGTTTGTAAATCGAGAGAGTGTTTATTTATCCGACGGAACAAAATTAGGTACGATCGTTAGTTACATAAATGACGTATCCCCACAATATACTCATCTAAGATCTTCCATGTTGGCTTATGTTTCTATAAATTTATTATCGATGATTAATAGATTTCCTGAGACCGCAGTTAGAGTCGCAACAGATTCGTTTTATATTTCAAGTAAATATTTAGAACCTGTTATGAAATTTACAAGTAATGATGAACGATGGGGTTCGTGGAGAATAAAAAAGGAACTATTACACAATTATGTAGAATCAGCAGATGTTCCAATGAGAGATTTTTATCGTGAGGGTAATAAAATATCAGAAATGTCGAAGGCACCATCGTTGAGTGATCCAATAACCAGATATAAGACAGTATATCTCAATGGACCTGGTGGATGCGGTAAAACAACTCGAACGATTAATGTTTTTAGAAATTCAGATATAATCGTGCTGACACCCACACATAGACTTGCACGTGAGATGAAACAGCGGCAAGTACAATCGTGTACGTATCATAGTTTCTTCCGATGGCGCGGGGATACATGGACTCCTGAACGGATGGGAGAAAAATATATACCTAAAATAATTATTTGGGATGAGATATGCACGGTATCATTGGATACATTAAAAATGTTTCTTGATTGGTTGTTGACGAAAAATACCGCCATAATAATGTGTGGCGATCATGGTCAACCGCCGCCCTTTGTTGGACCATCTCCACATGATTGGTTAAAAAATTTCGTTGATTATTACGAAGAAATAGATGATGATCATAGAGCTCTTGATGCAAATTTGAAGGAGTTTAAAAAATTAATCAGATTACAATCAAACAAAATTCAGTGTGAAATAATACGTGGAGTGATCTCAGAGACATCAATGAACGATTTTTTAAATTTATGGAGACCCACCGATTTGATCGTAGCAAGTAGAAAAATAATCAGAGACGCTTTACAACAACAGTTATTTCAACTACATAAAGAACAATATTCAGAATTACCCCTACCGTTGTGTTATAGACCATCAGATACACGAAAACAGAATATTAATGTTGATATTCCAGGACCCTTGACAGAGTCAAGGAAACAGAATCTCGTATTAAATGATATTGTCGCCGTTGATATCAGTGTGGTTGAAGATGCAATACACGCTGACAAATCTCCATGGGTGTTGGGATACGCTATGACAATCCACTCGTCTCAGGGATTAACTATTTCTGATACACGAGTCTGGATTGTAGACGATCGCATCGAGTGGTCAAATTTAGTTTATTTGGCGGTATCGAGGGTCAGAAATATATCTCAATTACGTAGAATTATAATTCCTGAAATCGTTGATAAATTTAACATCATCGATGATGATATAATAAGAAAAAAATTAATCGGATACAAACAATCTGACAAAAAAAAATAAACGCGACTTTGATCTTGATGTTGAATTTATTATTGAGTTAAAACAGCAGCAGAATAATCATTGCACCAGTTGTAATTGTATAATGTTATGGCGGTATTCGAGTAATGATTCAAGACAATTTACCGTAGATAGAAAAGATAATAGTCGCGGTCATACACGAGAAAATACCATGTTAACCTGTCTTGAGTGTAATCGACGTAGAGGCGCAGGCACTAGTGCTAGTTAAGTGATCGAAATCACCGGAGTGATCGCGGTGGTAGTTGTGTATCCTCGGGAATTATTTGTAGTTGTTCACGTGTAAATCCACGTTGAGGAGCAGCTGAATCTAATCTGTAGATTGCAGGTCTGGAAACGCCTACGTTTCTTCCAGTGGATCTTGTCACGGTAGATATTTTGTGTGTGGTAACACTCCAAATAGGATCAGTTGCTCTCGCTTTACCACCTTCAAGTTCACCAGGCTCATATAAATATCTGACTGTGACATCACCTAATATTTTTTGTTTTCCAGCATCTTTCCGTTGTGTTGGTATATTTTTTTTTGTGACCGCGCTAATGGGTTTCATGTTGGTTGTTCGTGTAATCTCATTATTTAATGCAGCTATCACGCCTGGTAATCTTGCAACCCATTCGCGAGATCTTTTATCCTGAATAAATTCCCTCGCGTATTGATATCCAAATAACCGCTCAGCAAGTGTTCGATTAAATCGCTCAACAATTGCTTGATCACGGTGAATTGCAGTATGTCCTCGTCGTATTTTGGTATTATGTTGTTTCATCAGCGATGATACTGGACCAAGAAATTCCTTACCAGGATCAACCTGTAGTAGCTGTGGCCATCGTAGACCACCTTGTGGTCCACCACCTCGTTGATAAATTCGTTCAAACGCATCGGCTACTTCAGATGATGTTTTCGCTGATAGCGGCTCTGCTTCTTTATATCTACTTGCAACATCAACTACGGTTAGCGCGTACTTGTACGTTTTTCCACGCACAGTATCATGCGGTAAAAACAGAATATCAGCTTGATGAACTTCATTAGGAACACTGACATCGAAATACGCGTACTGAATTTGTTTAGGACGTGGTAGATAAATTTGCCATATTGCCTGCCTGGACAACCACGCGCTAGCAGTAGAATGTTTAACCGCCGCTGCATCAGCGAGTTTACCAATTGCTGCTTTGCCTCTCCAGTATCCTCTCGGTGAATAATAAATTGATTCCATTATTAATTACCAGCCCCAATCGCTAATTTACCTTTCATCGAGGATCTTACTAACCAATTAGCTAATGATTCTCTAATATTTTTATTTTTTATAGAATTTAATGAATGAATTAATTTTACATCTGCAATATGCCTATCTTGTAGATTTTGACTTTTATAAGCTACATCATGAGCATGACAAGCTCGATCAATAGCATTTATTGGTTCCTCGCCTGGTTTTGGTTGATCTTGATCATCGAGCCTGATATCGAGTCGAGTACCAGGACCGCAATAATTATATCCTGGTAGATGTTTTTCTCCACTGTATTTAGCCCATGGAGCACCTGGAAACTTTGACATCAAATTAGCAATATCACCACCGCGCTTATTAGGTAAAAATGAAAATTTCTTTCTACCGCATATAGAACATTTTCCACCGTACGCTATTTTTTTGTTTTTTGTTATAACCGTGGCTAAATCAGTAGTTGGAGTTTTAACTCTACAGCGTAAACAATATAAATTCATGTTATAATATATATGGATATAATTGATTTCTCAGCAACTCGGCAACGAGAGCCAGTTAAGCATCATCCTGCGCTACCGAACTCCATCAGAATGATTATCATAGGACCATCTGGATCGGGTAAGACGCAATTATTACTTAATCTGATAATGAGATGGCTGAAATGGGATAAATTATATTTAGTAGCACCATCCGTTGATGATCAGCGATGTTATGATGTACTTAAAGATTTCAATGAAAACGCACGATTACTGGATGAAGATAATGATGTTATAGAGTTTATAACCGATATTGATGAAGCACCATCTGTAGATTCCATAGACGGATTTATTAATAATTTAGTTGTATACGACGATGTGATGCTAGATAAACAATCAAATCCAGCCAGAATATTTTCCCGAGGTAGACACAAAAATACAGACGTGATCTATGTTACTCAACGATATACACAAATTCCGAAGGTGATCAGAGACAACTGCAACATTTTAGTTGTGTTTAATGGCGTAGACACACACACGTTGCGAAATATTCATCAAACTTGGTGTGGTGGTGACATGGATATAATTAAATTCAAAAATTTCTTCTCACGAGCGCAAGCTACCCCGCATGGATTTATAACAATAAATTTACATGATCCAAGAACAAGATATCGTGTGGGTATTGATAAAATATTTGGGTAACAGGGGGAGCAGCAGAGAGGGTGCCTACCAACGTTGGTCGTCAAACAAATAAACAAGAAATAAATAAACACGTAGAGTACTTTATTTTTTCAGCTACTATTTCAAACTGAGGTTTTATTAGTACAATCGTCCATTACAGAAATAAAACATCTCAAGGAAAAGTTCATTTGTAAAATCTTGACCTTTCTACGAGATGATTTATTTGTTTGTTTTATTTGTTTTGTCGGAATTCTATGGTCTGTTCACCCTCTCTGCTGCTAGCCTAAATGTGCGAAAGAATCAATTTGGTGACACAGTGACGGTAACAAGATTCGAGTTCTTTGGTGAAAATGGAAATATTAGTTTATGGAAACAGTGAGTTGATGACAACTCCTAATCATTTATCGATCTATCATTTTCCAGAGTGGTTCTTCCAGATTCAAAGATAAGGGGAGACAGACAAAAAAACAAAAAACAAAAACAAAACAAACAGAGACAGAGAGAAAATGTGAACGCAGGAATTTTGTTGTCTTGAGTTCTAAAATTGCTGCTCTAAAGTTGTTAGCGCACGCATCTATCCAATAGTGTCTGATAGTGTCCAAATGGGACTTTAATATATATTTCTGTTTTGTCCCTGCGCAAAAAATACGCAGATTACATATGACCATATACTTTCATTCTGTCTAGCTCTTAAATTAGTTGTAAATCCGTTGCTAATTTTTGCACCAAGCTTTAATTCCTTATAGTAACTTCATCTGTCTGTACATTTTGTTTACTTATTCCATCAGCTGTACTTTGCTCAACGAAGTAAATCCAGACCGTAATTTCACCTTATCTGCTTTATAATTAGTTTTATGAGCTGACCAGATTCTCTGGTATCTCTTGACACTGTCGGCACAGGCTGTGTGGTATATATTCTGTTCTGTCCCTGAGCAATTAATAAGGAGACTGCATTATACCATGTGCCTTCATTCTGTCTAGCTCTTAAATCAGTTGTAAATCCGTCGATAATGTTTCATCCCCTATGTAATTCCAGAAGTGGCTTCATCTGTGTATACCATTTAATTAATTTAATCAGCTGACAATGTCCTTTAGTAGACAAATGTACCAACTTCATAGTTGTAATCATGTTTAAAACCTTTGTATCGATCGGAGGGTGCAGCCTTCTGAGAACCTTGATGTTAAGTCGCATTTTCGTCTGGCCTATTATCGCTCAAAAATGTATTATCTTTTAATCTCTTTTTAGTTGTAGTGTTTCCAATTATCATATCGTGACAGTTTAAAAATACAGAGCAAATTAAATTATTTAAAACGATGTTACTATTATATACTTGTAATGCATCATGCCAACGTGGGTAAGTGAGAAAGCTTAACAGTAGTTTCTCGAGGGTCGGTTGTTCTTCCCGGGTTCTTCCTACACGAGATATACTGGCTGCCATGTACAGCCTTTTATTAGCTGACAAATGTTCAATCCAGGACGACAACAATGATACATCATAATTCAGTAAAGGGATTTTACATTCAAACAAACACGAAAATTGTAAACTGAATGTACAAATTCTGCTATATTTCTGTCTGTATAATTCCGAACAATGTTTCGTACAGTTAGCGTTGTCATATTATGTATACAATGCTTAATGGGTTTTCTTTGAAACATTTCAATAAAGTACATTCTTATCATGATAAATGCGTTTGCTATGTTTAGTCGGTTTTGGTGAGCTGACTGATTTAATTAGCTAAAGTGAATCACAGGACGGGAGGAAAGTTTAGTATTAGTTTGGTTGTTTTTATCATTTTGTATATACTCGAAGTTCACGGTGTCCGACGCAACCCATGTTTGAGGCATACTTGAATTAGACATACTGTCTATATTTTTAGGTCTAGAGTCCTTTAATATTGCATGTGTGTCCTGTAGCTTGATCACCACGGTTTCCCTAGGATCCACAAAATCAGTATTGTGTATATTTATTGCCTTAGTTTGGCGTATTATTTAGTCTTGAAAAGTAAGGAAAACTTGGTGGTCTGAATGCACTAAGTCTCTATTTACTGTTTCTAATCATTCACGTTTATTCTCTTTTTATTTCTTTATCTAATCTTTCAATATCCTTCTCTGTCCAACTATTGTATTGCCATTGATTTTACAAACTCTTTACATTCCTGGTATTTTGTATATCATGTTCTAACGTCCTCCATCAGTTTGACTCTATATTGCAATAGTAATAATTCACAATAGAATGTTCTCGGACCTTCACTATGCAAAGCATGAATAGCATTTTCTATAAATAACATGCATATCAGATGATGCAATTTAAAGACCTTCCTTGTATAAACTTTGAAATAACATTCAATATTCCCATTCTTGGTTAAACGTTGTTATGATTCTCGTTAACCCATAGTAGTCTTTTACATTATAACTGTTTGTCATATATAAATAGTCAGAAAGTGACTAATGTCTTGAATGTTATGCCTTTTCATTTATTATGTAATAGCGCTTTGTAATGGCTGCCAAAATATAAAAAAAAGGAATTTCTTGCTTGTCCTTTTTAATGGAATTTTACTATAGTAACAATACTACATTGTTAATTCCCAAACCCATATAGTAACATTACTCTATATTCAGGCAATGATTTTGTGTTCTCCAAAACATGATGTAGTAAATGTACTACAACTGCTGTAGTAACAATACGAAAATGTTATCACCCCAAACAGGGACATCATTTCAATTTTTTCGGCAAAACTTGACGGGCTTGTTAATTTTCCAATTCGGTTGGGGGGAGAATGCTCCCCACGCCCCCCCCCACCCCCATGATGCCCCTGCCTCCAAACCCATGTAGTAACATTACCCTATTTCCCAGCACTGATTTTGTATCTCCAAAACCTGATATTGTAACAGTACTACAACTGATGTAGTAACAATACTACATCGCTATCCTCCATACCCATATAGTAACATGACCCTATGTCCAGCCACTGATTTTGTGATCTCCAAAATCTGATGCAGTAACATTACTACAAATGAATCTTGTAGTAACAATACTAAATAGCTGTATTGCTATCATCCATACCCATGTAGTAACATTACCCTCTGTCCAGGCACTGATTGTGACCTCCAAAACTTGACATAGTAACAATACTACATAGCCATCACAGGCATCCCCCAAACCCATGTTACATAACATTTCCAAGGACTGATTTTGTGGTCTCCAAAACCTGATGTAGAAACAATACTACATTGCTATCCCCCAAACCATGTAGTAACATTACCCTATTTCCAAGCACTGATATTTTGAGCTCCAAAACCCGATGTAGTAACAACACTACATAGTGACACACCAACCCATATACATGTAGTAACATTACCCTATTTCCAGGCACTGACTTTGTGATCTCCAAGACCTAATGTAGTAACAATACTACAACTGATGTAGTAACAACACTACATAGCTCTCCTGCTATCCCCCAAACCCATGTAGTAACAACACTCTACTTCCATGGTAACAGTCTAACATTCATTTTGTCATTTGAAAAATATGATGTACATGTAGTAAGATTATTACAGCTATGCCTCACACTGCCTCCAGAATATAAAATAAAAATTCCGTGTTGTCTTTCTTATTGGACATTACCTTTGTAATTAATATTAGTCATTACTACTTGCAAATCCCTTCTTCACAGTAGTATTACCATTCCGATGGCCTAAGTGGATAGATGAACTGCCTCAGATGCGGGAGGTCACAGGTTCGAACCCTGGCTGAGTCATACCAGAGATTTATAAAAATGGTACTAAAAAGCTACCTTGCTAGGTGCTCAGCATTAAGAGATCAGTATTAAGACTGGTCGGCCTGGTGTCAGGAAAATGTGACTGGCTGGGACATCATGCTACATGTCTGCAGCATTGATGCACCTGTGCTAGACATCACTATAAACTGCTGAACAGATATTAAAGTGATATGATGAAAAATTGTTAAATCTAAAAATGAGAACCACACACACATAGTAATGTTACTCTAATGTTTATCAACTCTGACTACCTTCCCAAGTCAACACTGCTGATCTCCATGCTCAATGTAGTAATGACACAACCATCACATGATTTTGTGTAAAATAGGAAAATTCCATTCGAAGATTAGAACTTTAAGTCATGCACAAGTATGTTCTGTGTGTTTACCACAGATTTGTAATCCCAAGGATGGACTTTTCAATCCTACACTAAAACACAATGATGGATTCTTTTTCTCACATTTCTGTGCTGAAAAGGGTAGTCCAGGTCAAACAGCATACTGTGAATACTGCTGTAACTTTCAAGCTGCAAAACAACAATTGAAAATTTCCTTACCATAACATAGAGCATAAAAAGTTAGATTTACACTGAAATATTCAGTGTAACTTTCAGGGAGATTTGAAAACATTTCAGCTTTCAAAGAACAGTACCAGTAGTTAAAATGGCTATAGTACAAATATATACTGTGTACTGAATATAGCTTGTGCGATGATAGAGATAGCAACAAATTAGAAGATGAAGTCCACTTTTATCAATAAGATTAATCAAGACAGACAAATAATAACAACATAGTTCACAATTCAATTTTGAGCAAAACTTGATTTAAACTTCAGAAAAAATACTGAGAATATACATTTTTTAAACAAAAATCGATTACAACAACAGCTGTTTGAACTCAGAATTGGACTATAGATGCTGTTCTTGTAGCTAGGTCGATCAGTGTAAACATGTTTGTGGGGCTTAAGTCACTGCTCATTTTCATATGTATATATGTTCCAAATAATGTTTAATTTGATATTATGGGGAATAAATCAATTGATGATGCAAACAAGTGTTTGATATTACGTGTACACTATGTTCCCAGTAAATTGTCAATATATTCAGAAGTCAGGATAAAGGTCAGGTGTGAAGCATGAGCAAGAAATCTTGAACTTATTTTCTAAAGTGGAAAATACAACCATATACATATGAATGTGAGAATATTACTACTGTATATTGCCTATTTGGCATCAGTTCAGGTGATTAGGATGCATTAATTTAAAATCAGATTACTTTCTTCATGCTGGGATCAGCCTGGCATAGATAAGATGGGATCACAGCAGAACACACTCTAATGCTGGGATCAGCCTAGCATAGATTGGAAGTTATTGCATGTGTGTGTGTTACAAATATATATATATATATATATATATATATATATATATATATATATATATATATATATATATATATATATATATATATATATATATATATATATATATTGTGTGTGTGTGCTTAGTGACTTGGTGGGTGGTACATCTGATATTTGTCATCATGAATAGAGTTGAATTGAGATACAAGTTAGTATACTCATGTAGTCTTTATTTTTCTCACATGGAATGTACATGTATCAAACATTTATTTATACATGTCTATATTTGTATTTTAACTATATTGGGTTTATAAGGCCGATGAAATGAACTAGTTGTAATGTTGTTATATTACTACATAGCAGATACAACTTTGTCAGACTTTTATCTGGCTTACAATAACATTACTAAAATGTAGATCTCCAAATTCAGTTGAACACGATTATTACATAACCTAGATGTGCATATAAGACTGTAAATCAAACTCCTTGTAGTAATATTATATTTTAATAGAAGGTATAGATATATCAATTTACAATTTTATCAACAGCTGTTTAAGCCTCTACTATCACCATGTATAACAATACAAACTTCTACAAATATTATAACTTGTAGTCAATTACTATAAATCCTTTAATCCAACTACATGATTGTATGCATGAATGTCAAATGAACAACAGGTAAACAATTCCTTACTGCCATTTACCATTATCATGTGTCCATGGAAGCTGTCCATTGACTTTGTTACCATAATAATAAAACATGAAAAATCATATCAGTACATTTTTGATACATAGAAAATGGCATATAGCTTGAATGAGAACTTTTTAAACATGTGACATGCTTAATTATATTTAAGATAATTCCTGAATATTTAATATTTGCTGGTACGAACAGCTAGATCATTTGTACATCAATGTTTTCATCCTCAAGACCATGATAAACCTTCATCCTCAAGACCATGATAAGCCTTCATCCTCAAGACCATGGTAAGTCTTCATCCTCAAGACCATGATAAGCCTTCTTTGCATGATCATAGAGATACCAAAGCATTGTGGCACTCTAAACTGAATAATGTACATTGCTCTTGACAGTCATGGTTGCCATTGTGAGATCCAGTGTTTGTAAAGAAGCAAACTAAACACAGCAAGTTTTTCTAGTTGTTGTTGTGGGATTTTACACCATTTTTCAGCACATGATAGGCTGTACATAGAGGGCAGTATTAATGGTGCAGGAAGAACCCAGGAAAACCCAGGAAAGAACCACCGACCAACGTGGAGCTACTGGCAAGTTTTCTCACATACCCACATTGGTCGAACCTGAGACTTGAACCCACACAGACAATGGTGAGATGGCAATGATCCATAATGGTGAGTGCTCTAGACCACTTGGCCACTCAGGGCCCCAACTACAGCATGTGTCAAAATAATGTCTTGACAATATACAAAAAATTCATATATAGATAATGTCCTGACTTTTTAATTTTTGCAGAGTTTTGTGTCATATGTCAATGGCCATTTATAGACAAGTCACACACAAGACTGTTAGCCTTATTTTAAATATTTTCTTATTTCATTTTCCACATTTTCTTTGTCAAAAATTTTTCCATAACAATTTCACCTGTTGTAACATTTCAAGAAATATACGTAACTGATAACCTGTATACATATCTTGTTGTTATTTAAGTTTTATTGCTATTGTGCTGGTGTTGTCTATTAAGTCATTGTTTTGCACTTTTCCTGTTGATGCTTCATCAAATGTAAAAGTGGTTTCTCCTGAAAAAATGCCCAGATAAAATTGTTTGTTGTTATATTCAACCAGAGCTAATTCTTGATCCGACTCCTTCCTGCAATGAAATAGTAAATACAAATTAATTGTTACTACTAAATTAATGAAAACCAGCCGCATATCAACTGTGAAGATAAAATTAATTATGTGGCTTCTGAGAAACATAAACTTTAAAGCATACAATACAGGATAAATGATCCCTTAAAACATATTTTAATAATATTCAGTCATATAGAAAAGGTACAAGTGAACAACTTACACATTTATAGTACATGCATACATATTCTTAACAATATTTTTTGTTGAGATTGAATAATAGCATGTATAGTCAATAAGAGTTGGAAACATATGTGTTTATGCTTTACATGGCAATCTGATGGAAAATTTAATTGTGACATTTCTAACACTTAAGTACATTAGTTTTCCAGGAATTTACTTAAGAATAATTTTTACAAAACTTGTGCCAATGTAATCTCTCTACCAATATCCAGTATTCATAGCATATGTAAGAGATTTTTTAACTTAATTCTCATCAAATACTTCCAATGTGAATAAAAATGTGGTAGGAGTGTTTCACATTGTACATGTATGTACAATAAATGTTCTACCACGACTGGGCTTCTAAAGACCACTCTTACAACTGTGTGGCTGTCATAATAATGAAATGGAGAATACCGGTATCAGTCAAGTCACATTACCCAGAATGTGCTATTATTTGTATTTTAGACAATAAGTAAGACCAATGAGAGGTAGGAGGTCTACTTTGGCCTCTTGTTGTGTTGCTACTGTCACAATACAGCAAATTCATATATAAAATGCTATAAAAGCATATTTACTTTTATCTATTAGGGCATTATTGATTTTAAGCAAAATTTGCAGCCCAGTTATAGTCAATACATTTTACAAACATAATTGATGTTGATAATCAAATATACTGTTTAGAATTATGTTTTAAAATACTAAATGAATATGACTTGGATAATCTAATATAAAATGTTCATCCTCATTTAAAAGGAAGCAATTCACTAATTTATGTTAACCTGTATGATTTTGTATTTTTGGAAATTACTTTTTATAAAGGTTATAAAAAACAACCGAAGATACTAAGCTATCAAATTAAAAGAAACTATTAAATCAATTGATTCAAATATCATAACATGGAAAATATACCTTCACAAGTTGTCTGATTGCTGCTGCAGATATCTGTAGTGTCATCTCTTCTGTTATCAAAACAAAGGTGTCTTTGGAAACAAAAACATTGTCTTTTATCTCCCACTTATGTTTGGGCTCCATTTTGCCCTACAGTCTCACTTCTCTGAAGATGAAGTTTAGAAATTACCAGACAACTGATATCAGTTTGTCTTTATGACAGACCCATGTACTGGACTCTAGGACACGAAGGCTAGTATATTTCAGCACTATCAGTGTCAGTTTTTGGAATCCAATTAAATATAATTGCTGCAAAGACAAATGTCTTGCTTTGTGATTCTGCACTTGTTCCTGTGTAACTGTGCAGGTCACTTGGGTGCAGACCTTTCAGACTTTTCATGAGAAAAAAAATCTTATTATCACAATTAAGCAAAACTATTTGGGGAAGACAGATAAATTATAAATAAATGTATATGTATTAATATGTAAGTAACCCGATTAGATGTTCAGGTCTTTACAACCTCCTTGCATTTATTTTACACATTTGTTAACATTTTGTACTTGAACTTGCCATTTTAAAATTCCAAGCCCAAAAAATGAGCAATATTCTATCTACATCATTATTGACAGTATATGTTTGTTTAAAATGTGCATGGGAATCTGTATGTATGTATGTGTGTGTGTGTGTGTGTATGTGTATGTACGTACGTACATACATATGTATGTATGTATGTATGTATGTATGTATGTATGTATGTATGTATGTACCCAGTAAAGGGAGTTACAGTAGCTCAATTGACAGGGATTCATACTCTTAATCCTAATATTCACACTTTGATACTCACTCAGGCCAGAACTGGGCCAACTGCTTTTGTATGTCCTTGGGAAAAGTATTTCACTCACATTTACCTGGCATGATATAGCCAATAATGTGTTGGTGTGTCCTTGGGAAAAGTATTTCACTCACATTTACCTTGCATGATATAGCCAATATCATGTTAAAAAGTGCTGACAAAACCAACAAAAACAAGAAAAAAAAATCTTCCACTAAAATCTGGCTTCTAAGGGTTGATAATATAACAGTTACTGAAGGAGACTTTAAGAACAGTTACTTAAAATCAGAAGAAAAGCAAAAATTACCTCTGGTTTTTATCAACTCATTATAATACCTATTTTGATATCATAGAAAAGAAAGTTCTTTTATGCCATGTCTTGTAACTGTGGCCAGCATTTTTTTGCCAAGATCACTTATATCTGAATTTATTTTCTGCTTGATAATTCTTGTTCATAATGACTTCTACAGACTACCATTTATTTTCATTTCAATATGATTAATACACTAAATAGAAAACAGACCATCTTCATTTTACATTCAGAGTCATACTCTATTCAAAACGAAGTGGTTAACTTCTCAGACAGCAAGGTTCCAACAATGACTCTGTTCATTACTGACCCAAGGGAATTAATTAGTGAAGATCAATTTGATATGTAGTTGTTTACTTCAGCTCTTAGTGGAAGTGTTCTATGGCCCATCTTAATTACTGTCAATCAGTGTTATCTTTTATCTGTGTTAATGAACAGATTTGCTGGTCCTTGATGTCCAATGATACAACAATCTCTGTTAATTATCAGAGCACCTGTCTTAGTTACGTGGTCTTCAAGTATCAGAGCTTGTAGTTCTGAGTCAGTGATAGTTTAGAGAAGGTGGAAATAAAGGTGTAAATATAGCCCATAATTTCATGTGAATGGCTCCCCATCACCTGTAAAAGGGTATAATACTAACAGAATGGAACTTGCAATTTAGTAAATGCACTCAAGATAAAAGGAGAAAAAACTCTTATATTCAAAACCATATTGCTTGAATTTTTTCAAGCAAGTACATCAAGCATAACCATGTACATCTAGAACTGAGTCTTTTCTAAAATGATTATTAGAAGCAGTTTTAAGCTGTAAACATTCTACCCTCACAATCTGTGTACCCACTCCTCTCTTTTTCTCTCGCTCTCTCTCTCTTACTGACATGTACTGAGCTTCCAATTTATTTTTAAAAAAATTGGTAAAAGTAGTACTCAAAAGCTATGATGTTGTAGCTATTTTATTTTTTCAAAACCCATGTAAACTGTATGACCATCCCTGCAATCTACTCTCAGCATACTCACTAATGTTTCTCATTAATAAATGATTATATTATGTAGTAATTGGGATTGATTTTGTTTTATAAGTCAAAAATTTTTTCCCACAAATAGTGCTGATGTCAGAAACTACTGGAAAAAACCCTGGTTTAAGATAGTGTCTTATCGCTTGTGTACTGTAAATCATTGATCACCTCTCTATCAAAATGTATTTATTGTGTAAAAATTATATAAAACTATATAACAAGAAATTCAATCTGATGCCACTTTATAAATATGTTTAAACATGTGGTTTACATATGTGATGCATATAAAGTTTTGAACCAAAATCTAATCTAACAATTTAGGTTTGGTTAATGTATTATGGTTCTCTAGTTAAGGAATGCCCTAGTGTGTATTATGTATGCATGCACTGTCACTCTAATAGTATCTCAGACAGGATACACATACATGTACATGGCAAAACATTTTATTAAACATGTACATAGATATCTTACATTTGCTTATGAATAATACAGAATTTATGGAATGTATGCTGAGTGAAGCATTCTGTATACTGAATGCAAATAAAAATTAAGAAAAAGGAACAAGAAAATCGGTGCCACTGCCACACACTGATAACTTGGCGTTAAAAGCTCCATATCTTCTAATGAAGAATATTTATTTTATGCTTTTAACAGATTTGTACATCTGTGCCTTAATATAGTAATAATTCTGTCCATCAAGTCATTACAAGTCTAAAGTTTAACAAACTGAAACTGCATTTTGCCAAAAGACTTATAACATATAACAATAGTGTACATTTTTCCCAAGACAATCAATCTGGTTTTCATTTAAAACTTTTTAAATTTTTGAAAATCCTCCCAGGAATCAGCAGGAAAAAAAACACCGAATATATGTGTACTATGAGGAATCACTAGCCAAGATAATACCCAAAAGGTTGTAATGATTAACCTTTTCGTGTATCAAATCAATTTTACGTAATAAACACTGTACATTAAAGTACATACATGTAATATCATGATTTCCACATGTTTCCTGACTGGGTTTAGGTTATATCCATTGTTACAAAGTAGGACACTAATAAACAATACATGAAAATGACAACAAAAAACATTGCTAATAAAGAAAAATGCAAAGCTGGCCCGTGTAAAAACAACTTTATGTGCATCAAATCAAATAACCAAATAAATAACAGTTAACAGTTGGAATTACACTGTACTGATCACATAATATACTTCTAAATTATATCAAATAATTATTATGAATATAATAAAAGAATTGTAAATATTATCACAAGATGGGGATCTCAATACGTGTATAATCCAAGCTAAAACCTTGCAATAGGAAATGTCAAAAGGTTTTGTGTATCAGTGAAAGATGATTTGCGCAAATGTGCCAAGAATTAAAAAACTGGACAATTTGGGAAAGCAGGAATATTATTAATGTTGAAAAAATACAAATTATATCATGTCAGTGATTTTTTATGCCACCACCACGATAGCAGAAAGGGCCATTTTATTTTGCTCATATCCATCAGAACATTTCTCTGTACTTATATTTGTACATCTTTATGCCCATTCCAAATCCATTTTAGCACAATGGCAAAATAAAAATATTCATTGAAGAATCATACAGTTATGTGCATTTTATCATGGTTTTAAGTAAATATACTCTTAGATTACCTGGATATTACAGCAGTCTTTCATCTGTTTGTATACCTTCATTTTGTGATGTTAAACATTTGATTGCAAAAATTCTTACCTCTATTAGCAAACCAATCCTGATATTTCCTAACATTTTCACGTAAGTTACCTACTTATTCTTAAACAAATTTAAACTAAAGGTTTGCAGTAAATTACCAGAAATAATGCTCAAAAGAGTTTATTATTATTATCATTATTATTATTATCATTATTAGTATTTCATCTATATGCAGAAAATTGTTTTTCAGTAGTAACAACATAGACACTTCTAAGCCATCCTGGTAGGTAATGATAATCTGTTCCCATATATTAAGATAATTAAGACTTAAATCTGTAGGATGGAGTAAATGTATTAGTTTATTATAGATTAAAGATGAAGAGAATCAACCATACTGTTACTGGAATCATCTGACTGCAGCTCATAAGTCCCTATGGAGTTATTTGGTAATTTTGAGTCCATACCATGGGCACCCACACATAGGGTCAAGGAGGGTCACTCCCACTACCAACTGATTTCACCTCTAAACATGACTTGGCCTCCATCTGTAAAGTTTATTAGCTGACCAATACATGTTTACCCCCAACCTAAAAATAATTCTGTGGGTGCCCCTGGTCCATACTTGCTTGGTAAGTTGATGATGGTGGTACATGACAGGTGCACAGCAGGAGTTTTGCAACCAATGGGGTCTTTAGAAATTCTTTAATATCTGATCAGTCTATTTAAACAGAAGAGAGAGAGAGAGAGAGAGAGAGAGAGAGAGAGAGAGAGAGAGAGAGAGAGAGAGAAGAATAAAGTAATGTTTTCTGATTTGAAGATAAAAATACTAGACACCAATATGTTACTGTTTTCCACAAGTTCATATAGTGAACTAACTAATTATCCACAAGTTTAGAAAAAAGGATCAGGATTATGTCATTATTCCAATTTCATGTTTTGTTTTTATTCACTTCACCCTCTAAACAATTGCATAAATATAAAGAGTGTACACAGAGTTGTTATTCTAAACATCAGACCCCTATTAAAAACAGTTACAATGAAGTAATTTATTTGCATGTAGCAGCATTTTACAGCACCCAAGAACAATTATATGGTAATTTGTAGAAATGATTAGGTACTGACCCGGATTTCACACTATGTACAAGTACCTGCCTCACTAGGTTTCAAGATAAAAATTTCATGTTACTGGGTTGGTCCACCCCCCACCCCCCCCGCTGTAATAAAATATTTAAACAAATAGATAACGAAAATACTTTTATGTTTGATGAAAATAGGGGAGTGAGAGGAGATGTGTGGGGAACTCTACAAAATGCGAATGAAGAAACTTGACTCTGCCAGGTACTTGGCTAAATTTCCCTACCTGTCCATCTCTAGTAATTTGTTACACAGTAGTAAAGATTTTAGGACATTCCGTATTTCATGTATTTTTTCGAACCCTTTAATTTTTTGTATACAATCCAGTTATCAAAATAATAATTATTTAAATGAATCATAATATTTAGTACCTATCACTTTGTATTTTTCAAAAAAGTCCATTAAATTATCGGACATAAAATTTCTCTAAGAAGATTTATGTTTGCAAAAAAGATCGAAAATAGCGTGTTTTTACAAATATTAATAATTAATTGTTGGTGAGAAAATATAATGATTGATGCATAAGCATGGGTGCCTGCAGCATAAGTCACATGACCCCCCCCCCCGAAATCATACTGGAAATAATTTTATATATATATATATATATATATATATATATATATATATATATATATATATATATATATATATATATATATATATATATATATAATTCCGACAAGTATAATCTTGAAAATTAAGCTGAAAATATTTCACAAGATTATGTTCAAAACACTTAGAAAATATTAGCTTTACTTTCAGACTGCTTACTACACTAACCCTCCTGGCTGTGACTGACTGACCCCCCCAAAAAAATTTCCTGCAGGTGCCCATGTGCATTAGCTCTGTTAGTATCATTACAATATCTACTGGTGTTTGTTAACAAATGGACAAAGGACTTCAGAGACCATACCTTTAAATATTATCGTTACTTAGTTCTCCTTATTAAGTCCAAAAGTGTAACAAAACACCACGTGCAATTTAAAATGAGTTCGGATAACCTTTGATGTTTTCTTATCCAATAAAAATTACATCTCAGTACGTGCTAAAGTGAAGACCACAGACCATTGGTCAACTAGTCTTATTGTTTCATTATAGTCATACAAACATAAAATATAAAACCAAGTGATTTTCTATCGCAAATATGAAAGTCACAGACTCAGTTAAATCGATTTGTATATATACATATACTATACTATTTTTTAAAAAGTACTTATTCTGTTTTGTTTTGGATATAATTAACATTTTATTGCAAATCTATTCTACACTATTATCTTTATTGGTGAGTTCGAATAATAAGTAATGCTTATGATCGCTGTATGGACTCATTTCCCTACTGGAAGCCTCTTTGATTTGACCTCTTCTGTCGATTCTTGTACTCAATCTGGTTTCAACTGGAATAACCCAAAGCACTAAGCATATTTAATTACCATGTAAATAACAATGCACAGACATGTGGTTGTTGTAACAATGTACATTGTAATTAAAACAAGAATGAATTGATGATTTAGTGGTGTTTATTGATGACAGAATATAGTAGGAATGTAATATATGAGAATTATCACAATCATTAGGCAACAGTCTTTTTTCTCATTGCAAAACTACAAATAAAAACCACCCTGAATAAACACAGTCTTGTACACTGGCAACATTTTGTTTCATCTCTCTCTCTCTCTCTCATATATGTACGCGCGCTTGTGCGCATCAACTAAAATGTGATTTCAAGTTCTTTAATTTTTTTATTGCAATTTGATAATGAGATTATTGTTGCTGTAAAAATACAACTTGCACTTAATTTCTTGACAATGTGGTCTTGTATCATTGTGTACAATTTACCAGTAAATAATACCCATAACTAATACATGTTCAAACCATCTTAATGATTTTACCAACATTACACAATATAACAGCTACATATGCTCTAAATGCTGACGAGCTTGCACACTGAGACATAATCCGCTCTCTCTCTCTCATTAACTAATAACAATAACAATCTTTGAGTACTTTTATTTTTATTGTAATTAGATTTTTGAGTTGAGAGCAGAATGAAACAGAAAATATACGTTTGCTTTGTATGCTTGTACCGTTAGGTTGTCGAGTAGCATGTGTTCTATACAACTTGTTCAGGTACGATCCCTTTATTTTTCGTACACAGTCAGTACCACCAAATGATAATTATTTACTTTACATATAATTTTTCATACACTGAAATTAGTAATTAGTTTTTTGTGTACGAAAAATAACATGAAATACGGGGGATAGCATCAAATTTAGCGCTACTTGACACAGACCAGGTGATCTTATGTATGATATGTTGTACATTGTCTGTCCATCTGTTAACTCTAGCTTGTTATTGCTACTTCTCTTCAATTACTTAGACTACTGCATTAAAATTGTACACACACACACACACACAATCACCCCATGGTCTAGTTGGTCCCAAAAATAATGGTGCTGGGTGGACATCCAATATGGCATCCAAAAAGGCCTTTTTGAAATATTGTTATCACTACTTCTTCTGAATGGAGGATCCTATCAGCATGAAGCTTTCACTTAAAGTGTGCTTGTGATGTCCAGTTGGTCCTAAAAAAATGGTGCTGATCTCATGTCCAATATGGCTGCCACAGCAGTATCTTTAAAATCTTGTTATGGCTACTCTTTTTGAATGGAAACACATATTGCCATGGGAGTTTTATCAGAAGACTTCTTATGATGTTGAGTTGAGTTTAGTTGACTACAGTGGCAATCATGAAAATCCTATCACTTCTCCTGAATGAATGGTCACATCAGTATAGGGTTTTCACTGAAAGCCTATCATATCACTTCTCCTGAATGAATGGTCACATCAGCATAAGGTTTTCACTGAAAGACTATCCAATCACTTCTCCTGAATGAATGGTCACATCAGAATAGGGTTTTCACTGAAAGACTATCCTATCACTTCTCCTGAATGAATGGTCACATCAGAATAAGGTTTTCACTGAAAGACTATCCTATCACTTCTCCTGAATGAATGGTCACATCAGTATAGGGTTTTCACTGAAAGACTATCCTATCACTTCTCCTGAATGAATGGTCACATCAGAATAGGGTTTTCACTGAAAGACTATCCTATCACTTCTCCTGAATGAATGATCACATCAGTATAGGGTTTTCTGCCTCAGATGAGGGAAGTTGTGGGTTTGAACCCCGGTTGAGTCATACCAAAGACTTATAAAAAATGGTACTAATAGCTGCCTCGCTAGGTGCTCAGCATTAAGAGGTTAGTGTTAGGACTAGTCAGCCTGATGTCACTATAATGTGACTGGGTGGGACATGATGCCACATGTCTGCAGCATGATGCCCCAGTGCTAGACAGTACTATTAACTGTGACACTGCAGACATAGTAGCGATGTGACTGAAACATTGTTAAAGCTATCTTAAAAATCCATATCACACACACACACACACACACTTTTTAGAAGAAAATATTTTAGCAAGGTTGGTCAAAAAGAAGAGTTAAAAAAAAATTATTTTAAAATTATTTTCAAATAATGTATTCTAAAATAAATATTTTGCTTTGCTGGTTTTCAACGTCTGACAAAGAAAGATCAAAATGAGATTATTATTATTATTATTTGCAGTAGTTATAGTAATTTAAGCAGTAGACATATATAATTTATATGGTTGCAGCAAAGTTTTCCAACAACAATAGAGTCCTTTCACAGTTTTGCACATGCACTGATGCCTTGAGAATGTTGTATGTTATCAGCTTTTGTGAGACAAGCAAATGTGGGGACAGTCAAGTCACTCTTACTTCACATATCGGTAAACACGTCAAGTCAAAACTATGGCATCATATATTTTTCAGGTTGAATATAATAGGTGGGTGCAATCATTGTGCAGTGTATGGGTGTAAACATTAAAGGGATTCAAATAATAACACTTGTGGATTTTATAAATCTTCCAGTGAAATCTTAAGTCACTGTGGACTCATGCCTCAAGTCATAATGATCTGATATTGAAAAATGTAAATTCTGTATGACTGTCATATTGTATATACAAAAACCAAACAGGACAAATGAAGAAAGTATAGATTATGTGCCAAGTGTCAAATTACCCCATATATATATATATATAATGCACTGCCATTTCACCTCTGTCCATGTGGGTTTTGAGTCATGCATAGCCAGTGTGGGTATGTGAAAAAGCTACCTGAGTAGTTTCCCCATGAGTCGGTACTTCTTATCAGGGATTTCCTATGTTCTTCTACCACTAGTTATGCTGGCTGCCATGAATAGAATAACTTTGCCCTGTGAAATGGCATTAAATCCCAAAAGAACAACAGCAACAAGAACAAAACCATTTATACAGTTAATAAACTTTAATAAGTTCCAGTTTATCCCTAAAGCACAAGGATAATGTTATTGTTGCTGTTGTAGGGTTTAATGCCATTCTTCAGCACAAGATAGACTATACATGGGAAAACCCCAGGAAGAACCACCAACCCATGAGAAGCTACTGGCAAGAGTTCTCACATACCCACACTGGCCGAATCCAAGACTAAAACACATACAGACAGAAGTGACATGGCAGTGATCTGTAAAGGTGAGCACTTTACACCACTCTGCCACTCGGGGTCCACCATAAAGATAATATTAAGATCATTAATTCCATGGAGTGGAGCAAGTATATTAGTTTGTTTATAGATAAAGATATGGAGAATTCTAATTTGCTTAACATAAACAGGAAGGCAGGCTTGGCTAGCAAGTTGGGGGCTGGAGGATGGTCATAAGTTGTTAGCTACCCAGCAAGAGGATGTGAAAATCCAATGCTGCTTAATTATATTATTAAATGAGAGAGAGATTTATTTTAATATTTTCCTTGTAGATTGCTTGTGGGGTTCTGTCATCTAGCAGTAATCAGACTAGGTACATCACAGTTATTGTGAGTTTTATTTTTTGTAAATTGTTGTTTATTATAGAGTTATGTAACTTTCTGCAATATTTTGGACAGTAAAGTTTATTTAAGCACAAAGCAATATTTTTAAAGGATTTTTTGGGTTGTTTTTAATTATTTCTCTTGTCCAAAAATTATATGCATTTCTTGTAATTTCCAATTTATTTTTTACAAGCAACTAGATATTGTTTTATCATTTGTTATTGGAAACTCAGTTATATGGTCAAGTTAGTGTTGCCTTCACAGACCAATACTTTTATTCATTTATTTATTTATTTCCTTTATTTAATTAGTTTTATAAAGCTAAAGGCATAAAAGAAGTTTCTTTACACTACAGATATATAATTCCTTTCTTAAATTATAGTTCCAAAAATGTTCTTAGGGAAGTAAAATGTCTAAGTCATTGTGAGTGCTTTGCTCACCGACTTAACATTCTAAATTCAATTCAACAGTACTTGATTATTCTAGCAATCTATAAAGACATAATTTATTTATGTTTCTATTTTATAATTTACTAGTGTCTAAGTCATTGTGAGTGTTTTCTTGACCGAATTGAAATCCAATTTACCTCCATCTGTATCATTTCACTTCAAATAAGTATTATGCTATAGTTGAAGTGTAAAATCAAGCATTTTCCTTGCAGATTTTACATTTCACATATTACAACCAAGTCATGTTTTCTCTTCTGTAGTAAACTTTATTACAACTAAATCCAAAAATGGTAAATCTGATATAATTATCATTCATCTAAAGGAGTAATAATATAATAAACTAATAGTATAGTGCTAATGTGTACCATGACCTTGTGCGTAATTATCATATACCAAACTGTACCTCAAGAGAATGGTAGTATTCTGGCATTGTATACAAACAACAATGATGGCATGGAAAGATGGCGGACAAGGTGGACGTAGTGTATTCAAGCTCTGGTGAATTACGGACGCCGTAAGATAAAAGAGAAGTGCTTTTCATCCAGTGTTGAAATTCTGCTGTGTGAACACTTTGACAACAGAATGGCATGTGTATAATGTGTATAATAGTTTTATATAAACTAAGCTCCAAGGAAATTCGATGAAATTCAATTTTCCTTTCATACTTCTTTTCGCGCCATTTTCATGTATCAGGCTATGAAATTGTTTCGTGTATTTTCTGGTGAATCTTATGTGCTGTTGGAAATATGTTGAGAGACATGTGCTGTTGGAGACATGTTGTGAAGATACATAAATTCCGCTTGTTGCTATTGTGGCATAAATAATATTTATTTTAATAAATAATCGCATTCTCATGATGTTGTGACTCAAGTACTCGATTCCGTGATCAGTGCATTTTGATTAACTTGCACACAGTTTTGTTTAACTTTGCTGTGCATAACTGATGTGAATTATATGTGAATAATATTTATATTCTGGACTAAATTTATATTTTCTATTTTATATTTTGTGGATTTCAATTTCTTGGATTATTCTGAAAGATCTTCTTGGATCAATGGACGCAGTGGGTGAGTGTGACACTCCATTTAATCATGTAACGTGTAAAAAAAAATAGAATGCATATTTGTCTTGGTCGTCAACAATGTGCAAAGGGATGAAAAGCTGAGCATAGTATTCTAGTTTTCATGTGTAATATATGACGTTATAAATGACAGAGATATCCTGATAGATGTATATATATATACACTTAGTGCTCTTTTACGTTGTGTGTGACTGTTATTGCGAAAAAAAGAGTTGAAATTCGTACACGATCTGTGATTCGTACAGGTTCTGATTTAGTACTATATATGACGATATGCCATATACATGTCAGAGATTTGCCATCTACAGTCAGATTCTAGATAAGATCTAAATTCACATTGGGGCATTCGGATCATGATGTTGGAAACATGATGTGTGGGTATGTCAAATACATTAAGTATCGTTGTTAAATACTTTATGTATTTTGTGAGATGCTTTTGTGAACTGCTGTTCACGTTAACTCATTCCAGTGTAAATGTGTACTCAGTCCTAGTGCCAGTAGTTATTTCCTTATATGTGTTATATATTTAGTTTTTGAGTGAGTAGATAGTGAGCAGATAGTGAGCAAATCACATATGTACGAATTCAAAATATTATGGTAGCGGATGCGTTAGCTTTGGTACCGTTACCACGTGTTAATTCTGAGCTAAGTTCTGAGTTAGACCAAATATCATTCATCATTCGAACAATGAGAACAATTTCAGTTAAGTGATGCACGAGAGGTAACAGAACATACAACTGTTACATATCTGTCCTAGCAGAAGAGGGATCACATTCGTTAGTGCAAGTGCGAGCGATATATAACATGTATTAACCTATTTATCAATTGTATACGGACTTCACTATAAACCGTTGAACATGAATGACAACCTAGAAATAGATGAGCGTTACAGTGGTGATGAAAGGTCCGGCTTAGAAGAAGACTTAATAGCAACCCAGACCGAAAAAAATATATACCTTCAAATTGATTCGAAATTTGGAACTCTGGACAGAGATGAATTTAAAAAGAAGATGTGTTTGGAATTGGATGTACAGAGTTTAAAAGATATAAGACTATCACTTCACGACCTGGCTAAATTGGAAAATGTCAATTACCCTGTGACTCGTATAGTTGAGAGAACAGTAAGATGTGATAGTGCTCCTCTAGAGGAGAGATTAGCTGAGGATATATTTATTCTATACCATTTCTTAACAGGAGATAACAACTTATCTGAAGTGAAAAGCCTTGCGTCGAGACAGAAGCCGAGCACGGGCACGATTGATAACAGTACATGCGTGAGTCAAGCATCTAAAAGAAAAAGATCTAACAAACAGTCTCAGCGATCTGAACCAAAACCAGAACAGGTGATAACGTTATCAGATCACAATTCAGTATCTTCACTATCAAATGATAAAAATGACAGTTCAATAACAACAGAGAACTTATACAAGATAATAGACCTAAAACATTTTATACAAAGCAGTATTCAACAAATGAAAGATGACATTAGAAATGAATTGAAAACTGAGCTTGACAAGATACGTAAAGAACTGCTCAGTAGAGATGTTAACTCGACTAGGTTACAATCAGAATTAGGAAGATGCAAAGAGGAAGAGAAGAAGCTATCACAAGACAACCTGGCCTTGAGAATCTCACTCAGGGAGAAGAATAACCAACTGGAAACTATAAATGCTCACCAGCTGTTTCTACACCAATTGCTCGGTGATAAAGTATATAACAAGGCTAAAGAAAATGTAACTTCAAAATGTGAGGCAGAAACTCAGACATTACTAGCTGATATAGTGCGTATGGGCAATCATTCAAATGAAACACAAACGGAAAAGAGGGCTAAAGTGATAAATGCTCTGGACTCTGATTATATCAAACGGCGGAAGCATTTATCGGATCAAACTGAATATACGGCCAAGTCAACTGACTCAAGGGAAGGAGTGACGTTGACACTGTCCACCATACTCAATACCTCCAACGAAGAACCTACATTAGTTAAAGATAACGGTGTACGTGATTATCACCAAGATCAGAAATACTCGGCACGAGTACACACAAGGAACAACGATAGGGAGAGAAGGTCACCACTAGCAAACAATCCGGGCACCTCATTGAAGGACACTGATGAAGTAAACAAAC
The DNA here is from genome assembly GCA_028554795.2 of Sinohyriopsis cumingii. NCBI lineage: Eukaryota > Metazoa > Mollusca > Bivalvia > Unionida > Unionidae > Sinohyriopsis > Sinohyriopsis cumingii. The sequence goes on along the minus strand of CM068827.1, from coordinate 76,653,361 downwards.
CGATTGAAGTTATCACAACCAACAGAATCTACAGACCACATAAACGAATGAGGGACTCTTATGAACGTCGAGTTCTAATGTCAAGAATACCAGTTGATAGAACAAGAGAGGAGATAAGAACCTGTATTAAAAAACACGCTAAAATTAAAGGGGTAGAAGTAATTGACTCTCAAATATTAAAGCATTGGCGAGTAAAAGGAGGAAAGGACACCTTTACTGTTTTAATCACGGTAGATAAGTTAGACTTTGAGAAAGTTTTAGAGGAAGGTTTTTGGCCAAATTTTGTATGGGCAAGAGAATGGTATGAGGATTATGGTGATAAGGACACCCAGCAGTACTGGCGTAAATAAATAAAGGAATAGTAAGTAAAATACATATATTATGGTAAATTGCTATATAGTCTTTGCAATACTTGTGTTGAAAATCTATTTTTCGTTAAGTCAACTAATGTCTAGTCATACATTTCGTTTGTTGACGTGGAACGTAAAAGGAGTCATGTACGGGTCACCTTACTTGTATTCTTTGCTAAATGAGGTAGATGTTGCTGTACTTACTGAGCATTGGCTTCTCCCGGAGCAGCTCAATTTCCTTGATAATATACATCCAGATTTTAAATCATTCGCACGCTCTGACAAAAGACTAGCAGTAAATTTCGAAGAAAGGCTAAGGCATACGTGGTTCGGGGGAATAGCAATCCTTTATAGGAAATCACTCCGCGTTAATCCCTTGTCGAGCGCTGGCAGTGACAGAGTTTTAGGGATAGAGGTAAAATGTAATGATAGACTTAAATATTTTATATTCGGGGCACTTTTGCCATCAACTAATTTTCCTATTGCAAGTTACTCCGAAACAATAGAAGAACTAAAGGATCAGTTTGATATTTTCTGCAAAGAAGGCATTCCCGTACTTGCCGGAGACTTCAATGGTCAGCTAAGTTCACTGTTTAGCTCCAAAGCAAATTGTTTAACGTCAAACGCTAGAGGCACTATTCTGGAAAAGTTTCTGAGCGATAGACATTTAATATCTGTTAATAGTCAATCAGTTTGTGAAGGACCAGATTTTACTTTTTTCTCAACCGATGGCAAATCAAAATCTTTGATAGACCATATACTATTGCAAAAAAGTAAATTCGATTTAGTGGTTAAGGCAGAAATAATAGATGATCATCCTTTGAACATTTCAGATCATCTTCCTGTAAAAATAGAGTTGGTCACACCTTTAGTACATAAGGCAACAATGGCTGACGAGCATATCATTCATTCCATAAATTGGAAGAAAGCCTCAGCAGAACAAATAAATAGATATAAGGAAGCAACACGCAATGAATTGTTAGCGCAAATGCATAAAGCAGAACTAGCGACGAATGTCGACATTGAAATTATTATTCAAGACACAGTAAAGATTTTACATGAAGCAGCTTCTAGGTTTCTCCCCATAAAGAAGTTTTGCCCATACGCTAACCCCTATTGGAAACTATTAAACGTAAAAAAGTTTCACACGGAAATGCGGCTGAAACGCAGGGTATGGATTTCTAATGGTAGGCCAAGAGGCTGGGAATATATATCATATGCGAACTATAAGAAAGCGAAGAAATTGTTTGCAAAAGAATTATTGAAAGCTAAAGAAATATATGATAGAGAACAATTTAGTGAGCTTGAAAAGGCTGCAGAGCTCGATATTTCTACTTTCTATAAGTTTATACGGAATAAAAGAAATAAACGCGATTACATTCACGAAATCGAATCAAACGGAAAAATTGTACGCGATCACGACTCTGTTAGAGAGTTATGGGCAAATCATTTCTCCAGTTTATCACTGCCTGACAATACTTATCTGTACGATGAAAATCATTACCAGATGGTCTTAGCAGAGGTCAGAAAACAAACTAAAGAAACCTATTCACACTTTGATGAACTTGTTGATAAAATCCCCACTAGAGACGAAATCAGTAGTGCAATTAGCTCTCTCAATAAAGATAAGGCATGTGGCCACGACGGTATTGTTGCTGAGCATTTACTGTTTGCGGACCCTCCAAGCAGTGTACAATTACTTGAAATTATATTCACAAAAGTGTACGAGGCCGAGAAGTACCACTTTAAACAAGGTTTGGTTATACCAGTATTCAAAGGAGGGGGAAAGAACAAATTAGATATGAATAATTACCGCGATATAACTATAATTCCAGTGCTTCAGAAAGTTCTAGAACAAATTATATATAGTAGACTACTTATATTTTCTAAGCAGATTTCTTTTCCAAATTCGTTGCAACAGGGTTTTAGAAATAATTGCGGTAGTATCACTGCAGCGTTCTGTATCAAAGAATCTATATGCTACTATTTGGAAAAAAATACTCCTGTCTATGCTACATTTCTTGATAATGCTAAAGCCTTCAACACAGTTTGGCATAACGGGTTATTCTACAAGTTGTACAGACTTGGCATCAAAGGGAAGACCTGGCGCATCATGAAAGATTCGTTTGAGAGAGTAACAAGCTCTGTTTTATATGCGGGCAAGCTGTCCAAACGCTTCGATATTAGGCAGGGTGTAGGACAGGGCCGTATCTTGTCTGCCTGGTTCTTTCTTGTAATGATAGATGATTTGATCACGGAATTAGATCACACTTTGCGAGGTCTAAATCTTGTTGATCTCCACCTGCCTTGTGTCTTATTAGCAGATGACACAACTCTAATGTCTAACTCGCATCATTCAATGCAACAGCTGCTTGATACAATTTCCGACTATGCGAAAAGGTGGAGATTAAGATATAATGCAGATAAAAGTTGCACCATCTTGTTTACTAACAAAAGAACGACTGGTATACCTTCTTTTATGCTCGACAAATCTCCAATTCCGGCCGTCAAAAGTAAGAAGTATGCCGGCATACCTCTAAAATACAACTTAAAACCAAACGACGCGATAAAGGAAGCATGTGATAAAGGCAAACACTTGTTAAACTCTTTATATTTTATTGGTATCAGAGATGGAGGAATGAACCCTCTAACAAGTCTGAAGATTTGGAAAAGAATTATTCTACCCTCGGTCCTATATGGATGTGAACTATGGTCAGGTATCACAAACTCAAATATAGAAGAACTTGAGTTATGCCAGAGATATGCAGCGCGACGTATGCAAGCTTTCGATAAATATTCGCCTACGGAGGCAACGAGTAGTACCTTAGGACTCTGCTCAATGGAAGCATACATAGATAGGATGAAATTGCTCTTTTTCAACCGATTGTGTAAGGGCGATTGGACCTTTATCTGGAAAAAGATTTTCATTATGCGCCTATGTCAGTATCTGAACAACCCGCTAAAACAGACGGGACTTATACCTGATATTGACAAAATAACTAAGAAATATGGTATGGGAAGTGTTCTTTTAGACTATGCAGAAAGAGTACAAACTGAAGAAAAACTCATCTGGAATCGACATATTATTGATATTATCCAAAACCATGAAGAAACTACCTGGAGAGCAAATATGGAACTAAGGGATGATTTAATTCACTTCAGAAACATTCATTTGGACTTAAAACCAAGTAATATATGGTTTCTTGGGCGTAAATTTCCATCCATGTTATGGCCTCTCTCTGAAGTAATGAAACTATATATCATGCCTTTTGGTAAAGTTATGGTATGCAAACTCTGTGGAAAAGAGACTGACGACAGAGCGAAACATCTTATTTTAGGTTGCGAAATGCTGCTTGAGGAACGAAACGTTTTCTTTGAGAGAGTGATTGACTCTTTAGAAGTGAGAGACGGGGTTAACTTATTCAATCAAGAAGACGATATATTGTTGGAGACACTTCTTGGAAGCAGGGTTGACTGCATGTCGTCTATTGACGATGACGTATCAGATACGCTCATGTTGGTGACTGCAAACAGCATAGCTTCATTCTACAATAAAATGTGTGCCCTACTATCAACTAACATGCCCTAACATGATATTAAAAGTAAGTAGTAAATTAACATTAAATATTAATAATTAAAGGCCAAAGTCTTCTTGTCAAATCCGCAAATTTTGTTGTATGACAGGTGTTTGTGTGTGTGTTTATGTATTTGTTTATGTATTTGTTTATGTTTATTTCCAAGAGATTTCTATATGGTTTTCTGTATTTATATATCTCATTTTGTAAACACATTAGCTGACGATGTATATATCATGCTTGCGTTCTCGTCTATGATGTGTCTCATAATTCTATGATATGTATAACATGTATCTTAGCAACCTGATATACTCTTTGCTGTAGAGGTAACTAAGTCATTTAGACAGTCAGTCACAGATAAATGCATGCACGCACGCATACGCGCAAACAAGTATATATATGCATAAATACATGCGTCATATAAAAAAAAAAACTACATATAGAATTACACTGTTAAAAGTTTTTCATTTCATTTTCGTTACTATCTCGAACTTAATGTTAAGCACATAACACTATAGACGTATTAACTTTTCGAAATATTATCATCATCAAGCAACTGTTAAAAGATTAGTACCTTGCTCCGCCAAATGACTGCAGATTTGCATAATTGCAAGCAGTGAGATATTTCGTTTTGTCAATACGGTAGCTGACACAGTATTACTATTGTATTTTTGTCAATTTTCTGATTTATTTTATGATCTTGTATTATCATGAATTTGTTTATTCTGATGTAATCTCTTTTTAAAGAGGAAATAAAGTCAGTCAGTCAGTCAGTCAGTCAGTCAGTCATACATACATATGTACGTACGTACATACATACATACATACATACATACATACATACATACATACATACATACATACTCTAAGCTTTTGTCCATATTCTGTTCTCATTTGTTTTTAGCATATAAATCCAAGTCCAATACTTTCTACTGGTATATGCTTTTTTTAATAAGTATACCACTTTTAAATAAAATACTTTTATTCATCGTCCATGCAACAAATTTGAAGAATGAAGGAAAGCATAGCAAAAAACCTTCTTGCATAAAGGAGAAGACTGAGGTTTGGTAACTATATTTCATTTCTTCATTACTTCCAGGGAGGGAAGAGTCTCTGGTGTGAAAAGATCAGAGTTAACAGCATGTGATAGCATTTACAGAGAGTGGCACAGCAGTGATTTTGCCTGAGATGACAAAATGGGACGAGGGTATTTTGCTGGACTAAAATGATAAAATTAACCTGACTGAGATGTGATGTGCATGAGTATCAATCTAAATGATAGCAACTGTTGTGTGAATTGGGTCCCATTTACTGTCTAGTTGTAGAATTTATGTAGAAAAATCATGTCCAGTGATAGATTAGCTATACTAGAAGTGGCTCATGCAGTGAGGATTTTGTTTGCCTTAAAACCACTTATATCTAGCAGTAAAAGTAAACAGATGGCTATTAAATAGTATAAGTATTATTTATAAATTGCTTGAAGTAAATCATCAAATGAATTGTCATGTAACACTGAATTGGGCAATTCCATAGAAAAAAAATTATGAAACTGAGAGTAATAATGTTTTAGAACATCATTAATGAACAATATTATGTGTTGCATGATGACGTCTTCTTAAGAATTGATGTTCTGGGGACATCATTGTTATGTATATTTGATTTAATTATATCTGATTTAATATATATTTATTTCAATTTAATTGTTTGTCAGTTTTAAAAAAAAATTATTTTTCATTACATGATATTGTTATGTAAATTTATTCAATAGAGATGATACTTTTTTTTAGAAAATAGTTTGACCTTGATTGTTACAATATAAACAACAGGTGTTGATCCAAATCCTGACCTTGTTTCAGAATTTGTTGCAACCTTCGTAAACAAGCTCTATTTTATTTTAAAATGATTGGTTGTTTCCAAGGTCATGATGGGACCTTGTCTTTAAGATATAAAATTTTCTTTTATTTTTTATTTCTTAGAGTACAAATGATTGGTTTTCGTCAGGGTCATACTGGGTAAACATGAGCTGTAACCAACGTTCCCTCTAAGCTGCGTGCGCGCGTGGCCATGCAGTTGCTCAGGCATCCCCACGCAGCTGAATTGTTCTCTGCACAGCAGATCAAAATTACCAAGTATTCAATCCAACATTGATACTCAAGTCACCATAATGCTTGCACAATGCAGCGCGCATAGCATGCACATCTACCATTCGTTTAGAGGGAATGTTGGCTGTAACAAGTACTTGCTTCTATAAACTTCTAGAATCATGTGACCCTTGTTTATGTTTTAGAAAGCTGATATAACCCATGTTTTGGAGAATTAATCAATAGAAGCTAAGCTGTTAAACTGTTGTATGTTGTGCTGTTTGGAGTTATTTCAAATTATTTGGATTCAAAAGGATTAATTCTGTTATTTTTCTGGAAAATACATGTGCTCATGTAATATTGTGGAACAAGGACATTTTTTAATAAAATTTTATTCAGCTATCAGAAACCGGAGTGATAATTTTTATTTCTATAATGAACTGTAGACTTCAACATTACAGATTGTAGCATACGTCATCGTCTTCCATCCTGGATTCTTCGTTGGGATTCGAACGTTAAATCAGTAGAACATATTGTTATTAGGACTACTAACATTTTATTCTCTGATTATTTTTGGATCATTTTGGATTTGATTCTATAAAACCGTAAGTTCGTGTTTTCTTTTTCATTTTTACAGAATTTTTCCAGGGAAATAAATCATTGTATTTTTTTAAAAGTTTGTTGTCTTCATTCTTTCTTGTGTTTATTCAAGTGACATAAGATCATCCATTGACAAATTGGGAAGTTCTTTGCAAGAAGATCTCCCAGAAGATCATGCTGCTTTAGATATATCAGTGGCAGATGAATATGGCGCTTTGAAAGATGATAACATGACCAAGCAAGATGATGTTGATGCATTTGGATTATCAGTAACTCCTATAATGACAGCTGATTCAAGCAGTTGCTTTCTGGATATAGTATCAATACAGATGGTGTGTGTGTGTGTGTGTGTGTGTGTGTGTGTGTGTCACTGTGTGTGTATTGGATTTTTAACATAGCTTTAATGATTTTTAAGTCATATCACTATGATCTCTGTAGTGGGACAGTATATAGTGATGTTTAGGACTAGGGTATGATGCTGCAGACATGTAGCATCATGTCCCACCCAGTCACATTATCCTGACACCAGGTCAACCAGTCCTAACAAATCTCTTAATGCTGAGCACCGAGCAAGGCAGCTGCATGTACCATTTTTATAAGTCTTTGGTGTACCTTGGCCAGGGTTCAAACCCACAATGTCCCACATCCAAGGTGAATGCTCTAACCACTAGGCCACCAAAGGCATCCAATACAGATGAAAAACCTGCCATTGATTAGAAAGGATCAAGGTACTGTATCCACTCTCTTAAAAGTCGAGTCAGTCTGCAAACAACAAAGATCTTGGTATGCCTGAAGATCAGGGTCTATGCTGTTTTTAATAATAATAACAATAATAATAATAATAATAATAATGACCTTATTTAAAGAGGGTAACACAATTAGCAAAGAACTAATCCACTTGAGGCCCTCATGCAAAGGAATTTATTTATTTTAGCTGCATCTCTGAAGCCACTGGAATTTGGGTTTGGAAGAAAGAAATAGAGTGGGCATTTCTAATCTCAACTGGAATACTATTCCAGAGCAGAGTTCCAGAGTATTGGAAACTTTTTTTAAATAACTCCTTATTTGGTTTGGGAATTTTATAATGTTTGGTAGACATGGATCGCAGATGGGGAGTATTACCAGGTAGCCTATACTGGAATAGTGATTGTAAATATTCAGGAGCACTATTATGGGATATACTGTACATTAATTTGGCTTTTCTCAAACAGATTCAGTCTTTAATAGGTAATATTTTTAACTTACCAGCTAAATGTTCCTTGCTTTCTTTCTGGATTGATATTAGCCCTAATGCTCTTTTTTGAAGATGAACTTTGTTCTACTGATTACTCCTAGCAAACTGCACAGACCAAGATCTGCTGGTGCATTATGTTACAGTTGATCTTGGTCTGTGCAGTTAACATTTGGACTAATAAGTGAAAATGTATGGTACATAGTGTCTTAAATGTCATGTACCAAAATATATCTAAACCTTAAATGCCATGTATTTTGAGGATTCTGTCTTTTGTACTTGTAATTAATTGTAATACCTCTCATACTTGATTTCAGCTGTAGCAATTTTATTATTTCACATGACACTATAATATCCTTCATCTGATTCAAATTTGTTGTCATTTGCTATTTCACCAGGATGATGAAACGAAAGGTCATGTGAAATAATGAGTTTTGTAGATCCAGGTATGTGTAGATTTTGTAAGGTTCCTCTTGTGTCAATATTTTGTTCACCTTTTAGCATACCCATATAAAAAAAATCGGATTTTTTAAAATCAGTTTGTAGTTTTCATTTCAAGCCTAAAAGATGAAGAATGTGGACACAGCTTAATATACATGATACATTTACAAACTTAACTCTTCTTTTCGTCATCATATAAAAAGGTATGATGTCAGCTATTGTTGATGTATTAACAGCTCTCAATAATGTCTTCAGGTAATTCCTGCAATAGCCATATTTAGAAGGCTAGAAGAAATAGTAATAATAATATGGACTTAGTACAGTGCCTAATATTTTTGTGGTCTAGAGTATTAGATAACATATATAAATATATAACAACAAGCAGGTTACAAAATAAACACCATAAATTTACAAAACAAAAGCATGCTGACAATAATTAATGAAGTAAATATTATTAAGTCTTCAAGTCTGTTCTTGTAGTCTAAAATAGGTGAGTTTTAAGAGCACATATGAATGAGAACACAGTGTTCTTGTGTCTAAGATCTATGGGCAATTCATTTCACATAGCTGGGCCCTAGTACACGAAAGAACATCGTCCATATCACTTCATTTTAGCACGGGGAACAATGAGAATACAAGTGTCAGAAGGAGGGCCCTAAAGTGGCAGAGTGGTCTAAAGTGCTCACTGTTATGGATCACTGCCATCTCACCTCTGTCTGTGTGGGTTTGAGTCTCGAGTTCGGCCAGTGTGGATATGTGAGAAAGCTTGCCAGTAGCTTCTCATGGGTTGGTGGTTCTTTCCAGGGTTTTTCTAGTTTTTTCCTCCACTATTTATTCTGGCTGCCATGTATAGCCTATCTTGTGCTGAAAAATGGCATTAAACCCTATAACAACAACAACAAGTGTCAGAAGAGGAGTTTAGGTTTCTAGATGTTGCAGTACACATGGGGGAGGTCAGATAGGTATATTGGGATGAAGCTAGTAAATGAAATGAAGCATAGCAAACAGATTTTATTTTTTATTCTGGATTGAGTGGGATGCCAGTGAAGGCTACAGAGCATGTGGGAGGTGTGCTCAGTTTTTTTTTTTGTATTCTAAGGATGATCCAAGGAGCCATGTTTTGAACTTTTTCAAGTTTCTGAAGTAGATACTAAGATGAATCATATAGAAATGAATTACAATAGTCCATTCTTGAAAGTACTAAGGAAAACAAAAGTGATTTAGTGGCATCAGCTGAAAGAAAACTGAATAGAGCCTTGCATATGTTCATTATATGGTAGTGTAATGATTTTGTGCTGTCAGTAGTGACATCTAGGTTTCATACTATGTGAATTTAATGTTGGTATTGCTGATGCTTATTGTCGGAGGTAAATTATGTGAATGAGAAAGTTTCTGTGTGGTGATCAGGATGGTTTCAATTTTAACATCAGTCATATGCAGCTTGTTATATACATGTCATCCATGACTTCACATCGGAAATACACCTCTCTATGCCCTGGATAGTAGCCTCGACTTCATTTGGGCCTGTCAGGTAGATTTATATATTTGACAGTCATCAGTTTACAAACGGTGTGATTACAAAAGTTGATTCATGACAAAAAGAAAGTTTCCTGAAATTGATTTGTGCATCTAATTAAGTTGGTTTGTCCCAGTAATTGAAATGCTTAGTACATTACATACATTTATAAAAAAATTTAGAACAATATTTAAAAATTTTGTCCAATAACTCCCCGAGAATAATTCTTGCTTCTAACTGAGCTTGTTTTGCCCAGTACATGAAGTGTTTAGAATATTATATATACTAATCATTTTAACATTTATAATGTATAAAAACAAAAAATAATTTACAAAAAAACTTGATTTATGTATTTAATTGAAGTAGTTTAGCCCAATACTTGAAGTGCTTAGTACATTATAGATAGTAATTATTGTTATTATTATTATTATTATATAGTTTTAAAACAAAACTTCCTACCTACCCTGATTTTAAAAACAGTGCAATAAAAACACATATGTCATTGTGGCTGGATTTTATGTACCAACTCCATAGAGAGAGATTCAAATGCTGTTAAAGGTTGCTGTGTATATTCTGTGTCACAAATGTATGGTGATAATGAGTCAATTGAAATTGTGTTGTCAGGCTTATCTCTAATAAATTGAACTTTGTCAGAAATGAAATGTGCCAACATGTTATGAAGGTCAACCGGAGAGAAGATTGTTCAAAGTGGTTTACATTTATTTCTTTACATAATCTTAATGTATATAACAGTTTTGCTCAAAGAAACATGCATGTCATCTACTATTTGTTTTCATTCAGCTAAGCATATATGTGCATGTACATGTGTGTTTGCGTGCATGTTTGTCTGTGTGAGCATGTGTGTGATTTTGATGAATCTTCAATGAAGAGATACGTTCTATTTTCATTCCACATTATTGACATATTTACAAGACTTACATAAAATATATGCAGCGGATGATTTACAATCGAGGGCATAACAACGAGGATAAAATTAATGAAACGGGTCTTTTCTGTTCTCTTTGTCACATTTTCTGTATTAGTAAATATGGTTTACAATAGCTTAATTATTTTTCAGGATTTAATACATTATATTTTATATTGATTTAAACTAAGCCATACCTATAGTTAGTAGTTTCAATGCGGGTACAAATGTATTTCATAATATGGAAAATCCTCTAAAATTGATAACATGTTGAATATTCAGTCTATTTCTTGACTTCCTCAGCAGTAGTCCTTCTACAGACATATATGTTTATTGAAGATCTACACCTAACATTCTGAAGTATTCATGTCTATAACTGTAGGGAAGAGAATGCAATTCATGCACAGTGCGCAATCCATTTTGAAGTTTCATTGTTTCAAGATGTTCATTCTTATAGTGGGAGATATTTATGGAAGTTATAACAAATCTCATGACAAAAAAACTGAAGTTTGCCCAGAGTTCGCAAATAATAGTAAAGCATACAAGAAGTGAGCATGAATAAATACGTAGTAACCTTTGGTGTAATGCACTGAGAACAACTTTGCTTTTTACATCGCATGATATGATTTTTATAAAGTCTTAATGATTGTTACAGAGGCATGGTAAACAAAAATATGAGTTACAATGATTCAACCAGTAATTCATATATTAGCATTGGTAGATTTCTATACATTTGTCAACCAATTTGATTTACGCTCAGTTAAAATAACAAAAATTCAAGTTATCACATCGATTCTTTTGAATACGATGAAATGAAATGATCATATGGCTGGCTATCTGTGAGGACGAGGACAACATAATTATAATGCATAAATCAGTAACTCTGAAACAGTAGTTTCTCATTATAATATTGTTCATGGAGCCATATAGGTGTTTCGATGTTAATGGTAATATCACTTTATACAAGGGTATTATACATGGGAATATGTTATATAGTATTAATATTAGGTAATGGGAATGGTATTGATAACTATATCCACACTATAATTGCTAGATTTCAGTGTCCAAGCTCCTGTATCCACAATTGATATGAAACAGGGAATATGCTGAAAATTTTATAATCGACTTTTGATTTGCAACAGGGAATATTCTAAAAACTCTTAATTATTGACATGAAACATGGAATATAGTGAAAAACACTTAATTATTGATATGAAACATGGAATATAGTGACAGCTCTTAATTATTGACATAAAACATGGAATAAAGTGAAAAACACTTAATTATTGATATGAAACATGGAATATAGTGACAACTATTATTTATTGATATGAAACAAAGAATATAGTGACGACTCTTAATTATTGATATGAAACAAGGAATAGAGTGACAACTCTTTAAACAATGCTGTTGAATCTGTATAATGTTAAACAGCACCAGCTGTATCCAGATTTGACAGTGTAATTATTTATGACTAACTGTAATAAAGCACCAGCTGTATCAATATTTAATAGCATGATTATTTATGACTAAATATAATAAAACACCAGCTGTATCCAGATTTTACAGTGTGATTATTTATGACTAAATGTAATAAAGCACCAGCTGTATCCAGATTTTACAGTGTGATTATTTATGACTAAATGTAAAGCCGAGTGGTCTAAAGCGTTCAACATTACGGATTACTGCCATCTCACCTCTATCTGCATGGGTTCAAGTCTCGGATTCAGCCAATGTGGGTATGTGAGAAAGCTTGCCAGTAGCTTCTCGTGTTTCAGTGGTTCTTTCCAGGGTTTTCCCGGGTTCTTCCTCCACCATTAATACTGGCAGCCATGTTTAGCCTATCGTGTGCTGAAAAATGGCGCTAAACCCAACAACAACAACATCAACAACAAGAACTAAATGTTAAAAGCACCAGCTGTATCCAGATTTAAAAGTGTGATTATTTATGACTAAACGTAATAAATCAAAAGCTGTATCCAGATTTATTAGTGATTTTTTTATGGCTAAATGTAATAAAGCACAAACTGTATCAAGATTTAATAATGTGATTATTTATGACTAAATATAATAAAACACGAACTATATCCAGATTTCATAGTGTGATTATTTATGACTAAATGTAATAAAGCACCAGCTGTATCCAGATTTGACAGTGATTATTTATGACTAAATATAATAAATCACCAGCTGTATCCAGATTTAATAGTATGATTATTTATGACTAATATAATAAAACACGAACTATATCCAGATTTCATAGTGTGATCATTTATGACTAAATATAATAAAACACCATCTGTATCCAGATTTAATAGGGTGATTAATTATGACTAAATGTAATAAATCACCAGCTGCATCCAATTTAAAAAGGTGATTATTTATGGCTAAATGTAATCAAGCACCAGCTGTATCCAGATTTAATAGTGTGATTATTTATGACTAAATGTAATAAGGCACCAGCTTTATCCAGATCTATGTGTGATCATTTATGGTTAAATGCAATATAGCAACAGCTGGATCCTGATTTGACAGTGTTGTTATTTATGGCTAGATGTAATAAAGCACCAGCTTTATCCAGGTTTGACAGAGTGATGTTTTATGACTAAAAGTAATACATCACCAGATGTTTTCAGATTTGACAGTGTAATTATTTATTTCTATATGTAATAAAGAGTGAACTGTACCCAGATTTGACAGTGTAATTATTTATGACTAAATGTAATAAAGCATTAGTTCTATCGAGGTTTGAGAGTGTGAATATGTATAGCTAAATGTAATACAGCACCAGCTGCAATAAGATTTGACAATGTAATCATTTATCGCTAAAAGTAATAAAGCGTCAGCTGTATCCAGATTTGTCAGTGTGATTAGTTATGACTAAATGCAGTACAGCACCAGATTTATCCAGATTTGACAGTGTAATTAATATATGGCTAAATGTAATACAGCACCAGCTTTATCCAGATTTGACAGTGTAATTAACTATGGCTGAATGTAATACAGCACCAGCTTTATCCAGATTTGGCAGTGTAATTAACTATGGCTGAATGTAATACAGCACCAGCTTTATCCAGATTTGACAGTGTCATTAATTATGGCTAAATGTAATACATCACCACCAGATTTGACAGTGTACTTATTTATGGTTTCGACAGCTCGAAAACGACACCGTAGTTTTAATAAGAATGGAGTATTAGATGAACCACATCTAAAACAAATTAATATATTTCAGATACATTGTCCACCATTGTGTGCATGCTCAACTTTTAAGCTTTAAATTGATATAATGAGGGAATGTGATAGTTTTCGAAAAGGCATGTTCAAAATTTGCAAGAACTTTATTTATTTTACTTAAGAGGTAAATATTTAAAGGAAATCTATTGAACTTTATCACTTCGACATGCACGGCGTTTGGTAAAGAATAGGTTCAGATCATGCCATACTATATAGACACAATATCTTTGCTCCATCTTTAGAGAAAATGGTGAACGACATAGTGAGTGGAACACAGTTCTAAAACATTTTATCAAATCTACTTTCTCCATACCAACGTACACAGAAGAAAAATCATTGCAAAAAAGTAACAATATATGACAAAGGACGAAATACTTTCAAATAGACAATAATGAAGCTCTTCTCATTTCTTTAAGTTAGCAAATTGACTAGAAGCAGATAACAATTCTGCAATTTAGGAAATTGTGTTGGAACCGGATACTGACTTTGTTGCATTATGAAATTAAATGATGGGTGTATGACTTAGCCTCGCAAGATTATATATATATATATATATATATATATATATATATATATATATATATATATATATATATATATATATATATATATATATATATAGTATTAATAATACAAGGCAGAATTAATATTTTAATACAAATAATACTATCATACAGGTTAGACAATATTTAATTCGTACTTCATCGGAAATTTGAATCGGGGTCCGCGGGTAAAGGGCAACCATCGCTTTGCTTGCACACACGAGCCCATATTCCCTTACGACTAAGCACGTCACCAAAAAATGATGTTACTCAGTTGTTGTTATATGCACTCGTGTGTAGCAGACACACTCGCTTGACGACCTAGTAATTATTTCTCATGTATCTACGCAGTCATTCCGGATTCCTATGAAAAAAGTCAGGGTATATATATATATATATATATATATATATATATAGAGAGAGAGAGAGAGAGAGAGAGAGAGAGAGAGACACATGGTTTCCTTATAATCTGCCTGATAGTGTTTTAGTTTTTCCTAGATAATCGGGACACCTTAAAAAGCAAGCCGTGTTCGAAAATGAGCTAAAGAAAAGCCAAACACGATATATATATATATATATATATATATATATATATATATATATATATATATATATATATATATATATATATATATATATATATATACTTTTCGCCTGTCATTAGACTCGATAATGCTGATCCGTTTGTAACTCTGCGATACCTGCCTGCCAACCAATCGATTCCTTCGCAGCACAATGATAGCAGTAATCAGCTCAGGTTAGCCACCATATATTATTTTAATCATTTCTCCGTTGAATGATCCAGAAGACTTGTTCGTACCTCTCTGGTATGAGATCTGAGTGGAGTCACATCGCCGAATCAATCATTCGACTGACAGAGTTAGAGCAGCAGATTGGGAATGTAATCTGTAATCAAGGTATGTCCAATTGCATTGATGAAAAACTTGTGATGCACCTTTAAAAGGCTTTGGTGTGTTTGATACCTGCTTATCAGTACTGAAGAAGCGTTTTACAGCATATATGAACATCCAAATGTACGACGTACATGATTTATATACGTAAAACGGACTGAAAATGATGTGTTTCGTAAAACTGTATATATTTGCAACTGGAACAATTCGTATGTCAACAAAAGGTTAGAAAAAACGGATATTTTACACGACAGAACGTGATATTCATGGGCAAATGAGTGTACTTTAATTTACAAAACAATCTGACTATATTTCTATACCTCGCATAGGTGTCTGGTACTTCAGCAATATGGTTCTTTTCTTAATTTTTATGATGATCAAGACGACATACACTGAAAACCCATTTCAAGGAACTTACACCAAAAGCCGCATGTGCTCATTCTGCAACCACACCGCATCCACCATGTCCTACGATCAAGTATGTAGCCCCACCAACGTTTCAACCCCTGAGCTTCCACCCGAAATGCAGTTCGGAAGTCAAAACATCATCTCAGTTGCTGCCTATTCTTGCTTCTTTGTGATAGCAGCCTGTGGAAACTTGACAGTCTTTATAACGCTCTTCCGAAACAGAAAAATAAAGTCTAGAGTAAACTTATTTATACTGCATCTTTCCGTGGCAGATTTAATCGTAACATTCATTATGATGCCGCTAGAAATCGGATGGCACACCACGGTTTCATGGAGAGCCGGTGACCTCGGGTGTCGTGTGCTCATGTTTTTCAGGACCTTTGGATTATACTTGTCCTCATTTGTTTTGGTTACAATCTCTCTAGATCGTTACTTTGCAATTTTGCACCCTCTGAGTTTGAACGATGCCGACAGGAGAGGCAAGATAATGTTGGCCTTTGCTTGGATATTTAGCGCTGTTGCTAGTATTCCACAGGTAAGACACTATTTGATAATATCATTTATAAATTTTTTATATATTTTGGGTAGCATTTAATGAAATCTATAAAATATTTTCAGCTGATTTGCTGATCTGAAATCCATTATTGTTATTGATGCATCCAAACATGTTCTGCATTCGAATTAGAATAGTGTGAAAGGTACACCAGCAAAGTCTTACTCCCTTGACTCGCGCATAATAAGTAAGGGGAGAAATAGTCGCATAGTCGCACAATCGCTATGCTTTATAATCAGAGTGAAAAAGCTCATTTGTTATGTACAGATGTTCCCAAAAGACGATTTATAGAACTCTCGAGTTGGAATTTCGAAAACCAATACAGTTTGATATGCTTTAAAAACCAAAGTGGACGATGAAGATAAGATACTGGGAACTTCAAAGACGACGGAGTTTTTCCAAGACATAACAAAACGTTCCGCTTGAAAAGCGAAAACTGACATTCTAATATGTTATGAAGTCGTTTGTTACGTCATATGACCATTAAGTCGATGATCTGCTATTCATGGGAAGACAAATGACATTTACTCGTGGGAAGACCAATTACAACTTCTACTCAGTACAAGACAAATTACATACACTACTCATGGCAAGACAAAATGACAGCTTCTACTTAGTGCAAGACAAAATGACAGCTTCTACTCATGGCAAGACAAAATGAAAGCTTCTACTCAGTGCAAGACAAAAGGACAGCTTCTACTCATGGCAAGACAAAATGACAGCTTCTACTTAGTGCAAGACAAAATGACAGCTTCTACTCATGGCAAGACAAAATGAAAGCTTCTACTCAGTGCAAGACAAAATGACAGCTTCTACTCATGGCAAGACAAAATGAAAGCTTCTACTTAGTGCAAGACAAAATGACAGCTTCTACTCATGGCAAGACAAAATGAAAGCTTCTACTCAGTGCAAGACAAAAGGACAGCTTCTACTCATGGCAAGACAAAATGACAGCTTCTACTTAGTGCAAGACAAAATGACAGCTTCTACTCATGGCAAGACAAAATGAAAGCTTCTACTCAGTGCAAGACAAAATGACAGCCTCTACTCATGGCAAGACAAAATGACAGCTTCTACTCAGTGCAAGACAAAATGACAGCTTCTACTCATGGCAAGACAAAATGAAAGCTTCTACTCAGTGCAAGACAAAAGTACAGCTTCTACTCAGTGCAAGACAAAAGTACAGCTTCTACTCATGGCAAGACAAAATTACAGCTTCTACTCAGTGCAAGACAAAATGACAGCTTCTACTCATGGCAAGACAAAATGAAAGCTTCTACTCAGTGCAAGACAAAAGTACAGCTTCTACTCAGTGCAAGACAAAAGTACAGCTTCTACTCATGGCAAGACAAAATTACAGCTTCTACTCAGTGCAAGACAAAATGACAGCTTCTACTCAGTGCAAGACAAAATTACAGCTTCTACAAGAGAAATGAGAATCATAGAGTTTTCAAAAAAAATCCAAGATTTTGTGTTGAATCTATAACACAAAATGCCATACAATGAGGAATGAAAGTCAGATTGTCGTTTCTTTATATCCTAAAATGACACGTTCTCCTTATGGAGACAGAAAGGAATGTGTCCAACGTGACACAGCAATATATGCTTCTCAGCTATATTTAAATAAACATTTCTCGTCCGTAAATCAGTGTTAACGTGCATACATATCCATATGCGTGATGTTGACTTTCACAACATTTAAAAGAATTCTTAAATAGTTTTTCAAATTGCATTAGCTACAAAAAGGAAACATTTTACTCCAGTACCAGTATGCCGTCGTACACTGAAAATGACTTCGGTTTTCTATAAAGATAAGCAACGGAAAATGTTTATAATAAGCGTTAATGTCAAAGACAACAGTAAATTGGAATATCTTATTTGCGATAGTACAAGTGACTATACATTTTTAGTTGATTGGAATATACATTTATTTCACTAAATTTCCTCAGGGTCAACGGTCTTTGGATGTCATTAGAATAATACGTGCCAGCTTTCTGTAACACAGATGACATACATGCTGCTGGTGATTTTGACAAAAATGAAAAATGTAGTAGGAATGATTTTTTCTTCATTCTTTCCACAAACATTTCTCTAATTTATTTGATACATTTAACAACAGCTTTGAATTGTCAAAGTCAAAACGTCTTATAAAGAGGGAGTGTTACGTTCAATATTACCTCCATGGCCGATAAAACGCCTTATAAAGAGGGAGTGTTTCGTTCAATGTTACATCCATGGCCGATAAAACGCCTTATAAAGAGGGAGTGTTACGTTCAATATTACCTCCATGGCCGATTTAACGATCAAACTGTTGATTTGTACTTGCGGTTGCTTTTTTTCCCATTTTTGCTGATTACTGGCACAGGTGCTGGTGTAATCGACAATCTCTCACAAGTGTAAAATCTGAAGCTATTTTCACTTATTGCATTACACATCAATTGATTTAGTTAGCTACTAGTCTCTGAAGCTATCAGAAAATGAGAAGACCTAAAGTCGTTCATTTCTTGAGAAGTGTCCTGTTGTCATTTCTCGGTGAGTTCAAGTACTTGTGTTGTCAGAAAACCCACAGCTATAAGCAACCTTCCAGAAGAAGGAATATGATGTCCATTATATTTCAAACTACGGGGGTGGGTAAATGGACAGCATGTTGAACTTTAAACAAACGCGATGCGGGCTCGAATCCTCCTTAGTATCTCAGTATTTATACTGCTTGGCCGACTTTGTTCTTCTACGGGTAAAGGCACTTTACAATAGCCTCTGCACGATATAATATTTCATCTGCTGATGTGAATTTATATAAAAACCATACTTTGTCTGTCTATCTGTCTGTCTCCCTCTCTATCTTTATATATATATATATATATATATATATATATATATATATATATATATATATATATATATATATATATATATATATATATATATATATATATATATATCGTTATACGGTTTGTGCTCAATGAATATAACATTTTGCAAATATGGAGAAAGTAATTTCTGCTCACAGTTCTTATTAACCGAACCCATCTGAGGCCCCTGTTCCGTGAAACATTATTCATTTATTCTTCATATAAAATTGAACGGTGTCATCAAATGTGCACATAAGTCATACAATGTAGGTCAGGTGCGTTCTCGACCCAGAGTCCTTTTCACTGTTTCGCTCTTAAAACCACCAGTACATTATTCAAAAACTATATGTAATAGACAGACTAAATGTCAGCATTTTTTTAAAAATAAATCCTGAAAAAAAAAACACTCAAGGCCTAATCATTTTGGGACTTTTACAGAATGCAACTCATTCTGACAACATATTTATCTCGCTAAGACACGTACATATATTAATTATGCTCATCATTTTTTTTTAAGCTGGGCTCAAACGTTTTACAGTTTTCAGAGACAAATGGTGCAATTGTAATTTTGGTTTTGCTTTCTTGTCACTGTGAGATGGATTGTTATTATTTAATACATTTGTTTTTACTTTGAATTTATCAGCGGCAAAGAAAAAAGTAAAAGAGTTAATGTTATAAGATGTGCTCACAAACGATTAATGCTGCATCTAGTTAGACATGCGTCTCTATTAATCTTTCTTTGATAGAAGCAAGGGCAAGTGTGTTTGTTTTTCGCTGACGCTGACGCTATTACAACCAGCATAACTTGTATATGAGCTCCTGCTATCGCCACGACAATAGAATCAACAGCGATAATTTGGACTACTGCAAACATTACAGCTAGTACTCATGCTATTTCTAATAATGTAATTACGTCTACAGCTATTATTCATGCTAACTCTAATAATATAATTACTTCTACAGCTCGTACTCATACTACTTCTAATAAGATATTACTTCTACAACTAGTACTCATACTACTTATAATATTATTACTTATACAGCTTGTACTCATACTACCTCTAATAATGCAATTACTTCCATAGCTAGTACTCATACTACCTCCAATAATGTAATTACCTTTACAGCTAGTATTCATACTACCTCTAATAATGCAATTACTTACACAGATAGTACTCATACTAACTCCAATAACGTAATAACTTCTACAGCTAGTACTAATACTACTTCTAATAATATAATTACTTCTACAGATAGTACTCATACTGCTTCTAATAATACAATACCTCTATAGCAAGTACTCATACTACCTCTAATAATGCAATTACTTACACAGATAGTACTAACACTACTTCTAATAATATAATTGCCTCTACAGCTAGTACTCATACTACCTCTAATAATGCAATCAATCCCACAGATAGTACTACTTCTAATAATATAATTACTTCTACAGCTAGTACTCATACTACTTCTAATAATACATTACCTCTACAGCTAGTACTCATACTACCTCCAATAACGTACTTACTTCTACAGCTAGTACTCATACTACTTCTAATAATATAATTACTTACACAGCTAATAATATTACTACTTCTAATGATATATTACCTCTACAGCTAGTACTCATACTACCTCTAATAATGCAATTATTTCCACAGCTAGTACTCATACTACTTCTAATAGTGTAATTACTTCTACAGCTTGTACTCATATTACCTCTAATGATGCAATTCCTTCTACAGCTAGTACTGATACTACCTCTAATAATGTAATTACTTCTACAGCTAGTACTCATACTACTTCTAATTATGTAATTACGTCTACGGCTAGTACTCATACTAACTCTAATAATATAATTACTTCCATAGCTATTACTCATGCTACTTCTAATAATGTAATTACGTCTACAACTATTTGTTATATTAACTCTAATGATGTAATTACTTCTACTACTACTGCTGATACAGTTATTGATCTAGTACTCCATTCCTTATACTCGCAGTTATAGTTTACCCATGAACGCATCTAATGTTAGCTTTTAGGATGTTATTTGTTGTTCTACTTTATCCTTTGTAAAACCAGTACTGTTGCTGTTAACACTACTGCTTTTACTACTACTACTACTACTGCAACTATTCCTTTTGCTGCTGCTGTTAATACAACTGCTGCTATCACTCCTGAATGTTTAACTACTACTATTACTTATATTGCTGCTACTTAGCTTCCACAGAGACGATTATATTATTTCATTAAATTATACTCAAACTAACATAATTTGTGTATGTTATTATCGGAAGAAATATTCCCCATCATATCAGCTATGATCTGTACATTGTAAACGAGTGGAACGTGCTTTGATATCCCTAGTTAGTGTGCTGTTGTCCTGAGCGTCCCTTTGATACACTTTTTAGAAATACGACTATAGTGACTTGTGTTAACGTTTCTTGCCATTGAGTCATGGAAGACACTTAGCGAGACATCACTATGGTAAAGAACGTGTAAGTGAACAAATGCTTCCGTTATGTATTTCTATATGCACGATTACTCAATAATTAAGACCGGTTCCATGTTGAAAATTATGCAACTATCATGGACTTTGATGTATAAGACGAAATTGATATGAAACTAAACAGGTTGATAATAAGTTGCATGAACGGTAGGCTTAACAGAAAAGGATTACTAATTAAGAAGTAAAGTCAGCTCACATTCAATCGCTGACATGGAATAATAGCAGAGGAATTGTGGAAAATATAAACCTGTTCAATAGTAACTGAGATCTTAAGAACTGAATATTTGAGCCTCGAGTTAACATTAATTTCCTGGTAACAAGCATATATTTCCTGCTGACAAACATGTATATCTATTATTCAAAATCCTTCTTTATAAATGTATGAAAATACGCATCCTTTATTTTTTAACAATAATTATGATCACATTAACCAGGCAATATATGTACTTAATTATGATTCAGTCTTTCTGTTTTGACAACAATGAGAGAAAAAGAGGGTAACATCTGTGTAGAAAAGGCATTACCTTACAAAGTCGATTTGTCAACATGTTCTTCTTGATAGTGATATTTGGTGGAATAATTAAGATATTCATAACAGCAATAATAATAATAATAATAATAATAATATATACATTTTGAAAGATTTAAGAACATACATCAAACAGGATGTTACCACACACACGATGATTTTTCTTTGCTGATATCAATGTTAGAATGTTCACATCTGATTAACTGTACCAAACGTAATTGTGGCAAAATGTTAAAAGCGTAGACTTTCACTTGAACTCTGAAGTTGTATGCAGGCTTTACATCTACAAGTATATATATATCGAACGGTGTTAATTACAAAGAAATATTTCCGCCTCCATCTTGAACGTAATGAAATTGTCACAGTTGATAACCTTAATGTTATTAATGTTAAATCCAGACCACTTTTGTCATTTTTAGAATCAAACATTATTGTTCCTATCTCATGGTGGAATAAATTGATAGTTGCCCTTATTTGCTATAGAAGTTGTATTGCAGTAATGGTTTTGAAAAGTGCCTACATTTTGCCTACAGTTTCACGCACAGTTTGCAAACGATTCAGAGAGAATCCACAAATAATATTAATGCATTGTGATATATAAAATAACGCCTGTCAGACAGAGATATTAGGTGACTTCCAATAGTTTATGTTCCAGGTATGAAGATCAATTGTTGACCCTTTCATAATGTTGCCGTTCCAAAATCGTTCCTAGAATTTGCCGTTACAATTAATATTTATCTTTCCTTGTTTACTTCCCGAGAGTATATTTCTTTAACTATAGCAAAGAATCCATATGATCACACTAGAGTTTCTTCTTATGACTGGAATGAAGGCAAGCATGTCACAATCTACCCACAAATCAGTAGAATTACTTCTCACTACTGCAGTGAGGGCATACATGTTTGTCCATAAATGCAGTCTATCATTCCTAAATGTTTCTGTTAAGCTTTTTCAAAGCAAAAGAGATGAAAAACTATCTGACACTATATTCCAAGAAATCAAGCTTTGACCTTTTCCTTCTGAATTTAAAAATTCTAATACCCTATACCTATACATTACAAAGCCGCATAAAATGACCAAACGCACTTACAAGATAATTAGATTGGCAATATTCTTTCCGGCATAATAAATAATAAGTATATCTGTACAACGCTTGTACCTGTACCACAAGTCTTAACTATTTTAAGTAAAGCAGAGTTTACACTGAAGTTTCAACTATTAATTAGAGAAACCTACGTACGTGATGTTTGTGTACTACGTTTCATCCTTGCAGACTAAACGTCAATTGTTTTCTCTTAATATATGTAATTCCTGAAGAGGCATATCTATCTATCTATCTATCTATCTATCCACACACACACACACACACACACACACACACACACACACACACACATATATATATATTAGTAGTAGTAGTAGTAGATCAAAGTATTACTTGTCAGAATATACTAACAATCTTTTGAAGAAATGCCTATGAAAATCTTTCTTAAAAAGCCTAAAGCAAAACAAAACTAAATAAAGACATAATCGTGTTTGCAATTGTGGCTGTTGATATATACTTAGCATACTAAGGGCAGCCTAGTTTATACCTTTAGAAATTTATATACTTAGCATACTAAGGGTAGCCTAGTTTATACCTTAGAAATTTACATGATAATGCCAGGCCTTGTAAAATCATTACGGTTTAACCAGCTTCAAGATGTCGTAACCACTAATATTTATAACATTTGTAACAATTCAATAACAACAAAAACTAAATAACACAATCGACGTTCATTTACATTTAGACGCAGACGAGGCTTGAAACAGTGTGCTTCTACTAACCATTCATAATATACCTGAAAGTAACAGTATAGGATGCTCAGACATACAATTTACTTTACTGCATCGCAGTTGGTTAATACTTGCTTCACGGGACGCTATTAATGTGTCTGAAGTCTTTTACTCCCTGCGCTTGGCCTGGCCATAAATATTCCTATTCTTGCCGATAATATCTAATAAGTTGTTGCATTAAGCTTTTCACTATTGTCTGGTGTTGATACCCAAGCCAAAACGCACGCCCGATATTTATGAACGCCTCTGGTGATTTCAGCCATTATTTTATGCTTTTTATGCAGTCTTCCGATCCATCAGCAATTTTAAGCTATTTCTGTTCAAAGATCCTTATTTCTGTTTCCTAAACTTATGCTCGCTCCCGCTGCTGTTACTAATATGACGACGATGAAAATATGTAGTAATAGTAGTAGCAGTACTGCAATGTAGTGTAGTGTAATTCTGACTGGTTCTGGTCATAGACCAGAACAGTGTATGCGATAGCTATTTGTCTGTCTCTTGTCGTCGGTCTTTTGTCCATTCGTCTGCTGTCTTTTAGCACAGGTTAGTTGCCACTTCTGCTCCTTAACTACTTATAAGATGGTCACGAAAATTTGCACACATATTCATCCAAATGTTTAGTTCGTCTAGCATGAAAATAGTGTCGCTTGGACAGCCAATATGGCCGCCATGACGTCCTCTTGAACTGACAGCCAGAGTGACTCGATTTTCACCAAATTACTCATTATGATATTTACATGGACTTCTATTCAAATGGTGCTGATTTAACATAAAATATTTCCGCTATGTCGGTCAGTGATACCCCTCCACTAAAATAATTCATATGACGCCTCGTTGGTCTTAAATGATGATTCTGACAATAGGACATCCAATATGAACACTACAGCGGCCATCTTGAAAATCTTGTCATCGTGAATCCTTCTGACGGGATGTTTATATTGACATGGACTGTTCGCTATTAGACTTCCTATGATGACTAGTTGGTTCTAAATGCAAATGATTCCAATTTGACATGCAATATGGCCGATATGGCTGCCATATTTAAAACCTTGTTATTGATATTCCTTCTAAATTGATTGCCATGACAATATTGCTTGAATTGTCACCAACGATTAACAAGAAAATATTACCTTCTGTTACATTGATCTTGACCTAAATGTAAACGGCAGCGAGAGAGAGAGAGAGATGTACACACTACACATTAGAGATGTGTGCTATTACCAGGTATGTCGGTTTAACGCGGTATGTTTGAACTTTTTTAATTATACTTGTATGTCACTAGTTTCCAACAGTAAGGAATGTAAAGAAATTCCGATTAATCTTGTTTTGAGTTTAATGATATTAACATCGTGTTTTCGTTTTTGATGACAGAATAATTTTTAAAGTCTTATTGTTTTACACAGCGGTTGTATCTGTCACAAAAATGGTGGATATTACAAATATAAGTACATGTATGATCTTTGAATTACATGTTTGACACGTGTCACGCATGCCAACAAGGTGTCCAAATGGAATGTTGTGAAGCACATTCAGAACCATTTACCCACCCACTCACCCCACAAAAAGAGAGATATAAACACGTCATTTTTTTAGTTATTTACTAGCGTTTGGGAATACACGAAGCATATGTATTCAGTGATAAGAATTCATGTTTGATAATTTCGTAAAAGATTTTTCTTTCAGGGAATCAAAAGGGAGCGTGTTCTGAAAGAAAAATATTTTTTTCAACGGCAAAAAATAAAGAAGTGACATCATTTTAAATTAAGCTACAGCAGACCATTGCATCAAGTTAATTAGAATATTCGATGTTGAGTGATGCATAACTGAGTATTAATCTATATATAAATTGGAATATGGTAGACCTAATATAATGACGCTCACGCTCTCAGTACACTATAGTGATAAAGCTCATAAAACTTTGTCCAATGTAGGTTCGAACTTCCTCTGGTTTTCAATGTGAAGTTTATATTTATCGCGAATCACTAGATCATTGAAATATATGTGTGCGAGGATGTAATCAAGCAACAATCTATTATTTCCTAGAATAAAACATACTTTATAGGTAAGGTGAGCAATTCTTTCAAACTTGTCTGTTATTTCAAACAGGTTGTTGAAGTATGATATGCAGCCAGAAGGATTAGTGCTCTGATGTGACAGACCTTCATCATGTTTCTTAACGGTGAAGCCAATGCGGGTTTAGTAACAAGTCTCTATGCCACTCTTTCACGATTTCATCTTCTTGGATTTGGATCTAATCTTTTTTCAAGATAATACTGCAACTTTTAGGTCATCATTAGACATTAGTGATCGACGTGACGTCTGTCAGTAGCGTGATTTTCTTAGTAGTGTTTTTAGCAAAACTTTTCACTAAGGTTTTTGCTTGTTTTGACAATCGTACGGGCACAATTCGTCTTTTTGGTGACTACATTATTTGGTGTTCTTGATTGTCCATTTCCATGTTCATGTTTGTTATGAGCGGATTTAGGGCAATTTATGGTCAGTTGTTTTCAGACTCTCGATTGTTTGGGTATTCTCGAATTCATTAGAGAACATTGCCTTCACCGTCTTGCCGAGGGATAAGGCACACAGAATATTCAGACTTTGATGACCCGATTTGATAGGAAAATGGCCCCCGTCGCTGCTTCCTGAAAGTCTTCGTGGGAAATTATTTCTGTGTTTTTGGTACCCAACTGGCGTGTGGCTTCAGACAGGACCAAGTATGTTTTCAAGTACTTCTTGTATGCAGCGTGACTCTTATATCTTCCTTTAAATTTGTTCCTTTCATGTCCTTCAATTTACACACATGCATAATACGAAACAGCTTGTCTAGCTCATAGATAAATATCCTTGGTCGAAAATGCGTTTAGTTTTTCTGATTCAAAACCAGTCTCCCGTTTTTCAGCACAGAATAGGATGTTGACGATGATATCTTCCGTGATCTACTGTGATAATTTTATTCTCGTATTCATTGGTGTTCAAGGGCAATCAATTAACTACTTCCACTGCGTTCTGGGTTCTTACTTGTTCTGGTGTACGTCTGTCGTTAAGATGGCCTGATTGAATCAATGCTTTTACAAGACGTGGTAGTTAGTGCTTCAGCGTTTTCTCTTGTGTAAAATGTTTCCAAATACGTTCTTTCAAAGTTGGACGACATACTCTTTGTTGTCTTGATTTTTGGTCGTGAAACTGTCGATTGAGAAATTTAGTAACTTTGTCCGTTTGCCACAGCAGAGGATGACGATCGCTTTCTTTCAACACCATTGTCAGAGTTTGCAGCAATTCTCTACCTCTTTGGAATGTCAAGGACACAAACTCAGCTACTTTTGAAAACAGATCAAACACACAAAATATAAACTTGTAGGCTTGAAAGTGCGAAGCTTAATGTACAGGATCTCTTCGACCATGATGCTCAATCCTTGCCACCCTCGTATGTTGTCTTGCAAATATTCATCGACTAGCTTTGTATGATTGTTCATGGATTGCTGTTTAAATTATTGTTGCACATCGCTGGAAATGTATACGTTTGACTGCTACCTAGCCTGTGACTTATGACGGATGGTAACACATGCTGGTAAGGATCTGGTCCATTTTGGCAAATTCAATCAGTTTCCTGTGCTGAGATGGCTGCTTTTGATCTAATGCTTTACGTCTTATACGTGCAATGGGTAGGAGTGAGCAAGGAAGCTCCACCGTGTGTGATGGGTTCTTGTTCACCTCTCTACCAATTCATTTCCTTTCTGCTCTGACGGAGGGGTAATCAACATATCGTTCTTGTCCAGGCTTACATTTTTGTTTGTTGAATTGCAGTGAGTGGCAACGTTGTCGTAGGTGTTTTAGCTGTTAGAGTTTGAAAATCCTTCTACTCTTCCTGTCCGTGTTCCTCGCTTTGCTTCAGCACAGGCATCTACTTTAAAGATTGACAGCGCTGAACCAATCACCAATATAGTTTTCTCAGTCTTAAATAGAAGTGCTGCCATCGCAAAAGTTAAAATCGTTTACGGAATTTACTAAAATGGATCTGGAAATTGCTTTTTATTTTTATTTTCATGATACTCAAGATGGTGTTCTTGACCTGTTTGGGTCATCTTTGAGAACCCATATAAATAAACATGATTTCCTTTCTTCTGCTTGCTTTCGTGATAAATTACTTTTTTCAAAAGGGATGAAATAGCTAATACCAGTGTGACAAGCGCGTTGCATTCGCATTAGCCTAATCGATCTATGAAATCCCAATTGTGTTGCTCACAATTGTAATTAAGATTTGTATCTGGCTATTTTGAGCATTACCACTTACGAGGAATTGAGCTAAGAGTGCGATACGCTTTGATTTGTTGAAATAAAGTTGCCGATATAGAAATTATACTGGCTTTGCGATGTTGCCCTTTATGGGGTAAATAAAAGCTCTCTGTTGTCCTCATTTTAAACTATCATGTCTCAGTTTTCATAAAAACAGCAATACGTAGCAGGTTACAAATGACAATGATATTCGTGTGACCTTCAACATGGCATCATAGTGGTCAATTTAGAAATTTCATGATCGCTATTCCTATTATATGAAAGATGAGATTTTGTTATACAGGAACCAGGCATAATCCTGTCAACATCAGGATGATACTTTGCATACACAACATGTCTTGCACTTGAATTTGTTTCTTTTTCCCATTTCTTACGGTTGCGAGTAAGCTAATTGTTACTCTGTGCTACACCACAGAATAAGTTGTGAAGGCGGGTCAAAAAGAGTTATTTATTAAATCCAACGTTATAAAAATTCGGTTTTACCAGAAGAGAGATAGGTCAAGAAAAAAATATATTCAAGAAATTGCAAATATACAAGACTTTCCAATGTAAGGTATATGACCTTTCTTTAATCACTTTGAAAATCGAGGATGCAGTCATAACCAGAGAGTTTTGGAATTCTGGTAATTAAACAGGATAGAAACATGATTCAAATTTGGACTATTTACATTACATAAACAGAAATATCTAACATTTTGTGTTTTCTACCGTCTGGCTTCTTTTTTATTTTTCACGGTGTTGGTTGAGTAAACATTTTAACACATCATAGTTCTGAACTACGTCTCATATCCAGATGCGCATACTGTTCCATTGTAGAGTCGGTTGGTGCAAATCACAAGCGACACAAAATTCTTGATCGGTGTTTTATATTCGCAAGGTTAGACATATTTCTTCCTCTCATAGGGGTAGAATAGTTTATATCGCCATTGAATAACATTACTTTCTCACGAACAGAAAAATGTTTTATTTTTGTTCGTCATTGCTGTCATATTGTTTTTTGTCGTCATTACTATCATATCTTTTCAGAGCATATCAATATGTGCGTTAAAGTGGTTGGTCAGGTAAACATCGCTTCTAACTTAACACACACACACGCATCTACACACACAAGCACAGACACGTTGCACCTTGTCCAAGTTCAACTGGGTATCGTTCTGTAGAATTAATTCTTCTAAAAGAAACGAGTTATCCACTATGTCTGGAATACTTTGAATGATATTCTCACACGGAATTTGGCGCAACACTTGGTGTTGCAGTTGTCGAATCGAACGTCTTAGATTGCAGTAATGAATGTCTGGTCGTCTTAACACTTTTGCGGCATTCCTTCTGATATCATAAAGATGCCAATGGTTGAAAAATGAACGCCATTTTGGATGTAATTCTTCTGTACTTTTCACTTGTAACTGTACAAAATATATGTAAATATGCTTTTTCAGCTTCAAAGATAAACTCTTCTTCAATATCTGTAAAATTTGTTATACAGAATTCATTACTGTCCTACAAGTAACCTCCTACAGTCATTTCGTAGCACAGAGATACCTATATTTTTTCCATTTTGTAACGTTAAGGTTGTCATTGTTATTGATGAGAGTCGTTAGACACTTTCTGGACCACTCGTGTGAATGGAATGAGAGCGGAGAAACCATTGGGCATGTTCCTTGTAGGTTTAGTCTTCAAACTACCATTAACGCTTCTATTTAGCTTAAACTGAAATATGCTCAACGCCATGCGAGAAACGCTAAAATCAAAAATGAAATAGAAGATAAGACAAAATAACGAAGACATCCAGACTGAATAATGTATAATTTGATTATTGTGGAACTGTCTCTGTCTCTGTCCCTCTCTGTATTTCTGTCTGTCTCTCTCTCTCTCTCCTCAAACACTTTGACGCGTACGCTCACAGACGAAGAGATAGGTAGATCGATGGATTGATTTAAATGTTTACGTATTTATTGATGGACAAATTTAAATGTTTACGTATTTATTGATGGACAAAACATGAAGCCGCGACTATATTAGCCAGCAAGAGATTTGTCGATAACCACGGACCTCAATCTCAAAGAACAGAACAAAAACAAAAAAAGCGACTAGTCACATTTAATATGAAATAATCCAAACTTACTGAAACACTTTTGTATGTGTGTGTGTATGTATGTATGTATGTATGTATGTGTGTGTGTGTGTGTGTGTGTGTGTGTGTGTGTGTGTGTGTGTGTGTGTGTGTGCGTGCGCGTGCGTATGTATGGATGGATGGATGGATGTGTGGGTGCGTGTATGTATGTATGTATGTATGTATGGATGGATGGATGGAGGGACGGATGGATGTGTGTGTGCGTGCGTGCGTGCATGCGTGCGTGTGTGTGTGTGCGTGTATGTATGTATGTATGTATGTATGTATGTATGTATGTATGTATGTATAATAATAATGATAATAATAATAATAATAATAATAAGGATTTTGTTTAGGGCCTGATCTTTAGAAGCTCTAAGCGCTTGATATCATTAGACAACATCTATAACATAAAAAACATATAATCATATTATTACAACAACAAAAAACACCATGAAATTAGAAAACATGTATGTATGTATGTAGGTAGGTAGGTAGGTAGGTAGGTACAGAGAGAGAATAAAAAAATTAGATAGGCTTTATTTTAGGGCAAAATATATATATATATATATATATATATATATATATATATATATATATATATATATATATATATATATATATATATATATATATATATGCACATTTGTCTCTTTCACGTTTACGATTTTCATCAATCAATGGAAACTGTTTACCAAACGATCTTGATATTACATCTAATCTCTCAAAAATTACACTCTTAAGAAATGATTTTCGTGTAGAGACTTTCTTACTAACACTAATAAGGCAAATTTCATTCTTCTTAATAGTTGTCCAGTGGAAATTGGAAATAAGTTAATTACTCGTTTACCACTCGTTTACCAGATTATTAAATATCGGCACGTAAATTGTATTCTTTCGTATGTGAGTGAATATATATATAAAAGACGGTAGTGACAAGTCCAAATTGGCAGACAGTTGATACATAATACCTATTGAAGGCTTCCATTGTGGGTCACCTAAATTGCAGAGGCAAAGATTCATGTTCTACAAAAAGGGTCTACAAGGGGCCAATCATTTTTTGATGCATGCATATATATATATATATTTGGACTGTCTAATGTTATACTGGACAACGCCATCTTGACAACGTCACGGTTCTTGGAGTACCAGAGAAATGAGATACAAATGTTTTGATATTATATGCGATGCCTTTGGGGTCTCTAAGCTACATGGGCTTCATCCGTGCAAAAAATGAATTTGTTTCTGTTTGAATTTTTGGGACCGTTAGTAACACGGTAACACTATGAAGAAGATTATATTAGCCCATAGCAGGTAAAGTCCCTTGTCCGATTAGGGATGATATGATGACTGGTATGGAACTAACATCCTTTTGTTCTCAAAGCCATCGTTTATCTACTGAGTCAGCCAGGCTTCTGGCATATCATAATCAAGTTTGTTAGAGCAACGAAATCTGTTCCCGGCACTACTGCAAATAACGGCACCTATCATGTATGTCGTATTGAATTAATCGCTTTGCATGCAATACCTTTCTTGCCAAACATTGTCCTTTTTCTCTCACATTTAATTTCTTCTTCTACTCACGTTTAATTTCTTCTTCTACTCACGTTTAATTTCTTCTTCTACTCACGTTTAATTTCTTCTTCTACTCACGTTTCAGTTCAATGTGTTATACCTCAAAACAAAAAAATGGGTAATCCATAATCGTATGTAAATGTGTCACTTCAGACTCGGCCAAGGCCCAGATAATTACGTTGCAATAACTGTGTTTGATTCTTGCTTGTAACGTTAAAACACTTTTTTTTTTATGGATCTTTCAACGGGACTTGATATTTTTCCCACATGGTACATTTCCTACCGTGCTTAGTGCTCACTTAAAGGAAAACAAAATTAACGTTCATATACTACGACTTGCAGCACTTCATGATGATGATGATGATGATGATGATGATCATCATCATCATCATCATCATCATCTTCATCATCATCATCATCATCATTATCATCATCATCAACAGCAGCAGCATTAGCAGCAACAACAAGAGTATCATCTTTTTCTTCAGTTTTTTAATGCTACCTTTCTATTCTTCTTTTGTATGTGTGTCACCATTAAATGACTCTTTCATAATCTACATTTTTAGGATATGCTGTGGCCAGTGTTATTTTGATAATGTGTTATCTCTATCACAATCACTATCATTATTATCATTATCATCATCGTCTGTAAAAGGATTATTATTATTATTATTATTATTATTACATAAACAGCTTTTGTGTTTGAAAACATCGGTCCATAACTTTTATTCAATGTTCGTACTGGGTTTTGCAGCATTTTTGCCCGTTCTACCAGTTTAATATGTTTGAGATGAGTGGATGATTTCTGCGTAAGGTGAAGGTCCAACTCAGGGATTCTAATGAAACAGCCTTGCAACAAGCAAGGTGCGAGCGATGGCCCTGTATATAGTGAAGAACCGATTGATTTCTCATTTGAAGTGTGACAAGAATATATATTTTCCTTTTGTACGAATATTAAAATTTCTAATTTTGTTCACAGAATCGTTTGCACACCATCAAAAAAGATGCAATTTACTGCATAGTTGGGACACGTTGCATACAGTGTGTCGTTTAGTATTTGTGTTATGCCAACATGTTAACATATACGTGTAAGTGAATCTAATTGGTACAAATAAGCCGTTAAACTCTTGCGCTACAATCTCGTTACCGATAGATTCTATCGTAGGAATCTTCCTTGACCCACCTTGTGAATCATTTATTAAATTAATTTTGCATTAGTTGTACTGAGAAGAAAGTCCGTCAGACTTCTTTATCTGCATATATCAAACGACACAGGTTTGGCTCTAAAGAGCTTCTGGCGAAGATTATAGTAGATCACTTTTCTAGAAATCGAAAGCAATGCCGATTTGAGGCAATCTATGAACGGGAATCATTTAAATTACGCCTTATTTGCTACCTTCTCGGCTTGTAATTACGGAAATTCCTTGCTTTAATAATCACTGCAGAAAGTAATGTCATTAATTAATGTAATAGAATACGGCCGGAAGAAAGGATATATGTATGTGTGTGTGTGTGTGTGTGTGTGTGTGTGTGTGTTATTACGAATCAATGGTCGTAGACTATGCAACGGAAAAGAAGTAAAACCAACATTTGAAGTAGCATTTCAACATCTTAGTAAGGAAGGTTAGGTCTTGAACTCAAATTTCGGTAAATATCTTTAAAAATGTGACAAACCTCAGGTATGCAAAAACTCTAGCCTTAATCAAGGAAAAAAGTCAAGTGCACAATATAATTAAATATGCATAATTACTCCTCTCGTAAAGAAAAAGAAAGATTTATGCAATAAAGCTTATATATATATATATATATATATATATATATATATATATATATATATATATATATATATATATATATATATATATATATATATATATATATATATGTGAAATTATAATTATAACTACGAAGAAAGATGTCTTTTGAATGACACGAAAAATAAATGTAGTATTTATATACACGTGAGAGGGCATCTTTGATCACTTTATCGTTTTCTGATTTATCTAATGTCAGTATTGTAGTCCCTCAGTATAAAACTCGATATCAGTAATTTCTGAGTTTGGTTTCTCACTTTGTAAATGCCACTAATGGAATTGTGACCACTGAATACAATAATCGGAGAAAGAGCTGACCTGGTATACAGATAAAAAAGGTCCGTTGCCAATATCAAAGCAATGTCCTTCTCGACTGTAAAATAATATATCTAGTGCTTGTCTTTGTGGGTTTGTTTTCGAAAATAAAACAATAACACACTGCATGATTTACACTAATTTTGTCTTCTTGAATCAACCCTCAACCAGTCCTAACAAAAAATGCATCAACATATATTTCAAACAATTGTCAGAAGTTTGCAGATGAGAAGATGGAGCACCTTTAAATATGGCCTTTAATTTGTCGAAAGGTTCTAAAAACTTGTCAGACCAATAACATGTGGATTTCATACTCAACAAATGAGTCGGAGGTTCAGCAATTATTGAAAATATTTGAAAAAAATTTCTAACAACATCCAGCCGTCCCCAACGATAACATCAATTGGTTTCTACCAACATGTACTGGTAATTCAGAGATAGCCTTGTAGTCTTGACCTAACAGATTTAACTTAACCGTGTTTCACAATATGTCCTGGATGCTTTGCCGGTGGACCCTTCGTAACAGAGGGCACTAGTTTATCTCTCTCTCTCTCTCTCTCTCTCTCTCTCTCAGTTAGGATATTTGCCAGAATCTTTTAAAAAGGTCAAAATTGGTGGCATATTTCGCATTTCCGAATTTTTGATGCAGTGATATATTCGTGGAACTGGCAATGAACCCGTTTTAGTGACACTTAATGTTTTGATAGTCATTACACGTGCATAATGTGTTATCTGGTTTCCACAATAGAATACATTGTGATCTCCATTTACTTATACTTGGTTCTATGAAACCATTCTAGAGTATATATTGAATTTTTGTCACACATGCCCTTTGACAAGTGTAGATGTGAAAGTTTCTTGTCTAGGTTGTTTAATATTTCTGAATTCCGACGATTTGTTAAACCAAACTTACTACTGTCATATTACATTTCATCGTTTACATCCTTACTGTGTTAAACAGATACAACTAAATTGATTGAATAATTAACTGGGCTATACTTATCAAAATACTCCTTGAATATATTTATATGACAAAATTGTTTGTAATGTTACCGTCTCCCAGGAATTCTGATGGCATTATTTAAGTTCTTTACTCTCTTTTCACTTGTATGAAGACTACATATTTCGCTCAAGCTGGACTTCTTTCCATTTTTATTTCTGTCATACCTAAGTTCATTTTTGCTGAGTTTTAGAGATGTGATGATGTGAGGTCCACACTTGTTATGATGTGTTCGGTTATCGTTATTCAGGAGATGACCTACCAGAGGTGTTATTGCCCGGATCGAGCAAGCAATAAAATAAAATAAGAAGTTAATAGATGGAATAACATAGATCTTATTAGAAATATGGGATAGAACAACAGGAACCAACGCAAATAAAATATAACAATTTAATCAATAACAGAAGCAAAACTTAACGTGAAATTTCAATGATTCGCTTTCTCTTAGAAACGTTACAAAATTTATGCGAAATTCAATTAGCCGTTCTCTTACAACGACAAAATAAATTTTATCAAGTAATCAAGTGACTGATCGAACTCAGATTGCCAGCATGTCAGCATTATTATTTTGCTACCGGTCTTTTCCTAATCACAGTTGGAATTATGTCGGCATTGCATTATTTCTTTTATTTCGTCCTCTCGTCATCCAGCCTTGTCGAGCCATCAACCGTCTTGGTTGTAGACTGTTCTATTCCACTGTGCAGTACAGGTATGGATTTATTGTTTCCGTAGTGCCTTTTCAAAGACTCTCCCCGAAGCAGAATCACTATCGTCCAGACCAATGTTCTTTGGATTACTTAGTGAACGAGCAAAGTTACAGAGCTAAATTCTGGCTTTTCACAAAAATTTAGACTGACTAATTTTTCTGGGGAGAGTGTATAAACTTTGATTTTCGTCTGGAAAAACTTATCCCCTCATTTATCTTAGCTAGGTAGGATTAATTTTCGCTACCTGCCACAAAGTGCCCACTCCCATCGAAGTCAGAACAATTCTCTCTAGACAGCACAAATAACAACTGTTCTGGAAAATATCGGTTCTCCACAATTTTGTCTCTGGTTTGTCTTAGCATTTTCATATACGGCTACTCGAACATACGGTAACATATCTGTCACACCGCTGTTGAATGGAATCTAATAAATATTCAATTCACTAATGACTCTCCCTAATAAGAGAGGTCAACCATCACGAGTTGCCATGTCATTGGGAGTCTAGCCCATACGTCAATCTTAATGGTTATTTGTCACGCTCGTCACGACAGAATGTACTGAGACAAATATCTACAAAAGTTTGCACGATTGCTCTGAGCAGATTAAAGATTAGATCGTAAGGGTTTGATAACTTATATTTAAAATCGAGACAGTGAAGATTATTAATCTTGGAATACTCATTTTAAACAAGCTTCTCTTTTATTAACCTCAATTGTCCATTGACTAAAACAATACTTGTTGAACTAATTCTCTAATATCAAACAACATCCTGGTCCATATCAGTCCTGGTACGAAAGTAATATGACCGATTAATATTCTTCAAAGTTTGATGAAATCTTTCCAAAGCCTTTGTTTTTGAAAGTGATGGAGAGAAGGATTAAGCCATTGGATTCCTAATTCATGAACAATTTACTTGAAAATACCGGAAATAAAATTTGACAATTAATCAATTAGTACTGATTTAGGGAGGTCAACAAGTGTAAAATACAAACTTTATTAAAAACTTTTGATATGGTTTTATTTTTAAATATTTCTCAAAGAAATTGTTTCTAGACTTCTTCTGGATGCACATTCTGATAAGCAAGTATTTTTTGCCAGACTTAGTCTTAGGTAAGAGACTGACCAATTACACTGCTAAATGATTCTTCAAATGCAGGCATCGGTTGCATGTGAACCTTGAGTATCGTCTGATTGGATTCTCCTGCCATTTGACAAGTCTGACAAGATTACCATATTTCGAAAACCTCACATTTAAATTTCGTCCAATAAAGATTATTCCAGATCGTTTGGAATGTCTTATCGATTCATAATTGATCAGGGAAAAGGACTAGACTAAGACTTTAATGTTGATTTGAATTCGAAACAATACTTTGATAGCTCATTGACCCCTCGTCCCCAGAGGCTACCTCAGTTAGTCTCTATTTTCTCATAAGGCCATTGTTTCTAATAATATAACAAACTAGCGTTTGTGTGGCTTCAGTTTTGCTAACAAAGATCTGAAACGAACAATCACTAAATGGCTTTTGTCATCCTGATAAGAAGAGAGAGAATGATGAAGATGACCATTGTGATTAAAATCGATCAAACTGACCTCATCAAATTCCTGAACAAAATTGTGTCAGATGTCAGATAAATGATTAGATTCCTAATCAACATCTTTCTCCTGTGTTCTTTTTACCATAGCCCTTGTAAATGCACAAGCAGGATATAAGTCATGGAATTCACTCTTTACAGGATGAACATTCTGATTAAAGCAAGGTTCGTCAGTTACTAGTGAAAAAACTACATCCTTACCTCCAGTTAGTTCATTGCCGAGTAATGAATGAATATCTTCAATATGTAAAAAGAAGCAACCGCCGACGGTTACGGTTCATGAGACTACGTTTGATGCCAAATTGACTCATTGGAGAAGAACACGAACAACACTGCACACTACTCGCTGAATAAGAAGAATTTCACTAGAAGAAGACTTCTCATACAAAGATAAATACCTGATTACTAAAGATTCCGAGAAGCTTTTGTGTCCCTTATAATATTAATAGGGATTGGCTTGGCATAATCTGCAATAATTGGTATGGAATGTTTCAACAGGGATGGTTAATAATTCTACTAAATAGAGTCAGACTGGGGTTTGTTTGACCCAAGAAATATATTACTTTCAACATAAGACAGTGACCTTGACCTCACTGAAATAGGAACATGTGGAATAGCTCTGACTTTCTGCGTATCTTTCAACCTGCAGCAATCAAAAATGAAGAAATCTTTCTTCTTATAATACATGAATGGAGGAAGAAATAACTTTTGACTCTTTTCATCTATATTGCATTTCACCATCTTCTCCCTGCAATTGAATTTCTCACTCAACTTTTCTCTCTCCCAGTCCGTTTCCGCTATCTACATTAATATTTTTTTCTCTCTCTCCCTCCCTCCCTCTTTCTCTCTCTCTCTCTCTCTCTCTCTCTCTCTCTCTTAATATGCATTTATATTTGCCTCTCCTATTCATCCTTCTCAATTTGTATTTCTCTTTTTTCTTGCTCTTTGTACATTTTCATTTCTCTCTCTTATTCCACTCTGCATTTGTATTTATTTCTCTCCATCTGTATCTGCATTCTCATCACGTCTTTCTGAAGCTGAAGCGTTGATGACTCCAATTACATCAGACTTTTTGAGTGTAATGTTTTAATTCCCCTAGCAAACAAAAGACAGACTTACTAATCAACCCAAAAGCACTATCATCCAACAATTTCGTTCCTACCAATTACTGAACGTAAATATTTTGTTTCCTTTATTCAAGATACTTTTTTCTTCGGAAATATCCTAATATCTAGCAAGCTCAAGGAACTCGCCTGTATTTCGTACACTCTAACCACGTCTATGTGGGATGTGAATCAAAGTTCTTAACATTAGATGACATTGAGAATACTTGTTAGTTTTAATAAAGATTTCTTAAATATATGAAATTAAAATATTTTCAGAGACAACGAAATATAAAAACGAAGTCAATTTTAAAAAAATAAATTTAAAAATAAATAAATCTTATTTAGAGAAATTCTGATCCCAGACGGGCCTTCAATTTCTGTTACGACTTTGTAATCCTAAACTATGTGACAGAACAGAATATAAACCCACAATTTAAATAAAATTCAACAAATAATATATTTACATAGAAACAAAGTGAAAGTTCGGAAGGCTTGTACATTATTTTGAATAGGGTTCGAAATAGTCCAAAAATGCTATATCACTAGTAAAAAAAAACCATAGAATGTTTTGAACGAATTCCAACATACTTGAATTTCTAAAATGATTAGAACCAGAATATCTTTGAATTCCCAATACTTCCAAGATCAAAAGTTTAGTCAAAAAAAAAATCAATGAGCACATAGTAATTCAGTAAATAATTTCCAATAAATACTTCCTATCAAATTATTTTTGATAACGCTGAAGTCTGATCATGGTTTCTAAAAAGCTAATAGTAACCAGAATTGAGTAATTCTTTACATAACCATTTTATATACAAAGCCCACTTGACCTATGACGCAAAAATCGCTCTGAAAACTATCATTTAAGATGGAAAATTCCACCCACTCTTTTCCTAGTTCATTTCCAGATCCTTCTAATCTCGTAAACAAGGTTAGGCCAGGGTTGTAGTAAATATCTTAAAATATGCCACATGACAAGTACGCAAAATCTCTACTCAAGGAAAACATGAAGCACATAATATAAATTAAATAAATTTCTCTCTCTCTCTCTCTCTCTCTCTCTCTCTCTCTCTCTCTCTCTCTCTCTCTCTCTCTCTATATATATATATATATATATATATATATATATATATATATATATATATATATATATATATATACTATTTTGCAGATTATATAGTAGACAGTTTGGAATACGTTTGCCGAAAAGTATAATATTCATTGCTACGAGGACTAATATATTTAACACTTTTTACATTTTACACCAAGATTTCTTTGACCAAATTGTGTGACCAGGGGAAGCTCAACAGAACATGCCCTTCCCCCCCCCCCCAAAGAAAAACAAAAACAAAACGCAATGCGATATGTGAGATCGATTTTATGATACGAAATTTTACTTGTTCAGTTTGTTGCATCTTCGCTAGCCAAGGTTCCAATAACACTATCTACACCTTGGCAGATCGAACACATATATCGGTGCTTTGTCCTAGATACATTTATTGGATTTTATGTGTTACCTCCCTTAGTGTGTAAAACCAGCTAACCAATAACGTGGTCCATTGTACATCAGCCTAAAACGGTTGTGGCAATTGACCTTAAAAGGACACTTTGTACGTTTAACATCGAAAGTATGAATATGTACCAGAGGGAAGCCATTACAGATCTATTTGAGTGAAAGGTATCTGTGCAAACACGGACTGTCGCTGGAAAAGTGCTTCTTATATAGTCATTTCGAGTTGCGTGCTCCCCGTTTCTCGATCACATAGGAACAGTGTTCAGATTTGAACAAATTAAGTTTGATTAGACACGATGGGTTGCCACTGCATCCAAAGAAATTCACAGACCAGAAGCACATACATATCTGCTCGATATGCCAAGGTGTAAATAGGGTTATCGAACCTTGGCTAGTGAAGATGAGTTTGTTGAGTCAAAGATATACCCTTCTGTTTAATAAAACTATATAACTAATCTTTCTAAAATGATTCATTAATTTCTTCATCTAAATCTTTTTTATGCATAGTAGAGTGTATAGATAAGCATATTGAAAAATATATAGATATTAGTGTTTTGCATACGTCTTTTTGGTCCAAGTAAGGAGGGAACAAGCAGAGCAAAAATGGAATACACAAAAAATACGCGGCAAAAAAGAAAAAAATGACGAACTTATACATGTGAGTTGGTGTCTGCCGAATTCATGGTAATGCTAAATGTATTGCCATGGACTCAAGAGCTGATCAAAGATGTTTTAAAGAATGAACGTGAACGAACTTTCATATATCCGGCGTACTTCTCGTTAGCACTATCATGAAAGTAATCCATGTTTGCCAGCTATTCATCCTGAGTCTTTCCAATTACTCGATCAATTTTGCCTCCACCAAATTGTCTTGCAAGAAAGTGTATCCTTTAAACGTACGTTAGCATCTCAATTACAAATGAGACATAACTATAGCGTGTGGTCATCGACAACATGAAGACTTACGGTACAGTGCTTAAGAACCGCCTCAGAAAATTAAACCTTTGATAAATCAAAACAGACTATCGCTTTCATCGATCTCTCTTGATTAATGGTCTTATAAGCAGCTTTAATGTCTTGCTTTTATGAAGGAAACCTAATGAGAGGGAATTGATTGCTTTTTTAATACATTCCTGACAGCATTGAAGTATTAAATTAGTTATGGGAGAAAGGCTGTTACTTCGAAACGTATTTTCCATATTTTAGTACACCTTCAATCAAGACACGATACACAAAATATCCGTAGTAATGAAAGAAAGCGTAGAAAATATAAAAGTGATACTCATTACTGCACTTGTTTTGTATCTCATTCTGAGATTATTTTCTTTCTTCTGAAGCATCGAGACGTTTCTATACCCAAGCTGATTTTGCTGTGTCTCACGATTACTGTACTACCCAAGACGATTTTATTATACTGTGTCTCACGATTACTATAATACCCAAGCTGATTTTACTCTAATGTCTCTCACGATTACTATAATACCCAAACTGATTTTACCCTAATGTGTCTCACGATTACTGTACTACCCAAAATGATTTTACTATACTGTCTCACGATTACTATACTACCCAAGCTGATTTTACTGTCTCACGATTACTATAATACCCAAGATGATTTTACTATACTGTCTCACGATTACTATAATACCCAAGATGATTTTACTATACTGTGTCTCACGATTACTATAATACTCAAGCTGATTTTACTGTGTCTCACGATTACTATACTACCCAAGATGATTTTACTATACTGTCTCACGATTACTATAATACTCAAGCTGATTTTACTGTGTCTCACGATTACTATACTACCCAAGATGATTTTACTATACTGTCTCACGATTACTATACTACCCAAGATTATTTTACTGTGTTTCACGATTACTATACTACCCAAGATGATTTTACTATACTGTGTCTCACGATTACTATAATACCCAAACTGATTTTACCCTAATGTGTCTCACGATTACTGTACTACCCAAAATGATTTTACTATACTGTCTCACGATTACTATACTACCCAAGCTGATTTTACTGTCTCACGATTACTATAATACCCAAGATGATTTTACTATACTGTCTCACGATTACTATAATACCCAAGATGATTTTACTATACTGTGTCTCACGATTACTATAATACTCAAGCTGATTTTACTGTGTCTCACGATTACTATACTACCCAAGATGATTTTACTATACTGTCTCACGATTACTATAATACTCAAGCTGATTTTACTGTGTCTCACGATTACTATACTACCCAAGATGATTTTACTATACTGTCTCACGATTACTATACTACCCAAGCTGATTTTACTGTGTTTCACGATTACTATACTACCCAAGATGATTTTACTATACTGTGTCTCACGATTACTATAATACTCAAGCTGATTTTACTCTAATGTGTCTCACGATTACTATAATACCCAAACTGATTTTACCCTAATGTGTCTCACGATTACTATACTACCCAAGATGATTTTACTTTAATGTCTCTCACGATTACTATAATACCCAAACTGATTTTACCCTAATGTGTCTCACGATTACTATACTACCCAAGATGATTTTACTTTAATGTCTCTCACGATTACTATAATACCCAAACTGATTTTACCCTAATGTGTCTCACGATTACTATACTACCCATGCTGATTTCACTCTAATGTATGTCACGATTACTATACTACCCAAGCTGATTTTACTCTAATGTCTCTCACGATTACTATAATACCCAAACTGATTTTACCCTAATGTGTCTCACGATTACTATACTACCCATGCTGATTTCACTCTAATGTCTCTCACGATTACTATAATACCCAAACTGTTTTTACTCTACTGTGTCTCACGATTACTATACTACCCAAGCTGATTTTACTCTAATGTCTCTCACGATTACTATAATACCCAAACTGATTTTACCCTAATGTGTCTCACGATTACTATACTACCCAAGATGATTTTACTTTAATGTCTCTCACGATTACTATAATACCCAAACTGATTTTACCCTAATGTGTCTCACGATTACTATACTACCCATGCTGATTTCACTCTAATGTATGTCACGATTACTATACTACCCAAGCTGATTTTACTCTAATGTCTCTCACGATTACTATAATACCCAAA
Organism: Sinohyriopsis cumingii; assembly: GCA_028554795.2. Lineage (NCBI taxonomy): Eukaryota > Metazoa > Mollusca > Bivalvia > Unionida > Unionidae > Sinohyriopsis > Sinohyriopsis cumingii. The sequence continues at coordinate 76,610,086 of CM068827.1, read as the reverse complement.
CTGATTTTACCCTAATGTGTCTCACGATTACTATACTACCCAAGATGATTTTACTTTAATGTCTCTCACGATTACTATAATACCCAAACTGATTTTACCCTAATGTGTCTCACGATTACTATACTACCCATGCTGATTTCACTCTAATGTATGTCACGATTACTATACTACCCAAGCTGATTTTACTCTAATGTCTCTCACGATTACTATAATACCCAAACTGTTTTTACTCTACTGTGTCTCACGATTACTATAATACCCAAACTGATTTTACCCTAATGTGTCTCACGATTGCTATACTACCCATGCTGATTTTAGTTTGCTCTGTCTCATAATTACCATACTACCCAAGCTAATGTTAGATGTGTCTCGTTTTTGCTCTAATACCTTAGCTGATTTTACTTTATTATGTTTAATGAATTCTCATCTATCCAAGCTGAATTTATTTTACCCACGATTACTCTACTGCCAGAGAGGACTTTAGCGTGCTCTGTCTCATGATTATTCCTTGAAAGAAATATTGCCTATTTTTCAGCATTAACGAATCACAATCTCTTGGCATTAAATCTATTCCATCGATAAAGTAACATGATCCTGACAGGCTGAACACCTATAGCTCACCTGAAAGCAATAGATGATGAAAGAGTAAAGAGTATTGATTTATTATTTGAAAATGTCTACGCTTTTCAGTGTAACAACCTTTACATTTTTATTCCATTCTCGTATGACAACCTAGTGTGGCATTTCTGTCGTATTTTCTGGTCAAAAGACGATTTGTAAACAGTAAAGGCAAAATACATATCGTGTAAGTATATAGTGGACAATTGTACCTTTATTATTTTGTTATTTTCTTCATTGCAACAGAAGGATTCTTCATAGCAAATTATGTAAAAAAAATATATAATGTAGAAACAATAAGCTTGATAATAATGCAAAATATGATCAAATCTATATAATGCCATGCTAATCTAAAATAATTTTCTAAATATAAATGCAAGTGCGCATAGTGATAAAAATAGAGACGCCGACTGGCCCCTGTAAAAGTTAAGTTCTAAAACCACGGCAAACATGGTGATCAAAGCCATAAAGTTTGTAATATAGTTAGGCAAAAAGCAGGATTGCAGTTATAATTGAAGCTCAATTCATCGCATGTATTCTACAACAGAATCCAATGTTTCTGATTCCCTGTGCATTCCACGTCAATCGACAGGAGGATTAACGGAGATTGTACAGAATGTCTAGTCGAGATGTAGCTGTTGGCAAGTTCTGTATAAATTGTTTCGCTGATGTGGCTTTTGAGCAGGTTCATCCTATGTGTAATGACTACAGTTTTGCTAATATATTGGACGGCACAGTTCTTGGAAAATAACATTTGTGCAACAACATCTCAGGTTTTGGCTGATGCTAAAGTTATGTCATATCAGGTCTAATCAAACCTGATGTGACTATATGTCTTCATGACGCAGACTGTTTCAGAATCGATATCTACTTAGGGAGCGAAATTATTGTTGTTCTTACATGCATAGAGCACCATTATTGTTGCCAATGACAACTTTACTCATATGTCGATTAAAAGAGTACATTCTTTGAGGTATCTATATCTCGACACAATGCCAGGTTTAATTTGTAAACCTCATTCATGTAGATTCACCCGCCTCATAATAAACTGCATTGTTATATAAATCCGTTAATAATAATAATAATAATAGGAAGATGAAAAATGAAAATAAAGTGCAGAAGCCAAAACCGAAAAATGTTGAATCATATGCACGAAGACATTATACGACATTTGTTTCATTACAATTCTGCATTGTTTCCCAAAAGACAGAAAATATAAATAAAAAATAAAAAAACCATTATATCGACATTTCTTTTATCGTCAAATTCATTGCAATTTGCAATGCTTGGCTATATAATGAGTTTAAATTTAGATAATTATTATGCAGTTGAACAATTGTGTGAATGTTGCGTTGTGCTGAGCAAATCGATTTTGGATGTTCTATATTTATATTTTTATTGATTACAGGTAATTGATAATTGACGAGGTTTTAAATCGCACTGTTTGCCATCACTCTTAAACTCATTCAGACATTCAAAAAACATTCCTAACTTTTGATATTTTTCAAAACAGAATTAATATATATTTTTATCTTCCTGCCACTCGATTCCAGCAAAAACAGCAATCTGGATTTATCGGTGATTGAAATAACAATAACAATAATAATAATAATAATAATAATAATAATAATAATAATAATAATAATAATAAGTTTTGTCTGGAAAGTGAATGTAGAATTTTCTTTCTGTTCACCCAAATAAAAGTTATAGATAAATGCATCTAACAAATTTTGAGAATTGGCTTTGAAATAAACAAAATAATTATTATTCAATACTTTGTTCGCAACACAGATTTAAAAAATAAAAGGGGGGTTATGTGAATTTCTATTGCACGTATTTTCCACAATTCAACATGGGTCACCAGTATATTTGTTATATTTGCAGAAGAAAGCGCGATACATACATGCATGCATACATGCATACATACATACATACTGCATGCATGCATGCATACATACATACATACATACTGCATGCATGCATGCATACATACATAGATAGATACATACATACATACATATATATATATATATATATATATATATATATATATATATATATATATATATATATATATATATATATATATATATATATATATATATATATATATATATATATATATATATATATATATATATATATATATATATATATATATATATAAACACCACTAGAGGTTCTCCGTTCCCTAGTTTTGTCAAACGAATATTGACGCTTCACGTTCATCATTCCGGGACAAAATTGATTAGATGAATGTCTTAACACATCCATATGTTCATAATGTCCTGCTAATCCTTGACTATGCGTTTTTAATATATTTTCAGTAAGTAGGTAACTTTCGTGGATGCATACATTTAAAATCTAAAGGCTTTCAAGATTGGAATATCGATGTGAATGATGAATGATAAGTTTATTTCAGTTTATGTTTCAAATACAACACGTAAGCGTTTTATGTTTGCTACCCAAAATACAACACGTGTGTGTGTGTGTGTGTGTGTGATATGGATTTTTAACGTAGCTTTAACAATGTTTCAGTCATATCGCTACGATGTCTGCAGTGTGACAGTTTATAGTGATGCCTAGCACTGGGGCATCATGCCGCAGACATGTAGCATGATGTCCCACCCAGTCACATTATCCTGACACCAGGCCGACCAGTCCTAACACTAACCTCTTATTGCTGAGCGCCAAGCGAGGCAGCTGTTAGTACCATTTTTGTAGGTCTTTGGTATGACTCGGCCGGGGATCGAACCCACGACCTCCCACATCCGAGGCGGACGCTCTAACCACTAGGCCACCGGAGCGGTCAACACGTAAGCGTTTTATGTTTGCTACCCAAAATACAACACGTAAGCGTTTTATGTTTGCTACCCAAAATACAACACGTAAGCGTTTTTTGTTTGCTACCCAAAATACAACACGTAAGCGTTTTATGTTTGCTACCCAAAATACAACACGTAAGCGTTTTATGTTTGCTACCCAAAGGTGCTGCATATTCAATGTTATCACAACATGAAGCGTAACCACGTATACAATATGTTATTCATATATGCAACCAGTGTTTAACCTGAGATTTAAATAAAACTATTGTTTTAACAATTCGAATAAAAGTTAGTTTGATGCGTGTATCTAATTTTGACGCTGAGGAACAATGTACGCTTGGGGACTGCTTGAGAGGGTCGAACGGACTTGGCAGGCAAACAAAAATAGGCTTTGGGGATTTTTTTTTTTTTCACTGTCTACTATTAATATAATTTTCGTCATGTGAATGTCTTTTCCGGTCTTTTGTCTTCCTTTTAGTAGAAATATTGTTGGATCTCATACCAAATACGAATCTATTTCCGCATAAAGGTGATATAATCTGTTGCAAATTTTCATCGGTGTGGGTTACCAAATTTGCCATGGTGGATAATATTGTGACTTCAGTATTTTACATTCGATCTATTACTGATAGTTTGGTCTACCGATTCGCTCTTGCCGTAAAGTTCATTTTGGAACTGTTAAATTTCATGTATGTTAAGCTATATGCTCAATAACGAAGATGAATCCACATCATATTGATACGGGAGGAACATGATTAGAAAGATGTGAATTTCATTGCAACCTTTCCTTAGAGCATAGCTATTGTTACTAGTATGAGATTCGTCAACTAAACTCATTTTTATCGAGAAACCGAGATACTGCGAAGACGTGTGTTTGTTTTCATACGAAATCAAATATTGTTGAAAATCAATCTAAACTTTCTCACAACAATTAAAACTTTATGGTCACTTTCACCTTAAGTGATCTTGTCGTTTAGCTTGAACGGACAGAACAAGGTCATAATTTACGGACACTTACTGGTTTCACGGGTGAAGAAAATATGGCGACATCATGTGCATCAGTAAAGTCGAACGAACTGTTAGTAACAAACGTCCCATAGCAAATGTTCTGTACAGACAAAAGTTTCTGCACATTGTTCATTTAATAAAACCGGCTTGTCACAGCAGTTTTCCTTTTCGTACATTGATTCGATTAAAGCATGTGATAAATTGTATGTTGAATCCTCAAATAGATTGAAATATGATTTAAACCTTTCTTTATTGGTCATTGTATATTTTATTTTAGTGTACCCTTTAATGGCCCTGTTTTTCTGACAAAAATTATTACGTATCATCTATACTGAAGTTTGTCTTGCACATATAACATATATAGTCCCAATAGCACATATTGCATTTTAAACATAAGTAATCCCAATAACATACACATATTCCACTTAAAACAAATAGTCCCCATATCATACAGATATTGCACTTGTAACATACACATTCACAGCAGAATGCACATATTCCACTTAAAACATAAGTAATCCTAATAACATACACATATGCCACTTAAAACATAAATAGTCCCAATAGCTTACAGATATTGCACTTGTAACATACACATTCACAGCAGAATGCACATATTCCACTTAAAACATAAGTAATCCCAATAACATACACATATTCCACTTAAGACAAAAATATTTTCAATAGAATACCCATATTGAACTTAAAACCTAAATAATCTCAATAGCATACACATATTAGACAAATAATCCCAATAGCATACACAAATTATATTTATGGCATAAATAGTCCCAATAGCATACACATATTAGACTTATAAATAGTCCCAAGAGCATATACAAATTGTATTATTAGCATAAATAGTCCAAGTAGCATACATGTATTCACATATTTCACACTACTGCATAATTCCTGCAAAAGAAGTTTCTTTATTTCCCCACTGGATGACACAAAATCACGTGATTTGCTACAATTGATCATACTGCACTGTCTTGGTTTTGTTGAGTTTGAAGTGTCCTATCTTTTGTGACATTTTGCTGCAAAATGTGTTGTTCTTGAATATTTAGAATTATATTTAATTTAAAAGATTTTCGCTTAATCATGCAGTAAAACAGTCATTGACCATAAAGGGTAATACGAAGTTCTATGAAGTTTTATGAACCTCCACTTCGCTTCGGGCGATATACAGTTGACTGGTTTTTAAAACTTTATATTCACATAGAAAAAGGCCATTAATTTCTTTTCAATTTATTCGTTTTGTTCAGAGCGTGATATTCCATGTGGAGCGACATCCGCTGCACCAATGGTTCCAGCAGTGCGTAACCTTCCACTTTTTCCCCAGCCCGGCACACGAACTGGCCTACAACATCTTCCATATGATCGCGATGTACGGTCTCCCCTTGCTTATCATTACACTAGCCTACACCCTAATTCTCCGTGAGATGTCGAAGAAAACACGACAGGGTCGGGGTACGTATTGTAAACGGCGTTGATTATTAACTGCCATTTCAGTTAAAGATGATTGTTCTTTCATACATGGAGACATGTTGAATTACATTATAGTATTATGTTGACAAACAAGCTAATTATATAGGTCAGACTTTCTTTAAATTGGCAGTCTCTATAATAGCATTAGATTTTGAACACAATTCGCATAATCCATGTTGTAACAAAGATTTGAATTCATTTGGATAACTGTATGGATTAAAATGCGGTAATTTGATTCAATTTTAAAACTGCTGGTATTTTACCTGATTTCCTGAATCATGTTATTGATCACATTTTTATTCATGACAAAAAAGCGAAACGAATGAAAACAGCATAACGACATAAATTGTAGAAAATGTTAATTACTACTAAAAGCACACATCTTGATAACAGTTCAATGAGTACAAACTTTAAGTTAATCAGAGTATAATAGTGTTCGTTATTTTTTGGAAATGTTTCAAAATCTGTAGACGTCAGCTGTAGCTCTATGTTTTGCTTAAAATTTAGTCCTTGGAAATATCATTTCCTTCAATGTTTTTATTATCATCAAATCACATAAAGCAGCCATGGAAGGTATATTAAAGACAAAATGAATTAAAAAAGGAAACGTGCTGAATTAAAGAGCTTTGATATTTATCTTAAAATAACGTCATGTGTGAATTGTTATCGAAAGTCTACTAACAATATTATGTGGCAGGAATTTTGTAAATAGCTTGTGTCATATATAAAGACATTAATTCAAGCCTTAAAGAATAACCATGCTTCCCAGTAATGGGTAACATTTAATTGCAGTAGATAATCAAAAAGATATTGATCCGAAGAAATCACGATGTCTGCTAAGACGTTCGAGCATTGGTGTCATAGAAAGAGCCCGGGTTCGAACACTCAAGATGACTATTGTTATAGGTAAATGATCGATAATTATTATTTTTACATCGAAACTATTTCAATAATGATTTAAATTTTTCATCCAAACAATAGATTTAAAATTTATTGTTTCAGGTTTTATTTCACTGGTCCCTTGTCCTAATAGTTTTCCTACTTATCCAATGTATGTAATTTTGGGTCGAAAGATAAACAAATCAATATACTTCCCTACTACTATAAGCATCTTCAGTCTTTCAAGAACAGATATTATTATGATTAGTCCATTACAAATATCAGTGTCATGATCTTTAATCTACATGAAAGTGCACCTTGTGCAAGTTGTGCTCAAGTTTTTTTTAGACGTGAAGTCGCTATAAACGAGAGACTAACAGCGAATCTTACACTAAACATTTTTTGAGACTTAAACCCAATAAGCAGGAAAGATTGTCTAATATATTACCTTTTCCTAGAGATCTATTTATACTCGAAGGGAAAGATTTTTTAAGTCTAACTTTTGCTAAAACGCTTGAAAGAGGAGATTGTGCAAAACTGTAATGTTATGCTAAAGATCTGTTGAGACGTAAAGCTGTTAGAAGAAAATATTATCATTGAGTGTACTTTGTGATAAAAGATTTTTCAGACGTGAAGAAGTCAGAATATAAAAATTGCCTAAGATTATACCACATGCTAATGATTTGCTTAGATGTAAAACCCTTAGAACTAACCTAATTGTATCTTGCGTAAAATATATTTTTGTGACATGAAGCCGTCAGAAGAACAAGGTTGTCTATAACCTAGTATATATCTGCATCGTTTTAATTCTTTTATTATTATCAGATTTACATTGGACCTCCCAAACGCTCGAAACGTCGCAAGTACTTACCTGGTGTATTCTTTCGGTGTAACCGTTTCAAGAAAATTCTCAGGCAATTACTTCATGCACATTACAATATTGGCTGAATTTTTTCAATCATAAAAATATTGCATCGCGTTTATTCTTCATTCATCGGGAATCTATTTCCTAAACCACAGGGATAGCGTGTGTTGTAACATGGATTTAAACGCTGTGATTGAATTGCATATATCAAAGACCTACTCCCACCCCAAGTCACCCAATTTTCAAGTTTATTTTGCAGAGTACTACACGCTATATATCATACGATTAAATGGATTTCAACTTTCTTGTTAGCAAACAATCAGTTTGCGTAATTACAAGCTATAATTCTGGTTGATATGTTTGCGTTGGTGTAAGTATAAGGCGCATCATCAATAACCGAGGCTACGTTTCAATTTTCAGTGAGTGTGTTCGCTCTCTGCTGGACTCCATACTTTGTCGTGTCCGCGTGGTGGTGGTTTGACAGGTGAGAACATTTGAATCTTCATTTAATGCGTATACAAAAATTTGTAGAGAAGCTGATTTTTTTGCAATTTAATCATATATTTGTATATCTCTGAGTATTCAAAATTATAAGTAGTCTGAATATATTTTCATCCATAATTAACAAACGAATTAACGTTACAAGTATAATAAAATGCACTTACATACCGAAGGAGTTGTATTAAGTATATATGCATGTCTTTTGGATAAAATTAACTTTATTAATATAATATTTACGGCAATACAAATTATCTAAGTTGAGTACTCTAGCTCTGAGCTTAATACAGGGTTATAATATTTTTGGATCTTTGCATTTATTATCCACAAAGTATTATTAACATGTTGCATGGAACTTATTGCATTTCGCCGCTGTGATGCATATAACATTGTGAATATATATAATTTTTAACAAAGTACAACAACGCATGACACGTAGGTATGCCTTATTCCAGCATGCTTATGCATACCAAGTAGTAAAAAAGTAAAATATGCCTAAAAAGAAGAACAGGAAAACAATGTTTTGATTTCATAACCACCAATCCAATTTTTTGTGTACTTACAGCCAAAGAATGTTTTTTGATAATATTGAGGTCCCGAAATTAGAATGCTATATAATCTGAGATCGCACTCAAAATATGCAACATTAGGTTCTTTGACCTTAAACCTAGGTTTAATATATACTGTAATAATTTCACATCAGTCTAGTCCAACTGTAAACTACAAAGACCCTGTTCTATCGTAGCAAACTGTACGGGAAAATCAGGTTCTATGTTGTTTGTTTTAATGATTACTCGTAACAAGCCTCATAGACCCAGGTCTGCAGGCGCATTATGTCACTACAGAACAAACTCTACACAGTTTGCAATTAGGATTGACTTTATGAGAGTATATAAAGTTAGACGTATGAGTGCTAATTCCATCTTTATGCATAATATACATAAACTCTATGAACAAAATAAAAATTTCATTTCTGGAACTTTATAAGGTCAAGACCGTACCTTTCACTCAAACGGAAGTGAACGTATTGATAATTAAACATGGTCTGTATATTTAATCTATAATCATAGAGAAATATTAGCGCTATGTATTTATCTTGCTTGCAAAATTAATGTCACTGGTCAGATAGGCCACCAACTTGATTTTGGACTAAGGTCGATTACAAAATACAGATATTCGAACGTAATTATTGATAAAATTAAACAAACAGTACAAATACTAATTAAATATTATTAACATATATATATATATATATATATATATATATATATATATATATATATATATATATATATATATATATATATATATATATATATATATATATATATATATATTAAAAAATTTAATTTGTACTCTACGGGAATTCGAAACCGAATCCGCGGGTAAACAGCACCCATCACTTTGCTTGCAAGCACCGACGCTTATACCCATCTCTAACCTGCATGATAATACCATTAATTCGTATTAATACAAATTATGAAGTATTAGCAAGCACTCTCCTGTAGAATCCAGGGATAGCACGTTCCGTTCTGCTTGGTGAACATTTGAATCTCTCTCTCTCTCTCTTTCACACACACACACACACACACACACACATACGCGCGCGCATACCAGTACACACAGGATAATAGCACTAATATTTGTAAATTTTTATGAGAGAGAGAGACACATGATCAATTATTTATCTTGTAGGATTTCAAGTGACTGCTGAAAAACCTAATAATCGGTATTATGTAAACTGACATTTGTCCGATGACATTCTTAAACTCCCATACAATAAAGTTAATCTGTTACGTTTCTTATTTAAAAACTATATCCTGACAACATAATCCGTAGTTTCACTATATATGTGGCCCGGGTAGCTGAGTTGTCTAAGGTGCTCAGTTATACAGATCACTGACATCAAACCTTGATCTGAGTCTCCGCGCGGCCAATGTGAGAAACCTTGCCAGTAGCTTCCCATGGGTCGATGGTTCTTTTGGCAATTTTTCTAGGTTCTTCCTCCACCAGATATACGGGCCGCCTTGTATTAGCCTCTACCGTGATGAAACAGGGCGCTAAACCCACAATACAAAACGAAACCATCCACTAGATTTACATTGAAATATGTATGTAAACGAAAATAATCCTCGAAATGAAGTCTATATTAAGATATACAATAGCCTTGATTTTATCTCTGGCATTTTCCTTGGTGCTTTATTTAAGAAAATAAACGTATCACTGTCTATAGATATCAGACATGTAGATATCATGCAGGTGGAACTCACGCTTTCGACTGCTTATCATAGTCATAGTCGGTTGATGTCTCGAGGTGCATGCTAGATCACGTGATTATCTTATGTTTGTAAAATGTTCGCTCTGTTAGAATTAAAATAAAACGCTAGTGTGGAAATACTAGTGTGAAATGTTGGCTATAATTCGCTTCTGGACTGAAATAACATTTTCTATGATGGTCAAGTGTATTGCCCAAACTTTTTTCAGACCATATCTTATCTCGATTTAGAAGTGGTTAAAAAACTTGTTTCTAATTTTAATCCAGTAACATGCGTACTGTATTAAATTGATTTTGTGTAGATATGGTAGTGCCACGTATTCATTAGCAAGTGACGGCTACGACTTTGCAAGGAATATCGTGTGTACCAATTTATGAACTAAACCAACTGAAAGTGGTGATTGTAATAGATTTTTCAAGTATCATTCTAGACCACCTGGTGAACAATAATTCGTTATTATCTATTACATACCTCTGATTTTAATCTAGTCAAATGGCAAAGACTGAAAATCACAATTCAAAGTAATTAGTCGCTTCTAAAATGAAACCCCCCTGGAGGCTTTCCTATTCTGTAGATCGTGCCGCACAACATCGCTAATGATATCTGCGTCTGTAGCCGAGTTAATTGCCGGGTTTTCGGTATTAAATGTTGCTAAAAGTACCTCATTCGTTTCGCGTACGAAGTATTTCAGCACCGTTCGATTCGAGATAGAGCTGAATATATTTCATTAAATTCATGCTAAAACAGGGTGGTCGATATACATTAAATGTTTTGATGCCGCCATGACCTGTGGAATAATCGATTTGTTTATTAGAGAGTGATTAGCTTTCATATTCGGCTATATTCTCTCTCCCTCTTTGTCTTTCCTTTTCTCTCACACATCTTGAGTGTCCCTAATATTCCACTTTTCGAAAATTATAACGTTATCCTCTACGGATTTTGTTTTAATCAGACACACAAATTAAAAATATGTAACCAGCTACACAAATTGAAAAATAAAGTCACTTTTTTCAAATCAAAACCTTTATTTCCTTATTTTAGGAAGTAATGACGTTGCTATTTTGTACAGAAAACTTATCGATATGAATGTAATAATTGCGTGCAACACGATATATTTGAATCAATCATCTACTCATTGTGAATACCAAACAATACATTTTTAGGCAAATTACAATTTTGTTTATTGAAACATTTATTAGTCATAGGTGATACACTTGACCCTATAAACGTTGAATTTCAACGAGAAAATAGGGTACATTCATCTGAAAATAGAACATCTGTAGATACGTAGCGAAGAAAGGGCCCCAAGTTTCGACCGATTTGTTGAGAAGTTCTCTCGCTACGAGGATCTAAAAACTATATTACAAGCAGCACCTTACACGTCTCAAAGGAAAACATTATGGTACACATGAACAGTTTCTAAAAGAGCAAAGCATTCAGGAGGGAAAAGCAAGATAGAAATTGGAGAGTTAAACTTTTCGCGGAAGTTCGTTAAATCACTGGCAAACTAATGAACGAAAAGCAAGCAGTAGCAAATGTGACTGTATACCCTACCTGGCCATGTCAATCCCTTCCCTTGCCAGCAGTTGGTGTTAATACCTACATTCTGTGTAGTACTGATTTTGATATCCCAGTTGAGGCCCCTTCAGGATCGTCAGCAATGCACAAGCTAAATGGCCGTACACTTGGCCCACCATTCAGCATGAACCTGAATACGGACAATCGCTATAGTGCTAACATTGACCCATAATTTGACCCAGTAAAACCTTAACACTTAACGGCTCCAACGCAGCAGATGCCAGGAACTCAAACATGTAAATATTTGTAGTTCAAGACAAAAAGTCATATTACCAGAATTTTCTGAATGTATTCATTCTTATGATATTGTTTCATTTGTTGAAGCAAAGCTTTTGAGGACATAGATGGCATTAGTGCGATAGTAACTGAATAATTACCAAAACAAAAAAAAAACAAGTAAATGTCATCAACGTTCCAGGGGTATATCAGTTCTTATTAAATTTTTTTTTTCCGAGTTGGTGGATGTCGTAGAATCAGAATAATCATATACACTTTGGATCAAAATTAGAAATATAGAAATAGCTGCTAGTGCATTTGTCATTGTTGGATCAGGATACGTATACCCTAAATATATTTGTAGTATAACTTTAATGAAGCCTAAATAGAAAATGAAATGCTACATTTTCTATTAGGTGAAGTTATATTGTTCTGGTTGGTGACTTTAATGCCAAGACTGTTAATCTTTGAGATATTTGAAATAACTTTCTTAATACAAACAGAACATTAAATATTCTGTCTCGATAATGATACAATGCATTTCAAATATGGGACTGAGCGTCCGGACTAATACGGTATATCCAACGTCCGATACTAACAAGATATACATAGAAATACATACGGCATGTATTTGTCTGATTCTAATTATATGTGGACATTAAATGTGCTTGCGAATTCCGGATAATCATCTACATGTACTTAATATTTAGATTGTTTATGTCACAGAAAATAAAATAAGAATATTGTGGGATTTCGAGAAGATAAAATGAAGTCCATGCGCATATAAATGTTCAAAAATCTGAATTAAATCAATACTTAAATGCAGGAACTTATCAGTAAAGCTCACATAACACTAGAGGATGTAACTAAAATCATTGTCACGTGCCTTCTACGGTATTATTTCTAATACCGGAGAAGGAACGAGAATTTAAAATTTAGATAGCTCCGAGCCCACAGTCAGCAATGCCGACAGACTAGGTGTATAAAAGACTCAAGGTGAAAGGTATAACAATTTAATAAAATATCAACGTTTTCAACTATTTCATCTACAATTTCTCAACCGTAATTCTTCCGACAAATACACACAATTACCTATTTCGTTGCCAATTACTATTCTCATATGAAATTACAGTCTTAAGAGAGTGTGATTCCTTCGGTGTTGATTCTGTTACTCATCTGTCCGCCTCTCGTTTTCTCCTCTGGTACTTCCTGTACTTTCGACTCGGTACTCTCCTTGCACGTCCGGAACACTCTTCCACGCGTCCTTCCGGTACTACGCTTCCACCCAAATTATTACGTCTCAATAGACCTATCACGTGATCTCAATGTGTCTTGCTTCTGTCGCCTCTCGCTCCCACGTAGAAAGCTTTCTCAGAAGCCTTTAATTCCATATCCAAACTAGAATTTCACAAGAATGTCTACCCGTCCTTTTCCAAGTGCACAACTTATGCGCTCGGAGTACATCTAACTGCTCTCTAACTGTACTAATTTTCCAAAAATGAATTTACCCGAAATAACGTCTCAATTACGCGGGAACTCCTCCCTAAAGTTGAATCTCTCAGTTCCGATTGGCTACAGCCTTGTCTAGTTGAAAACTGCTTTGGGATAATTCCCCAACTAACTTTTGCTGTTAATTCCCGGTCGGGACATCGCTGACTGAGTGCAAAGCAAACAAAAGCGCGTCTACTCGGACGTATAATTTCTTTTGAATTAAGCGTAACGGTTACACAACGGACAGGCAGTTTCTTTGTCCAGAATCGAATCTATAGACGAAACCTTACGTAAAACGTATTTATGTATCAAGGTGCTCTCACTACGAAATAACTATAAGAAAATATGTGTATACATGAACCGCGAAGCATCAGCAAAATTTCCCAACAACATGACAATCATCAACAACTAAAGTAACATTTTTTTAGTTCTGATGAACTGACATTAAATACAAACAGGTGAAAGTTCTGTAAACGCACACAAGAAAAAGCTGACTCTAAGCCTTGGTTTTACAACAAGTGTATCAAGGCCAGAAAAAGAATACCACTTGTGTAGGATACTTCACGAACTTAGAAAAACTGCAGTGAGTAAAGATAATAAGCTAACATCTAGTAAACAGTATAAGAAAACTTTTGCAAATCAGAAGTTTCATTATAAAAAAACGATTGCAAAGGAAAGTAAGAACTTTACAATCAAACGATCCAAACAGATCCTGGAATATAATAAATAATGTGGGCAAATAAAGATCAATTCAAAGCATCGCATTGCAGAAATCGTCTGAATATTTAAAGAAATAGCAGTGAATTTTTTTATCTATATACAAAGAATATTCTTTCTCTAACAACACTGAAAAATCTCCATAGAATCGAGAATAAGCGTCTTTCGTGCGCCAACTGTACCCATGCAGGAACTGGTGAAGACTCTCTATATATCCATGGTAGTGATTGAAAAGCCAGCAAATGGCTCACGTGGAATGCGATACTGAATTCATCGTTGACTCGGTTGGTTAAAAGTTGGATTAACATGACATACACTGTGGCGTGAATGAGAACAAAAAATATATTTATCCAACAAATTCAGAAGCATATAACAGAAGAATTCTAAGTTAGCAAGAACATATTTTAAATAAAACGTTGAATGAAATTGATTGCTCTGCTTGAAAGCCACGTACGATAGCATTTTCTGGCAACCCACTGTTCAAATTGTTTAAAATAGGTGCACATTTCCTTGAAGATACATCATTACAAATATCTCATATATATAAGCAGTTTTGGCGTCAAAGTTACCAACGAAAACAATATTGACTACACCTAGTAGAAGATATAGATTTCATTTTCTATTTAGACTTCATCATCAATAGTATTGCATTAACAATGTTATTTGCATTTTTATACAGAGAAACCGCCAAGAACTTGGACGGCAGAGTACAGAAGGGTCTCTTCATGTTTGCTGTGTCCAACTCATGCATGAATCCGATTGTCTATGGTAAGATGTATAACTATTATTTTCCAATATCCAGAATTACATGTTGTGTTTCCTAAATTCGAAGAAGGCAGACATGGTACTTTGAAGGTGGGAGAGAGCATTTTTATTTTTGACTGTCTCCAAAATCTGAATGAATCATAATTTGGCAAATAAGAGCAACAAGATTTTTGTTCCTTCATTGATTAAATCCAATATATTGAATTTTTTTTAAAATGGCAATAACCATGGAACAGGATAGCGTGGGTTAACTTAAAAGTTTTCGAACCATACCCTTAAGCAATAGGCTGAGAAAAGAAATACTTGACAAATGTGTTTCAGCAAACGCTAACAGACGGTTAGATAAATGCGTAATCTAATCAAGTACTGGCATTTTAAAACTAAAATGGGTGTAGCATTAACCGTAAGCTCGCAGTGCAAACAATTGCATGGTGTGTATCTTGATGAGATTGGCAAAACTGTATTGGTACATTATACCTTGACAAATTACCTTCTTGTCATGCCGCCAAATAATGTATAAAAATGGTCAACGATGTTGCATTGATTGGATTCGTGCATTCTTGAACTAATTCTGAAGTGAGACGTCAAAAAGTATAAATCAAACGGAATGTGACGCATTTTCAGTCGAATTAGATATACATACCATGATTTATTGCTTTGTATCTGAGCAGTTTGTGTTTTGGCTTTGCAGGGTCGTAAATTCGACGCAATTATTTCTGCTATGATAGTTTATCCGTTTCAAGAGGCTGGGATCAAAGTGTTGAGAGGAGGACGAATATATAGTCATTTATCATTTTCGTATTTCTTTCAAGCGTCATGTTTATTAGTTCCTAACGACTCTAGACTAATTTAAAATATTATAAATCTGGCGTGTGTGTACGATAATATAATATAAATACATTTTACTCATAAATCACAGTTTTAGAGTCAATGACAGAACTTAAAATCACTAACATGACCCATTTTAATGTACCATTAGTATAGTGTAATATTCGTAGCAATGGTTTTTATTCGTAGTACATGGAATAAAAGTTGGGTTAATATGAATACGTGGATAAATACACTTGTACTTAAACGAGTCACGAATAAAATATAAATATTTGTAAAAATGTACATGGTAGTACAAGCATATTTATATCAAACATAAATAAAATGAAGAGGCTTTGAGGTTTTAAAAGGAATCATTTTATGGAAAAGTGATATAAATACAGTATAAATCTTTCCGGCACAAACCTGGAGTGTATATGTTTTTAAGAATGACAGTGAAAAATGTCTACGCTTGCATCATAAATGCTGTGCATCTTCGGCAGCAAAATAAGAAATTTAAAAATGTTAAACTATTAATTTAAGATTTCAGGCCATTGGTAAACGAAATACTTGGAGTTGTGAAAACAGTGGCAATTATTTTTATTTCAGGCATGTTTACAACTGCGTTTCGGCGTGAGTCAAGGAAATGGGGAGTTTGGGTCAAACTACAGATTACCAAATCAATAATAAACTCTAGAAATGGTTCCAATCCAAAATGGACAAGTAGCTAGTTGACAGACTTAAGATTTGACGAGTATTTTGTTTTCATTCCAGGAATATTTACCATTAAATTCAAAAGAGAGTTTATGCGTTGCTGCTGCTGTATGAGGTCAAATTTCAGACAAATGAAAAACATGGCCTTCACTTCCGTTGGAAATTACGTAGCGTGGCAAGGACAACATGTACATAACGGGTCGCCAAATACTGTACCTATACCAGACAAGGCCAGAAAGATTTATTCCCCAAAGTTGCTCAGAAGTCTTGGAGCATTGAGTGAAACATCGGCAACGTCCTCTGCAAATGACGTCGAAACGCTGTCAAATCCAACCCGCAGTGATTCGAGAGCTAATATAAATAATTTTATGACTGTACAGTTTTCCACTGAGGACAGAAACGAGTCAAAGTCAGTCTGAAACAGCATTTGATGAAAAATTGGAACATGAACAGATACATATCACAGATTCATCCCTGTGAAAGAAGCCTTCAAATAATAACGTGTTTTTTTGTGCTCAGAAGTGTTATTGTCAAGCAACTGTTGATTATGGAACAGATAGTGATATCAATTCAATGTCAATACATTTCACTTAAATAGGTTATCACTATATTAATTGTTGAAGTATGTTATTGATGGCATTGTGAGAATTACGATGATGTGATATTGCTCACCGAATCATGGTTCTTATAAGCTGTAATATAAGATGAATACCGTTCTAAAGACTTAAGCCCGAAGTTTAATACCATGTTTTCGAAATAGTTCATTTGGATATATATAATAGGTTATTGTGTGAACTGTGTAAAAACAAATAATTGTTTCAAACAATTGTAAAAATCTTATCATTCAAAAGAGTTAAGTTACACAGTAGCAGTCTTTTTGTTACTAATTGTTTCCAGCCAGTGACTTTGGAGCTGTAGCCTGCCAGAATAAATTCAACTTAGACTACTGCTCAATTCTATGGTAACGATACAATTAATTTGATGGCAATGACACAAGCAATTCAATGGCAATTATAAAAGTAATTCGATGATAATGATACAAACAATTAGATGGCAATGACACAAGTAATAAAATGACAATGACACAAGCAATTAAATGGCAATGACAAGTAATTAGAAGGCAATGACAGGTATTCGATGGCTATGATACAAGTAATTCGATGGCAATGATACAAACAATTAGATGGCAGTGACACAATTAATTGGAAGGCAATGACAGAAGTATTCGATGGCAATTATACAAATACACAAGCAATTCGATGGTAATGTTACATCTAATTGGATGGCAACGATAGAATCAATCAGATGGCAATGTCACAACCAGTGTGAAGGTTTCGTAACTTTCTGCACATCGCAGAAGTGGTAGTGAAGAGGGAAGCCATCCGTTTTATTGATAAGTGTAACAGGCTATAGGACTTCCCCAAAAGTATAGAAATTATAAAACATTCGTGTGATGTCAAATGAAATGTTATGTTACCTTGATAGTTTTGTAGATATTTCTTTGATTGGTTTAAACAATATACTATTGGATGTAATATGCAGTTTTATTTTTGTACAGTGTTGTTGGATCATACTACTATTTCTGTAGTCTTGTTAGGTCCTCATACTATCACGGTACAGTCTTGTTGAATCATACTGTTTCTGTACATTCTAGTTGGGTCATGATGCTCTTTTGTACAGTCTTGTTAGGTCACAAAGCATTTTCTGTACAGATGTATTGGGTGAAAATACTGTTTCTGTACAGTCTTATTGGGTCATAATACTATCTCTGTACAGTCTTGTTGGGCGAAACTACTACTTCTGTACAGTCTTAGTGGGCCATAATACTATTTCCGCAAAGTCTTGTTAAGTGATGATACCATTTCTGCGCCGTTTTATTGGGTCGTACAATTAATTTTACAATATTGTTGGGTCATAATACTATTTCGGTATAGTCTAGTTCCGCATTAACCAATTTATTGACATTCATGTCGGGTTATAATACATATCTGTACATTTTTGTAGGTTCATAATACTATTACTGTACAGTTTTGTTGGGTCATAATACATTTCTGTACATTTTCGATATGGTCATTATACATTTCTGTACATTTTTTATGAGGTCATAATAATATATCTATACAGTTTTGTTGGGTCATAATACTATTTCGGTACAGTCTAGTTCCGCATTAACCAATTTATTGACATTCATGTCGGGTTATAATACATTTCGGTATATTTTTGTAGGTTCATAATACTATAACTGTACATTTTCGATGTGGTCATAATACATTTCTGTACATTTTTGATGAGGTCATAATGATATATCTATACAGTTTGGTTGGGTCATACTGTTATTTCTGCATGGTCTTATTATGTTATACTTCTTTCAAGTCAGACAATACATGTAGCAACAGGTTTGTTCATATGACGTTGACTGACTATATGGTTTGCTTAAACATTCTCAAACAACAAACATGACTTATGTCTCGAGGATGAAGACAAAGTATTTTCCAAACAGCAGCCCCTAAACAACTAAAAGGCCAGCTCTAACGTATATTAAGCAAATTATCCTAAATCGCATACTGTTGTTATATAATTATAAGTAACGAGGGTCACATTGCATACTCTATCATTGCAAGTCCTCTTAATATTCGTTCTGATTTCTCTAATCTAATCTACATATATAATTTTTTAGTGTATCCACGGCAGCATTGATCAAAACTGTAATTGTAATTTTCCTTGATCTTGATAAAGTCAAGATCAGTGTTGTATTCATTTTGTTGGTAATATTCATACGGCATTGCTTTGTGTCATTCGAAAATGACGATCCTGTATGATCAACATTATCTGACGTAGAAGCAGTTCAGCTGATGCTTGTAAACGTCGAATATGATTATCTGTTTGTAAGAAAAATATCTCTAATTTATTGTGCGTGTCCGTGTTGTATTTGTATCAGTCAGCTCGCTTTCAAGATACTTTTCACTAAAGAAATATGAATCAAATTACGTTGATTTGACAGTCAAATATGAATATTGGTAGAAATGGCAGTAATGGTGGTGATAATAGTGTAGATGACAGAATGAATGGAATATTGGTAGAAATGACAGTAATAGTGATGATAATATGGTAGATGACACGAACGATTGGAATATTGGCAGAAATGGCAGAAATAGTTATGATAATATTGTAGATGGCACGAATGATTTGAATATTTGTTTATTCACAAGTGTCTCAGATGTTCATTCTCAGCGGAAATGTAATTGAATTTTGTAATCAGACTACATGTAGTGCAGTCCATAAGTTAATTAAGTCACTAAACATTCGTAATAAACAATGTCTAGTGGTGTAGTCGCTAGTGCTTTATCGATTGCAGTCCGTTGTGCATAGGATATTTAATAGATGTTGAGCACACCATGTTATCAAACGCTAGCACTATTCTGCCAATATGTGTTGATACTAAGCTAGCATGATACCAATTTGTGTTGAAATTAAGATGACATTATGCCAATATGTGTTGATATTAAGCTAGCATTATACCAGTTTGTGTTGATATTAAGCTATCATTATACCAATTTGTGTTGATATTAGGCTAGCATTATACCAATTTTTGTTGATATTAAGCTAGCATTATACCAATTTGTGTTGATAATAGCATTCTACCAGGCTTTGCTGCTACTAAGCAAGCATACAACCAATTTGTGTTGATACCTACCTAACATACTATGAAGTTATGTTGATACTAAGCTAGTATTCTACAAATCTATGTCGATAGTTGATACTAGGCATTGTACCAACTTTATTCTGAACTCTCTAAGCGAATTGACAGTCATTTCATTATTTTTCATAGAAAGTTCCAGGAATGGGAACAAATGTTGACGGTTATGAAAATATTAGTTTTAACATGCAATTACATCTGATGTATATAATAAGCAAAACAAAATAAAAAGGAAAAGAAAAGAAAAATAACAAATTATGATTAAATGTTGCTTCGCATTTAGTGATTCATTGTTAAACGTACAAAGAACGTATGAACAAAATAAGTTCAGTTGGCTTTCTGATTTTTGTCATATTATAAACAATTTTAACATATAGGTTTAATACAAGGCTGTTGAATCTCAGACGCCTCAGTTTTAAATAATTGCTATATCAGTTATACATAATCATTGTATCAATTATACATAATTGCTGTATCAATTATACACAATTACTGTATCAATTATACATAATTAATGTATCAAATATACATAATTACTGTATCAATTAAACATAATTACTGTATTGACTAAGTTTGATAGTCCTTCGATTTTATATAGATAAAAATTATATGCATAACTGATTTGCATACGAACTTTCACTACCCCTCAATTTATAACAAAGTTATTAGTTACGTTTTTACGTACAAATGTCACATCTAGGTAAACTTGACCTACATTGTCATTAAATGCGTCAAAGAATCGATCAGATCTTTTCTTGCAATTTTTCTGCTTTAACATTTGTCTGATTTATCAATACAATAGTTTGAAGCCGCAGATAGTTATTTCGTGCCGTGTACAAGTACTCTCTCTGTCTCTCTCTCTGTCTCTCTGTCTCTCTTTCTCTCTCTCTCTCTCTCTCTCTCTCTCTCTCTCTATATATATATATATATATATATATATATATATATATATATGTACGTACGTGTGTGTGTGTGTGAGTGTGTGTGTGTGTGCATGCGTGCGTGTGTGAAGTACATTACATGATGAATTCTAGTGTATCGTATGAAGGTCAGACTGAATTTGTTTATTACCGTCGGATTTACCCTTTAAGAATGTAAGAATATGCAAGTTATCACTTGATAATCAGACATGATACCATTGAGATTTGAAAGTTACAAGATGAAGCCTAACGGTACCCCGGCTTATTGTCACACTAGTAAATAAATACTTTAATAAATCAAAGCAGTCCAAAACTTCGCTTAATTCTTTTTTATTTCTTGTCCGTGCATGCTCCTTGACATTTGTTGCAGTCTTCAAGGACATGCATCAATATATCACATCATAAATCCTCCTATTCCAGTCTCGACAACATTACAAGGAATCATTGTTTTTCAAGCATGCCAAGTCCTTTTTCAATTCCTGCCAGACATAAGATGGTTTCAAATTTTCGTCAAGTGCGACACAGTTGTAGACGGGAATGCAATTTCTCCCAGAACGAGGAATTTCTTTGTGAATTTAATTTCATTTGGTCGTCAAAGACCCTTCTGACATGTGGTTCTCAATTTCTGTAGCAGGTTATATTTTTAAAATATAATAAGGGTGACACACGTACAGGCATGCATGCACGCACGCACACACACACACACACACACACACGTATACTCGAACACGTACTCAAGCAGATTTAGGGTGCATTGGTGTATATAACTATAGTTGTCAACATATACATATATGAACAATATACTCTATACAGAGGTCTAAAGGAATTTATTCTGACCAAGTGCGAAACATTGGATCGTGGAATTTTCGAGCCTGTCCACGTCTTCTGATACATAGTGATGTTTCTTCGCTTGTCTGCTATTGTTACAAATGACAATTAAAAAGGCGATGATTGTAATATCGGTAGTGAAAGAGATTAGTTATTTATATAAAGAATTTTTTATGATTACATAATCCTATATTATTATAACGAATCACATTGAATGACCTGTTGCCAAACTGTTAACATGAATTTACTAAATCGAGATACGTTTATATACATAGAGGAATAAGGCTGTGTCTCATTACAAATGTGAAAGTACAATATGTCACACGACCTGATTTTTCATGACGTTACAAAAAGAGTATTTAAGCTCGACTTTGATAAGTTAATCATAGTCCTTAAAATTGGTATACAGTTTAACCGAAATATCACTCTAGCTAAAGATTTAATATAGTATTATATTTTTCACACGAAATTCTGAGACATTATATGTGGATTTTGTGAAAACGTTGACCTCCATCCTTGTTAATATGATTCTCTCCTACATGTGTACCATACAAAACTATCAGACCAATATACTTTAAGTACGGGTTTCATAAAAAGTTAGCAACAAGGAAAACTTCCCACGAGACGTGAAATAAAAAAGAAGGATTGAAGTGAGATCTATGGACGAATATGATCTGATGGAAGGATGACTATCTATCTATCTATCTATCTATCTATCTATCTATCTATCTATCCATCCATCCATCCATCCATCCATCCATCCATCCATCCATCTATCTATCTATCTATCTATCTATCTATCTATCTCAATTATCATTACAAGGGCAAAGAAACGTTGACATTTTTACAGCCCCAGAAAGTATGGTGGTCGTACAAAATACCAAGCAAACCAAAGGCGCAGGGAACGATTCAAATATGTAATTGAATTGAATAGAGTTCTTGTTGAGAGTGACATTAAGCAAACTAAAAATATTGAATACAATGAACAGCTTTAGCCTGTAGTATTGGTATTACTTTGGCTATGATGAGTTTTATTATTGATCATGATGTATACTCCTCCAGCAGCAGTAAAAGAATGTCTTGAAAAATTGATGTAGGTGATGACGATTTTAGAATTAACTATCACTTTCTGAAGACAAATAGTTTTTGGATCATGGTTTCGTAGAAAACGAATTTATCTATATTTGCCTTTAAACCGCGGCATTGTCATTGTATTAGGGTGTCATTCATGTGTATGGAAGTCGTGGATGTATGTAATGTCTGGGAGGTTTCTCTAGTGCGTTATCACGGGCTCTATAGCGTTCATAATATCTAGACTTCCAAATTTATTAAATTGCTTGATAGAATCGTCCATACATTTAAAAGGTCAAGTTTGTTATTTAGCTTTCCTCTTGCTCGATTTTATGAATTAATCGACATTAGCGCTAGATGACTGTTCCTTTGGCGTAGAACCCGATATTTTGGCAGGATTGTTGGGAATCTTCTGCGTCGCTCCGTGAGGACAAATGAGTTGCTTCTCTTTCCATAGGCTAGATGTTGGTGGTGTTTTGCTTGTAGTATTAGATGTTATTACTACAGTGTCAGGCTAATTAACTAGATTATCTACTTCGCTGTTAACATGGGTTTTGTTGGCATCATTACTAACATTATAACTGGACCTTTGGATAAAATGGCTTTCTGGGTATAGACAATATTTGTGGCAGGTTCTTTTTCACGAATCTCCTGGCCGCTGGAAAGGTCATGACTTTTTTCTCTTTTATGCTTTGTATCTTTTATAGTTTCCATTAGCGTATGATAAATGTTCTGCCTTGCAATTAGCACAAACATTTATTCTCTGCGGAGGACGATCAATCTTGATCTCATTCTTGCCTCTGGGACAGATTGTTTCCTCTTGCAGTCGCCGTTTTGGTTGCCATATTTCTCAAAAGGTAAATATTTAATAAATTAAAAGAATGTTGCAGAAAGGCGTTTATCGATTTGGACACAGAGACTCAGTAGAACGTCAACATGCAAGTTCTTTTGGGGGAATCATCCTCCTTATGGCTTCATAATGAAAGCAGAGAGTTTCGATCATATCAGCCTCACTGCAGTCATCGAAACCTCTAGATCTATCAATAATTTTTACGAATTGAAATACCGTACCTGAGAAGGGCACAATGTTACAATAGTTATCACAGAATACACTAGGCAAATGAAGAATACACACACACACACACACACACTTTCTTGTAAAAGATATCCAAGTACATTTCAAGGTAACGAATCTCAACAGTTTCCTAGTTGCCGAAAACTGAGGAATATCTTGTTTAGTATTTGTAATGTGAAGTTTGTGTTCATTTATCCATAGTCTTCACGTAGACGCAGATGCAAAATTGAAATTTATGAGTACTATATAGTCCAATTACTCAAAACGTTAGAGTTAGAACGTATTTTCGGAAACAAAACCTTTCATAGGCATCATTTGTGATGTACATGAAATTATCTTGAGTCGGTGTTGCATACATTGATATATTGGTTAAATATTAGCAGCTTTATTCTCTTCTTTAAAACGTTATTTAAGAGAGTATTCAAAGGCATTATTAACCTCTGCAGTCAGTTGATATATATATATATATATATATATATATATATATATATATATATATATATATATATATATATATATATGGGCCGTTAGAACATTGTTTAAGTCAAACACTACTAATTGCAAATCTATACGTGTAAGCGATTGTCGACACTCACTTATGAAATGACATATTTTCGGCGGCAGAAATTATCATGTGCATTGTAATATTTTATCTTGTAAATGGCAGCAGTCATATGGAAATAATGTTATAGTTGTCCTTATTAATGTAATATAATGCTAATAAATTCCTTGTTTAATGGTGATAAAGGCAGTAGTTAATGTCAGATAAAAAGAAACACATTATGATCATTGAAAAACAGATTTACAATTACAACCGTTTCAGACACGAAGCCTTTATTTTCTAAAATCAAGTTTGCCATTCAGCCTTAACATTTTTTTTTGTGAAGAAATTCCCTATGCTACAAAGAACTTGTCATCGTATGTATTAAATTTCTAATAACATACATCAGAATGGTAATTGTCGCCTTTGAGCGACCGTATCCAATTTGGCATCGGATGTAACTTATCAGTGCGTACAACTAATACAAATTATCTTTGATTTTGGTATATCTTTTACATTCTTACACCAACTCAGAACATATCAATACTTCCTAATGTCCGGTGGTCATAGAGCCGGTTGGTCCAATAGTCAGAGGGATATCCTATAGTCATATCAAATGGTCTGAACAATGACCCTGAAGCATTCTAGATTGATAATGATCATCCATATTTCGTTTGGTGATGTGGGTCAGAACAAGCCTAACTATTTTGGTTACTCAATTTGGCTGACTTTAAGTAATAGGACATAGTAAAGATCAATACTTCTTAAAGTATCTTAGGCTGCGTTTCTCGGTCACAAAGAAAACAATATATATTGAAAAGCAAACCTTTTATAAATTTAAACTGTTCGTTCAAAAGATTGCAAAGTTCTATTATATTATGAAGCGAGTGAACAAGACCTTAATTCTAATTAATTATTACTTTGAAGCTTGGAAATCTCAGATACCCCAAATAATTTTCATTGTTTTATTACTCATCACAAGCGTCATTCCGATTAGAAACTGCTCATCTCAAGACTGCAAGTTTATTTTTCCAAATGTTATTTTCATAACTTGAAAATTAAAACTCCTTCTGACTGCAGTTTGAACTGCACGTTTTTGCTCTTAAATATCACGGTCATCCAACAGTGTTTAAAGGTATCCATGCCTTCTTCATGCGACTTCATATCGGCTTTTAATTGAACGTTTCATTTGCTTCGTCTTAGTAACGCTTTCTAATGTCGGGACTAGAATGCCGTTTCCAATTCAAATATAAATATTTTGTCTACGGAAAACGTTCAAAGTGCGCGTTCTGTTCCGTTTACAATCGAGCCTCTTTACCATTATGTATATTTAAGGTTAATCCTCTCTTGGGTCGTAACAAAATTGACAAGATAGTAAATCACTTAAATTATTTGATTATATGATGCAACCGAAATAGTGTAGTAGCATTTGAGTTCATGGCAATTCTTGTTTAAGATTATGCTACGTTTCTCCGCTGGAGTATTCACATTATATTGTAATGTAGGTCAAATATGAATTCTTATAAATATAGAATTGATAAGCAAATAGTTCATTTATGTTCTACATCAGTCTCTGGGTATCCATGATAGAAAGTAACAGTTGTTCTGTTGACATCAGATACTATTCGAGATGAATTATTTATTTGAAATATTCATTGTAATTTCTATTGTCTCCATTGACGTTTGGACTAAGATATTACTTTGGATTTGTGTGATCTCATTCAAATACTTGTCAGATTGCGTGACTGAATTATATCAGGTCATTCGAGAATATAGGAACAGATTCGGAACATTCTTTAGATTTAGATCTTTGATAGGTCATGTAGGATTGTTTTGAATTTTATTCACAATATGGTAAGTATCTCTTGAATATTCACACTTTATTATGGGGAAAAGTACTTCTTGATTTTGCTTAAAAGTTTGGTTTCATTTTATCTCTGTTACATATGTGATGATCTAGAGTGGTAACAATACCAATTTACGCTCTGATATTAAAAGAAGATAAAAGAAGCGTAAATATACTGATCTAACATCCATAGTAATTAATGGCACCTTCCTTCACATAAAGTCAAATATATTCATTTCCAACTATGCACTTTCAAAGAGACTAAATAACTGATTGAATGCCATTCACTAGACCATTGAAGCCTTCTATATTCACCCAAGGGCAATATTCCGATCGGCACTGGCAATATTACTTAATATATGAAACCTTGTATATACGTCCAAGGGCAGTATTCTGATCATAGTGTTCAGCGTAGCGTGATATCTGCCAATTTTACGTTTGAATTTGCTGTCCATAGAAAAGAATCCAAGGCCGAGTTTCAAATTTAGTTATATGTTTCTGTGAGGTGATAATGCATACATGTATTGCACAAATCTTACATTATCAATCAAGAGTCGTTTGGATTATTGCTTATGTTCTTCCCTAACAATAATCAATGATGCAACTATTTTACTGTTCTCTGAAAACTATATAGATTCACCGATTTTAGAATTATCTGAGCCGCTGAGAAAAACAATAGTAAATAAAATTCCTCAGTTGTCCTCTAATCCATTGACATAAATAGTGATTATTTTATGATGACTGCTGAAAAGAAAAAAAAAATCAAACAAATGACTAAGTTTATATTGGCACAAGGAGGAAGCATCCTATTTTTCCAGCGACGAAAGAGAATTATTAGATATCTTTAATGTTCGATTGTGAAAAGAAAGTCTCTGTTCATTTAATGTACTGAATTTCATTGGCATTTAAATATACATTAGTCATATGAATATTATCTTTATGTGAGAAAGTTAATATGAAACATCGATTTGCCATTGTTGATAGCAACCGCCATTTTTACAAAGGACTAAACATCAGCAAATCGGCTTGTTTGTAACGGAAAAATTACTTCCACTTGAAATATGTTAAGCATGTGTGCGATTTTATGTGTCGAATAGTTGCCATGCTCAAATTTGAGCACATAATGTGTTATCAATGAATTTGGACCGAATACAATATAAGAATTTTCATTCGGGCAATCTGTTAAAAATCAAATCTCCACTGTCCTGCGCAAAGATCTGATAGCAACCGCTTAGGGTTCATGTTCTGATGACCTTTGAATTAGGCAATGGAAATGCAGGTTCCAGAAATTTAGAGGTGAATAAAATCGTTCGGCACAAATAAATCATCATCAGCGGTGCTTAGGTTCCCAACCGCGAAGATATAATAATTCATCTGACTGGTTGATTACATTAGCAATTATGGTAATAACATGGGACATAACGCAAAATAGTGGATATCTGATTTTAATTAGATTTGTCATTCAGGTTGTTGGTCTACATTCCATTCGGTTGTATTCTGATTTTGTAGCGTTGATAAGCACTGTTCCAAATGATGAAAATTTACAGCTGGGCATAGTCAACATTAGGTTATAATGACACAAAATGGGTCATCGATTTCGCTTAGGTTATTAGAATGTTCCTTAGTAAGCTTCCTTCCGGCAGAATATTCTGCTCTGCAGAATACGATTTAGTAAACGCAAACAAGATTTAGGAATGACCGAAACATTCTGTAATATCTTAGCGATCAAAAACTTTGAGGAAATTAGCCATTACATCACGCTCACACAATCGAACTTACTTAAAGACTTTCGTTTTCATTTCTCTATGTGTATATGTAAGACTCATCTGTATTGGATTTGTAAGAAAATCAAATACATTGTAACTATGCTGATTTACTCCCCTCCTATTTGTCTCATCTATATTATACTGTTTTCTTTTATTGGTAAACTGATGATGAAAAGACATTTTCCTGTCGAAAGCAAGAATTCGTTTAGGAACATTTATCGCTAGTTATGCATAACGAACAGTGTGTAAGATCCAACCCTTGAAGTTACTCGAGTGCCTACATGAAGTATAAATGAGACGCGTCTCTATTAAAATAGGACGATGTGGCAATGTATAATAAGTTATGGAAAGTACTCTTTGTCGCTGTGAGAAGCTTGTTGGTTTGAGTTTGCCAGCAAAAAAAAAGGCATAAAATTGAATATGAAAGGCACTGAAACGCCATTTGGTCTTATAATTTAATTATAGCATGATACATAAGTAAAGGTTTTCCAGATTTGTATTACTATTTTGATAAAACTTAACTGGCAACGATACAATGCATTAAAAGTCTATAAAGAGAATCGGCGAACACAAATGCTTAAAACAGATAAACGAGGCAGGAAAACTTTTAACTCGATAATTCATCTGATGTTACGAAATTGTGTAAATACATGGTAATAAATGAATTTAAGTGATCATAATGTAATCAGAATGGTGTATTTTCTTTAAAGCATGGTTGTCTTCTTAATGATTATATCAGGGATTGGATGACATAGTCTATTTTGAAGATGGTACTATACAACTCTGCACTTTCTTTGTTCTTTCGCTCTGCATTAGTCTTGCATTGATATAAAGTCACAAATGGAAGATTTATAGCAAGCCTGTTTGAAATACAAGCACATGCTTTTAATTACAATATATTAGGACCACTTGTTTAGTTCATAATTTAATGTGAATGACCTTGAACTATTTCCGTTCCATCATATGTTTGTTTGTAATTCTAGATGTTGGATTGCAATTATGTGTGTTAATGACAAAATGTAAATATCTTAACCTTCATCTGTTTATTTGTATTTGTTGGTTTTAAATAGTGAACATGGTTGACCGATGATCTTCATCATACTAACGGATGCAAATGTTTATAATATGTTCTAAAAACATAATCCTTTGTTAACACACAATGATTCCTTTTATGACCACCGATGTTTCTAGAAACAGAAATACTATTAACGATGTCCACCAACCTTCCAACATTTTATATTTTAATCTTGAATGTCTCCAGAAAATGAAATTTGTGTAATATTTAGCCAGTTTAAATTGTATTATTTACTAGCCTTTCTACAATTTGAAAAACTTTGTTTTCAAAAGTTTTAATTTTCATACTTATTTTCAAAAATTTAATCATTTGTATATGCGTGCATCCTTTAATTCAATATTGGACTGATTCAGTATTTTAACATTGATTTTAGTTTGAAGTATCTTTCTTAAAAATTATGTTCCAAATGCGTTAAATGTGCTGCTATATTCCGTATCGGTTTTTTGAATTCTAAGTTATATTTCTTATTTCATCATACTTTTAATTTCTTTTCTGACTTGTTTCTGTCTCTACTCAAGGTCGTGACAGTTTTCGAATGTAAGTACTGCTTTTAGTTTTGGTCACATTTGTCAATGATATTCCGAATAGTTTTAGCCTCCACGTAAGTTCGTATTAGTTTCGGAATCTTTGTACGACTTTTTGTCTCAGCTAATTTTAAATAATATTACTGGGGTATTTTGTTTGTTTTGTGGGGTTTTTTTTGTCCTTGATAAATTGCACGACACTTTTGTAATTGAATATTACTTTTATTCATGGCCATTTAATTTGATATGAGTTGTCTCACATGGTAGCTACTATTTATGACATCACTACAAATATAAAAACTGCACATCCAGCAAAACATGTATTGTAGAAAATACTTTATATATAAGCTCCGGTAGCTTCAGTTTGCCACTTTCACCATTATGTTTGCTTGATAAAAGGTAGTGCTGGATTGTGTTAATCATCAATACCTTGTTCCATTACTTTACATGCCTGTTTGTAGGTGTTAGTGTAGATAAGTGGATTTGGATGATTGTTAGTGGCTGTTGGTGTTTGTTTGTGGGTGTTAGATGCTGATACTGATCAGTAAGAATGTGCTGGTCAACAGACATGGGTCAGGAAGACGGCATAGTTTGATCAGTAGGTGCTTGTAATGGACAGTGCGATTGCAGTTTGGTCAGAAGGCGTGGATGCAGACATGTTTGATTAAATGGTTGGTGGAGATGGCAACAACATTTCAATGTTTATGTTTTTGTATATACCATAGGGAAAGTGTTTGTTAACGCTTTTGTGCAAGACAGTGTGAAGGTTTTCTTACAAACCGTGTTTAAGCTTTTTTCGCAAGCTAATATTGATGTATGTGTGCAAGCAACTGTTCACGCTTTGTGTTAATATTGTTTACCTGCCCATGTTAAAAGAGTTGGCTTTGCATATCAGTATTAGGTTTTGTATACAAGTTTAAGATCATTTGCTCAAGCCAGTATATGACAGTTTTGTACTAGACCATGATATAAGTTTTGTGTCAGTCTATGTTTCTGTGTTTGTGGAAATTAAGTGAGGAAATCAATCGCTTAAGTCGTTGCTAATGACAATCCGAACGTGGTATGCAAGCCAATGCTGACTTTTTTGTGAAAGCCAAAATTTTGTCCTGTATATTTTCCAACAATTCAGTCGTTGTATAATGTTACACCACGAAATCCATTTTAACAATCCGAATGGGTGTGTTGAAAACAAGTGTTGATTGTAATATCCAAATATACAGGGTTCCCAGGGACACTTTATTTCGTCACAAAATAACCGTTAATATTGACCTGACTATAACTTTATTAGTACCTACTACAAACTTTAAACATTGCCTTCCAAAAATCTTCACAGAAGTGAAATGTTTCCTTGCACAAAATTGACACTAGTTTGCATATAATTCTTTTAGCATTGGTATGTGCCAAAGCTTTAAGATTTCTTAGCAAACGCTTTGAACTTTGTGTTACACAAAATCTTTGATATATGTTTTATCGTGAATAGTAACAATGATCACTAGACAACATTCCAATGACGTTATGTATCTACTAAGCTAACATTTTGCTATATAAATGCAGTTTGTACAGAACTGTAATTTTCTGTTTTGGGTTGTAATGTTTGTTTTTTATTTGTAGCGAATTGAAGGAACATTATATGTGGATTTTTTTGCGATTTGTTTCACTAGTAATTCATTTCGAAAAGATTCAATAAGAATGTAGTTGACTTGGCACTGAGACAACAGTTAATGTCAATGAGTCTTAAACTTATTTGTTCCGTCTGTGTTTTAATGTTTGCTTATCTAACTGCCCACCGCTTTTCCTACTGTTCTTTACATCTTTATCCTAAAGAAAAGATTGCAAATAATTTACCGACATATGTCCAATGACTTTAAAACCTTCTGTACGATTGTTGAAAACATAATCTCAATATTATATCGTGTTTGATTTTTTTGCATTGTGTAATTGTGTATTTCCATATTAAAAAGCTTATCACAGTTTCTGAGCTTCTGACACTTTTGTTTTATTAAGGAGCTAGTGGCAGGCATCAGAGTCTTCCTGTTCATGTGCAGGAGCTTTGTAATCTGGATTGAACTTCAGTATTTAATGTTGACAATTATTCTCAGCATGCATATAGCGAACTGATGCAATTTTCAATCACGTTCTGCGAGTCTGACGATTGTGTTCGTTGTATTCTTAATTCGAGCAGCGGGTCTGCAATCAGCCCCTGAATATTATCCTCATCGCTTTTCCGGACAATCATTTTCTCGGAAACCTCATTTTTATGCGCTTAAAGAAGTCTTTCTTAGATACATTGAACACAGCTTTTCTCAAGTCCTGTTCATTTGGAGGCATGGCGAGACCGTAGCACCCAGTGGAAGTATAACAAATGCATCCCCACCCTCACATACAAAGCAGGTTTCTTACGTGGACAGCATAGTGAGATTCTGATGTAGGTATTACTTATGTCAGCTTGTGCGGGATCGATCCACTGTATGTCAGCTACAGGCATTGATTGTATTATCACCAAATTATACAGGTTAATAGCGTAAAGTTACATTCTGTAACTATTTTGGACGGCGGAGCCTTCTGGGCTTTTATTATTGAGGACTGAACGTATAGCGTGCTCAAGAACCTCTGCATAAATCCGCTATCATCGATGGAGTCACGGCCAGAATGCAGAAATCCAGCTCAATGGTGTGCTTGGCACCGAACATATCTTGGGTTCATACATACAAAACCCAGATAGGCGAGTCAGTTGTGTAGAGTACGAAAAGTTTCCTTGCGCGTCAATTGGACACTATCGAACCGAAAAGCTGTTGTTAAGGTTAAGGTTGTTGCAATTTACCGCATCGATTTGGCAGGTCTCGTGCTTTTGATGGTCTTTGTCGTATTTAACTTTGTTGTCTGGTTATTAAATCTTATAAGAACATCGTCGATGGGCAGACACTGCGAGTGTAGTCGTCCATATGGTCGTGATGACATCGATGGTTTCCAGGCTCGAGTTTTGTTAACCTTGTCGTTGTTCAGACTTTAAATATCCCTTCAACGTTTTATTGCAACTTCTATCACTTAACTAGAACTTGAATGGATTCAAGTTATTTATAATTTGTTCTGCTTGTTCTGCACTTTTTGTTATCTTCTTATATAATTTGGTAAATCTCTGTTCAAGGAAGTTCACAAAGAAATCATTGACGTTGTACTGAGAAAAAAAGTTTAATTTATTACTTTACAACCCGTCTCTCTTTTCTGTTTTGATCTTAAAAATTAGTTTTAAGATGTTCCTTTTCTTGCGTGTGCTACTGAAATTGTTACAACTCTCCATTTCTAAAATTTGAAAGCTACCAATAATTTACCTACAAAAATCCAAGGAACAAAGGACATTTCTCTGCAGTGGAAAATTTGTCTCTGAATTACCACATCATTCACCTTCTGACACTGTGAATTCTTACATTTTACGGATTTCGTTTGAGTTCGAATTTCTGATATTTCTTTATTTGCAAGGTTTATTTTAGTAACGGCTGTTTAGGATTCGAGGAAAACATGTTTCTGTTCTGCTTGATTTACGGACAAATATTTCATATCCGATACGCAATGCACCTAGACTGTTAAATTATAGACAATAACCATCTAATGCCATGGCAAAGCATTATCTCCATAACAAAGTCCCTAAAAATTATAGTAATTGTATCGAACATTTTCGTGTAGAATACAGTAATATCACTTTCTCCTCGGTTTGGAGTGTGTTTGTGTGTCTCTATAATAATCTCTATATGCCATGATTTATGTCGTAGTTATAGAACATTTAGATGAGAATTTATTACTGAGTCGAAATATGGGTATGTCTGCTATACACGAATGCCTATGCCAGCGACTCTGAGTCATTATTTTGTTTTTGTGATGTATGTGTGGTCGAGATGATATAAGGGTTAGGTAGGAGCAGGCAAGGCCATTGATGTCGATTAATCACATTGTGTCCGTACCTTATGTTAAGCAACAGCACTTATTCTACAGAAATCGCTTTTGCAATAGCAAGAAACATACCTTTTGGATACTAGATATGGGTTTTTTCCTAATACTAGCAGCCATTCCGGCTACAGATATCTCTTTCCTAATACTAAGCAGCAGCCTTTTTTCTGCTACGAAGATCTCTTACCGAATAGAAAGCAACAGCCCTTTGGTCGTAAAGGATACCTTGCAATTCGTCTAGAAAAGTAAGTCAAAGTGATTAAAGATGACGAATATAGCAATATTTCATTCTTATTGTTCATCATGAATCGTTGAATGACTGTATTATTCTGTATGTTAGAAAACGAATTTGGCTTAGTAATGCTGAAGAAGTTTCATAACTGAGGAAATTAGTTAAGTTTGTGTGAAAGAAAAGTTTTAGGCTAAGTAAAGCTGAATAAATGAGTAGTAATAGGCTGTTTACGGACAATGGAAAATCCAGTGAAAAAGGTCGTGGGGTTGTTTACGGACCATGGGACTTGAGGAATGGAACAAGAATAGGAATGGGACAGGTGAGGTGACGTCAAGGTACTGAAGACTGGTAACAATGTTGCAAGGAGCTGACCTCAATCGCACCATAGAACGGGAAAGAACCCTAGAACGTTATGGCGGGACATAGACATACATTGATGTACATAACACATACAACATACAAACACAAACAACTATACCACTAACTAAAAGAATTTTAAGAAAGAAAGCAGATATTTTCGAGGCATATGAGTGGCCCTGAAAAAGGCCTTTGGGTTCTTCTTCTATTTTCTCTAGTTCTTCAACAATTTCCTCACTTTCTCAATAATTTCTTTCTTCTTTTTCTCAGTCTCTGGCATCCAGTCAGGATGTCCCATATATCTAAATTTCACCTGCACCTTTATCCAGTTTTTATTCAGTCTTTCCAACTCCTCTCTTTTTTTCTGTTGTCTTGCTCCTTTCTTTCTTTAGTACAGTTATCTTTTATCTTTTTCACCTCCTCTTTCATTACCTTTCTCATAATTTCTTCACCTTTGTTATAGTTGGCCTAGCTCCCACTTTACAAATTATCACTCTGTCAAATACAATATCTCTTGTAAAACAACACCTGACTATGACATTATCAATAGCCTCCTTCAAGGTTCCCACTCTCACATACGGAGGTTGAATGAAGCCTATTAATTTTTCCACATCCTCTCTCATACCTTGTATCAGGTCTTTGGCTACTTTTAGACTGGTCACAATGTCTAGGCTACCTTTTAACTTCCATTGATCTGTAAGCCTTTCCACCACGTAAGCTACATCCATCATACAGTACCAACTGTGTTTCAAGTTGTTAAATAAATCAATAGCCATCTTAGTTTATTCAATGTTGAATGGCAGGAATGTTGAATGACCGCTTCGACTTTATATTTGTCAAGCACGTACGTGAAGGAAAGCATACATTACACTCACTTAATATATTATCTACTATTTTTACACGAGGAGAGTTTATATAACAGACCACACACTCTACTATCCACACACGGGAAGAAGAAAAAACAATCACCATTATACTATCCACACACGGGAAGAGAAAAAAACCCACAATATCGACTACCCACACAAACGTACGCGAATGCATAAAAAAACACACACTCTACTATCCACACACATGAATGAGCAAAAACAAATCACAAATATACTATCAACACAATGGTGAAGAGCACAAACAAACCAAAATCTACTATCCACACACGGGAAGAAGAAAAAACAAACCCAATATTTATTATCCATACACGAGAAGGAGAAAAAACAAACCCAAATAAGCTATCCACACAGAGGGAAAGGGAAAATAAAAACACAAATATACTATCCACACACTGGAAGAGGAAAAAAAAACCAAACCACAAATATACTATCCACACACGGGAAGGAGATAAAACAAACCCAAATATACTATTCATATAAACGTACGCGCACCCATACAAACACACACTTACTATCCACACAAACGAACGCGAACTCATACCAACACATACACACAATCACATCAGAAAAAGAAGTGAGTGTTTATAATCACACTGCTCCACACTCACTGAAACTGGCAACATGAATGGTCTCTTTTCTAGAGATTTGGGTAGCCCTGAGAAGGGCTCTTTTTTTGAACTCCAGATGCACCTGGTTAATGGTGGCACCACCCACTAGGAGCACCACAGACACAGCGTCAGCTCCAGTCATTGTCCCAATCAACTGTAGCTGCTGCGAGTGCAGAGGCAGCTTGTGTGGCCTCATCATCCCAATCTTCAGTTTGCGGGACCCGGAAGTTTTCCCTCTGTCTTCTCCTGTGCCAGACCCGTGGATGCTGTGGTTCTCGTGGTTGTTCTCGTAACTTCATCTCCCAGTTTTCTGTCTATGCGATCACGGTCATTTTTACTGGTCGGAGAGGTTGTGGCTGTATTTGACGTGGGTGTGGTTCTGGTGCTGCCTGTGGAGGTGAAATGACCATCGGTTTCACCTCACACAAAGGTCTCTGCATGAGGTGAGGTAGGATCTTTTCCTTCATTTCTTCCTTCTTTTTCTTCTCTTCCTTCTTTGTCCTGGCTATGGTTTACATAGCCATTCATCCAGGATGCGCCTGGCATACTCCAGGTGCATTTAGAGTTCAAGCAAGTGTTTCCCTTTATATTTGTCAAGCACGGACGTGAAAGAAAACATCGGCTATCACCAAAACTTGCATTGCCCATATCATTACCCAAAGAGACATGGAACGCGCGGACTTAAAAGAAACACTCACTTTTTTTTTACTTACAAACCCTATCTACTAACAAAAACTCACTGACTATTTGACAAGCTACGGAAACGAAGTGCTTGTAGACACTTCTAACAAAGTCAAAACAAACGAAGATCTTATATACACACTTCTATTTTTTACCCTACTAACATACCATTGACAATTGATTTAGTATCACTTTTCTAGAGTATTGAGGTAGCCCTGTTTTGTTAGTGGACAGTGAGTTATGGCAATCTTCTATTGTCTAAGATTGCGTCCCCGTGTGGTGACAAGCTGTCCCACAGGATAGGTTCTGATTCTTTGGAAAGAGAAGAACTCTTTCATGTCTACACGACAGTCGACAAAAGTCCTGCTTCTGCTGTTTTCATTGCTCTCTCTCTCTCTCTCTTCTGAAGTCTGTACTTCTCCGTCCATTCTTCCTTTTCTTTCTTGATTGCCTCTCTGAAGAGTTCTTATATCAGGTCTTCAGTAACTTTCAACATTCTGATATTCTCTATCTCTTC
The DNA here is from genome assembly GCA_028554795.2 of Sinohyriopsis cumingii. Taxonomy (NCBI): domain Eukaryota; kingdom Metazoa; phylum Mollusca; class Bivalvia; order Unionida; family Unionidae; genus Sinohyriopsis; species Sinohyriopsis cumingii. The sequence goes on along the minus strand of CM068827.1, from coordinate 76,572,771 downwards.
AGGCTTCGGTATCAGGCTTTGCCTGAATCGATGTAAATTCACGTAAGCGTCGTTCAGCTTGGCTAGTTCTGAGCACATCTTCATAGGAGACTGTCTGTTTTGATTTTACGGTGAGGGATAGAGAGAAGTCAAGGAGCATGTATCATCATAAAATTTGGAAACAAACAACAGACGCATTCTTTCGAAACACAACATTTTTACTTAAACAACTAACAACCAACAACTAACAATCAACAATAAAATAAACATTTGGTTCAAATAACAATCTATATTTGACAAGGTTGACAACGTTGTGAAGGGAAGCTAGACTTCCACTGCTGGTCATTGGGCCATTGATTTACATATTTCCTAGCTAAAGACAAAAGATAATCATAATGGTCACAAAACCATCGATCTACTTTGTCATCGTTTATAGATGAGTGACGATCACAATAAGTCACTAAATGTTCTAAAATAATATCCAAGACTGCGTTGATGAAGAAAATAGACACAATATTGTCCACACACCATGAACTCTGTGCCTTGTAATTTCACATTATTGAATCGTGTAATCTGGGCATTTCTTCCAATTGTCATCTAAATAGTTGTCCAATTTTTCTTCTTGGCTCAGCATCAGACATTTATCGTGAATTTGACAGGGATGTTCGTTTGACATCCATATCAATCATTCTTGATCACTTCCGAACTTTTTCTGCCAGGTGTTTGGCAAAACAGGAGACTAAATGTTGTTCTTGTTCTGGCTATCTGGATTTCATGAATATGTCCTTTTCGTCTTTGTCTTGGGGTTTTCCTTCCACGGTTTTCCCCCTTACCACTATTCGAAGAGGGGTTAGTCTTCCATAGTTTCTAATAGTCGAGAATGACTTCTCTCAAACTGTTGATATCTTTGGTATTATCGAGTTCGGCATACAGGATGACCGTTACCGTGTTGTTTACAGGTATTGGCTTTACCAGCTGAAGTTCCACACGAATCTGGATGAATTTTATAGGGTGGAAATGACCCTCGTCGCTGCCTTGGTCTGGGGTAAAATCAAAGGCCCACAAAGAGTATTCTTCTGAATAATCGTCGTACGTAATGCTGTGACTAGTGTTGATTCCTAAATTTCCCGTGGCTTCGTATAGAGACAAGTAAGATCTCAAACAATTATTCTTCTCGTCACTAAAGTCAGGTTCGAAAGGTCTGGTAAACAAGGTTTTGCTATCTCGCCTGACTTCGATCTTGGACGCATTGTAGTGCTGAAACTCAAAAGGAGTTTCCTCGAAGGCTCCATTGAAGGCTGTATTTTTGACGATACCAATGATCAAACGTGTGGGTAACTGCCCTTTGAACAGATGATCTTCGAACATGGATTGATGTCCAGTGAAAGTTTTCTCATCCAGGCGTCGTATCGGATATTTGACGGTCGTTCTGCTCAAAGTGTGACTGATGTCGTTTCCTACTTTAGATAACACTTCCACACGTCGCACATAGAGTCTGGCTTCTACGATGATGGTTTTGTAATAGACAGCATCACTTATTAAATAGAAAGAGGCACTGCTCAGATTCAGACTCATTCGGACATCCACTCCTTTCAGCAAATACTTCTATTGCAACCACAAGTCTAAATGTAAACGATCCATCAGTTCTAAATTTTTCTGGGTCCTTTGATTTTGTTTTGTCGTGTGTTGTATCCCACATTGTGGTTGGGGTCTTTATCTGTAATCAAGTCGGTATCGTCAAACTTGCCCGCTGTGTCAGGTTTCCATACCACGCAAGCATCCAGATGGGTGTTCTTGGCTTCGTTTCCGTACGTCAAGAGGTTTTCCAGGTATTCTCGGTAAGGGTAACTGTTTATTGCTGCTACTGACCAGTTTGTTATTCAAGTACAAGTCCACTCCACTGTACAAGGAATACATGAAATTGTTGACGGGGTCTACTTTATCTTCGTCCTTTATATCCGGACCGTCCTTCGGTGTGTCGATCACTTTCTCGTTCAAGTACAAGTAACTGCTATTCAGATTGATGTAATCTTCTGGCTGTTCAGTCATTTCAAACTCGATGGGAGCTGACCCTGAGTCATTGACAGAGGAGATGGGATGAATTTCGACCCTTTGGGATTCTTGCATCGTCATCATAGTGGGCGACATTGCGAACAGATCCAGCTCCGACATGGAACAGGCGAAAGACTCTCTGTGCATCATTTTCTTTTCTTTCTATGATATGTTGGTGTCATGGAAGCGGGAATGCCTGACTCGGCAGATTACATGACATTTATAGGAGTTTCTCACCGACCCAAAATGCCATTACCAGTTCGAGCGACTCCTCGGTACACTGGATAGATGACATACAACTTGTTAGATGCTGAATGATGGATTGCTTGCTGGATGTTTGTCACCTGAATCTCTTCTTGCAATTGGACGGTCAGGATTTCGACCTGGAAAGTGTTTTGCTTTTCAGTGATGTTTTTTGATTTGTGTAGGGTAAATCATATAAACCAAAGCCACTTCTCAATCTGCTTTGTGGTCTGATTGGATGGCTTGAGGTAATTTGGCCGTGTAACAGCACAAAGTGTTATTGGCAAACACCTCCATGGAACTGTCACTGTGTAAGGTTAATTAAAATTGGTTGTTTTTCATAATTCCAGAGTTTTGTTGCCCGATGGGTAACTGGAAGTGAGAGTAGTGTCTAAAAGAGGATTAATTTGGTGATTATTGTTGGAGTGGGGACTGATGTTATACACAAGGCTCCAGTTGTTTTCGTTCGAGTAGTATTTCAGGGAAGGATTGGGAAGAAGGTAACCGGCGCAAATGCTCATTAAAATGGTCCAGAATTGTTTGTCGCCTTGTTGCAAACTCACATTGGCAATGGCCGCACCGATAACACAAAACACCACAAAGATTTTGCAGAAAAAGACTATTTGCGTTTTAGGCACACGTTCTCCACGCCACACCCACAAGGTTTGCTTTTGTAGATCTTGCAGAGATCTGGGTGAAAGAGTGGTCACTGTGGCAGTTGAGGCTACGTTGAAGGGCATGATGGTCACTTCATTTTATAGTTGAGCACTTGCGAAGCGTCGATCCAAGATTCAATATTGGGATGATACCCTTTCAAACATACATTGACTTCTTTGACACGTCTGTTTCTCATTTTTTGGGTTCCTCATTCGAGAATGCTTTCGATGTCGTACACTTCGTCTTCGTTTTTGGTTACGCGTTGTAACTAGAAGAAGTAAAACACTCCTTTTAACACTTCCCCGTTCATGTCTTTCAATTTATAGACGGCAGGATGACGCCACGCACTCGTCCAGTGGCACGAAACAATTCGGTGGTCCAGTTTGGTAAGTAATCTTTGACGAAAGTGCGTTTGGTTTTGCCCATGTGCACCCAATCTCCTGCTGCCAACATTCCACTTTTCTTAGGGACATCCATCGTTGGGGACGTAGAAAACAGGCACTAATAAACGGTCACTTCGTTGTCAGGAGTCACTTCTTGGGGGTGGGGGTGGCATGTTCGATGATTGGCTATACGCTTGAACCAAGTGCGGTAAGATGTCAGTGTACATGAGAGTGTGTTGATGCGTAAAATATTTACACATGCGTTCTTTCAAGGTGCGTTGAAAATGTTTCACGATTCTGGCTTTGGTTTCGGGATTCTCGGTAGTGAAATAATAAATGTTACGTTTATTTAATTCTTTCTGGAAAGCTTGGCTCAGAAATTCGGTGCCTTTGTCAGTTTGCCATCGAACGGGGTACGACCGAATGGTTTCAACACCAGTCTGAGGGTTCGCACTAATTCTTTGCTCGATTTTGAAGTCAATGGCACAATCCAGGTAAATATGGAAAAGACGTCGATGACACAAAACAAACATTTGTAGCCACGATTGTAGCTGTCTAAATGAGAGACATCTGCTAAATAGGTTTGCCATTGATGATCGATGCCCTCCACTAGGGTGCGACTTCTGGAAAATGTTCGTCGAATTGATCTGTGCAAAGTGTACGTGGCTTGTTCTTATAACCAAAGTTGCACTGTAGGTAAACGGAGACATTTCCGTTGAATTTTGACAGCACAATACGATTTTTGAAATCCTCCGTATCTCGCAGTATAGGATGGATCTTAGTAAATGCTGGCTATTATCTTCTTCGTTTTTGTTAATAAGTCACCCACTCTTCACTGATGCTACTTTGGACGGAGCGAGATGGTGGTTTGGAAACGGCTTTATGTGTCCGATGTGCCACTGGAGTATAAGTCGAAGGTAGTGGTGGCGGAGTCTTTTGTTCTTGCCAACGATGGTATAATATACATCGTTTGTAAGGCACTAAAGCCAGTTTTCGACCTTCCATCGGATTTCAATGGTCACGTTTGAGATTTTTGGACTCCAGAGGTCTCTTTTATCTTTTTGGTCCTTTCTATCTTGCTTCCATGAGTCGTCCGAGCATTGTTCCCAATACTTCTTTTAGAATCGATCTTAACAAAAGAGGCAAAATTCCTCTGCGTTGTGCCACCATCTTCTTCTTTTGACGAATGGGGATTTTCTTTTGAACCATTTGGCGAAGAACGTGACAATATTTGGCTAAGCATTTTTTTCTGGTGTTTAGACAAAGGTATCGTACCTTTCAAAACGTTCAAACAACATTCTCACTCTGTATCGATGACGCCTTTGGAGGCTGTTTGAATCAGTTTGTTCGCATGGGTGGAGACGCTTTGCACAGGAAGGACAACATGTCCCCATGTTTGACTGAACGAGGATGTAGTCCTTTCGGTTTCTTGCCTTTGCTTTTAGAAGTGTGATGCCTTCTGGCGGGGGTGACATCTGCGGGTGTTCAGGAGCACAAAAACACTGATTCCCATGCTTTGACTCAGATCTCTTCTATACTGAAACGCGTCGTTACTGATTGTCTTTACGTCGTATCAAATTGATGACAGGCATCACATGTCGTTGAGACCAAGCTGTTGAGGTTCGCAACGGACTAAATTGGGACAGTTCTTACTTGGACAAATCCAGTAAACTATGTAACATGCCCGATCTCTCTTGGACTTTGGCTTTGGGGGCAGGTACTTCTAGAGCAGATGCCACTGCAGCTAAAAAAAGCGGAGGGTGTCACCGCTGCAAAGTTTTTGGAGACTCGGGTTTTCATTGTTTCATCAACTGAGAAAGAAAGGGTGTCAAATTGTATTTGGCTGGTATCACCAGCAACGGAGAAGTGGAAGAATCTGAGGCTACTGTAGATGCTGTCACCGTTACTGCAGGTCGTGGTTTTTGAATGTAAGGAGGTTGCGTCCTTGCCGAAGTCTCTCTTGTTTTCTAGGTTTTTTTTCTTATCTGGGGACTTATCTTTTTCTTTTTCTGTGGGCTTTTATTTTCTGGGGCTGTGATCTGGTCTTGACACTGTTGCTCGTTTTCTTCTTTGGGGTTGGTTTGGCTTTTTGGGAGTGACTTTTTCTTGGGGTGAACATTGAGGGCATTGGGATCCAATTTTAAGAGCGAGCGAATGATGACACCTCCTAGAGAACCGCTACCTCCAGATTTCGAAATGATTTGCTTTTTGGCTCAAATGTCAATGCGAGGATCGGCCATTTGCGTCAAAGCTACTTTGTTTCTAACAAAAGAGCTTCATTTGATGAGGAATGTGAACGATACCTTGCAGTAATTGACGTGCACTCACCGTAAATCATCGTAAAACGTCTTTGAGACTGACTTCTAAGACAAGAGCACGTATTTGTCGAATGAATTTTTCGCGACTGATGCAGTACAAGGCACAAATCAATTTGACGGGAAGATGAGACTGAAGGGACGTCATGTTGACGTTGTGTGATACAGACCCAACGTGTCAAAGGGTTTTTATAGATTTTGTTGTTACGTCAACGACGAGGACGTTTGCACGACAGGCCCTTTGTCTTGGTACCAGTGGTAAAACAGATGGGTACGAAATCGCAAATAACAAATAATCGGCGGTGGGTGGGTTTTAAATCCACGAGTAAATAGGCGTGTGGGGTTTGAGTGTCATCGTCGTACGCACGAGTCAGCCAAGGCGTTCCTAACTTTTTGGCTAAGACCTGCACTTGCGATTTATCTCTAGGGCTTTTAAACAAGACCACGACACAACGTACGGCATCGCTCTCATCGCAAGGCACAGCATTGTTTTTGTAAAGTATTGTGAATTAGATTGTAAAATTTGTACCAGAATAGATCAAATATCAAATGTAAGTCTCTCTTGGTTTTCATTTGTTTAGAAGAGGGACCTTCACTCACGCATTCACACACGTACATAATGGAAAAAAAGATTTTTAGTTGTAATTGATTTGAGCAAAATTAATAATATCTCTTTTCGAGAGAACTGGGTGGCCCTGAAAAGGACCGTTGGGTATTTATTTACTGAAAAACAAATTCAGGAAACTGACATAATCGTCTTTAATTGCCTTAAGCCTTTGCCACGGCTAAGGCCTACTTCTGGACTTGCTACTGTCAATGATTTGGTAGAAATCACTAGGGTTGGTATCTCAGGCGTAGTAACATGGTTGGACTGTTTGGCTCGGGAACGTCTTTTTCTTTTGGGTCGTAATAAAGAAGTCTGATACATTTGTTTCAGACTCCTTGACTCAGCTAAAATGACTTAGATTACCGTCATCGTTTGACCTGTTTCTTCTCACCTGCTTCTTCCTGTCGTTTCCTCCTTGCCTCTACTTATTCTCACTGTTGCTGTTAAAGGAGAAAAGCCTGTTCTGCTGCTTTCTGCTGTTGTAAAAAAATCTCCAATTCTTCTTTCTGTCTTGGTTTAAAATCAGATACGTGTGGTAAAGAAGGAAAAGGTGCCCAAGGTACTGGTACCGGAACACATTCTTGCGAAGAAGAAAGAAAATCGACTAAATCGCAATTAAAATCGATCTCTTCTGGAAGTAAGACTGTGTTGATTTTAGTAGCCGCTGCTGTTCTTTGGCTTCTAGTCTCCACGGCCGGTGCACCCCAATTCAGTGTCTTTGGTTCCGTCATGACTGAAAAATGTCGCATGGATTCCCTGCGCATAGACGCTATCACAGATATTATAGGGTTTGTGACGTCACAGACCGCTCTAATCGGATTGGAAGACATACTCCGTGTTGTGACAGGATTTTTTAACGCGTGTTAGTATTGGTGAATCAACTAGATCCGATTCGATCCTCTCTTCCGCTAAAAATAACCTCATTCAGTTCATTCCCTTACCTGTGCTCGTCACAAGATGTGTAGAAAGTGCCCGTTATTGTAATCAGAGAGAAGAAACAAAGAATGTAACTTTTAAACCTATCTCTTTACACACACACACTGACAAGTAATTGTTGAATAGATCCTATCAATAACAATTTTACAAATTTAAAACAGTAGAGTGTTTAGTTTTAGAAATAGAAACTTGGAAACAAAATCAAAAAGTGTAAACAGCGTCCTCCAAATTTATCAGAGGAGAAGACCTCAGAGAATTTTTCAGGACTGAAGAAGAGGAAACAGAACAAGGCAAATTATGTAAAGCCTATAGAGACCAGTGGTTTCAGGCCATTGATCTCTAGGAAATTCACGCAATGGAAAGACACAGTGACCTGGCAATTTTAGTGAGAAACAATGACAATAACATCACCAGATGAAGAGCCTCAAAAAGAAAAGCGGATAGAAACAGTACAGAATACAGAAGAAACACAGCAAGTGACAACAACACAACTTAATGAACTGATGCAAAATGAAAGAGGCAGACATCTTAAAGTGAGGAAACAAACACTCCAAAGCAATAGGAACAACACAAAAAACTAAGGAAAAAGAGATCAAACAAAAGAAAAATTGCATCACCTAAAAAAGAAACCGCAAAACAGAAAAGCAAAATGAATCACCTGGAACTAAAAATATTAAAGAAATGCTAAAAGAGATCACACAAATCCCACAACTAATTCCTAGTCTGCAACAAGAAACAACCAAGAAAGCCATATTACAAAGCAGCAAGTACAAAGTACCCCCGGACACCCACTCTGCTACACCAATCCAACCAATCCAAACAATCAACAAAAATGCCTCAGATAAAATGACCAAACCAAATGCAGGGAAAAAGCAAAGCCCAAAACAGACAGCAAAACAAAGTGGAAAAAACAATAGCACTCACCAAAATGAATCCACATAAGAAAAAACGCAATAGTGTTTAACCATATTGATAGACAGTATAATTAAAATAATATTTAAATTAAAAAGATGTAAACTCAAATAGCAACAAAATGGATAAACATGAAAAATTAAAAATCATATCAATTAATGAAATCGTCTTGATTTTGAAACATCAAAATCTTTAATTCAAATAATTGAATCTTATGGTATCATTTGTATACAGGAAATATATAACAAAATAAAAAATAATACAACACATGGAAGAACAACTCAATGCAATATTTATTATAGGCAAAGATCCAAATAACCCGTTTTCAGGAGTTGGTATAATTATTAATAACAAAACACTACAAAACAATTGGAAATGAATGCAAGTATCAACTGAATGCAAAGGTAGAGTCATACATATCTGCACAAATAAAACAAATATTATTAATGTGTATGTCCCCTATAAATAGATAAAAGAGCATTTCTTTACAGATTGTCTAATTATGTACATGCATTTAATCTAGATAATTTAATAATAATTGGAGACTTTAACACAATAATCAGTGATCTTGATAGAAAACAAGGTATCACCAGATCGGAAAAAGAATTTACACTAATAATGAAAGGAATTATCAAACATCACAATTTAATAGACACTTACATATTTTTGCACCCAACTAAAGTAGAATACACACATATGACAGAATTTATAGCTTCATGAATAGACCACTCATATATAACAAAAAATATACAAAATTGTATTATAAATAGTAAACGTTTAGAAGAAAAAATATCTGATTATACAGCCATACCGCTTGAAATTAAAATATTATCCTCAACCAAATGGGGAAAGAATCACTGGAAATTAAACAACTCAATACTACGTTTACCAGAATATCAAGAAGAAATCAATAACGTTTCTAACAATTGAAAAGGATAAAATATTTATAAACTATGGAAACAGATCAAACAAGAATACAAAAGAATTAGTCAAAAATACTTAAGAATGCAATAAGAAAATTATAAAATTTTTGAGACAGAGTGTATAAAAATAATAAATGATAACATAACAGAACAGGAAGAAAAAGACAAAGCAAAGAACAACACTTGAAGAAATAAATGAAATAAGAACTAAACGAGAAAAAATAAGAGCAGATATCTTTCAAGATATATATATATATATATATATATATATATATATATATATATATATATATATATATACATATATATATACATATATATATATAAATATATATATCTATATATATTTAATATATATATATATAGATATATACAGATATATAGATATATATATATATATATATATATATATATATATATATATATATATATATAGATATATATATATAGATATATAGATATATACAGATATATATATATAGATATATATATATATATATATATATATATATATATATATATATATATATATATATATATATATATATATATATATATATATATATATATATATATATATATATATATATATATATATATATATATATATATATATATATATATATATATATATATATGGGAAAAGGCATTTATAAAAGAGAGGAAATTATGAGAGGAATGCAATGAAACATACCTAAGGTAAAAGATAATGGTTAGGTTTCAGAAGGAAAAGAAGCAATTTTAGATTATATAAGAGACTTTTATGCCAAACTGTATACGTCACAAAATATTCCTGAAGAAACAATAACAAATTATATTAAAAGTTTATAATTCCCAAAATTAAGTGAAATTAATAAAAATGAATGCGAATACATAATTTCAGAAAATGAAATAAAAACGCAACTGATGAACTCAGCAAAGATAAATTACGGGTCTTGTTGACCTAACAGCTGAATTTTATAAGCATTTCAAAGATTCAATATCACCACTACTAAAATCATTATATAATAATATAACTAAGAAAAAAGAAGTGAGAAAAAGTATGAAAACTGGGATAATAACCTTAATATATAAAAACAAGGGTGAAATAACAGACTTGAAAAACTAGCGCCCAATATCCTTATTAAACATTGATTACAAAATTTTAAGTAAAATATTAGCAAATAGATTAAAAGCACCTCTAGAAGAACTTGTTAATATAAATTAACATGTCGAGAACACGGTAGCAATATTCAGAATACTATTTTGTCTATTAAAACCATAATATAATACATGGAGTGAAACGATCTGCCTTAGCACTTGATATAGAGATTGCAGTTTTCTGTGTTAGTCCTAAATCTCTCTCTTGTAATATCTGTTTAGAGTGCATATTTATGAAGGCATAATTGTCAAGAGAGAGTTATTCTTTTGTTAGTTACAATTATGATTTAGTAAAGTTGTAAAATTTTCTGGTGTATATTTCAAGTTATTTGATAGTTACTTTTGAATTACCTTAGCATCCCAAAACGGATCGAAAATGTCTATCACACGGACGTGATAGAAAACATGTACGTAGTATATTTAAGTTTTTAGTTCTGTTGTGAAGTATCTAAGCACTTCTGTAGGGATTGAAAATCAACAACATGCGAACGTGATTAAAACATAATTTATTATATGAGGTTATAAAGAAAGGGTTATTAATTCTAGAAAGGAAGTTCTTTTAAATTATTTGGAAGTAGAGCTTCATTCAATGCTGTTATGCGCAGAGTTTGAATACTATTTTTTTTTCTTTCGGTAAATTGAAAGTTATACTTGGCTATAGTGAATTCAAAGGAAGTGTTGTTCTTTAAAGCAACGAATTATTTCAAAAACTTGTATTATTGAGATAAAAAAAAATGATTTTTTGGCATAGTTTCGGCAAATTGAAAGCTACACCACAAGTTATATTTTAAATTATTTGGAAGTAGAGCTTCATTTAATGCTGTTATGCGCAGAGTTTGGATACTATTTGTTTGTTTCAGCAAACTGAAAGTTATATTTATAACACCTTATGGGTGGACAGGGATACACAAAGCACAAAACATCATTAGAAAACCAGTGTGTCACTTCTAAGTCTTAACCAACTAATTGTGTTGGGATGAGACTAAGAAGTTTCACCATAGCAGAAGCATCTACGTTCGTATCGTCGATGCTGTTCCTTACGGACTTACCCATCTATGTCAGATCATCATGGATAATTATCCGGATCACCGATACGAGTGTTTGGAAAAGAAGAATCTATACGGAGAGACAAGGCTGTTTGAAGAGAATTCTCATCTATGGTCCAGAAGTAAGAAGAAGTTTAAGGAAGAGAAGCAGACATATCCGTTGCCCCCATGCTAGCAAAATGATGTTAACAATAAACCAACGGCCCTTTTCAGGGCTACTCATATGCCTCGAAAAGATTTGCTTTATTGACTAAAATTTTGTTTAGTTAGTGGAATAGTTGTTTGTTTTTGTATCTTGTATGAATAATATATATATATATATATATATATATATATATATATATATATATATATATATATATATATATATATATATATATATATATATATATATATATATATATATATATATATATATATTTATATATATATATATATAATATAATATAATATAATATATAGATATAATAATAATAATAATAATAATAATAATAATAATAATAATAACATTAATGAGGACTTTGTATAGCGCCTAATCTTTAGAAGCTCTAAAAGCTTTACAACATTAGACAACACCTATAAGATAAAAAGCATATAATGATATGATTACAAAAACAAACACCATGAAATTAGAAAACATTAAAAAAACATGTTGAGAATATTTAAGGTATGAAACACTATTAGATCTTTAATTTTGTTCTTGCAGTCGAAATAAGTGAGTTTTGAGAGCACTCTTGAATGGGAGCACTGTGTCTTTGTGTCTAAGTTCAGTGGGTAATTCATTCCACGTTGCTGGGCCCTGGTATGCAAAAGAACGCTGTCCATATGACTTTGTTTTCATAGTGGGAATAATGAGTATACGATTGTCAGAAGAGGAGCGTAAGTATCTTGCTGGTGTGTACACATGGGTGAGGTCAGATAGGTATGTTAGACTAGAGTCCGACAGTGAAACTTAGCATAGAGAACACATTTTGTGTTTGATTCTGGATCGAATGGATAGCCAGTGTAGGATACAGAGCAGCGGGGAGGTGTGCTCTGATCGTGGTACTCTAAGTATGATCCGAGCAGCTGTGTTTTCAACTTTTTGAAGCTTCTGGAACAGATATTGAGATGAACCAGACAGAATGGAGTTACAATAGTCCAGTCTTCAAAGTACTAATGAACACACAAGTGTTTTCGAGGCATCAACTGAAAGATGTTTGCGAATTGAGCTGATGTGTCTCAGCTCAAGATATGTAGCCTTCCATATGTTCGTGACATGTTGGTGCAATGTGAGAGTACTGTCCAGAGTAACACCTAGGTTTCGTACTGATTGTGTGAATTTGATGCTGGTGCTGCTGATATTTGTTGTTTGAGGTAAAGGATGTGAATGAGATAGTCTTTGTGTTGTGATCAGAATGGCCTCAGTTTTATCATCATTCATCTGCAGCTTGTTACATGTCATCCATGATTTCACATCAGAAATGTTCCTTTCTACACCTTGGATGGTAGCATCAACTTCAGTTGGGCGGTTAGATTTATATATTTGGGTGTCATTAGTGTACAATTGGTGAGACACTGGATGATGGTCTATGACACTTGAGAGCGACTGAGTGTACAGAATGAAGAGAACAGGTCCAAGAACAGACCCCTGTGGAACACCACAACATAGATCAACTGGGCTGGAGTGTATTCCATTTGCAGATACAATTTCTGTCCTATTGACCAAGTAGGACTTGAACCACAGTACGGCTGTATCATGAATGCCAAATACATGCTGGAGACGGTGAAGTAATATATCATGGTCTATTGTGTCAAATGCTGCAGACAAATCATGGAGGGTGAGGACTGTAATATTTCCGCTATCCAACGCAGAGAGAATGTCATTAACTACTTTTAGAAGAGTAGTTTCAGTACTGTGGCAAGGGCGATATGCAGATTGTACATTGCTATAAAGACTGTTTGAATTTAGATGAGATACAAGCTATGATAGAACAACCTTTTCTAAGATTTTTGATATGAATGGGAGATTAGAAACTGGACGGTAGTTCTTTAAATCGTTATGGTCTAGTGTTGGTTTCTTTAGCAGAGGCTTTAGAATGGCAGTTTTGGAAAATGATGGGAATTCCCCGGATGAGAGAGAGGTATTAATAACATCAGTTAGTGAATGCAATACTGGATCTAAGCACTCAAGCAGCAGTGATGTTGGAATTGGATCAAATTCACATGACTTTGGTGCACTCTTCATCAGGATTGTACGTACGAAATCCATAGAGACAGGTTCAAATGCTGCTAATGGTTGCCGCTTAAATTATGTATCCCAACTGTATGGTGACGACGATTCAATTGAAATTGTGGTGTCAAGCTTATCTCTAATGATTTGTACTTTGTCACGGAAGAAATTTGCAAACATGTCTGGAAGGTCGACTGGAGAGAAGGTAGTTGGAAGTGGTGTAGATTTGTTCCTTGACATTAGCTTGTTAGTAATCTCGAAAAGCTCTTTGCAGCTGAAACTTTCCATGATTTTAGTAGTATAGTGGGCTGAATTCGCTGCATGGACTATATCTGTGACATTCTTCTTAGCGGCTTCATAGATTTGCTTATGAATAGTGAGTCTGGTGGAAAGCCAAAGTCTCTCAGATTTACGGCGGTCTCTTTTAGCAGTGCGAAGCTGTTCCCTAACACTGCTATACCATGGAGAACACTTTTGAATTGATACTCTGTACTTGGTGCCTGGGGCATGTTTGTCAAGCAATAAACGCAGGCAGTTATCGAGTTGTTCTGCTGTAGGAGGTAAGCAAGTTGTTAGGTTTGCTTGGATGTCGTGCATTAGTTTGGTTCTATTTATCATACGCAGATCTCTCTTAGTAGCAGATAAAGGTGGATGGTTAGGGACTGATACGTCAAGATGGCATATAATGCAGAGGTGATCTGATGCAAGGTCATGGGATATCAGAGAGGATCGTAGAATGTTATCATCAGGTCTATGAAGAATCCAGTCTAAAATGTGACCATGGTTATGGGTGGGTTGAGTTTTGATGTATTTGGGTTTCCGGGACAGTCAAAATGAAAGTTGAAATCTATAATAATAATCAGGTTGCCACCTATCGAATTTCGATAGTCCAGGAGATTCGGAAACTGCTCCAAAAAGAGAGAGTCAGCCAGCTTGTTTTTTCTACTAGGAGGAGGGCGGTATAGGCAGATAAAATGGACTGACCTTTGCTCCAGTGTGAGTGTGGTTTGGACTAGTTCAAAACGATGTGTGGTCGAAATTGAATGTTGTGGTGTGGTTAATACGTTTTATCATGGAGTTCTTTGTGATGACAGCAATTCCGCCTCCTCGAGAATTACGGGGGAACGAATTGATGGAGTAACAAGTGGGTGTTAGATGCACACACTTGGGCTCATCGCCTCATGTTTTTAGCCATGTTTCTATCAGGAAAAAGACGTCAATATTCTGGTCGCTGATAAAATTAACTATTTCTGTGCGCTTTTCCGGTGATCCTACTGAATGGATATTGAATAATGCAATACGCAGAGGTATCTCTTGGATAGTTGACACAAAGGTTGACGAATTAATAGGGATTTGAATTAGGTCATCTAAATTAACGGTCGAACTTTTTTTAAGTTGTTGAACCGAAATAAGGGAGATAACTGGAATTCTTCCTATTCTACACCGGCCAGCTTTGAAACAACGTTTCTTTTCTCGCTCCTGTTTACATTTTGGTAATGATGAATGTAGTCCAATTCGTTTAGTCTAGAGCACAATGTAGTGTGGAGAGCCAAGGAGTGATCATTTAAAGCAATTAATGAGGGTCCATCGTAGCATAAACGGGTTGACTGGCGAGTATCACGTGATGGCGGTTTGTTAAAAAACAGTGGAGCAAGACAGCGGAGAAAAAGTATAATTGTTTTCATTTCCAAAACAAGGAGATGAAGAAACACATACAAATTTAACAGCCAATACATACAAATATCATGAAAACGGCACTAAAAGACGGAACAGCTAATTCAAGCCGGTTAAGCGATAGCGGCCATCTTGTTTAATATTTATTTATTTATAAATATGTGTGTCTGTCCCGCGAAAACGTTTTAGGGTTTCTTCCCGCTCTTTGGTCCGATTGAGGTCAGCTCCTTGCAACATTGTTACCAATCTTCAGTACCCTGACGTCACCTCACCTGTTCCATTCTTATTGTATATATCTTAATGGTAAGTACCATTGTCCATAAACAGCCCCACGACCTTTTTGATTGGATTTTCCATTCTTCGTATAAATCTTGTCCGTAATCGTGCCAACGACCTTTTTGAGTTGGTTTTTCATTGTCCGTAAACAGACCCCTATTACTACTCACATGTCGTACCTGGATTAATTAATTATATATCTGTAGCAATAACGCATTTGACTTAGTAAAGCTGAATACATATTGCTTTGGCTTAGTGAAGTTGAATCCACGTCGTACCTGAGACAATTAATTGTGTTATAATTTGTATGCCAAGGACTCCCTTCTCTCCTGTATATGCTCTTGATTCCAAGTTTTATAGTGCACCTTCGTTTTGCCTGCAGGATATCTCATTTTTTAAATGATATATATGGTTATAAACTGTCTATTTGCATCGGCAATAGGAAATATATTTAGTATTATTACGCAAATGTCAAATAAAAATTCGAAAATATTAAAATGTTTGCCGCCGGAAAGATGAGATTAAAATGGTCTTTTTAATTTACAGGGAAAACATCTATAAAGTTTCATGACAGGATTTTTTAAAATAGTTATCCTAAATTCATGAGCATTTTATTTCTTTCAAATGTCTATATAGCAAATATATACAGAAATAAATGAAACACATGCAAACACAAACACTCGCACACAAATGAACAACTAAATAAATACCTTTATAGGTAACTTTAAAGACCAATTTTCTGGGCGCGTTCCTTCGATAAAACGGTTATAAACGACAAGTTGATTGTCAAAAAATAACACTAGACAGCAATTAAATAAGAATAACACTGTTTAAGGAATGTGCTATAAACTCCGTCCCCGATTTGGGGTGAGAATATTGCCAAGTTTTTTATTCGCCGTGATCTATGATTCGAACATCCTCAAGTACAGTATCAAGCGGTTGGTTGTTTGGCATCCGTTAGTATCGAGAGACGATGGAAGTGCGCCCATGAGATGTCCCGGTTGATTGTTGTGCAGCGTCTGCTGTGGCTATGGAGCCCAAGACGGGAGTGGCGGTCCTTGCTGCACTTGCTAAATTTTGAAGGTTGAGTCTGGTGTGGGTTGCAGCTGCTTCTTCTTCCTCGGAGATCACTTTTCATCAGCTTGCAAGCGTAGCTTGTCCTCGCTGGCTTTCAGACCAGTGATCAGAGCGTGTCGCCAGCTGAATCTGTCTAAAGCAAGCTCTTCACAGGCGCTTACATCGACGTCAATGGCTCTCATGTCGCACTTGCAGGCATCCTTGAAGCGGAGATGTGGTCGTCCGATCAAACCTTTGCTAGAGGCATGTTTCGAATAAAGACGGTCTTACGGGATCCGTCCGTCACCCATCCGACGTACATATCCGACGTTGGCAAAGGAGTGTGACCATGCTGATAATTTTGGCACGTTCAAACACCTCGTTACTCGTCGGAGGCATCGCATGCGGAAGGCGCTCAGTCTTTTCTCTTGTGAGGTGTACATAATCCAGGTTTCACTGGCGTACAGGAGAGTGTTTAACACGCAGGCACGTCAAACGGTTGATCTTAGTGTTCAGGGTCAGCATACTGTTGTTCCACACTCTATGCGATAACCTGCAGAGAGTTGTTGATGTCTTTCCAAACAGCTTGTTGACCTTAGCATCGAGCGAGAGTTTGTTGGCGATAGTAGAGCCGAGGTACGTGAACACGCTGACTACCTCCAGTTCGTAGTTGATGATGATGATGATGGTACTTTTAGGGTCCGCGTCCTGAGAAATCACGTTTGTTTTCCTTAGGCTGATGGTCAACCCATACTCATCGCATGCTTTAGCAAAGAGGTGCATCAGGCGCTGTATCTCAGCTTCTGTGTGAGTGGCTATAGCAGCATCGTCTGTGAAGCGCATGTCCCTGGTGGTTGCTTCAGGCACTTTGCTCTTTGCCTTCAGTCGAGTCAGGTTAAACAGTCTGCCATCTGATCACGTATGCAGGTAGATCCCTTCTGTGGACGTCTCGAAGGCGTGCTTGAGCAGGACAGCAAAGAAGATGCCAAAGAGCGCGTGAGCCAGGACACATCCCTGTTTCACTCCGCTGCGGATATCGAAGGGGTCGGACGTTAAGCCATCGTACTGCACTGTGCCTTTCATGTCATCCTTGAAGGACTGGATCATGCTCAGCAGCTTTGAGGGCATCCAATCTTTGCTAGGATTGTAAAGAGTCCGTCTCTGCTGACCAGATCGAACGTCTTGGTGAGGTCTTTAAAGGTCGGGAAGACGGGTCTGTGTTGTTCTCTGCATTTCCCCTGCAGTTGCCTGACGGAGAAGATCACGTCGATTTTGGACCTCTCTGCGGAGAAACCGCACAGCGACTCTCGATACACTCTATCAGCAAGCGTATGCAGTCTGTTCAGGATGACTCGTGCGATGATTTTAACTACGATGCCGAGAAGGGATATGCCCCTGTTGTTGTTGCAGTCGCTTCTGTCGTCCTTGTTCTTGTAAGGGTTACGATGTTGGCGTTTCTCATGTACCAAGGCACTGCACCTTAATTTTAGCACTGGCAGAGAAGGTCTTGCAGGTGTGTGAGCAGCACGCTGCAGCCGCAATTATTGACTTCTGCTGGTATGCCATCCTTCCTTGGGGCTTTACCTAACTTTCTCTAAAGCCTTCTTTAGTTCTGTGACAGTATGTTTTACATCCAGTTCGGCCATGAGAGGAAGGTTTTCAATGGCATTGAGCGCATCGATGGTCGTGTGGTTCTCTCTGGAGTACAGTTCAGAGTAATACTCCACCCAACGCTCAGTCTGCTTGCCCTTGTCATGGATGGTATCACCTGCGGAAGACTTCAGTGGTACTGTCACTTTCTTCTTGAGACCCATTGCTTTTCTTATGTCATCGTTTATGCCTCTGATGTTTCCGATATCTCGCTGCTGACTGGATGCCCTGACAGAGCTGAATCCAGTATTCGTTGAAGCTCTGCCATGCTGACTTCTGCACGTTGCTTCTGGTAGACCTGTATGCCTTGTAGTGTCCTCTGACAGGAGGATCGCTTGTATTCCAGGTGCGCACTGCGACTCTTTTCTATGGCTGGCATGCGTGTGGCGGAGTTAGCCTCAAACCATTCGTTGTTCTTTGATTGCCTTTTGCCAACGATCTGTGTGGTTGTGCTGTACACAGTATCTCTGATGTGATCCCGTCTCTCTTTGGCACTGCCATTGGGAGGTTCTGAATCAAAGGTCATGAAGAGGACATAAGTGAATTCTGTATATGACGTCTTGCTTACATCAATGCGTGGTTTACCCTCTTGTCTGGAGCGGTTGCTCTTCTTCGGTTGAGTCTTTATTTTCAGCACACCAGCTGTGTGGTCTTTGTCGCAGTCAGCGATGTGGAAGGTACGGGTAAGAATCACACCATTCATTGCAAAATCGTCTCGTAATGCTCAAGTCCAGCTGGTGCCAGTGTTTGGACTGAGAATGCCTCCAAAACAATTTATGCTGTGGCTTTGTCTGAAAGAATGATTTGGTGATGCTGATGTCGTCGTACGATCACATCTCTAGGAGACGCTGACCGTTCTCGTTCATCTTCCCAGTGCCAAACATGCTAAGACAGGAAGGCCAACAATCATGGTTGGCACCCACCCTAGCGCTGAAGTCGCTCAGTAATATCAACTTCACTTCCTTGGGGATTTTGTTGATGGGAGAGTCTAACTCGTAGTAGAACTCATCCTTGGGATCTGCGGTGGTGCTTAGAGTGGGAGCGTAAACGCTGATCAGGTTGACAAGCCCCATTGTGGTGTGGAGGCGGAGGGATAGCAGTTTCCTTTTCCTTGTTTCCAAGGTTCTATCATACCCAGCAGAGAATTCCTGACGGCGAATCCAACACCAAACACTCTGGTCTTGTCAGCGCTCTTTCCTTGCCAGAAGATCGTCTAGTTCTTTTCTCTGAGACACCCGGAATCTGGTAGCCGTTTCTTTTGTAGTGAGGCGATGTCGACCTGCAGTTTTGCAGGTTCGTCGTTGATGACTGAAGTCTTTTGAACATCGCTGATTGCATGGAGATCATATGAAAGCTCGGTCAGCATGGTCCGTACATTCCAGATACATAGTTTGAGGATTGGAGGTTTCCTTGTTGGTTTTCTTTCATTATTTCTTAGCGCGGTTGTTCCAGTCCGCTTGTCAGGTCGGGTATCTTAAGCCCTTCGCACCGAACAAGGTAGGCGAACTGTGGCGGGACGGCACCTTCTTGGCTTGGGGGCTGCCCAGCTTGAGGCGGGCGGTAACTGTCCAGTGAGACATGTTGGTCTCCCACCGTCAAAATCAACCCCTGGCGTCTGACTCTACGCCAATCGAGCGGTGATTATAACCGTTAAACTGCTGTTTCCATGTGTTGTGCCGACGCTGTCAAGCGAAGCTGGAGTGCCCTCTCCTGGGTGCAAGCCTGTGTAGGGTGATATGGAGAATCAGCTGTTGTCACGCAGCTGATTACTCATCTCCACCCAGTTGATGGATCCCAGGAAAATGACATGTCCCTACGTCAGGCACCATCGACGTAGTAGGAGTTGCCGAGATGACATTGAACGCAATGCAAAGTTTACTCACTTAGCCTTTCTCATGAGAGGGTTTAGTCGCAAGGCAGCGAAGGTTTGACGTCGGAGTTTACCTTCTCCTAGATGGGCGAACACCAAAGGTTAACGAGCCCCATCTGCCCGATGCATCTGGTTTTGAGGTGCCAGAAACTCGCCTGTCATCCCTTCTCCAATCAGTTTAAACAGGTTCCTCCGGGTTTATTTAAGCCACTCTTGAAGTCCTGGAGGTGGATTTGTTTGTCAGAGGCTCTATCACACGCAAGTGATTATGGGATTTCCAAGGGAAGTGGGTGCTTATCCCCCACATCCGCCCCAAGCGATAACAACCATTGAAACCCACATCAGCAAGCACTTGAAGCCAATTAAATAATTGGAGAATAAGCCGTTCTCACCATCATGGATGATAAAAAATTGTGGCCTAAGTGGAATCTGAATAAATGTTGTTGGCTTCAGTAGTATTAACTGTTACCAATAAATTACCGCCGTAGGAATACAAAGTAGACACTGCTAATATTTGGTTTCTCTACACTTAGTTCATTTTGTCTGGTACTTCCGGCTGAAATTTTGCATCGTTTTATAATACCACGCACCAGAACCAGGAACCAGCTTTATAGCACGCTAAATTCCGTCTGCTTATATGCATTAGAAAGTGCACTGGATCCAGAAAGGGATCAATCACGTGTGTCAGGGATTGATTAAGATAAATGTAATAAAATAACAACGAACAGTGCAAAACTATTATCTAACTTGCCTAAGCGCTTTCTGCTCTTAAAGCGTCTCTATCAAAGGCGAATCCACAACATAGACAAGACATACAAATAAAACATACAATCCGTTGTGTTTGCAAAACTTTACATAGTTTTTTCTATAGGAATATAAGCCTTTAAATGTTGTATGCTTCAACTAGTTTATTTCAACTTGTTGCGGATACTGGAAAATACTTGTATTCATCTAGAAATAGTTGAGCCATAACGACATATATTGTTTTATGTAAATTGTGTAAGCACAAATTATATCCCAGATATTTCATTGTTATAGTAGTAATTATAGGCTATTAAGCAAATGTATTGAATTATTTAAAAGAAAATGTGTCGGCTGCGAAAGATAATTGTATTAGTGCATGGCTGTGTTTTCCTAGTTTTATTAGTTTAAACCGCTTGATTTAAATGTTTTTAGGCGGCGTATGCAGTAAGATTCCTTTTTTTTTTCTCCTGGTTTTGGAACGTCAATTGGGGTTGTGAGCAATTACGCTAAGTGTTCAATCACTGAAAGTGTGACATGCGGAGGAAAAGTGTTCTGCGACCGGGCTTCTGTACAGCTTTTTTGTTAACCAATCCGATCTATGAAGGATGATCCTTTTTGTGTCGTTTTTCAATTTCTCCGAAATGATATCCATATCTCATTAAACTTCTTGCATTCCACGTTGTACAATGGTATGTGTATCTATATTGTTTAATTTCTGCCCATGATTGTAAATTGTAATGATCATTTATAAATAATATACTATCTAACTAATTTTAATCCATGAGTGTAGATTCCAAGCTTAAGATAATGAGCCATACATACGTTGTTTGCTTGGGGTTGAGTTGCATACTCAACATTGATTATGACATTAGAACTTTATAGAAAATGAACCAGAGTAAAGTTTGAAGTAATTGTCCGACTGGATATTTGAAGTATTGCGACATATGTCAGGTGGGGATGTAATGTGACCTATGACAAGTAGTTATTTATTGTGAAAATAAATTGTATCAAAAGATGGAATACATTGTTATTCCTATTCATATTCTTTTTTTACACTAATCTTAGTCTTTAAGTGGTTTCAATTATAATTTCAAAAGATGTATTTATTAATTTATGTTATTGGAATTCGCAAATGATCTGAAATACTTTGGGATTATTGAGAATTCATTCAAATACATTCTGGATAATATCAAAGCGAATCAACACGACTGTTCGCACATCGGCATATTCCATATTATTGGCAGGTCAGCACATTCAAAACCTTTAAACCATTCGGAAAACCACTGAAATTCATTTGGAATTCTCCATACTTTGGATTTAGCATATACCCTTCAGGACAATTTTATTTTATTTAAATAACAGTGCTGCAATTTCCTCTTAGATTTTAATTTTATAACTTAGAGAATTAACTTATTTGTTGAATTTTTACTAAACTTATTGGGTTTGCTTTCCCATGACTTAGTTTAAGATCATATAGTCCTACCAATAGAACTTTGTCAGTTAAAACATTGTTTTATTTTTCCTTATTATTCTCAATCATCGTCCTTTTGATTTCATACAGAGTTAGAACAGTGCCATTTGAAAGTTATGTTAATTAAGACCATTTTGCTGTGTATATTTACAGCGTCTGCTTATATTTTGTCTGTGATTAAAGGTTGTGCCTAACGGATATTTTTCACCATTCTAAGAGATAAATAAGATGCGTATTTGAATTTAAGTTCTATATCGGATCTTATTTGCGAGTTAGTGAATTGCTCCATTAGAAATGATCAGTTTGCAAGACATTCTGTTGCGACATGTGTCAGATGACTTACTGTGTACAAGGGACCGTTCATATATAACATTATGCAATGGGGTTCTAATTTGTGTTACGGTTGAGGGGTAAGGGGCTTCGGAAAAATGTAACGCAACCCCCAAAAAACTTGTGTCTTCTACCGTACTTTCGTTGTATCACAATGGGAGGAAAATAACATTGAGAAATATATTCACGAGATGCGATGTCTACAACTTTATTTATTTTAAGTTTTTTCCTATGTATATATTTATATTTTGTCTCTTTAGTATATGTTTTAAAGTATTAAAAAATTCAGAACGCGGTGTTATATTATTGTATTTTTTTCTATACAAAGTGACTTCAAAACAATGTTTTTAAAAACATTTTATTTGGGCTCAGTGTTTTGTGACGTCCTACATGAAGAGGTCTGAGCTTTTGTGACGAATTTTGACTTTGATGGAGGAAAAATTGCGTGACGTTATATATATATATATATATATATATATATATATATATATATATATATATATATATATATATATATATATATATATATATATATATATATATATATATATATATATATATATGGCCCCTATATAGAGGTTATATAAACAGTATTCACTCTTGTTTCGAACCAGTCTTAGGGAATCTATGTTCAGTGTTTGTAGCTGTGTTCTTTAAAACTCTAGGTTATTTTTTAAAGTTAAATATTTATTGGAGTTACTAAGTGACTATTGAATTGAGATTAACATACTACATTTTAAGTACTTTTATCTCAAATAAAGACAGCTTGGATTAGATCATTGTGGTAGATTTGGACAATCAGGACTTCTGGAATTCATAAGCAATATTCTGTACTAATGGACTTTTAAGATTTTTATTATTATTTGGGATTTAATTCATAATCGTGTACATGTCTCTTATATTTTCACTTTGTAATTTAGAGAAATAAATGATTTGTCGATTTTCCTAGATATGTTGGTATTACAATCCTTTCTATTACGTATTGTAAGACATTCAGCTGTAATAATCTTTACATGAGACATGCAAAATATGCTTAAATTAAAAACTTAAAATCCTTTCATTACAACTGCCTTGGGTATCCATCATGATATCATCATATGATGTTTGTTTGGTTGAGTTTGGTTTTTTGGCGTCTTGTTTTTTTTCTTGGGGGGGTGGGTATTTTCTTCTTTTATGTTTCTTTTTGGGTTTTTTTTGTATTTTTGTAAGTCCTCATCTCGGCCCTTTCATTAAGATACAATTGCTACATACCTCCTGTCAGTAATTTTGGAAACTACTAAAAATTTATCAGTAGATGTCTAGAAAATGCAACTGTAGTGTAAAAAAATGTTAATGTCCTAGCATTCGACTTATTGCACTTTTGATATCCAAATTTTCCTTGTTTTTGTTTCTAAATTCAACGTAAATGTGCGTATTACACAATCGTTACAACAAGAAGCGTCATGCGTTCCTAATGAGCAGTTATCAGAATCTTCGAACTCAGATAAACCTATGACTGAGAAACAGAATGTTTAATACTTTCTGGTCCATTTTTTATTTTGATATTACTGAATCATATCAGTGAGGGTTAAATCGAAGATTTATAAATATAGGTTTCTCAAGTTCTTGTTCGAAAACACACAATTGCCTTTTCATGTCAATTAGAACATTAGGAGAGGATGACTTAGAGCCAAAACCTGGGACCTTAATAAGATAAATTGTCATTGACACAAATGGTTGTTAAATATCCTTTATTCAACTTAGATATGTGTTTTACACTGTACGCCTCAATCTTTCTAGCTTAAATGTTGGCAGCTTCATATAATGGCAACAATTTAGGCAATAATTAAACATAATTTAAACAAGAAAATGCAGTTGCAGCTTTTATAGAAGAGTTTCTTTTTTTTATCCTCCCATTTATTGTCATGCTAAAACCATGACACATTCCACTATAACTAGACTTTGCTCCAAGTAACTATATATTTAATGGGACGATTCTTGCAACTAACCGACAATTAAATAATCTATAAATTTATATGTAAACCAAAAGGCATTCAAATTAAATCAAGAGAAAATATACTGTGTTCCGACATAAGGAAACGCAAAATATGTTCATTTTCACTTAATGTGTTTGAGAAGACAATCGGAGTATTTTCCCATATTCTTAAATGGAGAAAAGTTACATCGTGTTTGCCACAATTTGCAGTTATGATTGAATGTAACGTGTTGTATTATCGAGCAGGGGGGTGTTCAGCCAGTAGAGTGTTCGACTCGTAATGCAAGCATTGCTGATTCAATTTCCGCACAATCCAGGGAGTCCGATCTCTCTGTCAGTCCTCGAACAAGGAACTTACTTCTCATTTCCTTATAATAGTAAAGCCAATGATGTTCTAAACGTGACACGAACATCAACAATGCAGCAGCCATGATATCTAGCAGAAAAATGGAATGAATTATAAATTCCGTATTTTAAGAATACACAACCAATATTAAAGTGGTGGTATGTCGGGCATATTGTAAGAGCTAGTTTATCACAGAATTTTCCGTAATACATTTTATAAGAGTTGTATTACAACTTCAACTAATAATTTATTTTTTTTTTTGCTTGTATAAAAATTGCGACAATTTACATTTTTTTAGCCTTGCTCACTGTTTTAATCTAGCTATGTACAAAAGCAATTAACCTGGTTTCACACTTATTGTGTGCATCACAAACTTAATGTGTGGCTTTCATTTGTATTTTATAGTCTTATGAATATAAAATGATGGATACGTTTTAGACGAGTCACAAAGTATTGTATTTACCTTGTCTGGGATTGCACAATTTAAATCAGTATCTTAAAGGCAAATATTTATTTTGCAGTACGAGTTATAATTCTGACGATGTGTCCAAAATAAATCATTTCATTAACAAATAAAGTAATTAATCTTACTTGAGACATGCATTTAGTTCTAAGGATACATTTTGATACATTTATCAGGGATATTATGATATGTTCATATTCAATAAGTGCGGTTTGTATTAAGAGAACAGTCTTGATATTGTATGTATATATATATATATATATATATATATATATATATATATATATATATATATATATATATATATATATATATATATATTCTTTCTCCTTAAATCTGCTTGTTTGATTTCTGGCTTTTGTCCGTTCACTAGTACCCACGTAATCCATACAAGTGACACAGTTCTCATTGCGCACTTCGATTTATATCGAATGAACTGAGATATTGATTTGCCATATGTTCGTGATGACACCTCCGACGTGAATACATCCTATAATACCATTATTCACAGACCAATCATGAAATTGGTTTGCGGACTTCATTTATCAAAGGGATAAATGTCACAGGCTTCAATTATTCGATGTACAATTGTGTCATTTGGTATTATATTCATCCATGAATTATGTTGATTTGGTGCGCGACATTCCAATACATCATTTTATATACCCGTCTAATAAAATAAAACCAGTAAGCGTAGTCGGACCAAAACATCCTGAGATAAAACGTGCAAGAGGTTACTTTTCTTGATTTGAAGTCGAGGAATTCATGCTTCTGTTTCAAAACCCGTTTGACTTTAAATCCGTGCGTATCTCTGGCTGCATTACCGATAACGTCTTTGATCTTCTGGCAATAACCTTATTGGTAATTAATCAAGGAGAGCATAAGAAATATATCTTTGCTTACTTTGATTTTGTTTATTCAGAATTCGCTTATGGACAGGAATAATGTCGGCGATTTCAAATACCCAGACTTTTTAAAGAGATAATTCATCTTACCGATTTCATGAATTCATGGTTCGATTAAGTTTACTTAAATTTGATATGCCGGTAGTAAGCGGCTAACTTACGCAAACACATTTTTGATAGGAAATGGGTTCTGACCTTTACCTCAGCATAAATGTCAAAATATCTGAAATTCAGACTAATCTTAAGCATGATTTAACTTTGAATGGAAAAGGCTTTATTAACCTTTGTAGCATACAGTATCAAGGTTTAGTGGCCCCTTTTAGTCACAATGTTTCCTCTTAAACATTCATACCTGTCTCGGAGACAACATTCAAGTCACTCTGTTTAGCGTGACATAGTTTTTCATGAAGTTGAACAAAAGTTAAAAAGAAATTAAAAACCAGACATTATTGGTATTAGACTTTAGCAGGTTGCAGATTGATTCCCTTGGGCTTTCTTATACAATCATCTAAAGAAGGAATCGAGTTTTAGGGCAAAGACAAGGTTACATCTCTTTTTCTTACAAAGTGTTTGGCTTTTGGCTGTAACATAAAATATACAACGCGCCTAAAACTATAAAATCTAAAGGAGACGCGGTGGGGTCTGTAGTTAGCGCGTCGGACTCACGAAACGAAAGGGTGCGGATTCGAATCATACCAATGGACCAGCCTGGGACAGCTACGCTGGTGTGTCTTTGGGCAGGGCACTTCACTTCAGTTGCCTCGGCACTAAATAATCTAACCGTATTTCTGTGCCGTATTGCACCCAAACCAAACTATAATGAGAAACCAAAAGCAAATATATAAAGGTCCAAGATGACGCTGGACATTACATTTAAATCGTGACTGGTATTTATTATTATTTATTATAAATCATTTAACATATTTGTTTTATGTAAAGCATATGAATATGACTTACAGGAAAAACAAATCAGGCAATGAAAATATAATGCTAGCATGATAGATATCATGCATGTTTTGTTTTTCTTTCTTTCTACAGATGATTTGAATCCAACATAATCTTATAGTAGTATTAAATGGGTGTTTCAGACAACCATATATATGACATCAAGGTGCACCAACGTTTTTATTAGACCCCGTGAGCCTTAGGTAGATAGATGGATGTGGGAGGAGTTTGGGCATAGGCATGTCTCCGGCGCTTATAGTGGCATGACAACAAATGCATGTAGGAAAAATCAATATTCTTCTTGATATAGTGATTGTTACTATTAGTTCAACCCTTCAGACTGTTCTCTTATTTGCAAGCAAGTTGGCATTTGTTTCATAGTTAGAAATACATGTTATCATTGCTTGAACAAAGAAAGTTAATATATTTTTATGTGTTATAAGACATTACATAGTACAAAATGTTTATTTGAAATACAGCTCTTGAAAAGTTAATCTCTTGTCATAGCAGCTGGATGTTTCTTGAGAGCTCAAAACTACATAGGCCAACCCACTGACCAGAGGTCATTTCATTATATATGACATTTAGATGCAGTTTATACAAACAGTTAAACGACAACGATATCAATAGCTAGGAGAGAGCGTCAGTTTCATTTGGGATATAATATGACAATGTTTCCAAAACTTCAAACATTCATGTACCGCTTTGGGACATATGTGCTATCGACGAATCCCTTCCCCAAATTCTGTAGTATCTGTTTTTTATGCGAATTGTAGTGATATATTCTCTCTGCCCTGAAACCCAATCGCGTACGAACGGTGGTACGAGTACCACATTTTGGGAAACACTTAGATATAACACGGGTTCAGTTTTCTACACCACATCCTGTTGACCCTTCAACCTTCTTGGTAGTTATAGTGACTAACGGCCGTGTCCGGAGTTAAGAATTATCCTATACTGAATAAGCTTAATTCCCATCATGATTTAGTTTCCTCTATCCCACCCAAAACAGTCAAATTAAAGTTACGTTAGATATATTTACATCGATGCTGAACATTGTCAACTTGAAATATGTCATATTTTGCGATCAAACAAGTTGCGTACATTGGGTGGGGGTGGAGGGTGGGGGTGTAACTAGTCATGCATGTGTATTAGCTCAGTGGACAATGGGATCTAAAACTAGCATGCAACACGTATAGCTTTGAGGAAAGCTTATTTGGGCATTTGCATGCTATTTACGTATTGACTTTGCATCATAATATTTATTGTGATTATCCTTTGCTCACGTTTGGTTCGATATCAATGAATATAGCCTGTTCATGTGATACAGCTAAAAGTAAGAATCATTTGTGTTCAAGGACATACGTGGTTAGTTTCCTCTTACTGCGTCCTAATCAACCATGCAGATATTTACGTTCCGGTTAGATCAGGACGAAGGTTGGTTCCAAATCGGGTAGCATTACAATACTAGAACGTCGCTATAGTGCACGAAAGAAGCATACGCTTAACATATATAGTATAAAGATCATAACCATTCACCATATATTTTGTTTTCGAAGCTTTTCATATCAATAATATTCAGTGATGATATGAAAAGTATCACTTTCAGCGTGCAATTAAAATATAATTACAGGGCTATATCTGACCCCTCTCCGTTCCGGCAATGTGTATTATATATCATAGAGATGAAAATATCTACATTAGTATAAACATTTTTGTTTTTCATCATTGTTGTAAATAAACCACAGAAAAAATCGAAAGAAAATATATTTCCCATTTTATTCATATATGTACGGTCTTAACTGAACATAGAAATTTAAATGTAGCGTATTGACCTCGAATTAAATATGAATAGAAAATAGTGAAACTGTGTTGCTGTATACGTGAACATCACAGGCGGTGTGCAATAATTATTACATTCATTTAATACTTCGTATAAATACAACTAAACTGATAAAGCACGATATATACATCTAAAATGACAAAACATGATATACATATCTGATCTGACAAAACATGATATAGATATCAAAACTGACAAAGCACTTATAAACAGACAACTTATTATGTGGATATCTAGACTGACAATGCATGACATCTCAACTGACAAAACGTGATAATGACATCTAAACGGACAAAGCATGACACATACAGCTAAAATTACAATGCTTGACACAGACATTTAAAATGATAAAGTATCATATAGACATCAAAGCTGTCAAAGCATGATATAGACATCTAAGCTGACAAATCACGATTAGACATCTAACATGACAATGCACGATATAGACATCTAAGATGAAAAATCATAATATCGACACTTAAGCTGACAAAGCATGGCATATACATCTAAGCTGACAAATCATGATATAGACATCTAACATGACAATGCACAATATAGACATCTAAGATGACAAAGCATGATATCGACATCTAAGCTGACAAAGCATGATATAGACCTCTAAGCTGACAAAGCATGATATCGACATCTAAAATGATAATGCATCATAAAATGACAAAACATGATATACACATCTAAGCTGACAAAGCATGATATCGATATCTAAAATGATAATGCATCATAATGACGTCTAAAATGACTAAGCATGATATACAGATCTAAGCTGACAAAGCGTGATATACACATCTAGCTGACAAAGCTTGATATAGACATCTACACTAGCAAAGAATGACATCGACTTTTAAACAGACAAAAGATGATATAGACATCTAAAAATTACAATGCATGGTATAGACATCTAAACTGACAAATAATCATATTGACATCCAAGCTGATAGAGCCTGATATAGACATCGAAACTGACATTTGTTGATAAGGCATCAAAGCTGACAAAGCATGGTATAGACATCTCAAATGACAAAATATGATATAGACATAAAAATTGACCAAGCATGTTATAAACATCTAACCTGATAAAGCATGATATAGACATCTAACATGACAAAATATTATATTGACATTTACTAAGACAAAGCATGATATATACACACTTTGATCACAATTGCGTATAAATGTTTGCATAACGTTCGTGTTTCTTTAATTTTTATTTTATACTTTCTTTTCCGCAATATGTACACGATGACTTAAAAAACATGATTCTGTGTCGTCGTAATACACTTTTTAGTTGCGTATGCAGCTTATTGTATTTATATATGCGTCATTTGAGTACAAGAGATCTTCCAGAATTGGTTCTGCAGTGTGTTACACAACGAATACTAAAATTGATAAAGAACATCGCTGATATATGCTAGAATTTTAAAATTACAAATAAATATATATTGTGATCAATCTCGACAGCATTAACAAATCGAAGGAATCATAATGAAAACCATGTACTTATATCAGGCTGTTACCGCAGCGTCCCGCACATCATTGATTAGTTCCCAAAATGCTATGTTGACTAATAGGAAACAGTTTCCATCATTACGCAAAACTATCAAAGTGTGCGTACTTATATCAGGTCTCTAGAAAACCAAGGATTTTTCTGTGCTTGGTTTGTTGTCTTATGGCAAAGCATAGTGCTAAGGCAGGTAACGTGCATATCCAGGATGATTTGTGATGAGAATCGAATTCGTTACCTTCTGGACACGAGTGAAAGTACTAAACTAATGAGCTACAGAAGGAATAAATTAAATCATAGAAAATTAATTATAACTGAACTCATATTGAGAATGAGCTTAGTTAACTTATTGATATGGATTTATTGTCAGTATGTAGCCCAATAAAGCAATATTAATGTCTGTTTGGTTGGAAGAAATGAATACAAGATATAATAGTGATATTAGTTGTAGCAGTAGCAGTTGTTACGTGTTTAGGCTCGAATAAACATTAACACAATAAAGAGTGAAAACAACAGGCTTTGAAAAAATATAATGATATATTTCCCTGGAAAATTCTGTAAAACAAAATTTTTTTATGAACTTACGGTTTTAAGAATCCAATCCAAAAATAATCCAAGAATAATCTACGAATAAGATGTTTGAAGTCCTAATAACAAAATGTTCTAATGATTTCAAGTTCGAATCCCGACGACGAATCCATGATGGAAGACGAAGTATGCTGTAATCTATAGTGTTGAAGCCTATATTTCCTTGTAAAAACAAGAAATATTACTCCGGTTTTGGAAATTTGAATAAATGTTCATAAAAGCTGTCCTTATTCAACAATTTCACATGAGCACATGCTATTTTCCAGGGAAAAAAGAATTAATCCTTTTGAATCCAAATTATCTGAAATAACTCCAAACAGCACATCATACAACTTCCAATGTAAGAGCCCAAATACTATTGAGAATATCTCTCCAAAACAAAGGTTATATCGTATCCTAAAACGCAAAAAGGGAGCCAAGTTATTATGTTCCAGAACCTCGTCGAAATTATGTACTTGTAAAACACGTACACCCAGTGTGGCCCCGACGAAAATCTTAAACACGTAGTCCCGTCATGACCTCGACAATAACCAATCATTTTAAAATAAAAATAGAAAATATGTACTTGGTTGCTGCTATTTTAGAATCAAGGTCAGGATATTGATCAACACATGCTGTTTACAAAACGAACAGCCAAGGGTAAACTATTTTCTGGAAAAAGTATCATCTCCATTGAATAAATTTACAATAGCATGTAATGAAAATTAAAAAACTTAGAACTGACAAACATCTAAATTGAAATAAATATATTACAAATCTGACAAAATTAAATCAAATATACATAACATAGTATTATTAGTTTTTACAGTAGTAGTAGTAGTAGTGGTAGTAATAGCACTAGTAAGATTAGTAAAATGTGCACGTTGTAGTTGTTCGTTTTATGATGTTCTTGCTGAAATAGTAGCTGGTAATGCAATATTAGTAGAGATAGCTATTATTATAGCTATTACATGCATACGCATTATGCGCATACCAAACAACAACAACTGCCACTACTAATCTTACCATACTATTGCTGTCCCTATTACTGCTACTACAACTAATTATTGTTATTCAAAACGTGTAAATAATTATCATGGAATAATTCTGAACAATGTCATTGCTTTCTCTTGAAATGAATTAATTGTCTTAATAGATCACATAAATCTTGACAAGGGATAATGTCCTTGGCAGATCATATGCCTCATTATATGGAATAATAGATTTGCCATATCATGTTATCCCTTGAAATGGAGTAATATCTTGCCATGTCAAAAAATAATAATTCTGGAAATGAAAAAATATTATTTCGTCAAACATATCTTGAAAGTGAAAATAGCATTGTCAGATCTATTAACCCTCGCAATAGAATAACAGCCTGACCAGATCAATTACCTCTTGAAATTGAATAATATCCTTGCCATATCATGTTACCTCATGAAACTGAGTAATAAAATTGCTAGATCAAATACTCTTCAAGGGGTATAAAAACCTTGCTAGATGATATTACCCCTAGAAATGGAATAACATCCTTGCCAGATGACTTACCCGTTGAAAGGAAATAATAGCCTAGGCAGATAAGTTACCATTGGAAGCATTAATTAAGAATTTCCGGTCTTCGTGAACACTTGTGTCGAGTGTAATATCATTCATTCACAAACTAAATATTATTTGGCTATGGTGTGAGGAAATGCCTCCCTGTAATGTCGCAATGCCCATGCATGTTTCAAACAGAAAAGGATACTGTTTTCAAGTATATTCAAATCGCACAATCATATTTGCATTATGTCTAAAAGCGAACAAACGCGGTTTCGAAAATTGCTTGTTTTTAATTAGCATCAGTATTTGTATTTTCGTCCATAATATCTTCTTCTGGCGAGATGATATGTCACCTTAACTGTTAGCTACAAGCATTTAAAATCCACTAAAGCGTAAAGCGTGAAACTAAATGAATCGAGATTAATTTGATATTTCATCCGTTTCCTTTGCTTTACACATGCTAAGTATCAATGTAGCAATTTATTCAGAAGAGCATTTCCGCTCCAAAAATAAAATATCATCAACAAGGCACAAAGTTGGATAATACAAAAAACTTTAAAACAAAACATCAAAATATAATATTGACTTAAAAGTCGGTTTGCAATTATCTATGTTGCTGAACGCTACCAGAAAAATAAAACTGGTTGCTTATTTTGTTAATGTCGAAGTTTAGCTTATGTAACATTGCCCGTTTCAATCAATAAACAAAAGTTTCATCGTTTCTAGAATTGGTAGGCGTATATATGCCCGTACAGTGCTGATACTGTACCATGAAAAACATTTACAGATCTCCATATCTTTTTGTCGTAAACTAATAATTAAAAGTATGTATAATTTATATTTTTGCATTAGTATGTGAAGGGCATGATCAAAATATATTGCGAAGTTGAAATTATTGCCTTCTAAATCAGATTTGCATTTCTACATTTTTCAAATTCATTTCTTCTGTAAAAATTGTATCATATCATATATGCGGTTTCAGGTCATTTATGTCAAAAAAATATTCGATAGTGTCATGTCATTTTTGTACACGTTTTACATTCCTCTATTGCCATTTGTTAACAGTAGTGTACACGTTTTACATTCCTCTATTGCCACTTTATCCGTAGTGTGCAAATTTTACATTTTTATTGCCATTCTCATCAGTATAGTATACAATATACATATATCTATTGTCATTTTAATCAGTAGGATATAAATATCCCCTTCTCTCATAGCTAGTATATACACTTTAAATTCTTATATTGCCCTTTGTATCAGTAGAGTATACATTTTACTTTCCTCTCTTGCAGTTGTTCTCCTTAGAGTATAAACTCTAAATCCTCTATGGCCAATTTATGAACGTATATTTTAAATTCTTCTGCTGCTATTTTTGTCAACGGAGTGCATATCTGAAATTGCGCTTTTTCCATTGTTATAAGTTAGAGTATAAAGTCTACATTCCTTTATTGTCATTTTTAGCACAATGTATGACTTTTACATGACTATGTCGCTATTTTTTTTAGGAGAGTACGACTTTTAACTTCTCTATTGCCATTTTTATTAGTAGAGTATGAATGTTACCTTCTTCTGTTGCCATTTTTATCCGAAGTATATATATTTCACATCCCTCTATTGCTATTTAGTATATGGTTTAGATTCCTCTACTGGTATCGTTATCAGTATAGTATATAGTTAGATGCCTCTACTGCCACCGTTATCAGTATAGTTTAGATTCTTCTATTGACATCGATATCAGTTTGGTATATAGTTTAGATTCTTCTATTGCCATCGATATCAGTTTGGTGTATAGTTTAGATTCTTCTATTGCCATCGATATCAGTTTAGTATATAGTTTAGATTCTTCTATTGCCATCGTTATCAGTATAGTATATAGTTTAGATTCCTCTACTGTGATCGTTATCAGTTTAGTTTAGATTCTTCTATTGCCATCGATAGCAGTTTGGTATATAGTTTAGATTCTTCTATTGTCATTAAGAATCGGAAGAGTGTTAATGAAATGAGTGGTATGCTGTCTTTTAAATGGACACTTGCAATCTTGTAAAATGAAATTAAGAACAAGGTTTAATGGAGCAAAACATGGACATATCAAATGAAGACTTAATGACATAGAATATTATTTGTAACTTTCTAACGGTTGGGACAAAACTTCGAACTTTAGATTTAGTGTGTTTGTGTTCAAACGAGGAGGTCAACAAAATCAAGACACATTCAGGTTACAATGAGATATAACTGAATTTCTGGATCTTGTTTTTCCGTAGGAAAAAATGCAACAAATTCTAAGGAATAATGTTTATTTTTTTGTTATGAGTGCAAGGTGTATAGACAAAACATCAAAGACTCAGAATAAAATAGCACTAGTTACACTACTATAGGATATTAAACCAGTTTTGTTGATTTGATATTTGGGAAACGAAAGATAAGATAATAAACACTAAAAGTGATAACGGAATACTAATTGGAGTAGGATCATGATAACATTAATTTTATTACACTTTGTTAATAATGCAAACTTTGTACTCATCAAAAAACCGTTGTATCACTTTCACAAAGACATTTTTCTTTCTTTTTGTAGTTATATTTGTCTTGCGTGATTACCCGTTTAATTCCGGCCGTGAAACTGGATTTTTATTCACGATAGTCTGGTCAAATGATAGTGTGGAACGAAAATATTTATGATAGCGCTGTAACCAATAAAATTCACTAATTATAAAATTTCCCAAATATATGTGATGGTATTTCAAATAATAGTTTCTAAAACGTTTTTATAAACTAATTTGAAAATTGGTGATATGTTAACACATTCTCTGTTAAAGAAATCATATACTGTAGTATTTACAGAATAAGTACCGTTATGTTCTTTAGCTTCAGTGATCGTTAACTCGTTCCTCTGCATGCATTAATGTTGATGTGCGGAAATAAACATAGTTGCGCTCTAGATAGACCTGTATGCAGCGAATGTACTTGCTTGATTGACGTTAGCGCATGCGCAGTTTTTGGTCTTGACGCCAGTGGTGGGCAAAACTTTCGTAACAGTTGTCCAAGGAACGTAAAGTTAATAGTCTATGAGAGACACATGACGAGTAATGTAAGGGTACGGTTTGGCTAAAGGGAATGAGTGAACATAATCGCTGAAAGGAAACTAGATAATACGAGTAGGAGATTGAACGACCAGTATAATAAAATGAACGACCGAGATAGGACACTAAAGGCAGTGTGACACATAAGCAGTACATTGGAAACCTGAGGGTGTTCTAGTTCATGTCGCCCCGAACCGACCTGCAATGTTCATTCTAGAACTTGAACAGAAGGTTACGAAAGGCATGTCAGACAATTGCAGTTCGAAACACTCACTCGATTTGTGATGAAATCTGCCGCATCGAAATAAAACGGAACTGCTAAGTGCATTTACGAACTTGAGGTAATTATGTCTTTTGGTGGCGGTGCATTGTACTTTTGGTCCTGTACAATTTTATATTGTTATCACGAATGCATTAAATTGTTATATTATGCCTATATGGGGCTAATACTGTCCTGTTATATATCTCTGCTAAGATTTCCGTTTATTCCAACCATTAATTTAATTTTAATATTCGCTCAATCAGCTCTATAACACCATAGTCGATCATCCGCTAAGCATCGATAAGCACCCAGGAGAGACTACATTGATACAAATGTATTGTTTATAAATGCGATATTATTTAGTAAAGTGGCGTTTTCGGAAACTTGTGAACATACCGATTTAGCTATTTCATTAGCGGAGTGATTGAGCCGATTGACTATATAAGACCCTGAACAGCTTTCAGTGTTTATAATCCTTTGTGATTTAGGTCCATCAAGGAGAGATTGTGAGTTCGAAACCATTAAGCCAATAATCTATCAGTAACATAATTCTCCATGTTTTGCATGCGTAGTCAATTTGATAGTCGTTTCCTCCAAAGATTTGATCAGATAGAAATTTGGCCATATTAGAGCGTCATAGTAATGTGAGTCGCTTTATGGCATCTACATTTGTTGCGGAGTAATATACTTGCTTGCTGCACATTTAATAGCCCACTATCGTTTAGAGCCACTTTACATCAAGTAAACGTCGTAGTTCACACAGCCACTTTACATCAAGTAAATGTTGTAGTTTACACAGAGCCACTTCACATCAAATAAACGTTGTAGTTTACACAGAACCACTTGACAAGAAGTAAACGTTGTAGTGTACACAGAGTCATTTGACGTCAAGTACACGTTGTAAATTACACAGAGCCACTTGACATTAAGTAAACGTTGTAGTTTACACAGAGCGACTTGACATTAAGTAAACGTTGTAGTTTACACAGAGCAACTTGACATTAAGTAAACGTTGTAGCTTACATAGAGCAACTTGACATTAAGTAAACGTTGTCGTTTACACAGAGCCACTTGACATTAAGTAAACGTTGTAGTTTACACAGAGCCACTTGACATTAAGTAAACGTTGTAGTTTACACAGAGCAACTTGACATTAAGTAAACGTTGTAGTTTACACAGAGCAACTTGACATTTAAGTAAACGTTGTAGTTTACACAGAGCAACTTCACATTAAGTAAACGTTGTGGTTTACACAGAGCAACTTCACATTAAGTAAACGTTATAGTTTACACAGAGCGACTTGAAGTTTTAAAGAAAAAAAAGTCATATTTTAATGTGGGCCTTAAATGAATATACTGAATGAAAAAAAAAACGTATTTTAAAACTTATTTAAATCCACTGAGTTTAAATAAACCGCAGCTTAATATATAACATTCAAACACGACTGATCAATTCGCTATTATGAAGATATCATTGCCCTCAATAAGACGCATCCGGTCTATCGCCAAAACATTGCTCCATCCATTCTCTGTGACCATAACTTTCATTTTATATCCATTAAAACACATTAGATCAAAACAACAATAACGATCTTAATATACATAGTAGATAATAAATACGAATTCAAGTTATGTAGGTATAAGAGAAACCAGCTTATATGGATGTTATATATGTGTGCAACATGTTCAATGTATCAATCTCTTTTCACCACGTAAAGATAGCTTGAAATGACTCGTTGCGTTAACTCAAACTCTTATTAAAATTACTTAGAATTCTGCTTAAACTTATAGCTTTTGTAAACGAATTCATATTTTATCCCAATTAAGTCCAAACTTACTTACAACAATCAAATCTGCGAATCAGTTTAAAAGTAATATTATCTAGTTACATAAACGCATTAGACTAAACAACGTATCAGATAAGGATAATTCTTTAATTTCACAGATGAAGAGCTTACTGATATGGCGACATCTGAACATCGGAAATAATCGTCGATTGTGGAAAATAAATTAAGAAATCAGGGCTTCCAAAAGAGCTTCACAGCTAAATTTTGGTAGAGGCCGAATTGTTTATGCACATAATACATATAATAAAATCAGTTTGTCACACGCAGTTAGTTTTCTTTAAACATAAAGTAATTGTATACCTGTTGAGAGAGAGTGGGGGGGGTGTTCGGGGTAAACGTATGTGTTGTTTTGGTGGTGTTGGTTTGGGTTAACGCCACTTGGCGGCGAAAGATAGGCAGTACATAGTGACCAGAATAATTGGTGGAGGTAGTACCCGGGAACACTCGGGTAAGAACCAATGATCAATGGGAATCTACAGGCAGCTTGTTCACATACATTGGCCAAGTCTGCGAACACACATGGACTGCCGTGAGATGGCCGTTATCGGTAAAAATGAACGCTTTAGACCTCTCGCCTCCCGCAGGGGACCCCTAAACATGTGTGTACCGACTTGTACACTGCTCCCTATCTGTACAATGTTAAAACCTGACCGAGTGCACACATAAAAAACTATCCATCTACAAGATTTTGCACTGCAACGTAAATGTCTTTATCCGCATTAACTATCGATTTGATCCATATATTCTAAACGGTAGGATGTATTAAAAAAAATCAATCAGCAAAGAGCATCAATTTCTGAGAAATAGTGGTGCGACATGTAGAGTTGGATAATTAATTTCTAGCTAACAGATAATACTGCAAAAGAAAGAAACCATAAAGAAAACAAATTACAAGGGAGAAGAACACAATTCAATATAAAAGTAAACGAACAGAATGATTGAATTGTTTCAGACATTGTAAATGAGAAACAAAGGCATAAAAAGTAAAACACAAACCACGCAGCATCCCTGAACGAGAATGTGGAAAAAAAGAAGTACTACCTAAACATATATATGGAATTACCATTACAAATTTCAATTTGCATCATTTCTATTATAAATGAATTGAATGGTACCTAAGGCCGAGTGGTCTAAAGCGCTCACCGTTCCGGATCACTGCCACCTCACCTCTGTCTGCGTGAGTTCGAGTCTCAGGCTCGACTAGCGTGGGTACGTGGGAAAGCCTGCCAGTAGCTTCTCGTGGGTCGGTGGTTCTTCTCTGGGTTTTCCAGGGTTCTTCCTCCACCAGTTATACTGGCCACCATGTATAGCCTATCTTGTACTGAAAAATGGCGTTAAACCCTAGAACAACAACAACCTAACGCACTACTGGGTACACCTGTAGATACTTATCCTACGTTTAGACTGAAAAACAATAACGAGATTAAATATCAAATGACCATGGAGACTGAACACAATTGATGTGTTACAAATAAATCCAAATTACCATACAAAGTAGTTATGACTTGGGTAGAGGTAGACCTGGTAACAGCTTCAGCCCTTTAGGGCTTTCTACAGCTGAGCTTCAGCCCTTTAGGGCTTTCTACAGCTGAGCTGGTTACCAAGAGTAGCATGCAGCAAGTGGTTATTAAGTTTAATTGATTTTACTACAGTATGCAGACGTTATTAAAGAAAAAAATTATTTCCATCAGAAGTAGAAAAAACACCAATATAATGTCTAAAGAAAAGGATTTATTCAGCATAATAGATTAAATGAAACGTTAATGTATTGATAACAGTGGAGCCATAAGTAAGACAATTATTTTGATATCACAACATACAACAGAACGGTGTGAAAGAAACAATCCATGGTAAATTAATACTCTTAAAGGTAATATAAGAATGTAAAATAAATTCAAAAAAATCAAAACACAGGAAACGAAATGTATCATACAAAAACCCAGCTGATGCAGGAATGTTTAATGTTTTGGGCAATTCAAAACTAATATATCGTTTTCGTAGTTAAATAATGAGTATACGCTTGTCAGAAAAGGAGCGTAAGTATCTTGCTGGTGTGTGTACATCGGTGAGGTCAGATAGGTATGTTGGACTGGAATCCGTCAGTGAAACGTAGCACAGAGATCAAATTTTGTGATTGATTCTGTATCGAATGGATAGCCAGTGTAGGGTACAGAGCAGCGGGGAGGTGTGATATGATCGTGTTATTATAAGTATGATCCGAGCAGCTTTGTTTTGAACTTTTTGAAGTTTCTGAAGTAGATATTGAGATGTACCAGACAGAATTGAGTTACAATAGTCCAGTCTTGAAAGTTCTAATGAACATACAAATGTTCTAGTGACATCAACTGAAAGATATTTGCGAATGGAGCTGGTGCGTGTCAGCTCAAGATATGCAGCTTTGCATTTGTTCATGACATGTTGGTTTTGCGTGAGAGAACTGTCCAGAGTGACACCTAGGATTCGTATTGACTGTGTGAATTTAATGTTGGTGTTACTGATATTAATTGTTTGAGGTCAAGGATGTGAATGAAAAAGTCTTTGTGTAGTGATCAGAATGGCCTCAGTTTTATCATCATTCATCTGCAGCTCGTTACATGCCATCCATGATTTCACATCAGAAATGCACCTCTCTACACCTTGGATGGTAGCATCAATTTCAGTTGGGTGGCTAGATTTGTATATTTGGGTGTCGTCAGCATACAATTGGTGAGACACTGGAGTTCTGTATCCCAGCGGTATGGTGACGGCGAGTCAGTTGAAATTGGGTTGTCAAGCTTATCTCTAATGGTTTGTACTTTGTCACGGAAGAAATTTGCAAACAGGTCCGGATGGTCGACTAGAGAAAAGGTAGTTGGAAGTGGTGTACATTTGTTCCTTGACATTAACATGTTAGTAATCTCGAAGACCTCTTTGCAGCTGGAACTTTCAATGATCTTAGTAGTGTAGTGGGCTGATTCGCTGCAAGGACTATATTTGTGACGTTCTTCTTAGCGACTTCATAGATTTGCTTATGAATAGTGAGTCTGGTGGAAAGCCAGAGCCTCTCAGCTTTACGGCGTCTCTTTTAGCAATGCGAAGCTGGTTCCTAACACTGCTATACCATGGAGAACACTTTTGAATTGATACTCTGCACTTGGTGGCAGGGGCATGCTTGTCGAGCAATGAATGCAAGCAGTTATCGAGTTGTTCTGCTGCAGGAGATAGGCAAGTTGTTAGGTTTGCTTGGATGTCATGCATTAGTTTGGTTCTATTTATGATACGGAGGTTTCTCTTAGTAGCAAATAAAGGTGGAGGGTTAGGGACTGATACGTCATGATCGCATATAATGTACAGGTGATCTGATACAAGTTCATGGGATACCAAGGAGGAACGTAGAATAATATCATCAGGTCTATGAAGAATCCAGTCTAAAATGTGACCGAGTTTATGGATGGGTTGGTTAACTGACTGTTTGAGGTTGAAAACAGTAATGGTATCGAGGAGTTTTGATGTGTTTGGGTTTCAGGGACAGTCAAAGTGAAAGTTGAAATCTCCAAGAATAATCAGGTTGCCACCTATCGAATTTTCATACTCCAGGAGATTCGGAAACTGCTTCAAAAAGAGAGATTCGGCCAGCTTGCTTTTCTACTAGGAGGAGGGCGCTATAGGCAGAAACAATGGACTGACCTTTGTTCCAGTGTAAAGTGTGGCTTGGACTAGTTCAAACGATATGT
The DNA here is from genome assembly GCA_028554795.2 of Sinohyriopsis cumingii. Classification (NCBI taxonomy): domain Eukaryota; kingdom Metazoa; phylum Mollusca; class Bivalvia; order Unionida; family Unionidae; genus Sinohyriopsis; species Sinohyriopsis cumingii. The sequence goes on along the minus strand of CM068827.1, from coordinate 76,531,292 downwards.
TGTAGAAATTGAAAGTTGTGGTGTGGTTAAGACGCTTGATCATGGCCCTCCGCGACAGTAGCGGGGGAACGACTTGATGGAGTTGCCGGTGTGTGTGTGTGTGTATATATATATATATATATATATATATATATATATATATATATATATATATATATATATATATATATATAAACAAAAAAGGAATATTACAAGAAAAACATGATGCTGAATGCATTTGAAACACATTTAAAACGTTAAACTAACCGAGAGTAACTAACTGAAAAACTAACCTCGAGTAACTAACTGCACCATATGCGTCACCAATTAAATTTTTATTCAAATATTTCATTTTAAACCATGTAACAGAAAGAAGCAAAACCATCACTTTGGAGTAAAATTCAACAAACAATTTAATTCTCTATGTTATAAAGTGATTATTTAACAGGAAATTACAGTATCGTAAACTAAGTCCCAAATAATTATAAATATTATATCAAAAGTCTCAAATTATCGAATGTTCTGAATTAATTCTGATAATCATCAATGTCCTGATGTAACACGTAATATCGTAAAATCGTTATAAAAGTTTCCGAGAAACACCAAATAGTGTTTTCTCTAAAAAGTCAATGAGCACCTTTTAATTTCAAAGTAACATTTAAATAAATGATTTCTCTCTGTATCTGAACACATCGAAATGTGATTTTATAGACTGATATTAAAACATAACTAAAAATGTGTTTTCTTCGAACCTTTATATACATATTTCACTTGACCTATGTTGCAATCGAATGATCTGGAAAGCCAAATCACCTCAATGACAATTGTGTACCAAATAGTAAATTAGTTGTCAGAACCTTATACATTCGAAACTAAGGACAGATTTTGAACTCAAATTCAAGTAAACATCTTAAAACGAAAATGACGATAGTCACGTAGGCCAAAACCATGCCCACACTAATTGTGCGGAACAAAGTTAGCGGAAAAGCACTGACGGTTTAATCTGAGATGATTTCGTGGAATACAATAGTATCCGTGAAAGCAACATTTTAATAACGTAGTCGCCGTTCTCCGATAAGAGTGTCCCAGACGTCTTATTTTCAATTTAAGTTAAATCCCACATGTTTTAGTCAGCTTTATTGACAGCTTCAGTATATGTTCAGAGCATACGGTGCATCCACGCAGAATATTGCAGATTATCTACGTGATCAACAAGCAACCAAATAAGAAAGGCTGATTGTCGAGGTGTAATCGTCCATTTAGTACTTTAAATTGGAAGAAAGCTACAATGCAGTGACTGCACAAACCTTCGTTGAGATTTCCCGTTATATGTAAACCCAAAAGCATAATAGGAAATTATAGATAGTCAGTATATGAATCAAATACATTTAATTATGGATACTCAATAAGCGCAGCTTTTCCTAAACTGAACTGGATATTATGATGGATATATGCTAATATTTTGTGTATATTCATATTTAGGAATGCAAGTCTTGAATATTGAAATGTAGTTATCGTATAGTTAAATGTACAGTACATTGACACATGTATTAAGACTAATGTTAAATTAGTAGAGAATTCACAATAAATATTTTACAATATGTTGACATTTCAAAGCAATGTTGCAACAGAGATTTGTACTGTGTTAACATTTCACTTCGAGTTCAGTTTCCGGCAAAGTGTCTCAGGCAATTTGAGGAGACCGTATTCGACTCTTGTCGTACACTAAATACATCTTTACTTGGAAGAAAATAAGTAAATAAGCAATTGTTTCATTGACTGCTGTGATTTCTTTGTATGGCAAGCAGATGACGTATATTTAACGCCTTATTGATTAGTATACTTACTTATATGTAGAATTTTATGACAAAATTGTATCTGTCCTATATTTTCATTATATGTATAATCTGAAATAAATGAGCAAATAAATAACACTGAGAGAAAACATATCGTTGGAATGCAAACTATAAACAACCAAATGAAGACAGACAATACTGTAATCTATGTCTTAAGATACATTTTCATTTAGGAGATGATGAGTTTCACTTTTGCCGTGAATGCTGATGTTTGAAGAAATAAATACCTTTAAGAAGTTTATTGTGTTTGCCCATATACAGAAACATTTGTCATTGTGCAATTCTAAGTCATAACATGCCATATTTATAAGGAAATCCCTATAACACTTTACACGTATAGGAAATCCTGATAACACGCCATATCGAAATTCCGTATCTGATCAGCTGTTTTATTTAATATGCAACATTATTACAGATTATTTCCTATTTCAAATTATTTAAGAAAACATTTCTAGCAATTTTGTATTTATTTTGAAAGTGTGTTAAATTACATATAACCAAAAATTGGTGAATTACTCACTGAAAATTATCTAAATGTGTACGGCATGTGAAGGCGACGATTTCATGTTTTTAAAGTTCTTAATCATTCAGATGTCTTTTTGTTGAATGATGTCCTACTTACATTTGACCAATTCGGCTTCTTATCATGATAATAAAAACAATATCAGCATAATGATCATTTTTATCGTTCACGAAAATGACGATATCATCGTTTTGGGAATAAATGCAAAGATTACAGGTCGACACGTATTCATTCAGAGCCATGTTATCACGGTGCTGCTTTAGAATTATTAATTCCTTCAAGATCTGAACGGAAATCTAGATCACGGAATGTACTGAAAAATGGATACGTTTTAGATTACGTCTGTGACGACTGTACTCATGGGCCTTTACATGCCGTGTGAGCATCATCCAGTTTCCGTCAATTTCGTATTCATTGGTATTAAAAATTGCGAAAATATTATGGACATTGCTATTTATTGAGAGATTATGAAACTTTTAGCATCTTTTTTATAGCTGTGGCTTATGGAGGTATTTACCATGTATTGAGATATTTGCTATGGGAAGTTTTTTTGTTGCTTTTTAATGAGAGATTGTTTTATGGAAGTATTTGCTATTTACTGAGAAATGTCATTATTCTTATTGTCATTTTCTAAAACATGTTTTTTTAGATTTGAGTTCAGGACATTTGTTTTTCCGTACAGAAATTACATTGTCTACTAATTTCGTCATGATGTTTGCTTGAATTGAAGAATAAGACCTGACCTTCTTTCCCAGTTTGGTATTATCTGGAGAAGATAGTGGTTACGAATATTATGGGGAAAAAGACCGACATCTTGGATATATTATTGGGTCATACGTAAGGTGACCGCCTGCATATAAGGGACTGGGTTGGCTATTATTTATTCCTATTTGAATATCACCTTTAGGTGCATTCATATATACATTTAACGGGAATCTTTTATTTCATTGGAATTACAAAGTGCTCATAGAATGGTTTGACCAAAACGCTATTTTGAAATTATTGATAATTAATTTAAGGACATTCTGGATTATATCATTGAGATACATCAAGAACATTGGTACATTAAACTAATCAAGACTATTGATACGTCAGCACATTCAAGATTTGAGTTCATTCGAAATGCTATATTATGTTCTAGATGTGATAGAACATTTAAAATTAAATGGGACTTAAGTGACGATACCGAAAGTTGCTTTTAAATCTAACGTTATATTTTATATATAAAAAAGTTGTTTGCTAAATTTTACAAAACTGTTTGGTTTTGCTTTTCTATTATTTATTTTAAGACCATACATTCTTAAAACTAAGTCACACATTAAGTTCTACGTCCATATTTTTAAATAAAACTAATACCATGGATCCTTTAAAAGCTATCATAATTACAATTATTTTTTCTGACAATTAATATCAATCGCTAACTATATGTCATAATTTGAAGCTAAACAATGTGGAAATTACATCATTGATATAGCATGTTATTATGCAATGTAGATGACATATGATTGTCTTCACGGGCATGGTATTGCTGATATTGGCAGCAAAGCCTGAGAAATCTGGTGCTTTGGAAATTGCTATTTATTCACCACTCTCTATATATTGACGCATTTTATAATATATTAAGTCTCGTTGTAGCTTTCGTACATCAATCAATATTATGGCATTAGGGTAGTGATGTCATTCATGTTGCAATATTCCAGAATTCAATGACAATTTCACATAGTACTGCGGAGAAGTAATAAGCAGAGACACTTGGTGCACAAGCAAACAAGAGATCGATAGCCTAGAATATTATGCAAATACGTAGCCTGTTCCATTACACTAATACATAGCCTAGTCCATTACATTACAGAACATTTGCTCAAATAGTAAACGTTAACAAATTGAGCATGTTGTAAACCGAAATGTATTCTTTTTTGGTTTAAATGTTGTAGAATTTCAATTTAACGTTCCAAATTCATTGTGATTTGTACATTCGATGTATAATAACATATTTTAAATTTAACATGTGGATGGATATTGCCATAAAGGTTTATAATATCAAATTGTGTGTCGAGAAATATCTTTCTTTAGCGTTTATCCTACCGCATCAGGATCGTCTTCCAGGGTAACAATAAATTACAGCAATGGCTGATGGAGAAAGTGAAAGTGTACTATTGTGAGTTTACAACTATTTATAAACTGTTAATCTCATAAATTTCCACCGGTTCTTTTGATAAGTATATATTTATTACCAATTGAAAAACGTTGACAATTATTTTTCATTAGAACAATTCGTTGAATGTCGACAATCCAGTAAAGATATAAATGCAATTTTACAGCAGCAAGCAGTGACCATTTCAAATAGTCCGTTTTGGAACTGCGTTGTTCTTGAAAAAAACAAACAAAGGAATGTATTCAGTATAGGGTTCATTGGATAAGAGTGTTTTTCAGACTGAATCCTTAGAATTTTTGTATTTCTTTTCTCTGTGTTGCATGTATTATTGTTACAATGCATTTATAATTGTATATTGTAATTTGCAAGGTCCACCGTATGTATGTCAATACGTTTCTCAGTCAAAGTTAAGTTCACTAATTGTATGTGTGTACATATTTTAATAGGATAAAGTCCACTGTATGTAAGTGTATATGTTTCGCAGTAAGAATAAAATCCACTGAAGTTGTGTAAACGTTTCTAAGTAAGGGTAAAATCGAAAAAGGTATGTATGTAAGTACGTACGAAAGTAAGTACCTGTGTATGTAGGTAGATGCGTATGTACGTACGTGTGTCTGTATGTATGTATGTATGTATGTATGTATGTATGTATGTATGTATGTATGTATGTATGTATATATGTATGTATGTATGCATTTCTCAGTCAGGCTAAAATCCACTGTCATTTTCTGAGTCATGGTAAAGTCAACTGTATATATGTGACTGTTTCTCAGTCAGGCTAAAGTCCGCTGTACTTATATCTATGTGTATGTTTCTCAGTCAGGTTAAAGTCATCTATACGTTGTGTATACTTTTCTCAGTCAAGCTAATATTCACTGTAGGTATGTGTGTACATTTCTCAGTCAGGCTAAAGTCCACTGTACGTATGTTTGGACGTGTCGCAGCCATGGCAAAGTCCACTGAATGTATATGTGTACAATTCTCAGTCATGACAAAGTCCATTGAATGTACGTGTGTACCTTTCTCAGCCCGGCGAAATTCCACTGAATATATGTTTATTCGTTTTTTAGTTAGGGTAAAGCCCACTATATATATATATGTATTTACAATGACTGATTTCCATCGCCGATCGCCTTCAGAAGACAAATACGTCTATACAAATTTCTAAAGATTTGAAGATTGAGACATTAACATCGTTAGATTCTGAGCTCCCATTGTTTAACATCTAAATGCGTATTCTAATTTCGTAATTGTCCGTTTCAACAATAGCAATGTCTGCCAGAAACATAACAAGACATTCATTGATAGGTTTTCGAGTATACATGGCAATATCATATGGTCATTTAATGATATGGTGTCATAACAAACATCACTTTTACCGAATCCTGTCATTTAATCAGTCAGATCACTGGATTATTGTTGCAACTAAAAGACAATGTCATGAATTAATAAATATATAACCGAGCATCGGATTAACATAAAAGCAATATTAATTCTGAATCATGAAATATCGACTTCTGGATGAACGTGAAGCAGAGGATACTTAGAATGTCAATAAAAATTTCTCAAACGTGCATGATAACATTATTTGTCAGAAATATTAGTTATGCATAATACTATGAGGCATTCCTCTGTAGAATCCAGAGATAGAAATTTCCGTTCTGTTTTTGTGTTTAGTTGTAATTTTTTTTTGACTGGTTCTATATACCTTGATTCCTGTCGTAGTAATCCGGAATCACCGTGTAGTTAGAGGAGAATTAATTACTAGGCCAACATTCTAGTCTGTCTGTTTTGCATGAGTTCATATAGCACCGACAATCCGGCATTATTTTTCGTGGTGTCCTTGTGGTGATGTTATATGGAGCGATACTCTCAGTCTGCTGTATTGCTGAATGTTATACTAGTGCAGTTTATACAATGCATCTTTTCTTCTCACAGGACAAAAATAATTATGCATCCAGTCAATAGGGTACGATTTTAAAAATACTGTTCATTATGTCTAGCTCAATTTTACAGACATTTCAGATAACTTCCTTTAAAATAGGTATATAATTAATGTGTGTGTGCTTTCTAGACGGGGGTATTGTTTGCATCGGATGTGTTTTTGCGGACACCAAAGATCCTACGAACCATTAATAACTAAACAGTTATGACACAATCATGACATTAATAAGCGGGTCTGACACTAGTGTATCTGTGGAATACTTCTCCGAGATAGCAAAAGCTTTCCGTACCGTACGCCTTCATTGCGACCTAAAATTTATTCAAACTACTATAATGTCACAACGACATTCTTTACAACATTTTAACCACATATATTTATAAATTGGAGGAAATTAAAATAAACAAATAACTTAAGCCATATAGTCAGCAAAACCCGAAAATGAAACAACCTTTGACCTACTATTTTACAACCTAATATCTACTTCAGTCTCTTGCATATATCTGATAGCAACAACCTGTAACAGCTGTGTAATATATTTAGGCAGCAAGTACCAGGTAGGATATTACAGTACTTTAAAGCAAAATCAAAGCTCAATACCCTTAATGATTCTAATATGAAAAAAATAAGTTAACATGCATAAATGATGCAGATGCACAGCCATTAGGGAAGCATTGGAAGTACTTTCTAAAAAGATATTTTTTCTTTATTGCACAGATGCCTGAGCAAATGACAAGAAAGCTGGAGCTTTTGCTTTTCAGGGCTCAATATTATGTATGATCCATCAATCCTTTACATATATATTACATGTAAAAATACGTTTGAAGGCAACTAGAAAAAAACCACATCAATTTTCAGTTGCATTCTTTTTGGGGCACAATTTCTTACCTGTAATATTTCATTGTAATTCGTTTTAGCAAATAAAATGTCATATCTTTATGTCTATATACATGAAAGATTGCAATGGCCAAGATTGATCAGAAATCCTTATCTCGTCCTACGTGCAGTTACTAAAAACAAACAACAAGCCATTTCTGATTGCTACATTGTAAAAAATCAGCAGCCGAAAAAAATACAGAACTTTCCTAAATGCAGCTTTTTCTAGGAGGTCATAGTCACAGTTTTGTATTGAAAGCAATACATTGGTGGGGTCATGCCATAAAATCAGATTATAATATAGAGATTTATGAACCATTGATAGTGAACATTCTATTTTACTTATTGGTGCTTCTGCCAAGCCTATCCCTATTAAAATATTAACTGATACAGGAGTTTCTCGGAGTGTTTTGCTATCAAGCACTTTGCATTTATGTGCGACTTTGGTAAAGTTCCTCTTCATTGTGTCAATTTGGCATCAGGCTTAGTCTCGGGACCCGCGACTGTTGACACTTCTTAACCTATCAAAGGTATTCATTTATAACTTAACAATGACCTTTCTGGAGACAAGGTTATGGTTAATCCGCTTCTAACTGGCAAACTACTCTGAGTCAAAAGGTTGATCCTACCGAAATACATGCTTTATACCCTGCTTGTGCAATTACTAGAGGTATGGCAACATTCCAGTTTTTAATGAACATAATAACAGCTGGTCTTGACAATTGTCTCGCATGTTTCAATAACGTCATCATCTACAACGATACCTGGAAGATCACTTGGACGAAACCATGTGGAAATTCTTTGATCGATTTAATGATAAAAAGTTGATAATTAATTTAGGTAAAAGTAAGAGTTTGCTGTACTTGTGCTGCAATTTAGGACATATTGTATGACACTGTGAAATAAAACTTGTGGAGATTAAGGTCAACTCTACATCTGAATTCCCATCTGACGCGATTCATGAGGATAACTAAATAAATCGCTGACAAATTTGTTGATTAACAAATGAAAAAGAGGCTTTTGATAAATTGAAAGCAATTTTTAGCAGTAAATCACTTATTTTATCTCCAAATTTCATTCATTTATTTAAAATGGCTGTTGAAGCAAGTAACATTGGAGTTGCTGGAGTACTAATTTCAAATTATCAAATTGGTCTTGGTTATCTAGTGTGATATTTTTTCTAAAATAACTAAACAAACACCAATAAATTATTCGACAATCGAGAATCAATGTCTGGCTTTGATCTTGGCCGTGCAGCATTTTGAAGTGTATATTAGTTCTGCTCGTTATCCGATTATCTTTTGAGTGATCTCAAATCATTTAATTATTGTATAAAAAAAGTGAAACAAAAATCAGATTTGATGTTGCCAGAATACAACATTGACATTAGGCTTAGAAAGGTAAAAGATAATCTGATTACAGATGCACAATAACAATCTGTAGAAGAACTGTATTGATTTACTTTGTGTATATTTGATAAAATTATTCGGATACCTCTAATTATTAGATTATAGTATGCATATTTGACTATTATGTAAAAGAAAGTTATATCGTAAAATTCTATTTTTTACTTTATTAATGGAGGTCTTATGTACATTTAATTTGTTTCGCGTTCTTGACTGTACTCGAGGGTAAATGTTAGCACATACCCCACCCCACCCCACCCCACCCCACCCCCGACTATTCTCGTGTTTTGTGACATTTATTTGGGGTTTTAATAAAAAATATCTGTTCGGTAGAAAAGTGCAAAACTTGGGTTTGCTTCTTTCTGTTATATGATTCAGGATCTAACAACTGTATTACTTGGATTCAATACGAGTATCCGAAACCTATACAAGTGATTGCAAAATTAAGTTTTCTAATTAAACAAATCCCTGCTGTTGTTATGATTTTACGTTTTCAAACTTCTACATATACTAATCAGAACAATCTAATTGAAGCCAGTTTCCTTATATATGTTTTACTTCTTTCTCATGTAGCTGCATGATAGCTGTCACTTAATGCCAGATTTGTTCTAGATGTATCATTGCTGATTGTTTGAACCAAAGCCCTTTGTATTTATTTTGAATTTGTGCATAAACCTCCATATCCTTTATATATTTGGAACTTATATATTTGGAATAGCTGCATACATTTTTATTTTATCAATGCTACCCTGCACTTCAACTATATTATTGCCTGCTTCTTGATACAAATGTAGTTTGGGAGTTAGTCAAGATTATTTGGCTTTGGCATGTATTCTCATCACTCACATATATAATAGAGAAATAATGAGTTGTTAGCATACTCATGCTTTCTTCACAATTTGTTTTTCATTCTGCGAATGTCCTCTGACTGTGTGGTCATTTGTGTTAAATACTGTTATATTCTGCACATACAGTATGCTATCATGGTGTTATCTTCTTGTTAGAATCAGTAATAATCACATTAAAACCACTTTTTGTCTTTTGGATTGTTTTATATATATATATATATATATATATATATATATATATATATATATATATATATATATATATATATATATATCTTTTTGATCGATTTCGTTATTCCAATACGTATTATACTTGATCTAACAGTGCTTGCAAAGTGCTGTATTCACCAATATATTTCTCAATGTTTTGTATGTCGATACATTAGTTTTGGGTGTTAATCATCTGATCGAAAGGTTATTCATAAAGTTCGTTGTTACTTATTGATTTTTCATTTGATATTGCCCTTTCGTTATTTTCTTAGGCTCTATATCGCTGCCTTAAAAATGTATGTGATTTGCAGACTACTGTGTATTTTAGTTTCAACACGGTTATGTTCAGACGCAGCTGTTAGTTCATGCAGGATCTCCTAGATTACTAGATTAGTACTGTTGGTGTTCTTGCAGTTTACATCAGCGCTAGTTGTTTAGTGAAACATTTTTTCTTTGTGAAGTTTTTTTCAATATAAATTTCTAATGGTAAGAATTCAACATAGTTCTCTACTCTAGATGTGACCTTACAAGTATTTACTTTACACAGATGCAGACACTCGATATGTTATCTCACTATGATTCAATTAGGATAAGTGCTGGTGTCACATATTAAATCGAGCAAAACAGACACAAAAAACTGTCTTCGATTTTAATAGATCGCTGGCAAGTGAAATTGAGCAAGGCCTACTTGTAGTTTATTGTGTGTATTGGGTATTTTTTACTTTAGGTATTTTATTTTACTTTATAAATTTTCCCTTTAGAAAGATTAGATATCAATACCTACTTTATTTTTACTTTTAGAAATAACTATTCCTTGTGCTATTTTCAAATAAACTGTAAAGTTGCAATCACCATCATAAATTATAACATTTATTTTTGTTTTGTTATTCTTGTTGATGTAGTTGAGAATATTGTTTCTGAGTTCATAGGAAACAGTATAATATCAAGCAATAAAATGTATTACCCGTAATGAAGCGGATAGTTGAAATATCATTGTTTCCGATGTCATTCGTAAAATACTTTTCTTTCTTGGGGTGCATCTCTTGTAATATATCCATCATTAGGAATGGCTCTTCAGTATTTGTTTACCTTTCACATTTCTGTTTTTGCTCTAGGTCTATTTTCTGCATTCCTATTTATTCCTTATTTCGATTTGTGTCTCGTTGTATATGTTCTACACGTCGATGGTTAAAATAGATTCTTCGTGGATGTTTGCATTGTTCCAATTCTTCTTCCTTATCATGTCATCCATCCTGTTCAGTTTTGTAAGGGCTGATTTTATGAATTCAGCATGCTTTTAAACATTGATTTAAATCAAACATTTTCTTAACATATATTTCGATATTTTAATATTGTGCTCTTTCCGCTAGCCGCATTCCTGCTGAAGCGACACCTACACTAGCTAAAACTGTTTCCTTATAGGCGGCTCAATAATTTCAGGCGTGGAGGGCTAGGTTGTGTTTCTTTTTACTTTGTTCTTCTTCCCTATCACCATGACTTAATCATTTTAATCTGTTTTCTGATTCTTAGCGTGATTTTAAGAATTTTAAGAATTAGTTCTCTCAGCTGAAAGCCAGACTGCTCTCAGGCTATTAATAGTGAAATAGCTAAAATATAATGCAATTAGTAACTTTACAACTTCTTCCATATGCAGAGGTGATTGCGGACAACCTGCAGTACTCAATAACTATTTCAAATCATGATGTAGGTAATGTATATATATATATATATATATATATATATATATATATATATATATATATATATATATATATATATATATATATATATATATATATATATATATATATATATATATATATATATATATATATATATATATATATATATATATATATAGTTCAAGGTGTACTGTTGGCACAATAGCACATTCATCACTACACAGCAGCAAATTCAGTATTGGAAATATTTTAGGACACCAGTGAAATTACTTTCGAACTTTATACATTTAAACTTGTAATAAAACTCAAAATAGTGTTAGTTCTTTCTTAAGTGTTTAATTCGAATTCTACCATTAATATACACAACGATGAGTGTCTTTTGTATTGCCTTAAATTAATTCTACGTAACTATTATGACAAGGACACAAAACTATTACATTAGTATATTTTAATGCAGTTTGTTGTGCACAAATAACGCCGTAAACAAGACCTTGACAGACGGAATCAATACTTTAGCAATCTTAGACATGGAATTTAAAATTTATTTTAGTCTGTTTAACATAAATCTTTTTCTTAAAGAAGAAAAAAAACATACTGTGCAGTTAGATTATCCTGACTGACGCATTGGTCTTCAAGAAACATATCAACTTGCTTCCAGATTGCATCAGCGTAATAATCACTAAAATGCATATTTATTTTTATCTTTGTTCAATAGTTCGTTCATTCTGGTTTTGTTTCTGTTTTAAGGGCGGGGGTGGTATACGATGGGGCATACGATTATATTGGAACAAGCTGTAGAAAGGCTACCTGCATTTTATACACATCAAGAATGAAAGGTGAACTGTCTCTATAATCGTAGTACAATTTACTCTAATATAATCTTATATTTCTTCATTGTTACAATTAGTAGTCTTTTACCTCTTAGATTCCTGCAACCTGATTTGAAGGTACAATTTGTTTACCTTTTTCTGAAGTAATTTCAGAGCAAAATTCTGCAAAGGTGTGTAATTTTGTTAATATGTATATGACGTGCATGATTACCTTTCTGCATGTGAATACTGAATTTCAAAGTCAGCAGCACCTGACGAAACCAGCTTTATAACTTTATGGGGTAAACTAATTTTCTTGGTATGATTTGCTGTGTTTAGTTTTTCATTAAATATGGTAATCATTCTGCGGCATTGCATTGTTCATATATATATATTCATCTGCTCGCGATTCAAACTCCTTTTTGCGGTGGAAGTATTGCATTTACCTAGTTGATTGTTTTGAACTACAGCAATTAAGAAATATCATATGTCCTGTCTGTATCAAGAATTTGTGTATGATTGCTTATGTCAACGCCTTGGTCCTAGCCCGCCAGGATGTTATATCCTGATAATCTATTAATTGTGAAAAGAATTGGTTTATCAAAGTAAATTAACTTGGAACCATTTGTGTCATATTTACAATGTCAAACTTTAGTTCATCGCTTCAGTGATTTTTTTTCTATAAACATCATCTTCCTCATCCGATTAAATAATGTACACCAAAAGAATGAGATCAGAGAAGAAGGTTTACAAATATAAAATCTTATGCATTGTACTAAATCGAGATCCATTAAAATATAAACACCCAAATTCAGACAAATTCTTTACGAAATTTAATTTCGTGACAATTATCAGGAGGCTTTTGATTAAAAAATAGTATTTACAAAATTGCCATTTACAGCAAACCAGTTATCCATTTTAAACATATGATGAAAAAGACCTTTACTTTAAAGACGTGCACCTTTGGTCCTCACTGTACTTATAATCGAACTGTGTCAAATTTAAATTATTGGTTCAATGAGGTCTTATGGGTGTAATTTTTGTTTTCTTTTTACAATCCAAAATAATTTTCTTTAAAATGATATATGTGCATCTTAATACATCAATACGAAAATATTAAAATATATATCGAATCAGCAAGTTAAATTCCAAATTTAAATTCCATTACTGTAGCCAGACAAGAAGATATCCAACTTGAGGGGATCTCATGATTTTTCTGTTTTCTCATTAAGAGTGATTTCCCCCTTCTTGGTTGCATTGAATGACAGCTTATACTCATAAATTAAGACTACCATGTTTCACTCTTACAGTATAATAACAGTGTTTAATACTTTACCTAAACTAAGATAATTCATATCTCTAACGAAAGGAAGACATTGTTAAGAAAAAGTAAGAAAACAAAATATTAGCATCCTCTTCCAAAGCACACGCTAGCCTTCGTGAACAGAATTCATTTTCCATGACAAGTTTCAGTCTCTTTGCTGGTATTTCGATCTGTCCAAAATCTGCATTCGTCATCTTTGTTAATTAATATTACTACTTTTTAGTCACTGCAGCTCATTTTCTTAAATGTTATATTGTTACGCGATGATTTGTGCAACCCTTTTACATCGCATATAAGCGAGATTTTTTCTGAAAATATCCATATCATTGACGTTCATTATATATGCCAGATGAATTTTAACCCAAAGCCTTATTTTCATAATAAGGAACATCCTGAGGTGGCAGTGGACTTTCTCATCACCAAACATTTGCAAATTTTGTATACATTAACCATTGAATAAAATACATTGTATCTTTAGATCATGACAGCTTTGGTTTCATTATATTGTAATACATGCCATGTATCCTTTTTAGATAATGACAACCTTGAACTCATTATTGTTGCAATTTTTTATCATGTATCTTTACATAATGACATCACTAAGTTCATTAATGTTGTCACTTTTATCTTACTGACAGCTTCGAGTTCATTAATGTTGTAAGTTTTAACATGTATCTTCAGATAATGATAGCCTTGAGGTCATTAATGGTGTAGCTTTTATCAGTTATCTTTAGATACTGACATCCTTGAGTTCATTAAAATTGTAGTTTGTATCATCTATTTTTAGATAATGACATGCCTTGGGTTCATTAAAATTGTAGTTTGTATCATCTATTTTTAGATAATGACAGCCTTGGGTTCATTATTATTATAATGTTTATTATTTATCTTAAGATAAAAACAGCCTTGAGTTCGTTAATGTTGTAATGTTTATCATGTATCTTTAGATAATGACAACCTTGAGTTCATTCATGTTGTAATTGTTATCATGTATCTTTAGATAAAAGTGACAGCCTTGAGTTCATTAATATTGTAATTTTTATAATGTATCTTTACACAGAAAGAGACTTGAGTTCATTATGTTTCAATTTATACTATATATCTTTAGATGAAGACGGCCATGTAGCGACAAATATTTTGAAAAAATGAGAATTAATTATAGAGAGTTATTTTGTTTTCAGCACGTTTGCAATGAACCGTTCGTGATTGAAAAGGATTTCTACTTTAACTGTTGTGACCCCATTCCTCCTAGAGAGGAAAAAATACCGTATATACTCGCGTATAGTTAAATCGATCTATAAAACTGCATACACACAGAAGTGTAATCGCATATTACTGGATGTATACATTTTCTTATGACTAATAAGTCGAGCAAACAACATAGACCATCATTTGCCGACCCGCCAAATATCAAATCAGGGTTGTTCTAGTAGTTTTTCGAGTAGAACTGACCACAATAACCAAATAAGGCACTGACTTGGCCATATTATTGGAAACGTCTGATAAGCAAAAGCAGATACTGATCGATTAAAATGTGACTTAAAAGCCCATAAACTACTCAGAAACTGACGGAGGAGGCTGGATCTAACTTTAAGTAATAGACAATTCTACAACGCAAGAATCCCTACAAGAAGCTGAACTATTAAGCAGCCTCTTCAATATCATAGACTGCGTTAAGTGGTTTCATCTCAGGAAAGAGTGGGCAAAAATAAGGAATCTCATCGCATGCTACAAGTAAAATGAAATCTAAGCAGCAAAAGAAATAAATCCGTTACAATCAACACCGCCCCTAACAACAAAAGCAACATCAACAGCAACAATAAAAATAAAGAAGAAGAAGGACGTGTTTATGCAAAGAATCAAAGCGAATCAAGTAATGTTGTCATTAGATATAAAACCCATTTCCTTTTAAATAATATGAAATTCTCCAAGCCTAATACTTTTAGCCATATTAATTACAACTGCATTTAGGACTTTTTGCTCAACACGATGATAATCTGTTGCGTTTGGATTATAAGCTTCCATTGGAAGACATTATTACTTCTGTCTCTGTAGTTCGTGTTAAAATGTGCTTTATAATCTATAAAAAGTATATAAACTGCCGCTGTGCAGCCCATAAATGCAATAAAATATCCGCGCCTTAATTGTGACAATTACCATTCCGTATAGTTTAACACCTACATCAAGAAAGTAATTTCGCTTGATAGTATGCAATCTATGTGCACAGAAAAGAATGCAGATAACTAAGTATATTTTCGGGCAGCTATGACACACTCAGGCTCTAGGGACTAAATCACAATGAATTAAACCCGAGTCGCGATTTCAAATGATTTTATCTGGCAGTAACAATGAAAATACGAAAACTGAGTTAAGTCATGAAAAGAGGGAGGCATATTTTCCATACAGGGTGTGTATTTCAAAACACTTAAGTGACGCCCTTTTAATAATAATAATAATAATAATAATAATAATAATAATAACAATGATGATGATGATGATAATAATAATAATAATAATAATAATAATAATAATAATAATAATATGATGATGATGATGAAGACGATTATTGTTATTATTAATATCATTATTAATATTATTATTATTATTATTGAAACTAGTGATAATGATGATGATATTAACAATAATAGCAATAGTACTACCACTGTTACTATTATATGATCGTAAAGTAAATAACACAAAGAGCGAAAGCCAACAGGTTTAGTAAAATTCAACAAATAATTTATTACAAGAGTACAAGTGAAAATGTAAAAAGAACTTAGAATATTGCGAATTAAATCCCAAGAGGACCTAAAGCTTTATCACATGTCCAAAGGTATAGATCTTTCTTAATGAATTCCAGAGGTGTTCTGAATGAATTACAGTTTAGAAATGCGCTGCTATACCAATAGCCTGGACTACTGTTGACGTCTTACCAGTCCTGATATACCACGATGATATAATCCAAAATTTCTCTAAATGAATTTATAATATTCCAAAAATAGTGACCTAGTCCTCAAGTCAAAGGCACTTTTTGTTTCAATTAATAAATAAATAAGTCGTCTCCAAATATTAAAACTTAAAACAACTAACGACTGGTTCCACAAGTCAGATGTTAAAGTAGGAAGGGGTAAATCTAATATAAATAACCTTAAAAGAAAAATCGAAGACAGAACAAGAGAACAAGGGCGAGGGTCAAAGGTTTATTTCAAGAATATTCAAGAAGCTCAGATCTATTGCTAAACTTTTAATAAAAATCATGGCAAATATATTGTACACCAGGAATTCCCCAGAGGAAAACTAATGTCATAAACTCAAATAAAGTAAACATCACCATACAATATAACCCAAAATAAAAAAAAAAATGATATATGAAATATGCTGTTAAAAAAATTATTCAGGTAGGCCCAAACTTCTTCCTTCACTTATTGACGAAGATCAATCACATAATACAAATTAAATATACATAACACCTGCCTTGATAAAGAAAAGAAAAGATGTAAACAATAAAGCTTTCTTTCACATAATAATTAAAAATACATATGATACTATAATAATTCAAATTACATAAATGTCCTATGAATTAATTCAAAATATATACACAAATTTAAACAATACAGTACCTTATTTATGGACAAATATAAATCACACAATGCAAATTAATTATACATAACACCTGCCTTGATAAAGAAAAGGAAAGATGTAAACGAAAAATCTTTCTTTCACATAATAATCAGATATACATATGATACTATAATAATTAAAATTACATATATATATCCTATGAATTAATTCAAAATATATACACAAATTTAAACAATACAGTACCTTATTTATGGACAAATATCAATCACACAATACAAATTAAATATACATAACACTACTTCTTCTACTATAGTACTACTACTACTATTACTATTATTACTACAAGTAAATATTCTACTGTAGTTAATATATTTGCCCTGAGCACATTGTTATGTAAATTTATGTTTTTAGCAAATGAAGGAGATATAATTTATTTTCTTTTTTATTGATTATGAAGCAGCAATTCACCCTATGGACTGGATCTTGCTTTATCATAAATTAGTAAATTAAAATATAAGCAGCAAAATGCTTAAGCTGTCATTAGCATTGTTGCTTGCAAATGACTTGGTTGCTTTTTCTAAAACGCTCGCTATTCAATTTCAATAATGTGATATAACTAAAAGAATACCACACCATCTCGAAACTAAAAATAAACCTTGAAAATATTTTCTTATTTCAAAAAGGGGAATATTTGAGAGAATGTGAAAGTTGGTTTGTTGGTAATTGCCTCATAGGGACTGTATATTATTCTAATTTTCTTGAATGTGTATTCCTTTTAAACTTGTTTGTGTATTCTCTTTTGATTTGTCTGTGTATTAACTTTACAAAATATCATGTTATAACATTATACTAGACTTAATCGGCTTCGTCAATTCTTAAGAAAGTATTTATTCCATGCATTTGATACTAAAATGCATCAATCTAGAATTATGAGTCAGACGTTTGGGTTTTGAGAAAGCAAATGACATTGATATTGTACTTGCGTCGTTTTGTAAATATATTATTGTTACTACTTAATAAACTCTAATTGCTTTTATCGATAATGAGTAAGCAGAAGACCAATGCAAGTAGTAAGATATAGTATAATTCTTAACTACTGGTTAAAAGTAGTAAATATTACTTAGGATGGATACCAAAACAAAGTTGAAGCCCACAGCTGACAGGGGGAGAAAAGTGTGATATTTGGTCACACTACTTTGACGAATCTACTGCTTTCATTTGGAATAGGATAGGTCTGATTTAACCAAGAGATGGGTGATGCCTGTTTGCTTACCATTTTCAGCAATAGAAACTTTCCTATAATGGTAAATATAGGTAGATTTAAAATATGCCCTCTGTTAAAAGACTGTACCCCTTTTGTGCAGAAATAAAAGACGAGTTTCACTTTATTGATAAACGTCCCATGCGTGATAATTCGAGAAATGCCAATTTACCTTCATGTTTTTAATTTATGCAAATCACATAAAGTTTTATAACTTCATTACGACTACTGACACCACTACTTCTGATAAAGATAATAAAGATTATAATTATTAGCATTATCATTCTAGTAAAGTAGTAATTTCATTATTAGTGATGTTGTCGACGGTGATTTAGCTACAGGTGCTCTTTAAGAATCATCAGCAACATCATTCATAATTATCTTATCACTAATATTATCATGTACCCAATTGTCGTAAAAAAATAAACTACTATTCATGGAAAAGGAAGAGTGAAATAAAAGTGCTGAAACATTTTCTTTCACATGCCTGCACTGTTTATCTGTAAAAAAATCTGTTACCTGTACTCAACTTGTTTGTAGTAAAGAATGCGGAAAAGAAAGAGTATAAACACATATGTAGGATTGGGTCCAATAATTCAAATGTTAATGCTTACTTTATGATATTCATTAGGCTATTTAAAACTTTTATGTTATAGAAAAGACCTCCATCATCCATTTGAGAAATACAGTACTTCCCAGGAGTATCAAATATGTAACGCACCAGTTTTCAGACAAGACTGGTTGACGCTGTGAAAACAAATGCCGAAGTTTCCTATTGTTGTGAAAAATAAAGAAAAAGAAAAGCGTTATAGATGAATAATAACCCACTGTCTTTGTATTTCCTTTCCCCGGAATCTACTTTTCGTACAAATATAATAAAACCTCCAAGTTTTGAAAGTAAATTATACAAAGTTATTCTCTGTTAAAACATCGGCTAAACTGAGAAAAATCAATAAAACAGAGATTTGCCGAAACATGGTCATAAATGGGATTCTCATTCTATGATACAAATTGATAGACTGGATAATACATGTACAACATTTAACCATGTCAACTTCAAACAATGTTTCAACGTTTGGATAGACCATAACTTTATTTAACAAATTTGTACAAATATGTTTTTGCACGGAAAACGTTTTAATTCTGACGTACATTGTTAAAAGTGCTATAATGAATATCTCATAATCTACGACAGCAAGAACGTAATTGATTCATTTTAATTGTTCACTTCTCACGACATAATAATTCGGTCTTTCGTTATAATGTCAAGCTTGTGTATTAGAATATCTTCCGTTACTCCGGCCATGTGCACACTCAAACCACTATATTACAAGTTTTTCAATTAAATCCAATGATGTGTACACTCTGTTGTGTATAGCATCATAAATCTGACCAACTATGGATGGAATAAATGGTTAGAAGCAATTTAAGTAGATAATAGGCATGAATTGTGTTCAAGAAAATATTTACAAAATATATATCTGCCTATATGTGCACATGTACGTAAAATATATTCATAATCAATACTTTACAATAGTTACAGTGAATCATAATCCTTATCTTTGCATTTTAACTTTAACTAGTATTTAATATTGGGCAAGTTAAAATTGAACCCGTGTCACTACAGTAAATATTTTTGTCTATATTTTGTTGCACTCACGGGTATCTGAAGCTTGAATTAGTTAACCTCGTTCTGGTAAATATAAAACTTCGTTGTGATCTATCGATTTCTAAAAGACACAGCTTCTGTTAGTATATTTTTCTCAGTGGCATTTTTTTCCTAATAGACTAAACGTGTATGATTTCTATCGATGATCATTTCGTTCAGTCACATCCTGTGCCATGCTGTCATACACATCGAAGGAGCTCTTCACATTAAATTTATGTCACTCTCCTATGCGGTTTCTGTAGCATCAAGATTCATTATTATCAAATTATGTTTGTATACGTTTACCATGAACGCTCGTTATGGATATATTAAGCGTATATAGGTAGTTGAAAAATGTATAATTTATATTCAAGAGGATCTAAGGATACGCTCAAAAAAACTCAACACCCATATATCTTCACGATGCCATTCTATAAACTATACATCTAACGCAAGCACATTACTTTTGTTGCCAGGATATTACATAAAATGGATAATATCGGTAATTTAACAGTCAATAACATATCCCAAAAAAATAATATTTTCCGCTATAACTTGTACTATCTAACCAATCTTGTCCGAAATTGTAAGATAAAGTAAGTGGCAATTAAACGATTAATTTTATCTGTTATGACAGAATACGGACGATATATGATTGTTTTCTCCGTATAGATTGCCAATATTTCCAAGAGAGCTTTTAAAGATGGAAACCGTTAACTTTGCTCATTCATATAAACCTTTCATGCATTTTATGCCTTACTTCCGGCATCTTAAGTTATAGCTCCGCATTAGGTTTTCGCTGTCCTCCCCCTGACCTTTATCTGCATTATTCTAGCACTCAGGGGCATCTTCCTATTTCATCGAGGGAAAAAAAAACAGGAAACAGTTTGTAGCTGTATATATTTATGGGCGATTAAAATATGGGTTAATCATACGTTTAAAGAATGTGAGCTAAATATTCCTATGCACTGTACTACAAAAACTATTCTTTAAATAATAAATTATACAAATGTTTTAGATGAACTGTCTCATTAACGTCAGCAGTCACAGATATGTATTTTAAAATCCAATGCCGTTTGAATTTTTCATATGCAATATAAATTTTAAAAGTTCAATGATAAATAGATATCGACCTGACGAGTTCAGGTGTGAATATGTATTGATGCTAGGAGGTCAGGGCTTATTAGATGTTGACATTCAGGATTTATAGGTTACTGCATTTGTATGGGAAAATATGAACGAGTTTTTCCGAATAATACTGCACGACGTTTGGTTTTTCTATTGAAGGGTTAATAATAAAAAGAATACAATGCAAGAAAAAAGTAATTCAGCTGATGCTGCATTCCAAAATAAACATACAACTGTTGATTAATCAATGCACATTAAAATATTAATACGCACATAGCACCTTTCAAATTTTTCACGAGATCGACATTAGTTTTAAGCAAATCTCGTTTTGGTCTCCATAAAATTGAAATTTTTGTCATAATGTGAATCAATGCTCATTGAAACAACAATCCATTTGGTTTGAAATGAATAGACTTTGATTCATCTGTCGATCCAACTCAATTCTGCTTTTCCGTTTATGATGGACTGGATTTCTTAGATGAGTCATTCTATACGATGTACATTTGAGTTGGAAATGGATGAAAAGCCTTGAATCACCTGCACTCCTGTCATTGATTATTGGGAGTCATATTGTGGGGAAAATATTAATTCTTTTAATTAAAAGTATCAAAAAGACCCCATGGAATATTGCATTCATGTCGTTTTAAGTACAGTAAGGAGAATATGACTTATCTTGGACGCGAACCTGAAATTACAGTAGAAGTTTGCATTGTGTATCAGGTTTTGGAACCCATAATATTATTCGGATTTTCAGAACCCCACAAATACATTTCGAAGAATTTCATGATGGAAAATGAAAGTATAGTATTGTCATTCTTATTAGCAGCTAAAGAAGCCACATGTTTATGCCCTGGCACTTGCATGCTCTCTGATGGTGAGAAACCATGTACAGGACATGTGTGGTTTTTATCGCTAGCCTACATCCAAAACATTGCATTAACAAACTTAAACAGAAAATTTGCAAAGCTGATGTCTGTCCGTTCAGCTATCAGAAATAAGACTTCTTCTCATTCTTTTCTTATTGGATCTGTCGCTCTCAATTTTCTACCAAAATCATAAGCATTTTTCTCGAAGTTTTAATGTTTTGACTGACTAGCAAAATAGAACGTATCTGATAGATATGCGATAGCCCTTAGGCATTAGCTTCAATATGCTTATCTGTGCTATTTTGCAGGCATGAAGAACACTGGTTATAGTCTGAACCATTATTTGCGAAACGTTACGAACATTTCTTCTAAATAACTGTTTAAATGATCAGAAATGAATTTCATTAACGCGTCTCTTACGTTTGCTGTGGACATTTGCTTTTTCGATGTGGACATTGCTTTTTCGATGTGGACATTTGCTTTTTCGATGTGGACATCTGCTTTTTTGAAACTTTCATTTGTGAATGTGTAAACTGCTCCACATATTTAACGGTATCATCTTACTTTCAAATGCACGAGAGAGCTTTTTAGTTCCTCCACAAACAAATCTAATAAATCACAGCTAAAGCATTTGCTACACGAGCTGCGCGTTGTTTGTTTACAATCAAAGCAGCTCCTAACACAAGATACTATTGTTAGATACACGTGTCGTGTAATATGAAGCCGTGAAGTATGGAAAAATACTTCACCTTTCTGACACTGTGAAGTTAAGGGGGAAAAATGAGCATATAATAACGGTACGATTGACAATATTCCTTAACCCGTTACTTTCTTATTAATGCTTTTCAAATACATACATACATACATACATACATACATACATATATATATATATATATATATATATATATATATATATATATATATATATATATATATATATATATATATATATATATATATATATATATATATATATATATATATATATATATATATATATATATATCTGTATGTGTGTGTGTGTGTGTGTGTGTGCGTGTCAGTGCGCATTGCAACATGACTCTAAATAGGGATGTACATCGATAAATTAAAAGGAAGGCAAGTCAATATAAAATAATGAAACTATTTGTGTTTCTCAAAATTTTTGCTTATCGTCATTGAATGTGCCGACATAAAGCAAGTACTTTACTATATAAAAAAATTAGTCATCATTCTTAAATATACCGAGATAAAATTAGTATCATTTTCCTCTTTTCCATTAGAGAGCGATGTCCGGCAAATGTTTTTACCAAGGGTGTTCATGTACATTGATTGCGCTCCTTTAGAGGGAATTGTTCGTCAAATATTGTTATGAAAGGTGTGCTTGTACAGTGATTGCAATCCTTTAGGGAGCGATATATGGCAATTGTTCATATTAAAAGGTGTGGCGGTACAGTGAATGCGTTCCTTTACAGAGCGATATCTGACAAGTGCGTGTGTGTACAGTGATTGCCTTCCTTAGAGGG
The DNA here is from genome assembly GCA_028554795.2 of Sinohyriopsis cumingii. Classification (NCBI taxonomy): domain Eukaryota; kingdom Metazoa; phylum Mollusca; class Bivalvia; order Unionida; family Unionidae; genus Sinohyriopsis; species Sinohyriopsis cumingii. Next base: position 76,507,689 of record CM068827.1, on the reverse strand, counting down.
CGTTGTTTGACAAATAAGTTTTTTGAAAAGTGTATATGTACAGTAATTGCAATTCTTTAGAGAGCGATGTCTGAGCAACGTCTTTACTAAAAGGCGTGCATGTACAGTGATAGTCTTCCGTTAGAGAGCCATGTTAGGCAAATGTTTATATGAATGGTGTGTATGCGCAATGATTGCTTTGCTTTAGAGAGCGATGTCTGGCAATCTTTTTACCAAAAAGGTGTAAATGTAAAACAATCGCGTTCATTTAGAGAGCGATGTCTGGGAAACGTTAGTACTAAACGGTGTGCATTTAAAGTGATCGCCTATCTTTAGAGAGTAACAAATATTAATGTGAAAAGTGCAGTGATTGCTTTTCTTTACATGGCGATGTCTGACAAATATGTATATGAAAGGTGTGTATGTGTAGAGATTCCTTTCCTTTAGAGGAATATGTCTGATAAATCTTTATTTAAAATGCGTGAATGTACAGTGATAACATTTCTTTACATAGCGATGACAGACAAATATTTATATGAAATGTGCGAATGGGCAGTGATTTTCATGAAACCCACACTTCCTTTGCTAGCTTTAATTTCCACCACATCTGAGAAACCAAGCGATCAATTTGGTGTTGGGAAATTTCCAAGCATAAAAGATAAACGTTTCCTCAATCATTTGCGTGATTGATTGTTACCGAGGCAGACAAAGATCAATCCTTAATGGCATCAGTCAAACGTGTGGGAGACTGAATGAAAGTTTCGATCAATCAAAAATAATTTTCATCAATAAATTGCCATTTTGAAGATGTATTACAGGATACTTAGCAGATGGTGATATTGCAACCTCATTTAGCTGGGTGGTGCGGACTGTTTTCTTGTGTGATGTTAGGACCGATATACGCGAAGGGTGGTTCACAACATAAGGGAAAATAAAATACGTCTGTCGAAATTTTAGTACAGAAAAATGCATTTTAAAAATATTCTTTAATAACTGCGCTCATCTAGTTTCGTTTTTACAGTAGAGAACTGTTAACATTTATGTACTTGAATTTACGATAGTGAAAATGCATTTCACGGCATTATATTTAGCCAAACCGGGATACCTATTTTTTAAATCTTATTCATAAAATTACAAATGCATTCAACTAACATGGCTGCAAAAAAAAAAACGGGTGGAAAAGGGCTTCTAAGTATTTTAACTCGGTCTAATTTCATTAGGTTGCTAAAGGATACCAATAAATCAGTTCTCAAAGAGTAATACATTAATATTTTGCAAAATGATTGTACTTTCGTGGTAAGACCGGCAACCCATGTTTACATCTTATGGATCATCGTTCCAAGAAGAAACGTTTTAAGCGACAGATGTTGTTATTGTTGTTGTGGGGTTTAACGCCATTTTTCAGCACACGATAGGCTATGCATGGCGGCCAGTATTAATAGTGGAGGAAGAACCCGGGAAAACCCCGAGAAGGACCACCGACCCACCAGAATCTACTGGCAAGCTTTCTCACATACCCACATTGGCCGAATCCTAGACTCGAACCCACGCAGACAGAGGTGAGATGGCAGTGATCCGTAACGGACAGCGCTTTATGCCACTCGGCCACTCGGCGCCCTTTAAGCGACAGAAATGATATGCTGCGTGCCATGTTTTAGAGAAATATTCCCTGTAGTTGCGAGCTATAAAACTTTAACCCTGTGATATATCCCTGCTTGATTTCAGTAGTACCTGTTTGTCGACAGCGACTGAAATGGTTTCAAGTTCAAGCCTGCTGTGTAAAAGTTACCTACGTGCAGACTGTCAGTATTATTTGATCACAAACATTCTACAAACTAAAACTGTAAAGTTTATCTTATTGGCTTGATTCGAAACAAATATATTTGATTTTATCTCCTGTAAAAAATTGTTTTCGTCCTAGAATTCTTCGTTATAACACATGCAATTCTTGAAACTTTGAAATGACTTGTGCAGGAAATACTAGTCTCAGAGTTTTGTTACAAAGCTGCACGTTCGTCAAGCAATACAAGTTTC